>CM077813.1:17947500-19447500 GCA_039764185.1 Tamarix austromongolica | reverse complement strand
TAATGTGGGACTTTATTTACCTGAGAAACTGTGTGCTATCATGTGATTGTGATTATGTTATTCCTATATGTTGGCTTTAGTTATACGGTTACCTTGCTCAGTACGTAGCGTACTGACCACCCGTTTCATGGGTGTTGTTCATTCCCATGAGCAGAAGGCCCCTCTAACTTAGTGCAGGTTGGTGATGATATCTTCGATGCATATGACGCTTATGAGGCATCGGGTCAGGCTGAGAGTTGAGCCTAGACCTAGATTGGGGGACGAGAGTGACGTGGCCGGATTCCATCATCTATTTTGTTCTCCATATATTTTTGTACTTTGTCTTATTATGTTGTATGGCGTCCTCCGCCATTTGGTACTTTAAAACTGTACTTTGGGTTGTACCTTTTTGATTTCTGCACTCTGATTCTGTATGACTTGTGTTTTGCTAATGATCGGTGTTTTATTAACGATTTCTACTTGATGATCAATCTTGTTTAGCCTTAGCACTTAGTACCGGGATGGTAGGAGTGAACCGATCTGGTACTAAGTGTGGCGGTAATGCCCCCGAGTTTATAGTTTTATCCTTTCTCTTCTGTTAAACCCTTTTTAATTAAATGAAAATTTTCAGTAGTAAATTTGGGGGTATTACAAATCCTATGGAGATACTCGGTTGGCCTTATCTTCCTCCAATTTGATCTAGGAATAGGCCTTTGAAGGGGCATCCTCCATACTCTTGCAAGGGTACTTGGTCAATTCCTTATAAAGGCTTGAGTATGGAGACATTCTTTTCTTTATGGTTGCTAATGTGGTGTTTGGGTGGCAATTTGGGATCAAAACCTTCTCTATGTTGAATCTACTAACATACTTCTAGAGGCTATCATCAATTCTATATTTAATCTTGCAAAGATCATTTGAAAACGTATAGAGCTTACAAATTGCCAAAAAATGTTAAACAAAAGTATACATTAGTTGCATAAAAGAAGAGATCAAGTTATTGGGTAAAGAAGTCTAACATTGGAAGGCTGAACCAACAAGGCTAGTCCTAAACCCCTTACATATGCATGCCTCTTGAATCTCCTTTGGTATCACTAATATATACATATGTTGCTTTATATTGGGTTATGTTATTGCCAAGATTAATAGCCTTGCCATACATCCTAAGGTATAGGATAACAATCTTTCTTTGGTATTACTACCATTGTAATGGTATCTAAAAATAGAGAGAATGCAAATATATTGAGGATACTCCTTTTGGTCGGCGATGTTATGCTAGGGATTCAGTGTATCATTTGCTCGAGGTTAGTCATCTTCCAAAAGATATCTTCTTGATTTTACTCTGACACAATTATGGGTTGGTATCATGTATAAAGAGGATAAGAGTAATTGGTGTTAGCAGTTGTTGTACAAAAATATATCTCAGTAGTAGTAGCATCGTTGAAGGTGGAATAGGAAGAGGCCCATAGAGTTGTGCAAAAGGGTTCAAAATCTTGTGTTCTCGAGCCATTTGTCTAGTTAGGTACTTCAGTTGATGACTAGTGGCACCTACACTGGTTTTGGGCTCATTCATCTAAGGTAGATTGCTCTTGGATGGGGTTAGCATAACAAATTTTCCATGTTTGAGTGGAAAGTGGGGGACGCTTGCCATGGTTGAAATACATCAATCACTTGTGCCCTATGAGAATAAAAATCAATAGGACCTCACAATGGACACCAAATTGTAGTCCCTCATAATCTACTATGTACAGATAAAACGCAGAGAGGGTAGTTGTGAATCTTTGACAAAAAAGATAATAAATAAACTTTTAAGCATCAAAGAGGCACCGGTGTTTTGCAAG
Organism: Tamarix austromongolica; assembly: GCA_039764185.1. Lineage (NCBI taxonomy): Eukaryota > Viridiplantae > Streptophyta > Magnoliopsida > Caryophyllales > Tamaricaceae > Tamarix > Tamarix austromongolica. Next base: position 19,445,683 of record CM077813.1, on the reverse strand, counting down.
CTTAAGGACACTCCCAAACTCAAGTTAGTAACATAGGACATGAATAATGTAAATGGAAAAAGAGAGGGTCAGAGTGGCTTAACCATTTATCGATGTGGGAATGGTTGTTGACGGTGAAGGGTTTGAAATGCCTAGCCAAAGAAAAATATGAGGATGTTTTCTAGGCTCAAATTAATAGAAAATGGATGAGAGATAAAGGAGTTATTAGTAGAATGCTAAAAGCAAGTAATCTCTACAAATTGCAAAGATTAACTAATTTTTCTCTTTTAGTTTGCTAGGGCCTTGTGACCCCACTATTTATGGAGGTTATGGCTCACAAAATATCTTCAGATTAGGCGATATCATGTCACTATTAGAGGCATTAAATGATAGAAAATCAAGGGGGAGTTGGGCCACGTTTGAACGGAGTGGAGAATGACATATTTTTGAATCAATTACACAAATGTTGAGGTCATAATCTTCTTCCATGATACTATCATAGGTTGAGTTAGCTGGGTTGAAGGGAATGACCTTGTGAAGTCTAGGGATTCTTATAGTGTATTGAGCTTATAGGCTTCATCATTTTTTGTTGGGTCAAAGTGTAATATCCCAAAATTTTAAAAAATCAATAATTTAATAAATAACCTTTATTTGGGATAAATTAACTTTTAAATTTATTTAAGTTAATTATTTTATAGATTTTTGAGTATATAAAAATGGATATGAGTATTTAAAAAATTAAAATAAATATCTTGTTATTTTATCATACTTATTTATTTAAATAATTTTTCAAACCAATATTTTTCTAAAATTAACCTTTTTAAAAACCAATATATTAATTTATAATAAATTAAATTATTAAATCAATTTATCTATCAAAAATATTAAATTCCATTATTCCAAAAATTATTTCATTTTATTTTATTTTCTCTCCATTTTCCTTTTTCCTTTTTCTTTCTCATTTTCTTCTTTCTCTTCTTTTCCTTTCTTTTTCTCTTCTTCGGGTCGTTTGGCCTACTCACCTTCCCCATCCCCTTGCGCTAGGCCATCAACCCACTCCTCCTCTTCCTTTCCCTCTCTCTCGCGCAACAACCCCAACCCAAGTTGTTCGCCCTTCTTCTTTTTCTTTTCCTTTCCTCCCCTATTTGGGCCGACCTAACTCCCCTCTTTCTTTCTCTCCCTCTCCCTCGTGCACGGGCCGGCCTGCTCCCTCTTCTTTCTCCCTCTCCCGGATGGCCTGCCCCCCTTTCCTTTTCTTCTTCTTATTTATCTTCACCTTCTCCAACCGTCGACCTGCACCATGGTAGCCTCCTACACCCCTGCCTGATACCACTTGCCCCTACAACCTGCTCTCTCTCCCTCTCTCTTCCTCCATCCATTTCCTTCCATTTCCTGGCCATACAAGTCCCTGCACCGCATGCAATTCCTTCCTTTTTTCTTCCCTTCCTTCTCCTTACAACTGCCACCCTATACCATCGACTTACACACTTCCCCCTGCCACCACCTAACAGGCCATACCTGCATCCTCTCTGTCTCATTTTTCTTCTTATCTCTTGATTCATTTCTTCCCCGTTTGACCCTTTTTTTCTCCATCTCCCAACCCTCATTCTCCCATCTTCTCCTCTTCTTTTCTTCCCCTATTTTTGCTCCACCACCCTCGATTGCCACTTCCACCGCCCTACCAACCACCTGCACCACCTCCTATCACCCCTACTACCACCTTGCACCACCAAGCCACTCCCTCGAGCCCTACAGCTACCCTCCTTCCTTTTCTTTTATTTTCCCTCCCTTCTTAGCCTCCTCCTTACACCACCGCCCTCCGCTGCAGTTCCGCCGCTTCCACCGCCTCCCCAGCCACTAGCCTACTCCCTTACCTCCCTTGGCTGAAAACTAGCCCGACAGTCCCTCCTTTTCCTTCTTCTTTTCCTTCCTTCTTATCCTCTACCCAACCCTCGACCCACTTTTCCCAGCCTATAGCCACTGCCTCCGCCACCATTGGTTACCAATAACCCATTAGCAACCACCACCTACACCCCCACTCCACCCCTACACCCAGCCCCCGCCCTAACTGCCCTCCTCCTCTCCCCTAAGACCCTAACTGAACCAACCCCCCATTTTCCCTCCACCTCCCTTCCTTCGACCCTTCTTCCCCTTATAACCTGCATATGGCTCATGCTGCTCATGTAGCGTGAATTCCACATTGTTTTGGAACTTGTTTGGTTTAATTGTTGAGGTATATTAATGGTTAAATAAAATATGTCATTAATTAATTTTTGATAAAGTTTTATCCTTTTTTATTTTTCCTATTTCTAATATGATAATTATGGGTATTATTTTTAGGTATTGATATAACCGGGGTACTGGTAAGATTTGATTTTTGCGAAAAATAAGGTAAATATTAAACCTTACTTAAACATATGGATATACGTATGCTATCACATTAGGGTTTTTAATATGTTTATATGCATAATATGTGTTGTTAAGTATAATGTTTTAGTTGCATTTGTTGATTGATAAAAAAAAGTATGTTAATTTAGGTGTCATGTGTAGAAATAATGCTTAAGGAAGGAGTTTTTTTGTTAAAAATGAGGTTAAAAGTATATGTATTATATGATATGTTAATATGGCCATTGGTGCATAAGTAATGTTAACATGAGCCCTAGGGGCGTTTTGACAATGTTTGCATGTGCAAAAGGTGTGGCCTAAAAATGTGTGTGGTAGGTGCTAATACGTATTAATGATAATTAATAATAGTTGGTAGAGTTGGATGATGGATATGGAGCATTAATATTAATATTTTATGTAGTGAGAGTATTTTAGTAAAAGTGGTATAATAAAGGGAAAGTGGTAAATTATAAGAGTAAAGGGGGTAAAATGGTAAATGGACAAGGAATAAGGGCATTTTAGTAATTTTACCTAAAAAGGGATAACTTGGTAATTTTTTGTGGAAGAAAGTATTTTGGTGAATTAAATATAATGGAAAGGGCATTTTGGTAAATTAACATAAAAGAAAGCGTGTGTTGGTAATTTGGTAAAGTAAGGGATAAATTGGTAATTTAATAAAGGAAAAGGGTATTTTAGTAATTTGGTGTAAAGAAAGGGGCAATATGAAAATTTTGTAAAGTAAGGTGTGAAAAGAGTAATTTAATGAAGTAGAGGCGTAAAATGGTAATTTGGTACAAATAAAGGGCAAAATGGTAATAAAGGAAGGGTAAAATGGTAATTTAATAAAGTAGAAGGGTAAAATGGTAAATTAGTATAAAGGAACGATAATGATGGCCTTAGTGATTCCTCTAGCCTCTAAGATATCATGGATAATTATATGAATAAGGATTACCTAATGATATTAGAAACAATTGAAAGTGAATAAGTATGTAGTTGTTGTGCTTCTCGTGATCACCTTAATTAAGACACTAATAATTAAAATGGAAGACCTCGAGATCAGGAATGGTGGCTCTTTAGGGGTTGCTACCCTAAAGACGTGGTTTAGCCCACGATTATTCTGGTATTTGCCAGTGTGCCTTAGTGCCCCAACCATGCCCTACATCTTACTCTATCTAGCTCTACAGACCTATTTAGGGGGTATGCATAATTATGGATTAGATATCCTGGTCGGTAGGGTACTACATAGCTTGTATGCACTAGTATGACCAGGGTACCTTTGTGTCTTTGGGTTGATGGTTGAAGGGTACTGAGTCGCTTGTATGCGCTAGTATGAACGGTGTACCTTTTCATCTCCGGGTTCTTGATCTCCCTCTTGAGGAAGAAAAATGGAACTATTGTGCTAATTAAAAAAGGAAAAACACTAATCATGTAAAGTGAAAGACAATTGAGCCGAGCTCAAATGGATTATATTATGCATACCGGACCACAGGTTATAATAGTGGCCCAAGAGCATTTTGCCCTGGGAGATGTATATGTGTACCGGTCCACCGATTATAATAGTAGCCTAAGAGTGTTTTCCTAGGGAAGATGTATGTGTGTACCATTCCACTGGATATAATAGTACCTAGGAACACTTTGCCTTGGAAGAGATATACATATGTATTCCTATCCATTGGCTATAATAGTAGGGGTCCCGAGCTCAATAAACCAAATCTTAGATGTGAATAAATCTTGAGAAATACTAATCACTTATAGTGGAAACCATGTGAGTCGGGGCCAGACCAATCTACTGGCGATAATAGTGGCCAAGATCCTTCTGCCTTAGAGACCGATCCACCGACAAATAATAGTGGTCAGATGTGTGTCGGCCATATGTTTCCTGTCCACCGGCTATAATAGTGGAGTTCCCGCACTCACATGGGTATAAACCAAAAGATGATGATTAAATAATAATTAATTAATGGCTTAAGGCCCAAAAATATTGATTTCGCGTTGTGATCTATTGATATGACCTGAGTTGGCTTTAGTGCTTGTCCCTACTTGGGCATGTGATGAATTTGCTAAGTATACGGATTTGTGTTATACATTTATTACTATATGAGATGTGCCTTGTGTATTAGCCGTATGTTATCATTCTACATAGTTTTTGTATCATGTGTTGCATTACGGGTCTGCCTTTTAGTATGGTTTAAAGGGTTACTCAGTACCATAGTACTAAAGGGTTTTATAATTCCCCAAAATTTTAGAAAATTTATAATTTAATAAATAGCTTTTATTTGAAATAAATTAGCTTTTAAAATTATTTAGTTTAATTATTTTATGGATTTTTGAGTATATAAATTTGGATAGGAATATTTAATAAATTAAAAATATAAATATTTTGTTATTTTATCATATTATTTTTATTTAAATAATTTTCCAAACTAATATTCTACTAAAATTATCCTTTTTAAACCAATATATTAAATTATATTGAATTAAATTATTAAATTAAATAATTTATCAAAAATATTATATTTTATTATTTTATAAATTAAATTAAATTATTTTCCCTTTTTTTCCTTTTCTTTCTCCCTTTTTCTCCTTTTCCTTCTTTCTTTTCTTTTCCTTTTTTGTCCTCCTTCGGGCCGCCCGCACCAGGCCTGCTCCCTCCTCCCCCTGCGCCTGGGCCTCCGTGTAATACCCCCAAAATTTACTCCTAAAATTTTTTTCCGAAAGAAAAAATCAAAAGTTAAAATAGAATTTGGGGAATGTTACCGCCACATCTAGCATAAGATAAATGTCCACCATCTATCTCATGCTAGATGCAAGGCTAAAACCTGTCAAACAAAATTCCAAACAACATCTATGTCATGAGGATAAACTCCCACAATGAGATATCCGTAGGCCAATAGCAAGTGAACAATTTCACTGAATAAAATTATCACTGAATAAATCAGCGGAACCTGTGAAATAAACCAAAATTTTAAAAGCTTATTAGAGTATGAGAAATTAAAAGTCAATTACAACACCCTTCAAATTTTAAAAATAAAACACTTGAAACTTCCAAAAATAAATAAAGTCAAACAAGACAAATCCCGATGGATCAAATTCTGGATTGCCTACTCTCTCAAGCCAAGCCTTCCACCCAAATACAATATCTGATCTCAAACCTGCACAAGAGATCTACTCTCCACCATCAGTGGATCATCACAGGACCCATTCAACCAAGGTAGCATCAGTACAAGTCTGGTACTGAGTAAATCAAGACTACACAACTCATAGAAGGAAACATGAAACACATAAGATATGAAAGACTCTAGCTTACAATCCTCATGGTCAATTATACATGTATTACATACAATAAAACATAGGGTCACAGATTCATACTTATGAGTACATTACTAGACATGACGACACATAAGATACAAGTGTACAAGAAATCACGATCGTAGGCTAAGTAACACCAATCCAACAATCTAATAATAATTATTATTACATCCGATTTTATTTATTTATGATAAGTTCAGGGACCCCACTATTCTTAGTCTAGTGGAACGGTTTTAAGCACCTCTCGGGGACAACACACCCGAGCCACTAATATCGTCAGGTGGAACGGACCCTACACCTCTTAGGGAAAAATGCTCCTGAGCCACTATTCTTAACCGATGGAACGATTTGAATCGCCTCTCAGGGACAAAAAACCTGAGCCACTATTATCGTCCGGTGGAACAGACCTTACACCTGGTCCTGACTCACATAATCTTCCACTGTCAATGATTAGTATCTTATTCATTACTTAACTCATATCATATTCTTATTCACATTGAGTATAGGGCCCCACTATTCTTAATCTAGTGGAACGGACTAAAGTACCTCTCAGGGACAGGACACTTGAGCCACTATTATCATCCGGTGGAACGGATCCTACACCTCTCAGGACAAAACGCTCCTGAGCCACTATTCGTAACCGGTGGAATGGCTTGAATCAACTCTCAGGGATAGCACACCTAAGCCACTAATATTATCGTCCGGTGGAACGGACCCTACACCTCGACCCAACTCACGTGATATTTCACTTTAAATTATTTTTATCTTATTCAAGAACTTAACCACTCATAAATTAGGCCCACATGAATAATTCTATGACATAAAGATACAACATAGGGTATCATATAATTTTAATCCATACTTAACCCTTCACATACTCAAATACATATCATATTCAAACATCATACTAACACGTATTTGCATTGAGGCTATAAGTTCATACATACGTACAATTACTACACTAAACACAGCATACAGTGGACAAGATTAAATGATCAATAAGCATAGTCATCACCTTCCACTCGAAAGAGAAATACATCCAGATTCCATCATAAGTAAAGGTAAGTAGTGACTTACCTAAATCCAAAGCTAGCTAAGCAAATTGAGAAAGAGAGAGAGCTATCAAGAGCTCGACAATCCATGATAAAGTTTCCTAGATCGCCGATAGAAATCGAAAACTAGGTTAGAAGCTATCTTATCGATCAATAATTCATATATTATAATTAAATCCATATAATGGGACACAAACAATCTTTCTTGGAAAATGTGTCAAAAACCTAAGACTCATGAGCATAGCTCTATTAAGATTTAAAATTAAATATCAACCATTTTAGGGAACCAAATCAAACCCGATGAGATAAAAAGATAATTCAAATGATTTACAGTCAAATCCGAAAATCGATTAGGTAAAAGAAGCATGGCATAATTAATTTTATAAAACCATATCTGACAAATCAGGGTTTTTAATGCTTGAGCTACGAACTGACTAATTAACTTTTATTATCTCAAATTGATAGCTTAATACTATGATTAATTTTTTTTGAATAAGTCTAGATAATCAATTTCAACATAATAATCTTCCGATTAGCCAATTCAAAACAATCCGTTTTCAAAATTAGGGTTTCACAAACTCAGATAATTTAAATCAATTAATTCCAATTAAAGGCATTAGAATGCAATTAGGATCATTTCAACTATTCATATATATTCAATTTTAGAAAAACAATTTCATAATCTCACTTGAAATCTAGGGTTTTAGGCTCAAAAATACAATTCGGTTGAATTATATTAATTTATTTAAATTAAATATTTAGAAATGCAATTAGACATATTTTATAATATATCATATAATCAATTGCTCAAAACCAATAAAATAAATACCCAATTTAGCACAGTTAAGGTTTTTGAGCCCGAAATACAAATCCGATCAATTATTGCTAAAATATATAAATTGACGGTTATGAAATGTAATTCAATGTATTCTAATGTAAATATATAATCAATTGAATAAAACAACCCGATTACACAATCCAATTTAAGCCTATAAGAGTTTTTACCTAAAAATCCAATTCTGATCAATTTCACACAATTTTCCCAAATCAACACTTCGATATAAAATTAAATACATTTCAAACGATATTATAAAATCAATTGAGCGACACGACTCAATTATGCGACCCAATTTCATTACACACAAATTTTGACCTAGGAATCAAATTCCGATTGATTAAGCATAAATTTCTCAAATTGACGGTTCCGACATGAAATTAGATACACATTAAAACGTATTGTATAATCAATTTACCCAAAATAGCTAAATCGGGCGAATCCAAAATATTCGGGCATAACCCGACCAAAATTCCAATTTTCTAGAATTTCAACATAAACCATACATTTAACCTATCCAAATCAACCTTACAACACATATATACATAATCAAACAATCAATTTAGCTTATCAAAAGCTAATTCATATTCAATTAATCAAATCAAATGTTAGGGTTTTTAGAAATTTATACCAAACAAAAAATAGCAAATCGGGACAAGTAGAGGCCGGAGAAGCTCCGTCAGTGGTCGAGGACAGCTCGCCAGTAGCAAGCGAGGCTCGCGGTGGCCGAACAGCGGCATGACCTGCACGACTCGTCGCTACTCCTCACGGCTGCTGCTGCGCTGGCTTCGGCTGCTGTTGCGGCGTCACCGAAGGTCGATTGGCGAGGCGACGCTGGGAGGAGCTGGGGAGAAGGAGGCAGGCTGGGGTCGGGTGCTGGAAACAGGGAACTGACAGGAAAGAGGGAGAGAAAAGAAAGGAGAGAAGAAGAGAGAAAAGGAAAAGAAGGGGGGTTGGTTGGCCGGGGTTTGGGTGTTTTTTTTATAGATATAAAAATAAAATAAAATACTAAATATCTAAAATTATTATTGGAAGATTTTATCTAAAATTTATTCAACAAAAATCATTTCATAAGAATCTGAAAGCTTGATATCGATAAAAAAGCAATATAATGAATTTCGGAAACATTTTTGGAAGAATTTACCAATGAAAACAAATATCAATATTATTTACGAAAATACATTATAAAACCCCGAAATAATATTTAAAAACATATCAGAAAATATTTAAGTCAAATTAAAATAAACCGAGACTATTTTAAGTAATTTTTGAAACCGGTTTTCCGCAAAACAAAAAGGGCAAAACGAAAGAAAATTAAATTCGGAAAGAAATTCATAAATAAGCTCCGAAAATCTTTTTAATTTGAAATTTCCCAAAAATCTTAACGATTTTAAAAATGAATAAATTTAAAGTCGGAAATATTTTCTATGAATAAAATCATTAAAATAACTTTGACTATTTAAATAGAAATTCTATAATTTAAATAATATATTTCATTAATGAAATATAAATCCAAAATAAATTCGTAATCACACGACAAAGTTATAATCGAAAACAAATCTAAAATAAAAAAATCAAAATAAGAGAAAGAATGGGAATGCATATTTTTAACTGAAAATCGAAATCATATGAATATAATAAAATCATGATCGTGAACGAATTTATCTAGAATGGTCCACATCGACAACGATTAATTAAATTCAAATATGAAGTCAAAATCGTCGATAAATCCATAAAACAAATCAAAATTAAAATAATTAAATGTTTACATCAAATTCCACTAATAAAATCATTAAACATAATAAAATTAGATATTACACTTCGAATCACTCCCTTCCCTCCTCTCCTTTCTCTCGGCGCAGCAGCCCAGCTTCCTCCCCTCTTTTCTTTCTTTCCTTTCTCCCCTAGATCGGGCCGGCCCAACTCCCTTTTTTTCCCTACGCCGGCCTGCTCCCCTTCCTTTCTTCCTCCTTCTTCTACCTCGGCCCAGCTCCCCCGACTTGTCCTCGTCGACTAGGTCTGCCGCCTCGGGCACGCTAGCCACCACCCTGCTACCACCACTACAGCCGTTCCTCTCTCCCTCTCTCTCCCCCATCCTTTTTTCATAGTTTTGGACCCAACCGGCCATGCAATCCCCTTCACGTATGGCCTCCCTTTCCCTTCTTCCCCTCCCTCTCCTTGCCACCTTAAACACTGCCACCAACCGGCCACCTATCCCCTATCCTCCCTCTTCTTTTTCTTCTCCTCCTCAACCCTTTTCCTGCCCCATTTTTCGAGCCCCATACCTTCCCCGACCTCCCTCTTCTCCTTCCATTTTCACCTCAGTTTTGGCTCCGCCGCCTCCCTCCACCACTTCTTTCGCCTCACCAACCACCTAAACCACCTTCTGCACCTTTCTACTCTCACCTTGCACCTCCACAACACCACCCAAGCCACCCCGTAGCTCCTTCATCCTCCCCCATCTTTTTCTCCCTTATCGGCAACCCCCTGCAACCCCACCATTTGTCGCCGTCTAGCCACCTCTGCCGCCACCCAAACCATCAGTCAACTCCCTACAACCTCCTCTACCACCCCCACACCTCGTTTGGCCGAAGCAAGCCCCCTCACTCCTCCATTTTCCCCCTTTCTTTTCCTTCCCTCTCAGCCCCATCCACTCTTACAGCCCACTTCGCAGCCTCGCCACTATCGCCTCCACCACCATTAGCCGCCGACAACCCATCCCCAGCCTCCACCTACACCCCCTCTTCACTCCTACACCCTTCCCTTGCCTCCAATCCTCCCCCACCTGCCCTCTTTTCTAGCTCCAAAGCCTCAACCCGAAAATGACCACCCCTCCCTTCTACCTCCCTAAATCAACCCTCTTTCCCCATTTTAACCTGCATGTGGCTCACCTTGCTCATGCAGCGTGAGTTCCACATTATTTTGGGAGTGGTTTTGTAATACCCCAAAAATTTCAAAAACCTATATCTTAATAAATAACCTTTATTTGAAATAATATTTGCTTTTAAAATTATTTATTTTAATTATTTTATGGATTTTAGAGTATGTAAGTTTGGATAAGAGTATTTAATAAATTAAAAATAAATATTTTGCTATTTTCATATTATTGTATTTTCAAAACTAATATTTTACCAACTTTATCCGTTTTAACTAATATATTAGATTATAATGAATTAAATTATTAAATTAAATGATTTATCAAGAACATTACATTTTATGATATTATAAATTAATTTACCTTATTTTTTCCTATTTTCCTTTTCTTTTTCCCCTTTTACCTCTTCTTCTCTTCTTTTTCCCATTGTTTTCCTCCCTTGGGTTGCCCGGCCTGACCAGCCCTCCCCTGCGCATTGGGCCTTCGGCCCACCTCCTCCCTTCTCTCCCTCGCGCACCGCCCAGCACGCCCAGCCCAGCTGCCCTCCTTTATTTTTTTTCCTGGACCGGCCGGCTCTCTTCTTTCCTACGCCGGTCCAGCCGCTCGCCCAGCCCTCTTCTCCTCTCTTCCTCTACCTCTGGCCGACCTGCTCCCGTCGCCATGCCAGCCCTGCAACTGCGGTCGCTTGCCATCACCACCTACCTCCCTCTCCCTCTCTCTCTTCCCCCGTCATTTTCCTTCCCTTTTCAACCCAAACCGGCTCTTGGACCACACCCCTCGTGACCCTCTCCCTTTCCTTCTTCTTCCCCCTCTTTCCCCTGCCACCCGACCAACCCTGCAACCTGCAGCACCGATCGCCGGCCAGCCCTGCCCCCTCTCTTCTCCCTCTTCTTTTATTCATCTCCCAAGCCCTTCATTTCCCCATTTTTTTTTTAGCCTCATCTCTTCCTTTCGAGCCTCTTCTCTCTTTTCTCCTTCTTCATCCTTCTTTCCTCGATTTTTGATCACCACCTCCCGCCACCGCTTGAACCACCAAGCCCAACCCTTGCGCCGCCTTCTTCCACCACCTAATACCACCATGAATCACCACGAGACCCCCCAAGCCCCTTCAAGCCCTGAACTTTCCCCCTTATCCACCTCTTCCTTTTTCTCCCCAGTTTTCCCCCTTACTGCCGAGCCACCTGCAACCGCCACTTTCGCTGGCGTCCGGCCACCTCTGCCGCCACCCAACCCACAGTTCGACACCTTGCAACCCCCTCTACCACCACCATACCTCAGTTGGTCGAAAACAACCCCTGAACCCCTCCATTTTTCCCTCTCTTTTTCCTTCCTTCACAACCCCTCCACCTCGACCCATCTCAGTAGCCAACTTCGCCGCCTTGCCGCCGCCGTCTCCGCCGCCTCCCGCCGCCGTGAAACCACCCTTAGCCTCCACCTACACCCCCTCTTCACTCCTGCACCATTCCCTTGCCTTAGAACCCGAAAATAGCTTATTTTTCTCCCTTCACCCTCTTTGAGCCCCTTTCCTCCCCTTATTTTGCATGACACTCACGCTGTACATGCAGCGTGAGCTCCCCCTTATTTTGAAACTCATTTGGTTAAATTTTGAGGTATATACATATTTAATTAAAGTGTATTAGTATTAAATAAATTTGTTTTATAAAGTTTTATCCTTTAATTTCTTACTTCTAACAATAATGGTGGATATTATTTTTAGGTGTTGAGTTGCTAATTATGCTTCGTAAGATTTGATATTTTGCGGGATTAAGGTAACCGTTAATCCTCCCTTAAATACACAGAAAAACGTATGCTAGCACATTTGGGATTTAGTATGATTTTATGCATGTTTGGTGTGCTTAGCATGATATGTATATGGTTTCTTATATTGTTTGATAAAAAGGAAAAGCATGATAACTTTTGTGCTATATATAGGTATGTTAATTAAGGAAGGAGTTTGATTATTGATGGAAATGTTAAATGCTTGTTTATGATGTATCATGTTGCTAATCCATGAATAATGTTATTGTCTAAGGGTATTTTAGTAATTATGCTTATGAGGTATGTGAATCAATGTATGTAGTTGCTAATGAGTATTATGTTAAATAATGACAAGTTGGTGGACTTAGATGATAAAAATGAAGTATTAATATCATTATTTTATGTAGTGTTAGTAAATTCATAAAAATGGTGAATAAAGGGGTTGAGTGGAAAATTTATAAGCAAAAAGGGTATTTTGGTAATTTTGTAAGCAAAAAGGGTATTTCGGTAATTTGATAAGTAAAAGGGTATTTTGTTAATTTAAAAAGAAAGGGGTTAAATGATAATTTATAAGTAAAGGATAAAATTGTAAGTTGTGAGAAAGAAGGGTATTATGGTAATTTTTGAGGTAAGAGAATAATATGGTAATTTTATAATTAAATGGAAAATTGATAATTTTATAAGTAAGGGAGTATCATGGTAAATTTTGGAGAAAAGGGTAAAGCGGTAATTTTGGAGTCAAGGGGCAATATAGTAATTTTATAAGTGGTAAGAATGGTAATTTTGGAAGTAGGGGTAAGATAGTAATTTTGGATGAAGGAGGGCATTATGGTAATTTTCAAGTAAAAGGGAAATATGGTAATTTTGAAGGTAGAGGGGCAAAATAGTAAATTCATAAATAAATGGCAATATGGTAATTTTATAAGTGAATGGCAAAATGGTAATTTTGTAAGGAAGAATAAAAATAGTAATTTTGGATGTAAAAGGGTAAAATAGTAATTTGTAAAGTAAAAGGGGTGTTATGGTAATTTTCATAAATAAAAGGATATTATGGTAGTTTGGAAGTAAGGGGTAGAAGGGTAATTTTGTAAATAAAAGGATATTATGGTAAACTTGGGAGTAAGGGGTAACTTGGTAATTATGATAACGACAAAAGATAATTTAGTAATTAAATTATGATTGTAGAAGGGCAATTGGATAAGTATGATACTAGAGAAGGGTAATTTGGTAAATTAACCAATGAAAGGGCATTATGGTAATTTTAATAATGGAGAAGGGTAATATAGTAATTATTAATATGGAGAAGGGTAAAATTTGTAATTAGAAGAAGGGTAAATTAGTAAATGTGATTAGGAAGAAGAGTAATTTGGGATTTATGATAATTAAAAAGGGTAAAATGGCAATTAAAATAATTTGAGAGGGGTAAAATGCTAATTATGATAAAGGAGAAGGGCAATTTGGTAATTTATCCAACTAAACCGTATAAGGGGCAATTTGGTAATTTAGCCGATTAAAGGGTAAAGTGATAATTGTTTAACCAACTAAAGGGGCAAAATAGTAATCATGATAATGAAGGAGGGTAATTTAGTAATTTATACAACTCAAGGGCAATTTAGTAATTATAACAAAGGAGAAGGGCGATTAGGTAATCTAACCAACCAAATGGAAAATATGATAAGTGTGGCAATTATGAGGGGTGAATGGTGATCTAAAAAGTGTAGGGGATAATTTGGTAATCTAAATTGGACAAGGGGTAATTTGGTAATTATGTAACCTAAAGGGTAATATGGTAATTTGGCGAGTCAGGAATGGATACTTAACAATTATATAAGTAAAGGGTAAATGAGTAATTTGTACCTAACATGTCTTTGAGATTGTGGAACATTATAACATGATTCAAATAATGCTGATTAGCCAAGTAAGAGTAATTGATAATTAGTATGGCCTTAATGGTTTCTCTGTGATATCCTGGATAACCATCTGAATAAGAAACGATTAATGATATCAGAACGATTGAAAGTGAATAAGTATCGGATTATCGTACTTTTCGTGATCATCTTAATTAAGACACTATTACTTAAAGTGAAAGACCTCGAGATCGGGAATGGTGACTTCTTAGGAGTCGCTACCCTAAGGACGTGGTTTAGTCCACGATTATTCTAGTATTTGCTGGTGTGCCTTTGTGCCTCAGCCAGGCCCTATATCTTACTCTTTCTAGCTCTACAGACCTAGTTAGGTGGTATGCATACTTATGGATTAGGTGTCCTTGTCGGTAGGGTACTGAGTTAGCTTTATGCACCAGTACGACTAGGGTACCTTTGTGTCCTTGGGTTCGTGGTTGAAGGGTACTAAGTAGCTGATATGCACCGGTATGACCGGTGTACCTTTGTGTCCAGGGTTATTGATCTCCCATTCGAGGAAAATAAATATGATTGATGTGCTGATTAAAGAAAGGAAAGATACTATTATTGAAAGTGGAATATTAATGAGCCGGGCCCAGATGATTATGATATTGAGTACCGGTCCACCAGTTATAATAGTGGCCAGGAGCGTTGTGCCGTGGATGATGATTCTTTATATATCCCGGTCCACCGGTTATAATAGTGGTTAGGAGTGTTGTGCCCTGGATGATGATCCTTTATATATATCCCGGTCCACCGGTTATAATAGGTGCCAGGAGCGTTGTGCCCTGGATGATGAGTTTATATGTATTCCGATCCACCAGCAATAATAGTGGGGGTCCTGAGCTTAATAAAATCAGTTATGTATGTGAATAAGATTATGGAAAAAATAATAATCACTTATAGTGGAACACCATGTGAGTCGGGGCTAGACCGGTCCACCGGCAAAAAATAGTGGTCAGGTGCGTTCTGCCCTGTGTGTTTACTTCTGGTCCACTGGCTATAATAGTGGGGTTCTCGTACTCACATGGATATAAAATATGATATTGATGGAATGATGACGGAATAATGGCTTAAGGCCCGAATGTATTGATCTTACACTATGACATGGCTTAAGGCCCAAAGTATCGATCGTGAATTATGACCTGTATTATGTATGTTATTGTTATGTATGCACCTCTCATTATTTATGTGTATAGCTTGAATAATGTGTAGTATGCGGGCCTGTCTTTAAGTGTGGTATTAAAAGATTACTCAGTACCGTAGTACTGAAGGGATTCCCTTTATGGGGGCCCTGCCTATTCAATGGGCAGTGCCCTTGCAGGTCTTTTCAGGTGCTACTCAAGTGGGCTACGGGATCAGAGAGTAAGGAATTTTCCGGTATCGTTAGGGTTTCCTTTCTCTCCCTTATACTCCTAGTTTTAATGTTGTTTAAGTAACCATCCTTGGTAGATGTTATTCTTGTAAACGATTTGATGCGCTACTCTGATTTGTGTGTGTTGAATTTCTTTCAAGCTGTATTTCATTTTCTTAGCCTTAGCACTTGGTACTAGAACGGTATGAGTGAACCGGTCTGGTACTAAGTGTGGCGGTAATACTCTCAAAGTTCACGTTTTATTAATCTGCTTCCGCAATTATCTTTTAATAAAACGAAATTTTTCAGTAGTAAATTTTGGGGGTGTTACAGGTTTTGTTTAATTATTGAGGTATATTAATGGTTAAGTAAAGTGTGTTATTAATTAAGTCTTTATAAAATTCTATCCTTTTAATTTCCTACTTCTGATATAACAATTATTAATATTATTTTTAGGTGTTGATTTTGCTATTTAAAGCTTGAATCTTTAACCGGGATACCGATAAGGTTTGATTTTTTGCGGTAATTAAGGTAATCGTTAAACCCTACTTAAACGCATGGATAAACGTATGTTAGCACATTAGAATTTTTAATATATTACTATGCATGATATTTGTGGTTTAATATAATATATATATATATATATATATTTGCTTGTATTGATTTATAAAAAGGAAATTATGCTAGTTTATATGCTAT
This sequence comes from Tamarix austromongolica, assembly GCA_039764185.1. NCBI lineage: Eukaryota > Viridiplantae > Streptophyta > Magnoliopsida > Caryophyllales > Tamaricaceae > Tamarix > Tamarix austromongolica. The sequence continues at coordinate 19,429,536 of CM077813.1, read as the reverse complement.
GTGTGGAAATACTACTTAAGGGAAGAGTTTGATTATTAATAAAAGTGTTAAGTACTTATCCATGTCATATTATGTTATTGTGACCATTTATGCATGAATAATATTATTGTGAGCCTTAGGGGCATTTTAGTAATATTTTTTTGTGTAAGAATAGGGCCTAATATGTGTGGGTGCTAATAAGTATTATATTAAAATATAATAGTTGGTAGAGTTGGATATTATTAATGCAGTATTAATATTATTATTCCATGTGGTAATGTTAATTTAATATAAGTGGAGTAATAAAGGGGGTAATGTGGTAATTTGGAGGCAAAAGGGCAATATGGCAATTTTATAAGTAATTGGCAAAATGGTAATTTTGGGAGTAAAGGGTAAAGTGGTAATTTTGGGAGTAAAGGGGGTAAGTATGGTAATTTTTATAAATAAGAGGATATTATGGTAATTTTGGTAGTAAAGGGGTAAAACGGTAATTTGTAAATAAAAGGGTAAATTGGTAATTATAATTATGGAGAAGTGTAAATTGGTAATTATAATTATGGAGAAGGGTAAATTAATAATTATAAATATGGAGAAGGGTAAATTGATAATTGTAATTATGGATTAGGGTAAATTGGTAACTGTAATAATGGAGAAGGATAAGTTGGTATTTATAATAATGAAGAAGGGTAAATTGGGAATTATAATTATGGAGAAGAGTAATTTGGTATTTATATAATGGAGAAGGGTAAAATGGTAATTATAATAATTGAGAAGGGTAGAATGGTAATTATGATAATGGAGAAGGGTAATTTGGTAATTTAACCAACAAAAGGGTAATTTGGTAATTTTGATAATGGATAAGGGTAATTTGGTAATTATAATATTGGATAGGGGCAATCTGGCAATTATGAGATTACAAAAGGGTAATTTGGTAATTTATCCAACTAAAGGGGCAATTCGGTAATTATGATAATGGAGAAGGACAATTTGGTAATTTAACCGACTAAAGGGTAAATTAGTAATTATTTAACCAACTAAAGGGAAAAATTGGTAATCATGATAATGAACAAGGGTAATTTGATAATTTATCCAACTTAAGGGCAATTTAGTAATTATAACAAAGGATAAGGGTAATACAGTAATCTAACCAACCAAATGGGAAATATGTTAAGTGTAACAATTATAAAGGGTGAATGGTGATCTAAAAAGCATAGGAGATAACTTGGTAACAAAGACCGAATAAGGGATAATTTGGTAATTGTGCAACCTGAAGGGTGATGTGGTAAATTGGCAAGTAAGGAATGGATGGCTTAATAGCCATACAAGTAAGGGGTAAATCGGTAATTCATATCCAACATGTTGATGGGACACTAGAGGCTCATAATAAGTCTCAAGTAACACTTAATAGTAAGGTTAGCATATTTGACGATTAGTGAGTATCACGAGAACAAATCCTAAATCAGAATTGGATGAGATTATAATGGCCTTCATGATTTCTCTATGCTATCTTGGATAACTGTATGAATAAGAAATGCTTAATGATATCAACATGATCGAAAGTGAATAAGTATCTAATTGTTGTACTTTACGTGATCACCTTAATTAAGATACTAATACTTACAGTAAAAGACCTCGAGATCGGGAATGGTGGCTCTTTAAGGGTCGCTACCCTAAAGACGCGGTTTAGCCCATGATTATTCTGGTATTTGCTGGTGTGCCTTTGTGCCCCACCCAAGCCCTATATCTTACTCTATCTAACTCTACGAACCTATTTAGAGGGTATGCATACTTATGGATTAGGTGTCCTTGTTGGTAGGGTACTGAGTAGTTTTACACACCAGTACGACCAGGGTACCTTTGTGTCCCCGGGTTGATGGTTGAAGGGTACTGAGTAGCTTGTATGCACCAGTACGACCGATGTACCTTTCTGTCCCGGGTTTTTAATCTCCTGTCCAAGGCAAATAAATGAAATTGTTGTGCTAATTAAAAAAGGGAAAGCATTAATCATTAAAGTGAAAGATTAATGAGTCTGCCCGGTGGAATTATGATATTGAGTACTAATCCACTGGTTATAATAGTGGCCTAGGAGCGTGTTGTCTTGGCAGATGATTATGAGTACCGATCCACCGGATATAATAGTGGCCCGGGAGTGTGTTACCTTAGATGATAATGATATATATTCCGATCCACCGACAATAATAGTGGGGGTCCCGAGCTCACGTGGATATAAAATCTGAGAGATGATTGAATAATGATGGACCAATGGCTTAAGGCCCGAACGTATTGATTTTGCACTATGACATGACTTAAGTCCCAGAAACATTGATTGTACATTATGACTTATAAATAATTGATGGACTTTTTAAGTATGTGATTGTGGTGTACGTATTTCTTGTTATATATGTATATAGCTTTGTATCATGTGTTGCATTGCGGACCTACTTTTAAGTGTGTTTTAAAGGGTTACTCGGTACCATAGTACTGAAGGGTTCCATTCATGGGACCTATACCTATTCAATGGGCAGTGTCCCTTGCAGGTCTTTTTCAGGTGCTATACAAGTGGGCAACGGGAAAGAGAGTAATGAATTATCCGGAACTGTTAGGGTTTCTCTCTTTCTCTTTTAAATTCTTGGTTTTAATGTTATTGTTGTTATTGTAACTACCACTAGTAGATTTTATCCTTGTAAATGGTTTGTTACGCTACTCTAATTTAAATATGGTTTGTAAATTGTGTTTTACACTTTTAGCCTTAGCACTTGGTACTGGAATGGTAGGAGTGAACCGGTCTAGTACTAAGTATGGCGATAATATCCTCGAAATTCACAGTTTGTAATTTACTTCCAATAACTCTTTTAAATAAAACGAAATTTTTCAGTAGTGAATTTTAGGAGTGTTACAGGTTCCCTCTGTGGGCCTCTACCTATTCAATGTGTGTGTTTTATGTATGACCGTAGCCGGCACGCAATTTAAACCCTCTTGTTGTCAATTGTTGCACTGGTAAATAAGGGTATCGTTCTAGCCGGGGATTGAGAGGGCTCACTTCTATTTAACTAGCTTAAAAATAAAACTAAAACTAAAAATAAAAATCCTAAATAACACAAATTAATTAAATAAATAAAAATACTAATGGGGGTTTATAAAAATAATAAAAGGAATAAATAAAATAAACTAATAATGAAAATAATGGAAAACCCGTAGATATGAGAAATATGTTAGGGAAATAAAAATCCACCACTAGATTAGGTTGAAAATATAATATTTATTTCTAAGTCATCTTTTAATCGTGAGAAAGAGATCGACCAAGTTGCACACCAAAAGCAGGTCTATACACCTTATATTACTTCCCTTAATTAATTAATACGACAAAGCGCCAATATTAACCCTATTAAATACTAGCAGTATAGCAGCAACAAGCGGCTCCTATATTTAACTAGATTTAATGCATTAAGTGTAAGTGGAAGGCTGTCAATCTAAGTACCCAAACTAGTACAAAAAGCATGTCTAGCTGTATTTCCTTTCCTTGACCCACACGTATCGAAACGTTTTACCACTTCGGTTAGAATCACAAAACGATTAGGTGAATTGTTATCTAACCTAGCTGCAATTTATACATATAAATTCTAGTATATTTAGATGGCCACCTAGCAAGCAATTAATCCTACATACAGTCACTTATGAGGTACCAGAACAAGGCATGCACCAAATAAACTATACTTGACAGAATCATACATATAAACGATAGCAATTAACATAGAGTCAAGAAACAATCTCACGAAACAAAGAAAATAAAATTATAAGTCAAACCATAGTCTAGGGTTTCAATTCATTCCCTAACAATAAATAATCAGCCACTCATAATTAAAGAATTAATTACACAGAAATATATATCTAAAATATAAATTGAAAATAAGAGAAATAAATAACCGGAATTAATTTTGAATTAAAGATCAAGAATTTATTCAGATAAAAATTAATTTTATCTGAAATAAATTCTACCGGTATTAATTTCTTCCTTATTTTCTTCTTTCTTTGCCTTTATTTCCGTGCACAATTCTTTTTCTTTTTTTTTTCTTTTTCGGCCGGCGGCTGACAGCGAAAGGAGCTGACGGAGAATGCTGCGTGGTTGCCTCGGACTCCGTGCACTGTCGCACCGTCCTCTGCGTCCTTTTGCGGCTGAAGTCTCCCTCTGCGCAGCGTTTGTCTCTCTTCAACGTCCGAGCCTGGGAGGGCTCTCGCCCTTCTCCTCGCTCTGGCTTTTTCCCGAGCCTATAAAGGCTCTGCCAGTGCCGCACGCCTCGAGCCTGTTGAGGCTCTCGACCGCCCACCTGCTCCGTTTGGTTTTAATTTTGTTCCGGGCCTTTGGCCTTCGGCCTTCGGCCGTTGGTCCAAAGGTCCAATCTTTTTTTTTTCTTTTACTTAAAAACCTGCAAAATAAAATTAATAAAAATTAATAAATATTATTTTGCTCTAAATTTACTTAAATTATATCATTTTAGCTCAAATAATAATATTTATGCAATTTTTACCACTTAAGCATAAAAAAATAATTATTTCCCTATATTAGTTAAATAAACTACCAAAAACTAAGATTATAAGGGTATAAAAAGTGTCAAAATATGAACTCATCAATGTGCAGTATCCCTTACAAGTCCATTGTAGGTGCTATTCAAGAGGGCTTGGGTTCGAGCATAGGGATTATCCAAAAAGTCCTGAGGGTATCTCTTTCACCTTTTAATTCCTAGTTTAAATGTAGTCTCTATTCTTGTAACCACCATTGGTAGATTATATTCTTATAACAAAACCATTTATGCTACTATGATTTAATTATGATTTGAGTTTCAAACAAATTATATTTTATTCTTTTAGCCTTAGCACTTGGTATTAGAATGGTAAGAGTAAACTGGTCTGGTACTAAGTGTGGCGGTAATATCCCTGAAATTCAAGGTTTTGTTTTCATTGCTTCCGCTATTTTCTTTTAATAAAATAAAATTTTTAAGTAGTGAATTTTGGGAGTGTTACATAAAGAGCTAGGTTTTGTCTATAAATGCATGATAAAAGAGGGTTTTGTGTTGTAGAGGGTTAGTGTGCAAACAAAGGGGCACGAGAGAGGTAGAGTGTTTAACACTTGAATGAAAAAGTAATGAGGTGAGAGGTTGGGGTTGAGATAGTAATTAGGCATAGTTAGGGTTTCAATTTGGGTAACCAAATTAGGAAAATAAAATGTGGCTGACATGGTAAAAGAGTAGGGGTAAAGGTTTAGGAGTTTAAATAAGGTGATTAAGCTAGGGTTAAGGGTTAGGTGAGGATTAAGAGTTAAACACCTATACAATAATACAATAATGAGTAAGGTTAAGAATATTTATAGTAACATAAGATAATTAGAAGCGAAAGAAACATTTATAATACAATAATGAGTTTGAAGTTTAACTCCGAATTACAATAAACAAAGTACAAAATAAGGAATACCATGGATCAAAAGTCCAAAAAGCTATCCGGAAAAAACAACTACAGGATAACATTACTCTTTACCCAAAGACCCAATACAGATAAAGTCACTTATCCCCACATAATGTATCATAGGTAGCATAATCATCTAAAGGATCTTCTGAGACCTGCACATAAGAATTAAGATCTCCTGCTCATGGGAATGAGTAGCACCCATAAAACGAGTGGTCGGTACACTACGTACTAAGTAAGGGAACAATACTATCAAAATAAGGATACAAATAGTATATGCATTCACAACAAGTGATAGTATACAGGCAATTAAATGAAAAATCACATAAGATAGATAATGATCTAGGTATTTTTATGAGATATAATCCATTTTCATTCTTTTATATACGTTGAGTGTAGGAATCCCACTATTCTTAAAATGATGGAACTGTCTAAAATACCTTTTTAAGGACAACACACCTAAGCTACTATTATCATCCAGTGGAACATATCTAAAAACATCACCTTCTCGAGGCATAACACTCCTGAGCCACTATTCTCTCCGATTGAACAAAATCTATATAAAAACATTACCTTGGTCCTGACTCACATACTCTTCTACTTTAAATCATTATGTCTTTTCCATAGGTTATATTGTCATATTTTGATTTCACGATAAGCAAGGGCTCCACAATTATTAATCCGATGGAACGGGCTAAAACACCTTCTCGGGGCAAAATGCTCCTGAGGAACTATTATTTTTGGTCGAATGGATATTAAAAACATCACTTTATCAAGGCAGAATACTCCCGAGCTACTATTCTCTCAGACAGAATGGAATATAAAAACATCACCTTGGCCTGACTCACTTGCTCTTTCACCTTTAGTGATTAGTATCTTATTTATGATTTATTTCTTAGACATTAAACACATTAAAGCAGATAGACACATAACATAGGTGAAAGTTCTTAAATCTCTTCAAACCATAATTACACATTCCTTAGCATTCATTCTCCCATATTTATTATTCGACCACAATTACAATATATCACTCTCAAATATCATCATCATTATTATACCCAAAATTCACGATCTAACTTCCACGTCGTACACCTATAATAATAATCTTATCCCAAGGTATTACTCACAGAATTAGAAAAAACCCTAATTTCACACATATTAGCCATAGTTTCTCCCATGAGACTCATATGATTACCAAATTCAATATACATCCTTATAATTCCCACATTGATAATATATATTGTAACTCCTTAGGCTCAAAATTCTTCCCACTAAGCGTCAACTGGTCCTTAGGGAAAATACGTTGTGATGCTCCTTCTTCGTTCCTTAGGGTAGTTGAGCACCTTGAAAGTCTTGTCAAAATGTCGTACCCAACTTTTGAGGATCACGAGGTCTTATTTCCCCATCATAGGTCGGAGGCTGATGACATGAGACTCTGGGGAACGTTGAGCCAAACTCGTGAGTGTCTCAAACACTCTTTATAAGTTTGTCGACACGCCCTTCTAGGGCCATGTCGAGTTAGGTGCAAAACATAAGCACGTTAAGAAAGGTGTTATCTATCAAGCTAGGTGACCCAAGCCAACAGTCACTCAATCTACCCATACCCAACCCTCAAGACTAATCTAGGTTTTAAAACAAGAGAGATATGAGGGAAAACCTTCCTAAAATCAATTAAAACTAGGAAAGATTTCGTAAAATACCCCGATACTATCTCGTAGTATCTTTTCAAAACATTAAAAACTAAAAAGGGTTTCTGAAATCATAGGATACCAACTTGTGGTACCATCTTAAAACATTTGAAATTACAAGAGCGATTGAAACCAGCTCTGATACCAACTTGTGGTATCAGCTTAAAACATTTAATAACAAGAAGGTTCTTTGAAAATGCTCTGATACTAACTTGTAATACCCCCAAAATATACTACTAATTTTTTTTATTAAAATAATATAGCGGAAGCCAAAAGCAAGGATTGTGAATTTTGGGGATATTACTGCCACACTTAGTACCAGACCGATTTTCTCCTACCATTTCAGTACCAAGTGCTAAGGCTAAAAGAATAAGATACAATTTGCTTGAAACTCAAACCATATTTGAATTACAGTAGCACAAATAATTTCGTAACAAGAATAGAATCCACCAATGGTGGTTATAATAATAAATATTACATTTAAACTAGGAATTAAAAAGTGAAAGAGTGATACCCTAAAGGTTCCCGGATAATCCTTACGTTCTTTCCCATTGCCCACTTAAATAGCACATGCAATGGACCTGCAAGGGACACTGTCCATTAAATAAGCAAGGACCCATGAAGGGAACCCTTCAATACTATGGTACTGAGTAACCTTTTAAATCGGACCGAAAGGTAGGTTTGCATACAACACATAATACATACATAGTACAAAATGATAACATACGACTAATACATCATTGAACACTGCACATACAACAAGATAAGTATAACACATCATCCATGTATTTATCAATTCCATCAAGATAGACAAGCACCAAGGCTGAGCTTATATTATAATAGTAGATCGTAATGGTGATAGTACTCTTTTGGTCTCAAGCCATTAATGAATATTATTATTCAATCATTATCTCTCGAATTATATCCATGTGAGTGCGGGAACCCTACTATTATAGTCGGTGGACCGGAAACATACTAGGCAACACACACCTGACCACTATTATTCGTCGGTGGATCGGTCTCCAAGGCTCCTTGCACCCGACCACTATTATTCACAGGTGGACCGGTCTAGCCCCGACTCACATGGTGAAATGCCCCAAAATCCTAATTTCTATTATCCATTATTAAATAAGATCTTTATGTGTAAGTTTAACCAAAATAATTCATTTTTATTAAAATAAGAGGAAGTTAATTAGGTTAAACCAAAAAGAAATTTAAAAGTGTTTGAAATAGGAGGAATTGTGGTATTTTAAGCTAATTAAGGATTTTATTTTAGAAATTAATTAAATAAATTACTTTATTTAAATTAAGAAGAATAAAATAGTTTCAAATTAATTTAACTTAATAAATAATTTAATTGGAAGAAAATTTGAGTATTTTTCCTAATTAGTATGGAGGTTCAGGAAATTTATCTAAAATAGTCTAAACTAAGCAAAAAGGAATTTATTTAATATCTTATAAATATTAATATTCTAAATAGCCCAAAAATATTCTAAATAATTTATGCAAAATCCAAAACCCTAAATAAAGCCTTCCTTTTTCCTTTTTCCTTTTTCTTTTCCTTATTTTTCCTTTTTCCTACTCCCCCCGCCGAAGTTGGGCCTCGACCGGCCCAACGCCCCCTTCCTTTCCTTCTTCTCACCGCGGCCCAGCGAGCCCAGTCGCCCGTGAGGCAAAATGCCGCGTTTCGAAGCTAAAGTCGCTGAAACGCCGCGTCGCCATAAGGAGAAAATATAACCGTTGCCAGACCGACGCGGACGCCGCGTTTTTCTCAAATATCACCCAAAACGCAGCGTTTCATTAATAAGGGAAATAATCGCCGCCACCCGGCCGGTTCCCCCTTCCCTTTTTCCTTTCCCCTGGACCGCCGGTCTAGCCCCTCTTCTTCTTCTTCTTCTTCTTCCTCGGTCGGTGACCGCCTGCAACACGAAAGCTCGCCGGAGGAAGAAAAGCCTGCAACGCCAGCTCCAGCTCCGGTCATTTCGCCCCTCTTCTCCCCGTTGACTTCCCCATGGATGTGACCAAACGGCACTCCCTTCTCCCACACAAAAATCCCCCATTTCCCAAGCAATTATGGTCTGAAAATTTTCAGACCATACGTCGGCCAACTACGCCAGACGACCTACCCTAACCCTAACCCCCTAACCTCCCACTTGGATCTTGTCGTTTTTCGTTCAAATTGGCCTATAAATAGCCCTCAGCACCGCCTTAATCGGGTTCGACAATTGGGAACCCAGACAGAGCAAGCCGCGCGCCGCCCTGCCTTTAGACGGCCTTTTCTCCACCGTCAGCCGCCCCTACCACCTACCATTGCCACCAAGATCCTCCTTGAACCTCCCTCTACATAACCAACCACCTTAGCTTCCCTGCCTTGCGCCGCACGTGCCGCCCTAGCCGTGCGAAAATTCCTCCCCAACATCGACCCTTCCAGCCTTGCGCCACCTTCGTGCCGCCGCTTTCGGCACCACCACCACCCCCCAAAACCACCAGGAGTGCCTGCCCTACCACCCTACACTTCCACTTCCCCCTAATTTCTCCTCTTTTAGCCTCCATAGCCACCCTTCCCAATTTCTACCTCCTCCTCCGCCGCTGCCGCCGCCGCCGGTGCCACCCCCAGCCAGGTGGTCCAACTCCCTAAAACCCTAGACCTAGAATAATAGAAGTTAATAAATTTATTATTATTAACTATTAATGTTAATGCTATTATAATCATTATTAACCTATTTATTATTAATACTATTACTATAAATATTATTAGTACAACCATTATTAATATTATTATTATTATTATTGTTGACAGGCCCTAATAAGTTATTATTATTGTTAATATTGCTAGTATTATTATTATTATCTTTACTATTATTATCTTTATTATTATTGTTACTATTATGATTACTATTATTATTATTATTATTATTATTATTATTATTATCATTATTGTTATTATTATTATTATTAGTACTATTATTATTATTGTTGTTACTATTAGTATTATTATTATTATTATTGTTATCCTTATTATTATTATTATTGTTGTTGTTGTTGTTGTTATTGTTATTATTATTATTCCTATGTTTATTACTCTAACTATGACTGATGTTGTTATTATCTTTGTTATTATTATTATGGTAGTATTCTTACTATTATTCGTATGATTAACATTATTATTATTATTATTATTATCCTTATCATCATTATTATTATTATCATTATCGTTACTATTACTATTACCATGGTTATGAGGTTGTTGTTGTTATTATTATTATTATTATTATTATTATTATTATTGTTATTATTATTGTTATTATTATTATTATTATTATTATTATTATCCTTGTTATTGTTTTGTTGTTGTTGTTGTTATTGTATTTAACACATTTATTATTTTATCGATTATTACCATCGTTAGTATCCTTAACATTATAATTTAATATTATTACCTTAGTATTTTTGTTATGCCTAGTATTGCCACAACTAATGTATTGTTATTATTATTATTGTAATTATTATCATGGTTATTGTTATTTTACTATCATTATCGCTATCATTACTATTATTATTACTATGGTTAATACTAGCGTCATTATGTTTATCTTTCTAACTATTATTATTATTGCTATTATCCCTATTAGAATTATTTCTAGTACTCTTACTATCATTTGTATTATTATTATTATTATTATTATTATTATTGCTATTATTATTATTATTATTATTATTATTTTCATTACTACTACTCCTTCTACTATTATTATTATTATTATCATTATTATCATTATAGCCATTATTATTCTTATTATGAGTACTATTATTATAAGTAGTATTCTTATTATATATTGTTAGTATTATTAGTAATTATTATTAATAATATCGAAACCCTCACCCTAATACTCTGGATTTTGCTAAAACCTACTTTAATCAGTAATAATCCGTTCAAAATATCGTGAGAATAGTAATAACCCTACCTTTTATTTATAAACCCCTATTATTAATATTAGCCTTAGTATTAGGCCATGATAGGGGTAAGGTAGGAAAATTATGGTAATTCGGGTAGAGGGAGATTGACCCTTAGCATTTCCCTCTTATAGGTGAACCGAGTCAAAGCCCCGAGGAGGCGTAGAAGCTTGCTTCAAGCCCGGCGCCGATTTAGGTAAGGACGTAACTAAGGTCACCTGTGTGTATTGCATGTTTTACCTGTCTTGTATGCTTTGTGCGGTTGTATGCTATAACATGTATGTTATATGTGTATTTATGTAGCGCAGCATGGAATCGAGGTACGTTCTCGTGCTCTCGTCTGTGTGTACTAATATGGTATGGTACAAATATGATGCAATGTGATGTGACCCCTACGACATGCATGCTAGGTTATGTGAGGAAGTGTTGTGAGGTGGGGACTTGAAAAAGAAAAATAAGTAATTAAGATAACCAAAGGGAAGTACGTCGGTTAACATAGGTATGGACGACCTAAGGAATTCATAATTTGTGAAATGATGAGGAAAAGGGGGAATCAAATAAATAGAAGAGTGGGAATAAAATAAGGTTGCATGGGGGAAACTAGGGTTTGCATGGAAATGATAGAACTGGCATGGTGGAAATGATAGGGTATGCATGGGAAGGTTAAGGTCTGCATGGGGACGAACCTTACGTATGAAAAGTTACCTTGGGACGTGAGGAAGTTAGTGGAAGGTCCATTTGGGAGTTTGGAGACTCGAGGTGAAATGTAGTACGTAGGGTCATGTAAGGGACCCGATTAGGGTTTTGGGAAGAATTAGTAATCTGAAAAAGGCGAAAGAAAAATGATTAAGGGTGAGTGAGGTGCGGGTTGAGAGTGAGAGTTTATGTTATAAGGAATGATTATGGGAGTTTTGAGGGAGAAGAAATATTGGGTGAAAAGGAGAGGTTACTTGTGGGAAAAGAAAGGTACTAGAGTTGAAGTAGCCAACTAGAGTTTTAGGGTCACAGGTAGAATCGATGGGTAAAACGATATGATTTGGGGATTGGACCTGAACGAGATGAGGTGTTGAGGATAGATGAATTAATGGTAGTGAAGTAAGAGGAGGTTGGACCACATAGGTCCAATTAGGGTTTCAAGGGAAACCCTAGAGGCTAATGGCGGGTGGAGTCTGATGTCACGGGGTGTTGTGCCTTAATTCATGCTCTGGGAGTTGGTTTTTATTATGTGTAAGTATAGATGGGAAATGGATATCGAGGTGTGATAAGGGGTGCATGAGTTCCAAGATATGGGACGGGCCCTCCTGGGAGGATAAGTGTGGATATAGTCAGCCATGCATGTCAAGGGTAAAACACTTTCAATAAGATACGTTAAGATACTAATCACTTAAAGAGAAAGATGCTGAGCCGGGCCCAGACCGGTCCACCGGCGAATAATAGTGGCCAGGAGCCGGGGTGCCCTGGAGACCGTGCCACCGGCAAACAATAGTGGTCAGAAGCGTTTTGCCCTGTATGATTTCCGGTCCACCGGCTATAATAGTGGGGGTTTCCGTGCTCAGCAAACCAAACGTAAAACTTATAAGACATGGGAAAGATACTAATTACTTATAGTGGAACACCATGTGAGTCGGGGCCAGACCGGTCCACCGGCAAATAATAGTGGCCAGGAGCGTTCTGCCCTGGAGACTGGTCCACCGACAAATAATAGTGGTCAGGAGCGTTCTGCCCTGAGTTTATATATTCCGGTCCACCGGCTATAATAGTGGGGTTCCCGCACTCACGTGGATTAATAAAGACTGTGGTGTGAAATGACTACTTTTAATAAAGACTCAAAGGAAATAAGTCTAATTGGACTACGGTCAGCTTTTATTATCTGTATTACTACATGCTGCTTACGTGAGTATGTCACGCATTGAGTTTCCAATAATATGGATTATTCCTACTTGAGGCGCATGAGCCACTTTATATTTTGGTTATACCATGCTTATATGTTTAAAGGGGATGTTACACATGTTTCATATGATACTATAGGTGTATGGCAAGATTCATGCTATGGGTTGTGAGTATGTATGATATTGTAGCAATGTATTGTATCATAATTTAATATGTACTTGATGTTATAGTTTGCGTCTCTCCCATAAAATAGGGTAGTGAGACTTACTCAGTATGGGACCCGTACTGATACTACATTGGTTGAATGGGTCCTGTGATGATCCACCGACGGTGGGGAGCAGACCTTTGATTCAGGTTTTGATTAGTTATTAAATTGGGGTGGAAGGCTTGACTTGAGTGGGTAAGTGGTCCGGATATTTACCCTTCGGAATTTGTTTTGTTTAATCGTATTCGTCTTTAAAAGTTACGAGGGTTGTATTTAAATTTCCAAGGTTTTTGTAATTGACTTCAAATTCTCGTAATGTTGTCATGCTTTTAAAGTTCGGATTTAATTGTTTAACAGGTTTTTAGCCTTGCATCTAACATGAGATAGATGGTTGACATTTGTCTTGTGTTATATGTGGCGGTAACATTTCCCAAATTCGCTCCTAGCTTCCGCTTTATTCTTTCAAAAAAAATTTCAGGAGTGAAATTTGGGGGTGTTACAGTGTTCCACTATCAGTGATTAGTGTCTTCCCATACTTTATTAATATCAAACGTTTGGTTTATTGAGGTGAGGATCTCCCACTATTATAGCCGGTGGATTAAAAACATATAGGGCAGCATGCACCTGACCACTATTATTTACCGGTGGACCGGTCTCCAGGACATCTTGCTCCTGGCCACTATAATTCGCCGATGGATTGGTTTGGGTCTAGCTCAATACTCTTTCACTTTACGTAATTAGTACTTTATTTGTGTCTTATTCAAAGGTCCATTTATTCAAATCGAGGGAAAGGGATAGGTCACAAATCTAGAGACACAAAGATATACTAGCCATAGAATAGAGCATTCCATATTAAGGATCATGGCATAACAAAACCCTAATACGTACTTCAAACATATCTAACACAAATTTCCGTGCACAATTACTAACCATGCACCCCTTGCATAATTATGATATAACACCATATTACCCCCTTAATTATCCATCCAACCCTAGGTTATGCCATGCTCTTGTGATACTCACTAACTTATCAAATACCCTTATCTTATTATTCAATGATACTTGTGTCTTATTATGAAACTCATTCAATCCATTGACATGCTAAACACAAGTTACTGATTTACTCTTATCATCTTTATAAAATCACTGAAATACCCCTTGTCTGTAAAGTTACCAAGTCGTCCCTTTTTATTTTCCAAATTACCATATTACCCTCCATGTTGCATAATTACCAAAATGCCCCTCACATGTGTTAGATTATCAAATTATCCTCCATACTTATTAAATCACCAGCCTTACCCCTCATATTTGTTAAGTTACCAATTTACCCTTTAATCGGGTTAAATTATCGTATTACCTTTTATACTTATCTAAATTACCAAATTACTCCTTAGGCTTATTAAGTTACCAAATCACCATTCATATTTGTTACACTTGTCAGATTTCTCATTTGGTTAATTTGATTACCAAATTACCCTTCTTTATAATTACCAATTTGCCCCTTTTAGATGGTTAAATTACCAAATTAATCTTCTTAATTATTATAATTACTAAATTGCCCTTTTAGTTGGTTAAATTACCAAATTGTCCTTCTTCATCACTATAATTACCATTTTGCCCTTTTAGTTGGTTAATTTACCAAATTACCCTTCTTCATTATTATAATTACCAAATTTCCCCTTTTAAATGGATAAATTACCAATTGGCCCTTCTTCATTATTATAAATACCATTTTGCCCCTCTTCTACAAATTACTAAATTATCCTTTCCTTTATACCAAATTACTATTTTACCCCTTTACTTCATATAACTACCAAAATACCCCTCATTTGCACCAAATTACCATTTTACCCTTTTACATTACATAATTACCAAAATACCCTTTTACTTTACATAATTACCAAAACACCCCTTTCCATTATATTTATTTCACCAAAATACTTTCTTACACCCCAAAATTACCAAGTTATCCCCTTTCCATATAAAATTACTAAAATGCCCTCCTTCCTTATCCAATTACCATTTTATCCCCTTTACTATTATAATTTACTATTTTACCCTTATTATACCACTTTTACCAAAATATCCTCATTATATAAAATGTTAATATTCATGCTCCATACCCATCATCTAACTCCACCAGCTATTATTATTTAACTTTAATACACATTAGAACCTACACTTATTTAAGCCACACCCTTACATAAGAAATATTACTAAAATTCCCCTAGAGCCCATAATAACAATATTTATGCAACAAATAGCCACATTAGCACAACATATCATACATATGCACTTAACATTATTATTAACAACAAAGCTCCTTCCTTAAACATTATTTCTACACATGACACATAAATTAACATGCTTTCCCTTTTTATCAATCAGCACATGCCATTAAATACATTATACTTAACAACATATTTCATCCATATAAACATATTAAAAACCCTAATGTGCTAGCATACATATATCTATACGTTTTATTAGGGTTTAACAGTTACCTTTTTTCCATCTAAAATCAAACCTTACTGGTACCTCAGTTAAAGATTCAAGCTTTGATTAGTAAAAATCAATCCCTAAAAATAATATAAAAAATTAGCATAATAGAAGTAGAAAATCAAAGGAATAATTTTTATATCAAAAGCTTAAGTAATATATATTAATACCAACTATTTTTATACCTTGAAATTAATTAAATTTGGGCTAAAAATGATGTAAGACTCACGTGCATGAGCAGCGTGAGCTACATGTAGATTAGAAGGGCAAGAAGGGATTGAAGAATAGAGGGGGTGTTGGTTCAGTTAGGGTCTTGGGGGTTAGGAGGAGAGCTTAAGGAGGGGAGTTAGGGTGGAGGCTGGATGTAGGAATGGAGTGGGGGTGTAGATGGTGGTGGGGGTGGATGATCTGCAGTTGCAGAGGTGGCAGAGGAGAAGAAGGAAGGGAAAAAAGAAGGAAAAGGATGGGCTGTAGGGCTAGGTTTAGGCCAAGGGAGGCAAAGGGGTGGTGGGGTTTATAAGAATTGGATTGGTGGCCTTAGTGGCAATGGAAGAGGCGAAACAATGGAAAATGGTGGTGGTGTAGGGTAGAGGCCAATAAGGGGGAAAGAAAAGGAAGAAGAAGAAGAAGAAGAGTGGTTGTAGGGGGCATGTGGGGGTGGCTCGGTGGTGTAGAGGGTAATAGGGGGTGGCAAGAGGTGGTGTAGGGTGGTTGGTTGGGCGGTGGCATCGACGGTTGAGGGTAGCGGAGCAAAAGTAGGGGAATGAAAGAAGAGGAGAAGAAAGGGAGAAGAAGGCTCGGTCGGGGAGAGGGAGGCTAGAAAAATGGGCACAGAAATGAGGCTAAGGAGAGGAAAAGGAAGGGTTGGAGAGGGAAGGTATGGCCGGTTAGGTAGAGGTGCAGGAGGGCGGCACATAGGTTGGAAGGAAGAGGAGAAGAAGAAGGAAAAATAGGGTATGCGGGGAGGGTTTTAGGGACTGGTTTGGTCCGAAAAGGGGAAGAAAAGGACGGGGGAGAGGGGGAGAGTGAGAGCAGGGTTGCAGAGGGAGGTAGGTGGTAGTTGTAGGTGGCGTGAAGATTATCATGGCACGTGAGGTCTATGGTCAGGGAAGGAGGGAAGAAGAAGAAAGGGGAAGAAGGTAGGTCAGTCGGGCGAGGGAGAAAGAAGGGGGAGCGGCTGGCCCGCGCGCGAGGGAGAGGGGGAAGAAAAAGGAAGCTGGGATGGCCTAGTCGGGGGAGAAAGGAAGAGAAAAAAGAAAGGGGAAGGTGGGCTAGCAATGATGTGGAGAAAAGGAAGGAGGAAGGGAAGGGGTGGGCCAGCCAGCGACTCAGCGAAGGGAGGAGAAAATGAAGCAGGTTGGGCGGTCCGAAGGAGAAAAAGAAGAAAAGGAAAAGGAAGGAAAAGAAGAAAAAGGAGAAAGAAAAATGAAAAAGGAAAATGGGGAGAATTAAAATAAAATAAAGTTTTGGAATAACAAAATTTAATATTTTTAATAAATAAATTAATTTAATAATTGAATTTATTATAATTTAATATATTAGTTTAAAAAGGTTAATTTTAGAAAAATATTGTTTTAGAAAATAATTTAAATAAAATGAGTATGATAAAATAATAAAATATTTATTTTAATTTATTAAATATTCATATCCATTTTTATATACTCAAAATCCACAAAATAATTAAATTAAATTAATTTAAAAGTTAATTTATCCCAAATAAGGGTTATTTATTAAACTTTACGTTTTAAAATTTTTGGGGCATTACATAGATATCTAGGATAGCGGATTAACTCTAGGGTTTACACACAAAATGCTAAGATTTTTCTTTTAAGTTATTCTACCCTAATTAGACCATTATTTCATTGAAGGGCCCCAAAACAAACAATAATACCTCCAAACATTTCTTAGGGTATCATTATTATAATTTAATTTGCCTATCACATAAAATACCACAATCTCCTTATTATTCTATAAGGACTAAAATACCCTAAAAGATAAAGAGCAACCTTTATTTTATAATTTCTTATACCTTCCACACACATAATTTTCCAAATCCACTAATCATCACCATACCTCAAAAATATGCTCCATTATCATAGCTTATTTAGCCCACATTTCATGTCATAAAATACATTCCCAAAATTATGTAATTATTATAACAAAATCATAACTAAACTTCTTACCCGTTCTTATTTTCTTCCAAACATAATATCCATATCATCACAAAATATCATGATCAACATATATTAAATCATATAGCAACTATATCATGGAAAACACACATAATTGTAACATCCCCAAATTTTGAAACTTAAAAATTTCATTTTGAAGAGTTAATAGCAGAAGCTAAAATATGAAACGAAGGGGGTGTCACGCCGCATCCAACATAGAAGAGGCACTCCCAATGCCCAGTCTGTGTCGTGTGTAAGGCAAAAGTAACTTTATACTTAGGAATTAGGTATGGGAAGTACTTGATTCCACTGTGATATAGACGAAATAAAGAGAAAGGAATAAATAGTGAAAATAAAGGATTAAGAGTCCAAAGAGAGATAGAGATATTTAAATAACTATACCCTTTACCAATTCACTTAACGCTCACCCAAGACAAGCAAATCGAGCTAATAATCATCAAACATCCTACAAAATAGGGTAGATATGCTTGTGAGAATGAGAAACACCCATGAAAAGGATGATTAGTATACTACATACTGAGTAAGATAATAATACAGTCAAAATTGGAAAAATATATCATTACACACATTCACAATGAGAAGCAGTATACATGCAAGATATAAGAATCAACATAAGGTAATTGCTGGTCTGGATTGGTAATATTTAAATATGATATAACCCATTCTTTTATATATGTTGAGTTCAGGGATGGAACGATCTGAAACACCTCATAGGGCAAAGCACTCCTGGCCACTATTATTAAGTAAGTGGAACAGACTTTACACCTCCCAGGGCAAAATGTTCCTGACCACTATTCTTAAACCGGTAGAATGGTATGAAGCACCTCCTAGGGCAAAACGATCTTAACCACTATTATTAAGCCGGTGGAACAGACTCCTACACCTCGGTCCTAACTCACGTAATCTTTCACTATAAGTGATTAGTGTCTTAATTATTGGTTACTTATCTCAAACTCATATTATCTTTCACATTTATATTAGGCCCCACTATTCTTAAATCAGTTGAACGATTTGATGCACCTCTTAGGGCAAAACGCACCTGACCACTATTATTAAGTCGGTGGAACAGACTCATAAAACACCTTGTGTAATACCCCGTATTTTTGAAACCTAATTTTATTAAGCCTATAATTTAATAAATCACTTTTATTAGAGATAATTTAGCTCTTAAACTTATTTAATTTAAGTATGTTGAGGATTTTGCCTTTTAAATTTATTTAACTTAATTATTTTATGGATTTTAAGTATAGAAAAAATTATATGTGAATATTTAATAAATTAAAATAAATAAATTGCTATTTTACCATACTTATTTTATTTAAATAAGGTTTGGAACCAATATTTTCTAAAACTTACCTTTTAAACTATTATAATAAAATGTATTAAGTTAAATTATTAAAATTTTGTTTATCTACCAAAAATACTACAACCTATTCCCCATAAGCTATTTTATTTATTTTTCTCCCCTATTTTTCCATTTTCCCTCTTCCTTATTTTCCTTTTTCTTTTTTTTTTCTCTCCCTCCTTCTCCTTGCTCCCTTCTTTCCCCCATTTCCCCCTACTGGGCCAGCCCACCAGCCCAGATTAGCTTCTCCTCCCCCACCCCGCGCATGCCAGGCCGCCCAGCCTCCTCCTTCGCCCGAACTGCCCGACCGAACACCTCCCTCTCTTTTTTTCCTTTCTTCCCTAGACCAGACCGGTTCCGCCCTCTTTCCCTTTCCCTTCTTCCCCGCACCCCGCTGCAACTCGCAGCCACCCCTTCTACACCGACCAACCACCTACGTCGCCTGCCCACCTTCTCCCTCTCTCCCTGGCCATTCATCTGTCCCTCCTTGACCGACTGACGTCCCTCTCACCTCGCACGTGCCTGCTCTCGCCCCCTTTCTTCTCCCTGACTGAACACAAATATGTCATGGCAGACCTGCATCGGCCTGCCACCGCCGGCCGGCATGCCGTCTACGCCTGCCCCTACCTTCCTCCGTCCCCTCTCTTGGTTCTCCCCCATTTTTGGCCTACAAATACCACCCAGGGATCCATTATCGAACCTTTTGGAACCGTAGCCCAGAAAACCTGCCTTGCGCCACCCCTACTTTAGACAAATGCCCCGTCGCCGCCACCCATCGCCGCCGCCCGATCCACCCACGGAACCCTTCCCTGCATCACCCTCTACCAACTTAAGCCTCCCTCCTCCCTCAGTTTACTCTGCACAAGCCACCCGGGCCGTGCAAAGTCCCTTCCCCGATCAGCCCTTCATCGAGCCTCGCCGCCCTTCACACCACCACCTTCCGCCTGTCCCGCTGCTTCCAACACCCCCTCTGCCCTCCAAAACGACTAGGGGGGCTCCCTCTACCTCCCCATACCTTCATTTTTTCCTGCCACCCTTTCGTCTTCCTTCTCCTCCCTCCTCCACCATTTCTCCACCTCTCTTCTCCCCCATCGCCACCGCCGCCGCCTATACCACCGCCATCCCTAGGTGCTCCTCTAAACTCCCTAACCCCTAAACCTTTGTTATACAAATTTTGGTTATTTCTAGTAGTATTATTCTTAATGTTATTATTATTATTATTATTATTACTTCTACCTTTATCATTATTATTACTTAAGCTAACTTCAAAATATTCATAACCGTTATTACTATTATTATTAATGACCTATAACTTTAGTATTATTATTTTAACATCATCATTATTGTTATTATTATTATTATTATTATTATTATTATTATTATTATTATTATTATTATTATTATTATTATTATTATCATTATCATTATTATTATTATTTAACCTAACTTCGAAATATTCGTAACTGTTATTACTATTATTATTAATGACCTATAACTTTAGTATTATTATTTTAACATCATCATCGTTGTTATTATTATTATTATTATTATTATTATTATTATTATTATTATTATTATTATTATCATTATTATTATTATTTAACCTAACTTCGAAATATTCGTAACTGTTATTACTATTATTATTAATGACCTATAACTTTTGTATTATTATTTTAACATCATCATCGTTATTATTATTATTATTGTTGTTGTTGTTGTTGTTGTTGTTGTTGTTATTGTTGTTATTGCTATTATTATTATTATTATTATTATTATTATTATTATTATTATTATTACCTTGTCACTATTATTAATAATTCATATATCACTAACCTTACTATCACTACTACTATTATCATTATTAGTAACATTGAAAATATTACCGTTAATAATATAAATATTATTATAATTACTTTAAATTATTGTAGCTATTAAGACCTACTTTTGATTTGTAGTAGCATGATTTGCTACCTTAGGAATAATAACCCTACTTTTACTTATAAAAGTAATATTATTATTTTTAGCTCTAATAGTAAGTTGTGATAAGGGTAAGGTAGGAAGAATAGTAATTTTGGTTAGAGGGAAGTTAATCCATAGTTTTCCCTCTTATAGGCGAATCAAGTCAAAACCCGGAGGAGGCGTAGGAACGTGCTCCAAGACCGGTGTCGTATTAGGTAATGATGTAGCTAGGATCAATTATATGTGTGTTATGTGCCTTGTGTGCCATGTGTTATGCCATGTTGTGTACTATATGATTTTAATGACTAATTACTTGTAGCACAGCTTGGAGTTGAGGTATGCTTTTATGAATTCCTAATGACATGTGTATAATAATTGTTCTATTGTGTTTATGATATTTTATGACATGACCCTCTAGGACATGCATGCTAGGATATCAATAATATGATGTGAGGTGAAAGGATAAAAAGGAAAAATGCAAAGTGAGTTGACTAAGGGGGATATGAGGTTAACCAAAATACCTCATGATCCGTGAGAGGAAATTAAAGAGGGAAGAATGACCAAAATGAATGAGAGATGGGAACCATGCATGGGAGCCTTAAATTTTGCATGGGGATTTTGAGAGTTTACATGGAGTGGATAAATCTTGCATGGGTAAGATCTTTACATGAGAAAAGTTGTATTAGGGTGTAAATAAACTAAGGGGAGAATTGTGGAGTGATTGGAAACTTTGGATGAAAAATAGTACGTAGGTTGGTGTAAGGTGTATAGGAGACTTTGATTTGGGTTTGGGAGGAAACCCTAATATGGGGGAAAATGCGAAAGTAAGAACAATTAAGGAGGAGTGGAGTAATGGGTTAAGAGTGTAAATTTAATATATGAGGGATGAGTATGGGTGCCATGGGAATTAAGTAATGTTAGGTGGAAAGTAGAGAGATTACTTGTGGGGGAAGAAATGTACTAGGGTTTGGAGTGTCCAGCTAGGGTTTTCCGATCACCTGCGAAATCAATGAGTAAAGTGATATGATTTGGGGTTGAATCTAAATGAGATGAGGTATTAGACGATAAATAAATTAATGGATGTAAGGTAAGAGGAAATTGTGCCACATAGGTCCAATTAGGGTTTCAAGGGAAACCCTAGAGAGTGCTAGTGGGTGGAGTTTGATGTCACAAGGTGTTGGGCCTTAAACCACACCCTTAAGAGTTGGTTTTCTTTATGTATAAGTGTAAAGGGGAATGGATATCGGGGTGTGATAAGGGGCGCAAGAGTCCCAGGGTATGGGACGGACCCTCTTGGGAGGATAAGTGTGGATATAGTTAGCCATGCATGTCAAGGGTAAAATACTTTCAAATAAGATATGTTAAGACACTAATCACTTAAAGAGGAAGATGTTGAGCCGGACCCAGACCGGTCCACCGATGAATAATAGTGGTTAGGGCCGGGGTACCCTACATGACAGGTCCACTGGCTATAATAGTGGCCAGGCGCGTTTTGCCCTACATGATTTCCGGTCCACCGGCTATAATAGTGGGGGATTCCGTGCTCAACAAACCGAACGTAACAACGATAAGACATGGGAAAGACGCAAAGTAATTATAGTGAAACATCATGTAAGTCGAGGCCAGACCGGTCCACCGACGAATAATAGTGGCCAGGAGTGTCTTGCCCTGCATGACCGATCCACCGACTATAATAGTGGCCAGGCGCATTTTGCCCTGCATGACCGATCCACTGACTATAATAGTGGAGTTCCTGCACTCACATGAATTGATAAAGACTATGATGTGAATCGACTATATTTACCAGAGATCTAAAGTATGAGTCTACTCGACTAGGGCTGGACATGTCCCTAAGTAATGTCCGGGGCTGAGCATGTCCCTAAGTAATGCTTGGGGTTGGACATGTCCCTAAGTAATGTCCGTGGGGCTAAATGCCCGATTGGTTTGGTTTGGCATTGCCCAGAAATGCTCGCTTGATAAATGCCCGATTCGGCTTGGGTTGGTTTCGCGTTGTTCCAAAAATTCCCGGTTGGGTTATTTGAATCTCTTATTGGTATAAGATGTTACATATGTTTCGCATGTTATTATATGTGTATGGTAGGACTTATGATGTGGGTTTGGAGAATGCATAATATTGTATTAACGTAATATACCATGATTCAATATGCACTTGATGTTATAGTTTACGTCTCTCCCATAAGATAGGGTAGTGGGATTTACTCAGTATTGGACCCGTACTGATGCTACCTTGGTTGAATGGGTCCTGTGATGATCCACTGATGGTGGGGAGCAAACATCTTGTGTAGGTTTGAGATTGGATATGGTAATTGGGTGGAAGGCTTGGTTTGAGAGAGTAGTGTCACGGTCCGTAACTTGCTCCAAGCATCTAGCCAATGAGCCATGCGGATATGGGCGCTCCCTTGTTGCCTGATGGTTGCTAATGCTGATGTTATGTCTCAGGTACGACTCGATGTCCCTCTTATACATCTCTTTTATGTTATTATCGTGGGATGTTGCGCATATTCGGCATGGTGCTCAGCTATTGGGGTCGAAGGATGCTGGCCTCGCCTGGGGCGCTGGGGCCGAAACCTCTGAGCACGTGACAAAGTGGTATCAGAGCAGCTCATTGCCCGTGCCAATCAGCAAGCATTTTGCCGTGTTGTTGGCTGTACCCCGAAGGAGTGTGGGTAAACCGTTGGTGTTAGGCACGTTGTGGGACGACCAGCTTCGAAGGAGTGAAGCCTAGAAGTCGTGAGTGCCGCACGGGTCCATTGACAAGGGGTGTTGGTGGACGTGGTTTGGTGTGGGATCTAAGCCATTGAAATGAGTTGCTAAGGGTAGCGCAATGAGGCGATCTCAAGCGCGCATGGATTGTCGCTGCGATGGGGTCGGATATGTCGGAACAGATATGTTGTGTATGAGATGTTGGTTGGACTACGAGCCTTGCGGAGCAACGTATGGTTTTTGCATGATGTTTTCCCAACATGGGGCGAGCGTTGAAGGACTGTCGTGAGGACAACGCTTGAGATGTAGGGAAGCAATGTTGGGACTCCTCTGTGGTGCAAACGAGGGCGTTTGCAATTTTGGGTGGGGGAGAATGTCACGGTCCATGACTTTCCCCAAGCATCTAGCCAATAAGCCATGCGGATATGGGCGCTCCCTTGTTGCCTGATGGTTGCTAATGTCGATGTTATATCTCAGGTACGACTAGATGTCCCTCTTATGCATCTCTTTTATGTTATTATCATGGGATGTTGCGCATATTTGGCATGGTGCTCAGCTATTGGGGTCGAAGGATGCTGGCCTCGCCTAGGGCCCTAGGGCCGAAACCTCTGAGCACGTGATAGTAGGCAATCCAGAATTTGATCCATCGAAAATTGTCTTATTTGATTGTATTTATTTTCAAAAGTTTCAATTGTTGTATTTAAAACTTGACGGGTGTTGTAATTGACTTTTAATTCCTCATACTCCGATAAGCTTTTAAAATTCAGATTTATTTCATAGGTTCCGCTAATTCATTCAGCAATACTTTTATTCAATGAAAATATTCACTTGCCATCTGCCTGTGGATATCTCCTTGTGGGAGTTTATCCTCACGGCATAGATGTTTGAAATTTTGTTTGACAGGTTTATCCTTGCATCTAGCATGAGATAGATAGTATACATTTATCTTGTGCTAGATGTGACGGTAACATTCCCCAAATTCTATTTTAGCTTATGCTTTATTCTTTCAAAAAAAATTAAGGACTGAATTTTGGGGGTGTTACACCTCAGCCCAGCTCACATGATCTTTCACTTTAAATGATTAGTGTATTATACAAGATTGGTTTATGAGTAAAACATAATTAAGGCAATCAAAAGCATCAATAGACAGACAACAAGACCATTCTCAAAGATTAACATGCTTATTTCCCTAAAAAACCCTATATTCACAATTTAAGAATAACTTCCCCCATATTGATCATTTATCCACCAAAATTAGTATATGTTCCTAAAATAATATTATCATTAACATACCAAAATTTCAACTTCTAACTCCCACATCTTACACATGCGATAATAGGTCTGTCTCAAAAGTTGCTAATTATAAGGCTCCTAAAATCCTAATTTGACAGGTAAGTCATAAATTCTCCTATAAGGCTCATATAATTACCAAATTAAATATAAATCCTTAAAATACCTATATTAACAACATATCCAAAATTTGTGGCCTAACTCTAACATTTTACACATGTGATAATAACATTACCAATTTAAGGCTACTATTCCCAAATTAGGCTATTTTCTCGTGTGAAGAACTTATGACCTACATAATCACTCCCAAACACTTCACATGATATTATTTGCATATTTTAATCCATATAACACGTTAAAATATCAAAATTCTCATATTAACCCATATTGATAAAAATGCCCTTAAAAGTAGCCGATAACCCTTATTTTACGAAAATCTCATATCCTCAGTATCATTATTTCCAAATCCTCCTTTTATCAACATACATATCAAATGTAATTATTCCCCACTTATAATAATTTATTAGACCCATAATACTCTCCCGAAATTTATACTCATCCATAAAAATACATCATAGCGTAATATCATCGTATCAACATATCTTTCACTATTCTCAATTCCTTCCTATCATATAATTCATATTAATATATCATACCATCAAAAACATGCATTTTAATAGTATAATAACAATAAAATGATAACAAAAATAATCATACAAACATTTAACACAAAACCTGAAACATCAACTAGTATCCTTACTAATAAAGGCTCTGGTCTCTAAGCATGCTTATCCTAATCCGCTTCTTCCAAAAATTCCAAAATATTACCTAAGAATAATTATCAAAAAATAATTAGAATTAATAATATAATTAATTAAAGGTTAAGGAAATGGAAAGGAAAATAATGGGGGAAAAACAAAACCGAGTTCGAAGAACCAATCGCTGGCCAAGAAGGCTAGCAATGGCACAAACTATCGTTGCTAGGGAGTGTGCAACGGCAAGGAGGGCCGAAAGGAGGGGGTAGGGAATGGTGAGGGTTGTTGTAAGGGAGCGTAGGGAATGTCAATTGCTACCGAAGCTTGGGGGTAGGAACGGGTGGTTTTGCTACAACTAGGGGTGTTTTGGTGAGTTTTACTACAGCTAAGGGTGAGGGAATGGAAGGTTTTTCTGGTGGTGGTGGATGTAGTGTGGCAATGGTTGCCAAAGGTGGGTTTTTGGGTGTTCTAGCGATGATAAAGAAGGGAAAATAGGGTGTTTGGGGTGGGTTCTCAATAGAAAATTGGAGGAATAAGAAGGTAGTTTTTAGTGCATTAAATGAGGTATAGGTATACACACACACACACACACACAAAGAGGAAGAGGAGGGGGGTTGCAATTGGGCAAAATTTTCAATTCCAATCCACAACTGCAAGAGCTGGGAATTGATGGGATAAGGGTATACTTGGTAGAGGGAGGGTAAGGTAAGGTAAGAAAATAGAATAGGGTAAGGGTAATTTATTTAGGTACAAAACCAGAGAAAGTATCCTTACAAAAAAAATATTTGATTACTGGACAAAAATGGGGTATTACAATAACCATACAAGCAAATAACACAAAAACCCTAAACATTGGTTAGTATCCTTACCAACCAGGACACTAGGCTCTAAGCGTGTAAATCCTAGACTTCCTCCTCCGAGATTACCAGAATACCACCTACAAAAAATAACAAAATCCATAGTAAGGCTCGAAGAGTACAACCGAGGGAGAAATTAAGGTAAAGAGGGTAAAAATGGCAATAACCATAGTCAAATGGAAGCTTAAGATGTGTGGATGTGTATTTAAATGTGTGGTGGAGCTATGGTGAAAATGTGGTGGTGTTTTGTAACAACCTGAGTCGATACGACCATATGGGGCTACCTTGGAGTGCTTTTCGATTGATCAGTTGGCCCCACATATCAATATGAGTCCTTTCGGTGCGCTTTGTCCTCACTCACACACATCCCAAGAAAATTTCAAATAATTTCTGAAACTTTCCAATATTGCTCCACAACCAGCATGCTTAACTATGGAGTTCTTTGAATGGAATCACCAAAAGGATGGTATACCATATTGATATAAGTAACCAAATCAATCCTTATAACACTCTACTTAATTTGGGGTATTATATGTTTGGATAAGGGTTAGGGATAAAAATAGGGGTGTACAGCCGAAAATGGGGCTGCACAGGTGTGTTGTAGGCAGTGACACCCATGGCAAGAGTTAGGATCACACACAACCAGGTGTTGTGAAGTGGCACAACCGTGTTTGATTGTTGGGCAAACAAGTTACAAGTCAAACAGATGCGCACATGCATGTGTTTAGGCCATGCGTAGGTGTGCGAGGGTGCATGGATAGGTTATGCTAGGTTGCGATGGTGTGCGATAGGAATATAAGTGTTGCATGGATGTGCGTTTTGTTAAAACGGGCTGGACACGAGAAAGAAGAGGG
Organism: Tamarix austromongolica; assembly: GCA_039764185.1. NCBI lineage: Eukaryota > Viridiplantae > Streptophyta > Magnoliopsida > Caryophyllales > Tamaricaceae > Tamarix > Tamarix austromongolica. The sequence continues at coordinate 19,401,888 of CM077813.1, read as the reverse complement.
AAAAAGAGGCAGTAGTCGGGGCGATGGCAGGCGACAGTGTTGAGGAAGGTTGGGGTGACCTTGGGAGGTCGACCCATCAACTTTAGGTGTCATGTGGTGGTAGACGGTGTTGTTGGTCGTGGAATTGTCCATGCAGTTGGCAAAACAGGGTAGGAAGAGGAGGAAAAGAAAAAGGAAGAAAGAAGAAGAAGAGGGGAAGCTCGGGTAGTGTTTGCTTGACACAAAAATGGCAGAGTGGAGGTCAAATAAAGAAGAAGAAAGGAGAGTGTAGTATACACACACACACGTGTGTGTGTGTGTGTGGTGCAAACAGGGGAAAAAGAAAATAGTGGGAGATGTGCAAACAAATGGTGCAGGGGTGATGCAAGTCACGAGGGATGGGAGTGGAGATGATGGTTGAGTGTTATGGTGAAAATGTAGGTGATGGTGAGTGGGTATTTTGTGTAAGGATGAGAAAGAAAAAATAAGAAGGCAAGGGGTGTACGTGTGTGTGTAGGTCGGGCAACAGGGATAAGAGAAAAAGAAGATTGGTGATGGATGATGGATGGTTGTAAAGGAGATGATAATAGATGGTGCAAGTGGGATGGGAAAAGCAAGTTGTAAATGCAAGTTGCAAGAGAAATCAAATATTGCGGTTAAGTTGACGAGAGAAAGGAGAAAGGGAGAAAATAAAATGAGAAAGAAAAAGGAAAGAGAGAAAAGGTTGGGGAATTAGTTTAGATAATTTTGGATTAGCCAAAATAGATAATATTAGTGGTAAATTTTAGCGGATTTGATATTAGGGTACAAAATATGGTTTATTTGGGTCAAATATTCTTATATGGTTAAAGTTTCATGATTAAGAAATTGTGTAGATTATCTCGAGATTAGAATTAAATGTGGGTGTTAATGATGTGAGATTAGGCTAAGCAAAATTTTAAGGGATTACTGAAATGCCCCGAAATTTCTAATTTTAAATAGCATATTTAAATGAAGTTTTATTATAATAGTTATTTAATTATATTATTTATTTAAAATAAAAGAAAATTTATTAGGGAAAATCAAGAATAAATTTATAAGTATTTTAATTAGGAGGAATTTGGGTATTTTAACTAATTAAAGATTTTAATTTGGGGAATTAAATAAATAAATTATTTTTATTTAAAATAAGAAGGAGGAAATAGTTCCAAATTAATATTAAGTTTATAAATAATTTAATGGAAGAAAATTAGGGTGTTTTGCTAATTACAATGGAGTTTATGGAAAATCATTCAAAAAAAATCCTCATTTAGCCTAAAAAGGGATTTAAATATGATTTTATTCAAATATTATTATTTTAATATCCTAAATATTCAGATTAATTTAATTGGTTCTAACCTAATTATTTTCTCCATTCCTTTTTCCCTTTTTCTTTTTCTTTCTTTCTTTTTCCTTTCTTTTTTTTTCTCTCTTTTTCTTCTTTTCCCCGACTAGGCCAAGTCGCGGCCGAGTTTTTCTTTCCTCTCCCTTTTCTTCGGCACGGCCCAGCCCACGCCCGTCGCCCTTCTTCCGCCCGCCTAAGCACTGCGTTTCGTCTGTGTTATGGCTGAAACTTGTCGTTTCATTTAATGACCCCCCTCACCACGCCGACCGGCTCGGTTCTTCCCTTTTTCTTTTCTTTTCTCCGACCGACCGGTCCACCTTCTTTCTTCTTCCTTCTTCCTCCTTCCCCCGTCGTCGACGACGCTGCAACGATGGCCGCCATTAATGGCATCTCTGGCTACGGTGATTAATACCGGCCGTTTCTTACCTCATTGTCTTCCTCTTAACTCCAGGAATAAATGGGCATAATTATTGGACGTTAAATCTCGCCCATTTTTTTCTACTGGTGTGCGAAATTCGAACCACCCCAAAACGGAAGTCGGGCCATTACTGCCACCGGCCACCCAAATTCTTGCATTTAACACTTCCATGTCGACCTCCAGCTCCTCATTATCCATTCCAACATCTATAAATAGCCTAATGGTAGGAGTTTTGGATTTCTTTTCTTACCTGAAACCCTAAGTGCATGTTGTTGCCACCTCAACTTCAGACGTCGTTTTCACCGCCGATAGTCAACCTTAGCGCCACCGAAGCATTCCAATTTCTTTCCTGAAACTTCCTCTAATCAACTAAACCATTTTCAACCCTCGATTTTTCTTGCATGGGCTTCCATAGCCGTGCCAAGTTTGCTGCTCGTCTCACCAGAATTTTCACCCCGAAACCCTTAAGCCGCCATCTGTCGCCGTTTCTGCCACTTCTACTGCCCTCTGACCCGCCCAAAACTCCCTCTAATCCTTCTCCATCGAACCATAACATTATTTTAAGTTCTCCCCTACTCCTTCTCTTTGTTTCTTCATCTTTTGCCCTCTTAGACCCATTTTCCGGTCTGACGACTCAAGGTGAAACCCTAGACCTCCTTAGACTTCCTTTATATTTATTTACCTTTGTTTCATTTTATTCAAATTAATTCATGGTTAATCAAGTATTTTTTTATTTTGTTATTATTATTATTATTAGATGAAATATTAAGGCTAAATTTTCCTTGCAGATATAGAGAGCAGGAATAAAATAATTAGTTTCGAATTTAGGGTATGATTTGAATTATTAGATGTTTTATTATTTTTCTCATTTTCATTATCCTTATTATTTTAATATTATTATAAATAATATATGTTATTAATATTATTGAATGGTATTTTATTAATTAGGGGTAGAGTCGAAGCCCCACTTTAAATTTTAAAGCTTATGCATTATTGTTATTATTATTATTATTATTATTATTATTATTATTATTATTCTTGATATTATCTCTATTTTAATAGTTAGTTGTTGTTGTTATTATTATTATTATTATTATTATTATTATTATTATTATTATTATCTTTACTAATATTATTTTGATGAAGGGTAGAAACCCTTATATCACCTTTTTGTTTTGAATCACATTATTAATTTTAATATAATAATTTTTAATTAAAAATAAGGTCTTGGGATAAGTTAGAAATAATGGCACTCTTAAGAGAAAACCTAATCCTAGTATTTTTCCATAGTAGGTGAGCCCAACCAAAGCCCTCAAGTGGTATAGGAACTTGCTCCAAGACCGGTGACATTTTAGGTAAGGGGTGCTAAAGCCATTTGTGTTATATATGATTTATATGCCATGCATGCCTTGTGATATGATCTATCATGTATTTCGTGTAATTATTATGTAATTGTTATGAATGCAGCATGTATGGAAGTTGAGGCGTGTTTCGTTAAATGATTGTGGCATGAGAATGATGTGTATAAATATGATACGATGTGATATGGCTCGAGACATGCATGACAAACTTACAAAATAATATTGGGGAGTTTCATGGGAGTTGGATTTTTTGCATAGAATGAATATATTGTACGGTGTTAGGGTTTCGCATGGGTTGTACGGTGTTAGGGTTTTGTATGAGTTGCATGATGCTTGGGTTTTGCATGGTGGTGCTACTATTGCATGTAAGTTAAGATTTGCATGGGCGCAGGGTTTACGTGAAGTTAGGGCTTACATGGGAAGTAGGGTTTACATGAAGTTAGGGTTTGCATGGGCGCAGGGTTTATGTGAAGTTAGGGCTTGCATGGGAGCAAGGTTTATGTGAAGTTAGGGTTTGCATGGGGGTAGGGTTTACGTGAAGTTAGGGTTTGCATGGGGGTAGGGTGTACATGAAGTTAGGGTTTGCATAGGAGCAGGGTTTACATGAAGCTAGGGTTTGCATGGAGTAGGGCTTAGGTGGAGTTAGAGTTCTTATGAGAGTTAGGGAAGGTCGGGATTAATGTTAATGGTGGTGGTTAACTAGGATTGGAAGATGAGGAGAGTAGAAGCCAACCATGCGTGTCTGAGTCAAAACTTGAGAATAAGATACTTAAGATACTAATTACTTAAAGAGGAAGATATTGAGACGGGACCAGCCGATCCACCGGTCAGGAATAGTGGTTAGGGTTTTACCCTATGTGCGACCGATCCACCGGTTAAAATAGTGGTTAGGGTTTTACCCTATTGTGACCGATCCACTGGTAATAATAGTGGTTAGGACATGATGTCTTATTGTGATCGGCCCACCGGTTATAATAGTGGGGGTTCCCGATCTCAATGAAAATAAACCAAATTTTTGTTAAGGTAAGTAAAAGACATTAATTACTTACAGTGGAACACCATGCGAGCAGGAGCCGAGCCGATCCACCGGTTAGGAATAGTGGTTAGGGTTTGACCCTATTTGTGACCGATCCACCGGTAATAATAGTGGTTAGGGCATGATGCTCTATGTGTGACCGGCCCACCGGTTATAATAGTGGGGTGCTCCTGTGCTCGCATGAAATTGATAAAAAGGCATGGTATGAAATGAGATCTGATTAGAGATTAACTAAGTAATTAATCCAGACTATGAATGGGCCTTTGTACTTTTACCTAGTTGATCCTATGTACTTATGATTATGCTCCTCTATGTTCTGCATGATTTATATGTTATGTGTTGGCCTTAGTGCTCGGTTACCTTACTTAGTATGTAGCGTACTGATCACTCGTTTCATGGGTGCTGCTCATTCCAACGAGTAGAAGGCCCATCTGATTATATGTAGGTAGGAGATATGTACTATGATGCCATTGATGTCTATGGGACATCAGAAGGGATCGAGTGACGATGGGGCGGGATCTGTTCTTAGAGTGTCGTGGCCGGCTTTCCTTGGGATTTTATTTCTATGTCGTTTAATTATGAATCGTACTTTGGAACACTTTTATTATTACTGTTTTCCCCTTCCTAAATTGACTACTCCTCGTATTTTGCATTGTGTAAGGACTATTGCATATTTGATCTCAATAACCATGAATTTGAATTATTATTAATGTTTCTTTCAAGCATTTATCTTAGCCTTAACACTTAATACTGGAACGGTAGGAGTGAACCGGTCTAGTATTAAGTGTGGCGGTAACATCTCCAAAATTTACAGTTTTAAGTTATATAATGTTTTTAAAAAAATGTATAAATTTTGGGGTGTTACAATTACACTGTAGGTTCTATATTTAACAAATCTGCTGGTTGTTATGATAGGCTATGCTCTATTTGTAGAAATGGTGAATATTTTTTGATAGGCATAAAACCTTGACTGAGTTATGAATCTTTTGATACCTCAAAGTTTTATTAATGATTGTTTCTCGCAAGTCCACTCCTAGATAGAGTAGATAAATAAGGATCAAAGATTACGATATTTTATTTTTATTACTATCCTCTCAACCAATGCAAGATTCAAGTTTACTCACCCTATATTTTGTCCTCACCAAGATTAATGAGGAACAACCTCTTGATAATCCATGTAATTAAGAACTCTCAGCCTATAATTATAACTTTTATCATTAAAATACACAAATCCCATTCTTGATTTCTTACTTGAATAAGAACTCATTGCTCTCAATTAAGTTTTTCAAATATGTCATTGATAGATCTATATAGAATAATTGTCTTTCCTAAGTCTTATTTCATATGTCTAATGCTACTCATTTATACAAATTAATAAGTTTCTAACAAAAGATAAAAATGGAGCTAAACGATACAACATGAATTGAAATAGACTAAACAACACTGCCGTGGAGAAAAATAGAAAAACAAATGCCTCGGTGATCCTCCTAATTTCACCCAACACACTTCTTTCTTTACCGTTCTTCAACATGAATGTGTTTCCTAACACCACTAATATGTGTGTACCTCAAATATCTCCTTCTTTCTTGTATTGTTCAACATTCTAGATCTAGATATTTTTTAGTTTATTCATATGAATTTGAATTCTAACAGTGATAAACATGCTTAAAATAAATGAATCTAAAGTTGAAAAATCCAATTCAACCTATTCAACTAAAATAATTGAGTTGTCCCAAACCTTAATGATTTGTTTGGTTTGGATTAAATAAATTAACTCACCTCAAATCACCCTGTTTGTATACCAAAATAAAAAATCCACCGAAATTAATGACGATTTAATTTTCTCCTTTCATTCACCTTGATTTTCTCATTTTTATTAACCTTAAATTTGGAGGGTAATGGGGGTGAAAATAAAAAATAAATAAACTTTTATATAATTGGATAAAAATATCATCCCCTAATATATGTGCTATAAAAGTGACTTCGGTATAAGTTTTATTTTCAACCTTTATTAACCTTAATCCAAATATAATTAAAATAATATTCACTTGAATTTGCCTAACTTAAGTTAATTTAATATAAATAATATTTTAAAATATTTATCTCGACATATATTTATTCATTTTGTCTAATTTAATTTTTAAGGATTACCATCTTTCCGATTTACCTTAATCTCAATGAACTATAAATGATCTACTTCGTGACTAAGCTAGGCTCATCCATGGCCTAAATAAACTACTACTCTTAAGCCGTTAAACGGCGTCGTGCAATGCTAGACTGAATAAATTTTTGGAAGGGGGATTCCAGAAAGCCCTAAAACCTCTTCTCCTAACACGGGCCAGTTTGCTCGAGTCCAAGTACCAGAACTGTCTTCACCCTCGCCCTCGCCCTCTCCAAAACCCAAAACCTCTGCGCTCGTTTTTCCACCCTTCCAACCTTTCTCTCTCTCACAAAGTCGCTGAAATCTCGCAACAGACAGTAGCAGCAAAGGAATCAGAGAGAGGGAGAGATGTCAATCCGAGTACTAAACCCTAACGCCGAAGTTCTGAACAAGTCGGCGGCACTTCATATGAACATCAATGCCGCTAAAGGCTTGATGGATGTACTTAAGACTAACCTCGGACCTAAAGGCACCATCAAAATGTATTATTTATACCTTCCGTCGTCTCTCCTTTTCTTCATCTCTCCTTCTCTCTGTTCGTTGTTTGCATTCTCAATCTTTATTTTTTTTGTTTAGTTGATTTTGATTATGGATACTTTTCTTACAGGCTTGTAGGCGGTGCTGGTGATATTAAGCTTACGAAGGATGGAAATACGTTGTTGAAGGAGATGGTGAGTTTTGTTACAAAGATTCTGGATCTTTAGCTTGCTGCGTCTTAATGTTGTTTAAGCTGACTATGTTGTGGTTGGTGAAGTCAGGTTGTTGGTTATGCTATTGTCACTCGCATGAATTTCATTCATACGTGGTTGCTTTTGTCGAAAGTTGAGTTCCGAATGATGTGAATCTACCTGCTAATCATTGATTAGAGTACATCTCTTTCTCGGATTAGTATTTATATAGGTGGAGAATGACAATCATGCCATTGTTGCTCTCATTTAAACGTTTTGCAAATTGGAAAGGAGGAATTTAAGAAGTACATTGAAGTTATCCGATCATTCTTTAGGATGGTCTTCAGAGAAAACATTTGCTGACAGAAGGTGCTTGACTGCTTGTATATCATGCTCGTTAATTCTCTGATGCACTCTATGGATGCAGCAAATACAAAACCCAACAGCGATTATGATCGCCAGGACTGCTGTTGCACAAGATGACAACACTGGAGATGGTACTACTTCAACAGTGATATTTATTGGCGAGCTTATGAAACAATCAGAGCGTTATATAGATGAAGGTTTGAAATTTTTGTACTTTTTTGCAGTGTTGTCGTGTATGCTATTTTGTTATGATTAATGAAGCTTTCACTCTTATTGATAAAGCTTTCAAAGTTCTGTTGTTATTTTTCTGATCATATTTGCCAGAATATAGGGCAATTTTGTTCTCCTTTGGTCTAATAAATGACCTTTCGTGATGAGTCTTTAAGAAGGAATAATCAAAAGAAAGTAAAGATACTTTGAACCTAACTCAAATTGGAAGTAATGATTCAGAGAAGAAGAGAAGTGAGTGGATATTTGAAGGAATATCCTTCAATAGCAGCTAACACGAATATAGTCTTGGCATTTCAGGCGAAACTTATTGGAAAGATCTCAAAATCTCAGGTTTCAGCATGGGGTGGAAGATTAAGCTTGCTGATTCATATAGCTTAATAAAAATGGTGATACCCTGGTTAGGGCTTACAATGTGATTGATGTAAATCCAAAGCTTGTAAGAGCATTTGTTAGGAGTTTTGCTCCATCAAATTGGGAACAAGGTCTTGATAAGATAGAATTACTGATAGCCTATCTTCCAACCCATATGACCAGCCATTAGGCCATTATGGACAAGTTTTCAAGCCTGTATAAAAGGCTTCTTCAAATTCGTTATTCATCATCAATTAGACATCAATAATACTTTAAAGGTTATCCCTGTTTAGTTCTTGTGCAAACTATCCTGGAGTTATACAGACTTATTGTATGGTGTCCAAAACTTATAGTCTTATCACTCACCCCTTCTCATTCTTGTGAGTGGTGTCTCAATCTTATATCGTGGTTTACTCAGAGCCGGAGGAAACCCTAAGCAATCACACACAATTCAGGCAATCAAAATGCAGCACATCAACAAGTAGGAAGGGACCATGGGTAGTGCCATCAGCTGAGATGAATCTGAGCAGCTTCACTGGTGCTCAGCCCAAGATTTTAAAAGGAGACTAAAGTACAAGAGGCAGTCAATCTGGTAGTATCTAGTCATGGTCTGGTTCATAAGCTGGCCCAAGTGTTTTATCCGTTAGTCCACGGGATAGGCATTGGTCATTGGGCTAAATATGATTCTTAGTCTATTTTGTGGCTGTTGTAAGTTTAGAAATTTATGTTATGCCTCCAACTAGCTAGTCCATTCCACATACTAGGATCAATATTGTAGGTTAGCATCATATAGCTCCCTATTACCAATCCTCCAATACAAGCATGCAAGTGCACGTGGTACGAGTATTGGGACAAGTAACATATTTAGGGTTAAGGCATGATCATACCAAATCACATTAATCGAATCACTTTTTTGAGAAATACAATACATCCAAGTGATCCCATTTTGTTCTCTTGGTCCTTGTAGAGAGTTACTGTTTGTCTTGATTGCTCTCGCAGCCTGCAACAAAACAGTGCTTTACAGATTTTTATTTGAATTCAATATAATATTAGCGTAGGAGACTCAACCTTGTTGATGAATTTGAGCCTCCATGAAGAAAACTCAACTGTTTCAATTTAATTAAACGTAGTACTAGCCTAGGCAAATCTTGATCTTGGCCATACACACCACATTGCAACAACACTTCTGCGCTAGTATCAAGATTTTACCCTGGAATTTATTTGTTCACACCTAAAATCATACAAAGAACAATATCACAAGAAATGATAGAAATGCCCTTGGGTTCTCATCACTTTGTGCTTGAATATATTATCTTGATACCATTTTTAGTTCTCTATGCTTGTATAGGAGTCTCAATTTTCGATCAATTTCCCCCCTATGAATATGTCATTAGTTGCTTTTGGGAGCAATGTATGAAAATTCATGTTGTACGTAGGTGTTCACAGGCTGTTGGCATATGGTGTGTTTTACATGGTGCTACTCACTAAGGCACAGTTGCTAAGGCGCACACCTTATTATGATTTTCTATTAAGGCTTTATTTTAATTAAAAATTTCTGCAATTAATGAACATTGTGAAGGAAATAGAGAAGTGAAAAAGGTCATGATAGACAAAGTTTTGAATGAAAAAGAAAGAAAGATATTACTGCTGGAAAATCAACTCTAATTAGCTATTTTTTCCCTTTATTTTCATTTGAAAAAATTCTGCAATCAATAAGATAACAGAATCCCATTTTAGGACGGAAAGGGAGTAGGACAAACGGTCATGGGAAGACCATATAATATATTTGAATGGTAAAGGATTGGATGATGTTTACTATAGAGAATAATTAGCTATTTTGGTGCCTCAATTAGCCTAGGTGTGCCCTTCACCTAGATTCTAGGACCCCTATACCCTAGCCCCTAGGTGCACCTGAGGCCATACAATAAAACCGCGGTTACGGTCGCGATTGCGGTTGCGGTTGCGGTGTCGCGGTATCGGGGTGTCGCGAATGATATTTTCTATATCGCGGTTGTCGCGGCGTGAATTTTTAATTATTTTACACAACAAATATCGGCAAATATCGGCCAATATCGGTCAATATCGGTAAAATATCGGCCGATATCGCGGCGATAAATGTGTGATTTTCTGTATCTGCCGCAATTTCGGAATTTCGCGTCGCGGCTGACCAGAAAACCGCGAAATTGCGGCCGATACGCAATTGCGGTACCGATATTTGATTGTATGCCTGAGGCCTTTCCAAACACCGCTTGGGAGAACAATTTCTTGACCTTCTTCAATCTGATTTATTTGGGGTCATCCACATGTCGTCCTGCCAACTGTTCTGCTATCAGGTTTTTCCAGTCTTTTATATTGCTTTTTGATTCACAATGTTTTTATATTATTTTGTTTTGTTTTTTTGTCTTGCTCAAACTATATGAAATTTGTTAATGTATATTTCACTTGGCTGATGCTCTCATCAGTGTGAGATTGACTTTTTTAAATCTTTTGTATGGTTTCTATGAGACTTTTTGGTTGGAGGCTAATGGAGGTTGCATTTTTTGTTTACCTCGTTTGTTTAGTCTTTTTGTGAGGTTAAGGTAGGTTAAATATTAGCCTCCTTTAAGGTTAATTTGTTGGTAGAACCTGTCAATTCACTCCATGTTTTAATAAGGTTATAACTTATTCACCTAGTTTAACCTACTAAATATCCAAATAACATATTAAAACCTTCACCTAATGTGGGTTCATCTATTTTATTCAATCTAACATAAGTTCATCTCAATTTAAATAGACTCTAAATGCTTTGCCTTTTAGTGATGATATATTCACTGTAGTTATAATGCAGCAAGTTATAGCTTCTTGGGTTTGAACTTATTAACTTCTGTAGGAATGCACCCACGAGTTTTGGTTGATGGTTTTGAGATTGCCAAAAGAGCAACTCTCCAATTTTTAGAGAAGTTCAAAACTCCAGTTGTCATGGGTGATGATCCCGACATAGAGATTCTTAAGATGGTTGCAAGAACAACTTTAAGAACAAAGGTATTACATTGGAGTGTTTTTTTCCTTGTGCAATCCTTTTATACTTAATCTTATGTCATGTATGTTCTAATGGTTTTTCCTTTTTTTTTATAATAATGTTACCTTACAGCTACATGAATCTCTGGCTGATCAGTTGACTGACATTGTCGTTCATTCGGTGGGTGTTTCTGATTACTCTGCAAATCTGAAATGAGTGAACCATATTTTTCTTGTTGACAGCTTATGCACTTGCAAGCACTGTTGGACATGTGTGCTGCCAGGAATGATTGTTTTTTGTTTCCATGAATTTTTGGTCTTCTGTTTGGATTTTCTTTCTCTGAGTTAAAGGTTATCGATTTCTCATGTTAAATGCCTTGGGTACAACAGGTACTCTGTGTCCGCAAGCCTGAGGAACCCATTGATCTTTTTATGGTGGAGATTATGCACATGCGTCATAAGTTTGACGCTGATACCAAACTGGTGCGTATGGAGATATCTGCTAGCCTTTTTGTGTACTCTTGGTTTCCTTGTTCTTTTCTGTTATGCATGTATGGAGTTCAGCCAAATAATTAAATATTGGCCCTGATACGCAATATCAACTAATATTTATGGGTTTTTTGGTTAGCTGATACTTGAAATTGGCAATACGTGACGATTTTGGAATTTCATGTACTAGTGATATATCAGTATTTTACCAATATTTGCTGACATTGACCGATATTTGAATAAAAAATAAAAAAATAATACCGTGATAACTACAACATATAAAATACCGTTCGTGAATCCCAATATTGCAACACCACAACTGCAATTGTGACCGCAACCACGGTTTTATTGCTTGATTTCAGGTGATGGATCAATGTTTGGGAAATTAAAGTGCTGAAATGAAATAAAAGCATATATGTTGACATTTTGGAATGTGTTAAGTTTTTATTATATTGTTTAAGTAATGCTTTATTGTAAATTCTGATGAAAGGTAAGGGTGGTTTTAAAATTTTCCTAAGTGCGCTAGATCATCAAAATGATTTATAGGCAAATAATCTGGTTTCCAAAAAGTGCCTAAATTTCTTTTTACAATGCTAGATCATCATGTTGAAAGAGAAAACGAATGGGTATGAGATGGTTGATTACCATACTTCATCTTCTTAAGAGTTTGTGTACATCTAGCTTGCACATAATGATATTTTGTATGTTAATCAGTGATATATATTAGATTTGGCTATAAAACAGCGTTACTGCCATGACCTGTCTTTTCATCTGCAATCATCTTGCGATTTCAATTCATATTCAGATCATTACTTTAATCAAAATGATTCAGTTTAATTATGCTTTTTCAGGTTGAAGGTCTTGTCCTTGATCATGGCTCTAGGCATCCTGATATGAAGCGACGAGCCGAGAATTGTTATATATTGACATGCAATGTTTCACTTGAGTATGAGAAAAGGTAAATGTTGATTGTGTAATGTAGTTGGTGGGAAGTATAAACTGCAATTAATTATTAGATCAATGGAAACTCACCCTTGGGCAAAAAGTGGCTGAACTAGATGCAAGGTTGGTTAATAATGCATAATTGTGTGAATCTATACATTTTCAGTGTGCTCAAGTTTGTGGCCCCATTGTGCTTAGTGCATATCAACTCACCAACTAATAATGAAAACTTGTCCTAGGAAAAAGTGGCTGTACTAGATGCCAAGTTGGTTAATAAGGCGTAATTGTATGAATACATACAGTTTCTGCATGTCCAAGCTTGTGCCTCCATCATGCATAGGGTATACCAACTCACCAACTAATAATGGGGATTACATAAGTAATAATCATTCTGGCTACGGTAGTTGCCATTGTTATTGTATCCAGAAAGTATGGGAACATTATTCAATCGAGCAGACTGAGGTTTTAACCTGTATTTTGAAAGTCACTGTAGCATGTCGATCTGGCCATTCCCCTTGCGATTTATCCCCCATTGATACAAAGGATGACTAGTATTATATTAAAAGAACACACTTTCCTATTTCTCCTTGGTCCTATAACTTACCAGAATCTGAAGCAAGTGGGGGAGTATTTATTCTGAGAAGAGATATGGCTTCTTTAAATGCTGAAAGTAGTGTATTATATTCGAGCAGTAGTTTCTTGACAAAAGAAGGATTGTAGTAGACTATATATATATTTCATTTGCGATGCAATGATTATGTAATTTGTGAACCAAAAAAATTATGCAAGATTTGACTTCTAGGTAGGTTTTTGATAGTTGAGGAACTTAGTCATTGCTCCCATTGATCAATGCCATTTGAAGTATGGTCTTCAACTAGGATGGTGCTGCAGCTATGGCTCTGTTGTTCCTGTTTTTTGGGCACTGTGCAGTGTTTTACCCTTTTATATAAACCATATGTTCTTATGGAGGAAATGATTTTTGCCCTTTAAGTATCATTAACGTGAAGCCTAATTGAAAAATCTTATGTGTAGTTGACTGAAATATTATGATATTGATGGTCATGAGTCTAACCTCTTTTTTATTTTCAGTGAAGTAAATTCAGGATTCTTCTACTCGAATGCAGAACAGAGGGAGGCCATGGTTGCTGCTGAAAGGCGAACTGTAGATGAAAGAGTTAGAAAGATCATTGAGCTGAAGAACAAGGTTATTCTTTCAGAAATATACTGTAGTTCGACAGAAACATTTTGCAATTGCTTGTGTTATGGCGTGACCAAGAATTGATCTTATTTTTAATTTGTATTATGGTCAGGTTTGTGCGGATACTGATAATTTTGTTGTTATAAACCAAAAAGGGATTGATCCTCCATCACTGGATCTTCTAGCACGAGCAGGGGTTAGTTATAATGGCCTTGATATGATTTTATACATCGATGTTTGCTCCATAATTGGTGGAATGGTGTCATTTGTACCATAGTTTAATGCAGTGAATATCCTGCATTTGCTCTGTGACTATCCTAACTGAACATTGTTATTAGATAATTGCCCTAAGAAGAGCAAAGAGGAGAAATATGGAAAGATTGGTTTTGGCTTGTGGAGGGGAGGCTGTCAATTCTGTTGATGGCTTGACTCCTGATTGCCTTGGCTGGGCTGGACTGGTCTATGAGCATGTGCTTGGAGAAGAGAAATACACATTTGTGGAAAATGTGAAGAATCCTCATTCATGTACAATTTTGATCAAAGGTTGTTGAAAACTATTGCATTTGCTAGAACTTGATTCAATCTGTTTTGTACCCTTTTCCAAGGGAAGAAGATGAGCTTTTCTATCCATTCGTTTGCCTGGCATCACTTTCTCGAAAATTGGTCTCAATTTTACCTTTTCATGTCTAGGTCCCAATGACCACACAATTGCCCAGATTAAGGATGCTGTTCGTGACGGACTTAGAGCTGTAAAAAACACCGTTGAAGATGAAGCTGTCGTCTTGGTATGCGAGAAAGTTATCATTTGTATGCTGCTTTTTTCCACCGTTAATTGTATTCTCCCTGTTATTTATGATAATTTTTTATGCAGGGAGCTGGTGCCTTTGAAGTTGCAGCAAGACGTCACCTAATTAATGAAGTGAAGAAAACTGTTCAGGGGGTGAGATATGTTTTAGTTCATCATCAGATCACTGGTTATTTTAAGGAAACTTTGCTTCTGCCACTAACATGTTTTAGTTTATATCTGCTGATAATTTAAAATTTCATATAGCGTGCACAATTGGGAGTGGAAGCTTTTGCAGATGCTCTCTTAGTAGTGCCAAAGACCCTTGCAGATAATGCTGGCCTTGACACTCAAGATGTCATCATTTCGCTAACGGTACTCCTTTGTCTTTATCCCTTGCTTGATCGCACCAATTGATTGACATGCACATTAAGAGTGTTTGTTGAGTGCTCTATGAATTTATCTGTTTGCTTTCAGTTTGTATTTTTTTTGTTTTTTTGGTCTATCTTCATAAAGATGTATTTTCTTCTTCACTTGGGTTGCTTTTAGGGAGAGCATGACAAGGGAAATGTTGTGGGTATGAGTCAGCATACGGGGGAGCCTATCGACCCACAGATGGAGGGCATATTCGACAACTACTGTGTCAAGCGCCAAATTATTAACTCAGGGTATGATCTTGTAATTTATAAGCCGCAATCAGTCACCTGACGCAGGACCATGTGATTTAGCAAGTTTTTTATAAAAAAATTAATTTATTTTTAATTTTAAGTATTAAAAATATATATCACAATATTTTTAAAATTTTACTCTACAAATAACTATCTATATTAGTATGTTTGAGGAAAAATTTATGGTGAACTATTGCTATAATAGCAGTGAAAAATTATGGATAGTCAAAATTTGAGTAAAAATAACAGGGAAAGATAAACATAGGACTTATATATATGTTTAGGGTAATGTTGAATTTTTTTTTTTTTTAGGAAAGGAGCGGTAAAAAAGTATGTTTACTAAATAGTTGTAAATGATACACATAGAAGTGGGTGTTCAAATTTTATGAAAAATATTGTGGTGAAATATAAGCAGTTTTGGTGAAAGATACGGATATAATTTGTAATATGCTTAGATTAATGTTCGGAAATTTTTTGCAAAAGAAACAAAAGTAAAAGATACTATGATGCTTGTGATATTTATTGTGGCAAAAGGTATATACTAGATTTAGATTAATGTTGAAGAATATAAGAAAAATATGTGTAACTGTTGAAATGTGTTGGGGAAAAATTCTGGCATGACAGCCGGATGTATAGTGTTTACCGTGCAACTGATGATGATTTGGATTAGCTCGTTGCCTGACATTTTCTCTTGTCGTAGGCCCGTCATTACGTCTCAGTTGTTGCTTGTTGATGAAGTCATACGTGCCGGGCGTAACATGAGGAAGCCGACTTAGTAGTTAGTACCTGGTGGTTGTACCATTTCTTATACTCTTCTTTAGCCGTCATCTCATGTTTTGTGTGCGTGCTCTGAGAAGTTGTGGGAGTTTATGATGGCGCTCAGGCTGGTTGGTTCCAACATTCAAGTAACATTCTCATATATCTGGGGCTTAGGAGAACATGTCACTTATTTTACTTCGTACGACACGCTTGGTTTTTGGTATGTGGTTGAGGGTATGGAACGAAGTAGTTTTGCTCCCTCGTTTCATTTTGGCAGACGTCCGACTATTTGTGTTCTATCCAGAATTTCAGTTTAATTAGATCTTATAATTGGGTTTAATTCATCCTAACATGCTAAAGGCAGACCGGCTGCAGTCAAGACTACAAATCCCTCGTCGTTAACAGTAATGGCAACTTCAAATAAAGGAGAACTCGGAATGTCGCCCAATTGTTAGATGGGCAATTGTATGGCGCGGGCATTCAGCTATGTTGATTGAGTAGCCTGTGAAGCAACCTGCTTAGGGTTGTGTTTTCAATAATTTATGTTTAGGGTCCACTAGATTAGATTAAATTAATAAAAATATGATGAATTTAATAATAGTAGTTATGATGCCGATAACAATAATAATAAGTGGTAAAAAAATATTATTTACATCATTATTAATAATAATAATATACTATTTTTAGTTATACTATATTAGAATTGATTAGTAAAAACGTAGGGATTATACGGACTAAAGCTTATATTGTTCCGAAAGCTTCAAGCCTTTATTATTATTATTATTATTATTAGTATTATTAATATTATTAAGAATTAAGGATCCTTGTGACTTTTGATCTACTTTTTGGGTTTCATACGCCGAATATGTATATTGAAAATGTAAAGAATATTCTCTTTTAGGTATAGCCTCAATTTCCTTTTAAATTATCTAAGAATTTTATATTTTTATTAGTAATTTAAGGGTCTCATGTTTTTCCAATAATAAGAGAAAATAATTTGAGGATCATTATAGCCTTTTTCGATTATCATCCAATCAAAATATCAATGCTTAACTAAGTTGTGAGGGCTTGAACATTTAGTTTTAAGTAGTATTTTAAACATTAAAATAAAAAGTGATTTGTTAAATTTTTCGTTAGATTGTCCAATTATAATTTGATTGAAAATTATTTTTATTTTAAAAGTCAATATGACCTAATTCAATTAGGTTGGTAGGTGTATCTATTCTTATTATTATTATTTTTACTTACTTATAATTAAAATGATGACATTTAGGATGTATCGGGTTAAATTGATTTGACCGGTTTAACCTAATTTTCTCCTTCCAATCTTAGTGTGTTAATTTTAAAACATAATAGTTTTGTGTAATTGTGTTGGTGGATATTTCGGTATTCGATCCAGATCCATTAAATCACTTAGTTCAGATCAATTTTTTATTCACTAATTTTAATCAGAACATCTATAAATTTTTTTTATTTTTTTAATTACATACATTGAAAATGCATATTAGAAATATTTTTTTAACACATACATCTTAAAAATATATTATCTATTATGAAATATAATAGTTAACATGTTTAATAGATATGGTGTATTGTAATATATTTAATTAAAAAATAGTGGTTGTTAAAGGTGGTGTCCACCTGCACATAATGAATCAAACTTTTTATTTTTTTAACAAATTCCCAATATTTGCGACTAAAATCGTAAATGATAGTCGATGGGCCGGGATTTCAATTAGCATTATTTCGATTTTGCATAGTAAAATTATAATTCTTTTATTTTATTTTTCTAGAGTGCGGATACTTGTACTCTTTCACATAAATCGTATCTATGTCAATATCACAAAATAGTAGTATCATAATATTTGAAAATAGGTCAACTTCAATTGATTTTTGATTATGCAAGTAGAAATTTGTATATTGAGTTAGTATTTTGATCAACTAATAGTTACAAAAAAGTTATAATGGTCTTATATATATATATATATATATGACATCCTCAAATCATTAAAAAATTATGAGGTAAAATTTATGAGATTCTTAAATTATTGAAAAATGAAAAGTTACTGTTAAAAAATTATTTGAATAAACAAAAAAAATTAAACACTTGAAATCTTCAAAACTTTAAAGTTTGGGCTCCTATTGATTTTTATTTATTTATTTGTTTGTATTTTTATTGTATATGACCGAAAAAGTATTTTAAAATTTGTACATTTTTAAATCTTTCAAAAAAAGTTTAAGTTTTGAAACCTTCAAAATTTAAAAGTTAAGATCCTTTAATTATACTTAAACTTAATAATCTTTTTTGAGAACCTTATGGACGTGTTATCGTGAAAGTGTGAGGAGATTCTATTGTGGGAGCAAGATCTTAATCACCAAAGTTATATATTATTTTTAATAACCATCTTGATTGAAAGAATTGAAAAGCGTTGCATAAAAATATTAATATACACACATATATTAATATTTTTAATATATACTTTGATACTTTTATTTGTTTAAGGCAACTTTATGTCCAAATATGATAAAGGGTGAGTATCCTATGACTCATTCACAAAATAATGAATAACTTTAACTCAAATAAAGTTGCCAAATTGAATATTCAATTGACAATTCCATTAATTTCCAAATTACTGTTTAGAAAGAGTAGGCTGTGGCTTCTCAAATGTTCTTAGGGCGTTTACACCAATTATCAAAATTTAATCCCCATAATGGTACTATCAACCATTTTTTTTAATCTTATATCTCGTATTTTTACATGTTTATCTAAAAACTTAATGTAGTTTATCTTCAATCATTATACTTTATTTAACCTTTTAGTTATTTTAATAAAAAAATCAATCAATTATTTCAGATAATAGAATTTAATTTGATATAGATTTACAAATTATTATTATACTTAATTTTTTAAGATTATAAAATAAAAACATATTTAGAATGTGAAACGTTTTTAAAGTAATCAAATATAACTTTTTTTGAGTAATCTGCAACACAAATAATTAATAAAACATATACAGCCAACGATACTGTTTTATTTTTTAAAAAAAATACCTAGCAGCTTACCGTTGCATAGCTTCATTTAGGGCTGTGCAGAAAAACCGGGATCCGAAAAACAAATCCGGTATCCGAAAAAATCGATCCAAAATTTTGGATATCTGATCCGGTTTTTGAAAAGCGGAGCGGATATCCGATCATGTCAAATATAAGTTTAACCGGAGCGGATATCCGATCCGATTTTTTAGTGGATAATCCGATCCGTAAAAAATATCCGGTTTTAAGAATAAGTGAGTTATATTTATGCATAATTTAATTTATAATCTGATTTTTTTCTTTCAATCTTCAAATTTGGATCATTTTTATTACTATAGTACATGAGTCCAAATATAATTTACTAAACTAAAGTCTAAAATAAACATTCACACTCTACAAATAGTCAAATAGGTCACGACCTACATACACGCAAGCACCCAAACCAGAAAAAAAAAACTCCTAAATTTTTTGAACCTATTAACTTAGGTCATTCCACAGTTCTAGAGCGCTATTGTTCACAAATCTTGATCGCTAATTTTTTTGGATATGATTAATCATGTATTTTATCTTTTTGTATGCAAGCTGAATAATTAAACAAGTGTTTATGCTGAAATTTTTTTTAGTTATAGATTATATATGTAAATTTAATAATCGAATATTTTTTTTTAATAATCCGATATATCCGATATCCGATCCGATATTTCGGATATCCGATGTTTCGGATATCCGGTGTATTCGGATACGAATTCGGATATGGGATATCAAATATCCGGTCGGATCGGATATCCGAAAAAAATATCCGATCGGATACGGATATCCGACAATGCACACCCCTAGCTCCATTCCGTCAACAACGTTTATTTTTTTTAAAAAAAAATAGAGCTGCATCAATTGGCAGGAGTGGGCTCACTCCCTCCGATTGATATGCCTCAACTTTTTTCGACTCTGCCAAATTCAACCCAAATTTAATTCCTATATCGAGATGTACCAATGTGCAACACATCAAATATAATTTGGTACCCCTTTTATGTGATCGATGCAGTTGCTTTGAGAAAGGGTAAGTTGAGGCAAGAAAAACATGAGGATTAAACAAAAAGGAATACCAAAGATCACTCTGTATTAAAAAAATTTATTTTATTACTGAATTTTTTTATAATTTTTTTAAATTATCTTTTTATTACTATTTATGCATTATCTATTTTATTATTTTTTAATGAAGGGTATAAGTGTAATTTATAAGACTATTTTTATCGGTTTCTTAGAAAATATACATATTGCTAGAATGATTTATCTAAATTAGTCGTGTCAAACTAGATATGATACAATTGACATTTAAGTAATTTATGATAGATTAATTCAATCTACAAATCTGACAAGATTGAATGCTAATTTATCAAAATTTATATATAACAAAATGTAGAAGTGTACTTAAATTCATAACGTAGGAATGACCGATAGATTTGGAGTAATGGCGGTACTACGGTCTTATAGATCTGATACACTCGCCGATCTTTATTGACCGATAGAAATCAAATAAGATGTAGTAGTATGTGCTCCAGGGACCACAACTCTTTTATATAGACAACTAACTTGTTGTTTATCAAGTTGTTCTAGTCCATCAATAATCTAAAATATCCAACGTCTCTATATATACATGCCTACATTTAATTAGATACATTAAGCTTAATAGTTTATACGCAAATATGATCACTTATATACAAGCTTAATTTATACGATAATCCGCAATTCATATCATTCAAATATAAGTCCAACTGTTAGATAAAATTCCAACAATCTAAGGATAAACTAGTTATTAGTCACCCGACCTATAATAATTAGTCAAACGGTCTATATTTTTGAATTTAAGTATTTAGTTTATTTTTTGTGTACAATATATTTATGATATTCCAAACCTCACGCGCAAGACATTTTTTATTTATCCATAATATTTTTCGTTTTGTCTCAACTCAAAGAGTTGCTTTTGATAATCGACTTTACCATACTTAAGAACGCTTGAGTACACGTGTGTAACAAAAAAATGTTCTTTTTGGTAGCGATGAGCTACTTTCTAAAATGGGTCGAAGCGACGCCTCTCGCCAAAATCATAGAAAAATAGGTATAACATACCCTGAGAACTTTAACATCGACACCCTACGTCGCAATATTACTTCCATATCTAACCTAAATATTGCTAGTTCAGAGCAATATCCAGCGAGGTACAAATGGGTTCTACGGATTGATAACTCAGCCACTTTTACTCTGCCCATACAATACAAGCAACCATGGATCCAACCCTTCATGGGTTGGGGGTTGTTGATTACTAACTTTTCACTTAATCCATTGTAACCCGTTCATTATTCAGGTCGATCCGGTTATTGCTCAGAGAAAAGTTGCCAACTAATGACCCTTATAAGTTGAGTGTTTCTCCTGCAGAGCTTTCCATTATATATACAATTACATGCCTGCTATTGAGCAAAAGTTGGAATGATATTCAAAAAATAAAGTTCAATATTGTCTTAACAATATTGACTTTGACCATTCTTTCCTACATATGAACAACCTAAGTCGAAGAGGAAACAAAATGTAATGTTATTGTCCCTTGGTGAAGTTGGTGACAAGTAATATGGGAATCAATCTCAATATGTTTGGTGTGCTTATGAAAGACCGAGTTTCGTGCACCATAAATAGTACACTTGCTATTACAAAATAATGGAGTAGGTTGAGAAAGGTAATGTAATTGTTCCCTAGCGAAGATGATGATAAGTGACATGGGAATCAATCTCAATATATTTGGTGCGATCATGAAAGACCAAATTTTGTACAATGTGAATAACACTTGTTATTACAAAATAATAAAGTAGGGTGGAAAAGAAGAACACCCATGTTTGTAAGCAACCTACATAACCAAATGACTTCACAAATAGTAGAAGCCCTGACTCAATATTCAACTTCTACAAGAATGAGAAATAACATCCTGCTTCTTACTTTTCCATTAAATAAAAGACTCGCCAAGAAAAATGCAAAACCAAGTGGTGGACTTACGATTTGTAGGGTTACCAACCTAATTAATAACAAAGTAGGCAAATAACTCAAAGGATGAAGAAGATGAAAGCAAAAAGCGCAACAACTAAGTGCCTTGAAGATATTAAAGCACACAAACAACAACAACCCAATGAATTGTTGTAACTGCAATAACAAACCAACTAACCACATGAACAATATAAGCACTGTCCGGGCAAGTGATGATAAGGTAAAACAAGATAACCATAATAATATGATATAAAATAGGATTCAACAAAGGATATCCATCAAAGGGAGAGTAGCATGCACCAATCTCAAGAGGAGTATCAACAACCTTGTTGTATGTAATGCGTGCATGCTCAAATATATTAATTATATACTTAACTAGGATAAGAGATAATATTTCAGAATAGAGGCCTCCTCTAGGGAAGTAAATGAGCTAAGACAAACTGAATACTCCCAGGCTCGGGCTCAGCTCATTTAACTAAACGAGCTTAAAATAAGGTTCAGGTTTGGCTTGTTTAACTAAACAAATGAACAAAGTCGAGGTGAGATCACAAGCCAAAGCTATAAAATGAACAAAGGCTTAATTTTTCAATCTTAGGCTCGACTTGTTTAATAAACGGGCCCAAAAATGAGGCTCGAGCTCGGACTCAACTTATTTAACTAAACGAGCGAACCGAACTGAGCTTTTAATGAGCCAAGCCAAGTCGAATACCAAATTGGCTCAACTTATTTATAGCCTTAGCGTCCTCAATCCCTAGAAAATAACATAGTAGACCCAAATCTTTCATTACAAATAACAAGATAAAGATAACTTTAAAGAGGCAATTCCATCATGATCATCACTTATAATAATCATATCATTGACATATAAAGAGATCATGATATGATCTACACTAGCACATTTCATAACTAATGCTAAATCATGATGGCTAGGATGGAAGCCAAGTGAAGTAATCACAACTGATAAATTATGAAACCAAGCATATGGTGCTTGTTTGAGACCATAAAGATCTTTTTGAACCCTCCAAACTTCACCGGGTTTGTGAGGAAAACTAGGAGAAGGTACTGTGTAAACCTCTTCACAAAGATCACCAATCAAGAAAGCAATCTTGACATCCACTTGGGATATTTTCCATCGACGAATAGAAGTTATATCTTTCTTGCAATAGGAGAAAAAGTCTCCTCATAATCTATACCATACTTCTGTGAGTAACCCTTAGCAATGAGTCAAGCTTTATATTGTTCCATGGAGCCATCAAATCTAATTCTAACTTTTTACACCCAACAAGAACTGATGGTGTGTTTTCTCAATGACAAGGGTATAAAATCCCAAGTATGAGTTTGATGCAAAGTAATAAGTTCCTTAGCCATAAAATCCTACCGACATTAATCACAAATGGCCTCTCTAAAAACATCTGTTCATAAACAAAATGGATAAAAGATTAAAACGAAGAAAATGAGCTAGAATAATAAGAATAAGAAACTCAAGAATTTTATTAGGCTTATGATCACATATATATTGTTAAATAGGAAGCGAAACCACAACCTTAGATGATGAGTGGCCTACACTATGGGGAGGACGAGGTGGATGATTAGAAACCAAAGTACCAAAATTTGCTGAGTTGTCAATGTAAGGCCTACAAGGAATGTTATTGATGTTTAGGGTAATAGGTGGAGCTTCCTAAGTGTCAACAACAAAATGATGAATGAAAATTAGGTTAGACTTTGTCATATCATGAGGGCTAGAAGGAAAAGAAAAAAAAAGGGAATATGATCAAGAAAGATAAAATAGCGAGAGACATATACTTTGTGAGTGACAGAATCAAAGAAACAATATCCCTTTTCACTTATAACATGATCCATGAAAATGCACACAATGGATTGAGGTGATTATTTTATCACACTTAACTTGAGGTTGAAACACAAAACAAGTAGAACCAAAGACACATATGGAGGCATAATTAAGAGCATATCCATATAATTTCTTAGAGGGTGACATATTTGAGTTTTGAGAGATAGGAATCATATTAATCATGTGATTAACAATAATAATAACTTCTCTTCAAAAGATACCTAGACCACCGGTAGATAGTAGTAAGGAACAAGTTATTTCAACAATATGTATGTGTTTTCTTTTTGCAATGCCATTTTGTTTGGGGTTATCATTATAATAAGTCTAATGGATAGTACCATTGAATGCAAGAAAATTTGTGAAAGCATTAGAACTGTATTCCCCTCCCAAATCATAATGAAAGCACTATATTATAGCATAGTGTTGTGTTTTCATAAGAACCCAAAAATTATTACAAAGAGTGAGGTATTCAGAACATCATCTCATAAGATAAACCTAAAAATAGTGTGTGTAATCATTAATAAGTAAAACATAATATCACAACCCCATTTTTGTGCTTACTAGAGAAGCCTCCCATACATCAGAATAAACATGATCAAAGGGAATATGTGGTACATAAGCACTAATAGAAAAAGGTAAAGTGGAAAACTTTGCCCGTTTGCAACCACTATATTTAGAAATATCACAATTTTTTATTTTGCCTAATGTTCTAGCAAATGCTAAAAATAGTAAATGACATACTAAGATATGCCCTAAATGAGAGTTCCTTTAACTAAAAATTTTAGGATGAGTGATTTAGGAAAAATGATGACAAATCCATACTTGAGGCGGCTATCATTGGTACTTCACACTTATCTAAACATATAGTCCCTTACTTATGGTCTATCACAATTAGCTTATATGATCATGCGTCTTTCATATGACATGTGGAATAGGATAAATACACTTAGTATCTAAACACACATAATTGACTAATAGAAATAAGATTGAAGGTGAGACTAAGGATGTAATAAACATCTAAAAGAGACAAAAGAGGTGTAATAATATATCCTATGTTTGATGATGGCATATAAGTATCATCTACAATCAAAATTGATACCAAGGAATTAGGAGTGAATAAATCAAATGATGAGATATTAGGTGACATATGATGAGATACTCCGTGGTCTTAGACCCACAAGGTAGAAGAAGTACCTTTAGTACCAGAAGTCGACAACCATGTATAAGAGGAAGTAGTGATGGCACATGGTTGTGATGTAAGAAACTTTTGACATTGCTAAAACATATTCAAATGTTGCAATGGATCAATCACCGCATTATCAGACTAAGCTGGATGATTACCAAATTTCCAAGGGGGAACATGTGATGGTATTTGTGGTTGTAGTGGTTGTTACTCAAATAAATTACCATGTTGCTAGGACTGTGATGACTTAACCTTAATCAACGATAATAGACACTAATCCTTCTAATGGACTTTTTTCTTACAAAATACACATTCATCATAAGATACCTTTGAATTCTACTTTTGATTAGCCATATTGCAAAACAAAATCTCTAAACAGACAACCACTAATAATAAATAAAATCAAACAGTGATTTCAAAATCAAATGAATCAAATCAAAATAAAGTAAATTATAGCAAAATAGAGTCATAAAATCAAATTCACTAATATCAAACCAATGAAATCCATCGATCTCAATCTAACAAAGTTTTATATGCAAAAAAAGGTGCTATGAAATTAAAATTAACAAAAATCATGGAACAACAACTCTAATACTATGTTGAGAGGAAAGATGTCAAATAGTTACCTTTATTAGTTGTGTGTTTATTATTCATACATTTCAAATATATACACAATTGCATGCCTAACATTGAGTAAAAGTTAGAAAGGTGTTTAAATAATCAAATTTAGTATTGTCTTTGACAATATTAACATTAATGGTACTTTACTACACAATTAAATATAATAAATTTTATATAATTTTAATCCTATGTAATTAATAAAGTAAACTAATTCAATTCTTAAAAATTTGATATTTCTACCTTAACCTAATTTTTTAATCCTAAATCTTAACCTAACCTTGATCTTTATTTCTTATCATTAATATTTTTAGCCTAAACCTAATCTTGAAGGATTAATATTTTAATCTTACCAAATTTTAATAATTAAAATTTTTAACCTAATCCCAACCATAATCTCACACTTATCTATTTTCTTTTCCTTCTCCTTTTTCTTTTTCTCTTTCTCCTTTTCCTGATTTTCCTTTCTTGCATTTTTTTTCTACAGCCTTACCTGTGCTTTTTTTCTCTGCCCTGACCAAACTTCCCTTGTCCAACTTCTTCAACATCTTACCACCCATCATTTCCCTCAATCTATGGGATATGTCTTATTGAAAATTTTACCAAATTTCCCCCTAATCATGGTCCCTCAGCCATATGTGCCCCTGCCTTTTCTTCTCTACCATGCACATCTGATATATATATACACTTCTCCCAAATCCCTTCCTCATTTATTTACTCAAATAATTCCCTCACTTCCTCCATTTCTGTTAAGCAAAACCATCAGTAACACCTTTCATTCTCCTCCTTCCTTTTTTGCTCTGTTTGTCACCGTTATTTACCATCAACACCACTTGCTACCACCAACCAGAAAACACCATCATTTCCCTAGAAAATCAACCACCACTATCACCCCATCATTCCCCCTCATTCTCGCCGAACCATCACCATCCCACACCATTTTTTTCCTCTCTTCCTATCATGATCTGTTCATTTTTGTTGAGGTGCATAGTCGTATACCCTCACACGCCCCCAGCCATGCCCCTCTCACTTGACCCACTCATGGTTTCATGTATATCATGTGTGTGCCTTTCTTATCATTTTGTGCTTCGTGTATAGTCATGTGCACCTTACACTCCTATCCTATGTGCGTTCCACACTCTTGACCCATTCATGTGTAGGGATGGCAACGGGGCGGGTCGGGGACGGGGACCCCATCCCCATACCCGAACCCGATAAGGTAATTTATCCCCGAACCCGCCCCGATCCCCGTTTATTTCTTAACGGGGAATCCCCGACCCGATCCCCGCGGGGATGCAATCCCCATACCCGTCCCCGATCCCCGATCCCCCATCCCCGATCCCCGATACCCGATCCCCTATCCCCGATCCCCGATAAGATCCCCGATCCCCTATAAACTCCCAAATCCCCGATCCCCGATACCCGATCCCCGATCCCCGATAAGAGCCCCGATCCCCGATCCCCTATAAACTCTCAAATCCCCGATACCCGTTACCAGGTCCCCGATCTTATGACTCAGTACTCAACACGATCTTATGACTCTAACACTGGAGAGAGTACTGTGTTTGTTACTGTATTCACGATCTATAATACCTAGGATAATTGAGGGGGGCGAGACCGCGAGTGGCGGAGTGGGCGACGGCCGATGGGGAAAAATTAGGTTAAGGAGTAAGGACTTACAGGTTCTGAGCTGAGCTACTGAGGTGAGGTGAGGGGCGACTCAGGCGAGACTCGAGAGCGGCGGGAGGCGGCCGGCGGCCTGCGTGCGGCGTGCGGCGGGACTGCTGGTGCGGGGTGCCAACTGCCAAAGCAAAACAGGGTCAGGGAGTCGGGGACGACGGGGAAGAAGATCGAAGACAGGGACGACGGGGAACTGGGGTCCGAGGAAGAAGATCGAAGACTCTCACACTGTCACACTCACAAGTTGCAAGAAAAATTTGGAGTTGGACGGAGATGGCAGACCGCAGACGGGACTCGGGAGAAGGAGAACACTCAGAGTCTCAGACCAGTGTGTGTGTGACTTTGTGTTGTGTTTGGCATGGTGATTGGTGAGACTGAGCGAGTGCTGCGAGTCGACGATGGGGCGTGACTGGTGGCAAAATTAAAAAATTAAAAAATTTTAATTCGGGGCGGGTTCGGGGACGGGGACCCCAAACCCATACCCGACCCGTCCCCGAATTAATCCCCGAAAAAAATCCCCGACCCCGAACCCGATCCCCGAAATACATCCCCGAACCCGAACCCGAACGGGGAATCCCCGACGGGGCCCCGAACCCGTGGGGAAAATTGCCATCCCTATTCATGTGCTGCATGCTACGCCCTTGCCCCTTTAACATCCCCTTAGCACAATCGTGATTCCCTCCTAGTACATCTCATGCTTTACTCTAGCAACACTCTAGCACCACTATAGCACTACCATACATTCCACTGTACTCCCACACAACCTGAGCTTTTGCACTTGTTTTGGTTGCCCCCATTTCCACCTTCCTTCATCCTAAATTTTCCTCAGTTATATTATTAAGTTTTAATTATTCTTTATTATCATTTTTGTAGGTGATTTTTTTGGTGATTTTGGAGGAAACGAGTTAGGATTATGTACTCAAAGATATGTTTCATTTTTGGTAAGGATAATATGATACCTTGGAAGTGAGAAAAATGTGAAAGTGTCTTTTTTGTATATTACTTGGTGGCATGAATTTAGATATGTGTTACATACATACAAGTGGAGGTTGAAATTCATTAATGTTGAGACTTGTACGTTGTTTGGCTAAATAAGACCATTTAGGCTAATGTAAGGGTATTATGGTCATTTGATGATAATATGGGATATAATCATGGTATGATAAGTTTTGAGAGTGTTATCAATTATTTCATAATAGATATTATTAACTGATAGTTGGGTAAGACACAAGTTACTTAATATTAGATTTGAAGTTTTTGGTAAAGGAAGGGCATTTTAGTTAATAAAAAAATAGAATTTTGGTGATTTTAAAGGGAAAATAGACTTTAAATAAGATAATTATGATACTCAAAATATTTGGGATAATTATGAGTAGAATAAGTATAATAAAATGAGAAGTTATGCTCACCTTGTGAAATTAGGTTTCTTAGGGGAATTATGGACATTTTCCTTAGGGAATGCCCCCATAGCTATGTATTTGTGCCTTACATGTTTTTTAATTATGTGTTGTTCATATCTACATGAGTCTTTCATGATGATCTTGATTAAAAAACTTTGAATAATATACTAATAATTTAAAGTAAAAGATCACGCGAGTTGGATCGAAGTATATGTTGGCTCCATTTCATTAGATAATAATAGTGGCTTAGGAGTGTTATGCCTTTAGAGATGCATCAATCCGTTACACCAAATTAAGAATAAGTACTAATGTGAATGAGAATATGAATATGAGATAAGTACTAATGAAATAGATATTAATAACTTAAAGTGAAAGATTACGTGATTCAAGATTGAAATGTTATGTCTATTTCACTAGATGATAATAGTGGTTTAGATATATTTTTCCCTAAAAGGTTCTTTATTCCATTTTACAATTTAAAAATAGTGGTCAAAAGCATATTGTCCTAGTATATTTTGGGTTTGTTCTACATGATGATAATAATAGCTCAAGTATGTTCTGCCCTTAAAGATGCTTTAGTACATTCCACCAAATTAACAATAGTGGGGGTCCCTGAGCTCAAAATAATTAAAATTATGTATCTTGTTCACATCTAATATGGATTTATGGTATCAATGCTTACCTTTCATTGTTTATTGTTAACTCACATGTATGCTTTTTCTCTTTTGTACTCTTACTTTAACTATATGGTTACCTTAATCAGTACGCAGCTTACTAATCATCCTTCTTATAGGTGTTAATCATTCTTATGAGTAGACGAACCATATGTTTTTATGCATGTTGATGAGGATCCGTTGGATATTTTTTTTTTGCATATAATGCCTTATGTGTGGAGGAATGATTTTGATGATCGGGGTTGGGCATTGAGACATGTTATCTTGCGGTTCCATGATTCCAAACACCTTTTATGACTCTTGGTTTTATGGAATCATTTTTGTTGTATTTTTATATTATACTTAGAGTTATTCTCCAAACTTTATCTATGTTTATGAAATTTCTCCTATTATCTGTTTATCATGTTTTTAGTCTTAACTATTTTTGCCTTGTATTTAATGTAAGGATGGTATATTAAGTCAGACTTATATCGAGTATGGTAGTAACACTCACCTAATTTGGCATTATGATTTCACTAAAAATTAAAAAATTTAATATTAAATTTTGGGGTGTTACAATAATTTTTGAATAATTAACAAGGTTTAGTAATATAAGCCATTTGTTATAATGGGTTAATCAACCACAAGCCATCCTGTCACATCCACCACCTCCAACATCTAGTTTGATTTATTCATCCTCTTTAATTGAAGTAGTTTAATTGACCTACTTAATATCTAAAAACATGAAATTTAACTAGTATATGTGACTAATTTAATATGGAATTGGCAAATGTCGAATCTTCCAATTTTCTAGAAAACTTCTCAATTGCTTTACATTAAATGCAGTATGGAGTTTTTGAATGATATTTATCCCTAACATATGAATATTGGATAAAATAAAATGCCTAATCAAAAGTTGATTTGTAAAATTTTCTAAAAATTACAACCAAAATTATATATTTGTAGTGATCCTAAATAACATATTTGGATCCATTTCCCACAATTTCATCAATAGATGCAATAAACCATGATCATATAAGTTGAAATATATCATGACTAAAATTTTGATGTAACCTCTCACTGATTTAGAACATTTGATGATTTGATGTTAATTTACAAATTTCTAACCTTGACCAAGAAATTGAACAAAATAAATTAATGATGAAGTTTACATAATCAAAACCCAAGCACACCAATGATTGTACAGTCAAGTCAAAATCTAAACAAAGATGGGAAAGAGAAGAGGACTAAGTGTGAAAATTGGAAATACCCATAATCCATGGGCCATTTCAACCTATCAATCCATGTCTAAACCCATCCTAACCTAAAATCACATATTTATATCATGGGTTAAGCCTAAATTGACCCACAAAAAACTCTTGCTTAACCAACTTGACCCAATAAGTTAATTTCATAGGTTGAGTGCGTGCAACAAGGTGATATTTATTAGTGAATGATCATCCCTTGAGCACCATAATAATCAACTTATTAATTTTCCTAAGTTAGGAGAAATTAAAGCTCTTCTAACGTTTACAAAATTAGTGAGTTGAGTTGCCTAGCTATGCAAGCCATCACTTTTCCTTCTTATGATCGGCTAAAAAATGGGTCAAATGTGGCTTAACTACTAACCATGCACACATACATACAAACATTTATCAACAACAACTTTAGATTGGTGTTTTCAAAAAATAAAAGGGAGACAAGGAGCTAAAGAAATTAACAATTACAAGACAGACTTTGTAAAGAGCACATGGCATTTGAAAACCTTAAATCAAGATGAATTTAAGGAGCAAGACAACCCACCATCAATCATAGCCATCAACAACCAACACAAATCATGACAACTAATAATTCCTGTATTTATTTTTACATGTTAAAAGTGTTTGCTTAGAATTTCTCTAATTATCATTACTTAAGCAACCATACATTTTGTAGCCTCCCAATAAGATTTAGGCTTCACTGGAAAGGTAATTTGCCTTGTAATTTTTAAACTCTCAACAATTAGGTCCCATAGGAGCTAATTAGGTTTAATTAGATTCTAACTAAACTAGTTTGCTCTATTAGACAAACAAATAGTTAGGAATTAACTAAATTAGTTTGTAAGGGGTAGAGTTGTCTTTTAGATTATGATATACTCCATTTAAGTATGGTTCCAAGAAAAGGAAAGGGTAAACTTGAATTTTTCTGGCTGCAATTCTTATATCAATATATATATATATATAACATTTGAGTGAAGAGCGTTATTTTCTCTTCAAATCTCCCACACTTTATCTTTAGTTGATAAAGTATAGAGTGGTGTTTGTGAGTAATTTATATTCAAGAGTTCTTGAAGATCAAATCATCATCTTATTCTCTCAACTCCACTCTTTTCTTTTTTGTTGAAATGAACATCCCCACCACCATTTCCTTAGCTTGACCTAATTGTTTGGCTATATATATCAATTAATGTATACTCAACCATCAAACTTTGCAACCTTTTTCATTTACAACAAAAAATTGTAATTATTTTTTGTGCTCAACTTTAAAGCTTATAATTATCTGCTTATAATTCTTTAAGAAACATGCTCAAAGAATGATGAACAACTTGAAAATGTTATTTGTGTTGATGATCTCTATTGTGCAACTTGTTAGCATATGATACCAAATCACTCACAATTAAAATTTCCAAATCATTTAATAATACTTAATTTCTTCTTCTTCTTCTTTAATTTCATAACTATGTATAATTTTTAATATTTCATGTCTTTGAGTGACATGTTCTACCCCTACTTAATAATAATCCTTATGAAGTTAAACCAAGTTAGCCTAATTTGAAAGATGAAAAATACTTACAATTATTTGAGTTGTAGAGAATACTAATGAAAATAGATATTGTATATCTATTTTATGGTAGAAGCTGCAAGGTAGAGTAACAAGAGAGCTTATAACTTAGAGACTTAGGTGTGGTGTGATAAAATGAGGTGTTTTCTTTATATGGGTGAGGAATGTTGTTTCACTTCCTCAAATAAAAATATCTAGAACTCTTATTAAATTTTTAGAATAATGTGCCACATGTTACACACTCTTATAATCTTTACCTTCCCTAAAAATATCTAGATTTTCCTCCTTATACACCAACACTATCTTATATATTCCATATTACTCTTAGATACTATATAACCCTATAGAACTCTAGAGTGTACTAGACATATATAGTATCTTCCCTTTTTCCAAATTGAACCTCTCAAACACATGTAACCTGGTCCCACTCCAGCCTATGAGGATAAAACCACAAATTCATGGCATATATCTTATGGTGAATATAAGAGAAGATATGTAAAGAATAGGGAGATCTTAAAAATTATTCAACATGAAATGATAATGAAGGGGATGAGTCTCTAATTTGCTAGTATTCCATATCTTATCCACTCAAATAAAGATCGAAGTGGAGGAGATGAAAGAAATAAAGGAAATGCGCCAACACTAATATAAGGAATGATGATTATGAAAAGACATCGGTGTATGTTTTCATGAGATGGGGCACACTCAATTAAGGATGGTAACAAAATGCATATAAATATCCAAACCTGCCCCAAACTTCAAGCTTTTTTTTCTTCTTTTTTATTAGAGAATCCCCCCATTTTTGTGTAGATTAAATTACCATTCCCACCTTAATCTTTCTCTCCATATCATTAAGATTAAACTCCATCCCAATCCTTATAAGAAATATGACCTCAAAACTTGAAACCCATACCTGAAATTAACAATCTCAGGGAAAAATATTTAGACTTGACAAAAAATAATAATGTTAATATACATAGCATACTCTCTCTCTCTCTCTCTCACACACACACACACACACACATAATATACATTCATACATACATACATACATACATATTACAAGTCCTAAGTGATATGAAAAATAATTAATAATAGGAGTAACTTATTATATATTTACAGGCAAGATATCTAGTGAGAGTTATACTTTTTGGTGAGAACTAAGAACTTTGATTCTTAGCCCTTCGATAAAAATAAACGGTGAAGATAAATTTCTATAGCCATGGTGGGCAAACAAAGCATTATAATTAAGATTATAATTAATTTATTAACGTTGAGATGTCAACTTCTCTAACTTTCCTCCATCCCAATCTCCCAAATTTCTCCATTAAACTTTACCATTCACAATAAATTGAAGTAATCGATTGGATACATGCCCACCATTAGCTTCTTCTTGTGCATTTTATCTAGTCACCATAAAATGACATTTCAATTTCTTTACTAAACAACAATGATGGTAGAATGAAAAATATATTAATTCTTGATTTGATCAACATCACTAAAATTAGAGCAATCGTATGTTTTCATTATCTTATTCCTTTCTCAATTCATATATGACGTTTAGATTTCTTTCAAAATATATGAAATTACTTTCTATTTGTTCTAATTGTGTTTAAAATTCATAAAATTATAGAGTTGATTTGAAAGTATTATGTTTATAATGGTCTTGAAAGTCTATATTAACAGATAGATTATGAGATTGGTGTAGAAACACATAATTTCCTTTTATTTCATTTTATCTGGATTCCTATGTTTTTGACAAGATAATTTTGCACTAATTCTATTAGGTTGGATGGACTTTGGTTTAATAATCAAATATGCCTTGTATGGTACTTTTCATTTGAAAGTTAAGTACACGATGAAAAGAAGAAAATAGGCCTATTTATTTGAGTAAGAATAGATGAGGTATATTTGTAACCTAAGACACTTTCACAAGAACATTGATGGACCAATATAATTTTTTTTAAGTTTATGTTTGATGAAGTTTTTTTTTTGCTTATTTATTATTTTAGACTTATCTAATAAGGTGGCAATTTCTTATTAAATTTATTTTCTTTACCTTTGGAAGTTGTTTTAGCTTATATTATTTAGCATTTGCTTATGTTTTGTGCTTCGATGTCTACTTATTATATGTATTATTTTGGTCTTTCAAATCCTCATACTAGAGAAAGTTGTAGAGTTATGTCACTCCCATATTTAGCTTTTGTTTAAGCAATAGTAGAATCATCAATGGTGATTCATGATGCTGCCATTATTTTTTTTGTCCCACATCGATGGGTTACTTGGATTTTATTCAAATTGATTACCATCCATATGAAATAAAATTTTAATCAAAATCTTGAATATATTTAAAAGACCATGGACCAGGCTTTCGATACCTCACACACTTGTATATACCACTATCCCATCCGGTTAAGGATGGGTGTGTGTGTAATACCTCTAAAATAGTGTGTTCTTAAAAGGATTGATAAAACTAACTACATCAACAAAATATACATTCTTTTAAAAAAACCTATCATTAAATAACTTCACAATTAAGCGCTCTTGACTTGGATCAATTTAAAGATGGGAGATCTCTTGAAAATTCTCTCAGGATGCATGTGAGTTGATCAAAATCATGCTTAAAAAGACTTGCATTAATTTTGGAGCTAGTCATTAGTACAAAAAGTACTTCAAGTAACTACCAGTGACCATAGTAAGGTTAGGGTGTTATAATAGGTATGGATCATTGATTGTGACCAGATTTCAATAAATCTTTGTTCCAGCTATTTGAATTAATTTTTTATTGTCTAGTTAATAATTTTTTTATAAATTTTCTTTTGATCTTTTTGAACATTTTAAAGTGGATGGTTGAAGGAGCCAATGTTTAGGTAGTCATGGAGTTTTTTCTATTACTTTTCTTATTGTCTGGTCTTCACGGAGTAATGGAGTCTTTTTTTTACATTTTACTAAATTTTTTATGTGGTCTTTTTGTTACATTTTAACTGATATTTCCCCTATAATTTTATATTTGAATTGTTAATTTAAATAATTTAGCAAAAATTATCCATATTGCATTTTGAAATAAAACCCTAACTTTCAAAAGCATTTGTCTTACATTAGTTATCTTGAATATTTTATTTATTGAAATTGATTATCTGGATTTATCTAGAATTGGTTTAGTTATATTTTTAAGCTATTACTTTAAAGTAATTGATTAAAATTTGTAGTTTAAGCCTAGAAACCCTAAGTTCTTAATTTTCATTGATAAAATTGTTAGATTTTAATAGTGTTTTCTATAATTGATTGACTAAATTACTTCTATATATGTTTAATCATGTTTATATTCTATCAAATTATGTTAATTCTTTGAAATAGGTTTGTTTACGCTTTGTGTTGCTAACATATCCTTTTAGTGTTGTTTTGGATAGAGTTTTTCTGTTCTCTATTATTCTTGCCTAATTAATGTTTGTAAACAAATTTAAAATCTTTTAAAGGATTCTCAGTAACATGAGTTTGTCAAAGACTCATTTATTTGAAATGTTTTATAAATGCATCCTTGATCTTGAGTTTTGGATTTATTTTCTAGAAAATTCATATATGCCTTTTGATTTTTTGAGTGATTAACAACATTATGAGATTTTTTTATTTTTTTATCATTGAGATAACTTGATAACTTATTCCTTTGATTTTTCAAAAATGGTATAGGAAATCATTTTGGTGGGTCCTACTGCCAGGGTTTCCTTTCTGTATTTTTTTTTGGTTTAGCTAGCTATAGACTAAGGCAAGTTTCTACCATCTCCACTTATGGTTGTTCTACGAAGATTGACTTATGTGTATAAGCAATACCACAAAATTTTGTAACCTTTTTTTTGTTTATCATTTTATTCAAAACTAGCTCCTAAACCTAGGCCTAATTATTTTCTCAATAATCTTTGTCCCATAACCTAAATAAATTCCTAAAAAAAAATTCTATTATTTTACCTTTTTTTCTTTTTGCTAGACCTATTCTAAACCTAATTATTTTTACTGATATCCTAACCTAGCCAAATTAAAACTAAAACTAAAATAAAATAAACCTATCTTTCTTTTACCCTACCATTTTATCCATCTAAATTTACCCTTCGCACACCCTTATTTTCATACCCTTACATGCCCTAAATACCACCCCCAAAAACTCTCCCAATCTCCCTCCCCTTCTGACGCTTCACCCATACCCCTCGCCCCTCACCCTCCACTAAGGCATACTCCTCTCCCACCTACGATAAAATTACACACACCCCTATAACTCCCAACCCTATCCTTTTATACATGAGTAACCCCTCCTCTCCTCTCTTCTCTTTTCACATGTAGCCTCCTACCTCCACAACCATCTTCACGCACCACCACCATTTCCCCTACGTGTATACACCACTACAGCCATCCTCGCCATCTTTTTTTCTTCTCCTTCTTCTTCTTTATTTCTTATTCTTCCTCTTCTTCCTCCCTATTACCCGCCTCTATTTCTATTCCTTCTTTATTCTCCTTCCCTACAGTAGGTTTTGCCGAACCCTTCCCCAACCCCTCAGCTCACTTTCCTACAGCATCCAAAGGGTAACAACAATTTTTATTGTTGCAGATCCCTCTATTTCTTATTGAGCCAGCCACCACAACCTACGCACCACACCACCAACACCTAGTAGCCACCACTAAGTGACGTTTCCCTAGCTCTCCAGCCCTCAACCACCAGCCACTCCCCCCTCACCCTTGACCATCAACCCTCCGTCTTACTGTTTTCAGCCACAACTATCACCATCACCACCCATTACCCTGCATAGAATTCTTCTTCTTTCTCTTCCTCCTCCTCCTCCTCTTTCTTTCTTCTTCTTTTGATTCTTCTGCTTCTCCTTCTTCTTTTTGTCTTCTTCCTCCTCCTCTTTTTTCTCCTTCTCCTTCTGCTCCTGTTCCTTTTCCTCCGTCTTCTCATCCTTTTTCTCTTTCTCCTTTTCCTTCTTCTTAGGGTTTCTCAGTACTATTATACTGAATGGTTCCTTTTGTGGGCTCTACTCATTTAATGGGTAGTGATTTTTTTATGTTAGCTTCTGAGTCTAATCGAAGCTGGTAGTTTGGTTGAGAGAGCCTAGGGTCATTCAATGTCTTTCGGTATATTGATTTCGATTATATTTGGATGTTTGTATCCCTTTATATTATCTCCCTCTAAGTTTTGTAAATCTTTGATGTTGCTTTTATGTAGCACAACATTTATATTTTGTCTCCTCTACTATATTTCTTGTAATCATGTTATAAATCTACTTGAAGTAATAATTTTAGCTTTAGCACTTGGTATGAGAATGGTAAGGGTAACCAGACTTGTACTAAGTGTAGCGGTAACACCTTTCATTTTTATGGTTTTATCTGTCATGCTTAACTTTGTAAACAAAATTTTTTTGTTCATAAAAATCAAGGTGGTACATTATGGGTCTAGGAGTTGAAAAAGATATGATTCACTTAATTTGGTATGTCAAGTATGTATATGCCTTATATGATACGTCATATTTTTCATGAGTTAAATATAATGAATGGAGACATGAAAATATGATTATTGTATGAGATGTATGTTGGGTATAGTTTTAGCATGCTAGGTTAAGAATAGGCGTGATAACGTCATTGTGAACATTAGGAGTAAATGAGTGTAGATGATATATGCATAATGTAGTGGAATTATGTTTTCTATTTAGGCATGATTATGTAAAAGGAAAATGTTAAGCTTGTCATATCTTTAATCATGGATAGGTGAATGACATGTTAACACTATAATGTGTATTTGATTAACTAATTGGAAAGCATGCTAGTATGTGGCATAAAGTGTTTGCCTAGTGATGGATCATGTTTTAGGGTTGTCTAGCTTTATGGTGTATTATGAAATGATAAGCATGAATGTTGATGATTTAACAAAACTCTCTACATGATAAAGTGTTGAATATATTTAAATCATGGATTCTGGGTGTTTCACATGGTGTATGCTTAAGCGATTCAAGATTGGTTTGGTTTGGTTTGGCTTTTACCATAGTTCTAGGCTTTGACTTAGTCCTACTTATGGATTGTATATATGGAGAATTAGCTTGGTATGATATGCTTTGGTAGAATAAAATAGTAGTCACTTACTAAGAAAGATCCACTATATGGGTTTAGATTCTCTGATCCTTAATTAGTTACCAGGGTTTAGCTTACCTTTGGAAAATTTTAATTATCATTTTCCTTTGGGAAGATACCTAGATAGACAAAGTGCCTTTCCTATTTTAAAAACTTATGATGTATTAGGGAGTATCTATACTAAACCGTTTGATTACCCTTGATGGTTTTATTTGGCTTTTGCCGAACTTTATGTCCATCGGTGATTACTTGGATTTAGATGTAATTATGCCTATTTTTTTTATTTGGTTTGAATTCTATGAGTAGTGAGAGACCATGATGGATAACCTATCCCATTACTCAAAGAGAATTGGTTATATAATATTGTGATCATAGCCTTGTGAATAATTAAATGGAATGGACCTTAGAGATATATTAGGTAGGTTTGTATCCTTTATATGCATATGATTAATATGAATCGTACTTCCTAAGTATCACGGTATGCATGTTTCACCCATGATCACATGTACTTGGCATATTTAATCTTGAGCATGAAGTTGTATAAGTGTTGTGATAATTTTTTATATAGTTATAAATAAGCATTCCCTTTTTAATGGTGTTGTGTATGATTGAGTATGATGCCATATAAAATGTTAAATGCATGACTTGGCAAGATCATGGTATGTGTGCTTAAGTATATTAATTCATGAGTTGGTACGTGTGTTGAATGATATTATGCAAGTGTCGTAAAATACATGATAGGATTCATGTTTAACATTATTTATGATCATATGTTTTGAATGTCATATGCCAATGTGTCCTCGTTAGTTTGGTACGGTATTGATATCATACAACTCTCTTGAGTGTGAAACATGAACATAACCCATATATGCTTTAAGTATTCTTTTCATAAACTTGATGCACCTTGACTCTATATACATTTGATCCTTATAGTTAGTACCAGACTAGTACAGATACTACCTTAGTTGATTAGATCATATGATGAACCACTAATGGTGGGGAGAAGACCACTTGGGATGGTTTGACATTGAATGTCTTATCGACTTGACAAAGATTTAACTTGGGGTTTGAGAGTAGGCTATCTTGTGGTTTGATCTGGTGAATGAAGTTGGCCCCATTACTCGAATTCACCTTTGTTATTTTTCTCATATTTCATTGTATCTCAACTCCATTTATTTGAGTTTCTAAACCATTAACTCGGTTTGTTTTTATTTGATCTATATTTTCATTAGAGATGTATTTGGACATTAGTTCCTTTTTTTCTTTTTAAGCTTTTGAAATCTAGCTTTATATCATAGGTTTTTCTTTGTCTCTATCATTGATGATATGGTTTAGTGAAACCATTATTTTTCATATATGATTGTATAAATCTTTTTTGGAGTATAATCTCCTAGTATAGTTGAGTTTTAATATTTGATTGGAAAAGTTTTAGCTTTGGATCTAGCATAGGTTAGGTGATTGTGCGTACCCCTCCTTATGTTTAGATGTGGTGGTTTCATCCACATTCTTGTTTAAGCTTCAAAATTTTCTTTTATAAAATGAAAATATTTAGGAGTGAAAAATGGGGGTGTTACAAATTGATATCAAGCTAGCAAAGATAGGTACAACTTCACCAAAGGTTAATATCATATGTTGGTGATCAAATGATGCTGATGGTGATCGGGTTATTCTTTCATAGATGATATCATCACTTTTTCCATATTGCTCTCATCATTCCTAATAAGCATCTCTTTTTTTCACAGTATAATTGTTGGAATTGTTTCTAAAAAATTTCATTCCCTTCTATATTGAGTGTACAAGATCGATGGTTGTTGTGTTAACCTTATGGGTAGACTAAAATATGTGATTGACATTGAGGTTAGGTTGTGATTTACTTTAGCCCAGCAATCATCTTATGACATGAAAAATACTTTGATAAGTTTGAATTTTTGTTCTACGTTTCCACTTTCATTTTTTGCATATACTTCTTATTTTCCAACAACTTTTATATCTTATACTAGATCTAGTTACTTTATTATACCTATAATTTATAGTGTAAGTATGTAGATGGCCCACAAAATACGATGACAATTGTGGAAAAGGGTTACCGTGGAATATGATCTCACTAGTTTGGAAATTGCTTAAGATTTATGTACGCTTGCTTATATTGCTTATCTTTGAAAAATGATAGCAAAACCCCTAAGTTCAAAATACATCTATTAATTATATGCAAACATTATTAAATTTGAAGAAAAATGCAAGGACACAATATCATGTCGTCTATTAATTTTAAGAACTGAATTAGGATATGATACCATTATTTATTAGAAATTACTCTTTTAATTCTATGATAGTATTTAAAGTTTATAATGAAACTAAGCATTTTTGTCTATGAAAATACTCTTAATATCTAATAAAAATAATCCTAATTTAAAAAAATATTCTATTTAGTTTATGAAGCTACAATAAGTTTTGAATTAAACTATTTATTTTAGTCTATGGAACTATTCATTTTAGTTTATCAAACTACTAATTTCATCTTATTTAATAAAACTATTCATTTCAATCTATGAAACTACTATATGTTTCTAAGAAAACTAATGCACTTAGTTTATGAGACTACTCATGTTACCTTATGAAAATATTCTAAGATTTTAATGAAGATACTTATTTTAGTTTATGAAGCTATAAGTGTTATAGGTGGGAACTTTGATTTATATATTCTATATCAAATAATTAATTGCTTGTATTTGGTGAAATTGTGTAATAAAAATAGTGCAATTGTGTAATAAAAATACTTTAATAGTTTTATGAAGCAATAATAATAGTATAATGAAACTACGACAATAATTTTAGTAATCGTAGTTTGAAACTACTATAGAAACCACAGTAATAGTTTTGTGAACCTATTGTAATAGTTTTATAAAGTAACTATAATAGTTTCGTAAAACTACTATATTGTAGTTGTGTCATGAAACTAGTATTATTATTTTATGAAACTACTATAATTGTTTTATGAAACTATTATAACAATTTTATAAAACTATAATTATTTTATAAAACTTCTCTAATTGTTTAATGAAACTAGCGGTTCTCGATTCTTTTTATAACCAGTGGTTCTCACTATATCTAATGAGAACCTCTACTTAAGATGAGAACTAAGAACTATGCATGATAGTTTGATAAAAATATAGTAATAATTTTATAAAACTACTAAACTATGTAATGGTTTTATGAAACTAATATAATAATAGTTTTATGAAATTATTGTTAGATTAAATCTAGGGCACTATTTTATAATCAAAGGCAAAAATACATGTTTATTTATTCTCATTGGATACCTAAGTTCTCTTTAGATATGCCATATATATATATATTTTCCTCTTTATCAATGTAAAATTTTATTCACACAACGAATAATTTCCCCTCAAATAAGACAACCATGAGCCTAATCCTCCCAATAATATTCTTCACCATGTTGAGCTCAAACATGTCATGAAACTACCAAAATACATCACAACTCCTATTGTGAGAAATTGAGTGTAACACCCAAAAATTTTTAAAATAGGAAACAATGTTGAAGCTAAAATCAATATTGAGGGTATTATCACAACACTTAGCGTAAGTAGACACCCTTGTCTTACTTACAATATATTTAAGATTATTTAAAAAGAAAACACTTCAAAACTTTATTATAAACTCAAAATGAAGAAAATGACATTAATGCCTATAGTCTATAAAGACTTATAACAAACTTAGAATGAATCAATAGAAAAACTCAACTAATTTATTACATCAATACTTTGTATCATGCTAAAACATATATAACAGGAATAAAATATGTGGAATGCTTTATTCTCTCTCTCATCCCTAATAAATGCAATAAACCACACCAAAGTATCGTCATGCATAAAGATAGCAATTGAGCTAGTGGAGTTACTATTAGGTAGGGTCATTTTTAGTTTTTGTCATCCTTGGTCATCTTAATCCATCTTAGATAATTTAACTAACTTGGATTAGTTTGGTTGACATCGAACAGTTTTAAGTTCAAATAAGTTCGGATAATTCTACCTCTCAATTCGAATTTAGTTAGTGTTTGAGGCATATTATATTGAGGTAATCATGGGTTTTATCTTTTCAATAGGATTTGGATAAGTTTGAGTTAGTATATTGTTCATTATGTGTTCAATTTTGGTTTGAGTCAAGGTGATTTATTTTACCATTACAGAATGTGATGAAGTCGGCTTATTTTAAAGTCAATTATTAATACTATGTTTTCTTCTTCTTTTCAATTTTTTTCATACATTTGAGTTTGTTTGGATTTAGATATATTTTTGTTTTTTTTCTTCATAAGTTTATACTTTATGAGTTAATGATGTGTCAAATAATCAGGTTACTTTGCATTTGTTAAAAGTACATTTACTTTTTAAAAAATTATACTTTTAATAGAGAATATGAAAGTAGTTTTCCATGTAAAAATGAAATAATATATTTATTTATTGATATAATAAAACTAATATTTAATTATAAAAAATTAAAAGGAGTATGCCTAGAGGAAATCCTTGGGAGACCCCTCACGTCAGCATGGTTAAAAAAAGCACTCATCGGAACCGTCTCAGGCTAAAATCTCCGACACTATGATTGAATATTTGAATTTCCCAAAGCAAGGCACATCTAGTGATAACTTGAAATCTAACCTAGTTTGACAAATGTGATGGAGGAACCTTTATCTTGTGCACCTCTATCTCATCCAAATACCTAATATGTGGTTCAATATTGTGATCAAACCACATCAAATTATATTCTACAAAATACTATGACAACCTGATACGATAAAGTTTTACCAAATTGGCATCCGGACAACCACTTTCATCTCAATTACATTTGGCCAGAGATTAAAGAAGGTGCACCATTGGAAATACTTTAGGAGGAAGATATCCAGTGTGAATTTGTATGTAAGTCTTGGTCTCACATTAACAAGACTTAGGAACACTCAATTTCCAACTAAAACCCCCATGATACATTTGCATGAGGCATGATTCATTGTTTTCAGGTTTAGTAATCAGGATGATTGTTTAAGATTCTTGAAATTCCATATTGCACCTATTATAACTGAACATTATTGATTAAATTATGGCAACCTAATTAGGAATTTAGCCACCATGAATTTTAATTTTTTCATGTGTGGGTAAATTTTTTTAGTTTTCCTTTGTCGATCTAGTCCCCAGATTCAATTAGTAGGACCACAATTTGTGTGGGGAAACCCTTGGGGATGGATAGAGTTATGATAATGAGGAACCGAATCTCTTATGCTTGAGTATTGATAGAAGTTGATACCCATCGACCCCTACCAAATTGTACATCAGCTTTGAAGCCTAATGGAAGTACCACCTAGCCACGATTTCACTATGAAGGGAATACCAATGTCTTATGTTAATTACATGATCTTTTGTCATCTTGCTACTCATTGTAAGGATAAAAAAGACTTGATGAAATAAAATTCACAACAATAATGGGTGAGGAAGCAGCCACATAGTAATGATCCTATATTAGAGGGGCTTGGGTAGGAAGCACAACTCATCCCTCATTTTTTCCACAACAAAATGCACACAATGATGATACAACATATACTAAAATAGAGGCTACTTAAAAAAATGCCATTATGGCTAGTCCTAATCGACTGATTAATAGAGACTCTTATGTATCATCAATAGCTAATCAAAGTAACGAGCCTTTTATGGAATAAGATTATCAAGAA
Source organism: Tamarix austromongolica (assembly GCA_039764185.1). Classification (NCBI taxonomy): domain Eukaryota; kingdom Viridiplantae; phylum Streptophyta; class Magnoliopsida; order Caryophyllales; family Tamaricaceae; genus Tamarix; species Tamarix austromongolica. The sequence goes on along the minus strand of CM077813.1, from coordinate 19,358,006 downwards.
CTATGGTAGTTGATTACTAAAGGAGTGAGGATGAAAGATTATAGCTCTAACAGAACTGTAAGGGATCATTTATCATGATGTTGGGTTATTGGGATATGAGAGGGCTAAATGACCCTCCAAACACTAGGAGGTGTTTACATGGACAAGGAATACTATGATTACTAATGTGGGTCCTATAGAAACTCAAGTTAAAGTTAATAGCACATCAAAAATAAGAAGAAACATGACCATGTGGGAATGACTCGATTACTATAGTAGTCATTATAATGGAAAAGTTTGGATAGGATTCTATGCAACTCATTATAAGGTTACCAAATCTGTCAAATGTGACTAAGGTGTGCATTGAAAAGTTAACTTGGTGGATGGACCCATATTTTTCCATGTATCTATCATATATGATGATAATGATGGGGAAAATAGTAGGAGGTTGTAGGAATGGCCCGAGTACATTGTTCATCTCAAAAGCCATATGTGGTGCTAGGTAATTTTAATGTGATAGCCAACTCAAAAGAGAAGAAACCAATGGGGGTTATAACTATGAGGATATTAATTATTTCTCAACCTACTTATCTCAACTCTATATGGAGGAAATTTGCAATACTAGGGCTTAATTTAAGTGGTGTAAGAGAAGAGAGGGTTTTCATAGGATTTGGTGCAAATTGGACTAGGTATTGGGTGATACAAGCTAGTTTGATAGATTATCATCTTCATATACTCACTTTGCATATCCCCTTATTTTATATCATGCATCTATGATTTGGGGAAACATGTAATCATAGGTGCAAGACCATTCTAATTCTATAACACATGGACTACTTACCTAGCATTCCTCCCTACAGTACAAAAAGTCTAAGATAGTGTATATACACAACATGCATTATGTAAAATGATGAATTTGTTGAAGGCTTTAAAGAATTCTCTTTATGATTTAAATTAGTGGCATTTCGCTAGCATTTCTAAGAATTTTAGAAACATACTCAACAAAGTACATGTACAATTGAATGATTGACCTTTTGACGGTGTATTTATAACACAAGAAAAAGAATATGCAACCAAGTTAGAATATTACAATTCTTGTGATGAAAGTTTTTGCCACGAAAAGGATCGAATATAATAGATTAATTTGAGGGATAGAAATAACAAATATTTCTACTCACTTGTGAATACATTAATGGATGAAGATGACCATACGTACACCACACGGGAAGATATTGCTACCTAATTCACCAAATTGTATGTGTCTCTCATGGGGATGCATTTTGAACCAAGGGGTAATTCTATGCTTGATATCATGATGCAAGGACTGTTGCTGGATCCTCATTATCACATGGGTTTATTGGTTATAGTCAAGAAGGATAGAGTAAAGGATGCCCTTTTCTCAATGAATAATGACTAGGTTTGTTGACAAACCAAATCGGCTCGTTAACGGTTTAGATTGGCTCTCTTGATTAGGTTAATAAATCAAATCCAAGCCTTGATTTTAGGCTCATTTATTAAACGAGCCAAACTCAAGCCTAGGTAGGCTCTGATCATTAGCTCGCAAACCAACTTGGTTCGAACTCGGCTTGAGTTCAGCTCATTTGCTCATTTATCAAATAAGTTTTAGAATATATAAAGCACTCTTTTTTAGTAAGAACCTATGATCCTAAAAAAAATTAAATTTAAAATGAACCTTCTGATTTAGAAGTTATAACTTGACTCTGTATTTCAGTTGGTTGATTTTACAATAATTATTCTCATAAGTTATGTTTTAATTTTTTTTTACTAAAACACAGTGTATTAATTTTTTTATTATATAATATTTAAAATACGATAACAAACACAATAAGATTAGAAATTAAAATTTTGAATCACGTGACTAGTATTTTATTTTTTAATATATTCCGTATTATTCTAGTTCTCAACTTCTCATCCCATTAATAGAAGTTTGAAGGATAACAAAAATTAAAAAATTTAATAAATACTAAATATAATGTGGGGTGTACTCTTTTGCCCATTTTCCCTAATTCACAATTCTCCACTGTCCCTCTCAAAATCTGAATCCAAATTTTGCTTTAGTTTTATTTTGATTAAAAAAACAAATGGTGTAAAAACTAAAAAAACAAATACTTTGATTAAAATCTCGAGAGACATTCTTAAATATTAAACGAGCCAAACAAATAATTTGATCTTAGACTCTAAATCTCATCTCTCCAGCTCTCCTCTATTTGTCGCGTATAGGGTTGTAAATGAGTTGAGCCAATTCGGTATTCGGCTCGGCTCGGCTCGTTAAAAGCTCGGTTTGACTTGTTCGTTTAGTTAAATGAGCCTAAAAGTGAGGCTCAGACTCAGCTCGTTTATTAAAGGAGTTGAGCCCGAGCTCGAAAAAATGAGGCTCGGTTCATTTTTTGGCTTTGGCTCGTGAATTCAGCTCGTTAAAAGCTCGGTTCGGCTTGTTCGTTTAGTTAAACGAGCCGAGTCCAAACATCATTTTAGGCTCGTTTAGTTAAACGAGCTGAACCCAAGCCTAGAGGTATTCGACTCGGCTCGTTTACAGCCCTAGTCGCGTACTCAGGTCTTGCAGTCTCACTCTCGGCTCTCTCGATCTCTCCAGTCTCCATTGAAGTGAAGACTCTTCAGCTTCTCCACTCTTCATATTCTCATTGGTTTGTCTCTATCTCTGGAGTCTAGACTCAAGATCGCATCCCTCACCCTCGCCCCTCGCTACTTCACCAGTCACTCGCCCCTCTCCATTCGCAGCCAGTTACCCAACTAGTCGACCTACTCTCCCGCCCCTTCCCCTCATCAAGTCTCCATCATTCCCCTTTCCCCTTGGTTTACCTCACACGGTCTCACAACCAAGATTCCCAACTCTCCATTCTTTATCTCCAATCTCACAAGCTTCGGTAAAAGACAGTCGACACCAGTCTCCCTTTACCCCTCGCTAAGTCGCCCCTCGATTTGGACACCTAGCCACATCCCACATGCCACTCACTTCTCCCACTCTCTGTGACTCTATCCCTAACTTTACTGTGTCTGTGTGGTATATTGCATTTGCATAGGTATATTATATTATTGATTTTGATTTTCAAATATGTATAATAAATCTACATTTTACTCGTCTATAGATCTGTAATGACGAATGATGATTGACATTATACTATGGCATGGCATGCAGCTTGTGGTGTTGAATTAAAAACAAATGGAGGTTGTACATTTGTAATATTCACACTTGACAATTTATTTTTCACTTGTTGTGGCTCCTGTGTTGTCGATATTGTAGAATTCTAGAAAATTATGGTCTCGACGATATAATTTTGATGTTATCTATGCATGATAATGGTTGTTGGCCATTGAAAAGTAGAGATTTAGGCTTTGTGAATTTCTTTCTTTATCATATTATCATGTTGTACAACATGGATTTTGGTATTTGTGCTCATGTGGTTTAAGCTCATAGTTTCTTGATTGGCCCGATTGTGTAAAAAAAAATATTTTATGAAAGAAGCTTATAAGATTGTGAAATGAAAAGAGTAGATAGTGGATGAATAGAGGGTTAAATTATGAGGAAATTATTCATAGGGAGAATATAGACAAAATGTTATTATCAAACTAAATTCATATGGGGTGGGGCTAGTCAAGATATTATACATTCAAATAGAACAATAGGAGATAAAATTAATAGAAGAAAGACCAATGCATAACTTCTAAATTTGAGTGAATTGAAGTCGTAGTTTCTTTTTGTCATTATATGATCTTTCTATAAGTTTTATCAATTTTGAGGAAAATTGTAGAACATTTAAAATGACTTAATTATAGTTTGTTTGGATTAAGGTGAATTGGGGTGACGGTAATTATTATGATGCTTCTTTATGTTTTCTATGAGTTTGATTATTTATGATGTATTATATGTCAGATTGGAGATATTTTTCAAGTTCTTCTAATTGAAAATATCAATAAAACACTTGATTAGTAGCTATTAGCACCTTTCCAGCTACATTATTTTATAAATAATTTTTTTCAATTTTGTGTTTTTAAATTGAGCAATAGCATTATTATTTTATTGTACTTGTTCATTTTGTTATCTAATGACTTCAAATATTTTCCAATTTGATACCTACTTATCAAGTTGCTTTTGAACATGATACCTATGTTCACTTTTGTATCTAATGGCTTTGAATATTTTCTGTTTTCTTTCTTATTTAGTGTTATCATGAATAATTTTGTTAACATGTTATACTTAAAAGTCACATATATGATCTTTGTTTAATTTTGTTAAAAATAATTTCTATATTATGACTTTGGAGGTTTGAGTTTTACCTTTTTTTCCTCAATTTTATTTATTATCAAGTTGTTTTATTTGTACACATTAATGCATTGCACATGTGACCTTTTGTTTTTCCTTTTTACAAATACTTGGAATTTTTAACTTTAATTTTTTCATGTATTCTTTGATTTATAATGATGTTTTATTTTGATTAAAAAAACAAATACAAAACCATAGTGATGTTTAGTAATTATTCAGTTTTATGTGTTGTTTTTACTGCTACCTACCGCTACCTTGTGTTTCTTTTTGTTGTTTTTAGTTCAAACTTGTAATTATGCCAAATTTGGTAACTTATGATTTTTATTCTAAACAAGGATCTACATCCCCCATATAATCTCCATATATGTCAACAATAAGTCCAAAAATGGCAGATGACCCTAATATATTTGAATTTCCCAAAAATAATTACATTGGTGATCATGATGAGTAGAATGGTTTGGATCCTACCAATGAGCTTGATGAAGAGGTTGAAGAGCAGATTAATGAGAAGTAGAAGGTGAATAATGAAAATAAAGATGATGATGATGAGTGTGCAATTAAGAAGAAGACTCACAAGAAAACTTTACATGTTTGGGAAGAGTTTGAAGTGGTTAATTTAAAAGATGGGACCAAAAAGGATCAATTCAAGCATTGTCGTAGACATCTATTAATTCATCCTGGGGGAATAATCAGGCATTTGGAATGATGTACTAGCCGACCATAAAAAAAAAGTATTGTCTCTTTCTAAGTTCACTGATATTTGTGTTGCTCCTGTATTTAGATATGATCATAAAAGGGTGATGGAAAAGTGTGCTCATATGATAATCATGGATGAATATTCATCTACTATAATGGAACATTTGGGTTTTAATGAATTTCTTTAGGCCATCTCTGATAACTATCAGCATATTACTCGTAATTCTACTAAGGATTCTTGTTTTACTATTTATGAATTTGAAAAAAAGAAGGTGAAGAAAATTCTAAATGATATTAATAAGATTAGCATAAAAGCAGACCTTTGGAAATTTGATTTCTAAAAAATTCATTACATGGTTGTAACAGCTCACTTGATTGATAGTAATTGGAATCCCCAAAAGCATGTTTTGAATTTTTTTCACTTACCTCCTACTAGTAGTGGATTAAATATATACAATACTTTATGTGGCTGTTTGGTGGATTGGGAAATTGAACATAAAGTGAGAACTATTATAGTTGATAATTCTAATGCTAATGATGTTTGTGTAAGGCATTTGAAAGATAACTTTAGTTTGATAAAGAAGCTTTCTTTTGCTGGTAAAATCTTTCATGTTCGATGTTACGCTCATATTTTGAATTTACTAGTGCAAGATGGTTACAAGAAGATCATTAATGTTATCACTAATATTCGCATAAGTGTGAAGTATTTGTCTGATTCTAATGCCTGTTTGATGAAATTTAGTGAGATTGCTAGATATCTAAAATTGCCTGTAAAAAAGTTAATTCTTAATGTTTGTACACGTTGGAATTATATGTATGCTATGTTGTTTGTAGAATTAGATTTTAAGCATGTGTTTCTAAGAAATGCATAGCAGGATCCATCATATAAATGAGCCCCTTATGCTAAAGAATGGAGAAATTGTATGTGAATTTTTGGAGGTTTTTAGTGAGGTAATAAATATAGTTTCTAGAAGTGAGTATCCAACAACAAATCTGTATCTTCTTGAGGTATGGAGGATTAAAACAATATTAGATGAGAAGGCGGGCTCTTCAGAACCAATTATCTAAGGGATGGCTTTAGTGATGAAAGAAAATTTTGATAAATATTAGGGTCAGTGTAATTTTTTAATGTCTATTGCAACCATTTTAAACCTTAGATGCATGATATCTTTGGTCGAATATACATTCCCCAATATTTTTAGTCATGATGAAACTGATAAGAAATTGAGCTAGTTCGTGATACCTTACAAGTTATATTTGATGATTATGCTCGAGAGTATACAACTAACTTGGAGAAGTCTTTGGTAGGATTTGACAAAGGTGAAGGGTCATCATATACTATTAATATTGGGGTAAAGAAAGGCATAGGTTTAGGGAGGATAAGATTTAAGCAATTTATTAGGCAAGCGGACAAACAACTTCCTTCAAAATTAGAGTTGGATACATATTGGAGGAGAGTGCATTTATTCATGATGATGATTCCTAATCTTCTTTTAGGCCTCAAAGTGGTGGAAGGTAAATACTTTGAATTTTTGTATCTTCTCACAAATGGCACGTGATATCTTATCCATACGTATCACCACATTTGCTTTATAAGCTACTTTTAGTGCTGGGTCAAGGGTCATTGATCTCTATAGAGCAGTAGCTACTGATACTGTTGAAATATTCTTTTGTGTAGGTGATTGGGTTTGTATAAAAAAAAGGGCTAAAGAAGAAGATAATCATCTTTTTATGTTTTATTTATATTCTTTCATTATTAATTTTTATCTCTTGAAATTTTAGGAATTAAATTCTAATCATTCATTCATTCATACATACATACATACATACATACATACATACATACATACATACATATATAAACAACTACAGATGCTTCTAGCATGAAGATCATAGATCTTCCATAACATGGTATATTTTTTGATCAAATTTAAGGTATAGATCCAATTAAAATTTATGGGGTTGAAGTTTTTGTCAAATAAGTATGAAGTGTTTAGTGCTTCTCATTTATGAAAACAATAAAAGCTATATTATATATATATTTATAATCTAATTCTCTCTCATTGATTCATAAATTTTTTGATAGGATATGAAGGTTAGTGGATTTTGGTGCCTTATATTGGGGTTTGGACTAGAAGTGCTTATGGTGTAAAGATTGGATGAGAAAAAGGCTGCAATAACTGTATCGTGGTTTTATTCTGGATAATGAAGCCTAATTCTAGATATTGGAATTTGGAATTGAGGATTGAAGAACATATTTTTGGGTAGGGATGAGAATTATTTTGTTTTGTGAAAGCATGCCAGGTTAAAGGCTCGATCCTTTAATATTTTGTATGAAGGATTTGATATTGTGTGAAATTATTTCAGTATTCATGATGATATTTTATAAACAAGATAAATAGGTATTTATTTTAAATTTTATTTTTGTTAAAAGTTACAGGTTTAATTAGTAAATTTTTTTAATAAATGAGCCAAACAAATCGAGCCATGAATTGAGCAAAAATCGAGCCTACCAAATCGAGTTGATTTAGCTTGTTTAAAAGCAAAAGCAATAAAGCCAAACCGAGCCACGAGTCGAGCCTAACGAATAGAGCCGATTTGGCTCATTTTCATCAAACAAAATTGAGTCAAATAGCTCGCAAGCTTTTCTTAAACCAAGCTCAAGCCTCAAATACTTGACTCGATTCAAGCTTGAGCCAAGCTCGAGCCATACAAAATAATTAACAAACTTAATCAAGCCAAAGATGGCTTGGCTTGATTCGATTCGTTAATGGGCCTAATAGTGGGAAAGCCCTAGGGCTAAATGGATATAATGTTATGTTCTTTAAAGCTTCATGGAATATGGATATGACAAATAGAAATCCACGATTGAGGTCTTTATCATAGGTCACATCCCCAGAGTTCTAAATGTTGCTATTTTGAACCTTATCCCTAAGGTTCCAAATGCTTATAAAGTAGGGGATTATCAACCAATAACTTGTTGCAATTTACTTTATAATATTATCTCTAAGGTAATTTGTAATACCTCATTTTAATAAATCCTTAATTTAAATATGAAAGACTTAAAATTTGATTAGTAGGCATAATAAATCATAAGATTTTTTTAGAATGAACGTCTCGTCATTACGAGTAAGTCTATAATTATTAAATTATGATAATAACCTAGACTAGTGTATATATGAGTAGAGGAAGATAAAAGTTGATGACGGTAATAATAACGTTAATAAGAAGAGAGTAGATAATAATCAAAATAGAAAGGATGGTAATAACAATAGCCTTATGATAAGTAACACTCTTAAAAATAATGTCGATAATAATAATTGTAAGAATAATAATGTTAGAAATAATTATGATAATAAGGAGTGGTAGTGATAACACTAATAATGATAACATTGATCATGATAATAATAGTGAGAATAATGGTGAAAATAAAACCTTGAATAGGTAGGATTTTTCCTTAGTAACCATACTCTTAAAAGCTTAATGCTATGGGATATTTTTGCTAACTAAATTCTAACCAATCCCCATCATTTTCCCACTCTAATTCAGCCTAATCTTCCCCCAACCTATCGAGCACCTTCCTCCTCCCATGCAGCCAGCTGCCACCTTTTTCCCATAGCCTACACTCCTACTTATCTTATCCACTAACTTTGCAGCCTTTCCCTTTCCCCTTCCCCTAGCACATCCCATCACCCTCCCTAATTCTCTCCTCCCTCATGCCATCCCAGCCCTACAACCCACAGCAAACCATCCCGGCCAACCTCCCTCACGCCATCCTAGCCACATGCAACCACAAAACCACACGTAACCCAGCCCTCCCCCTAGCGGCAGCCATCATCTTCTCCTCCTCTCAACCTACACACCTACTCAACATTTTTATCTATCTACCCATCCATTTCATTCCTTCTCCACGCAACCAACCTGCCCCTTTCCCTTCTCCCATGCATTCGACACCCATCTTCCCTAAATCAACCTGCAGCATCCTCCCCAACCCACTCTTGCAGCAGCCCTATTTTTCCCTTCCCTTCTTAAGCCCCGACCTGCAGCAAAGTCCCTCCTTCCCTATCCCTTTTGGTCCTCTATTTTTCTCCCTACAAATCCTCTCCTTCTCCCCCTTACTTCCAGCATTTGATACTCTTGTTTATAGCCCCCAAAATTCTCCCTTTCACCACCGAACTCCTGCCCAAAAATCACCCAACTTGCAACCTTGCCAAGCACCCCTCTTCCCTCGTGTTTCGCCTCTCCAAGCAGAAACTAATTATGGCGTAAGTATTCTATCTTCCGGTGTGCGTGGTATGTAGAAATTCCATGCACCGGCCACCTTGGTTAATTCCCTAATCATATTTCGAGTATTAGTTCGCATAGGTTATCATTTTATTAATTTATTTAGCATAGATACTAATGCATACATAGTTTTAGATGGTGTTATTTATTTTTAAGTAATATCAACCCCGCTTAAGGTATTCATGGAAGAAGCTCTTTGTGGTATTATTATCTTAGCTCAAAGGTAAATCCAAATAATCCGTAGATGGTAGAATCTTATGTGAAAATGATAGGTTAGTTTTCTAGGATAAAAATCATGCTAGGTTGAGGATATCAAATGACTTGTATTTTGTGGGAAATGGAAGCATATTGTAGTTCGTTTCTATGTGAATATTATGATGTGTAGACTAATATATGTTACCATGCTAATATTTATATACCTAGGTAGTATTCTAAAAATTGAAGAGTGTATGCTTATGACAATATATATGGATTTATGCAAAAAAAGAAATGTGCATGTTTAGGGTTATAGTCCAACTGAAAATTTGTCATGTTTCATGGTAAGACCTATAAATAGATTAAATGTGTCCCTTGGATATTTTAGATAATTTTGGATGTATAGCATGTTAACTTAGAGTATAAATGTGTTTAAATGGTGATTATTATGTGTTGCATATTCTAGGGGTAAAAATGTAAATTCCATATACCATGGTCTGTATTTGGAAGTTATTTGTGAAAATTGCATGAATTTTATGAGATGCTTAAAATGCATGCTAAGAGTGTATACATGTATCATGTGTGGTGAATACTTAGGGGTAACATGGTCTTTTGTTGTACCAAAGAAAGTATCGTATGTTAAATTATCATTAGCTATTTTATGTTAGCTTTTTCATGACAAATATCCTATAGGGATAAACCTGGTAATAAGTTCAAGGGAAATGTGGTAGTTATAGGTTGAAGGGTAATTTGGTCATTAGGGAATAAATGTGTTTCAAACTGAATAATTGGGCTAGTTAACTTAAGTGTTGGCCTCAGAATAATTTTGGAAATAATTGGACAAATGGATTGAATAACTGAATCGGATAATTATTTAGGCTATGGCATGATGCCTAACCCTAGGTCGTGTTGACTTGGAATTGTTGTGACCCTCGTGGTCTTTTGGATTTGACATTTGATGGTTGATTGTTGTGATCCTTGTGGTTCCTTGGTTGATTGATTGATGGCTAAGCTGTAATATTGTGAATCTTATTGTTCTCAAATTAATAGCCTAAAATTTCATAGGACACTAATCACTTAAAGAGGAAGACTTGAGTTTGGAAAGGAATCTCATGCCTTGGATTTGGCTCCCAAGTGCATAGTTTGGGCCTTCGGCTCAAGGGGCTCACTTATGCTATATAGGTATTTCATATACCCTATAGGGGGTACGTGTACTTAAGGACTTGAGTTCTGAGGTTTAGTATGGACAACTGATATGTCGTGTAGCTTTCTTGGTGAGCTTTGCCCTGGAATTGAGTAAATTATTTTGGTACCACCTCCTTGATGATCATTGTCATGGATATGGGGATTGTATTCCACTCAAGAATTGTTATACAAATGATATAACTGGATTAGACACCCACCATAATACTTCTTTAATAATTGGATTAGGCGTGACTCGACCTTGGTTAGATTGTTTGGAATGTCACTACTTCTCCCTATTATTCTATGAAGTATGGTCGTTGGTAAGTTAAAATAGTTGTGAGATTTATAAGCATGTCTTCAATGCCTTTGCTAGGGGTTTGATCTAATTAGTATCATTAATTGTGATGTGGATTTGTGTCATAAAATCATGGCTTTGCATGTAATTGTATGTTTTATTTGAATGCCTTACTTTTATGATGATTGTATATGTGAGTATGCTACCTCTCCGGAGGCATTGTGATTTACTCAGTACGAGGAAGTCGTACTGATTCTATCACTTTTCAGAGGAGTACATCCGTGGCATGCAATGGTTGAAGAATTTTGAGGAGCATCATCCAGACAATTAGTTAGGCTAAGGGAGTGAGTGGACCATGTCCCTATTTCCCTTTCCTTGTAATATTTGATGGACCGGATGAGTGTAAGGCAAACCACGGTTGCATCTTCGTGTGCTCTTTTGTTTATTTTATGAAAATTGTTAGTTATTTAATTATCTAAATGGTCCTTTGGTATGGATAATATTTCTTTGTAAAACCCTTGATCTTGTATTATACTTCTCTCGCATTTTGTTGGTTTGACTTATTTTAAGCTTTAGCACTTGACGTAAAAATGGTGAGGAGACCGGACTTATGTTAAGTGTGGCGGTAACACCCACTGTTTTATAATTATCGCTTCCGCAAACAAAATTTAAACGAAATTTTCAAGTCGTGATTTTGGGGTGTTACATATTACTAATTGGCTCCTATATTTCATGCCTTTGTTGGTGGGAGAAAATGAAGCTGCGTTTGTGAAAGGGCGCACCATTGATGACAATATTCTTTTGGATTCAAAGTTGGTGAGAGGTTATGGCATGAAGAATTCATCTCCTAAGTTGGATACTCGAAAATCTTATGACATAGTTAGTTGATCCTTTATGTAATCTATCTTACTCCATTTCAATTTCCCTATCCATTTTGTTAAACTTGTCATGAGTTGTGTTACCACTACACAATACTCTTAATCCTTTAATGGGTTTCTCTAAAGGCCTTTTTATGCCAAATGGGGGATAAGATAGGGTGACCTTTGTCCCCTTATCTTTTCGTACTATCCATGGAGTATTTACATAGATCACCTCAGGATTTGCGAAGCAATATGATCTTTAAGCCCCATTCTAAGTGAAAGAACGAAAATATGAGTAGCTTGATTTTCGCAGATAATTTACATTTTATTTGCTCAAGAAATAATGCTTCTATATAGGATTGTAAATGAGCTGAGTCAGGATGGAGTCGGGGTCGGTGTCGATGTCAGCTTGTTTGATAAACAAGCTTGAAAATAAGGTTCAAGGTGGGCTCATTTATAAATGAGTTGAGCCGATTTGGCTTGTAACCTTTTGCATTGCAAACAAGATTAAGCCCAGATTCTTTCTACTCAAGCTTAGCTCATTTATTAAATGATTCTAAAAATAAGGTTCAAGCTCAGTTCATTTAACTAAATAAATGAGCCAAGCCAAACCGAGCCCCAAAAACTCACGAGCCATCTCTGTTCATTTATAACCCTTCTTTTATCGATGCTATGTGCAAAGTTTTTTAGGACTTATATGATGTATCTAGTTTAACTTTGAATAATTCAAAAAGTATGATTTAATGTAGTGTAATAGTATAAGTTTGTGTATGGGAGGAAATTGAAGGGAAGTATTATTTTCCTATATGTGAATTACCAGTTTGTTATCTTGGGATTCCTCTTTCCCATAAGAGGCTCATGTCAAATGATTATTTTCCACCAATAGATAAGTTTAAAACCAAGATAATACCATGGAATGCACAACTTCTCAATCATGTGGGGCAGCTACAAGTTGTTTGATAAGTTCATTATGGAATCTAATCTTACTAGAGCTTGATGATGTTGTTACTGCAAGGTATTATACAGGATATTATATCGATGTGTGTATCATTTTTATGGGTGGTTATAGAGAAATCTAGAAAGGTTCCATAGCATAGGACACAATTTTTTTACCCAAAGAAGAAGGAGGATTGGGTTTGATCTAAATACAACCATGGAATGTAGTTGCACAAGGTAAACCACTTTGGTGACTTACTTCTAAAAAGGATATCCTATGGGTGCATATTTTTATCTAAAGGGCAGAGCCATATGGGAGGTTTTGATCCTTTACTTAGCCTCATGGTTAATGCGGAGGTTGTTACACATTTGTTTCTCTCTCTAGACTATTCTTACAGATCCGCATGCAGAAGCACGATATATGAAACATGGTAAATAACATATTGCCCAGGTGTATGAATGCTTACATACCAGAGCCCCAAAAGTTGCATGGTATAGTGTCGTGTGGAATAAATTATCAATTCCAAGACACCAATTAACATTGTGGATTATAATGCATGAACAGTTGGCAAATAAAGATAGGTTGTATTGATTTGTATATAATTTGAATTCCCAGTGTGTTCTGTGCAATAAGGAGGATGAACATCATCGCTGCCTTTTCCTCTATTGTGAATTTATGAGACATATTGGGATGCCAATGGTGACAGACTTTGGTGTACCTCAAGTGCCTCGAACTTGGTAATGTAACATGCATTGGTTATGTAAGAGGGGGAGGCCCTAAGATACAAAATATGCTTTGAGGGTTATTTATGTTGCATGCATTTACCACATCTAGCAAGAGAAAAATTCACATATTTTTTAGAACAAAATGCGTATAGAAAGTATAATCATAAGGGATATTGTGAGGGGTGTGGCTACATAGGTTGAGACTTTAGCAACGCATAAATCTTATATTAGACTTGTATCTTATGTCAATATATTAGTCTAGTTATTCATCTTATTCACATGAATATTAAGTTTTTACCTTTTTGTCCATTTTGGAAGTATCACAAAGTTACATTACTAACAAAAAAAGTTATAAAAATAAAAAGAATGTTCATCTACATTTAGATAAGAAACAAGTAATAATAACAAGAAAAACAAGAACAACACAAACAAACACAATAACAACAATAATAATTATTATAAAAGTAACAATACCAATATGATGATGATGATATATTAATAACAATAAACTAATACTAATAATAATACTTGTAATAATGAAAAAAATAACAACAACAACAACAACAACAACAATAATAATAATAATAAGACTTCTTCTAATAACAATATTGCCAATAATAATTATAATACTTGTGAAATAATAATAATAATAATAATAATAATAATAATAATAATAATAAAAACAACAACAACAATTATAATTTTCACAAAAAAAAAAGCATAATGGTAATAGTAATGGTGAAAAAACATGAAAATAGTAGTGTTAGTTGTAGTAGCAGCAACAACAACAATACTAGTGATAATAATAATACTAATAATAATAATAATAATAACTATTATTAGTAATAGTAACACCCAATAGAAATAATAATAATAATATTATTATTATTATTATTATTATTATTATTATTATTATTATTATTATTATTATTATTATTATAGTATTGAGTCTCAGATAGTCATCAAATCATGTTGAATATATTTTGGATATACATTATCTTGGGTCATTTAGGACTTTAGGTAAAAGCCAAGTAGGGTGGGATAGGTTTTGGGTTCATAAATGTTTAAGTCATATCAAATATTGGGTAAGCATTGGATTAGGTCAAATTAGTTTTAGGTTATAATTTTTTAGATTGAAATTGAATAATTTTTTTAAGTAACTAGTTAGGTTTCATCGAATATTTCAAGTTTGGTCAACTTTTATTAACTCTAGTTACAAACTACTTGCACACGGTTATATGCTTATCATTATAATAAATGATCACAAGTACCATTTAAAACTAGTAATAAGTTAACTCAACACAACAATTAAGTAACCCCATATATATATATAGCCATACATAGCTAACAATAAAATAATTAAGTTCACTATTTTTAGTCTTTATTATTAGGTGATCAAAAGCATAAATTCCTTTTAATTTATTTGAGTGGGAAAAATCGAAAGCATCTATAAAATGATCTCTCCTAGAATACCCATGTGGAGGATCACTTGCACAAAGGTCTAATGCACATATAAAATTTAAGTAATGCATCCACAATAGGATCTCTCCTAGGATATCTAAGGGAACTAAGCCTACAAGGGTTTACAAACTAGGACCCCAATCCTTACAAGTGCACCCCCAATAGGAGTCTTAACCACATAAAAAAAGTAAACTTGAAGCCTCGCACAAACACTTAGCTAGGGTATCTCATAGGATATCCTTGTGGAGGATCACTTCTATAAGGGTCCAATACACATCCACAATTCAAATAATGCATCCATAGGAGGATCTCTTTTAGGACATCCAAAGGGATTAAGCCTACAAGGGTACACCAATTAGGACCCCAACCCTTAAGTGTGCACTCCCAATAGGAGTCGTAACCACATAAAAGAGTAGAATTGAGAACTCACACTGACACTTGGCTAGGCTACTGATCTAGGTAATTGCACAACATATCAAGTAGGGAACACACCACATCACGTAGGGAAGGTCATTGCCAACCCAACAACAAGCAGGCAACCCTAGAGTGTTGTAGGCTCAACTCTCATATTTCACTTTAAGTTGTTCGCACTTTAGTTAAGGTGATCTCATAATCACATAACACACACACACATTTATTATTTTAGTATTTTATTCACTTTCCTTAATTAGGATACTTTTCATAAAAACTAATAAAAGTGATCACAATCTCATAGTACACTTATCTTTCATAATGCACTTTCCATACTTATACAATAAGGCTTTAAAAAAAATTAACTAGTTATATTGAACCACTCAAATCCCATATTGTTTAAAAAAGATATGGCCAAATTACCACATGGTGGTTAAAATAGGAAACAAGCTATAACTAGTTTTAAGAATAGTGTAGTTTTAAGAATAGTGTGCTAAACGATTAAAAAAATTAATAGCAATTAAAGTAAGGTAGAAAATAGGAAATTTTTTATTGTAATCATATTAGCACACTGCAAATGGGAGAGAGGAGGTAATATTCCCAAATCTACTAGTGCAGACATGCAAAGTTTTGGTTAAAAATTACACTTTGAAAATATGAAATCTTTAAATAATCAAATACATATATAAAACAATATATTTTCATAAAAAATATGAAAACATGACTCATAGGGTTGAATAATTGTTTTAAAGATTCCAATCCTGTAAATATGTTTTAATATTCCAATTTTTCTATTTTTTATTTTATGTAGAAAAAAAGTTTTAAATAAACTTTTAATTTAAAAAAATACCAACACTTCTAAAATAAATTTATAAATATTATGAATATATTATCATGTATAAATAATTAATATCTAGAAATATAAATTTTGTTAATACCAAAATTTTTCAAAAATAACAATTTTCTCGAAAAGCTTCCAAAACTAAAGGAGAATTCTTTCTTAGAAAATTAATATGAAAGTATAATGAGAAAAATATCAATTAAGGAAGATACATTTCAGATTTATTTCAATTAAAAAAACATTTTTAAATTTCCAATTAATATCTAACATTTTAGTCTTTGTTTCAGATGAGGAATTTTCTAGAAGTAACCTACTAGAGTTGGCCAAAATATAATAATTTTTTTTAATGTTTTATACTATATAACATATTTTATACACACACACTTATTTTATACACACTACAATAATATTACATTCAAAAATTAAAACACCTTATGTAAAGAATTAAGGCTAGCCTAAAAATCAAATTTGACTTAAACTCAAAAGAGTCCATACATACATATCAGTATCGAATCAAATTGGATTGAGCTCCTTCGTCAATGTATTTAAATTGCTAAAATCAAGCAGCTACAACATCACACCTCTTTGGAACCGCGACCGACCAAAGATATGAGCGTGGAGACATGCAAATCGACCTCAAGCAATGGAAGCTTCAAATTTGGAAGGAACATATTTGAATTTGACCAACTATGGCTCAACTTTCAAATCCAACAAGAATCCAAGATCACAGGTTAACGAATAACACATCTTGTTGTAAAAGCACCGATTTGAAACAAATTTGGGGGAGTGCAGTGAATTATATATATATATATATAAGGCAGATCTAGGTTTAACAACCACAAACAAAATGGATTCCCTATTTCTCTTTGAAATGAAACCTTGTCAAAACATGTGATGTCTTGAAGCCTTTGATTCCTGATCTGAGAATACCGATACTTCAAACTCAATTCAAAAGCTCAAACCACTATCTAGAGAGATAAATCAACACCGATATAATATCACACAAAACAAAGCTTTTGAATCCGAGGAGTTGAAGCGTGAAGCAACTAAGCCTAAACATTAGGTTGCAAATCTAAGTAACTTGGATTTTCTCAAAATATAATTTAGCATGAAAGAAAATAAGGTATTACATCCTTATAAAACTAATTTAAAAATAACAATCGCCAAAGAAATAAAATATAAAACTTAAAATTATGAGGCATTACACTAGAGTTCACCATTTAATTAGACATACAGCGTTTATACGCCTCAAAAATCTAGGGTATAATCATATATAAGTTTGAATGTGGTATTATTTTAAGAAGAATTGACCAGATATACCACCAGACATGTATCGGTATATCTTCCTCTACTTCGTCCATATGAAATTTGATCGCACACCGAACATATTATTGCCCATCAGTTGATCCTAAGGGCCTTTCTCATAGATAGTGGTATAACCGTATAGGCTAGAAAAATCCAATGGCAACGATGAGATCAGGTTGATAGCCATTGAACAAATTCCACACTAAAGTTCAATAAAATTCTAAGAAAATTATGAATGGAATGCTATCTATCGTTCAGCAAACTATTTAATCATCAATGATGACAAATACTAAAGAAGATCCATTCATCATGAACAGTCAACCGTCAGAACCTTGACTTCCAGAGAAAGTTCATGACACATCGCACCCTGACTCGTGCCTGAAAAGGCAAAGAAACACCAGCCGTTGCTAAAACACCATAAATTTACATGATGCATTAAAAAAAATGAACCGCCCTCAAGCTCAGAAGTAGGAATGAACATAGTTGAGATTCAACTGTGGCACTCCATGTTCTAATCCAACTAGAAAACCACGAGAAGCACAAGCTCACAGCCTAAGCTTTCTCTGCTTTCTCACTCAGCTGTTGAATCATGTACTGTTTCTTCATTTCTTCCAAAACATCATCATTCGTACTGAAAGAGAAACAAGTGTAAGCATGATTTCTGAACCTTTTTTCTTTTTTTTTCAATTCCATTATTAGCAGGATATATGATCTTGAAGCATAATTATGGTGAAAGTATGTGGGATAGTAATACAAGCATAGATAATTCACAGTGCCCTAGTAATACCACTACCACCGCAAACTTGACGACAAAACACAGCACTCACAGAATGTTAGATGTAAAATCATGTCACCGAAATTTTCGCATTTAAAAGTATGTGGAATAGTAATACAAGCATAGATAATTCACAGTGCCCTAGTAATACCACCGCAAACTTGACGACAAAACACAGCACTCACAGAATGTTAGATGTAAAATCATGTCACCGAAATTTTCGCATTTAAAAAATTAATAACATACCTATAACTATGGAATGATATGCTAAAACAAATGTGCCAAGAAAATCAAGAGGGTTAAATAAGTTAGTGTTTGTTTGGAACTATTTATCAAAAATAATTATCTAAAATAATTACTTATTTTAGAAACTTTCTAGGCTAAAAAATTTCCAAAACAAATAATTATCCTTGATAGATACTTTGAATAAGTAGCTCCAAACAGAGGCATAATAAACTGCAACTAGAACCAAGAACTGGATTCCTACCCTAGCCAAGAATTGAGTGATGTCAACTAGTTTTCCAACTTTTGAGGCCCCATGCCAGATTATGCATATAAATATATATTTTTAGAGATAAACTTCAGACCAAATGAGCTGAGTATGTGCAGGCGGAGTTTGCTTGGTCAAGAAGACATGCATCAATATTCATCTGAGGTTCTCTTTCCTCCCTTTTGATTAAATTGTTGAGCTCTCTCTATCTCTCTCTTTTGGGGGTGGGGGATATATGTCCCAGCAGAAATTCACAGCAGACAACAGTTTCAATCTTTCCTTTCAGTTTTTCATTTTATTTCTTGGAATTCAAACAATGATCATGTGCACCAAGTGGGATGCTACTTACTAAACTCGCCTATGTCATTTCTTTTTCTTATGCAACATTGCCATTTCTAGCTAATGTTAGTTGTCCTCTAATCTCAAAACAAACAAACAAATTGATAACTGCAGTCGCAGTTGAAAATAAAAATATAAGAATGGTGTCTCTGAATGAAACATACTATTGATGAAGGCAGCTGTTTAGCTCCTTAGCTTGTTGCCGACACTTCCACACAATCGAAAGTGTTCTTCCAGCTGCACATTCAGCATACTTGGAAGTATAATGATCGCACTCTTTCAATGCCTTCTGCTTCATTTTGCTGCGCAAAGCTAGAAGAAAATGATATAAATTTATAAGTTATTACCAGATTTATTTACTTTTTTGAAAAAAAAATAAGGAAGAACAAGTTAGGCATAGTGATTGGATGATTAAGAGAAAGAGATCAACATACCACAAAATTTTATTTCAAAAACAATACTGATAACTGTTTTGGCCAAAGTTACAAAGCATCAGAACTGTCATAGTAAAAGTCCAAATGAAGACAAAACCCAAATTAGTGACTGCCGCAAACCCAAAGCTCACAGGCATTAACATCAAGGTTTAGATGGTATCATTTGGGCCTGTTAGTTGTTGGAAAAAATTCATATCTACAACTTAACACAGAAATCTCTTCTATTTATTTGCAGAATGAAAGGGGGGTGATTACTCCCTCCTTCCATCCCTTGCCCCTTCCTCTTCTTCCCTGCCACCATTGCTCAACGAAAGCTAAGCAGACATAAAAAATAGAAAAGGCTTATACCTTGATAACTACTGTATTAGTTCAAGAAGAACATCACCACAGATGATAGGATCAATTATGAACCCACACTTTGCAGAAATTTCTTCAGACCTGGTGTGGGGAAGAAAAGTAGCAGGGATCTGGTCGCATGGCATACTATTTGCCTCCTGGGCATTAGACACTTGAAAAGTTGGAATGCAGCAGCTATAAGCAAGTATTTGTAGCATCTGGTAAGAAATAAAGAAAGCTTGAGGATTCACTAGGTCCAGGGGACCTATCTTAAGGGATATGCAATGCAGACTTATGAACCAAAACCACACTGTACTTGGCCAATAAGGAAAGTTATGAGCTGAAAACAGACATGATGCAGCATATCCAGGATGGGGATTGTGAAAGACAAGGAGATTACCGCATTCAAGCTACCTATGAGCTGATCAGGCCTAGACCTGATAATAAACCATGGAGGCATTTTGTATGGCACCAAGCTGGTTCCCCTACGCAGAAGATGGTGGTCTGGTTGGGCTCTCATTCTGCTTTACAGACCAAGGAGAAATTATGTAGATGGAAGGTGATAGACAAGGATCAATGTGGTGTGTGTGGCACTGCTAAGGAGGACTGAGATCACATTTTTGCAGGATATTTGATGACACGACATTGCTGGAGAATCATGCTTAACTGGATCAAACTGATTTTCAAGGCTACCAGTTGGAATCGCCTACTGCAGTGGTTAACTGGAGCTAAAAAGATGCAACGAGGACAAGGTGGTTTGCTAAGGATGACAGCTGCTGGACAGATTTATGGCTTATGAAGTAATTGCAATATTACAATTTTTCAGCACAGAAAAATTTACCCTCGCATTCTAGTGCATACAGTTGTAAAAGATTGTTTCATCAGATTACAGAACAGCGCCCATGTTAGAAAGCATCAGAAATATCTAGATAAGTTCGATAGAATACAAATCAGTATAAGTGATGATAGATAACGAGTAATCCTTGATAATTGATATACATATACATTATGCACTTGATATTAATTTTTTTTTTATCAATTACCAAAATAAATAAATAAATAAATTTGAATCGACACTAATGCATCAGTCCACATATGTTGCTATAAATACCACTAAGCAAAAGCCCTATATCATCCGACAACTGTGGAAATGCAATACTATCAATGCGTTTCATCTTATCAGAAAACGTCTGGCTTTCCAGTTTCTCCCCTATCTTTCTCATAACAAATCCACATTTCTACAGCTGGTTCGGGTTAATTACAAGAAAAACCCATCCCCAGGAAGAACAGGCTGACTAGTAAAAGAAAAATGGTTCCATAAGCGCGACGCAAAACAGATAAACTAACACCAGTTACATCGTGCAGGCGATAACTTTATGGGCCGGGAATTAGGGTTACGTCATTTTAGGAGGATGAAGATTGAAGAGTAAAGAACTTCAAATTTTACCTTCTTCAACTTTCTTCTTGACATGATTTTCTCTTGCTTCTTCAATGTAACCCATTAATTTTACACTTGCCGATCTGATCTTCAGTCACTCTCGGTCTGTCAGCGAGGATGAAAAACAGAAATGATCTCGAGGTCGATAGACGACGATGCCATCAATTCATTGCGTTTCAAGCCAACGTGTCGAAGCTATTACCCAAACCGAACCGATTTGTTCGAAACTAAAATACCGACGCTGTTCTAAAATTTTTAAAAGGAATATTTTTTTTTGTTTGACAACTTTGATCTTTTTATTTGTAATCTATCTTTTCTCAGCCTCTTTTCTTTTTCTCTGTCTCTGTCTTTTCTTTTTTTTTTTCGGTTCTCATCAATTATTCACACAATATTTTTTCTTTTACAACCTTGAAGATATTAATTGTAGAAGAATATAATGGATCTAATGTTTTTTTTAGTAAAAATGAACTTGATGAAAAAATAATCAAATGATTTTTAAAATTTTTTTTTTTGACGTGATGGGTAACTGACCCGTCAATACTTTAAGCTAATAGGCAAATCATCTATTGTAAAATAAATCTGACGAACGATTCACCTGGCAGAATGAACGTTTGACAGGCCACTTATCCGTTATAAACTAACTATGTTGGACAACTCATTCGTTATTCTTCAATACTGACGGATGATTTATCTGACAGAGGGTAAAATCTTTGAGGACATTACCCGTTAGTTTTAAACTCTAGAAGGTGAATTACTCAAAAATCCTTTTTTCGTAAATTTTTTATTCATTTTTATATTTATTTATTCCTTATAATTTCATATTTTGAATATTAATTACAAAATTGAGATCCAGTTAATACTGATTGAAGTGGATTATTTGCTACAGACGAGATTTTTAATGATCATAAGTTATTAATTGGGTGGGTTAAAGAAATCAGAAGGCCATATAATATGGTTTTAGATATTGAAAGGCCAAAAATAAAGTAGATTTTTGCATATGTTGTGAGAGAGCCGGTGCTTATAGAAGACAACCTTTGGTGAATCCTGAAAACATTCGATCTACCGAAACTAAAATGTGTGGTTATAAATTCAGGATTCGTGGAAGGAGAGATGCTTGTAGTGGTTGGAGACTAGTGGTAGAATGTGGAATGCATAATCATAGATTATGTAAGTATTTGCAAGGGCATTTGTTTGCTTCTCAATTATCTCCAGAAGAACGTAGGTTGGTGCACGAGCTAAGCCAAATAAATGTCAAAATAAGGAAAATTATCAACAAGTTGAAATTGGGTGATCGGGATAATACTACAACACTTAGGATAATATACAATGATAGACATAAGTTCAAGGTACAAAGCTTGATAGGAGATACAGTCATGCAACAGCTATTACACTTTATGAAAACCAACAAATACCATTCATGGTATCATTGGTTTTCCGATTCTGATGTGGTTAGTGATATTATATTGCACACCTGAATTATATTACTTTGTCGCATATGTTTCCATAT
This sequence comes from Tamarix austromongolica, assembly GCA_039764185.1. Taxonomy (NCBI): domain Eukaryota; kingdom Viridiplantae; phylum Streptophyta; class Magnoliopsida; order Caryophyllales; family Tamaricaceae; genus Tamarix; species Tamarix austromongolica. Next base: position 19,335,210 of record CM077813.1, on the reverse strand, counting down.
GTCATTTGTTTGGATTTCATATATAAAACCAATAAGTACAACCTTCATTTCCTGGAGGTTGTTAGTTGTGTGTTTAGTGGTAAGAATTTTACCATTGCTTTGACATTTATGATGAAGGAAAATGAAGATAATTATGAATAGGTTCTTGATAAAGTAAAGAGATTGATGAAGCCCCATGAACCAAATATGGTGATCACTGATAAGGAACTATGATTGACACAAACAATGCCAAAAGTCTTTCCTAATACAGCACCCTTATTGTGTAGATGACACATTAGTGTTAAAAAAAAACCTCTCTCGTGTTATAAAAAAGTTGGAAAATACAGTAGTAGGAGAATGTTTCTTAGGAGGTTGGAGAAAGATTGTACAAGCTACTACAATTAAGACATGAAAATGAGTTTCTACTTATGGGTGACAAATGTGACATATTTCCACATCTTTTATAACATGTGTACGAGACCTAGTTGAATCCATATAAGGAGATGTTTGTTTTAGTATAGGTTGATAAAATTCTTCACTTTAGCACTCGTATGACCAACAAGTACAATTTTTTTATTATAAGTATTCAATGTCATTTAACTTATTACTAAATAACAATTAACTATTATGTATATTTTGAATTTTTAATTGTAGGGTGAAAGTGAATATGGAAAGCTGAAGAAATATATATCATCATCACATATGAGTTTTGGCACATTATGCCCAAAGATCGACACACAGATAAGACTCCAAATCAATGAGGTGAAAAAGATTTGTAGCAATCATGGGTTATTATTTCACATTATTCTATTGATATCATATTGTTCAAGGAGCTCGCATATTTTTTATGTCATAGAGTGTTGGACTTTATCCAAGATCAAAATAAAAGGTCTAATACAATTGGCCTTGAATCCTTAGGATGTAAGTGTTACTTGAGATTGACACATGATCTACCATGTACACATGAGATATTTCATTTCAAATGAGATCATCAACCCATTCCCATATCAACGGTATATCAATTCTGAAGGACTTTAACTTTTGTCAGACTACAAGAAGAAAAGTTTGTTTTTGATGATTCAACCATTGATCTATCTATATGTCCATTTACTTCTAACATTATGTCTAAGGTTCAAAATATGCTTGACCTTTTGCCATCATGTCTATGATACTATTTTAATCTTATCAATGAGATTTTCGAACTAGCACAGACAAGTATGGTAGAACCGAATGTTTAATAAAATAAAGGGTGCCCTAGTAATAGGTCGATGTGCACACTCGTTTTAAAATTTTCCAAGCCTTGAATAATCAATCAACCAATATGACATATTGTTTGACTAATTATCTAGCATACCTAATTATTTGCTTTTGATTTTAATTTGAATGGATTTCCACCATTTTTGTGACTTGATGGTAATGTTTTGATTTGATTATAGACTATTTGTACAAGTCCATTTAGTTTTTAAACTAAATTTTGAGCTTTCTGGCATATTTGAGAAATTATTTTGTCAATATGAGTGGTTGGTTCCTCTTCTTTTAAGTCTCCTTTTCTCTTTCTTTCCTCTTTAGTGAAGGTAGTCGGGGCTTGATATCTTAAGTTCCAAACATTCTCTTAGGGAAGAATGTTGTCCCTTTCTCATTCTAATATTTACTATTATTTTGTAAATATGAGTGGTTGGTTCCTCTTCTTTTAAGTCTCCTTTTCTCTTTCTTTCCTCTTTAGTGAAGGTAGTCAGGGCTTGATATCTTAAGTTCCAAACATTCTCTTAGGGAATAATGTTGTCCCTTTCTCATTCTAATATTTACTCCCTCCATGATTCAACTTTGTGCCTTACATTACTCATGTAGTTTTAGAAACACCGTTTTAACTTGTAAATTGAAATCATAGTGATTTATTAACCTAATAAGTCTCATGAGACCGAATTTCAAGATGGGGGATTAGGGATACAAATTACATATACACTTGACCCTCATTTCCATCTTAAAAGCCAACCTTTAACCTCTAATTTCCTCTCTTTTTGTGTTGTGTTCTCTAACCTCTAAAAATACACCCTTAAGACTTCTCTCTGCCCTCTAACCCTTGATCCTTTACCTATTCCTTCGTTATTTTCCTTAATCAAAGGGGGATTAGATCTAGGAGAAGTTGAATGATTCACATTTGCCTTCGTTACTCTCTATTTTTGGAAATGTTAACTATTTTTCTCGGTTCCTTCCGTTTTCTCTAAAAAAAATTATTCTTTGATGTAAAATGAGTTAAGGAAGTATTTTTTGAGTTTTAATTGTGATTTTAAAAGGTAGAAGATTGAATGTGGTGTAAGCTTGTGTTAGGCTCTTTCTTGTACTTGTTTCCTTTGCTTGCTTTGGTGAGGTAAGTCATTCTTGCATCTTAAGTGGAATGATTGGACATGAGGTTGGTGATGCATTAGATTTGCTAAGATATGTGAAAATGTATATACTAGTGAATGTAAAAATAATAATATGGCTTGATAACGTATATATGGAAACATACGGTGTAGAAAGCATGTTTTAGAGATTTTAAGCTTGAATGGTGATTTTGACATGATTTGTGTTGATTAATGGTTTTAGAGTATAAAGAGATATTATAAATATGTTTTGGAATGATTTTAATGCATTATAATCCATGTAATCATATGTTTAAAATTTTGGAAAAATATATAGTTGATTTTCGAAGTTAATGTTGCAGCATCAATAGCATCAGTCGATTGATATGCCACATCAATCGATGTATCCATATGCCCCATCAACTAATGGGCTAATTCAATGGATTGATAGTGCTTTTTTAATTGAGTAATATGACACATCAGTCAATGGGTTCTTGTGAACCATCGACTGATGGGCCATGTTAGTGGACTAACGATGCTTTATTGATCAATTGATGTTTCCCTTTGGTTAATTAATTATGTTAATTCCAGTATGTGTTTTGTGCTTGGCCAGTTAACTGATAAACCTTATTGATAGAGGGATTGTGCCCTTTCGTTAATCGACTACTATGCCTTTCTAATCAACTGATTGCCCTCTTTTCTATATTGCAATTGTAATACTCCATATTTTTAAAATTTAATTCCCTTAAGCTTAAAGATTTTATTAACAAAATTTGATAAAAACATTAAATTATGTTATTTGTGATCCTTTTCATGGTTTTATTAGTAGTTTCAAATTCATATTAGAATTTAATTAACCGTTGTCATTATGGATTATTCTAGATAAATTCATTCACGTTTAAAAATATATGTATCCTCCATCATGTTTCTTTATAATATTTTAAATTCATCATCGATTATAAATTCATCGTGTAATTATGACTTTATTTTGGAGTTATATTTCATTAAAATAATGAATTGTTTAAATTATAAAATTCCCTTTAAAGTAGTATAATTATTATAGTGATTTTATTCCTAACAAATATTTTCTTCATTGAATTTTTATTTTGTTAATAAGATCTATAGAAAATTTCAAATTAAATACTTTTATAATTTATTTATGACTTTCTTTTTAAAATTATTATTATTTTCTATTTTTTCCTCTTTGGTTTATGACTGACCTTTTTTTTAGAAATTATTTAAATTAGCCCCAATTTATTAAAATTTGATTTAAATATTTTTTCATATAGTTTTAAATATTATTTTTGGATTCATATTATATATTTTAGTAAATAATATAAATTCTCGTGATCGTCAGTATTTTCATCTGAAAGCCTTTCCAAAATCCTTTCAATAGTGTTTATATTGATTTTATAACTTCTGGTATTTTCAAAATGATTTTAGTTAAATGAATATTAGATAAAATCATCCTTTATATATTTTATATCTTCATATATGTATGTGTATTATTATAAAAAGAAACAACTGCCCTCCTTTTTTCTTTCTTCTTCTTTCACCTCCTCCCTTTTCTTCTCTCACTACTAACCCTTTTTCATACCTCATTTTCCTTATCTTTGTCAACCTACTGACCTAGCTCACCCATGACCACTCCAACCTCATTGCCAACTAGCAACATTTGAGCTCTGTCGAACCACCACTAGGGATGAGCAACACCACAACGATATAATCAGCAACCAGTGAAGAGTAGTATCACAGTAAACCTATAATGGGAACACACACTTAGGGTTGTTGCAAACGAACACCGATGAGCCACCATTGCTACCCTTCATTATCCTCCCTTCCTCGTCGTTAGCACCAACCATGGACGAGCAACTGTAGCCACTGACCGAGTAGTAGTAATGTGAGCAGAGGGCGACAACAATGAGCAGAGAAACAACTGATTGCACCATCGTTCGACCACCGTCAACATCATCTAGCCACCAATGAGTGGTCCTCGACCTTTAACAAAGCTCCATTGATCCATACATGCTTCGATTTGTAGAATTTGTTTGGTATAATCTTACTAAAACCCTAACTTTGGTTTTAACTAATTTTGGATAAATTAGGCTTAATTAAGTTAAATTGATTGATGAATTTTATGTATATGAGTTGTGTGATTAATTTATAGTGGTTAATTGTTTTGTATGTTATTGATTGGTGAATTTTGGGTTTTCATCCCGAATATGTCCACATTGCTTGGAATTATCCAATTAAGCTAATTTTAATAAATTGATTATATAATATGTTTTGAAATGTATCTAATTTCATGTTGGTAGCTTTAATTTGATAAAATTGAAGAAATTGATTGAATTGAGATTTTTGGGATCAAACCCTAATCCTGGAGCCTTATCTTTGAATTGGATTTTAATATATGAGTTTTCTCTGCCAGTTAGTTTTAAGAAATGGTTTAGAATATAATAAATTTTATTTTTTTATTCATTAATTTAATAAAATTTATGAGAATCGGCCAAATTAGGATTTTTAGGTTACCATTCTAATCTTGTTAAATTGGGGTATAACTTTATGGTTTTTGATTAAATTAATTATATAATATGTTTTAGACTATAAATAATTTCTTATTTGAATTATCAATTTGAATGATTGAGTAAGAATTAATTAGATTTGCCTTCAGGCTAAAACCCTAATTTTTTTAAACAATTATCTTAAATTAGATATTTGAAAGATTATTTTTTTTATTGACATTGATTATATAGATTTATCTAACATTAGTTTAATTATATTTTTAAGATATCAATTTGAGGTAATCAAAGCAAATTGTTTGATTGGCAGTTCAGGCCTAGAAGCCCTAACTTTCATAGATAGTTTTATGAAATTGATTTGTCTATGCTTATTTTACCTAGGTAATTATTAGCTTTAATATAAAATCATTCTAATTGGATTTTTATCTTATTGGGTTAAATTAATTTTCTAAAATTGGTTGGTTTATCCTTTGGTTGTAAAACCTAATTAGTAAGTCATTTTCAATAAATTTGAGTTATCCTATATAGTCCTTCCCTTAGTTTTCTAGATCAATTTGAAAGTCCATAAGTGATCTTTGTTAAATTTGATTTGGTTAAGACTCAATTACTAGACTCAATTAAAATTCATAACACTAGCCCATAGAATGTCATGTCCTCAAGTGCTTGAATTGTCCTCGCAGTCTACCATAGCTAGGTAAAAGGCGGTACTTATCATTAACTTTGTGAAGGAGTAATTTATTTGTTAGGGCCTTACATAGGCAGCTAATTTTTTTATTATCTAAATACCTTATAGACTCATAGTTTCCTTGGATCCCTTTTATTGTATTTTGTTTATATTATACTCGAAGATTTATTTTCAAACTCTTATCTAAGATTTATAAAATTTTATGTCTTTCTTTTGCTTATCTGTAATACTCCGTATTTTTAAAATCCAGATTTATTAAGTGTAATGATTTTATTAGCATAATTTGACGTAAATAATTAATTATTTTAATTTCGATTCGTTTTACGGATTTATCGATGATTTCGAATTCATAATTGAATGTAATTAATCATTGTCGTTGCGAATCATTCTAGACAAATTCGTTCACGACAATGATTTTATTATATTCTTATGATTTCGATCTTCGGTTAAAAATATATATTTCCATTCTTTCTCGTATTTTGGTTTTTAATATTTTAATTCGTTTTCGATTATATCTTCGTCATGTGATTACGACTTTGTTTTGAAGTTATATTTCGTTAACGAAATATATTATTTTAATTATAGAATTTCTTTTTAAATAGTTAAATTTATTTTAATAATTTTATCCGTAGAAAATATTTTCCACTTTAAATTTATTCGTTTTCGGTAATCGTTAATATTTTTGGGAAGTTTTAAATTAAAAAGATTTTCGAAATTTATTTATGAATTTCTTTCTGGAATTCATTTCCTTTCGTTTTATGCTTTTTGGGTTGTGGAAAACGGATTTTGGAAATTATCTAAATTAATCTTGACTTATTAGAATTTGACTTAAATATTTTGTTATATGCTTCTAAATGATTTTTCGAGGCCTTATAATATATTTCCGTAAACAATATAAATTTTTATGTTCATTGGTAAATTCTTCTGAAGATGTTTCCGGAATTCTTTAGATAGCTTTTTATTAATTTTAAGCTTTCGGATCCGTTCGAAATAAATTCTCGTTAAATAAATTTTAGACAAAATTCTTCCAATAATAAATTTTAAATAATTATTATTTTATATTGTGCTTGTGTTTGTAAAAAAAAAAAAAAAAAAACCCAACCGACCCCCGACCGGCGCCCCCCTCCCTTCTTTTTCTTTCTCTCTTCCCTACCCCGACCCCTCTCCTGTGCATCGCGTGTTGCAGCCTAAAGCCCTAGCCGACCCAGCCTCCCTCTCCATCTCCCTAGCTCCTCCTCACCAACCACCGGCCGACCTCCAACCCCGCCTGCCCTCGTCGCCACCAACTGCATGTAGCCGCGCGAAGCAGCCACGCCCAGCAGCGCGCAGGAGCAGCAACGGCGGCGGAGTGCAGCAGCAACGAGCCGCAGGCTGCGCCGCCACCGTCCGGCCACCGACGAGCCACGCTGACCACCGACGAGCACTATTCGACCTCCAGCGGAGCTTCCCCGGCCTTCCCTTGCCCCGATTCATTGATTTTCGTTTGGTATAATTTCCGAAAAACCCTAACCCCTGTTTTGATTAATTGGGTGTGATTAGCTTGTAAAAAGCTAAATGAGTTGTTTGATTATGCATATATATGCTGTAAGATTAATTTGGATAGGTTAATTGTATGGTTATGTTGAGATTTTGGGAAAATTGGATTTTTGGCCGGGTTATGCCCGAATTTTTCGAATCCGTCCGTTTTTGCGATTTCGGACAAATTGATTATACAATATGTTTTAAAATGTATCCAATTTCATTTTGGAACCGTCAATTTGAGAAATTTATGCAGGTTTTATCGAAATTTGATTCCTAGGTCAAATTTTGGGTGTAATGAAATTGGGTTGTATAATTGAGCCGTTCCGCTCAATTGATTTTATAGTATCGTTTAAAATGTATTTAATTTTATATTGGAAGTGTTGAATTGGGAAAGTTTTGCGTAATTGACCGGAATTGGATTTTTAGGTCAAAACTCCCGCGGGTTTAAATTGGATTATGTAATCGGGTTGTTTTATTCAATTGACTATACAAATTACATTAGAATATGTTTAATTACATTTCCAAACCGTCAATTGATATGCTTTGGCAAGAATTAATCGGATTTGCGTTCCGGGCTCAAAAACCCCAATTGGGCTAAATTGGGTATTTCTTTTATTAGTTTTGAGCAATTGATTATTTGATATGTTATAAAATGTGTTTAATTGCATTTCTAAACATTCAATTTGATTAAATTTATAGAATTTTAACGAATTGTATTTTCAGGCCTAAAACCCTAAATTTCAAGTGAGATTATGAAATCGATTACTTGTATTGTTGTTTTTCTAAAAATTAAATGTATAGAAATGATTGAAATGGTACTAATTGCTTTCTAATACCTTTAATTTGAATTGATTAAATTGAATTACCTGAGTTTACGCCGTGGACTTTAAAACCCTAATTTTGAAAATTGATCATCTGGAATTGATTTATCGGAAGATCGTTTTGTTGAAATTGATTGTCTAGATTTATCTAAAATTAGTTTAATTGTGTTTTAAAACTATCAATTTGAGGTAATCAAAGTGATTTGGCCGATTTGTGGTTTAGGCATTAAAAACCCTAATTTTCGGGGATGATTTTATAAAATTGATTTTGCTATGTGTATTTTATCTAATCGAATTCTATCCTTGGGTTTTAAACCATTTAAATTCTGTTTTAACCTAATCGGTTTGGATTTGGTTCTATGTAAATGGTTGGGTTACCTATTTAGTTGTAAAACCTAATAAATAAGTTATTTTCGATAAATTACCTTATGATCGATTATTCTTTCTCGGGTGTTCCAAATTAAGTTGAAATGTCCCGAGTGATATTTGTATTAATCCGTTTTGATTTAGTTTTAACCTTAAATCTTAATAAAGCTATGCTATTAAATTTTAAGTTTTGGACACGTTTTCTAAGAAGGATCATTTGTGTCGTTTGTGCCTATTTAATTAGAATATGTGGATTATTGTTTGATATGATAGTTTCTAATTTAGTTTTCGATTTCTATCGGGTCTAGGAAAGCTTTCTCGTGGATCCACGAGCTAGGGATCTCTCTCCCTCTTACGTCGCTTAGCTAGCTTCGGATCCAGGTAAGTCTCTACTTACCTCTACTTGTGGGGGTTTAGTAAGGACGAAGCTAATGGCCTTGTACTATGTGGGACATGGATGTGTTGAATGTTGTGTATGCCATGCTATGCCATGTATTATATGATTTGTGTATAACTTGCCTTATGTGTAGCGCAGCTTGGAGATTGAGGTATGTTGTATGTGTTCCCATGATATGAGCATGACATGTATATGTGTGATGTTTATGATGTATTATGTTATGGCCCTCTAGGACATGCATAATAGGATAAATGGTAATACGAGTTGGGAACCATCATGGGAGTCTTGAAGTTTGTATGATGGTATTAATGTTCTAGGGCGGTACTAATGGTTCACATGGTGGTATTATGGTTGTATGGTGGTATTAATGTTTTTATGGTGGTATTAGGGTCTGCATGGTGGAATTAGGGTTTTGCATGGGAGTTAATGATTGTATGGGATTTAGGGTTGTATGAAAAGTTTGAGAGGTTGTGTGGGATGTGTAACGTTTGCGTGGGAGTAAAATTTACGTATGATAGGTTGATTTGAGATGTAAGGAAGGTAATGCAAGTATGATTTGGGTGTTTAACAGTTTTGGACGGAGAATAGTACGCGGAGTATTATCAGGGTATGAAGGAGACAGAATTGGGGTTTGGAGTGATTAACTCTGGGTCGTTGTGATTAAGCAGGGTTGGAGTAGCTAATTGTGATTTGTCGAGGATAATTAAGGTTTGAGATGGCTAAGTATGGTTGTTATGGTAAAATAGGGTTAAGAGTGGTTAACCACGGTTTGGTGTGGACAATTAGGGTTGGTTATGGTTGCTTAGAGTTGTTTGGTGTTATCATGTGTATTTATTGACTAAAGTGTAGTTATGAATGTGGGATTTTATTTGTTGTGATGTGTACAGTATAAAGAGGATGATTTATGCATGTCAAGGGTGATGTGTGATTTAATAAGACACTGATAAGACATTAATCACGTAAAGCGAAAGATGTCGAGCCGAGCCTGTGATCCGCTCCACCGGCTATAATAGTGGATCAGAGGCGTTTTGCCCTGTGCGATTATTTTCCGGTCCACCGGCTATAATAGTGGATCAGAGGCGTTTTGCCCTGTGCGATTATTTTCCGGTCCACCGGCTATAATAGTGGATCAGAGGCGTTCTGCCCTGTGCGATATCTTCCGGTCCACCGGCTATAATAGTGGGGGATCTCGTGCTCGACAAACCAACCGTATAAGTTAATCCATGGGAAATCTACTAAGTACTTAAAGCGAAACACCATGTGAGTCGGGGATGTGATCTGGTCCACCGGCTATAATAGTGGATCAGAGGCGTTCTGCCCTGTGCGTATATTTTCCGGTCCACCGGCTATAATAGTGGGGCTCCCGCGCTCACATGGATTATTAAAGAATATGTGTGAAATGAACATATTATTAATGAGAATAAAGAATAAGTCTAATTGGACCATGGCCATTGTCTATATTACCACATGCTGCTTATGTGCATAATGTGTCACTTTATATTTCAGTTATACCCTGCTGATACGTTAAATGGGATGTGCATATGTTTTATATGTTACTATAGTTGTATGGTAAGATACATGCTGTGAGTTGTGAATATGTATGATATTGTATCAACGTGCTGTACCAGGATTTAATACGCACTTGATGTTATAGTACGTCTCTTCCATAAGATAGGGTAGTGGAACTTACTCAGTATTGGACCCGTACTGATACTACAATGGTTGAATGGGTCCTGTGATGATCCACCGATGGTGGGGAGCAGACCTCTTGTGCAGGTTGATACTGTGTTGGGGTGGAAGGCTTGACTTGAGTGAGTAGGCGATCCGGATATTTATCCTTCGGGATTTGTTTTGTTTAATTGTATTCACCTTTGGAAGTTGCAAGTATTGTATTTAGATTTCTAAGGGTTTGTAATTGACTTTTAATTCCTCGTAACGCTGTTATGCTTTAAAACTCGGATTTAATTGTTTGACAGGTTTTAGCCTTGCATCTAACATGAGATAGATGGTTGACATTTATCTTGTGTTAGATGTGGCGGTAACATTTCCCAAATTCGCTCCTAGCTTCCGCTTTATTCTTTCAAAAATTTTTTTTTCAGGAGTGAAATTTGGGGGTGTTACATTATCTTATTTAAAGTTGTAAATATTTTACTTTGTATTTAGAATGATAATAATATGGTAAGTCAAACTCATGTCGAATATTAAGGATACATCCAATTATCTTAATAATATACTTCTGCAAAATGAAAAATTTTAATAGTTAATTTTGAAGTGTTACATGTATAAATGTACTTTATTTCATTATTATGTTTGGTTGTGAATAGATTCTTTTATTCATATAACATGAGATAAATTTAACTATAAATGCCCTTTGCATCAAGACATTACCATGATATATATAGAACTATGACAAACATCTAGAATTGTATAATTACTAGATAAATTCATTCTAAAATTAGCCAACTTATCTACCAAATGGTTGGCTTGTTGGTACATATATGTTGGATCAACACCTCTTGATCAAAGCAAAACATGGGTAAGAATAAGGGTGTCCAAGTATGGATAATCAAATATGTTAGATTGGATATTCGATCTAGTTAATTTAATCAGATATATGATAATTTGGATATCGACAAATGCATATTGGATAAATATATGATTTTCATATAATCATTCTACTTAATCAATTTGAAAAGCTTTAAAATATAAAAAAATAAGGATAAAAAGTTATATAATATTTATGTCTATATATGCATAAATGTTGTATATTATTCTAAACTAGTGTTAACATATATTATTGAGTTTTGAACCTAGAAAATGAATGAAATTTAGAAACTAATCATTGAAATAAATTTTTTATTATAATGGTCATCAAATGACTATATAGTTATTAGAGTAATTATAAATAATATTTTATTATTTCATATGGTCACAAATAGTTAATGTTTATAATTTTACTTTAAACATACATATTTTTATATCTCGAATATTATTTATATTTGTTGAATCAAATATCCAATTTATTTAAAATTTTTTTGATCGAATTAGTTATATACTTTTTTTAAATAGGATCAAATCAAATACCAAATTAGATAAACAAATATCGGATCACACAAACAATATTAGGTTAGATCATATCATATGTTGGATTAAATGTATAAGCATGTATTAAATATAATAAAAACAAATACCACTATTAAGCTTTTCACTATATTATCATACTTTATGTATATTTCTAGTAGATATGCATTTATTATTTATAGAGGCATCTTTCACTCCCTGTATCACTAAGGCCTTATTCTCCTCAATTATTTTTACCACTTATCAGATAATATCAAATCAAATTAGATTAATATAATAATTAATAATATTAATTTAATAATGAAAAATAATCATTAGAAGATTAAGCATAATTTATTTATCTATTTATTATTATGATAATAATATTAATAATTAATTAATAATATAAATAATGATAATAATCAATACTAAAATTTTAATTTGATAATATCATAATAATAATTAAAAAATAATAATTAATTTAAAATAATAATAATAATAGTAAATTTAAAATGTTAATATTAATATTAATATTAATTTAATGATAATATTAATAAAAATGAAATTAATTTAATAATATTTAGTAAAATTTAGATTAGTTTAAAAATATAAATAATATGTATATTAGTTTAATAATATACATAATAATATTAATGATTATTATTATTAGATAATAAGAATAATCTTGAAAAAATTTAGTAATATAAATAATAATGATAAAAATTGAGATTAATAATAATACTGATAATAATTTATAAAAATAATAATAATAATAATAATAATAATACTATTAAAAATGATATCAATAATATATTTAACAAGATAAATATTAATAATAATAATTATTATCATTTATAATTAGTAATAAAAATTAATATTTTTAATTTTAATTTTATAAATATAGGCATAAACATCTTTAATTTATTAATATATGAACTCCATCTTTATTGTAGATTTCGAAGGCCTACAATGATGATGATGATGATCATAATAATAATAATAATAATAATAATAATAATAATAATTATTATTATTATTATTATTAAAAATAATGATAATAAAATATATTCATAATATTAATATGATAATAAAATAATAAGTAAGTATGTGAATGATATTAATAATAATTTTATAATAAAAATACTTCATAATAGTATCATTAATATTAATATTTGATAATAATAATACTTATAAATTGAATACGTTACATTATATTATAAATTAAAATAATAAAATTAATTAATAATTAAAATTATTAATATTATTCTTAATTTATATTTATTAATAATAATTAATATAAATAATTCTAATCAATGATAATCATTAGTGATATTATTATTAATTTAATAACAACAAAAAATATATAATAATAATAATAATGTGTATTTATTTATTATTATCATTAATATATAATAATAATAATAATAATAAAATTATTAGTAATAGATTTAGATTACATTAAATCATTAAATAAACTGAAGTGAGAATAACATTTAAATTATATCCTATAATTTAATTGTTCTACTATATCTCGAGATATGGTTGGTGTAAATGAATTCTCCTTTTAATGGTATTTTTGTATGAATTTAGATGAATTAGAGTCAGAATAAGTATTAAAAATTAATAGGTGAAAAAAATAAAAATGAATTGAGATAAATATTTTAAAATATATTATAAATGATATTATTTTAAATTGAATGAATTACAATAAATATTTTTTAGAAAAAAATAAAGTTGATCAAGATAAATTTATTTCAATTTTTATCTTTACTTTTATTATTTTAAAATCACAGATTAATAAAAATAAAAATAGCTGAATTGAAAAAAGTGAAATTTTAATTCTGATTTAATTTTCAAACAAAACGAATCAATTCGTAAAGTTTCGTTAACCACATTCGCTCCAAACCAGGTTCGGAAGACGGCTTTCGAAAATATAACTCAACTGCTTACCACCTGTCAGCCTCTCATTGGACCTCCATTCTCTCGACCCCCTCTGTTCTCGTGCCCTCCTCGATTTTCTCTACTTCCCCGTTTTGAAGCGCACCCCTTTCTCTCTCTATTTTCTCAAAAAATATTTACCGGTTTCGTGAGAGGTGCAACCGCCGTTGAATCTGTGTGAAAGAGCAAAGAGGTACCTCGCTGTCTGGACTTAGAGTTTATTTTGATGTTTTTTATTTTCATTTTCATGTGATCTGGTGCTAGGTGATGGATGAAGAGTGGTTTTTAGTTTATCGATTTATTTGATTTTGTTTAGTATATAAACATTGCTTAGTTTGATTGCCTTTTGACCTTTTAAAATTTATCTCGAAGAAAAATAGTAAGTGACAGGAATTGGGATAAGTTGGTAATCTTATCGGAAAATCCGAGGGAAATAATTGATTAATCAGTTTGTGCTTAAAGATGGTGATATTCAAGCCTGATCGTTTTTGTCACTTGAATTTCTTCGGTTGTCATATTGTTTAGTAATGATCGTAAGATCTCCCTTACATATTTAAGTTTGAGATATGCAGCGTCATCTATCTTTGCCCGATTGGCTGACATATGTGCTGCCTATTGACTTATGTTCTACTTGCCTAAGTGAGGGAAATTTTCAAAATAGGACAACTAGAACTTTTCTTTTCTTTTCTTTTTTTTTTACCGTTTTTGAACAAGTAGGATGAGTTTCTGCGCTAAATTATACTTCGATGTAGATAAACTTATGGTAGCAAATTCGATGGTATATGTTTGTATCGAAGCAGTGAATGTAGCTGGAGGCGAATGTGTTGTGTTGCATGTTTGCTTTGAAGTTGATTATAGAATTTCTTGAGTGATGCTGAGCTTATCTTGGGCGATCGTCATAAGCAAGTATTTCTGTTTCTTATCAATGTGGCATTGCTTTTTTTTTTTTTTTTTACTTTATACTCCATCGTTTTGCTGATTTGTTGAGCATTACTCATTGGCAGATTTAGGTTTCAGACTGCTGTAGCTAAAAATGACCGAATTATCTAGGGAGGAGAATGTATACTTGGCCAAGTTGGCCGAGCAGGCTGAAAGGTATGAGGAAATGGTGGCATTCGTGGAGAAAGTAGCCAAGGCAGCCGATACAGAGGAACTAACAGTGGAGGAGAGGAACCTTCTCTCTGTTGCCTACAAGAATGTGATTGGGGCAAGGAGGGCTTCCTGGAGGATCGTTTCTTCAATTGAACAGAAGGAAGAGAGTAGAGGAAAGGAGGATCACGTGGCAGTTATCAAGGGTTACAGGGTTAAGATTGAGGCTGAGCTCAGCAAGATCTGTGACGGGATCTTGAACCTTCTCGAGTCTCACCTCGTCCCTTCTGCCTCCTCTGCGGAGTCAATGGTTTTTTACCTCAAGATGAAAGGTGACTATCACAGATATCTTGCTGAGTTCAAGACTGGGGCTGAAAGGAAAGATGCTGCCGAGAACACTCTGTTGGCTTACAAGTCTGCTCAGGTGAGTTTTTCATTTGCGTGTTCTCTACTTCATTTAAAGATTTGTTTGCCTTTTCGGTGGTTATCATTCGCACAGTGATTGTATCTCATGTTTGTTTCTGGCAGGACATTGCTATGGCTGAATTGGCTTCTACT
This sequence comes from Tamarix austromongolica, assembly GCA_039764185.1. Taxonomy (NCBI): domain Eukaryota; kingdom Viridiplantae; phylum Streptophyta; class Magnoliopsida; order Caryophyllales; family Tamaricaceae; genus Tamarix; species Tamarix austromongolica. Next base: position 19,319,935 of record CM077813.1, on the reverse strand, counting down.
CACCCCATCAGGCTTGGACTTGCACTTAACTTCTCCGTTTTCTACTACGAAATCCTGAATTCACCTGACCGTGCATGCAGTCTGGCAAAACAGGTATACGACAAAGCAGTAGCTGTAATCTGATGCATCAAATTATCTGACTGAGGTGACGATTTGGAGTTTGTTCTCTACTGTAGCTGTAGGAACCGTTTTCTTTTGGCCAACTTTTGTGTAAAGATTTGGTGATTGTTCTCACGTCTGCTGTCAAAAGATGTTCTCATTTTCAGTACCAACGTTCATGCTCTATGCAACATGTTGGATCTCTTTGATTTTAGTGACAATTGCGGACAACGAGTTTCCCTGATGCTGTGCGCGAGAGTGACTCTCCTTTGAAGAATCTTGTTGATCTTGTTTATATCCATTTGGAAATGTGTAGTGCTTTGGAATTTTGTTTTAGTTTTATACAAGTTTCTTTGGGTCGTTCTTGCAACTTCACCAATTTATCATTGTAGAAGAGGTTAAAGGAGGAAAAAAGGATGTATGCCTTGAAAAGAAACACTTACATTGAACTTGTTGACTTCATTAGTTTATTGTCCATTTATCTGCAAAGATTCATTTCTGTGGTCATGAAGTTTGGTTGGAGGGTTTTGGCATCTTTTTTGGCTGTTCCTTTTGTTTGAATCATAGTTTTAAAAACCGGACCGGTCATCGAACCGGTATCATAACTGGTTCACTGGTTTAGTGGTCGAACCAGTGGTTTGGACTGGTCGAACCAGTGGTACATTTTAAGTCAAAAAATATGAAATACATAGAAAATTAAACTATACATGAATTTGACCGGCTCCCAACCGGTTTTTTAACCGATTCTAAGACCGGTTTTTTGACCGGTTCACCGGTTTTCACTGGTCCGACCGGTTTTTGACCGGTTTTCACTGGTTCTGAGATCTTAAAAACCGGCATATGAAATCTGACCGGTGACCCGATCGGTGAACCGGTTCACCGGTCGGTCCGGTCCGGTTTTTAATACTAGGGTTTGAATAATTTTATATTTGCTCGGATGTCAAAATCTCTGTTTCTTTGGACAATAGTTGTAATAATGTGGTCTATAAGAATTGTACATGTGTCACCTTGATTTATTTTATCTTTTCACTTGGTAGGCTTTTGATGAAGCTATATCTGAGCTAGACACTTTGGGCGAAGATTCATACAAGGATAGTACCTTGATAATGCAGCTTCTCCGAGACAATTTGACCTTATGGACCTCTGATGCTCAGGTATCACTTTTCCACTCCCCTCACATTATGTTTTATAGATATGAATAATTCTTTTTTGAGCACCTTTTGTCCAATTAGTACCAAACAGATTTAATATGACAGTTTTTCTTTGTATCTTTAAGACCTTCAACCTTTCACCTCTCATAGATCTGGGAAAACTCCTGAATCGGAAGGTCGCTATTCTGTTTTAGCAAGTTGTATATCGTATAAATAGCTTTGTGTGTGTGTTCCCTCCCTATTTTGATAGAAAATTGGTTGTTACTTAATAGTATTACAATAATAAATAACTGCAAATTAGCCAAATCTAATGGAATAACCTGTTGAGTCCATGATCATGATGTTGGGTGAAAAGGTGTCCAGATTAAAATGACTAAATTTTGGGTTGTTACTAGAAAAGATAGGCTATGAGACTGAATATAAGCTGTGCATTTCAAAATCAAACAGCTGTAGAAGGATGGTTGATATTATCCAAAACTTGAGTAATTGGGTCTTCTCTTGCTTGTGTTAGATTTGTAGTATAAAACCGAAGCAAGTAGTACAAACTATCTGGATAAACCAACTGATGAAACGAGATACAAAACCAAACAGAGATGCTGTGGATTCCAGGGCCCGAAGTCAGAAATCCCTCATCTATGGTGCAAAAGAACTTCGGTCCCCAACTTCCAGGGTTAACGTCTAGATTGGTGCACTCTAATAGCTAGAATAGTAGCAATTGAAAACCCAAATAAAGCTGAAAGAGATTGCTTGAGTGTAGAGAAGGGAAGGAAGAAATATCGGTGTTGTGCGTCGGATGATCTTTGCCATATAGCTGGTTAGGGTTTATATAGGAGTGGATTGAAGAATCAATCCGTTGGTAATGGTAATCAATTAAGGACAACTTAAATTATAAATTAATGTTGTCATCAAATTATTAAAATTTAACCGTTGGTACTTTAGGCCACTATCAAACATTAAAATGTAACCGACAATGTGTAAAGGAAGTGATTATGGTGGTAACCGTAATATTTAACATTTAAACACTATTAATCAAAACATTTAAAAACAATAACACCCTTCCAAGTAGGCCGCAAAAAAGGCCATACCGAGTGAAATCTACTACTAATGTAGGACTAAGTTTGGAGTAAGCCACAAAAACCAAACAATCCCCCACTTAATCCACCTTGTAAAATGTAATTATGAGGTGAACTAAGTCTTGAACCTCGAAACAAAGATAACTCCTGCAAATAAATAATAACCCATCATACCCTAGTTTTATGACTGCTCTAGAATGTATGTCCACGATACTTATCATAGGAGGTGGGCAACCCCCAAAGTTGTGAGTCCATCAATTGTGTATTGCTTGCAAGTCACACCCCTCAAACTTAGGTTATGGAGCACATTAAGGACTTCACGTCCAGCCTTAACAACTGTATTATAACTTCTAGAAAATGAAATATAATCTATAAACTCATGAATTTTATTCATGAACACAAATATAAGAGGTAATAAGCATATGACTTTATTTGACACATTGAATCTATTGTTCTAGATAGGGTGTTTTTAATATTAAATATGATCAGATTGGGTATTATCATAATCCTCTACACACGTGGATACAACTTCATTTCACTAGTAGTTTCATAAACTAATTTCTTATGAAGCGCTTTTATGAACGGATCTAAAATATTTCTCCTTGGTTAGACATTATCAAGAGAAATAACACTACACTTGAGCATACTATAGACACCACTATGTCTCCAAACTAATAGCTTTACTCTTACCATTATAAGATTTGCTATTGGCTATATGGATAGCCATTAGCAAGTCATAATGAAGAGATAATGAAGCCATAGGCAAGCAATAAAACCGCGATCACGATTGTGGTTGCGTTCATGGTAATGAAATGATGGCACACTCATCGGAATTAGATTTTACATAGATACACAAATCAAAATCATATGCAGCAAAGCCATTAGATCAAATCTTCTAGTCACTACTTAGGTGCATGCTTGAGAGTTGAGATCACACAAAGACTTTACAAGTCTACACATTTTGTATTCTTGACTAAGCATAACAAAACCATCAAGTAATTCCCTGTGAGGTACCACAATTATCATAAGCACCATTATTAATTATAATCATATAGTTAATGTTAATTAAATTATGGTAACCAAAATAGAATCCACATATGTGTGTTAGTACCATTTTGAACATGGTCAATGAGTGTAACATAAATAGCCTTAGCACTAATATCAATTCTCATGAAGTTTGTATACATATTTTTTTTATAAGATTAAAGATAGCTGAAAAATATGTTCCATGTCGTAGGACATATTTTCCTACTTTTTATGTGGTAGCTTCATAAAAGTAAGACAAACTACTAAGTAGCCGTTTGGTAAACTCATTTGATTTGAAGAAATAATGTGTCGGTGAAGTAACAATGATGTTTGGTAGGCACATATTATTTATGTATGAAAGTCGCTGAAGTAATAATGATGTTTGACAACTTATTTGATATGGAATGAACTGATGTATTGTAACAAATTTGAACATTTTTTTATTTTAATAAGAGAGTTAGGGATGTGGTGGGTGGGTTGAAATAATAAGGGTATAAGAGTAAAAGTATAAAATAGTTTAAATATTTAATAAAAGATAGTGGGGCCTATTTCTGAAGTAATAATATGTAGTAGATAATACAGATAATGAGGTTATGAAAATAAGATGCAAAATAAACGACCTAGAGTAATAATATAAAAAATATCAGCTTACCGAACATACGTTAAGACTGCCTTAGCAACATGTATATCAAAAGTAATGAACACAACATCATCATTATATATAGCATATATGCTTCGCTTGTAGCATATTTTCCAAAACTAAAATTTCCTTGAAAAACATGTTGTGTTAAACTTTGTTAAATCATTTCTTATGAATAGAAATATTTGGTTGATACCACCAATCAAAGACTTTCCATCTTTTCCCTCCTTTCATTGAATCTAATATTGACAACACATTAACGTCACTCTTAAATTGTCGTTAGAAATATTCGGTTGATACCAACAATCATAAGACTTTTTTGTCTCCCCCTGCATTAGATATAATATTGGCAGCACATTAATATTAATATCAAATTGACTCCATTTTACCATAATTTTCCCTTTTCCCTTTTCAGCTTAGAGCTATTTTTGGTATCAAGATTATAAAATATCTCCACAAATAACCAAAACTGGAAGATAACTTTTAAAATTTTCATCACACATCAAATGTGGAGCATAACCATGCCATAAGCATGACCTCCATCGCCAATAATTCATAACATAAAACATTCTAACATCTAACAAAACATTAGTTCAAGGGTCATGTCTAAGGATATTAGTGATACTTTTCCCATTGAGAAAATTATAAAAGGAGATAGGGGAGTTTTTTAGATCTTGAATGAAAGCAAGTTAACACTGGAAAATAGTGAAACCAGATTGCATAAAGGAACAAAGACACACTCCCTTATATTCATCCCAAAAGAACTAAGCAACGAACACAATGAAGTGGATAGGATGAACTGCATTTCTAACATGGTCAAGCACATAATTATTTATGAATAAGCCTCAAAAGTTCTCAATTTATGGCAACTTGTTATAGGGTCGTTGCTTAATAGAATGAGCCATGCACAAGAAAAGATTTTTCAACATCAATTTGGGAATCTTTCATCAACTAGTTCATTGCCTACTACTAGTAGTATCAAAGTTCCTCAAATATTAAAATAATTATGCCAAACACCACAAATGAGTAATTTTAACTAATATAAACCTATTGCTCCTAGGTTTATAGTGGTAAACTATTTGATCACATGTGAAATAACACATGTATGATGGTTTAATATCACACTATGAAGTTCAAACATGGCGATGGTCTATAATCACTGAAGCATTAGTAGTGCAACTTCATGTATTTGTCATCAAAAGCAAGATATCAAACTTTAATCCCATCATAACTTATCCCCAAAATACAAAAATGATGGATTTAATGGTAGAGTTACATGTTACGCCTTCTTTTATGAATCCACAATTCATTTTTTAGTACAAATGCTTTGCATAAGGGATTACATTAAATTTTTATGAGAAATTTCATTAGAAGTATATCAATATAGTAAGTAAAAGGTACATATCCTCATGGTATACTATAACTTAACATCTTGTTCTCTTTCTATCAATATAATCTAGCCTGGCATTTAATGATAATTGCATAGTCTAGATGTAAAGAAAGGAGACTAAGATAAGTAGGCACAAGCAAACCTACCAACCAAGGTTCAAAAATTTATAGGTTAGTCACTATGTTTGACCACCATACATAGGGGAAAATAACCGTGACCTAAAGGCAAATAATTAGGATTATAACTCAATATGTAAAGACAAGATGAATGTTAATAGACGAATAAGTAATTAGTCTATTAAAGTTAAAACTTACTATCAATGGTGGCGTAAACTAGCAGAAATATTAATAATGGCTGAAATAATGGTATAAAACAAATTTTTTTTGCCATAATAGCTGCCAATATATACATTCTTAACCCAAGCAAATGATAAATAATGAAACGGTTCGTAAAATTGAGATTAGTTGAATATTTAAGGATATAAACCACCATTAAGTGCTTTACATTTAAATATATCAAAATCAAAATATTCTAAATTGTTAAAAATAATAGTTGTATTTGATGGAAAACAGTGAAGGTAATAAAGTTTGTAATATAATTTAGGTAATGACAATCACTAATGACCCAAAGGTTAAAATGTTTCAAAATATGGCAAGTTAATCAAGTGAATCCCAACCACTTATAAGCATCAAATTGTCAATATTATAAGACATGAAGCATAAGTCATTACTCTATAATTTTAACCCAAATAGAAAAGGGAATGATATAATACATCAAATAATTAATCTCTTTCCAATGTAATAATAAAGTATAAAACTATATAAACATAAAACAATCACATAATAGAGCTCACAATCCTTTTAGAAAGGAAGCAAATATAGCATTCTAATTTTGAAAAATCAAGGATAATAATATTGTGAGAACTGGAGCCATGTTTCTCCATACAAATTGCAACATAAATGTGAACCTTAGAAGAAAAGTAATTTCTAACTTATTTTGTTTCGTAGAATAAGAAAAGTAATTTCTAACTTACATTGTTTCGTAGTATAAAATCAAAACAACTTGTACAAACTTATCTATTCTAACACAAGATACGGAACCAAACAAAGACGCCTTAATTACATTTCCCTAAGTTAAAAATACCCCCTGTACGGTGTAAATGAACTTTGGGTCTCCAACTCCCATGTTAGCGTCTCTCTCTACCGGATTAGCTCACTTGAATAGGTAGAGTAGGAGCAACTCTGTTGAAAGGTTTAGAAAGTTAAGAAATATTGAAAAAACGAATAAAACCGAGATATATTGTTCAAGTGTAAAGAAGCGAACAAAGAATTATTGGTGTAGTGTGTTAGATGATCTTTTCCATTCAGCATGTTAGGGTTTGTGGATTAAAGAATCAATCCATTGGTGACCTTGAGTAATTAAGGAAAACTTAAATTATCAGTTAATGTTGGCCATCAAACTATTGAAGTGTAACCGTTGATAATTAAGGACACCGTTAAACCATTAAAATGTAATTGACAATGTGTGTGAGTTTGGTGATAACCGTAACATTCAACAATTAAAAATCATTATTTTAAACATTTAACAATCGATAACACCCTCCCAAGTAGGCGGCAAAATAATAATAATAATAGTATATAATATCAAGTTATTCGAACACGGACTAGACCAAGTGACATCTTCTACTAACATTGGACTCCAAGTTTAGAGCAACCCACAAAAACCAACCGTTTGATGTGAAACAGTGAAATGCTAAGGTGTCCATGGGAAAGTTCTCACCATTTGGCAATATGTACCAATTTGAGTTTGTTGAACTTTTGCTTTCAATAACTTTATGACCTTGGTGGCTCTACCTACAAGAATGATAGACTACCCTTAGAAGTAGGATCTAAATAGAATGAGCTTTATGATTTAGGGTTTCTTCTCAATTTATTTTCCAAACTTACATCAAATTAGATAGGATCGGATCTAATATGTAAAATGCTAATAAAAAAAAACAACTATAGTTGTAATACTAATAAGGAAAATATTAATTTTGACTATAATAATATTAAAATAATAATAATTTATTGAAAATTTTAATTTAAATCAAGTCAAGAAAAATAAACTGATTAGAGCCCTTAGACTACCTGATTGTCACTTCCTGTTTTTCTTTAAGAACTTATATTTGCTCCATGTTTGTCGACAAGTATCCTAGAGCTAGCTGTGTTATCTGGTCATTACTACAAATCTAATAAATAGGGATTTTGTTGTTTTCTGTTATAGTTTCTGTGTCGATATGATTCTGTCACTGAACAATGTTAATGTCTTGAACTTGCTTGATTTCTATCTTTGCGATATAGATTGCAAACTTAAGCAAGTTTTATCCGGGTTAATATTATCATTGGTTAATTTCAGGAAGAGGGAGGAAACGAAGTCAAGGATGCTTCAAAGGCCGAAGGCGAGGACCAGCATTGATTATAATTTTTGAGGGATTTCTCTGCTTGGTTATTGGCAGATATTGCCTAGTTATAATTTGGTGTTTGTAGTTTAGGATCTAACTAGTAGCTAATCTGAACATACATAAGGGATGATTATGCTCAAGCATGTTATCATACAATGAAGTCGTGCAGGAGTGTGAGTTGTGTTATTTTTCGGCACTGAGTTCTATAGATGCAGGAAAAAATTATTCTTATTGCTCCTTTCCTCCATTGTGGTGGATCATAAATTTTGAGATCGGACCCTTATTAAACCAATATCAACACCACTTAACTAGCCTGACTAATGATACGTATCATTTCAAATGATAACAAATGTATCGAAAGGTTAACTAGTACTGGTTTGGTTCATCGGCTTTGAAATCCCTTCGCAGATCCCGTCGGTTGGTTTAGTATGACAGACTTTGATTTTGCTAGGAGTGTAAAGGTTTGTTCCCTTTGTTTGGATTTACTTACTTATTTATTTATTTGTATCATTATTATTTTTCCATTATTATCATCGTCATTTTTTGGAGGGTTAGTAGGGATTGAATTTTATTTACCACATTATAGTCTTACGTTAATACTACTTTTGTTATTCTTATCATTATTAATATTGTGTATTATTATTATTATTACCATTGTTATCATTAGTACAATTATATTTATTAATTTTTTTATTAATTATTATTATTGATATAATCTAATCTATAAGTAAGGTGAGAAAAAGATGTCATAAGATAGATGCTCTTGAGCCCTTATTATGGGATGTTTGAGAATGCAACATTTTAACATTTATACTCATGTTAGTATTGTTAATATAAGAAGCTTCAAATGAAGATTTAGTTAATTTACTTGATAAAAGTATTTGATCTTTTATCTATTATAATATATAATAATAACAACCAAGCAATAACAATTGTTGTTTTCATTCAAAACCTATATATAGTAATATACATACTAAACTTTTCAAGTGTTCATGTTAGCATGGATAATCTATAATAATATTATTTGGGTGTATAGGAAAATTCATGGAGTGTCAATTACATTAATCACTGACACTAGAAATTTATTATTCATTGAAGTAGCAAGTCTTGGATTGTGTGTCCATTAAAAATGTATCAAACAATATTGAGTTTTCTGTGAAATACTCTTAATTCTTGAAAATTCATCATATAATTAAGAGTTTTTGGGTGTGCACACTAAATAATCCTCTATCCATTTTGACTATTAATTTTATCTCAACGCTCAAAATTTTTAAAAATTTATTTGTGAAATGATCAATGTACCTTTAATTTTATTACGAAAGTGTTCTTTTTCTTATAGGGAAAAAGAATATACCTTGATTTTTATACTATTTCTTCTAGCCTCCTCTTTTTTCCTTCCAAATGACAGGGGATATGGTAACTCCCCTTTTTATCTCATTAAACTTCTTCTTTCCTTGTGTCCTCGAGCTTCTTCTCCTTCTTTCATGAACTTTTTCTTCCATTTTTCTTTTACTTCTTTCCTTTAATTTCTCAAAACCTTGACCTTAAATTCTGACATAATTCTTTATAAAATTGTATTACCTCACTACTATGAGTCATAAATTGGAACCTTTTCATTTGTTGTGAGGTTGAATCCTTTTTGTGATATAAGTATTAAGTGGAAGTGCTTGAAACTGCTCACCCTATGAGTATTGCTAATTAGTTGTAAGAGTCCAGACTTGAACTTGTGATGCTATGTGGGAGGAAGTTATTCTTGTTTTGAGTGATCTTGTTTGCTATAGGCAAGTAAGAAACTCACGATCAATACTTGGAACTAAAGAAATCAAATTATATATATGTTAATGACCTTTCTAGTATAATAATTGATTCAGGTGGAGAGTATTCATATTCCATATTTTTTATTCTAGGCCTTTGAGTGTTAGGGTTTCAGCTAGGGGAGCTTAATAAAAAAAAACACTTAATCAATTCATTATTACAAAAAAATTATTATAGATTGATTAAACTAACTACATCTAACCAAATAGTTGGGAATCAATTTGGATCATGAAATCGAGTCATAATTGTCCCTGTTTCATTTGAATGGGTTGCCAATCCTATTATTTAATGATACTCTGTATTGGATTCTTAAAGGCACGGTGGAGATATGAGAAATTTCTCGAATTCTCTTCATTGTGAACCTCAAAACTGGAAGTTCTTTCGTTGATTGAATAAAAAAGAATCACTCCAATCACAGCACTTAGAAAGAAGAAAAAAATTGTATTGATTTTAATATGAAATGAAGTTGGGGAATGAAGGTGTAAATTTTGAGGTGTATATATATATATATTTAAAAAGGGATACTTTTGTAACATAGGTAAAGGTTTATTGATCATAATTTTTTGAATTTTTTAAAATTTGGCACAAAGTTAACGTTTAAAATAGATGGAGGGTTATATGGTGACTTTTCAAAAACTAGGAGTTATACTGTATACTTTGCAACATTACAAGGTTATCTAGTGTATTTTTTTTTTCTTAATAATATGTATGTGTTTTGTAGAGTGTGAAAATAAGCTTAAATTTAAAGTTAATTGCAACAGTATTGTTGTCCAAAAGAAATGCATGAAATGTTTTTAAAATCCCTATCCCGTGACAACTTTGAACTAACCTCATTGCTAGTGAACAAATGAATATGCTTATAATATTATTTATCAAATTAATTATTTTAATAGATGTATTCCAATCGATAGTAGTGTCATTTTAAATTCATGTATTTTATAGTAATCAAACATTCATTTTCTCAAATTTCAATGTTTTGTTCAATCTTCTACAAATTATGAGTGTATAAGCTAGTGTCATACTATGATCAACAAGTTTGTATCTCAATTTTCTAATTATAAAAATTTCATCTAGTTATGAGTTAATAATTAACTACAATAACCAATAGCTATGGTCTTATCAACCACACGGTCACATCCTTGTATATGCAAGTTAATGATTTTCCCCATGTAAATGTAATTAAACTGAAAAGATAAGTAAATAGTCACTTACTTTTCTGATTGGACAAGCAATACTAGTATCATTCTATGTGGTGAAAGATCGGAATTTAATTTCCGTGCCTTGAATTATTATTCATGTGTGTGATTGTTAGACTTTGGGTATATTGTTGTAATATTTAATTATCTATTTGAGCTTTAACACTTCTATTAAGAAAAAGTAGACACGCAATGTAACACATGATATACTACTATATCCGTACATAACGACGGGTATAAACATAACATTCAGATCCATACATTCACATATTCAACAAGTCAATCAGATATTAATGGTGTATACGTAATATTCACTTTCATCCATTCGCATACTTAACAAGTCAACCGAACATTATTAGGCCATAATGAATAATCGATACTTTTAGGGCCTTAAGGCCATTAGTCCATCATTAATCCATCATCTTAGATTATAAATATCCATGTGAGTGTGGAAACCCCACTATTATAGCCGGTGGAATGGTCATGCAGGGAAAAATGCTCCTGGCCACTATTATTCACCAATGGACCGGTCATGCAGGGCAAAACTCTCCTGGCCACTATTATTCGCCGGTGGACCGGTCTAGCTCCGACTCACAAGGTGTTCCATTGTAAGTAATTAGTGTCTTCCCCGTATCTTATCGTTTTTACGTTTGGTTTGTTGAGCATGGAATCCCCCACTATTATAGTCGGTGGAACGGTCACTTATAGAGCAGAACGCACCCAACCACTATTATATGCCGGTGGATCAGTCTCTAGGGCACCCCGGCACCTGGCCACTATTATGCCGGTGGATCTATCTGGGCCCGACTCAATAATCTTCCACTTTACATGATTAGTGTTTTACCGTATCTTATTCAACAAATTTCACCCTAGACATGCATGACTAACTATATCCACACTTATCCTCCCAAGAGGGCCCGCCCCATATCTTGAGACTTCTGCACTTCCTAACTCGCCTCGACATCCTTCCCTTAATCCACTTTCTCACACAGAGAGCCCAATTTCTAAGTGCGTGGGTCAAGGCCCACACTTTATACCCTCAAAGTCCACTCACCGCCTTACCCTTGGGTTTTCTCCAAAAACCCTAATATGTGCCTATGTGGCCCATCCTTCCCTGCCTCACACAACCCAACTATTTTAACACCCCACACGTCACGACCCCTAGATTCAACCCTCACTTCATGCCCCACTCATTCTCATTTATTTTTATTATTTTCTTTTCTTCTTCCACCTCCTCAAATTAGGGTTTCCTCTTAAACCCTAGCTTGGTCTCCTACGCACCCTTATACTGTCCCACGTACTATTTTTTGCCCTAAGCTCCCAGACACCCAAACGACACTTCTATTACCTTCCTCATGCCCCGAGGCAACTTTCCATACGTAAAGTTTGCCCCCATGCGAACTCTAACCTTCCTATACAAACCCTCGATTCTCCCACTCTTTCATTCTATTTAAGTCCCCTTTTACTCGTCCACTCATGGATCATGGATTATTTAGGTCATCCTTACCTATGTTAGCTAACTTACTTCCCTTTGGTTATCTTCCTCTCCCATTTCTCATTTTCATGCCTCCATCCCACATCACCACATTAATTATCCTAGCATGCATGTCCTAAAGGGCCACATCACATCACATCATAACTTACAGCATATCCATATTAGCACATACCAAAAGAGGGCACATGAGCCTACATCTTTTCCAAGCCACGCTACACATGAAACAGTTAAGATAATAGCATATAGAACACGATATGTAAATTATATAGGGCATCCAAGGCATGTAGGACACATAGCACACATAGCACACATTTGGCCTTAGCTACACCCTTACTCAGTTTAGGTTACTGAGCTATCTCCCACACTTGTTAGGCCACTAATCACCTTTCGTAATTGTTACACTTAATATATTTCTCATTTGGTTGGTTAGATTACCAATTTGCTTATTTCCTTTATTATAATTAACAAATTGCCCTTTAATTGGTCAAATTACCAAATTACCCCTGTTCATTATTCTAATTATCAATTTACCCTTTAGTTGGTTAAATTACCAAATTGTCCTTCAAATTTATCATATTTACCATTTTACCCTTCTCCATTATTAAATTATCATTTTACCCTTCTCTTTTATTAAATTATCATTTTACCCTTCTCAATTATTATAATGATCAATTTTCACTTTACCCCTTTTATTTACAAAATTACCATGTTACCCCTCTACTTTCAAATTTACCATTTTACCCCCCTTAACTTCCAAAAATTACCATAACACCCTCTCACTTATAAGATTATCATTTTATCCTTAATTACGGAATTACCATTTGACCTCTTTTAATTTCAAAATTTCCAATTTTCCTCTAATTACGAAATTACCATTTTACCCTTTTATTACGAAATTATTATTTTGCCCTTTTATCATAAAATTACCATTTTGCCCTTTAATTACAAAATTACCATATTACCCATTAATTACAAAATTACCATATTACCCTTTTATTATGAAATTACCACTTCGCCCTTCAATCACAAAATTACCATTTGCCCTTTAATTACAAAATTACCATTTTTCCCTTTAATTACAAAATTACCATTTTACCCATTTAATTACAAAATTACCACTTTACCCTTGACTCCAAAATTACCATAATACCCTTTTTAATTAAAAATCGCCATTTTGCCCCTTTGGTACACCACTTATATTAAATTATCATTACTTCATAAATATTAATATTAATACCTCATCCACAACTCTTATATTTAATATAACACTTATTAGCACCCATATATATATTAGGCCATATTCTTGTACAAGATACATCACGAAAATACCCCTAAGGCTCACAAAATATTAACCATGCATTAAAGGTCACAATAGCATAATACTTAACATTTTCATTAACAACCGAACTCTTACCTCAAACAATATTCCCATACATAACATATAACCTAACATACTTCTTTTTATCAAACATCACAAGAAACTATGCATATGATATTAAACAACATATATCAAGCATAATAACATATTAAAAATCCTAATGTGCTAACATACATTAATCCATGCGTTTAAGTGGGATTTAACAGTTACCTTGATTTCTGCAAAAACGAACCTTACCGGTATTCCGGTTAAAGGTTCAAGCTTTGATTATCAAAACCAATACCTAAAAATAATATCAAGGTTTATTATGTTAGAAAGAATAAAAATCAAAGTATAAAACTTTATAATGCTTAATTAATCAAATACTTGAATCAAAATATTATTATACCTTAAAAATTATTACCCAACTAAATCAAGAAAGGCAGCAGCTCATACTTCTCATGCAGCATGAGATGCATGCAAAGAAATGAGGAGGAGGGGCTCGAAGGTGGTGAAAAGAGGGGAAATGGGCTATTTTTGGGTTAGTGGTTTGGGGATAGGAAAGAAGGTGGTTGGGGGAGGATTTAGGGCAAGGGAAGGGTGCAGAGGTGGAGAGGGGGTGTAGGTGGTGATCGGGGATGGGTTGTTGGCGGCCAAGGGTGGCGGAGGTGGCGGCAGCGAGGTCGCGAAAGGAGGCTGCCGAGGGGGGGTCGAGATGGGGGCTGATGAGGAAGGAAAAGGGAGAGGGAAAACAAAGGCTTTCGGGTGGTGGTTTCAGCCAAAGGAGGATTGGGGGTGGTAGAGGGGGTTGCAGGGATTAATGTGGTGGCTCAGATGGCGGCAGAAGCAGTGGAACATCGCCGGAAAATGGTGGTGTAGGGTGGTTGCCGAGAAGGGAGAGAAAGAAGAGAAAAAGAAGAGAGGAGGAAGAAGGAGGCTGCGAGGTGGCTTGAGGGGTACTGTGATCGATCGGGGGTGAGGTAGAGGGTGGAAGGGGTGGTGCAGGTGGCTGTTGAGGCGGCGGTAGCGGTGGAGCTGGGCGGCGAAGCAAAAACAGGGTGAGAGAGGGGAGGAGAAGAAATGATGAAAAAGAGGTCAGGGAAGGCATGGAGAGGCTCCGAAAAATGCATAATGAGGCAGGGAAGGAAGAAGAAAAAGAAGAGGAAGAGAGAGGAGGGGATAGGGAGCTCGAGGGGTGGCGGTAGGGTGGTAGGGAAATGGGAGTTGCAGGGAGAGGGATAGGAGATATGGTAGGATAATGAGGGAGGAAGAGAGGGATGGTGGGGACGGGATGGTGCAGGAAAACGACGAGAGAGAGAGAGAGAGAGAGAGAGAGAGAGAGAGAGAGAGAGAGAGAGAGAGAGAGAGAGAGAGAGAGAGAGAGAGAGAGAGAGAGATAGGGGATTGCATGTAGGGTGGCAGAGATGGCAGGGTTGGTCGGGATTTTCTCCAGGGAAAGAGGAAGAAGAAAGAAAGAAGAAGAAGGGGAGGGGCGCTGGTGCGTCGGGCGGCCGAAGGAAAAGAAGACGCAGGCCGGCCCGGTCGGGGAAGAAAGGAAAGAAAAGGAAAGGGAGGTAGGCCGGGCTCGCGCGGGAGAAGGAGGAAAAGAAAAGGGAGCCGGGTCGGGGAAAGGAAAAGGAAAGGAGGGAGGAGGGGGAGAGACGGGCCAGCGGCCCAACACGCAGGAGGGGAAGGGGTAGGCCAGCCAGCCGGCGGCCTAAGGAAGGAAAAGAAAAAGAAAGAAAAGAGAAAAAGGAGAAAAAGGAGAAAAAGGAGGAGGAAAAAGGGAAAAACGAAAAAGAAAAAGGAAAATGGGATTAAATAAAATAATTTAATTTATAAAATAATAAAATACAAAATTCTGGGTAATAAATTTATTTGATAATTTAATTTAATACAATTAAAATATAAGGGTTTAAAAAGGATAATTTTAGTAAAATAATGGTTTGAAAAATTATTTAAATAAAAAGGGTATGATAAAATAACATAATATTTATTTTAATTTATTAAATATTTATATCCAATTTTTATATACTCAAAATCCATAAAATATTTAAATTAAATAGATTTAAAGGCTAATTTATCCCAAATAAAATTTATTTATTAAATTATAGGCTTTTAAAATTTCGGGGGATTACATTTAAAGTCAAGGATACTTGGAACTCAGGAAAAGACTGAGCCTTAACATCTTCTAAATTTCCAATCAAATGCTTAATAATCAAGCAATCACTTTTATTTACTTCTCTAAGTATAAAATACTAAGAAACCTCCATAAAATCTTATGCTTTCTCCATAATGTCCTCTACCACAAAAGATAGTCTTGTTTCCCCCATTTTATTTGTAGTAATTTTGTAAATAAAATAAGCACAACTAGACTCAATGTTCAGCTTTCCATAGGCATGCCCTATTATGGTTGAGAGAGTATAAGAAATGGCTACAGAATCTGCTTCTTTATCTCTCCATGTTCCAAGCAAATGTTTCGTTCCTAGTATACATAAATGACCTTGCCAATTGCTACAAACTAAGATCGCAGCCCAACCCTCTTTGTTGAAACCTGTATATGAATTGGTTTTTAAACTACCTTAGGTAGGCAATTCCCATGTTATATTCCTTTCCACTTGTGAATGCTTATCCTTCTCTATCCACAAAGGTACAATAATTACCTCAATGTAATCCTTAAGATCCTATCTAGGCTTCACTATATCATTTAATACCTCATCATTCCTCGCCCATCAAACTCCTCATGCGAATCCATGTCACCTTCCATGCATCAAGTCTAAAAACCATGAGTATTTCTTTTCTAACTTTAGAAGCTTTTGCACACTTCTATCTCTCAATGCGATCCTTTATTATGTCCTTTTATGCCTTGAAAAATTAACTTCTTTGGATTTCTAATAATATTAGGAAGTCCAAGATACTTCTCAACTTGTGGCATATTCATCACACCTAGAATATTTTTAATTTAATGTTGTCTATCCCTTGGATCATTGCTACTAAACAAGATATTAGATTTCTCCACATTTATCATTTGGCTCAATTCTTTCTCATAGCAATGTAGAATCTCTTTCTATCTTTTCCCCTCCTCTATAATTTCTCTTGAAAACAATATGTTATCATCCACAAAGAACGTATTAGTAATAGCAAGTGGTCCACAAGCTACCTTAACACCATGTAAGGTTTTTGTCTTTGTTGTTTTTAATAGCATAGATTATAAGCCTTCAACAACAATTATGAATAAATATGGATAAAGGGGACTGCCATGCCTTAATCCACATTAAGGAATGATAATGATACCAGGTATGCCATTTAGAAGAACCAAAAAGGTTACAAAAGAAACACACCTCATAATATGTTTTCTCCATTTTTTTTCCAAAGCATATCCTAGCCATAAAAACATTCAAAAACTCCCACTCCACACAATCATAGGCTTTATGCATGTCAAGTTTAAGTTCCATAGTACTTCTTCTCCATTGTTTATGTTGTTTTATTGCATGTTGAGTTTTGAAATCCATGATAATATTGTCAATAATAAGCCTCCCTTATACAAAAGTGCTTTAGTTTATGGTAACAATCTCAGGAAGGAAAGCTTCCATATGGTTGGTTATTATCTTTGATGCCACTTTATAAACAAAATTGTAAAGACTAATAGGTTTAAGCTAGGAAATATGGTGAGGATCTTTAGCTTTTGGTATTAAAGTGATTTACATATGGTTTATTAGGCATCTACTATCCATTAGGAATCCCAAGAACCTGATTTAGCACGTCCTCCCCAACCATATGCCAATATCTTTGGAAGATAAGAGCACACATCCCATCGAGTTTTGGAAACTTAGTTGGCATGCTATCAAGAGCTTGTTTGATTTCAAGCCTAATGAAATACTTCTTAAGTTCTTTTTTTATGTCCTTTGAAACACAAAATTTAACGCCTATAAGAGCTTGCCTAAGAACTGGTTTAGAGGTGGTAAACACATCCTAGAAGTATCTCTAAGCCACTACAACCATCCCATCATGCTTGGTTTTCCATTCCCTTGCATTATCAAAAATACCTCAAAATCAATTAGCCCTCTTTCTTGTATTGGCTCTCTTGTTAAAAAAAAGTTATTTTGAACACCTTCCTTCATATTTTTTTCCCTCCTTTTTCATTTCCTACCACATCAACTCTTCTTGCTTCAACTTTTCATTCATCACCTACAACATATATTTCTAATCTTCAAGTTGATGTTGTGACAAATTTGTTTTTTTTCAACTATTTTATCCTCTCTTGATCATCCTTATGATCCTTGTAAACCCGACCAAAAACATATATATCCCATGCTTTTAAATCTTATGCACATTCTTTGATCTTCTATAAATCATTCTTCCATCCATTCCTCAATTTGTTCCTCCAAACATTTATCATCACTTGTTCACGCATAGAGCGAGTAGTACACATCTTTTCAAACTTGAAAAAGTTGTCGATGCTTTGTGCTATCACTAGTTTGTATGTATATTTTATTTGCAAGATGATCTAACAAAACCATGCATAAATGATCCATATAGTTCCCAAGAAATAAAGCCACCTAGCTCACACTTCCTATAGCTTTATCTAATTAGCATTGAATATTTTCATTTTTGTCCTCTTCTATTATCAAAGGTAAAAGGATACTCTTAAAAATCAAGATCTAGGAAGTGAAAATCCTCAAGAGCTTCAACAAAATTTTACATTAGTCTTGCATCTCTTGATGAAATACCATATTTATTTATTGATAGAGGAGTTTTAAAAAATCCCCTATGACTACCATGGTTGTGTCATGTCAGTTCCAAAAGTTTGAAGCAACTCTTAACAAAGGTGTCTATTGTAAGTTCCCAACCACCCTTAGAACCTTGTGAGGCGTCATTCCTTTTCCTCACCAAAATTATTCAAAATATCATTAGTATGATTATTAGACATTAAAACTCATATAAAATAAATTTTGTTTTCCCATAAAATAGCAATACCTCCACTACTCCCTATACTATAAACCGTAAGACTAAAGTAATCAACAAAATTTCATATTATATTATAATAGGATTTCCTAACCCCCTACAGTTAAGGGAAATCAAAGCTATTATTCAATCCAGTAGGGAGCCTTAAGCTGATCTCCTGCTTGTTCACTAAGTGTGTTAGAAGTAACACCGATCCCACTTTTCTTTTCTACTAAAAAAATCTTAAAAAGAATAATTTGAGCCTTGCTCTTTATGCTTTCTCTTTTACATCTTAATTGTAGTCCCATATCCTTCCCTTCAAAATGTTGAGCGCTTCCACGTTCCTTTATTCCTCTTTCTAATTTTTTCATTTCTTTATCCCATTACAAAAGATAGGGGAAGTTTAATACTATCCCTATGATCTTTAGGATTAAGAAATGCCAATGCATTCAGGGTTATCTTGATTGGGAATTCATGTAATTTTGTTGTATAGACTAGTGCTTTGTTTGTATCCATTTTTCCTTTTGGTGTTATCATGTTGGCTTTGTTAAGCTCTTTTATCCTTGTTATAATCTATAACACCCCCATTTTCACAAATAATTTTTTTTGAAAGAGTTTACAAAAGATAAATGAAAATGGGGATGAAACCATAACATCCAACATAAATAAGGTACAATCAATGCCTAAACCATGTCAGGTGTAAGACTGAATGTACCTTCATACCTCAAGGAAATATTTGTGACTAACATCTAACTCAAGACCAATATAAGATTCACTAAACATAAAATTAGAGAGCGAGAAAATCTTTTAATGAAATAGATAATAATACACACAGCATAGCATTAAACATTTAACCATTTACAACCAAAACAATAAAAGCAAATATAAGGAAACAATGGAGGAAAATAGCATGGCTAGTATACGCAAAGCCTAATGTTTCTCCCCCAGGTAAGACTTAACAAGGGTAGATATCATGCAAAATAAGGCTAACAACTCCCTCGCATTTTCCAAGTTCATCACTATGCTACAAAGGATGTCAGTACGCTTAAGTAATTAATAAAATCTAGCTCCTATTAGCACTTAAAACACAATTCAAGCAATCACATGATAATACATAATACATTTACACATGCTTGCACTTTTGACCAACCTAGTAGAGAACTAGAGATCATTACATGTAATCTTCTAAGGGATGTAAACATAAAACTTGTTACACACATCCAAAAGAAAAATGTTATGAATTTTTAAAATATAGGGTTTTGCAAATGCTAATCCATGGTCACAACCAAGGTTGCCTTTTAAAAAGTTGAACAAAGCTAAGTGGTTTATCCTTGAACAATCTCTTAAGGGATGTTAAGCCACGAGAAAGCTCTAAGGGGAATGCTTAACCCTGAATAGTACTTAGGGGATGTTTAGCCCCAACCATCTTGGCTAGAAAAAAACACTCAAAAGCATGTATGGTTGCTAGGAGACCAAAACTCATAAGTCTTGTGTAAAGCTAACTTAAACAAAAGTTACGAGATTAGAACACAAATGTCATGTCCAAAGCTTAATCAGTATGGATGCTAGGAGGCCAAAACCCATAGGCCATGTCCAAAGCTACCTTGTAGAGAGACCACCTCGAGGTCCTAAATAGTGATATAGGGATATCCAACCCCAACCATCAAGGCTAGGAAACTAAAACATTGGTCATTATCCCTAGGAAACTCATAATGCATTTAAAGTCCATAAATTGAGGTTTAAGCATGTTTACCTCTGACATTTGTAAGTGTGTACACGTTCACACATAATGTGCTATGAAGTAAATGAGCACTAGGAGTTTGTCAATACCAATACGAGATAGATAAGAAGAACATTCAAGAGATAGAGTCGTGGGAGGGATATCACTTATCACCAAATGCATGCATCTTATGATAGTTCATAGCCTATCAAGCTCAAATGATACTAATCCTTTTGGACACACTAGACTTCTTTCAACTATGAAGTATACTCTCAGGCCATCTCCATCGCGGTGCATGGACCATGGCAATGTCATGCAATAAGCTTTGAAGGATCAAGGGTAAGGACACACCACTTTTTAGTGCTAATATTGTCACCATTCACCATCGTTAGTTCTATTTACTATCATGGTTAATATAGAATTCATGCTTCGGGTGGTTTCACCCTCCAATGGTCCCTTGGTGAATACAGCCAAAATTGGAGATTTAGTTATTCTCTTGGGTGACTGAGTGTGTAGTTGATTGTGACATAGATAATAAATTCTATTGGGAGTGTAAATGTTGCTCGACTTTGCTGGGTTGTGTCTTCTCCTCATACTGCACCTACACATGCTTTGCAATTGAGTGAGTAAAGGCATCCAAATATGTGAGTTGACATGAGAGTAGAAGTAACACTATTATTTCATAAGATATTCAAACTCTTTTCAGATGAAGTTCATGTGAAAACTCAAAGGGTGGAAAAAATTGTTAGGAACACACCCGATGACTTCTAAATGCAGCAAGAATCATACACAAATGCATACTCATAAGGTCCTTTAATCCACACAAGTCAAATCATATCAACTCTCCCAAATTTTGTTGCTTACCCCAAGCAACTTTGCGACAGAAACAATGAGATGCCCATAAGTATTTTTGACATAGTAATCATGTATCAATTCTTAGCCCTCAATCCTGTTGACCCAAAAAAAAATTACAAACTTGAAAATTGGCCTCATATATATGAAATATGCTAAAAGGGTCAACATTGTGCATGTGTGGAAGGAAATTATTAGGATTTCTCTTCATGTCACCCCACTAGACCTTAGAGACTCCTCAAGTTAGTTGTGCAAGTAGACATTCTACTCTAGATTACATTAGTTGGCTTGTCTATCTTGTAGAGTAATATAAAGGTTTGGGGTTTTTTTAATATGATGTAGAAATAGGGCTTCCTTATGATTTCAAGATCTTTTGATGTAAATGTACATCTGGTTCTCAAACAAGTACCCCGGTTACTTCATCCTGATACCTATTCTAGAAGTGTTCGAGCAAGCTTGTCACCCTACCACGTTGTCTGATGCAAGTGCACATATAGTTCTCATGTAGGTGCCCCTAGTTACTAGGTGTTGTGGGCACTGAAGCTCCCTATTCTACTATCATTGCTATGTCTTTTTCTCATTAATAGCTGAAATTTTATTTGTTAGGGTTATTTCCCCAAACATATTTAATACTACTGAAATACCCCAAAATTCTAATTCTAGAAATTATGGCTAAATAAGAATTTATTAGAAAAATTAATTAAATAAATTATTTTATTAAAATATAGGGGATTTATTTAGGGACAATCAAGAGGAAAATGATAAATAATTTAATTATAAAAAATTAGGGAGTGTTGCTAATTAAAATGGGATTTAAAAAAATATTATTCAAAAATAGCCCAAATTATTCTAAAAAGGAATTAATTATTCATTTCTAAATATTATTATTTTAAATAACCCAAAAACACCAAAATACCCAACCCACCTATTTTCCCCTTTTTTCTTTTCTTTTTCTTCCTCTTTCCCCCTTTTTCTTTTCTTTCTCTCTTTCCCTTTTCTTTCCCTTCTACCCCAACCTAGGCCTGCTTGCCCCGCGCGGCCCAATTCCTTTTCCCTCCCTTCCTCCTTCGGCGTGGCCCAGGCCCGTGCAACCACCCTCCCTCACCTGTTGCCCAGTTGCTCAGCTGAGCCGCCCCTTTTCTTTTTATTTTCTTTTCTCTGGACCACCGGTCCACACCTTTCCCTTTTCTTCTTCTTCCTATGCAACTTGCACCCCGACCCTGCAACCCTACACCTGTCGGCAGCCACTTGCACCATTCGTCCGTCCTCCCCTCTCTCTCACGTCGCTTTCTTTCACTAATTCAACCCCAATCGACCCTTTTCCTCTCTCCCAAGCACCCTACCCCTTTCCCTTTCCCTCTTACCTTGCCGCCCTGCCATAGCAGCACCGCCTCGACTGCCACCACCAGCGGCATACCTGGCACCTACACCCCCTTGTCTTCTTCCCCTTGTCATTGCCTACCCAACTGGCCTATAAATACCCCATAGGCTTCCTTAATTG
The DNA here is from genome assembly GCA_039764185.1 of Tamarix austromongolica. Classification (NCBI taxonomy): domain Eukaryota; kingdom Viridiplantae; phylum Streptophyta; class Magnoliopsida; order Caryophyllales; family Tamaricaceae; genus Tamarix; species Tamarix austromongolica. Next base: position 19,297,233 of record CM077813.1, on the reverse strand, counting down.
GGGTTTTGATTTCGAAACCTAGAAATCTGCCCCTTCTCACCGTCACCCCATCAGACGATCACTTCGCCGCCACCGCCCATCGCTGCCGGCCAAACCACCCCTTGCACCACCCTCTACCTAACTAAACCTTCTCCGTCCCTCGATTTTTCTTACACAAGCCACCCCGGCCGTGCAAAGTTGCCTCCTGATCAACCCCTCCTCATCCCTGCCGCCCTTCGCACCGCCGTCCGCTGCCAATTCCACCGCCACTAACGCCTCCTCCACCCTCCAAAAAAACCAGGGGACCTTCCTCTACCTCTCCATACCTCCACCTTTTCTTGCCTCCCTCTCCTTCTCCCTTCTCCACCTTCCACCACTTTTGGCCACCGCACCGACCGTCGTGTGCCGCCACTTTCGGCTGCACCACCACCTCCATTCCACCCCTCTCGACCTAAGACACCTTCCACCACCTCAAACACCCTCTCATTCCCTCTCCTCTAGCCTATACCCCCATCTCTCCACCTCTCTTCCTCCTCCACCGCGGCTGCTATCGCCGCCGTGCACCGCTGTTGGTTCTGCCACCAACCCTAGGTGGTATTCTAGTTTCCCCAACCCTTAAACTCTTTTTCTATAAGTGTTAATAATTTTTAGTAACATTAATAGTACTACCCTTAATAATATTATTATTATTCTTATTATTATTAATCTTGTGTTATTATTATTATTATTATTATTATTATTATTATTATTATTATTATTATTATTATTATTATGTTACCACTCTTACAATCTAACCTAACTTCGAAAATGTTTATAACTATGGTATTATCATTTAAAAGGCTACAACTTTAGTATTAATATAGTATCTTTATTAATAATAATATTACTACTACTACTACTACTACTACTATTATCATTAATAATAATAATAATAATAATAATAATAATAATAATAATAATAATAATAATAATATTATTATTATTATTATTATTATTGCTACTTAACCTTACTTTATGATTTTTCTAACCAGTAATAATAATATTATTATTATTGATGGTCTACAACTTTAGTGTTATTATGATTAGGATTTTCCCTCGTTGTAACTATTATTATTATTATTATTACCCTCACTATTATTCCTACTATTATTACTAATGCTAGCTTTGGCCTATTATTATTATCTTTATTATTATGGTAAATATTTGAACCCTTATATTACTATTACCATATTTATTATCATTACTATTAGTATTATTCTTAACATTATTATTATTATTATTATTATTATTATTATTATTATTATTATTATTATTATTATTATTATTATTAATGCCATTATTATTACTTAACCTAACTTTGGAAGTATTAATGGAGATATACAATTCTAGTATTATTATGATTATCTTTATTATTATTATTATTACTATTATTATTACCATTATCATTCTCATTATTATCTTGCTAATATTGTTAATAATAACTTTGTCCATTATCACTTTTATTTATTAATATAAATATTTGGACCCTTATATTATTATTATTATCATTTCGGTTACTATTATTATTGTTATTGTTATTGTTATTATTATTATACTTAACATTTTATTATTATTATTATTATTACCATTATTATTATTATTATTATTATTATGATTATTATTATTGTTATTATCATTACTATTATTTTTATTATTATTAATATTATTGAAACCGAAATTGGCATGTTACCATTTTGTTACTATAGAAGAAGAATACTCAACCTTATTATTATTATTATTATTATTATTATTATTATTATTATTATTATTATTATTATTATTATTATTATTATTATTATTATTATTATTATTATTATTATTATTATTATTCAAATATTGCTAATATCATTCCTAATTCCTTTGTTGCTAACATTATTACTATGGTATTATTATTAGTTATTACTATTATTATTGTTATTATTTTGTTACTAATATTGTGACAAAAACATTTGAACCCTTATATTATTATAATTCCAAATATAACTATTATCATTATTATCTTTAGCAATATTAGTACTTTGTTGGTATTACTATTATTATATTATTATTTTAACCCTAACACCATTATTAGCCTTAGCCTTAAAAATAATAGGGCTTCTATTTCTAGGAGCGTTAGTATTACTATTATTATTATTATCACTATTTTGCTATAACAAGTATTAGTACTATTATTAGAAGAAATAAAGTTATTAGGTTTAATAATATAAATATAGCTATAAATATTAACATAAATATATTTTGACTAGTAATATCTAGTAGGCTAACTTGAGGATAAAAACCCTAGTTTTCACTTGTAAAGCTGCCTTTAATAATAGTTACCCTAATTTTAGACTAAAAAGATAAATAATAGTATTTTTGGTAGAAGGGAAACTAACCTTTAGTTTTTCCCTCTTATAGGTGAAGCAAGTCAAAACTCTAAGGAGGCGTAGGACCATGCTCCAAGCCCAGCGTCGTTTTAGGTAAGGATGTAGCTAAGGCCCATCACCCATGTGTGTTGTGTGACTTGTATGCCTTGGATTTTATGTATTATGCTATGTCGTGTATCGTATGATTATCATTAACTTGTCTTATGTGTAGCGTAGCTTAGAGTTGAGGTATGTTTGTATGTGTTCCTTATTGCATGAGTATGATACGTATATATGGTGATTATGATATGATATGATATGACCCTCTAGGACATACATGCTAGGATAATTGATAATGTGATATGGGAATGAAAGGATAAAAAGAAAGAAAATGGGAAGTGAGTTTACTAAGGGGGATATAAGGTTGACCAAGATACCTTATGATTCATGAGAGGAAAATAAAGAGGGAGAAATGACCAAAATGAAAAAGAGATGGGAACCATGCATGGGAATTCTAGGGTTTGCATGGGGACTTCGAGAGTTGCATGGGGTGGATGAAACTTGCATGGGGATGATCCTTATGTGAGAACAGTTGTTTTAGGGTGTAAATAAGCTAAGGGGAGAGTTGTGGAGTGATTGGAGACTTGGGACGAAAAATAGTACGTAGGTTGGTGTAAGGGTGTATAAAGGACCCGATTAGGGTTTTGAGAGGAAGGACTAATTTGGAAAAGAATGTGGAGGTAAAAACAAATAAGGGAGAGTGGAGTGCAGGTTAAGAGTGGGAATTTATTTTATAAGGGGTGAGTATGGGTTCCATGGGAGAGAAGAGGTTTTGGGTGAAAAAGATAGAGGTTACTTGTGGGAGAAGAAAGGTACTAGGGTTGAAATGGCCAACTAGGGTTTTTTGTCACATGTGGAATCGAGGGGGTTAAGCGATATGATTTGGGATTAGATCTAAATGAGATAAGGTGTGGGGCAATAAATGAAGTAATGGTAGTGTAAGTGAGAGAAAGTTGGGCTACATAGGTCCAATTAGGGTTTTCAAAATAAATCCCTAAAGGGTGATAGTAGGTGGAGTTTGATGTCATGAGGTGTTGGACCTTAACCCACACCCTTAGGAGTTAGTTTTCATTATGTGTAAGTGTAAGGGGGGAAAGGATGTCGGGGCGTGATAAGGGGTGCAGGAGTCTCAAGATATGGGACATACCCCCTTGAGAGGATAGAGGTAGAATGTTGGAGGCATGCATGTCAAGGGTGAAATGCTTATCGAATAAGACACAAATAAGATACTATCCATTTAAAGAGAAAGATTGTTGAGCCGAGCCTAGACTGGTCCACCAACAAATAATAGTGGCCAATAGCGTTTTGCCCTACATGACCGGTCCACCGGCGAATAATAATGGCCAGGTGCATTTTGCCCTGCATGACCATTCCACTAGCTATAATAGTGGGGGTTTCCACGCTCAACAAACCAAACATAATGATGATAAGACATGAGAAAGACACGAAGTAATTATAGTGAAACACCATGTGAGTTGGGGCCAGGCCGATCCACCGACGAATAATAGTGGCCAAGAGCATTTTGCCCTACATGACTGGTCCATCGGTGAATAATAGTGGCTAGGAGCATTTTTCCCTACATGATCTGTCCATCGGCTATAATAGTGGCTAGGAGCATTTTTCCCTGCATGATCTGTCCACCGGCTATAATAGTAGGGTTCCTGCACTCACATGGATTGATAAAGACTATGATGTGAATCAACTATATTTACCAGAGATCTAAAGAATAAGCCTATTTGGACCATACCCGACCTTCATCCTCTGTATTACTGTGAGCTGCCTATATGATCATGTCATGTATGCTATGTTATATGTTGTTGTATTTTTGGCCTTAGCGCAGGGTTACCTTACTCAGTACGTAGCGTACTGACCATCGATTTTATGGGTGATGCTCATTCCCACGAGCAGAAGACCCGTCCGAGTTTGTGCAAGTAGGGGACGATGTCTTCGATGCCTACAACACCTACGAGGCATCGGGCGGGGCCGAGAGTTGAGCCTAAACTTGGCTTGGGGATCGAGAGTGACTGGCCGGACTCTATCTTACTTTTACTATGTATCGTTTTACTCTAGTCATATTCTGTAGTACTGTGTTTGATGTATTCGAAAAACTTATTTAATGACTCCTTGGGTTGTAACTCTCTTTAACTGCACTCTGATTTTGTATCGTGAACACTGTCATTTCTTTTATGAAAACTTATTTCAATTATCGACTTGCATTTGAAGTTAATCCTATTTAGCCTTAGCACTTAGTACTGGAACGGTAGGAGTGAACCGGTTTAGTGCTGAGTGTGGTGGTAATACCCTCAGAATTTACAGTTTTGTCATCTTGCTTCTGTTAAACCTTTTTATTAAAATGAAATTTTTTAGTTGTAAATTTTGGGGGTGTTACAACTACTCATGCAAAATAGTTAATTGTAGGCTTCCTAACGCTTTCTACTAAGAATGCCTTAATTGCCTGATATTTCACCTATGTGCTGGGTCTAATGAAAGCTTCATGAAGATATTCTTAAGTTCCTTCCATAGGATGTCTGAGTGATGATAGTTTTAACAAGTTTTGATATATGTTAGGGAAAAAAATATTTTGACAAAAGTTTTGCTTAGAAGGTTAACATATTTAATAAGGCCTCATTGAATTAGCTTGATTATTTTGCAATCAAGGTATTGGGTTCATAACATGTTTGTACTATCAAATGCGAGGGACTCAATTATATGCACAAGTAATTGGGTGAGGAGTAATTCATCAATTCAACACTTAGTTAAGCAAGGTGATTAATGGAGCTACCTTGTTTACTGAATTGATCATAGTAGTCATCCTGAAAAACAAAAAGAACTATAAAAAAGAAAATGAGCATTAGCCAAAACATTTTACTACTACATTAAGGATAAAATTACAAGATAAAAAACAAGCAAGGATATACCCTACCCTAGAAAAAGTGTGACAGTGTCCTCACTATCAAGGTAGATGGGTTGGGAGAAAAAGAAATAAAAGGGCCAGGTGGCCAATAATAGTGACAACTTACAAAAAAAGAAAATCAACCTTCAAGAACAAACTCTTCCATCACTATGGCAAGCTTCACACATATTTTGATGGGGAAGGCTTTAGGGCCAACTTTGTGGTAGGAACATTACTAATGGTGGGGCGACCAACTGGTATCCTAAGCAGAACATCACCAATTACTACGACATACCTTGTGAATGTATTAGGTTCAACCTAAGGTATGGCCGCAAGACCAACTTCTACCAACCTTGCAAGCTTCATCATGCCTACATCTTTCTCCAAAACTTGCATCACATCTTCAACTGTTGGATTATCAACTAAAGGATCAACTGTACTTTCCTTCTCTAAACTGGGGACATGTGTCACCCTATCATTACGCCCATAATGTGCTAACTTACCCAAAAACTCATCTACCACTGATTATTTCGAGAAACCCTTCCTATCCACCACTGAAGATATGACTGATACAACTACCCCTAGTTTGATGTCCCTAGTCCCCGGATCCAACAAACCAACATACTCTAATGTCGTCATAAATTTGGTGACCATAGTAATGATCTCATCTTTCCCTCTCATTAAGATTTCCATATCCTTCCTTACTACATGCAATATTATCTCCAAACCTTCAGGATTTTAGTCTAGAGTTGGAGGTGGTGTTTTGGCTTTTGAAGTTGCTCTAGGTGAGTCAAAGAAATGATTAATCATAACCTTATAGATTGAATGGGGACTAGTAACTTTTTCTTCATTGGGCGCGAGGGGAACTTCTACCTGAACACATAGTTTGGCAACTAAGGCAGGGTAGAAAATCGGACCTTGCAACTTTATGGCCACCAACTCCAACTAGTCATAGATGATGCGTCCAAAGTCAGTGGTTTTCTTTGTGAGGACATATTAAAGCAGAACCATTCGATCAAAGGAGATGGATTGGTCATGTGTAGTGGGAAGAAGGTGAATATAGGGGAAGTGATACCAAACTTTCACCTAGGGGGAAGTTGCAGGCAGTCTCAGTGGTGAGTACCAATTATGGTAACTCTCCACTTTGTACCTCGATTTATGAGCATGAAAAGGATTTCTACCACCAATTTATTGGTAGGGTTGTCTAGAGAATCAGAGTACTCATCAATATCAAAAGAATGGAGGCCATATAGATTGTTGATGGTAATAGCTAAGTAGGATACTAAATTTCCTCGCACAAAAATAATTTTTATTTTCCTATTCGTATCCAAATTGAGAAAAATTCAAGCACTACCAAGGGAAAAAACTCATTTGGATGTTGACAAAAGGTGGCTCACTAGTGCTGGTTGATTGGATTAACAAGATATGGGGGAGTTCAGGGAGTGTGAATCTGCGTTCAAAATATAACTCTCTGGTGGCAAGAGAGTTGAAACACTCTTGAGCATAGTTAGAGTGGAAAACAATCAAAGAGTTGGAGGTTTGTTTTGGGTGCTTGGTTGGGGGAGCTAATGAACGGATTTCCTTATCATCTTTGGTGGACAAAAATTCATCAGTAGAGGAAGAAGGGGTTGGCCTTTTTTTTTGAGGATGTGGGTTTCTTTATAGGTTGAGGGTTTTTAACAACGGATTTAGCAATTGATAGAGTGGTTCGTCAAGTCATGGTGGGGGTAGAAATGTCAAGAGAGGAGGAAATGGGAATGGATTTGCATAAGGGAGTAGGTGCTTTTTGTGGTGGTGATAAAGGCAATTTTAGTGGGTTTGAATGAAGGGGATGAAATGGGATGCTTGAGTGGCTCGGTAAGGTAGTTGTTTTATACTTGCAAAGAAAGGTTGCACAGAGATTTTCTCAACATTGTTAGAAGGAAGGAGATGAATGAATTTATGAGAATTGCTGAGAACTTGCAGAAATGGATGAATAGGGATTGTGAGGAGGATGAGACGAGAACAAAGGGGGTGACTAATTTTTAAAAGTTGTGCGGGGATAGGGATGGATAAACTACGAGGTACAGCTTTAGGAAAGTAACTTCATAATGAGCAGTCATTTGACCCAAGATACACAGATCGTCATGCAGATGAGAAAATGACTCCTTGAGTACTCATGCATTCACCATGTGGTTCATGCTTCCCGCCCATATATATATTTTACCTACTCGGCTTCCTAGAAATAGAAGAATTGCATTACTAGGGTAAGGTGGATATAAAAAAACCTAATTGTATAAGAGAAAAATACTACAAAAAATACCAAGAACAAAATTTAAAAGAAAGGAGATAGAACTTAGGTTGTATCTTAAGAGCGATTGGTTTAATGTCCTTAGCCTAACAACCTGTTACAACCCTATGAGTTTCATAGGGAAATTATTTGGACTTCCTTGTTAAATTTTTTAGCTTGGTATGGTTTTACTCGCTGGCCATTGACTTTAAAAGTCCCTTTAGTTTTCTAATTTTTCAGATCCACAACTCCATAGGGGTAAAACTTGACAACTTCGTAGGGTCCAGACCATCATGATTTTAATTTCCCTGGAAACAATTTTAATTGTGAGTTGTAGAGCAAAACCAATTTCCAAGGATAAAGTTCTTTTTGTTTTATATTTTGGTTATGAAATCTTTTGGTATTTTATTTATATAACCATGCACTATCATATGAATCATTTCCTAGCTCCTCTAGTTCATTCAATTGTAACTTACGTGCCTCTCCCACAAAAGATAGATCAAAGTTGACCGCCTTAAGTGCTCAATAGGATTTGTGTTCTAATTCAACGGGTATATGACAAACCTTTCCAAATTCAATCTTATAAGTTGACATGCCCAAGGGTGTCTTAAAGGCTATCCTAAATTCCCACAATGCATAATTTAAGCTAGTAGACCAATCCTTTCTAGTAGGGTTTGACTACTTTATCCAAAATTCTCTTAATTTCTCTATTAGAAAGTTTAGCTTAGCTACTTGATTGCGGGTGATAAGATTTAGCTAATCTGTGATGAATCCTATATTTGTGCAAAAGGTGGTTGAATAAATTATTATAGAAATGAGAATCGCCATCGCTAATGATTACCCTAGGAGTCCCAAATCTTGTGAAAATATTCTTTTGGAGGAAATGGGTTACTACCTTGGCATCATTTGTTGGTAATGCAACAACTTCTATCCATTTAGAAACACAATCCACTGCTACTAGAATATATTCATTGTCAAATGAGTATGGGAATAAACCTATGAATTCAATACCTCAAACATCAAATAATTCTACCTCCAATATACCCGTTTGAGGCATTTCATTTTTTTTTTGTGATTTGTTCCCAGTTTGTTGGACTTGCTCATAATTTTGGACCTCACCTCTGGCATCCTTAACTATGATGGGCTAATGAAACCCACTTTGAAGAACCTTTGCTACTATGCGTATCCCTCCAAAATGACCTCCGTTGGTTGCATGATGACAGGCGGCCAAAATCTCCTTTGCCTCTTCTTCACTCACACATCTTCTCAAAAACCCATCTAAGCACTATTAAAATAAGAACAGTTTGTCCTAATAGTAATATTTGATGTCATGAAAGAACTTCTTCAGTTGGTGATGAGACTTATGAGGGGGATTTACTTTACATGTCAAATAGTTAGAAATGTCTACATACTAAGGTGATTGACCCTACATGACTGTTAGGATTTGTTCATCGGGGAAGTTCTCCTTAATCCAAACTTGTTTGTGCTCTTTAGTGTATCCTTCCAATCCAGATAGATGGTCTACAATTTGATAATCTTTACCATGTTTATCCTTAATTTTGACATCAAACTCCTACAAAAGTAGGATCCATCTTAGTAAATGAGGTTTCTTATCTTTTTTAGTAAGCAAGAATTGGATAGTAGCATGGTTAGTATAGACAATCACTTTAGTTCCTAGGAAATAAGATAGAAATTTATCAAACACAAATATTACTGCTAGTAATTCTTTCTGAGTAATCGTGTAGTTCAATTGAACCTCATTAAGTGTCTTAATGGCATAGTAAATGCTGTGAAAAATCTTATTCTTCCACCATCCTATGACTGCTCCAAGAGTATAATCACTTGCATCACACATAAGTTCAAAGGGTAAGGTCTAGTTAGGTCCTATGATAATAGGGGCTTTGGTGAGTGCTAACTTGATTCACTCAAATGCTTTCCTACAACACTCATAAAACTCAAAATATCTATCATGTTCTAAAAACTGACAAAGGGGATTAGAAAATTTTGAGAAGTCCTTAATAAATCTTCGATAAAACTCTACATATCCTAAAAAACTTCTCACACCTTTGATAGTAGTCAGAGAGGGTAATTTTTTAATAACCTTAATTTTTTCTTTATTAATGTCCAATATGCTAGGAGAGACCTTATGTCCTAAAACAATTCCCTCTTGAACCATAATATGGCATTTTCCCTAGTTGAGGACTAAATTAGTCTCTTCATACCTTATCAACACTCTCTCTAGATTTTTCAAGCAATCATCAAAGCGGTCACCAAAAATAGAGAAATCATCCATAAGAATTTCTACAGTCTCTTCTACCATGTCTATGAATATAGCCATTAAGAATTTCTAAAAATTTGCAGAGGCATTACAAAGGCCAAAAGCATTCAGCAAAAGAAATATGTGCCATAGGGGTATGTGAATGTGGTTTTTATGTTGATCTTCCAATTCAATGACTATTTGGTTGTAACTTGAGTATCCATCCAAAAAGCAATAAAAATCTATCCTTGCCAATCTGTCAAGCATTTGATTAATAAAGGGAAGGGGCAATGGTCTTTTTGAGTGGATCTATTGAGTCTCATATAGTCCATTCAAATTTACCACCCTATGACTGTCCTAGTTGGGATCAATTTATTTTTAGAGTTTTGAATGACAGTCATACCTCCTTTCTTTAGGACACATTGGATAGGGCTTACCCAATTGTTGTTAGATATGGGGTAGAAGATTCCTGCACTTAGCCATTTGATGATTGCCTTTTTTACTACCTCATTCATTACTGGGTTGAGCCTTCTTTGCTGCTCGATAGATGAACTTGAGGGGTGCTCTAGAGGAATCTTGTGCATGCATAATTTTGGGTTGATTCCTTGGATATCTGTCATGGTCCATCGTACTTCCTTTTTGTACTTTTAGAGCAAGCTAACCAACTATTTCTACTGAGATTCAGGTAATGTAGATGAGATAATAACTGGTAAGGTGTCTTCTTTACCTAAATTTGCATAGTTTAAGTGGGCTAATAAGGGTTTGAGTTCCAGCTTGGGAGTCTCTTCAATTGACGACTTGATTGGCTACACTTCTCTATTACTCAGGCCAAGAGGTTCTTGAGGTGTTGAATAGTTGATCTAGCTACACCCTACCACTTCCTTGTGATCCTATTCAATGGAGTAACAGGTAGGGTAACTACTAGCTAAGTGAATTATCTTAAACAACTTTGATTCCTCATCAGGTATACTTGCACCAAACTCATCAAAGATAGCTAAATCAACACTATCAATTTGTGAACATTTATCTAGGTCCTCTTTTGGTAGTTTCATTGAGTTAAAACATTAAAAGTGATCCGCTCCTCATTAACCCTCATTGTTAGTTCCTCTTTCTGCACATTTATTAGGGCCTTACCAGTAGCTAAGAAAGGCCTATCCAAAATAATAGGAACCTCATTGTCTGCTTCATGGTCAAGGATAATGAAATATATTGGGAAAATGAACTGATCTACCTTTACTAACACATCTTCAATCTTTCCTTCAAGGTGGACATACGCTCAATCATCTAATTGCAGAGTAACAATGGTAGGCCTTACTTCACTGATGCCTAGCTTTTGGGAAAATGGACATAGGCATAAGATTAACACTAGCACTAAGGTCACAAAGGGCCTTACCACAATACTTATCTCCTATGGAACATGAGATGGTGAAACGGCCAAGGTCTTGCAATTTTCTAGGTAATTTTTTGTTGAAAAATCAAACTACATCCCTAGGTAATTACCATCATCTCGTATTCATACAGTCTTCTATTTCTTGTCAAGATTTCCTTTAATAACTTTACATAATGTGGCATCTTTTGGAGTACTTCCACTAACATAATGTTTATCTGAAACTGTCATAGAATCTCAAGGAACTTATCAATTTTTTTTTCATGTTGTTGTTGCTTAAGTCGTTGAGGGAAAGGTGGTGCTGGTGTAAAGTTTTTTGGAATGATGGTTGATGATGGCATAATTCTCTTTTGTGGATTAGGAAGCTAAGTGGTTTCTACTTCTGGATTTTTGATAGGATTGGCCTGTTGTTGTGATGGTGCACAGATTGATTTCTTGTCTATAGGTTCTATGTCATCTGCCTATTTAATAGGGTGGTGTTCTTCCCTAGTCTCGACTTGTCGATAGGGGGTTCAATTTATTTGCCTGATTTGAGAGTGATAGCTTTACAATATTCCTTACCATCTCTTCTTTGGTTTTCAGTGTTACTAGGCAAAGTGCCTTGGGGTTTGCTACTTAGGGTTGTAGCTAGTTACTCCATTTAGGTTTCTAGTGTATGTAAGGAGGTTATATTACTATGGATTGCTGCATCAGCGTTTGCCATATACTCCTTGAGAAGATTTTCTAGCTAGATGGAGTAATTGTGTTGGGAAGGAAGTTGGTGAGGTTGTGTTTGCTGAGAGTGGTGAGGTTGAGGTTGGTAGTAATAATGTTGGTTATACTGGTTGGTCGAGTTTTGCACATTATTTTGGTTAGACCATGAGAAGTTAGGATGTTGTCTCCATGATGGGTTGTAATGACTTTTTTATGATTGCTATGAGCTCCTGGCTTGATTTCTGACATTGGATTTGTTGGATATTGCTCAAACAAATGGCCTTCTCCACAATACATGTAGGATACTATGGCTACTAAAATGGTAGGGTGCTCTTCTTCTCTTTGTATATGCAAGTTAGTGGGAGCAATATTTTTTAATAAGCTAGCCATATATGATACCTTTGCTCTCAAGGTTGTGATAGCTTCTACTTTAATTGATCCTACTACTTTCACCCCGTGGATGCTCCTGGCACTACCCCACTACTGGTTGTTGCAAGCTATGGTCCTAATGATCTCATAGTGTTGATCATAAGTTTTGCTTAGCAAGTCGTCATTAGCCAAGGTATCCACTAAGTTTCATGTGTGAGGGTTTAATCCATGATGGAATGTCTCTATTTGCACACAATAAGGGATTTCGTTGTTTAGGCATTTCCTTAATAATTCCTTAAACCTATCCCATGCATCATGAAGTGTTTCTTCATATTCTTGCAGAATGTTGTAATGCTATGTCTTAGTTTAGAGTTTTTGTTGGGAGGGAAATAACGCATAAGGAATTTTTGTAGTAAGTCATCTCATGAGGTAATTGAACCAACTGGTAGTGAAGACAACCACTCCTTAGCATGATCTCTAAGGGAATAAGGGAATAATTTAAGTCACAAGGAGGTTTCTAGAACCCCTTGAATTTTGAAGGTATCACTGACTTCCATAAAAGCTCTAAGATGAAGGTGAGGGTCTTCAGATGGTTGACCACTAAATTACCTTATAGTCTACAACATGTGGAACATAACATGTTTAAGTTCAAAATGAGGGGCTTGAATTTATGGATGGACTATGGTAGGGTTAATGTGGTCTTAGACTAGCACAACATAATCTCAAATAGGTCAGTTGCGATCATCACTTATGAGTTGAGCTTGCATTCACACGGGGTTTATGTTAGGTTGAGGGGGTAAGATCATTGGGAGTCCTTCCATCTAGTTTTGTTGTGGCATTGGCAGTTTGTTGTTACCATTCTCATGCTACTGTTGGCTTAAATGACTCATGCTGCTAGAATTTTTTAAAGTTGATTCCGTGCTGTGATATTGTTGCTAATGAATTTGCAAGGATGCACGATTCCTCCTTAGGGTGCGTTCAACTTTTGGATCAGTTGGCAGCAGGGCACTATGGTCAGTTCTAGTCATACAAGGGTTAATCCTACAAAAACAAAATAAGCTAAAAATTACAAAAATCTATTGTTAGTTCTATATAAGAATTTTACGGAATTCTATCCTTTAATATGTAGCACTTTTAAAACAAGATCCCTGGCAACAGTGCCAAAAACTTGGTGTGTGCTTGGGTCAACAATTCTTGATAATGCAATTAAATAAATGCAGCAAATACAATTGTGCAAGTATACATGGCCGATCCAAGTAATAAAGTGACCAGTGAGTACCGTTCCCTCAAGGATCCTGTGAAATGCCCATTACTAGAGTTAAGTTTACTGTAAAATTAAACTATAGTACAGAATATTGGCAGGGTGATGGAAATAATAATAAAAGTTCTATGAAGTAAATGAGCACTAGGAGTCTGTCAATACCAACACGAGATAGATAAGAAGAAAATTCAAGAGATAAAGTCATGGGAGGGAGATCACTTATCACCAAATGCATGCATCCTATAATAGTTCATAGCCTGTCAAGCTTATATAATATTAATCCTTCTAGACTCATTAGACTTCGCTTAGTAGTGAAGTATACTCAGGTCATCTCCATCAAAGTGTATGGGCCATGGAAATGTCACGCAATGAGCTTCGAAGGATAAATGGAAAGGCCACATCACTTTCCGGTGCTAACCTTGTCACCATTCGCCATCATTAGTTCTATTTACTATGACATTTAATACATAATTCATGCGAGTGACTAATGCGGCTGACATTCAATACTTTAACAAATGAATGCTCAATAGAATAAAATATCAAATAAACCAAACATAACTATAATGTCATAGATTACGGCAAAATGATCAATGGATCCACCCCCACCCCAAATAGAGAAACTTCGCTCATACTGAATTTCATCAAGCCAATCAAAAGAAAATAGAGAAGATGAAGAAGGGAAGAGAATGGGAAGATCATGGTAATCTAACCCCTATCTAACCTAATCTCCCCTTCTTCTTCCTCACTCAATATAACTCATTAACACTCTTCTCCCTTAGAATTTCTTCTCTTTTTCTCTTGATTTCTGATTCTTGATTTTCCTCCTTCGCTACTTGTTGCTTTGAACCAGCGGGTTTTTATAAGCTGCGGAAAATGGAAATTAAGATAGGTGTCAACCGGCGCTGCTTCAGGTGGTTGCACCCTCCAATGGTCCCCTGGTGAATACAACCAAAACTGGGGATTTGGTTATTCTCTTTAGTGGCTAAATTTGTAGTTGATTGTGATGTGGATAATAAATTCTATTGGGAATACTTATGTAGTCTTGGTAGGGTGTAAATGTCGCTCAGCTCTGCTAAGTTGTCACATCTCGTCATACCGCACCTACACATGCTTTGCAATCGAGTGGGAATCCAGGTCTATAAGTTGACATGAGAGTAGAAGTAACACTATTATTTCATAGGATGTTCAGACTCTTTTTAGATGAAGTTCATGCTAGTCATGCAAAAAATCAAAGGGTGGAAAAATTTTTAGGAACACACCTTATGAATTTCAAATTCAGCAAGAATCATACACAAAAGTATACTCATAGGGTACTTTAATTCACACAAATGAACTCATATCAGCTTTTGACTCCCATATTAGCACTGCCCCAATAAGAACTCTTCACTTTATTCCTCCCTAGTTTATGGTCCTTCTCTATTCCCTAACCCTACCTTTGTTTGCAACCATCATTTGGGAGATAGGAGATGTATCATGGGTGGTAAGTTATGATTGGTTGGGTTGATTTCATGATAAGGTTAAGGAATATTTTGGGGGTATATTTGGGAGATACGTGTCTTGTATTTGGGGTGATTTCATGACAATAATAGTGGTAAATGGAAGAAAAATTGTGGCTTGGAGAGAAGGGAGACAAGGGAATAATAAACATACATGGAGAAGGGTGGTTGGTTGAGGGAATTTTATTGTGATAAGGTTGGAATATTGTAAGCATATTCTCAACCAAAGGAAGGTTCTTATGGTGGAGGTAAGGATCCATGAAATAAGGAGACTAAATTTTGAAGTATCTATCATGGGATTGGTATAAAATAAGGGGGAATCATAGATTAGTTTATGACATAGGTTTAGGAGGTAAGAAGTTAAATTGGTTAAGAATATTCTATGGAATATTTTTTTATGCCATGAAACTTGTTATACAAGATGAGAATTAATCTGGATAAAAGGTTATAATTAGATATTGATAGGATCTAAAGGCTTGTGTTAGGTTTCATAAGGAATAGATACGATTGGAGTTAAGAAAGACAAGTTTCAATAAATGATCATGTTAGAAAAAGGCAGATAATAAAAAAAATAAAAAATTTATTTTTAATTCATATTTATGATAGAAATATAAAAATATTTTGATTCCTAAAGTTTCATGATTTTCTAATAAGCATAATCCTAATTCAGAGTTCAAAATGTGAAAAATGTATATAAAAAAATAGACGTGAATAATACTTTTTCATTGTAAACTTCATTTATCATTTTCAATATAATTAGGAGACTCGGAAAAAACCTAAGGAATTAAAATATGAAAATATCGTAATGATTTGAGAAAGTTGGATAGTAAGATGTGACTTAGAAGTCTCACAAGGTGCAAAATCACAAGAAAAGTCAAGGAAAAAGAATGAAACATTTCTAAAACGTAACTAAGGTTTTCAATCTTTAAAGGATGTAACAAAACTTGTAAAAGTAATAACTTTAATTTCAAATCATGGAGTTTAGCACCCCAATTTTCACTAAATTTTGTTTTTATATTTACATATGATTTTGAAGAAGCTAAATAAAAAATCCAGGGTATTACCGCTACATCCAACATAGAGAATGTACTTCTAATACCCAATCTATGTCAGATTTTAGGCTTAAAAGTAGTCTCATACCTACTGATTGGGTGCGGAAGTCACCTAATCCCAACATGATATAAAATTTTAGAATGACAAAGAGAAAATACAATAAGGGAAAAGGCACAACAACCTAAGAAAATTGGATCACATACCCTAACAACTATTATATAACTCAAATATCATTCTACCCTTAGAGAAAGTTGTAGAACAATCATTGCACTTACACCAAATATTTGAAAAGCATAGTATTAGTATGATATACATAATGAGTAACTAAAACCTACTAAAATTGATAACATGCTCACATAAGACATATAAAACATGCTAAAACTAAAAAAATGCTAGAAATCATGTTAATACCTAGAAAATGGAACATTCGCTTAAAACCCAATATTTCCACTATTTGCTAATATTCATCAAAACCCAAAACACATGGAACACTTAAAATAACATTAACATCGAGATTATGCTATTGAAAATTGATGTAATAATAGAATCCACTAGTTATTTTTTTCCTTTGTTATCTTATCACACAACCCACCACATATTTATTCATATCACTTATACCATATATCACTGTTCAATTGTTCCTCTTTTTTGTGACAACCAATTATATAATCAATTATATATATATATATATATATATATATATTTCCACATTCCTCATTATCATTCTAGCATGTTTTCATTTGTAATGTAATAACACATTCTTACTTACAACATAAGGCACATTTGCCTCAGGTGTCCCATGTGCAACACGTAATTTACAAATAGAAAACACTTATCTCCTTTATCCCATGGACATTAGATAACTATCTCCTATGCTATAAGGACATTAACTAATTATCTCTTGTGCTATGAGGGAACCAGTAGTTTTTTCACAGTGTAGATGACATATGGATCTTTCTACTGTTCTTGTTACCCTATCCTTAAGTGTTCACACTCTCTATAGAGCTTGTAAATTACCAATAAAGTATAAAGGGGAATAACTAATGTGCAAGGTGTTAGCACAATCTGAATGAATACTAAGTGGTCAAACCAAGTCTAATTGTATGACCTATGCCACATGAGTTATAAGTGTGATCCTCATTACAAGGGTTAAGTATCCTACTAACTTTAAATGCAAGCTTTCTCTTTGAAATTTAATAATTTATTAGATATATTATTAATCATCACCCAAATATAAGCTCATACACCAATTTTAAAAGAAGTTACTAATAATAAAATACTATTCATGTATAATTAAAAATGTAGAAATATACCAAGAAGCTTACATTTAAAAACCCAAAAAAAATTATTATCAGAATTTACTATTCACTTCACTTAACTATTTCAAAGGTTAATTCAAAGTTCAATGTCAACTATTGACCCTAGATATCTAATTAAAAGCAGTTATGTATTAAATTATTATTTTAACCCTAATATGTCTCAAACTTAATAATTAAGAATAAAATCTTAAAATAATGAAATTAAAATTTAACCATCCTTAATTAATAATTATCATACTAGTACAATAATATTCTCTTAAACTTTTTAGATTTCAAGCAAAATGACCATTAGGCCATTAAACCCTAAAAATAAAATGAGTAGCATAACTCTTAGCATACATTGATCCAAATCACTAAAATTTTCATAATATTTATTTAATACCTAAAGAGAATACTATAACACTTAGAAATCAGAAAATCTCATCTCATATGTAAAATTTTCAAAATGCCCCTTTTCATGCTAGAATATCATTAGCTCATAACTTTAATTATAAAAATCCAAATAAAGACTTTAAATATGTGAAATCATGCCTAAACATTCTAACACATCCATTGGAACCATCAAATTTTCATAGAAACAATAATAGAATCTAGATTTAGGGATAGCCCAAAATTACCCAAAAAGTATACCAAAACTTCATCAAAAGTATACATATCTTAAACATGGTAAAAAAAAACACAATATGAAGAAAAAATGACCTAAAAATATCAAGAAATTGCTCCTAAAATTTTATGACATTCAAAAAACAATAGAAACATAAAACAACCATAAAATCCAAGAATCATACAAAACCACAAATTCTATCAAATTTAAGTATGTTCTTGTGTTACCATAATTCCAAAGCTCCATAATGAGTTATATAATATCCTACCTCAATCATAACAACTTTGATTGATA
Source organism: Tamarix austromongolica (assembly GCA_039764185.1). Taxonomy (NCBI): domain Eukaryota; kingdom Viridiplantae; phylum Streptophyta; class Magnoliopsida; order Caryophyllales; family Tamaricaceae; genus Tamarix; species Tamarix austromongolica. The sequence goes on along the minus strand of CM077813.1, from coordinate 19,278,915 downwards.
CCTATACATAACAATTACCTACAATGTGTAAAAACCATCAACATATTAAAGGAAGTAATGGGGGTGGAAGGAGAAAGGTTGGAACAATGAAATGGAAGAAAGAATAAGAGATAAGATTGGTCAGCTTTGGGGCTGGTATGGACCAACTAATAGAGAATAAATAAGGTAGGAAGAATAAATGGTTAAGGCTAGGTATTTCATTTAGATAATTGTGGAATAAAGTAAAAAATAAGAATAAAAATGGATATGAAAAGAATTAACAGTAATTCTGGGTCAAATAAAGTTTTATAATTTTATTTTAAATATTTTATAAAATTAGGAATATGATTTAGATATTTAGGATAGGTTTTGTTTAGAGAAAGCTAAGTTTTGAGAGCTAATTATGCTTAAAATAGAAAAAATTATCTAAAAAACTAAAACTCATTTTATTTCATATTTATATTAAATATTACAAAATATAAATATCTCGAAATTTTTGTAAACTTTCATTGGCTAAAAAACTTGTTTCACAGCTTAAAACCTAAATAATGGCAAACTAAGCATTGAATAGTATTCTTTCGTTAAAGTCTCCATTTAAAATATTGAAAAGGCCTATGAGACTCATAATAAGTTCAAATATTGACAAATTATAATGGTTTTGAAGATTTTGATAGCCAAAAGTGGCACAAAAGTCAAAATAGTAAGGAAAAAGGTGTGAACGAAATGTTTCAAAAACATAACTAGGATTTCTAAATTTTTCAATGAGGTGAAAAATCATTAAAAATAATATAATTAAATTTATAAATAATCAAAATCCTAATTAAATTAGGACTTTTAAAAAAGAGGGTATTACATCAAGATCCTAGGTTTTTGAGATTTGGGGTATTACATAATCTCCATTTCTTGCAAACTTTGTCAAGGGTGAGACTCCACCTCATTAAAGTGCAACATATGTTTGGCTGAATTACTTGAGGTTTTTGATGTTTTCTCACACTTTTACTTTGCTTTTATCCCCTTCTCATTTGCTAGGAATTTTTTTTCTTCATTAGAGAATCCTTTAGCCATATTTATTATGACCCTTGTGAAGGTGTCCCATGATCTCATATACATAGAAAAAGTTGGGAAACCTTTTGTATTTCATATTGAAATTGGACCACCTTTCCCAAAATTTATTTTAAGGGATTATTTTGAAGGACAATCCACAAGAACCCAAATATTAATTCTCATGGATCTATTCCACCCAACAAAAAACTCTTCATCGAAGTTCAAAAAATATCCTAACTATTTCCCTATAACTTTTCTATATACCCTTGATCTCCTATTGTAAGGGTTATCATAAATTCTCACCTAAAAAGGGGCTCATGAAAGTTCTATGTCCACAAATGGTTGATTAGCTGTAAGGGGTTCAAGATTAAAGAGTTAATTATCAAAGTTCCATAGTCCATTATTCAGGACTTATTATGCTTAATGACTCTTAGGGAATTAAAAATAAATAAACATAGTAGGTTCAATTTCATTAACATTCAAACCCTTAATTGCTTTCCACACCATTGCCATAGTTGATTTGAGGGCTCTCACATTAAAATAGTGACCTATAAGGAGGATACCCACCAAAGGTCTTCTAATTTTGTTGTCACCATCTCCTTCATTGATGTCAAATTATATCAATGGACTCTCTATGTTTCCCCATTATTCAACCATTTGCACCCTTTAATCAATTCGTGCATCATTTTTTTAATAGAAAAAAACTACACCGAAGTTCAAAAGAGAGCATAAACATGTAAAAGAAAGACTAGAGGTGAAAACAAATTAGAGGTCAAGAGAGATAAGAAGAGAGATCACAATCCCATATAACCAAGGAGGAAAACCCTAACACCATAGGGGGATAAGTGACACCTATGTAGCCCTAGGGGAGAGGGAGAGTTTTTGGAAGATTTTAAGTGAATATAAAAATAAGGCTCCATACTCAAATATTCATATCTAGCATTCATAAGTACATTATACATCAATTTTTTTAAGGTAAATAAAGGTATAATTGTTTTATATAACATATATATTTTTTTAATATGATATAGTATTTGGAAGCATGTTATTCATGCTGTGTTCATAGTAGGAAAATTTTGATTTTAATATGCATAGAGATAAATGGAACAAATTACAATAATTTTATATAATTGTATACATACAAAAATAATTAAAATCATGAAAAAAATTAAATAAAAAAATTTATATGAACATTTTTCATCCTAACAAATAAATTATATAAGAAAAATAATATGCTCTCTATATAAGAGTAACACAAAGTTTTTGAAAATAATATGGAAAAAATAAAAATAAAATACTCGTAGACATAATTATTGTGGTAACAAACCAAAAATGTATAATCACAATTCAAGTGTAGAACCAATATCCTTCTCCCATAATCTATCTATCTTAACCACCTATTTCACTTCTTTTAAGAAAAATATTGTACTTTTGACGTCTACTTATAATGACTACTCATAGCAATGACTACCAAGAGTCCAAAATATCCACAAAAAAAATAAACTTTATAGTTTATTTTTACAAAACTTATCTCTATTGCAATTTATTTTCCAATTTCTATCCTTTGTTCTATCAAGAACGTTGCACAATGTGACACACATATTTACACATTTCATTTCCCATGAGTTCTATTAAAGTTTTCGATGATGATGAATACATAGATGGTGACTACGTATATGTAACCCCCCCCCCCCCATTTTTATCACTTAAAAATTTCTGTAAAAAGAATTAATTGTGGAAGCTAAATCATTAAAAACGTAGGGTGTTACTACTACAAATATTATAAGTTCAGTTCCTCTTACACTAAGTGTTAAAGCTAAAACATTTATCCTCTTAAATTAAGAATAACAATTGATAAGAATTAGAGAAATATTTCATTGAAATATTAAATTGTTCTGATAACAAAATATCAGACAAAAAAGTTTATAACATCCCCAACTTTACTACAGAAAAAAATTCATTTACGTGGAAGAACTATTTAAACATAAGAGGGGTGTTATCGTTATAATTGGTATAAGTTTGGCCACAAACTATCCTCATAACAATTACAAGGAAAAGGTAAAACAAAATACAAACCATGATAAATATAGAACAAGGACATTCCATAATAGAAATAAGAGTTAGGTGTTCATTTCAAAAGTATAATTGAAATACATAAATAAATATTCAGATAAAAATAACAAGGAGAAGAACCGGTTTAAAATAACAACTGGATAACACAACTTTCCAATACCCAACCTCGATCATAGAGCTATATCACTCTGCCCTGATCAGAGCATCATATGCACCAAAGCCATCTAATGAGTCTTTATTTATCTGTATAGACTTAGAAAGAGTCTCTACTCATGGGAATGAGCAACAAACATAGTAAGGATGATCAATATACTATGTACTGAGTAAGGTAACAATACAATCTAGAAGGTCACATAAATTCATAACACCATGAAAAAAGATGACAAGTGCATAAGTTGATCTTACTAACTTATTTAAAATTCTCCTAATATACGGTAATAGTGCAATGATAACTATTTTATGGTTTTATTTATATTAGGTTTATAGATTCCACTATTCTCAACTGGTGGAATGATAATCAAGTACAAATTCCATGGTAGGACACTCCTATCCACTATTCTCACAGGTGGATTGGTAATCTAAGTACAATCCTAGGGCAAAATGCTCATAACCACTAATGTAACACCCCCAAATTTACTACTGAAAAATTTCGTTTAAGACAAAGGTTTTAGCAGAAGCGAAAGAATTAAAACCATAAACTTGGGGGTATTACCGCCACACTTAGTACCAGACCGGTTCACTCCTACCGTTCCGATACTAAGTGCTAAGGCTAAACTAAACAATCATTAAGTAAGAGTCATCAAAACATGGGTCCATAGTTAACATAGACCATTCACGAAAACCACGAGTCAACAACCGTTAAAATATCGTTTAGGAATACAACTTAGAGTACGATTTCGAAACAAGAAGCGTAGTACAAAATATAACCAATAAAACAGATCCCAAGGGACCAATATCCGGATCGCCTACTCACTCAAGCCAAGCCTTCCACCCCATAATTTGTAACCGATCAAACCTGCATAGGAGGTCTGCTCCCCACCATTGGTGGATCATCACATGACCCATTCAATCAAGGTAGTATCAGTACGGGTCCAATACTGAGTAAGGGCGTTGGTGCGCTAAGGCCAAGCATACAATCATACAACATAACATATGTAGCACAATCATATAGACAACATGCGATAACCAGCAAGATAAGGCCCGAATACTTTCCGGTGACTTATTCTTATTTCTCATTAATAATAATACGTTCATTCCACACATATTCTTTAATAGTTCGTGTGAGTACGGGAACCCCACTATTATAGCCGGTGGAACGGTCACGAGGGCCATACCCTGCCACTATTATAGCCGATGGACCGGTCATGAGGGTAACATACCCTGCCACTATTATTTGCCGGTGGACTGGTCTGGCCCCGACTCACAAGGTGTTCCACTGTAAATATTCGTATCTTTCCCAGGTCTTATCATCATTCTGATTGGTTTGTTGAGCACGGAATCCCCCACTATTATAGCCGGTGGAACGGTCACAAGGGTCATGCCCTGCCACTATTATAGCCGGTGGACCGGTCACGAGGGTAACATACCCTGCCACTATTATTTGCCGGTGGACCGGTCTGGGTCCGGCTCAACAACTTTCTCTGTAAGTAGTTAATGTCTTAACATATCTTATTCAAAAGGTTTTCACCAAGGATACGCACAAATCATTCTCTTTATGCTTTACACATCGCAACCAATAAAATTCCGCATTCATAACTACCCTTTAATCGATAATACACATGATAACGCCAAACAACTCTAAGCAGTCATAACCAACCCTAATTGTCCACACCAACCCGTGGTTAACCACTCTCATCCCTATTTTACCATAACCACCGTACTTAGCCATCCCAAACCTTAATTATCCTCAACAGTCACAATTGGTTACTCCATCCCTACTTAATCACAACGCCCCAGAGTTAATCACTCCAAACCCTGATTCCATACGATCATTAACTCCCATGCAAAACCCTAATACCGCCATACCAACATTAATACCACCATACAACCCATAACACCACCATGTAAACCCTAATACCACCATAAGTCATTAATACCACTATACAATCATTAATACCGCCATACGAATATTAATACCACCATACAAACCCTAATACCACCGTGCAAACCCTAATACCACCATACAAACCCTAATACCACCATACAACATTAATACCTCCATAAAATCACAATACCACCATACGAACCCGAATACCACCATAAGCCATTAATACCACTATGAAATCATTAGTACCACCATACGAACATTTATGCCACCATACAAACCCTAATACCACCATGCAAACATTAATACCTCCATAAATCACAAATACCACCATACAACAGTAATACCTCCATAAAAACACAAATACCACCATACAACATTAATGCCTCCATAAAATCATAAATACCACCATACAAACCCGAATACCACCATAAGCGATTAATACCACTATGCAATCATTAGTACCACCATACGAACGTTTATGCCACCATACAAACCCTAATCCCACTATACAAACTTCAAGACTCCCATGATGGTTCCCAACTCATATTACCATTTATCTTAACATGCATGTCCTAGTGGGCCATAACATATTACATCATAAACATCATACATATAAATGTCATGCTCATGTCACGGAAGTACATACAACATACCTCAATCTCCAAGCTGCGCTACACATAAGACAAGTTATACACAAATCATATAATACATGGCATAGCATGACATACATAACATTCAACACATCCATGTCACACATAGCACAAGGCCATTAGCTTCGTCCTTACCTAAGGCGACGTCGGGCTTGGAGCACGCTCCTCTAACTCCTTAGGGCTTTGGTCGGGGTTACCTATAAAAGGGGAAAATGCTAAGTATTAGTTTCCCTTATAATTACTATCACTCCTCATTCTAGTTTAAGGTTAGGGTTTTTATTACTAAAAAGGGTTTTATACAAAACTAGGGTTTTTACTTTAGAATTAGTATACTAAATATTAGTAGTCAAAATATAGTTATTTATGATACTTATTATTACACTTATTTTATTGAGCCCATTAGTTCCATTCTTGTAATACCAGTTTCACCGGTCATAGTAAAATAGTGATAATAATAATAATAATAATAATAATAATAATAATAATAACGATAATAATAATAATACTTAGGTGACAATGGTGTTAGGTTTGAAATAATAATATTATAAGGTCACAATATTACAAGTAAACTATTCTTAAGGGTGATAATGATAATAGTAATAATACTAATAATAACGATAATAATAATAATACTCCTAGTAGTAATGGTTATAACAATAATACAACCAAGTAAGGTTAAGTAGTAATAATAATAACCATAGTAAGGATAATAGAGATAATAATAATAAAAATGTTAATACTAATAATTATAAGAATAGGACCAAAGTTAAGTATAATACAAGTTAGGGTTTAAAAGGGATGTTAGTATTAGTAAGAAAATAAGACATTAATAATAGAGACAATAATAATGGTAATAATGACAATAATAATAATAATCATAATAATAATTATAGTAATAATAAAAGTAATAACAATAATGATAATAATAATAATAATAATAATAATAATAATAAGTATATTAGTATCAATATTAGTAGAAAATAGTAGTAATTATATAAAAAGGGGTATTAGGGTTCGGATGAGTGGAGAACCACCTAGGGTCGGTGGTGGTCCGGCGGCGGTGCGTGGCGGCGACGGCGGCGGTGGTGGAGGAGGAGAAGATGGGGAAAGATGGAGGTGGCGGTTAGATGAGAGGGGAAAAGGAGGAGAGGGAGGCAGGGGAAGTTGAAGGCAGGGAAAGGTAGAGGGAGGTCTGCTGGGCATTTTGGAGGGTGGAAGAGGCTCTGGTGGCGGCTAGGCTGGCGGTGGGAGGCGGCGCAAGGGCGGCGAAGGCTGGAAGAGGTGGTTTCGGGCAGTGGACTTTGCACGGCTAGGGTGGCACGTGCAGGGCAAGGAGGAGGGTGGCGGCGGCTTGGTTTTGTCGAGGGAGATGCAAGGATGATAACGGTGGGAAGCGGTGGTTTCGGCGGTGGCTGGAGGCGACAGGAATGGCGTCTGTTCTGGCGGCGGCGGAATAGAGTTTCAGCAAGGTCCAGAGGAAGGGACTTGTTGTGGCCGTTCGGGAGGGGGTATTTATAGGCCAAGGGGGGAGGAAAACGACGAAGGGAGAAGGAGGCGTGCGAGGCAGGTGTGCAGGTGGCCGGCCGGTGGCAGGTGGTGCAGGTCCTGCCATGGCAGGCTGGGTCGGGGAAGGGGAGAAGAAAGGGAGAGAGAAGGGCACGTGGGAAAGGGAGAGAGGGACTTGGTCGGGGTCGAAAAGAGAAAGAAAACGACGGGAGAGAGGCAGGTGAGGACGATCAGCGTGTAGAGGTGGTCGGCGATATTCGGGGGTTGGAGGGTTGAGTTGCAGGTCGGGGAGGAAGAAGGAAGAGGAAAGGAGGAGGACCGACGGTCCAGGGGAGGAAAAGAAAAGGAAGGGGGACCGGTCGGTTTGGTGGCATTATAAAGTTTTAAAACAAAACGCGGCGTTTTGAGGATTGTTTGGAAAAAACGCTACGTCATCGTCGGTCTGGCAACGATTACTTTTTTTCTTATTGTGACGCGGCGTTTCGGCGACTATAGCGTCGAAACGCAGCGTTTGGTTTCATGGGCGGCTGGCTCGCTGGGCCGCGGGCGAGAAGAAGGAAGGAGAGGCGGGGAGGGGGGTCTGGGCTGCGTAGGCCAGCCCAGTCCGGGGGGGAAAGAAAGAAAAAGAAAAAAAGAGAAAAGAAAGAAGAAAAGGAAAAAGGAAAAAATGGAGAAATGATAAAATGGTTGGGTTGGAGGTATTTGGGTATTTATTTATTTATATAATTAATTTATATATTTAATTTTAATAATAATTATTTTAATTATAATAATTAAATCCATTTTTAGATTAGTTAGGCTATTTTGAATAAATTGTCCTTAACTTCCATTTTAATTAGTAAAATGTCCAAAATTTTCTAATAACTTATTTATTATTTTCTCCTTATTTTTCCTAAATAAATTTCCTCTTTATTTAATAAATTCACCTATTTTCTTAATCTTTCTCTAATAAATTATTATTTGCCATAATTCCTAAATTAGGATTTTTGGGGTATTTCAACTAATTTCACAGGTGGATCGATAATCAAGGTATAACTGGTCCTTACCCATGTGGTATTCCACTGTAAGTAATTAGTGTCTTACCAAAATTTATTATCATTTAATGGTTTACTTTACTTGAGTTTGGGACCCCACTATTCTCATAGGTGGAACGGTAATAGGTACAACTCTAAGGCAATATGCTCCTGACCACTATTCTCACTAGTGGATCAACATTTATAATTGGGACTAACTCAAGTGATCTTCTACTTTAAGTGATTAGTGTATTATTCATGCTTTATTTATTTCAAGATCATCACATAGTCATATACACCTACTCATGTAAGGCACTATCCCAACTCTTACCTAAAACAACCCTGTTTCCCTTTAGAAACCCTAATCTCACAACACTAGCATATCCTTTCCTCTATTTTCCATTTTAGGCCCCAATTTACCCAAAAAATATCAACATGTTATTAGACACCCCATATTCAAGATTCATGTACTATTAATCCCACATTTTTCACATGTGATAATAACTAGCCTCTAGGGTTACTCCTCTAAAACCCTAATTTCTCCTATTTAGCATAGTCCCTTCTCTAGTGCTTGTTTAGTCCTCAATTTCATACCCTTACATAGAATGATATTGTTAAACATTGACTTAAACATTGTGATCTAACTCCCACATTTTAAACACGTGATAATAACCTACCTATTCGGCCTCCTCCAAAATTATAATTTCTCATTTTAACCATGACTACTTTCCTCTACTCGTGTGGCTACCAAATGTGGTATACATTCCCAAAATGTTATGGTTGACATCATGTTTAAAGGTTCTAATCCAAATCCCCCATCTTTTACATGCAATAATAGCTTACCTCTAGGGTTACTCCTCAACCTCCTAAAACCCTAATTTCATACTTTGGTCGTAACTCCTTCCCTAGTGCTCGAATGACTTCCCAAATTTGCATGACTACCTAAGATGCCATTATTAACCTTGTATCTACTCCCTATTACCAATCCCCCACTTTATTCACATATGATCATAACTTCCACCTAGGTTTTACTAATATCATGTATGGTCTCTCTCCTCTATACAGTATTTACCATAAACCCCTTTATTTTTGCCCCAGTTATTTCATGTAGTATCCTCAACCTATTTATAGTATTGAACAAAATACCCTTAGGTCACTAGAACCCTACTTCTTCCATCCCTAAGTCACATGACACCCAACATAAAGGACTCTTCAACTTTTCACACATGCAATATCATAAAAATATGAAATGAATATATATAAACACTTGAAATCAACACATTCATGACTATACAACTTTCTTACCTTTTACTATTGTTAAGCTAAAACTGTATACACAACATTAGAGTCATTTATCATTTCATATATGCCATCACACATCAACACATCAAGGACATATATTATAATACAACAAAATCCTATCTATGATTGTATCTTTACCAAAGCGGCTCCAATCTCTAAGTATACACAACCTATGCCTCCTCTTCCACTATCACTGGTTTGTTAGCTAGAAACAGGGATTCGTATAGTTTAGACTTTCCTTTCTCTTCTATTTTTTTTAAAAAGAAAGACTTTGACTTAAAGAAATCTAAAAGAGGGGAAAGGAAATGGAGGTAACCAAAGTGGGAAGAAAATTGTGTAGGGCGACACGGTAGCAGTGAAGGCAATGATGGTTATTTTAGAGAAGTGGGTGAGGGTTAGCAGTTTAGGGTCGAGGTGGAGGTGGTATTGGGATTTGCTGGAGTTGGTGGTGGTTGATCTAGCGGACAACGGTGGTGTAGGGGTAGGATAGATTGAGAGGGAGAAAGAAGAGGGGGGATGAATCAGGGGCTTGTTGTGGCAATTGCACTGGTCGGGGTACCTATATAGGGTGGCTCTGATGTGGTGGTGGCAAGGAGGGAGAAGAAAAGAGCTGGTGGGGGCAATGTAGCTAGATGTGGCTATAGGCACATGAGAAGGGAAGGGGAAGAGGAAAGGGGGAAAATGTGGCATGATAGTAGTGGGTAGGGTGTAGATAGAGAGGGGAGGTGGCAAGATGGTTGACTCAGTGACAATAGGTGGCAAAAACGCTAGAGTTGGCAGGGACGGAGGGGGAAGGAAAATAGGGATCGACGGGTAAGCTTGCAGGTGGAAAATAAAAGAAAGTAGAGGCTAGGATGTATTTATAGGTAGGGGAGGTTGAGTGATAGGGGAAGACAATAGGGGAAGGGCAGGTAGCTCGGTGTGCATAGATACATAGGGTGGTTGTAGGGGGGTATAGGGCAGGGTGCAAGGATAGAGGCAGGGGCAGGGGTGTGACCACTATACAGTGGCACTGTATGGTCGAGAGGGGAAAGGTGAGGGAGGTGGGAGACGTGGAGGGGAGGGGACGGTTGGTGCAGAAATGGAAAGGGGAGGGCAACGTGAGGAAGAAGACGGGTAGTGAAGGAAGAAAAAAGTAAAAGAAAGAAAAGAAAAGGAGAGGGACGGGCCTAGGATCACCTATGGGATGGGAAGAAAGAAAAAAAGAAGAAGGTTTGAGCCAGGATGGCACAACCTAGAAGAAAGGAGAAGAAGAAGAAAGGAGAAGAAGAAGAAAGAAAAGAAAAAGGAAAGGAAGAAACAAATAAGGAAAAGAAAGGAAGGAAAGAAATTTTGGGTATGAGATTTATGTTTGATTTTTAGAGTTAAGATTTTATTTTTTTGGTTAGTAATAATAAAAAATCACCAATAATTAATTTAAGATAATTAAATAAAAAAATTAGAAATTAGGTTAAATTAAAATATTGATAAATCAAATTTAGAATTTTAAAATTTTGGAGTACTACATCACTACCCCCTTAAAAGAAGACTTAATCCCTAAAGTCATAATTCAAGGCTTGTGAAGGAAATCTGGTGGCTAGCCCTAATTGATTCTAGTGGCTAGCTTTAATTGAGAGGACATCATACTACTAGATACTAACCCTTAAAAGAAAGTAATCCTGAAATCTAACACACCTATAATGAAGAGTTTAGGGTATGCCTCACGCATGTCCTTCTCTGTCTCTCAAGTGGCTTCTTTTGCTCTATGACGACTCTAAAGGATTTTCACAAGCACAATAGAGGTCATCTGGATTCAACATACCTTGGTGTCAAAAATTCGCAAAGGCCTCTCAATATAGGTTAAAGAGTCATCGAGCTCGATCTCATGAGGCAAGATCACATGGGAGGGATCTACAATGTACTTTCATAATTGTGAGATGTGGACAACGTTATGGACTTGTGATAACTCTAGCAGGAGTGTCAAATGATAAAAAAAACTCTCCAACTTTGTTAAGAATCGCAGGAGTGTCAAATGATAAATAACCTCTCCAACTCTGTTGAGAATCTCGTAGGGGCCAATATACCTTAGGCTCAACCTGCCCTTCCTACCAAACCTCTACACTCCCTTGGTAGGTGAAATCTTCAATAGAACTCTATCCCCTAGTTGTCACTACAATGTCTTTGATCTCCATTACTCTTTTGATGACTCTGAATCACTCTTATCATGTCTTGGATCAACCAAATCTATTGGGTCATCTCCTTAATTATCTCAGGCCCAAGCACAATTATCTTGTTATGATTTCATATGTGTTACGCTAGTATTGTGATTGTAAGACCCCTCTCTCTACTCTATAGGTGACCTATGGGTCTTACATGGGGTAAGAATACTTAAAGGTTAGGGTGTCATGAGTGGTTGTGTAAGTCATGGCTACAGAGCTATAGATCACAGTATTTGCCATAGTCGTAGAGTTATTAGTGACATATTGTTGTGGGTTCCTTAGTCGCCATGCCTTGGATGTGAATAATATTATATTTTGGATATGGATAATATTATTTTTTTGGATGTGAGAAATACTCTATATTGAAAATGGATAATTAAAATAAGTGGAATAAGTGAAACAAGTGAATTATGATATCTTATACAAGGAAATGGGTAATAATGTGAACTACACATGTGATGTAATATCTTTTGGTGAATTGATCAATAAGTGGTTCTATGAATTAAATTAGAATGATTATATGGAAATTAGTGATTGATGTAAATGTAATTAAATAAAGTGAATAATGGTGTGCAATTTAATTCATGCTTAATAAAGATTGTATATTTTTCGTTGGGATGTGCATTGATATATGGGATATACATTACAACTACTTTTATTAGTTTGCATATATTGTTCTTTTGTTTTCTATGATCTTATATGAGAGCATGCCCTTCATATTTTATCAGTTATGGCAAGTATGTGAACCTACAAGTGCATGCTATTGCTATGAGTTGGTTTATTTACTCATTAAATCATTATACATATATTATCTGTGTTTAGATGTTTGTATGCAGGTACTATAGTTTAATTCAAATATTATTTGGAATTGGGTTGAGAGTTAAAACTAACCAAAGTTCTTTCCCTCTAGAACACTTGTAATTATTTGTAAATATTTTGGAAGTGAAGTTGTATTGAAAATTTTGAAGTTGGTGTTGTAAATGACTATTTATAGTTCTATTGTTTGATTTAGATTCTGAATATAATGCCCTTATTTTTCACTACTCATAAATTTTGTTTTAAAACATTGTGGAAGTAGAAACATACTAAACACATCTAGGAAAAATAAGGTGCTACTATTGCACCTAACATAGGATAGGAATTAACCGCCCTTCCTATGTTAGATAGGAGGCTAATAAACCAAACCAAGCAAATTGAAAGTAGAGTGCGTAAGAAACATGATATATAGATACTTAAAGAAAAAATTTATAGGATAGGACCTCTGCGGTCCTCGAAATATTCAAATATATGAGACTATGTTAAACTAAAAAAAATTACAATGGTAGAAAACAAAAGTAGGGCATATCCCCAAACCCTAGTTCAATAAGGACCAAACAACACTCTCTAGATATCTACACACTCAAGACTAAGCCCCAAAATAAGGTAGGTCCACTACTAGACATCCCCTAAAACCTACACATGGTCCTCTATTCATGAGAAGGAACATGTGATCGAAAAAACAAGCACATTAGTATGCTTCATACTAAATATGTTAAGTTACCTCTCCAATGAGAGTCATAATCATAAAAAGTCCTAGTATAATGTGGAGATCATACTACACAAATATTTTCTACATAACATAAGTACCATAAATAGTAACATACTAATAAGCAAGCAAGTCATTGAAGCAACTTATTAGGTTTTTTACCATCCATTCACATAGTTTTCCATTAGGTCTATTTTCCACTTACATAATCTATTAGGTTATTTATTTATAAGACATTATTTCCCTTTCAGTTATTTTTCTTTTATTTTTTTCTTTATCCACATCCTTATTTTGATTCTTATATAGCGATGGACTATGTACCACCCTCTGGTATCACATCACATACCATGAAAGCTTATCCACATCAGAGGATATAAAGTCTGGTCGAAGCCAAGTAACCACCAATGGACATGATGTCGAGTTGAAGCCAAAACCACTCAGGTGACTAGACCCTTTAGTATCGATACCTCCTAGTACAAGATCATTGTCTAGAGTAGATAAGACACTAAGATTTACTAGGATCCCACCCGAAGGTAAAGCCTGAAAGTACCAATAAAAGCTCAAAGTTAGACTAACCCTTGGTAGATAATTGATGATTGGGTAACCCAGACCCATATACAACTTGAACATCTTCCATTTTAAGTAATTAGTGAGTTATTTTGCGAGGTTATATGATCATAGAAGGCCCATACAACATCCAAGAAATACATCCACATACACACTCCACATTAACCATTTTTTATACCCTCCAACCATGTGGTGGGATTTCCATTAGTGCTTAATAATATTAATCAATCCATCATGATAATCAATTTTAGGCCAAGAGTCTAGATTACATTACCCTTTTGAAGTCATAAAACACCTATTCACATTTTTCCACTAAAGCCTTCCCAAGCACTTACTGAGCATGCTATAAATTATGATCCATTTAATCCATCCATGCTAAAAGTGTATTTCCATCATTAAATAATCATATAGTAGCATTGGGCATAGTCTTAAAACATATCAATTCCAAAAGATCAAAATCACATAATCTGGCTGAACCAGTCGATTGGTTTAGGCTAACTAGTCAATTGGTTTAGGCTAATTAGTCAATCAGTTTGGGCCAACCAATCAATTGGTTTAGCTTAGCTAAACCTAAGGTTCTCTTAAATTAGTTGATTGGTCTGGCCAAACCAATCTACCGCTCTACGACTAGTCAATCGATTCTGTCAAACTAGTCAATTAGTTTAAGTAGAGAACAACTAAGGTCACCACACACCAACCGGTCTATCGGTTTAGGCCAACTAGTGGACTATTTTGAAAGCCAATCAATTAGTTTGGCCTAACCAATCGATCGATCTACTCCCAAACAACAAAAACAAACATTTTTCATATGAACCATACTCTAAAATCCTACCACATCCCAACTAAAGCATATTATAGCAACATGCCAATATTTAACAAGCTCATAAACTGAATCATGTTTTACATTCAAGCAAATCAACCCTATTTTCTGTAAAAGTAGCCTTTTTTTCTATGCTTCACAATTAATTTCACATGCATCAATTAGAAGCCAAACTATCATTCAGGTATACAAAATTAACAATTTACAAAATATCTCACATCACATGCTTATTCATGCCACATTTTAGAAGTAACAATGACTACTTGTTGTTTAGTAAAATTTTCCACTAAGGATGAAAAACTAAAGCTGGAAGGTTCTTAAATTCAAAAACCTTTAAAAACAAAAAGTTAAAACTCAAAAATCATTAAATAATTTTCACAAATCATAACTCACATTAAAAGGAAAATGAACTTACAACACCTAAAAAAATAGATGAAGATTCGTCTGAGATCAACTCAAATTCCTCCTAAATTTACCACTGTCTTGCTTAAAGATAAAAAAAGGAGCTAGAGAAAGGATCATAAGAGTAAAAAGAACTTGAAAGCAATCTCAAAGTGGAGAGAAAGAATACAAGTTCTATAGAGTGAGATATTTCTGAGGCTAAAAGAAAAGTGAGAAAAAAGGTGATTAGGGTTATTTATAGCCAATAAATCTGTTAAGGAACAAGTAGGGTTATGAAATAGAATGAAAACCCTAATTTTTATCATTCAAATCCGAGTTGAACTAGTGGATTTATTAAGAATAGGTTGACTTCTATCTTAGAGCTCAAACAATGTTTTTTTGGAGAATATAGGTTAAATTCGTGCAGAAAATATCGAACACAAGAAGGATAATAGAAGATTAGTGTGGGAGGGAATATCCTAGCTAAGCAAGGATAGTCTAAAAATTGAAGCATATTTCTCGAGGTGTGTAGAGGAGAGAAGTGGATGAAGACAAAAGTGAGGTCATCCTCTCCATCGATTGTCAAAATTGAGCCCTCAAATATGTTCGAGGTAGTGAAAAAAGCCAAATAAATGATAATTGGGTTAAGAATCACTAAATAACATCTTGGATTTAGATTATCAAGGTTCCATTTTGATACAAGACATTTCCCAGAAAAATCAAGCTTAAAAAATACTCAACCCAACCAACCAGTTGATTTGTTTTACCTACCAATTGACTGTTCTAACGGCCAATCGATTATATCAATCAAATAAAACCCCTTATCTGAAATAACAAACCAGTCAATCAATTCATAGAACCGGTCGATTGGTTTGCTTAAAAACTTATTTTATTTAATTTTCCAAACTTTATTCAAATCCATCTTTACCTCAAACCCAACTATAGATCAAAATCAAGATAAAAAATTATCAAATTTTATTAAACACCAAAATTTTTGATTCATTAAATCTTAAAAAAAATATGGGGTATTACATTGGAACACAGCTTTTCCACTTATTTATCAGCGATGATTTTACAGGATTTTTCGTTGACTTTATTAGTAAGGATTTTTAGTTTGGATTCTACTTCAGGATTTATTAAACATGTTTTTATCCTTGCACCTATCAGGAGATAGATAGTGAACATCTGTCTTATAGTGGGTGTGGTGGTAGTACTCCCCATTTTTTATGTTTAATTCTACATTATATCATTTTTAAACAAATTTTTTCAGGAGTGAAAATGTGAGTGTTGCAATAACTTTATCTACAACTTAATGACCAAGCACACCATGATCTTATGTCTATTAAGACACTTATATAATAGACTTCATTGAACATTATTATGGTAGAACTATTCACCGTCTTCCATTCCTTCATAATAATTATCTGAAAGAAAAATATAATTATTTTCATCATAAAGCAAAATATTATTCTATATATCCGGGTCAATTTTCTATAACATCAATCATTGTAGTATATAATATTAAGAATAGATGCTTTGGAATTCTTTTGCCCAAAAGAGATGGCGAAATAGATGACAATATATCTTGAATATGTAGTCCACAATATACCTAAAACCATTCAAATTTTGAACCCACATTTATTTAAATTTAGAAATAAGAGTATTCAACATGCTTTTGTTTATTTTTTTATTAATTTTTTTAATTCATTCTTCTTTTTTGTCATTGGTTCTTTATGGTTAATGAATTAAAGATAGAAATCAAATGAATTCCATTATTAGTGCAATTTGATTTCAATGAATGTATAATCAAAAATATGAAGAGATACTATTTAACTATATTAGGTGTCCGAAGATGCCACAAATTGATAGAATACTTTATGCATTTAATGCTATATTTTATGATGTAATACAATTAATATTATGTTCCTAATGTATATTGATTTATACTATGAAAAAGAAAATTTAAGAATTGAAGGCTACGAACATTTGATTTATTATGAAATGTTGAAAATTAATTATGTAACACCTCATTTATTATTATTCCGTTGCATTGTAAATGATACAACTTGTAAATCTACTTGAGTAGTTTAATGGGCACGCCTATAAGTTAAACTACCATTATTAACTAATGATAAATGAACACTATTTAAGAAATTTGTTAGACCCATATATAGTGTAGGTAATTTAATAGGTATTGCTTACTGTATAAGTTAGGATTCATAATTGCATTATTAAATGCTGTAATGAATAGTCAATTTATGAGTAATAATTGCCACAACTGGGCAAAAAATTTGTTTGCATATTGTTTGCCAAAAAACTTTATTTTTATATAAATATAGGTATATATATATATATATATATATATATTCATGGGACTCATTTTTATTAATAATAAATAATAAGATTATAATTATATAAATAATAGCATTTAAAGTAATAACAATAATAATATTTAAGAATTATCATCATCATCATCAACAACAACAATAATACTTAATTGTAGTAAAATTTATCATATATTATTTATTTGTTCTTACAATTAATCATTGTCATTATTTATATGATTATTTTGATTATTGATCATTATCATTATTATAACATTTGTTTTGATATAATCTAATATAAAAATGATAAAAGAGCCATGCCTCAATATTAAATGTAGGAATATTGATTGATGCCCACAAAGCCACAATCATAGAGGATATCAAAGGCACTTAGGGTATAATTCATCGGCAGAAGAGATCAAGTCTAACACATAGTTATTCTAAAATATTTTTAAAATTAATGACCAACTTTATAAATTAACGAAATTACTTTTTTTTTTGTCAACTAACATGCATTTTGAAATTTATTTAGGTTGTCATTCATTTTTAAATTATTTTAAATAAAATATACTTAATTGTAAACTTTTTAATAATAATTTTTTTAAAACAATATATTATATTAATATAGAAAATTTTATCAAAAATTTAAAATTTCCACTAGCTACCGCCAACTTAAGGATAGTAAACCAATCGTGATTAGGGCTGTAAACGAACCGAGCTAAGCCGAATACCCCTAGGCTTGGATTCGACTCGTTTAACTAAACGAGCCTAAAATGATGTTTGAGCTCGGCTTATTTAACTAAACGAATGAGACGAGCCGAACTCAAGAGCCAAAACTAAAAGTAAACGAGCCGAGCCTGAGCCTCATTTTTAGGCTCGTTTAACTAAACAAACGAGCTGAACCGAGCTTTTAACAAGCCGAGCCGAGTCAAATACTGAACTGGCTCAGCTCATTTACGGCCCTAATCGTGATAAAACATGTTGTCCCGACGGTCATTATAGGAGTTTGAATCCACATGGTTTGTATTTTATTCTTTGTAGACATTATTAGTGTATCAGCTATCCTCATCCCCAGCGTAGGTGGGTTGCACTTGCATTCCGTGATTCGCCAGCCTTCACCTAATTTTAGTGCAGGGACGGTGGAGATTTCCAAATTAAGGAACCATCTTTTGATAAATGATATAAAAGTATGAAAAATTAATAGCATAAATTCAAAAATTAGGTAAATAATTTAAAACATTAGGAAAATAATGGCTTCGTGAATTTGTCCCGTCTCAGGGCGGAATCGGGTTCTGCTCGTCTCATCAGTGTCATCAAAATCCAATCAACGTCCATATTTAAAAATATAAGAAAAATATAGGGAGAAAAGGAAAAAAGAATGTCCTTCCACTTTCAAAGTCCTCCTTGTCCTTCTTGCTTAACTCCTTTAGTCCCTCCTAGTTCATCACTTGCTGAGGCTCTTACACCATGTCCTGTGATACCGCCGTCATCGCCTGGTCGGTATTCTACCTATGCTTTCCCGTCTCTGTCTCCTGCTGTTTCTTTCTTTCTTTATTATGTGTTTGCCTGTCTTCCATCCATATAGTTTTCTTTCTATTATTGAGCGGTATGAATTGGATTCTAAATCACTGATATTTGCTGTCTTCTGGAATGAATGATGACGACGACAGGGGTTCAGGGGAAGATGGTCAATTAGGATTAGGAAACAACGAAGAAAAAGAAAGGGTTTCTCTAGTTAAAGCTCTTGAACCATATCGCGTTTGTTCTGTTGTTGGCGGTAGTCGTAATTCCCTGGCAATTTGTGAAGATGGCAAGGTAAAGTAATAAAATTGTATTTGGAAGAATCAATTTTATTTTAGCTCGATCTGATCAGCTTTCCTTTATTTGGTACCCAGTTTGCTGCTTTTCCACTGAGCTTCTTCTTTCGTTGTGGAAGTTTGATTGGGGTGTTTTTTACTGTTATGTGTTATGATAGTTGTTTACATGGGGATGGAATCAAAGAGGAACTTTGGGGCATCCACCTGAAACTAAAACCGAGAATGTTCCTAGTCTTGTTAAATCTCTTGCCAATGTGAAGATTGTACAGGTGAGTTTGTGAGGTGGAGAATGTACAGTTGCAGTTTTTTGGCTTAATTTTGCTAATTTTTTCTTCTTATAATAGTGGATTTATGGTATGGATGTATTGGTTACAGGCAGCCATTGGCGGCTGGCATTGCTTGGCTGTGGATGATCAAGGCCGTACCTATGCCTGGGGTATCTCTCTCTTCCCTTCTCCCCCCACCCCCCAAATAATATACAAAAAAGGAAAAAAATGCTGCAGAGTTTGTTAATTTGCTGATTTTCAGGATGTATAAAAGCTGAAAAAGGATAATGATCGTTACATTGGACTAGAATCTAGGAAGGATGATTGTAAATATGCGATTTGTGGTATTGTTTGTTCCTTTTGAGTTAGGGTATGACATTGTGTATTCGCCTTATAAGCTCTTCCTTTTTCACTCTTTCAAATTGTGGTAAATATCTGGTTTTGGAGGGGATAAGTGAAGTTTTGATTTGAATAAAGCGCATGCCCTATGGTTCTTTTGCTTCTCCCTGATGTTTTGATTGATATTCTTTGAAGCAATGATATACAATTTTCTAATAATGAGAAACATGTCTGTTGTAGGCGGGAATGAGTATGGTCAATGCGGTGATGAATCTGAGAGAAAAGATGACACTGGTAGACTTCTGAAAAGAGATATTGCAATTCCTCAACGTTGTGCCCATAAGCTATCAGTTCGCCAGGTTTCTATCTTTTTTGGTCACTTCTTTCAAATATTATGCTGCTTTATTTACTACTATAGTTTGCGTAAGCCTTGATTTCAATTACATATGCAGATGAACAATGCCATGTGGCTGTGAGACTTGCAATAATCATAATGTTGTAAAAGCCTTTGTGCCCCCTCTCCCCCACCTTTGGTTTTTATATATGGTGGCATGCTGTAAGTATGGAATTCAATAAATTTGAAACTGCCATTTGATGGTAACTGTTTAATGTTGTAGGTAGCTGCTGGGGGGACACACTCTGTGGTCCTTACTCGTGAAGGACATGTTTGGACATGGGGTCAGCCCTGGCCGCCTGGTGATATGCAAGTGCTCCTTACTCTTTGAAATTTGCATCGGCTCTTGGCATTTATTTCTAACTTTGTATTCATTCTAGGGTCAAGTCATATTCACTCACCTCTTGATGGTTTCATCATTTTTCAGCAAGAAGATTTCTGTTCCCGTAAGAGTACAAGGGCTTGAAAGGGTAAAGTTGATAGCAGTTGGTGCATTTCATAACTTGGCTCTAGATGAGGATGGGACTCTGTGGGCATGGGGTAACAATGAATATGGGCAACTTGGTACCGGAGATACACAACCTAGATCACAGCCTATTCCCGTCCAAGGACTGTCTGGTCTTACTGTGGTATGTTTACTGCCTGTACTGCTTTATATTTCTGCTGTCTCTGACTTACCAGTAAAGAAGTTTGCTCTGTTTCTCTGTCCTTCCATCCCCACCTTGATAGCCAATTGATTATTTTATGTACAGATATTCATTGATTGTCTTCCTAACGTGAAGCACGTAGGTTGAAAATCTCAGGCTGAATCATAGCAACTGAATGTTTCAACAGTTTCAGATTTTGAAACAGATTACGCTTATGAACATTACACATTAAATAGTTCATTCAGTAATTTTAGTGCTGTTAGTGTATCAATTTCTTATCATTTTTGTGCTATATGCTAGTGTGAGCTTTTTGTTTAGTTGTATGATGAGTTTGGTGTATGCAAAACCAGGTTGATATTGCTGCTGGTGGGTGGCATTCTACTGCAATAACAGTTGATGGAGAGGTAATTGTTCTTTTCATAAGCTTCGAAAATTTGTTGGGTTCCTAAATCAACATGGACAAATCAGATTGAGTATGATCTGCATGGAAGCAATGAATGTTGTGTAGCTTTAGTGATAATTGGCTTAGGTTCTTTTTCGGACCTACTAGCTCACTGGGTCCAAAATCCAAATACAAAGCTTCCAAACATGCTCAGAAAAGTTGCCTTTTCTGTTGGGAGACTTCTATTTCTAAATTTTCTGTGTGCAGGACTTATCATAGATATTGTCTTGCAATGATTTGTTAATGCTCTTCCCTCCCAATATATCTTATATGCCTCGATTGCTTGTTAGTGGAGAAAAAAGATATGATCTTGAAACACTTTTGACTTCTCTCATATCCTCATGGTTCTAGGTTTGAATCACAAGGTGAATAGGGCTTTCTTAGTCATTTATCACGACCTTAATAAAAGCTTAATTCAAGATAGGACTTAATGTATGTTTATATTACCATTTCAGCTAGCTTTAAGCTTATTTGACCCAAAAAAAAGGCTCTTTGAACCAGTTTTAGAATTAGTTGTATGATAAACTGTTTTTAGCTCTAAAGTTAATTTTTTTTGATATAAGCCTATTAGAGTAACTTATGAAATAAGTTCAATTTTCGGCTTTCAGTTAATTTTTCAGTTAGTCATGTCAAAATATCTTAATCCTCCTTTATAGAACATTCTGATTGATTTACCATCTTGATTGTTGAAGTATAAGCTTCTATATCATTGATCTTTTCTTTTGGACTTGTATTGTTTGGTACTTTCAGGTTTATGGCTGGGGAAGAGGAGAGCATGGAAGACTTGGATTTGGAGATGACAAGAGTAGTAAGATGGTTCCCCAGAAGGTGCAACTTCTGGGTGGGGAAGGCATTGTTCAGGTATACCTTGCCTTGGCTAAATGGATGGGAGTTCTTACATACTGTGGACATTGTTGCTTAGTTTTGCAGCGTTAGGATCCATACTGTGGGCATTGTTGCTGAGTTTTAGCTGAAGCTCTCTTTCTTCTGATTTTCTATTAGGTGTCCTGTGGAGGCACGCATTCGGTTGCATTAACGCGGGATGGTCGCATGTATTCCGTAAGCATTTCATCTCATTAACTCGCCTCCTTACTGTTCCAACTCACTCATTCTACAGCCAGCTGTGAAACCAATCCACGAATACTACTAACTTGGTTGTGGTTGTGCTTGAAAAACTCTTGGGGCACAGTTTGGTAGAGGTGACCACGGTCGTCTTGGGTATGGAAGGAAAGTAACAACCGGTCATCCGATGGAAGTGCCAATAACCCTACCATCTCCGAAACATAATATCAGCGAGGAAGGCGGAGCTGAAGGACATTGGCGTGCTAAACTTGTGGCTTGTGGTGGGCGCCATACTCTGGCATTAGTTGAATGGTAGAGCCTGACCCAAATGAATGAGTTAGTAAATTATGAGAAAAAAATTGTTGAACTTAACATACAGCTCCAGGAGTGTATTTATATTGTAACGAGAGGTAAGATTTTAGTACCAAGTTTTGTCATTTGAGTTCTGATTGCCGTATGCCTCCTCGACTTTGTGGCTGAAGCAAACGAACTGAAATTCAATTACATTTTCAATCGTAATTCTCCAGTCTAGCACCCAAGGTATGATTTCACCTACTCGATCCTGTACGTGCAAGGGGACATAGGTTACTATCCACTGAGGGGCTTTTTAGGCATCAGCGGACACGGGTTACTATCTATGGATTACTATAGAAGGTCCAACGTTTAGAGTTTATTTGGCTTGAAAACTTTAAAACTAATAGAATTAAAAAAAAATATATCACTTTTAAAATTCTACAATTACACCTCTATTTATGAGTCCATAGTTGGAACTAAAGGGTGCGGTCGAATTTGAATAAATTTTTTTATTTGAATATTTTTATACATAAAATTTAAATTGAGTTTATGTTATTACGTTACTTTATTTTCATCCATAAGACTATATAAATATATTATAAAATTATTTTAAAATTTTATTTGATGGAACTCTAAAGCTTTTTAAAAGCATCAAAATTTTATTTGAGGAAAAATTTATAAATTTTGTTTTAAAAATATTTCAAGGGAGTAGGTGAATGTACTATCATCCGGCGCGTATATTTTGGTTCTATTGGAGCACAAAAAGTCAAGTAAACCTCTATGTGTCCCCATGTTTCCCTCAGGAAGTAGGGGTAACTTGCACCTTGTGCCGGCTCTTAGCACGTGTCATGCCTAGAGTTGGCAATTGGGCGGGTCGGGTCATTATCGAATCGGGTAACATGATAATAGGATCATATCGGTTTCGAATAATTTCGGATCATTTTGTCGGGTCGGACTGTGTCGAGTTTGATTCGGATCAACTCAGTATCGGATAGTCTCAGATCATTCTAAGCTCTCAGGTCGGGTCTGGTTGAGATCGGATGGATTCGGATTCGGGTAAATTTGGGTTGTTCTAATTTCGGTTCTGATTTGAATCGGGTTCGGTTGAGTTTGAATTATTATATTTTCGGGTCAAATTTAGATTGGATTTAGGTCATTTCATATTTGAGCCATGCTTGTGTCATTTTATTTCTTTCTTTTTATTCCAAGATATTATTAAAAGTTAATTATTTTGAGATCATTTATTTTAATTTATCTTATTTAATTAAAAGTGAATTATTATATTAATTGTTTTGGGGCCTTAGAATTTTTTGTCATTATTTTATCTTTGGAGATGTATCTGACGTTTCAAATTTAAAAGTTTTCAAATCGTATCACTCTTCTTTTTATGTTAAGGTATAACTTATAATTTAACTCCATTATTAGCTTGGTCATATTGAGTTCTAGTATTATTTTAAGTTTATATTATATTTATATCTTATACGCTCCTTACATGATATTAACTTATAATAGTCATTGATAATTAATAACAAATAAAGACTTCTAAGGTTGTACTTCTCATATTATTTTTAAAAGAGATTGATCACATCATATCAACATAATTTTAATAATAATGATAATAATAATAATAATAATAATAATAATAATAATAATAATAATAATAATAATAATAATAATAATAATAATAATAATAATAATAATAATAATAATAATACAAAAATAATGATAACAATAATAATAGTAATCAATGAATATCAATTATGGCAAAAATAATAATAACAACATATTAGTTTTTTTATTATATATTTTGATTAGATCATATCAAGCTAAATAAGATAAAAATTAGATAAAGTAAGTAATAATGACTATTATTGACAAAAGACCAACTAATATTGACTTCTTACTATTTAACACTGTTGATGTAATACAAAATATTAATCTTCAATTTTTATAATGAATAACTAACATTCTCACTCTAAATTTTTCCTACTTTCCTATGATATTGTAGGTGCTATATTGCAAGGTATGACCGTATAGATACTAACATATAGTGTTCAAGGCTGCACTGTTATTATCTTATGGTACTAGATGGAATAATGGAAGTGAACTAATATTTAAATGGCATAGTAGTGTTTTTCTGTTTTTTTTTTCTCTACTTTTATTTCTATTGGTATCAATGGATATTGTATTTGTATATACATAAGTGATATAAATTTTATGAAAGTATATTGTTTCTAGATTTTGATGTAAGTGCTAGTATGGATTAGTTGCACATCTACATTATTTCATGTTTTATGAAGTTTTGAAAATTTTGAGTTATGGGTTAATGTTAATTTTTGGGTAGTACCAAGTTGAATCTTTATAGATTTATATTTTTTCAGATAATATCAGATTTCGGATAAATAATGAATCAAGTTGGGTCATTTCGGATTTATCCTTTTTTGGGTGAATAGCGGGTCGGGTTGGGTTTATTTTGGGCTTATGATTTCTCGGGTTATATCGGATATCGGATATGTATCAGATCGGGTCGGATAGGTTTCAGGCTTTTAATTACTCGGATAAAATCGAGTCAGATTTCGGACGGATCGAGTCGGTATTCGTCGGATTTTTCGGGTCGGGTCAACTTTTGCCGGCTCTAGTCATGCCGGGTGCGCCAATTTCGGATTTTCAATTTAAGAGGGCATTTGATTCTTCTTAATGTCAGTTAGGTATTAATTTTGAAATAAATAAATAATAATGATATGTCAAGATAAAGAGGTGCATTTAATTTGGCCATCGAAACATTATTAATTATAATAATAATAATAATAAATAATAGCTTATTAATTTTTTTTTATTCAGATTAGATTGATAAAAATAAGTTGATGAGAACAATATTTTAACTTTAATTTTTAACTCATTCTTTTATATATATATGTTTTTTTGAAAAACTCATAGAATGTCTCTTTTGATTGGTAAATTTATAGATGGTTTGTTATATTATAAAAAGTGGTGACTTATCCGTTTATTTTGTCTACATGCGTTTTCATGTCTATGATTTGTGTTACCTGAATAAATATTGAATGTAATATTTTATTTGAACTAGTGAAAAGATGTTGATGCATATGATAAATGAATAATTGGAGTAAGTTTAATGGCAGTAGTAAAAGTAAGCAATTTAGGTATATATTTGCAACAATAATAAAAGGAAATAGAGGTTAAGCTATTCAAATACTATTTTATTTTTTTTTGTGCTAAACAATGATAGCAGCTTATTTTATATGTGTCAATATCTATCTAGTTGGGAATCCATGTGGCTAGGTGGCTACACTTCACCTTCGATCGTATTTTCTATGCGACACCTCATTGCACACAAAGTTCATCAAATATTAATATGCATAACAATTAATATTACTTACAATATATTTTATAAGAGAGATATGGATATACATTTACCTATACTACCGAAGCCTAACTTGCTACCCAAATCACTTTTTTTGCTTATTTGAGTTACCAACTCGAATTTTTATTGTTTACGATACTACTCATAAGCTACTCCTTAGAGTCCCATTAGAATTGTTCTCAGAACTATAAGATATATCTAGAGACATACTAAGAACATGTTTTGTGGTTGCTAGCTTAACCCTTTTTTATTTATTTATAAAAATAAAGATTTCTAAGCTACTTACAAAGATGATACAAACACCGAAATAATTTACATATATTATAAACCTTTTTCTACCAAGTTAATACCTTAATTTTATTACTATTTTATTTACAAACCCCACTCAATTGACCACTTTCCTCCCCCATTTCTCTAGGCGACATGTATCATTTTTTGCTACTCTCCCCACTCCATCCCCTCACTTATCTACTCAAATAATCTATAATTAATTAGACCGTTTTCATCTAGCTCCCCTTTTTATCAACCATTGTATTCGGTCTAGTAGATTTTGATTATTTTATGAATGCTTTTTGAATATTGATTCTTCAAATAATTAATAAAATTTATGGCTCAAAGAAATTAGTGAAGTAGATTTAATGTGTTGATCCAACTAATTCCAATGAGTTACCTCAAATAATTTAAATAGTTGCTTAATTAAAATATTGATTTAATAAATATAATATAGTAACAAAATACTAATTTTTGATAATCACATAAATAGTAACAAAACTACCATAATATTTTTGATAAACATAACAAATATGTGCTCATATTATAATTTTTACATAGCTCATTAATTAATTATTCAAGATTGGTCTTACTTGCACAATGTGTAGTAAGAAATTTAAGTTTCTTTTCACTCAACATATGTCTTTTTGATTTTTCCCACCTCTCTCTATCTTTGTCTTCTCTTACATAATGTCACTTAACTCCTTGATCTCCTTGTTTTGATTTACCAACAACAATCATCTTATACCTTTAAAGAGATTTATATATATATAAACAAATTAATGTTTATGGCTATTTTCGTTAAGGCATTATACTTTCAGTTTTGAAGATTTAAAGAATTTAGACCAATTAGGATGTTATAATTTATCAAAAGTTATATTTTAATTATTTATACTATATAAAATATATTATGTAATAATTACAATATATAACATATTAAATCATGTAATTAATGCATACTACTATTCTTAAAAATATCACAAAATACAAAATTATAAAAAAAAATGAATATTCTAATACTCTTAGAAAAATAAAAAAAAATTTAAACTTTTTAAGAAATTGAAAATATTTTTAGTAATTTATAATATTTCCTACTTTTTTTTAACAAAAAAAATCAAAGAAGAACAACTTTTGTTAAATATCTCAGTTTTTTTATATAAAAAAAGGTTTTGTAAACTCCTAGTATTTTAAAATATCTAGATTGATTTTTTTTTTAAATTCAAATATTTTTGAAAAACTTTCACATTAAAAAATTACAACTATTTATATTTGATTTTTAATATAGAATTATTATTTTTGTTTGAATGTCTAACAATTACTTAGATTTTCTATTAAATCTTTTTTTATATATATTTTTAGAATATTTGGATAATTAAAGATCAATTATATAATTTAAGTATTTTTGAAAATTTTAAGTATCTTATTATGTATTAAGGAAATACCATAATCTATCATACATATTTTAAATTGTTTCATAATATATTTTCTATAATATAGATGCATAGATCATTATATTTTTAATGAAATTTTGAGATAGAGTCATAAGATATCTATGGAATTATAAAAAGAAAAATAAATTTTTTTATCCTTATGTAAAACTAAAAAATTTCCTTCTAAATCGAAAAAACAACTCTAAACATTCATTCTTGTTTATACACTTTAAACCCTTTCAAAACTCAAATAATCTAGACTCATTACTAAAAAATCATATATTTTGTCACTCAAATAATTATTCCCACCCCATTTGCAATAATTACTAAGAAGATAATTGTTTGACAATAGTGTTTTTTTATCAATTTATCTAGTTATATATTATTGAATTTTTTATAGGAAATTTTATGATTATCTTTAACTTTTAACCTTAATTTAAAATAAAATATTTTAAATAATAGTATTAAATTAAATGCATCTCATAAAATATTAATATCTATTTTGATGAGCAACTATGTTAGTCAATAAGTTAATTAATACTCATTCATTATGGAGGATGAAGGGGTATAATAGGAATATAATTTATCATCAATAATAACATTCATTTTTTTTCCCTAAATAGGGATATTTTATATAAAATAAAATTATTACAAAAACTAAACACTTACCCGAAAAAAGGCATGTTGTCAAGGAGGTTTATTGATTATAACTTGTTGATAAACAAATTATGGTAGAAGGTCTATATCAAGTTGGCCTAAGAATCCCATGGATGTCGCCCATTAGCCTAACAAGTTAGATGCTTGATTGAGTTCTCCTGGAGTATGAAAAATATTAATTTAGAATTCCCCTTTAGCAAATATATTAAATTTTGAATCATATGGTTGCTTCACTAATGATGTGCTGCTATAATGACTAGTGCATCATCTTCCATCATCATTTTTGAAAAGTAACCCTTAGTTACCACCTAGAAAACAAGATGAGTCTCTATTGTTGTTTCTTCTACAAATGTTGAGTCTGTGTTTATGACATCTATGTTAGCTTCTAAGATTGTTCCATGACGATCCCTTACTATGCAATCAAGATAGGCTTTATCGAGTCTGATAGATGCATTGAAATAGATCTTAACCTATTTGTCAAGTAAGGGTTTCCATTTATCTCTATCAACCCTATTAAAATGCTTGTTCATCTCTACTTGATCAATGATGTTATTACTATTCCTCTTAGCTGTATATTTATGTACCTTAAACAAAAGTGATTCCGAATTCCATAGAGCTTAATTATGTTTGATTCAATTTATGAGGAATCAATATTTTCAATAGTAATAGCAACAAATGCTGACAATTCATCAAGGAGCATGTGAGGAGGATGATTGTTTTCCCTTGGTTGGATACATGCTCATATCCACTCTACACTATCCACTGGGAGAAAATCTCCATTCTTATGCTTGTAGTTACAAGCCATAGTTATTTTGGTATAGGGAAAAAGACGATTACATGAGAAAAATTCTTTGTACCTTGTCTACTTAGATAACAATGGGTTATGTTTTGTGGGAAGAAATTGTTCATTCTAGCAAGGGTGGGAAAGTTATTGTGTATTGACCTCTAAATGGTCATTTGCATTATGTGGGTGTTGTTTACTTTCCAATGTTTTTGATCCTATGGAGACTTCATGTTATCATAAAGAAGGTCATGTTATTGTAAAGAAGGTGGCTTAGCAAGGTAATTTAGATGATAGTATTTGCATAGTGCTTCATTCAAATAGATCTTATGAGGTTAGTGTTCCACTTGTCTTGTTTGCATAGGGCATTAGTTTTTTACTTGCACTACTAAACTAATGAGGAACGAATTGATCCATTAGTTCACTGGTCTATTGGTACCTTCAAACTAGTTGGTTGGTTTGTTTGTTTTACATGTGCGGGTTTTGAGTTTTGACCTTTTTCTAGTCAATTGGTTAGGAAGGAATCGATCTAATAGTTCATCAGTAGATTAGTACCCTTGAACCATTTGATTGGTTTAGATTTCTTGTATGATATATTTATTTTTGTTGTTCCTAGACCATCCAGCTAGTTTGTGGATCCAATTGACCAGTCCCTTAAAACAATGTTGTTAAATTTCTTATGGTTGAACCTATGGGTTAACTAATGTTTTACCTTGACTTATATTTTTGATCTTTAGTGATATCTTTTACCTAATTAGCATTTTCTTAACATTGGTGGGTCCCTTTGTTGGCTTTGATAGTTGGTTTAATGTTAGCCTTGAAAAATTTGGAAATAATTGGGTAAAAGAATTGAACTAAATTGAAATGTTAACTTTTTAGGCTATGGTTTAATTCCCAACCTTTAGTCTTGATGGCATTGGATTGTTGTGACCTTTAGGGTGTTTTGGATTTATTGGCTTATCATTATGGATCTCCCTATCCTTGGAATAATATTATTGACATAAAATAAAATAATATTCATTTAAAGTGAAATACTTAAGTTTGGAAAAGATTCTCGTACCTCAAAATAGGCCTTCAAATTCATAGTTGGACATTTGGGTCAAATGGATCATTTCTTCTCATAAATACTCACAAAACCTATAGATCTATACTTAAGGATTTGAGTGTTGAAGTTGTTTATATTTGGATTATGTTATGTGACTTTCTTAACTTGTTTTCTTATAGGTTAGTTATTTGATTTTGTTGGTTCATCTTCGATATCAATATTTTGGATTATAGGATTACATTCCACTCAAGATTTGAATTTACCTTTGATTAAATTTGACTTATAAAACCACCTTGGTATCTCTTAAATAATCGAATTAGATAGGGATGGCAATCGGACGGGTTTTACCCAAAACCCAATGGGTTTTATCCATTAGATATGTAAACAGATATGGATATGGGTATGGAGGAAGGGGAGAAATATCCGTCGGGTTTGGATATGGATATGGGTAAGGGATCCTCAAATCCATACCCATACCCGCATCTGTTTACCTAATATAAAATTACATTTTTACCTTAATTTATTAACCTTAAGTATATTTTCTAAGGATAAAAGTGAATATATGATTAAATTTTAACAATCTAAGTATATAATTCTAACATTGAATGATTTTTACTTTATACTTAATGGGTTTTACCCGAAACCCGATCGGTTTTACCCGATGGATATGTAAATGGATATGGATATGGATATGGATGAGGAAATAAAATAGCCGCCGGATTTGGATACGGATATGGGTATAGGTTTTCTTATTGGGTTTGGGTAACGGATAGGGGGTACCCGATCCATTGCCATCCCTAGAATTAGAGTTGGCTTTATAAAAGTTTCAGTTTGGGATATAACTTTGTAAGTTGAACCTTTTGTTAAGGTTTATTGGTTGTTAACATATGTTGAATTGTGAGACTATGTTTTATTCTTGAATATTGTAACCCCATGTGATTATCATGTTTCTAAGTATGTTTCTTGATATATTATGATTATGTGTTATGTTATCATGCTACCTCTTAGAAGGAGTTGTGATTTACTTAGTATAAGGAATTCATATTGATACTATCATTTTTCAGATAATTGTGTGCACAATATGCAATAATTAAGGGATTTTGAGGAGTAATATCTTGAGGGTTAGGAAAATGGAGGGAACGAGGGTTTTCACTTCTGTGATTTATATATTTTGTATTATAGCATGTGATTGGGATGAGTTTGAGGGTAAATCAGGTTACATAATGTGGTGTTTTTTTGTGTCAGCTTTCTTCTAGACACTTATGTCACTATTGTATTTAATTAGTATTGTTATACAGAGGTTGTGTTATCCTTAAACCTTTATCTATATTATTATCTCTACATTGCATTTCTGTTTGTTTTGGGTTGAAATATTTTGGCCTTAGCACTTGTCATAAGGATGATAATTGTGGTAGTAACATCCATTATTGTATTTATTATACTTTGAAAAAAAAAACTTTTAGTAAAAATGTAGGTGTTACAAGAATCTTATTTGCATATTTCTCCTTTGACAAGTAAAAATGTTTCTTCTTGTGTTCTTGTATGATATGCATGCCAAGTATTATCTTCATAGCTCTAATATCATTAATCTCAAACTCACTCTTTAGCATTGTTTTCACCTTGTAAACATCATACACATATTTTGTTGCTATAAGCATGTCATTAACATATAATAAAAGATACATAAGAGAGTCATTATCAACTTCTTTCAACTATATACACTCATCATATTCACTCTAGGAGAGCCCAAAATCAATCATAAATTGATCAAACCTCTTATACCATTGTTTAGGCAACTACTTCAAACCACATAATGATATTTTCAAAAATCACAAATGATCTTGCTTTCCTTTAACAATGTACCTTTTGATTGACGCATATAAATTTCCTCCTCAAGATCACCATACAGAAACATTGTTTGAACATCTAGCTTCTATAACCCCAAATCCCACATAGCTACAATCACAAGTAAAGTATGAATGGAAGTATGTATGCTAATAGGAGTAAACACTCCACACCGAGTATCTGAATGAATTCATGTGCAACTACATGAGCCTTGA
This sequence comes from Tamarix austromongolica, assembly GCA_039764185.1. Lineage (NCBI taxonomy): Eukaryota > Viridiplantae > Streptophyta > Magnoliopsida > Caryophyllales > Tamaricaceae > Tamarix > Tamarix austromongolica. The sequence goes on along the minus strand of CM077813.1, from coordinate 19,246,600 downwards.
ATCTCAGCCTCTGGACTCTCGGAGATCCCTATTTGAACTTGTACACCCATTTTCAATCAATAAATTTCTTATTCTTTTGTGTTTTCATAAGTTCCCATGTTTAATTCTTCCATAGAAATTGTATCTTCTCCTCCATAGAATACACCACTTAGTTGAATTAGCACTAGCAATGATATTTGAGTATGGCATTAGCTCATGCACATCAACAACAATCTCTACATTAGATAAAACATAAATTATTAACTCATCAAATCCACATATAGTAGGAGGCTTAACAATCCTCAATGGTCTACCTAGATTAATGCCCCTTTGCTCTACTTGCTGTATGGATCCGCCCACCAGGGATAATGGCTATATCAGAAATATCTTTTTGATCCAAGTCAACCTCCATCTCCACTTGGCTCGCTATTACAATTCTCTTTCTCTACCTCCTTAGGCAATCCATTGGCAAAAGACTTAGTCTGTAGGGGGAATAAGGACTCATTAAAGGTGACATCTTTGTTGGTAAGAAATTTGGATGTAACCGGGTTCTACAACCCATACCCCTTTACTTTAGATATATGACCAAGAAATATGAACTTCTTAGATCTAGGCTATAGTTTCTCATCATTCACATAAGCATAGTTAGGACACCCAATAATATGTAAATTAGAATAATTAGTGGGTTTACCCTACCATACCTGTTCAAGTTTCAATGTAATGGTTCGATTGGGTCACTGGTTCACTAAGAGCACCATCACGTGAATAACCTCAACCCAAAACTCCTCGCCAAATATAGTCTATAACAATGTGTGTCGAGCCTTCTCTAATAGAATAATTTTCATCCTCACAGTGAAATCATATTGATGCAGTCTTCTAACACAAACTCAAGCTTATCATCCGTTTGATGACACTTAAATTTTCTCCTAATTTCCTTCTCTATTAGGGTCTTCTAGCGTTTGAACACATCAAACATATCATTCTTATTTTTAATAATTTAAGCCTATACCTTCCTAGAAAATTCATCAATTAAAGCAAGAAAGTACCTTAATCCACAGTTAGAAACCATCCTTCTAGAGCCCCCACAAGTCTAAACGGATATAATCAAGAGGCATCTTTGTACTATGTATAACTACAAAAAACAAAAACTAACCCACTTCTACTTGCCAAATACACAATGATCACAAAAGTTTATAACACTTGTGCTTTGTCCACTCAGTAACCCTCTCTTGGAGAGCTTTTTCATGTCTATGATATTCATGTATCGCAGTCATATATGTTGAAGTATAGTAACATATGAGTTAAACATACTCATATATGTCATTCTAAAAACACACTTAATAGTAGAACTACTTGGCTTATACAGTGGTCTGATTCTTTTTTCCTTTTATCATAAAAGAGCCTCTTTAGTAACCCTTATCGTGCCATCCTTTATTACATAATAATATCTATTACAATCCCAGGAACAAAATGAAATTAGATTCTTGATCATCTCTATGACATGTTGAATATTTGATAATGCCTGACCATACAATCATGCATCCTCACCTTTATAATCCCAATCCCAACAACTTTCCAAATAAATATTTTTTTCATCAGGATAACTCCATCTCGAATCATCTTGTAAATTTAAAACCAATTTCTATTGAGACAAATGTGGTGGAAGTAGCTAAAATCCAAGATCTGTCTATCACTCATCTTGGTTTTTCTATCAATGGTAATCAACACATCACCACCATTGTCATATTAGGCAAAAGTAGCATCATCCTTCATGCTAGATGACTCATCAAACTTATTACTATGTCTTTTATTAGGATAAACTTTCTAATATGACCGTTCTTGTGATGCCCATGGTATACAATAAATGATTGCTTATTATTTGATTTGATCTAGAATTTTTTTTATCACCAGGACCCTATTATTGTATTATCCCTGGCTATAGATCCTTTACTTTGTGAGTCCCTTATAATCCCTCTAGTTAATTGATGTTCAATCAATTATTATTGTAGTAGGGCCTCCTTGACATCCTCAATAACCAACTCATCTTTATTATACAATATGGTGTCACAAAAGTGCTTATAATCAATAGGAAAAGATCACAAAAATCTAATAGCCAAAATATCATCATCTAATTTAACATATACATATTTTGAATTTCCATAACAATAGAGTCAGGTTCATCAATATGAGATTTTATTCATTTTTCCTTACCTAATTTCAAATTAGTAATTGGTTATTCAACAATAAAAAATTTGTGATTGATTTCATCATGTATAAAGAATACAACTTTAACCATATGGCAGTTATAGTTGTCTTTTTAGCCACCTCTCTCATGACCTCATTGGATATGCACAATTTTATGGTAAATAGGGTCATTATATATAGTTCCTCAAACTTCTCATTAGCTTTAATCCCCCAAAATTTTAAAAGCCTATAATTTAATAAATAACTTTTATTTGGGATGAATTAGCCTTTAAATCTATTTAATTTAATTATTTTATGGATTTTTGAGTATATAAAATTGGATATAAATATTTAATAAATTAAAATAAATATTTTTTTATTTTATCATACCCTTTTTACTTAAATAATTTTTCAAACCATTATTTTACTAAAATTATCCTTTTTAAACCCTTATATTTTAATTATATTAAATTAAATTATTAAATAAATTTATTAACAAAAATATTGTATTTTATTATTTTATAAATTAAATTATTTATTTAATCCCATTTTTCTTTTTCTTCTCCTTTTTCTCTTTTCTTTCTTCTTCTTTTTCCTTGGGCCGCCAGCCGGCCTGCCTCTTCCCCCACCCCCCTGCGCCTAGGCCGAAGGCCGCTTCCTCCCCCCTCTCCTTCTCCCTCATGTGAGCCCGACCTGCCTCTCCTCTTCCTTTCCTTTCCTTCTTCCTCGACCGGGTCGGCCCGCGTTATTCTTTCCTTCGGTCGCCCATCGCACTAGCCCCCTCTCCTTCTTCTTCTTTCTTTCTTCTTCCTTTTTCCCCGACAAAAATCCCGACCACCCCGCCATCTCCGCCACCCTACTTGCAACCTCCTCTCCCCTATTGACCTCCCTAACTCTCTCTCTCTCTCTCCGATCAATCTCTACCCATCCTGGCCCCACCATCTCTCCCTTCCCCATTCCCTGCCATCACCATTCCCCTCTCTTCTTCTCCCTCTCCCTACCATAGCCATTCCCCTACCACCCTGCCGCTTCCCTATCTAACCACCTTATTCCCTCCTCTCTCTTCCTCTTCCTTTTCTTCTTCCTTCCCTGCCTCATTCTACATTTTCTCGAGCCTCGCATGCCTTCCCAGACCTCCTTTTCTCCCTTTCTTCTCCTCCCATCTATCACCCTATTTTTACTTCGCCGCCCCATTCTGCCACTCCCGCCGTCTCAATAGCCACCTGCACGGCTACACCACCCCTTTCCACCCTCTACCTCACCCCCAAACGATCACAGCACCCATCGGGTCACCCCTTAGCCTCCTCCCTCCTCCCCTCTTCTTTTTCTCTTCTTCTTCTCCCTTCTCGGCGGCCACTCTGCACCGCCCTTTTCCGCCGCCATTCCTCCTCCTATGCCGCCAGCTGAGCCACCACAATAATCCCTACAACCCCCTCTACCACCCCCAAACCTCCTTTGGCCAAAACCACCACCCACAGGCCTTCATTTCCCCCCTCCCTTTTCCTTCCTTCTCAGCCCCCCATCTCAACTCTCCTCGGCAACACCACTTCGCAGCCTCGTTGCTGCAGCCTCCGCTGCCCTTAGCCACTGTCAACCCATCCCCGACCACCACCTACACCCTCTCTCCACCTCTGCATCCTTCCCTTGCCTTAAATCCTCCCCCGCATGCCCTTTTTCTTAGCCTAAAAACCCTAACCCGAAAATGTCCATTTTTTCTATTTTCACCCACTTTCAAGCCCCTCCCCCTCATTTCTTTGCATGCAGCTCATGCTGCATGAGTAGTATGAGCTACTGCATTTTCTTGATTCAATTGATTAATGATTTTAAGGTATAATAATATTTTAAGTTAATTATTTGATTAATTAAGTGTTATAAAGTCTTGCACTTGGTTTTCTCTTATTTCTAATATAATCAATCTTGATATTATTTTTAGGTATTGATTTTGATAATCAAAGGTTGAACCTTTAACCAGAATACTGGTAAGGTTCTTTTTTGCGGGAATCAAGGTAACCATTAAATCCCACTTAAAAGCATGGATTAACGTATGTTAGTACATTAGGATTTTTAATATATTATTATGCTTGATATATGTTGTTTAATATGATATATGTGGTTTCTTGTGTTGATTGATGAAAAGGAAGCATGATAGATTATGTGCTATGTATGGAGATATTGTTTAAGGTAGGAGTTGGTTATTAATGAAAATGTTAAGTATTATCCATGTTGTATTATGATATTGTGATCTTAATGCATGATTAATATTTTGTGAGCCTTAGGGGTATTTTAGTAATATATCTTGTACAAGAATATGGCCTAATATGTGTGGGTGCTAAAAATATTATATTAAATATAATAGTTGTAGATGAGGTATTATTATTAATATTTTAAGTAGTGATGATAATTTAAAATGAGTGGTGTAATAAGGGCCAAAATGGTAATTTGTAATTAAAAGGGGTATTATGGTAATTTTATAATAAAAAGGGTGAATTGGTAATTTTGTAATCAAGGGGTAATATGGTAATTTTGGAAGTGAAGGGGTAAAATGGTAATTTTGTAATTAAAGGGGTAAAATCATAATTTTGTGAGTAAAGGGTAAAATGGTAATTTTGTAATTAAAGGGTAAAATTGGTAATTTTATAATAAAAGGGCAAAATGGTAATTTTGTAATTAAAGGGGAAAATGGTAATTTTATAATTAAAGGGGGCAAAATGGTAATTTTATAAGTGAAAGGGTATTATGGTAATTTTTAGAAGTTAAGGGGTAAAATTGGTAAATTTGAAAGTAAAGAGGGTAAAATAGTAACTTTGTAAATCAAAGAGGTAAAGTGGAAATTGGAAAGGAGTAACTTGGTAATTATAATAATAGAGAAGGGTAAAATGATAATTTAATAATGGAGAAGGGTAAAATGGTAAACATGATAAATATGAAGGGCAATTTGGTAATTTAACCAACTAAAGGGGTACTTTGATAATTAGGATAATGAACAGGGGTAATTTGGTAATTTGACCAACTAAAGGGCAATTTGTTAGTTATAATAAAGGAAATGGGCAAATTGGTAATCTAACCAACCAAATGGAAGATATATTAAGTGTAACAATTACGAAGGGTGATTAGTGGTCTAATAAGTGTGGGAGATAGCTCGGTAACCTAAATCGGGTAAGGGTGTAGCTAAGGCCGAATGTGTGCTATGTGTCCTACCTGCCTTGGATGTCCTATATAATTATATGTCGTGTTCTATATGCTATTATCTTAACTGTTTCATGTGTGGCGCGGCTTGGAACAAAGGTATGTTCATGTGCCCTCTTTTGGTATATGCTAATATGGATATGCTGTAAGTTATGACGTGATGTGATGTGACCCTTTAGGACATGCATGTAGGATAAATAATGTGGTGATGTGGGAAAGAGGCATGAAAAAGAGAAATGGGAGAGAAAGATAACCAAGGGGAAGTAAGTTGGCTAACGTAGGTAAGAATGACCTAAATAACCCATGATCTATGAGTAGGTGAGTAAAAGGGGACTTAAATAAAAGGAAAGAGTGGGAGAATCGAGGGTTTGCATGGGATGGTTAGAGTCCGCATGGGGGCAAACTTTACGTATGAAAAGTTGCCTTGAGGCGCGAGGAAGGTAATAGAAGTGTCGTTTGGGTGTCTGGGGGCTTCAGGCGAAAAATAGTACGTGGGACAGTATAAGGGTGCGTAGGAGACCAAGCTAGGGTTTAGGAGGAAACCCTAATTTGAGAAGGTAGAAAAAGAAAAAGAAAATAATAAAAATAAACAAGAGGGAATGGGGTAGGAAGTGAGGGTTGGATCTAAGGGTCGTGATGTGTGGGGTGTTGAAATAGTTGGGATGTGTACGGCAGAGAAGGATGGGCCACATAGGCCCAAATTAGGGTTTCTGGAGAAAACCCTAGGATAAGGCGGTGAGTGGACTTTGGGGTATAAGGTAGTGGGCCTTGACCCGCACACTTAGGAGTTGGGGCTCCCGGTGTGAGTAAGTGGATTAAGGGAAGGATGTCGAGGCGAGTTAGGAGGTGTAGAAGTCTCAAGACACGGGATGGGCCCTCTTAGGAGGATAAGTGTGGATATAGTTAGCTATGCATGTCTAGAGTGAAATCTATTGAATAAGATACAGTAAAACACTAATCATGTAAAGTGGAAGATTATTGAGCCGGGCCCAGACCAATTCACCGGCATAATAGTGGCTAGGTGCCGGGGTGCCCTGGAGACTGATCCACTGGCATATAATAGTGGTTAGGTGCGTTCTGCCTTAAAAGTGACTGATCCACCGGTTATAATAGTGGGGGATCCCAAGTTCAATAAACCAAACCCTAAGTTTGATAAGACACATAAAAGACACTAAGCACCTACAGTGGAACACCATGAGAGTCAGGGCCAGACTGATCCACCAGCATAATAGTGCCCAGGAGCATTTTGCCCTGGAGACCGATCCACCGGCATATAATAGTGGTTAGGTGTGTTCTGTCCTATGAGTGACCGATCCACCGACTATAATAGTGGGGCTCCCGCACTTGCATGGATATTTATAATCCGAGATAATTGATTAATGATGGACTAATGGCCTTAAGGCCCTAAAAGTATCGATTATTCATTATGGCCTATTAATATTTAGTTGACTTGTTAAGTATGCGAATGTACAAAAGTGAATGTTACGTATACACCATTAATATCTGATTGACTTGTTGAATATGTGAATGTATGGGTCTGAATATTATGTTTATACCTATCGTTGTGTACGGATATAGTAGTATATCATGTGTTACATTGTGTGCCTACTTTTAAGTGTGTTTTTAAAGGGTTACTCAGTACCGTAGTACTAAAGGGTTCCATTTGTGGGGCTCTTGCCTATTCAATGGACAGTGTCTCTTGCAGATCATTTTTAGGCGCTATTCAAGTGGATCCTCGGGAAAGAGCGTAAGGAACTATTCGAAAAGTCCTAGGGTTTTATTCCTTCCCTTTTCAAACCTTGGTTTTGATGTGGCCTTCGTTGTTTTGTAACCACCACTAGTGGATCATACTCTTATAAAATGTTTACTTGTGCTACTATGATTTAATTATGGCTTGAGTTTCTCGTAAGTTGTATTTTCTCTTTTAGCCTTAACACTTGGTACTGGAATGGTAGGAGTGAACCGGTATGGTACTAAATATGGCGATAATATCCCCAGAATTTACAGTCTTGTTGTTTCGCTTCCGCAAATTATTTTAATAAAACGAAATTTTTCAGTAATGGATTTTGAAGGTGTTACATTAGCCATCATCTTAGGCTTATTCAATTTCTTGAATATTTCCTTTCCCAACATAATCTAAATTAAAAATCTCTCTAATCTTCAACTTCCACAAGCTAAAGTTAACAAACCGATCAAAGTTTTCAATATCAAATTTTGTAGAAGCTATCCTAACATGATTTGATCACAATCAAGCTCTAACACTAGTTCATTTGAAAATTTGTAGATGTAAATACATAGGATTAGATTTGACAACAATATAGGAATCCAAGATTAGATTGAGATTATGATTGTGAGGGGGGGAACAAATATCGTATTATATATGGTAATTATGATTACAAGAATAATGAAATAATCATCACAAAATCAGTCATGATAACCAATTCTCTCACAAACATAAATAGAATTAGAGAAGAGAGAGTTATGGAATTCAATGATAGATATAGGGTTTATATACAAACTATTTATAGTGTTACAAAGTGACATAAGTGACACTCAAAAAACATGGACCAAAGATATTTGGGTTTTATTAAATTTTATAGGAATAAGGAGAGAACTAGAAACTATAATACCTCACATCTTGGGTAACCTAAGTAATTTAGGATTGATATTGGTGGAGAGTAAATTATCTACGTTTGGTCATTTATCACATATTTGTATAGTTTTGAAACCATAGTTATATTTTCATAATATTTCGTTTAGGACTTATTGTTCTTTTCATTATTTTTTTCACTAAGACTTTGGGTCCACTATTAGCCTCTAAACTATTTCTAGATTCTTCTTGTGTGTGAATATTTGAGATCTTCATGTCAGTATTATTCTCCTAGTGTAATACCCTGAATAAGAACTAATCTAAAACCCAAGTAATTAATACCTAAATCCAATTTTAATCTCAAGAAATTGATATTTTTGTCTTACTCTAACTTCATAACCTAAATATCTTTAACCTAATCCTACTCTTTATTCTAGGTAAATTATATTTCTTTAATATAACCTTAATCTCAAAGGATTTATATCCCAATGTTACCTAATTAATCTAATCACAAAATTTTTAATCAAATATTAACCATTAAGACACATATCCTTATCCTTTTTCTTTTTCTACTTTCCTTTTCTTTTCCTTTTTTCTTCCCCACTTGGATGATCTCCTTTTCCTTTCTTCTCCCCTTCTTCTGCGTGAGAACATACCCTATAACCTTTGACATACCATCATCTACACCTTACCTCCCATCAACACATTAACTCCCACTTGTTTCTGTCAACCTATTTCCTATGATCGTGTTCCCCCTTCCCCTGCCATTTCCCCCATGCACACCTTCTTCTTCTCTAACCTTCACCATGCACATGCCACCACATGTATACATATATATACTCTTCCAATCTCCCTCTGCCTTATTTAATGCTCAACCCTCCACACTCTCCTTTTTTTTGTTGAGCAAAAACCCACCCACTACCAAACCACGCACCACCACCAAGCACCACATTTGCCGTAGCAAAATGACTGTCATTACCACCTCATCATCCCCCTTCATCATTGTCAGTCATAACCTCCCCATGCCACTTTTTTTCCCTTCTTCCCCATACGTTCTGTTCACTCTTATTGAGTTGTGTGGCTGTGGACTTCTCGCATGCCCCACCCATGCCCTCTCATAGAAGTTAGGTGCACATCCTTGCAACCTTGCTTGCCCTAATCCTACTATTTTATGTACGGTCCCTCACACATTCGTGCATACCTCATTCTTATCCATGCACTTTGTGTACTCTTGTGCGCATTTCCATCTCTCAGCCTGTGTATGTGCACTACATGCCATGGTCGTGCCACTCCTTTTACTTAGTCATTCTACTACTATAATACATCTATGCTCCGCTTTAGCACCACCATAACACCACCTTAGCACCACCTAAACTTCCACCACACTTCCCAGAAACTCGAGCTTTCCACTTATTTTGGTTATTTCCATTTTCACCTTTCTTTACCTTAACTTGTCCCTCGATTCTTATTCTTAAGTCCTATTTATGAAATATCCTTATTTTCGTAGTTAATATTTCGGTGATCTCATAAGAGGTGATTTAGGATTTTTTTTAGAGCCCGGTGTCCTTGTTGGTAAGGATACATATTGTAGTTAGACTCATATATATACTATATGTTTGTATGTGTGACTTGTTTATAATATTATATGGATAATATTGATTTTTAATGCCATGATATAATGTAATGCCTCCAAATTGAGCTAAGCGTTATAATGATTGATATGGCTAGTTATATCAACATGGTATACCATTCTTTTGGTGATTCGGCCTTAAGAATTTTATAGTTAAGCGTGCTTGTTGTGGAACAATTTTTAGGATGGGTAATTCTCCTAGAAAGTTTTAGAATTTCTAAAAATTTTGTGAGAAGTGTGTGAGTGAGGATAAAGTATTAAAAGAACTCATATTTATTTATGGGGCCAGCTAATCAATTTAAAGGCACGCTAGGGTAACCCACACATGATCGTATCAACTCAAGGTGTTCCAAAATGGTATCAGATAAAACATGCAACCACAAATTAAACTTGGATGAGCTAGTCAGGTGCCTAGCGGGATGATTATTGGGATAAACTATATTGAGATAGTTAGTGCTCGAGGTGCAATGAGGATATTACATTCTTTGAGGGAAGGTGAATGTAATACCCCCAAATTAAGTAGAGTGTTATAAGGATTGATATGACTACTTATATCAACATGGTATACCATTAGTTTGGTGATTCAATTATAAGAATTCCACTGTTAAGAGTGCTTGCTGTGTAATAATTTTTAGGATGGGTAAACTTCTTGGAAAGTTTCAAAAATTTTCTAAAAATTTCTTAGTAAGCTCATAAAGGAGGACAAAGTGTTTTGAAATGACTCATATTGATCTGTGGGGTCATCCAATCAATCTGAAAGCACTTTAGGATATCCTTTGTGTGGTTGTATTGATTAGGTGTGTTATAAAATAAATGTGATACTATGTTTTTAGGAACTTTAATTATAAACAGGTAATTATGTGTAATGAATTATAATAATTATTTTATGATATTTTGTAGTAATTGTAACACCCCCAAATTTATTACTGAAAATTTTTGTTTTAAGGAGAAGCATATAATCAAATATTTGGGTGTTACTGCCGTAATTAACATAAGTCTAGCTTACCCCACTATCCTTACGTCAATCACAAGGCAAAATGATTAGAAAATTCAAAACATGATTAGAAAGAGATGAGAGAACTTTTTATACATCAATAAGTGTTTTGGAGATTAACTTCGATTACAATATCAAAATATAACCAAAAGGGATCCCATGGAACTAAGAGTCCAAAAAGGTATCTTGGTAAAACTATTAACTGGATAATATAACTCTACGCCCAACCTTGATATAAATAAATCACTCATCCACATGTATAGCATAAAAAGATACGAAGTCATCGACCTGGCCCTCATTGACCTACACATAAACATCTGGGTCAATTACTCATTGGATTGAGCAGTAACCATGAAATAGATGATCAGTACGCTACGTATTGAGTAAGGTAACGATACTGTCAAGCAGGTTTACACATAATACAAGAATTCTTATAAACAATTTATACATGCACAAATAGAAGAAAGCTAGATAACTATTGAGTCCAAGTCTTTCATTTAGATATACCATATTTCAAATCTTTTATTTACGTTGAGTTTAGCGACCCCACTATTCTTAAACTAGTGGAACGGTCTGAAACACTTCTCGGGGACAAGACACCCAAGCCACTATTATTATTCGATGGAACAGAGCCGATAATTCTTAGAGTAAAAATACCCCTGAGCCACTATTTATTAAACCGGTGGAACGGTCTGAAGCACCTCTCGGGAAAAACACACCCGAGCCACTATTATTATCCAGTGGAATGGACTCAACACCTCGGTCTTGTCTCACGTAGTCTTTCACTTTAAATGATTAGTATATTCCCATTTATACTTTAACTCTTAATTTTATTTTCATTCATATTAAGTATGGGGCCCCACTATTCTTAATCAGGCGGAACAGATTGGAGCACCTCTCAGGAAAAACACACTTGAGCCACTATTATTATTCAGTGGAACGGAGCCATATAAACACCTCGACCCGACTCAAGTGATCTTTCACTTTACATGATTATTATCTTATTCAGAGTTGATTGTATATTATCATGCCAAACTCAAGACATACATTTAAATACATATGTATAACCATGTAATTATCCTTAAAAGACCATAATACCCTCAGGGTAATTAAGACAATCACATTCTCCTAAAGCATTATAAAACCCAAAGTATATACGTTTCCACATATTATCAGAAGTACATATCCTTAGTTTCCTATAGATATTTTGTAACCAATATTATACCCAAACATGTACTTATACAATTCCATTATTTCCAAGAACATCATCTCATAGCATTTACATAATTAAAGTATTTAATATAACATATTCAACATAAAAGTATACATAAACAATACAAGGAAAATACATGGAGCACATAAAACCCTAGCTATGACATGTATCCTTATCGACAAGGACATCGGACTCTATGCACGTAAATCCTATACCTTCTCGGAGATCACAGAAAAAAATCACTTATGGAAATAAGATAAAATATGATTAGGATCGGAGGTTAAAAATTAAGAGGGAGATTATGGTAGAGAAGGGTACAAATGGAATTTACCAAAGTCGAATGGAATTTGAATTGTATGGAATTGTAGAAATATGTGTGATGGAGCTATGGTTAAATCTTGGTGGTGTTTGGAGAAGATTTGGGGTGAAAATAAGGTTGCACTGCTAAGATAGGAAGTCGCACTAGCAGGTAATGCAAAAGTTGCACAGCCGTGCAGAATCAAAACACAATAGGTCGAGATAAAAGAATGCATGATGAGACGGTACAGAAGTTGCACAGCTATGTAGAATCAAGCCGAGAGAAAAAAGGTTGCACAGTCAGGCGGTGCAAGGGTTGCACAGCTATGTAGTAGGGTATCTGTGTGTTTGCACGACCATGCAGTAGTCCGTACACGGGTCGTGAACTTTGAAACTCTACAACGATCAAGGGGAAATAGAAGGTAAAAGGGGCAGCGGTCGGCTGCGATGGTCATCGACGGTGAGGGGGAAGGTTGGGGCAACCTTGGTGGTTGGTCCACCGGCCAAAGGGTGGCTAGTGGTGGCTTGGGTGGTGGATTGGGTAGTGCGGAAGCTGAAAATAGGGAAGATGGAGGAAGAAGTAGGAGAAAGGAGAAGGAAGAAGAGGAGAAGGTTGGGGGCTGATGGTTGCTAATAAAATGGAGGGTTGGGGGTATTTATACTAGTAAGTGGTGTGATATAGAGGAGAAACAGGCAGAGAAGTGACGATGATAATGACAAAGGCAACTCTGCCGAGAAGAAGAAGAAGAAGAAGAAGAAGAAGAAAGAAAAAGATAAGGGGGGAGATGGTGATGGCTAAGATGGATGGGAGTCAGGAAGAGGCATGAGGGGGTAATGATGGAGAAGGAGATGTTCAAGGGAGGAGAAAGCAGATATAAGAACAAAGGAGAAGAAAGAAGAAAGAAGAAGGGTGGCAAGGATGCAGGGCTGTGAAAAATAGGGCGGCTACAGGGTGATGGTGGTGTGCATAGGGGAAGAGAAGAAGAAGAAGAAGAAGAAGAAGAAGAAGAAGAAGAAGAAGAAGAAGAAGATAGGAAGCATGAAGGAGTGGTAGGGCTAGCAGGGATGGTGAGAGGGACATGTGGGAGGCAAGTAGAGGGGGTACATACAGAAGAAGAAAAACTTCTTATACTAGGACATTGGCACATAGAAGTAGAGAAAAGAAAAGAAAAGAAAAAGGAAGAAAAGGAAAGATAAACGTTAGGGAATTAGGATTAGATTAAAAATTTTAGGATTATTTGAATAATTTAGATTAGCAGAAATTTTAGCGGGTTTTAGTTTTGGTTTACAAATATTCATTTTATTCAAAACAAGCTTTCAGTTTTCGGTTTTTGGTTTTGGTTAAAATTTCTGGATTAAGAAATTTGGTTAAGGCTAACAATAAGATTTCTTGAGATTAGAGTCAAATTAGGGCTAATGATGTGGAATTAGGTTAAGCAAATTTTTCAGGTATTACAGTAAGTATGTTAATTATATGTATATTATTATAATATATTAGATATAACTTTAATTATGATAAAATATGATAGAATTTGGGTTATTAAATTAATCCTAGTTTGTACCTTAATCGATATCGGGTAACCCTACTCTTAGTAACAAGATGTATTTACCCTAGTTAATCTTTCTAAATTATTACCCCTACCCTATATTAGATTCTAACCATACCCTTACTTCCTTTAACTAGTGTAATCTTCTGTACACCATACCCTTGCACCATGACCCCCTCTCCTCCATGTTTTTCCCTCCCCTTATTTTGCACAATGAGACCCTTCACACCATACCCTTGCACCATGACCCCTCTCCTCCATGTTTCCCTACCCTTATTTTGCTCAATAAGACCCTTCATACCATACCCCTACATGATGCCTCCCTCTCCTTTATGATTTCCTCTCCATGTTTTTCTCTCCTCTACCCTTCACACCACCCTCCATTTAAACCCCTCCCCTCATTTTTTTTGTGTCCTATATTAATCCTAATCAAGCCTACACCTCTTCTCCTTTTGCCCCAAACTCCCTCAAGCAAGATAAGACCTGACGATCACTATATTCACCTATTCCATTTCCACCATTTTTCTCTTGACATGCACCATCACCAACTCCTTCCCCTAGTTCCATCCGCTTCCACCAATCCCTCACCCCACCTTCTGCAACTCCTGATGAAACCACCCCTAACCTACTACCAAACTCACCAATCCCTCACCACCACCTTTGGGTGAGTGCATTGGTCCCCTCCCTTTGGCTTTAACCACTTCCACCAAACCTCCCCTCCATGCTAGACCCTCCACTACCAAAGCCCTTATCCAAGCAACACACAAACCCACCAATCAATCCATTCTCCTTTAACCAAAATATTTGATCCTCCCCACCTTGATACACCCTTATCCACCTTATCTACCCCCTACACCAGTCATTCTTGCTGGTCCTACCCCCTAGAAACAACCAAAGGTGTCTTTTCTCACCTCCTCTCTTTGGCTCTTTCCACCAGTTGTCTTCTTCCTTTGGTTGTGAGCGGTGTTGTTATATTGTTGTTCCATGTTAGCTAGTTAATTGTTCTTTAAGTTAGTTTAGTTAATTTTAGGTCATTGCTATGTTATATTAAATGCTAATACATGTAGTATCGGGTTTTAATTTCTAAGGTAATTTTTTAAGGAACTTGGAGATGACAGTTGTTATACTTTTTGTGTATGCTTGGATTTAGATAAATTTAATCACTCATGAGATGGTAGAAATTATGTGCGATCATCTTAGGATTTTTTAGAGCTAGAATCATGTTAGGGTTTTATATCTTTAAATTATTATGACATGTAAGATAAAATGATATCATGCTAAATAAATGGTATGTACAATTATTGTTAAGTTATATGTATGAGTAATACATTAAAAGGTTTACGTATGTATTTATAGGGTTTTGTTAGGGTTTAAAAACTTGTATGATGTAAATGCCAATATGCCATGATGAATGTCTCATTATCATTGTTGCATGGTAGCTAGGGTAGTTATAGATAGAATGGAATATGCACGTATGATTAGGGTTAGAATTCGATAACTGTTATTTGCATGTTATAGGGTTAGAAATATTTCCTTACATGAACCCTAATGTTAAATGTCCTATTAAATTCCATATCATGATATAAAATATATGTACATGCTACATGGAATTTTAAGGCATTTTATAAATGTATGATTAGGGTTTGTGGGCTCAACTTACAAAATGCATGAAAAATAAAAAATACAATCAATTACTAGATTGTAAAGATTACCTATGTGCAAAATAATGTGAATTATTTTCTTTTAGCCTGTTCATGACAAATTTCCTCTTAATAATAATGTTTGGTATGAAAATGAATTAATGATAAAATTAGGTCTTCGAGGTAATTTTTTTATTTTTAACCTAATACATCTTTTGTGAGTAATTGGATATTTTGATGACCTTAGACTTTTGATAGGTTGGCCTTAGTGTTGAATTCGTTTGACATAGACCGATGACTTTATGGTTTACCTTAGGAATTGGAAATAAAAAGGAAAACAGTTATGTATGGAAATGGAAATTGTTGTGCAATATGTGATATTTGTGATCGTTTCATAAAACAATAATACTTAAAGTGAAAGACTTAGAGTTGGGGATAGTAGTTCTCTAGGATTAGCTATCCTAGAGACGAGGTGTAGTCCTTGTTGATTTTTGGTTCTCTAGTGTGCCTTTATGCTCTAGTAAGGCCCTAGTCTACTTTATAGGTGAGTTATAGGCTCTATAGGAAGTATCGATACTTAAGGGTTAGGTGACTGAGGTTGGAGGATACCGTGTTGCCTTTTTGTATCAGTATGACCAGACATATTTCTATGTCTCAAGATTCTAGGTTAAGGTTATTGTGTTGCCTTCATGCACCAATATGATCGGGTGTACCTCAGTATCCTTAGGTTGATTGTATCCCTCTTGAGTAATTAAAAATGGAAGTAACTGTTGTGTAAGAATATAAAAAGGATTTGATTTTGAATTTTTTTGGCTTTGTAGTTCCTTTAGTACCCTAATTTTTGTAGTAGGAATTGCTTTGGATTGCTAGTTTGGTAATTGCATTAATGCCCTACCTTGATGTTTGGAATTGATTTAATTAGTCAGATATTGCTAATGTGTACATCTTGATGACGTGAATTGACTTTGTATGATTTATTGTTGTGTATGAGTCTATGATGTAGTATATATTATCCTATAATTATTACCTATCGCTATGGCTTGATTTTTTCTCCCTTGTTTGAACATGATTTTCAAAGCATTATGTGATTATATGTAATATGGACATGCTACCTCTTGTCAGTTATTGTAATTTACTTAGTATAATGAAGTCGTACTAGTACTAATTTTATAGATGACTACGCTAAGGTTATAGAGTGACTCTAGACGTATTATAGTGACAAGGAAGAGAACCCTTGGGAAGAAATCTTGTTCTTAAAATGAGCTTAAGGGTCTAAGAGTTAGGGTCAACTGATATTGTACCTTTAAGTAATAGTTTTTTGTTTGTATATGTTTTCCTTTAGACTCTTATGTCTCTAGCTGTATTTTAATAAACATTGTTGTATGGATAGTATTATACATAACTTTTATTTATATATCATCTATTGTTTCTATTGTTTTATTTTGGTTTCCTTTGTTTGAAGCCTTATCACTTAGCATAAGAAAGGTGAGGGAACCAAGCTTATGCTAAGTGTGGCGGTAACATCTAGTAATTTGGCAAGTAATGCTTCCATAAAATGATAATTTTAAGTTGTAAAAATGGGATGGAAAATAGGAAGTATGTATTTGAGGTATAATGTTGATAAGTGGTATTATTTATATACTATGGAGTTACATATCTCGCATGAATATTGAGGATTGATATGTATTGATAATGGGATTTGTGATGCCTTTGGGAAATGTGACTATCATAAGGGCATTATAGTTAATTGATGGTAATATGAAAAATAATCTTGGCCTGCTAATATTTGAGGGTGTTATCTAATATTTCATAAGTAATGGGGCTAAATGATGGGTTGGGTAAAATACAAGTTACCTAACATGATGTTTTGAGGTTTTGATAAATAAAGGGTATTTTGATCCATCAAGGTTAAAAAATGAAATTTTGGTTATTTTTGGGGTAGAAATGGAATAACAGTGTGCTAAGAATTATACTCAGAATATTCTAGTGATTAGGGACCTATTATTTGACATTGGTTTGATAATTATGTGGTTGTATTTAGGTGTCTATCAACTTTATGACATACATATTTGTATGAGTCTTATAATATGACCTTATATAATCAACACTAAATAAAACACTAATCATTTAAAGTGAAAGATCACATGAGTTAGACTGAGGTATTTCTATGGGTCCGTTCCATTGGATGACAATAGTGGCTCGGGTGTATTTTTCCTTGAGAGGTGCATCAACCAATTCTACTGGATTAAGAATAGTGGGCCCATATACTCAATGTGATTGAGAATATAATTTGAGATAAGTAAAAAATGGATAAGACATCTATATATATATAAAAACGAAGTTGTTTAGCAGACAATATACGGACAAATTTTTCCGCCTAAACTATATCATTTATTACTAATCATAAATTACTGCTGCCATATATTATTGCTAATTAATAAGATAGAATAATTAATATAACTATTTATTAATATAATGTGGCTATTCATCTCCTATGTGCATTGAATGTATATAACTATTCATTTGCTGCACAACAATTAATTTTAATAAAGTATTAACTATATATTTTCTAATCACATATTTTTTTTTAATTAATTATCCGAACATAAGTAGAAAACTATTCATTTCCTCCGTACTAATTGTATTGTCGGACTATTCATCTCTTGCATATTAATATATAAATAATTAATACACCAAAACTATTCATTTGTTGTACATATATCGAATAACTGATTTTAATAAAGTATTAATCAAATATTTTCTAATCAAATATTTTTTTTAATCAATTACCTGAACATATACGGTCAACTATTAATTTCTTGTGTATTAATAAAATTGTCAAACTACTCATATCCTACATATTAATATATAAATAATTGAAAATTAATTAATATACCAAATAAAGTACATAAACCAGTCAACCAACACATATACATCTACTACCATTAATACAATGCAACTAGCAAATACATATAACTAATTTTAATGAAGTATTTTTCTTAAGGTTAGATCAACATCAATCAAATAGGATGATGATGATGATGATGATGATGATGATGTTAATAATAATAATTGTTTATAATAATAATTTTATATTTATGATTAATAATATGACTATTATTATTAATATAACTATAATAATTATAACTATTAATATAATTAATACTAATATAATTATTTATATAATTTTGATAATTACTATTATCATAATTTATAATATAATAATGAATATTAATATAATTGATTATTACTATTATGAATATTATCATGATTAATAATATAATTATTATTAAAAAAACTAATAACATAATAACAACATTGGTTATTATATAAAAATAGAGTTGTTTGGCAGATAATATATAGACAAATTTTTTCGCCTAAAGTATACCTATTATTACTAATCATATATTATCACTGTCATATATTATTACTAATTAATAAGGTCGAATAAATGATGAAATAATCCTATGTATTAATTGATTTGTCAGACTATTCATTTCCTACGCTGCATAATAACAAAATGATATTAATCTCCTACGTATTAATTGATATATTCATCTATTGCACATATGTCGAACAATACATATTAATCAAGATTTTTTTTAATTAATTATCTAAAAATATGCAACCAACTATTTATCGCATGCATATTAATTGAATTGTAAAACTATTGAATATATGAATGTAACACATATATATGTCGAACAACACATATTAATCAAGTATTTTCTTAATTAATTACTTGACCATATGCAACCAACTATTCATCTCATGCATATTAATTGAATTGTCAAACTAATGAATATATGAATGCAACTATTCATCTCATGTGAACAGCAAATTCATATAACTATTCATCTTCTGTCATTAATACAACACTATTATTCATATCCTATATGTACCAAATGCATATAACTATTCATCTGCTGCATGTATGTCAAACAATACATATTAATCAAGTATTAATTAAGTATTTTATTAATTAATTACTTGAACATATATAGTCAACTATTCATCTCCTACATATTAATTAAATTATTAAACTATTCATCTCTTATATAATAATATATAAATAATTAATACACCACCCGTGCATTGCACGGGGAAATATAACTAGTTAATTATGTAAAGTGGAAGATTATGTGAGTTAGTACTGAGGTATTGGATATGTTCCACTAAGTGATAATAGTGGCTAAGGTATGTTGTCCCTGAGTGGTGCTTTAGACCATTCTACTAGTTTAAGATATTATGGTCATTGAACTCAATGTAAATAAAAAAATGGATTATGTTATATCTAATAACGTAATATAGAATTAGTAATTACCTTGTTTTGTTTTATATATCATGTGTGTAGGCTTATTTTCTTTATACTTTCCTTACTTGATTATAGTATTATCTTATTTAGTACGTAGCGTATTGATTATCTTTTTAATAGATGCTACCCAATCCTATGATTAGATGCCCCTCATGTTTGTGTGCAGGTCGATGAAGACCCGCTGGATAATTTTACTACTTATGATGCTTTATGTGGGGTGGACTGATTTTTTTGTGTTATGGTTTTAGATGTAGTTATGTCGATGGTAGTTTACCAAAATACCTTTTTGGATTCTTAGACCCATGGTATCTCTTTATCTATATTTTGGTTATTATAATTGAAGTTAATCTCCAACTTGTATTCGTATTTATAAAGTTCCTCTCATTTCCTATTTATCGTGTTACATTATAGCCATCTTGCCTTGTGATTAACCTAAGTATGGTTTGGTAAGCTAGGCTTATATCAATTACACTGGTAACACCCAACTATTTTAATAATATGCTTATGTAGTAAATAAAAAATTTTAGTGGTAGAATTTAGGGTGTTACACCTAGTTTTTTTTAAATATAAAATCAAGTTGTTAGCAAAAATACACTATTCATCACTGTGGTGGGCCCTAATTGTCTATTTTGAGTTCATTGAACCTTTTCCAGTTATTTAAATTTGATAGAACTTTGAATTTCAACTTAGTTGAGTATTCTTAAGCTCAATATGATCCAAAAATATTTCAGTATCATTTTTGAAGTATTTTTGATATTATTAACCATGTATATGTTATTAAATCCAATTTGTCTTCCTTCATTCACACTTATGTTGATGAGAACAATTTCTATCCATTTATTATTGATAAGTATGGATGTAAGCCCCATTTGTATCCCTTGGGTTGATGCCACCTTCATTATTGTGGCAAATTTGGTGTTTACCTCCTTAAGCACCAATTTACCATTTATACACTACATTTAGTTTCCTAAAGTCTATATTATTCTCCTCCACTTATTTTCTATCATTAAACAAGCTTTGGGGCCTTCTTGGAATCCAAAATATGTGGATTCCCTCATCTCTTTGTAACCTTGGATATTTTATAAAAAATATCCTATGAAAACTTAAGCCTTAAGACTTTGTAACCTATCTTACCTCTTAAGACTTATACCCTTATTCTTATGAGCCATTGTTTTTCTCCTTTCTCATTTTTTGTCCACCATTGTCCTCCCTTATTCTACCCACAATTTCTTAGCCTTCATGGCCATTAACCACTATGGTTGAAGCTTGATTAAGCTTAAAACTTTGATGATAAGTCACATCACCCCTTTTCCTTTATTCCTAATCTTTTCTATGGTTTTGTTGGGTTCTATCTTTGTTATTTTCTTAGTGTTAAAGCTTGGGGTTAAATGTAAACCTTCTAACCCCTTCGATTGGGCAAAATGGTCTTTTCAAGTGTCTTTTTGTTTTTATAATTAATTCACACATGCCATTCGGTGATCGTTCTAGTAGGAATAAGTTTATTTTTTTTAATGACAATCATGCCTCCCTTATTAGGTATGGCTAGTGAAATGCCCCGAAAATTTCTAATTTTATAAATTATATTTAAATGAGGTTTTATTAGAAAATTATTTAAATAAATTAATTTTATTAAAATAAAAGGATATTTAATTAAGGAAAATCAAGAATAAATTTATAAGTATTTTTATTAGAAGATAATTTGGGTATTTTAGCTAATTAAGTATTTTATTTTAAAAATTAATTAAATAAATTATTTTATTTAAAATAAGAAGGAGAAAATATTTTCAAATTAATATTAATTTTATAAATAATTTAATTGGAGAAAATTAGAGTGTTTTGCTAATTAAAAAGGAATTTGTGGAAAATCTTTTAAAAATCCTAATTTAGAGTAAAAAGGGATTTAAATATTATTTTATTTAAATATTATCATTTTTAAATATCCCAAATATTCTAATTAATTTAATTGAGCCAACCCACTATTTTTAGTTTTCCCTTTTTCCTTTTTCCTTTTCTTTTTCTTTTTCTTCTTCTTTTCTTTTTCTTTTCCTTCTTCTCCCCGAACTGGGCCAGCTCGGCGGCCCAGTCTTCCTCTTCTTCTTCCTTCGGCCCAGCCCGTGCCGTGCGCCCTCCTACCGCCGTCCCTCGCAGCACTGCGTTTTAAGCTCTTTCCTTCCCCAGACGCGTCATCCCATTTAAGTCAGCCTCCCTCGCGTCGAACCGGCCGGTCCCCTTCCTTTTCTTTTCTTTCTTCCCTAAGCCGCCCAACCTCTACCTTCTTCTTCTTTTCCCCAGCCCCGACGCTGCCGCCACCTACCTGCAATTCGCCGCCGCCCCGAGTTTTTCGCCGGCGATCTCGCCATTTTTGACCAACTTTCACCCTCCCTTTCTTTTCCCATTGATTCGGCGACCACATATAGCCAACCATCTCCCCTTATCGCGCGATTTTCCTCTCTCTCTCTCCTGCGCACCACCCCTTCCCCCGAAAAATAAACCCACCGGCCAACGTCACCTCCGGCGACCGGAACCCTACCTTCCCTAGCTACTAGCCGGCCCACATAACCCTATCCTCCCTTCTAAAGCCTATAAATATCCCCTATAATAACCTATATCGAGACTTTTGTTTTCATAACCCAGAATCCCGACCTTGCCATCGCCTACCCTTTAGACGTCTCTTCCGCCGCCTTCGGCCAACTTCGCCGCCAGTTCTGACCACCCGTGTCATCCTTGCACCGCCCTCTATCTAACCAAATCTATCTCGCCCTTCGATTCTTCCTGCACAAGCCGCCCCAGCTATGCAAAGTTCTCTTCCCGATCAACCCTGTTTTCTGCCTCCGCCACCTTGGCGCTGCCATTAGCCACCTCTTCCGCCACTTCCGCCGCTTCTTTCACCTCCGAAATTAGTCTACAGACCCTGCTCGACCTTCCCCTACCTTTCTTTTCCTTTTCCTCCCTCTACTCCTCTCTTTCTCTCCTTCTCCTCCATTCGGCCACCACCCACCGCCGTCGTGCGCCACCACCTTTGGCTGTGCCGCCACCTTCATTTCATTCCTCTCCTTATGGGCAACTCAAAACAGCCCAACTTCCACCACCATTCTCCCTATCTTATTCCCAGCATGTAACTTTTCCCTTTTTCTTCTCTTTTTCCGGCCACCGCCGCCGCCGCCGCCGCCGTGCGCCACCGTCGGAGCCGCCTATCCCCACCAACCTATGGTTGAACCCTAGACCCTCTCAGCTATTTTTCCTATTTTTATAACCCTTAAATTATTTTATTTCTATTATTTGCATATAAATACTATTATTATTATTCTTAATATTTATATTTTTAATATGCATTATTATTATTATTATTAGTATTAATTTTTTATTATTATTTATGTTGAGGGCTGAAGCCTATAGTATTTTAATTCGATTTTATTACTATTCTTCTTATTATTTCTATATTTACTATTATTAATATTAAAATGTTATAAGTATAATTATTATTATTATTTCCTATTTCGAATTTCCATTATTATTATTCCATTATTATTAATACAAATATTTTAACATTATTTTTGCTAATAATGTTGTTGTTGTTGTTGTTGTTGTTGTTGTTGTTGTTGTTGTTGTTATTATTATTATTATTATTATTATTATTATTATTACTAAATTTGGTTATTTAATTTACCAATAATATTTTTAGTATTATTTTGGTAAAGGGTCCAAAGCTCTTATTTCACTTTATTTTTGATTAATGCCTTTCTATTATTATTGCTACTATTTTTATTATTTTTTTTAATATTAATATTGATATTACTTTTGGTATTTTTGTTATTATTATTTTATCAAAAGCCTAGTCTTATATTAAGTTAGTGTTTAATATTATTTTTGATAGGAGGGAGTCTAATTTTAGCTTTTCTCTCATAATAGGTAAAACTAGTCAAAGCCCTAAGGAAGTATAGGAGCGTGCTTCAAGACCGGTGTCGTTTTAGGTAAGGGGTGCTAAGGCCGTTTGTGTGCTTATATGTATTATGTGTTTCGCATGCTATGTATCCTATGTTTATTATTATTAATTATTTTGTATGTGGTATGACATAGAGTTGAAGTATGCTTTCGTATGGCATGTGTACTATGTGTATGTGAAGATATGTGTTGTGACCCTGTAAGACATGCATAAGAGGATGTCGATGTGGTTTGTGTGGGAGAAAGGATGAAAAAGGAGGATGGGGAAAGAAGTTGACTAAGGGAAGTGAGTTGACCTAATTTTATGGTTTTATAAGGAATAATCTAATGTATGGTTTTATGCGGAAGAATATAATTTATGGTTTTATGCGGAGAATATAATATATGGTTTTATTTGGTAGAATGTAATTTATGATGTTATATGGGAGAATCGAATTTATGGTGTGTTTGGGAGAATCTAATTTATGATGTTAATTGGGAGAATCTAATTTATGATGTTATTTGGGAGAATGTAATTTATGATATTATATGGGAGAATCTACTTTATGATTTGATTGGGAGAATCTAATTTATGATTTGTTTGGGAGAATCTAATTTATGGTGTGTTTGGGAGAATCTAATTTATGATGTAATTTGGGAGAATGTAATTTATGATATTTTATGGGAGAATCTAATTCATGATTTGATTGGGAGAATCTAATTTATGATTTGTTTGGGGGAATCCAATTTATGGTTTTGCTTGGGAGATTCTAATTTATGATTTTATGTGGGAGAATCTAACTTACGGTCTTGTATGGGAAAATCTAATTTGTGGTTATGAATGGGAGAATATAAACAATTGTATGGTAAGGATGAATCTTCGGTGTATGTGATTTGAATCTAGGGTTTGGTAAGGATGAATATTTGGTTTGGTATGGATGAAATTTAGGGTTTGGTATGGACGGATCTTTGGGTTTTATATGGTTCGAATTTAAGGTTTAGTATAGGTGAATCTTTGGTTTTGGTTGGATTGAAATTAGGGTTTTGTATGACGGAATCTAGGGTTTTCTTGGTGGTATTAATGGATGTATGTTGGTATTAGGGTTTGTATGGTGGTTTTAATAGTTGCATGGTTGAATTTAGGGTTTCACGTGAAATTTTAGGGTTTGCATGAAAAAGGTTTGAAGGTTTGCATGGGGACATTAATATCTGCATGGTTATGAAATTTACGTGTGGAAAGTTAATTTGGGATGTAAGGAAGGTAATGTAAGTGTTGTTTGGGTGTTTAAACACTTTGAGTGAAAGATAGTACATAGAGCGTTATATGGGTACGTAGGAGACTGAGCTAGGGTTTGGAGTGACTAATTGTGAATTGTCGTGGTTAATTAAGTTTTGAAATGGCTAATTATGGTTGTTATGGTTAAATAGGGTTTGTAGTGGTTAATTATGGTTGTGGTGGTTGATTAGGGTTTGGTGTGGCTGCTTAGGGTTTTTGTTGCATCATGTGTTTTTGGTGATTAAGGTGTAATTATGAGAATGAATCGATGATTTGTGATGTGTGGAGTGTTAAAATGATTTGGATGATGTGAGGTGGAGTAAGAGGGGATGTTAAGGCCTAAATTAGGGTTTCGGGATAAAACCCTAGAGTGAGATGTGGAGTAGAATTGGAGGATAAGTATAAAGGGAGTGATTCATGCATGTCTAGGGTTTGGTGGTAGCACATGTGTACTTGGTGATTAAAGTGTAAGTATGATGATGAATATGGAATTTATGATTTATGATTCATGCATGTCCAGGGTGAAAGCCTTTGAATAAGATACTTAAAACATTAATTATCTAAAGAGGAAGATCGTTGAGACGGGACCAACCGATCCACCGGTTCGGAATAGTGGTTAGGGTTTTTACCCTATGTGCGACCGATCCACCGGTTATAATAGTGGTTAGGACATGATGTCCTATGTGTCACCCATCCACCGGTTATAGTAGTGGGGGTTCCCGAGCTCAACAAACACAAACCCGAGTTTTTCTGAAATGCTTAAAAGATACTAATTACTTACAGTGGAACACCATGCGAGCCGGAGCCAACCGATCCACCGGTTAGGAATAGTGGTTAGGACGCGTAGTCCTATGTGTCTCCGATCCACCGGCTATAATAGTGGTTAGGGTATGATACCCTATGTGCCTCCAATCCACCGGCTATAATAGTGGGGGCTTCCGTACTCGCATGGATTTGATAAAAAGGATGGTGTGAATCGACTTCTGATAAGAGATTAATTAAGTAATTGAATTGGATTATATTTGGGCCTTTGTACTTTTACCTGGATGGTCATATGTATTTATGTTAACATGGTTATGCTCTTTTATTCTTATGCATGGTTTATTTGCTTATGTGTTGGCCTTAGTGCTCGGTTACCTTACTCAGTACGTAGCATACTGATCACCCTTTTCATGGGTGCTACTCATTCCCACGAGTAGTATGCCCTTCTGACTTTGTGCAGGTGGGTGAGACATCAGTCGGGGATGTGTGTTGAGCTTGTCTGGCTCAAAGTTCGAGAGAGTTGTGGCCATATTTCAATAATTATGTGATTCTATTTCCTTTTATTAATCTTTTATTGGTTTTAAGTTAATTCTCTTTTGGAAATAAATTATAATTCTTGATGCGTACTCTGATTTCTATCTTATTCTTGATTCATGATTCTTTACGTGCACTCTGATTTTAATGTATGATCTTTTGAGTTCTTTTATGAACTGTTGGTTTGAGTTTAATGTAAATCTTTTCTTAGCCTTAGCACTTGGTACTGGAACGGTCGGAGATAACCGGTCTGGTACTAAGTGTGGCGGTAACATTTCCAGAATTCACACGTTTTAAGTATTTCTATTTTAATTACTTCCGCTAAAAAAAAGTAGTGAATTTTGGGGTGTTACAGCTAGTACCAAGCTCACCTATTTACTATCTGAGATAGGATAATTGATCTCTACATCAACTAATTTAAATGCTTCTTTTTTCACGACCTCTTTCATATTTGGGTTTAATCTCCTTTGATGTTTAATGGAGGATTTATGCCCTTCTTCAAACAAAATGTGATGCATGTAAATGGAGTGATTTATGCCTTTTATATCATCAACGTAATAACCTATTATATCTTTATACAACCTAAGAACTCTAAGTAATTTTTTAACTTTCTCATGAGCCAAGTTAGAATTCACTATGACAGGGTATTCATCAATGAAGTCTAAGAATTCATACTTGAGATATATCTAGTGAAATCCTCTTTAACCACCAAATCAACAATATCTTTCCTGCAACAAGTATCATCAATCAATAAACATTTCATTATAGAAAAGAAATCAAAATCCATTTTCTCATATCGAATATTAAGAGAGAATTTTCCATTATTTAAATCAATTATCGATCTAGCTATAGCCAGGAAGGGTATTCCCAATATAATAGGGATTTGATATTCCTACTTAATCTTAAGGATAAAAAATGTAATCATAACGTAAAACTTACCGATTAGAGAGAACGGGTGATAGGCTTCATGTTTCCCATCTACAATTTCTTACAAATAGATAAAAGCATTAAACTAAAACTAACACCAAGATCACAAAGAGCATGATTAATGAACACATCACCAATTGTACAAGGAATAGAGAATGAGAAAATTCCTTAAGCTTATATGGTAGGTTATTTAAGATAATATCTCTACACTCTTGGATCAAGGGTATGGTTTCATATTCCTCTAACTGTCCCTTATTAGAAAAATCTCCTTTAATATTTTGGCATATAAAATAATTTGAGAAATGGCTTCAAATAATAGAATATTTATATGTAATTTTTTTAAAATTCCATAATTTTTTCAATTTCTTTTCTCAAATTTAACGTCAGCTGACCTTTGAGGAGGTAATGGTGTAATATATTTTTCACCCTTCTCACCTTTCTCATCAGCATGCTATTTCTCATTTGTTAAAACCTTCTTTCTTTCATCTCTAACATTCTCATAATCACTTCTCGCCATTGGTCTTGCTACTTATTTCACACTCATTAACATGTTGGCATTTATGGAGCCTTTTGGTTTAGACTTAGGTTGACCAGGAAACATCCTCGGAGAATTAGAAGAAGAGCTAGATTATTGGGTTACTTGAGTGATTTGATTTTCTAAAATTTTGTTGTGAGTGGATATAGAACCAAGTTTAGAAGCTAGGCTTTTTATAGCTTCACTCATATCGTATTTTGATTTTTAAAATCTTCTTTCTACTAATTTTGTGAATTCACAAAAATTTCCATCATGATCTTCAAATCGGACTTTTGGGAAGTAAGGTAGGGAGGTGTAAGGGCTTGAAAGCCAAGAGTTCTAAAATTAGATTAAGGCACAAGATTCTAGAGTGAATTTTTATTTGAGAAATTAGGATGATTTCTTATGTGTTGGAAAATGGATCCCATTTTTGGTTGAAATTATTCACATAATTCACATGTTCAAAAAATGGGGCATCAAAGGATGGGGAATTTACAACTTGACATTCTATGACAGAATTTTTAACCATGTCACACATTCACAATTAGAAGAACTTGATGTAATGGAATTAATGCTCATTTTGTCAATTTTTTGAATCAATGCATCTACTTTCACTACAACAAACTGGACCATTAACGACCAATTTAGCGACCAATTTTTTTTTTATCGTTATTGATATATTATTAACGACCATCGTCAAAAGTCATCGTTGATGGTATATCTATTGCGACTAATATAATTTTTGGTCGTTAATCATTAATTTATTGGTCGTTAAAAAAATTTAAGTTATATATATGTTTTATAATATTTTTTTTCAAATCTCTAAAATCCAAAAAAATAAAAATATAAAACACTTAATTGCCCCAACTCTAAAAAAAAAAAAAAAAATCCCGCGCGCCCTGCTCGTTTCGGCCCTTTAAACAAAAAAAAATAAAAAAATCAACATCACATAAACGCTCGCCTGTGCCAAATTATATCAAATTTGAGCACAGGTCGTCTTCCCTCCCCGACCCTGCTCGAGCTCGACGACCACACCATCAAGGCCACGCACGACCGTCTCCGTTTGTGCGTCTTCTTCCCGGACTGCACCACCACGCCATCAACCGCCGGTCGAGCAGACAGCCGCACCTCCTCCTCGTCGTCGATACAGCAGCAACGCACGACGACAGCCACGGCGCGCCACCGTCCGTCCTCCTCCACCGCCGCTCGTCACCGGCGAGTGGTCCTTGACCACCGGCGAAGGTCCAGCACCCCTCACTCCCTCCAATTTCGCTGCAATACGTTTGGTATAAATACTCAAACCCTAACTTATGTTTTGATTAATTTTAGATGAATTAGCTTATGATAAGGTAATTTAGCTGTTTAATTGTATATATATGTGTTGTATGAATGATTTAGAGTAGTTAATTGTATTGGTTATGGTTGATTTGTGAAAATTGGATTTGTGACCCGGCTATATCCGGATTTGTCGGTTTTATCCGATTTAGCTATTTTAGATAAATTGAATTTACAATATCCTTTAAAATGTATCTAATTTCATGTTAGAACTATCAATTTGAAATTTTTGTGCGAAATTAATCGGAATTGGATTCTTAGGTCAAAATTCTTGCGAATTTAAATTGGATTGTGTAATCGAGTTATTTTATTCAATTGATTATATAATTTGCATTAGATTATGTTTAATTTCATTTTCGACATGTCAATTTAAATATTTTAGCAAGATTTGGCCGGATTTACAGTCCAAGCTAAAAAACCCTAATTATGTTAAATTGGATGTTTCGTTTATTGTTTTAATCAATTGAGTATATGATAGATGCTATCTTGAAAGTAAAATATTAGGAAGGGTTTTGATAGATGGTGGTGCTGAAGTTTTTCTTCATTACTTTATATTGTTATATAATCTCTTTGTTATGTCCTTAGAATATTTTCTATGTTAATTCATTTAAGAATTCTATAATCAATTGAATAAAATATGATGATGTCTAATAAGCTTCCTCTATAATCAATTGAAAGTAACCAATCCATATTTAGATAAGAAAGCATGTTAGACATGTTTTTGTAATCTGACTCTAATGAAAAGAGTCGCTCTTCATATGTTTTTCATCTTTAGAGTTTATCATATTTTTCCATTGGGGCATAAAACTATGTGAATGCTTTACTTTAAGCTTTATTGTACTTCTCGTGTACATTCTTGTTTACATGAAATTTGCATAGAAAATACTTCAAGGTCAAAAAGACACATTCCACAACTAAAATTATCTCAAGTTCCAAATCGGTGAGAATAATGATCGGAAGCATTATGGAATCTATCAATGTCTTCAACTTCTCAAGTACCCACATAAAATTTTCTTCCTTTTTGGATGACATATAAGTAAACACAATGTTAAAGTTTAGTTATGTTGTTGTTAATCTAACAATCTCAAGTAAAGGTATCCCACATTTATTTGTCTTATACGTGTAATCTATTGTTAGGATAAAAGGAAATGTTCATAAAATATTACTAGATATAGGGTATTTAAATAGAAGCTCATTTAGAATATCTGACTTTAGCTCACTTCGATACCACTGAAAATAATAATTCTCAATTAATATACTCATGACATGTTGTAAGATTGATTGGAAATCCATTTCATTCAATATAATATTTTTGTTGGGTATTATAAATATGTCTTTTTATGCTCACTTTTCCCATAAATTTTTTTCCTAAAGAAACAGCTGGATGTGTTGTGACTTAACATGGCTTTTGGTCAAATCGTTGAAAAACTTTACTTCTTCTTCTTTCACTTTTCATATGAAAGCATGCCCTTCATAAGTATTTTCCAAATCAGACTCTTTTCATTAGAGTCAGAATATTTTCTATGTTAATTCATTTAAGAATATTTTCTATGTTAATTCATTTAAGAATTCCCCAAACTCAGTTCCAGAAAGGTCTGTTCTTTTTCATTTTTCTTCTAATATTTTGATCTTTGACATAATATAGTTAATTTGTCGAAGAAAAGATTCCGTTTCTCAATTTCTTCGTTAATATTATTGATTGATGTTTGGCCGACGTCGGCCTTTTGGGTAGAAGATATTGGATTTTATACTGATTGAAATTCGAACTAACGTGGAGTGTTCTTGCGCTCAGTTGTTCAAGTTGTTTGATTCACGTCGAAGAGAAATTTGTGTACTTCCAGTATCGTCGAGCTTGAATGAAGCAGCAAATTACATACCAGCAGCTCCTATATTACTTCCTGAGGGACCTTGGAAGCAGGTAAGCTCAAACAGGAGGCTTTGGAACTCGTAGGGTAGGTGTCAATGTCAATGCAGCCCGTTGTATTTCCTGCTTAAGTAATTTAAGCTTTGTGCCTAAGCAGCGTGACTTTGTAGATTCCTGGAGGAGTTACAGCTGCAAAGGGATTTAAAGCTGCAGGCATATACGGTGGATTGAGGGCCCAAGGGGAAAAACCTGATCTTGCCCTTGTAACCTGTGAGGTGGATGTCGTATCCGCAGGTTGGCTTATTTTTTATTTGTTTATTTTAAACATAGGTACTTATTCATTGACTATCGAGGAAGTTTACTGAGAACACGGGGATTGGTTGCTTACGGATCGCTAACCTTTTGAAGAAAGAATAGCGTCCTTATTGGTTTGTCAGTCCCTGGTTGTTGTGTTAAATCTTTTTCCTTTGGACCTTCCCTAGTAGCTTGCTTGTTGAAAATAAAGTAAAATGCAAGCATTTGGTGATGCAGTTGAATGGGCTAAGATTGGTGGTGATGGAGCATCACCCAATTCAAATTGGATATCCAAAATCAATATTGAAATTTTAATTTCAATTAATGTATCATTAGGGTACCTCTTTGTGTGATCATGATTCATAATCATGCGTGTATTAAACTTGGATGTGCAGCGACAAGCAAGTGTGCTTGCTTTAGTTCACTTAAACTAAATCTGCTGCCATCTTAGGTTTCTTGAATATAAACATGGGTAATAAAGGAATGATAAATCTCTTGGTGCTCACTGTTTTGCATTTTTAATAGTTATCTGAAGGAGGAAGGTAATGTAGTGCTGATTAACTTTCAGGGGCATTTACTACAAATGTGGTTGCTGCAGCACCGGTTGTTTATTGTAAGAGCAATTTAGAATATTCAAAAACGGTGAGTCGGATGTTTACATTATTTTATTATTTTATAATGTATTTATCAATATGCGTCCATAAATTTTCACCCGAAAAGGCTATCAGCTCGAGAAATATTATGCGCTTGATGACAAGCACGTTAAGAACGGGACAGTGTTTGAAGGGTATTATGTGTTTGTAATAATTTATTTGGATGCCTTTTGACATACAAGCATGTTAAGAACTAATTAATGCTATATCTCTACATGTATGTGTGGTGAAGATTCTAAAAGAAATGTGATAGGCCCTTAATTGGGTATACTTATGTGAGGAAGGGTTTTTAAGGTACTACTAACTGAAAGAGGCCCTAGTTAAGTATTTCCAAGTCAGTATTTTCCTTATTTTCTTTACTCTGTAGTGTAAGAGTCTGTTGGCTAGAATTGGGAGTCACCAATTCTGTTAGGCTATGTCAATATTGTTACAAAAGGTTGTTACTGGTATATATTTGAGTAGGGAGAGGAGAGAGAACGGGGAGGAAAGGAATTAGTGGGTTGTGGGAGGTACCACGACCTCAAATCCCTGGCTTTATCATCCACTTTCTCATCATCTATCACATCTTCTCCTGCCCGTACTCCATACTTTCTCCATGATTCTTGCTTGATCAGTGCCCTTTTCTCTGCTGCAGTAGGGTGTCGGTGGACATGTTTGTAACAAAATGACATATAGTTATACACATGATTTTCCTTTTCTATGTGAAACTTATCGAGATTCACGTGGAGGTCAATGAACTACGATGTTTAGGATATTATTCTGGTCTAATTTTCTATCCCATTGATATTCCTTTTCTTTATCATCTTGCTATTGCAGGCACGGGCAGTATTGATAAATGCTGGTCAGGCAAATGCTGCAACAGTAAGTTTTCTTCTGTCCTTGTTGCTAACATATGCAATTTCTCAATATTAGTTACTAATGGTTCTGTACTTCTGTTGTCCATGGGTTTCAAGCAAAGATTTTTCCAATCATGATTGTGAATCATGATTAGAGACTATAGAACAATGTTAAAGCTCTTTTGAATAATTTCTGTGCATTCATTTTCTTATAAGTCTTGACACTGCTATAAGGGTGATGCTGGCTATCAAGATGCGGTAGAATCTGCTAATGCTGTTGCGGAGGTAATTTAACATTCTATTTTCAGATGCATCACCTAATGATTACTCATGCCTGTGTTTGCTTCTACAATACTGTATTTATGTTTGCAGCTACTCCAGATTAAACGAGAGGAAGTTCTATGTTATTATGAGTATGATTCTAACTAGTTGTCTAATAAGCTTAAGTAACCAGTTTAGATCTAAATAAATTCAAATAAGCTACATATGGTTCCTATGGATGACTTTTTAAAATTAACAAGTATGATTTTGCTCTAGGTTACTGTTGCTACAGATGATGTGGATGTGCTTCAACGGATTACATTGCAGCTCTCTGGACATTTTTGTATAGGTTGGTTTTCTCCCGCTTTCTTTATATTTATATTTTTCCATTAAGGCTAATACGGTAATTAGCTAAACTGTATGCGAAACTAAATATTGTAGGAAAAATGTTCGGGAGTAGTTAAGACAAGACCTTGTAGGGTTACATACTAAAAAATACTAGTCCAAAATATTGTAAATATTATGAAAGTAGTAAAAATGAAACTAGAATTGACCAAGTGGCAAACTCCAAAATAAATCTGTAGGGTGAGAGTGGTGGGCTGTGCTTCTTCTATCCCAAGGGTTTGGAAAATAGGCATTAGATTAACATTTGCACTTAAGTGGCATAATGCTCTATCACTATATTATTCACCAACGGAACATGTACTTTTGAAACTCCCCACATCTTGCAACTTTTGTGGCAATTTCTGTTGTATGATGGAGTTGCAACTTTACATCAATGTTGCCATTTCATACTCACATAGCCTTCTTTTCTTGGTAAGGAGCCATTTGTTGAAGTGATTCCATTAGAGGTAAGTTGATGTACAATTTCTTAAGGATTTCAATGAACTTTTCAAACTGTGTCTTGTTGGTGCTTTGCCAAACTTGTTTTGGCTTTTGTTGAAGTGCTTGAATTTTTGAATTTCATAGTTATGCGATTTGGCTTCAAATGATGGTATCACTCTTAGCCATGTATCCTTTATGCTTATTCTCTAGTGACTTGGAACTTTCAGCATTAGAGGGTTGAGGAGTAGACTAAGTGTTTTTTTGAGGTTGGTATTGTGGATGCTGGAAAGTCAATGCAGGGTTTTTCTGGATGTTGCTTTGGTTTGTTCTGGCCCATTGTTGGTTGTTGTACGTTGTACATTTGATAATATCACAGACTCGATTACCTAGAACAGAAAATTGTGAAAACTCGCTAGCAGGAAAAATAATGTTGAAAACTCGATTATAACAAGCAAGCTACCCCATAAACTTAGTTTAGATGATTTAAATGATAGCCTAAGTTAGCTAGATTAGCCCTTTAAGCACAAGCAACAATTTTCAGAATGTAAGGGGGTATAGGGCTGCTAGGCTGCTAGTGTATGAAATTTTGATGTTCGTGTACTAAATAGATTAAATTAGCAAAAACGCCGTGCAAACAAGATTGAGGTCTCAAGAGAAAACAATAGATGAATAAATAAAAGCTTAGTATGCATGCCCATAACTGTTGAAAAAAATTAAAATTTTAAAGTAAATTAGTGTACTCTTCTGATATATTTGAAAACTGTGTGACAATTGATAACCTGCATCCTCGTTAAATACTTTTAGTAAATTTAGTTTTGTATATATTATAGAAGTATAGGTGTAATTGATGCATGAATCATAGAAAAAATATTGTCTGATACACTTTGTGACCAAAACACACCATATTAATTAGGTATTGAATCATTGATAACAGACTTAAGGAAACACACCATGATGATGCATGATCTAGGTTGTCGTAGTAGAGCACATTTAATAAGTTCTGATGTTGTTGAATCATATTTATTTCCATTTTCATTATTTTCCTTGTATTTGGATATTTCATTTTTTATATCTGATTTCATGAATTGCATGTTAAGGAAATTACTCATTGTTTATTTGATACTTATATTAATTATTATTTTTATATTTCTATTGTTGCAGATCCAGTTTATTTTGATAAACTTACCAAATCTATTGTATCCGATGGATAGAATGATTAATTCTTAAGCAGTTGCTAATCATGATATTTTTGTAATGCAACGACATATTGTAGCTCTTTTGTAATATATTTATATTTGATCATAGCCGAAAATTGTACCGGACATTTGATACAAATTATTTGTATGAATATTTAGTTGAATGTTTAATTATAAACAGATATTTAGAAAATTATATCTATATGTTAGAATGAATATATATGTATGCAGGTACAAGATTTGAGAAGATCAAAATGGATATATATATATACATGCATACAGGTACAGGTCTTGAGAAGATTGAAATGGATATATGTACGTATATATATACAGGTCTTCAAAAGATTGAAATGGATATATGTATATCCATATAGGTGCAGGGTTATAGATGAATATTGAAATGTTGATTATATATATTATTGAATATATAATTATGCCATTTGCGACCAATAAATTATGTCGCAAATAATGAATGAATTTTAGTATTGACGGAAAAATTAGTCGTTATTGGTGTGATACCTTTTTAATTACGATAAAAAAATTGGTCGTTAATATTATTTACGACAGTGTATTTTATTCGTCGTTATTATTTTTAGCGACCAACATCATACGTTGTCGCTATTACTTTTAGCGACCAACGTCATAAGTTGTCGTTATTACTTTTAGCGACCAACACTTTGCGTCGTCGTTATTACCTTTAGCGACCAAAATTATACTCCGTTGTTATTACATTAGCGACCAACATAATATTTAGTCGTTATTGCTTTAGCGACCAAAAAATTTTAGTTAGTCGTTAAAGCCTTTAACGAGGGAGCAATAACGACCACTGACGACCAACAAATTTTTTGGACGTTAATAGCTTTAGCGACCAAAATTTGGCCATTAACGACGAAATTTGTTGGTCGTTAAAAACCTTATTTCTAGTAGTGTTTATAAGCTATGTGGTATAATGCACCAACATCATACCTCCCACTCTTTTTCGGTAATGACATCTCATCTGACCATAAGAAGTGATTATGGGTTATGTCCTCTATGAGTTTTCTCGCATATTAAACACCTTTTTTCATTAGTGCTCCTCTTATTGCAGTATATATGTTTATATTTGTGTTATAAAGAAGAGCAT
Organism: Tamarix austromongolica; assembly: GCA_039764185.1. Taxonomy (NCBI): domain Eukaryota; kingdom Viridiplantae; phylum Streptophyta; class Magnoliopsida; order Caryophyllales; family Tamaricaceae; genus Tamarix; species Tamarix austromongolica. The sequence goes on along the minus strand of CM077813.1, from coordinate 19,210,704 downwards.
TGTAGAAATTGTAGTCTATTATCCAATCTTCTAAATAATGATATAGGCACATTCTTAGATTGTCCTTGTACCTCTCTCAAGCATCATATCATGACTCCCCATCTTTTTGAGTGAATATTGTTATTTTATTCCTCAACATAGTGGTTTTTCTTGAGGTAAAGTACTTAGCAAGGAATGCTTGTAAAAGTTGATCCCATGTGGTGATATAAATGAGTGGAAATGCTCTTGCTTTGTCCCTTAGTGTGAAGGAAAATAACATTAATTAGATGGATTCATCCATCACCCCATTCATTTTCTGTATGTCACAATACTCCAAGGATATTAAGATATAGATCTTTGGATATTTGGTTGGAGTACTGCTAAATTGATTTTGTTAAAACATTGAAATGAGTGAATGTTTGAGCTCAAAATTGTTAGCAACAATTTATTGCTTACAAATACTTGATTATGTACTAATAGAGTTTAGTAATACAAACTCTTTTAAAGTTTAGTGAATCTCTTGGTCTCCCATTATCATTTCTTTATCTAAATTATCTTTTGTCTCTTATATCAACTTTCTAATAGCACACGTGATCCTCTCAATCTTAAGTTCACAATATAATGGTTTCTCAAGCCATAATGATTATGGAATCCAATGATACATACATAGGAGAGAAAAATAGCAAGTCAAATATATATATATATATATATATATATAAACATATTCAACATTAACAAGCCAAAATCCCTAGTAACAGTGCCAAAAACTAGATGAGGCAAACCGTAACTATACACCTCTATTATAGCACATCAAGGTCATCTTCATGGGGACTTATTATCAATTACTAATTTTTAACCAATTATGACTATCTAGATAGATCAAATTTTGAGGAGTAGGAAATGACTAACAAAGTAAAATCAAATAATGATGCTAATGGTAGTAAAATTTTAACAAAGATGATTGGATTGTCATCATAAATTGATAATTAATGAATGATTAATTTAATTGTCAAACAACTACTTAAATATGACATGGTAAAATAGCCTAAATTAACTAATAGCCTCTTCCAATAGCTAATAGCTATATCTAACCCAATTTTTCATAGTATTAAATCAAATTCAATCCATTACATTCTATGTTAAATCAATAAATTATTTAAAAGGTTCTAGCCTAATTTCATGGTTATATTTTCCCATTTAATTGTTAGATTTCTCATTATTGGTATTTACCTCTTATTTCTTTGATTTAATACTTATATTTAGTCTAGTAAGAGATCAAGTAACTCAACCATAAAGAAAGAAATAACAATTGAATTCAAGAATTTTAAGTAATTAGAATGGGAACTCAAAGTAGTTTATCATTTATTCACACTTTAGACTAGATCCAATGTTATAAAAGAAATCTACTCGAGCATAATTATGATGGTAAGTATGAAGAAGTAAATAGCATGAATAATATAAATTAAAAGTAGATGAAAGGAGATACAATGTATATGTTAAGAATCTTCAAGAATTGGAACATCCAAAGCAAATTATTGTAAGAAAATTGATGATTTAAAATAGCGATTAGATTAAAATTTAATATAGTGTATTTTATAGTAATAAATCTTGAAAAAGAGAGAGAGCAACAAAGCTTCTTAAAAATACTCTAAAATTGTGTAGGAAACTGCAATAAAATGGGAAATATTAAGGATATAGATGATAAAATATATACACATCTTCTCATTTATTGGAAATCACTAAAAAATGATGGAACTAAAATAAATGATACACTGTATTCCTAGTGTGTTGGTGACAATTAAGAATATCCTCTGAATCTACTTTGTAGACTCCCCTTTCATGGACTCAAGTGCAATGGTGGAGATGCCTGGGAATACCATCTTCCCATACATGAGTTCATATGATGGCATGACGCATCCTAACAACCACATAACCTGATGCAAACATTGGATGTTTAAGATAGCTATAGTCAAGAAAATTTGTGAATCATGCATATGTATAGGGTTTGAGACCAACGTAGTTGGCAAAAAGAGAAAGAGAAATGAAAAAGGAAGTGGTTGTGAGAAAATGGAGGGAGTAATACATGAAAGAACAGGAATAGGAAGAAAGATTTAGATCTGCCACTTTTATTTCCCACATACATTATTACACCCCCATTTTCACAAATCAATTTTTATTGAAAATAAATTTTGTAGAAGCTAAAAATAAAACTCAACATGTTATGCCCCCACCAACATAGAAAATGCATTAATTATGCTCAATCTATGCAAGGTGCAAGGCTAAAGTAGTTCGTATCTAGATATTAGGTGTGAAAAATACTTGATACCATAATGATACAAAATTTTATCATAAAAGAGAATAGATAGAGATACGAGAAAATAGATGACTAAAATTCTAAAAAAAGAAGGATATCCAGATAACTATATGTTAATACTAACTCAAGGAATCACTTACCGCATGCAAGCACACCAAGAGTATCAAATCAATAAGTACATGTGAAATAATATGGCGCCTACTTCTGGAAATGAGAAACACCCAAAAAAAAGAGGATAGTCATGATGACCTTATAATTTAATCAGCCTTTGTTTTGATGACAAAAAACTTAATTAAGAATTTGACTTATCTTGTTAAGTGACCATGTGTATCATAACAAAACTAAAGTATTCAACATTTAACTAAGTCAATGAGTGCTAAGGAGATCAATTTTAAAAATCATATATGAAGAATAATCCAAAGATAAACAAGGTGGTCAAAAAATACTATCTTTAAGGACTTCAATTTCATATTTGAAATATATAAATCATGAAAGGATAAACAAATATGCTCAAGGAACCAAGGCTCAAGCTTCAAGGAGTATGTTATAGTATTAGGTTATATTTACATATGATTTATACATTGAGCATTTAGACATTTCAATTGTTGAATGTTTCTAATCCTATTTAAAAATTATTTTAAAAGATCTTAAAATGATTGCATGCATTAATTTATAAAATTGATTTTTATCTTAAGACCTTTATGAGTTGACTTGCAAAACACACCGTATATTTTATAGACATTATTTTTTGATGGGTAATACCTCTTTGGAAAAATTAAGATATCTTATCCAACATCTAATTTTTGAGTGTCCTATCACTAGTAGGGTGTGGAGGTCTGCTAATAGAGTTTTGGGATTAAGAAGATTTAGTTGAATTTGGTCGAGAGTTCTCAGGGATGCATCTAGGACCATGAGAACACACCTATCAAGAAGGCTTTGCTAAGATATTTGTATGCTATAGGCATATATGAAGTATAGAGGGCTAGGAATGATTCCTTATTCTATAATTTTCCATTGAATTTATTGCAATTGATTAGGCATATTACTTTTTCAATGTCCCTAAGATATAATCATTTGAATAAGGTGAAAAAGTATGGTAATTTTGTGTTGTTCATAGATAAATTCTATGTGGATGCTTGTAATATCCCTTAATATAATAAAAATTTACCTTTTGAAAAAAAAAATATATATATCTACTTTATAGGAAAAAAAGGATAGAACTCAATTTCGAGCTTCGTAGCTCAAATTATGGTCTTTTTGCAAAGGTACACAATGTTGAAAGTAGTTGTGCTAATCAATCGGTTCTCTAATCCCATTGATTGGTTACCCATAATGATCAACTAGTTTATTAAAATGATCAACTAGTTTATTAAAATGATCAACTAGTTTGCTTCACTAAAAATATATTTTACCCTCAACTTCAACACATCAACAATATGGTAAAATAGATCGCTAGGTCTATTAAACCGATTGATATGTTCACTTTTCAAAAAAAATTATTTTAGCTTTAAATTTAACACATCAGTTGGTTATACAAACCTTTTAACTAGTTTGTGAGACCAATTAATTGGTTTATGAATCATATCAACTAATTTGGGCATTCGAGAGACTTTTTACTTCTTAGAGTAAATTTACATCCAACGACTCTAAAGGAATTACTTTTATTTCTCTTATCTTTTTATTACTATATATAAGAGTTTTTAGAATTCAATGAAGATAAATGAATAATACATAACCCTTCTAAAAGTATCATTTTCATATCTTACAAAAAATCAAAGGGAGCTTTGGTTATAGACTTTCAAATCTAAATTAAACTTCTCTAGTACTCAATCTATCTTTTAAATTTAGCTATATTGTTCATCCACTTATAATATTTAATTCTATATCATGTTTACTATCCTCAAACCAATTGTACACTCCCACTCTTAATATTTGCAATTATTTATTTGTAAGTACAACAACACTCTCAGAAGAATATATTGTAAAGAGGTTGTGTATGTTTCATATTCATAGAAAAATTCAAAAGATTTGTAGATACATAAACCTAAAGAGGATAACTAATATAAGATGTAAATCAACTTTTAGAGAGGCCATTAGGATTTCAAGCCCATAAACCTAGAAGAGTGACCATCATCAACACTCAATAAAGGAAGGTTTTAAATTCAAAAGGGAAGATATTTTGGTAGTAGATGTAGAGGTGCATTGGGCCCTTAAAAAACTATAATCATTATGAAAAATTTTTTATTTAGAATTATTGGTATTAAGTACTCTATTCAACTCCGTCTAGAGTATCTACAAGGGCTTTCAAATCATACTATGTAATGAGTATGGTAACAATACTTGTTAATAGAATAATATATGTATAACACATAAGGATTATGTAATAAGATAGATACTATACATGCATATATGGTAATGATACATGATGGCTTAAGAAAACTCATATTAGAGTTCATAGTTAAGTTATCATACATTTCTATTTTGTTGGCCACATAAGAATATAATCCTCACTAAAATTACAACCGCACCAATTCCCTCATAGATGGGAGATAAGAGTTAAACTTGGGTAAAACACATCTGGTAGTCACTAATAACTCACTAATCCTTAAGTACATGTACCCCTATAGGCTGGTGAGCCAAAAAGGTATAGAGTAGATATAATGTCCTTTGGGTTATGTAAAACTAATCCATTTTTATTAAAACTCATATGACACTTTGGTCTCACTATTAAAATGTTAATCTTTAAGTATGTGTACCTCTTATAACGTCTTCTACATTTTTTAGCTAAGGAACTACATTATAGATCCTTCCTATATGATCAGACCCAACAAGATTGAGTTCGATGATTTGTTATCCTATGAGAAGAGACCCTTATAGATTCTTCACATCAACGTACACTAGACTCGGGTAAGTTCACTTTTATTTGTTAAGATTCTCTGAAGCATCCATGGAGCAAAGGAGGCAACCTAGGAGATAGAGAAGGACATGCATGAGACACATCCTGAGGTCTTTAACATAGGTGTATTAGATTTTGAGTTATCTCTCTTGTAAAGGGAAGTACTCGGTTGTGTAGGGTCATCTTCATTAGAATTATCCATCGAGATCACCTTTTCTTACATCATTTTTCTCTTCATCCCCAACCTTAACTTTTGACTTTGGGGATGAAGTTTCTTATAAGGGGCTAGTGATGTAATACCCTAAAATTTTATCTAATTTTAACTTTAACTAATTAATATTTTAACCTACTTAAATTCTAATTTATGGGTCATTATTTTTTTAGCCTAAACCTAACCATAAATAATTGATAGATTAAATTTAATATAAGTTGCCTAAATTTTAAACCTAATCCTAATCCTAAACTTAAAATTTTCTTTTATTTTTTTTTCTTTTCTCTTTTCCTCTTTCCCTTCTTTCTTTCTTTCTTCTTTATCTCCCTTTTCCCAAGCCTACGCCTAGCCTAGTCGTCTCCTTTTTCCCTTTCCCTTTCCCTTTTCCCCTTTCTGCCAAATAGGCCCTTACCTCTTACACTTGTCGCCTTCTCTCTTCCTTTCCTAGCCATGCATGCCCTTCCCATTCTCTTTTGCCACACTAACTTCTTTCTTATAATCTCTTCCTGACAACCCTGCACCGTGCACACCATCCACCTATGCCTCTACCACCCCTTACCTACCCATCCCATGCCTAAACCAACTCTCTTCCCCATTAGAATTCCTTACCTCTCGTGGCCATGCATATATATACATAAATTAACGTCTCCTACACTTATCCCCTTGTCCTCTTTCCTATCCCTTCTGCCTCATCGAGAAACCAATCACCCGAGCCCTTTCCATCCTTACTTCCTACACTATTTTTTTTATCATTGTCTATCACCTTCAACACCACCACTTGACCTACCTTCTTCTTTCTCCCTACCCTACCCTACCATCACCATTTACCCCTTATCTACCTCCTCTCTTCTCCTTTTTTTCCCTTCCTCCCATTGAGAAACCACTAGCCACTCCCGACCTCAATATCGCCATTGCCTATCACCACCTAGCACCACTACCACTACTGAGCCCCTTTTCTTCCTTATTTCCTTCTCCTCTTGCCTTTTCTCTATCATTCACCAACCCCCAAACACCAACCATCCCCTTCCTTTTATTTCTTTTCTTTTCTCCCCCTACCCAAGCCACCAACCACTCTATTTCTCTCTCATTAATTGCCAAGCCTTCACGCCACTCCAACCCACCATCATCACCTTCTCACATTGCCACCCCACACAATGGTAGGAGCTATCATTATATCCTCCTTAGCTGAAGCAAGGAGTTCCATTGCTCCCCTAGCTATGGAAAATCTTGTCGTTGCACCCTCCATTGATTTGTCAACCAATTCAACCCTTGAGGCCTTGGTTTGCTTCAATTTTTCTCTATTTTCCTCTCTCTACTTTTCCTTAGTTTTCCTTAATTAAATTTCTTATGTGTAATTTTATTGTATTTTAGCTTCTAGGTGATATTGCGTTGGTATTGGAGGAGAATTTATAAGTCTTATGCGCTTAGAGACCAGAGATGTTTTGGTAAGGATACATGTCATAGCTAGAGATTTTATATACAATACGTGTATTTGTATGTGATATCATGCTTAGAATTGTTATATGGATAATGTTATTATGATGATGATGCACATATTTTATCGAATGGGGGACAAGAATAAGGAAAATCTAGTAGAGGGTAGGGGTAATAATGTAGGAAAAGGACAAGAGAAAAACATATGGTTACTAGAATTAGGGTTATTTGATATAACAAATATCGGTTAAGGTCTAATTTAGAATTTAAATTTAATAACCAACTCTCTAACAAATTTTAACCTAATTAAATTTTATATCTAATATATCATATTAATACACATATTAATAATATTTTTAATGCAAAATACCTTACCATAATTAATATAACTAAACACACATAGTTATCAATTTATAATTAGGGTTTATAAAAATAGGGTATCACAATATGTGCATCTTCATCAAACATATACTTATCCCACATACCACAAATTAAGTGAGGCATCATCTATTAGTCCCACAATATGCCCCTTCTTCTTTGTTTTAAAATCACAAATCAGATTCTTAGGACCACAAACTTTTTGTTTAAAAGCATATTCACCTATATTAATAATTAGTTTCATGAGATTATATCTTTTCACATCTTTCACCCTTATGTTATAGACCTAATCTTTGTAATGGACATTCAACCATTTGCTAGCTATAATAGTCACTTACAAAAGAATCGAGAGACATTAAAATATTTTATATATCAAACTATAAGCATTGGTAATCATCTACAATACCATGGAGACTTATTTAACTCTTTTATACTCAAAACCATTTGGTTAATAAGATCATATAACAATTTAATCAACAAAATACCTAAATGAAATAACAACTATAGTTTCACTCACACCAGGGTTATTTGGTGCAAAAGAGCACCATGTAAATATCTTTTATGCTATGGAACTGAAACATGCATCCTTGAAATAGAGTATTTAACTTATGTTAAACAAACTAGTAGTAAAAAAAAAAGCAATGTAATAGCAACTTTTTAAGCAGAAACCCTGATCATTTATGAAATCAAAGCAAAGACTAATTTTATATGCATTTCATGCATCCCACCTACTAAGAACTTGCTTGGTTTTACTTTAAGAAAGTATTTTTTACATAATTAATTATAAAAAGTAATTATATATTATTAGAAATATTTGATTTTATTTTGAAAACATTATTCTTAAAAATTGATTACTAAAAACTACTTTTGGAAAGCTAATAATAAAGCCCCCATTTGGCATTAATTATTTTTACCAATCACTTTTAGATAAAAAATACTTTTAGAAAATTTCTTTTTAAGAGGTACTTTATTTAATAAAATATGTGTTTGTTTTTACTTTTTTTGTATAAGTAATTAATACTAAAAAATTACTTATTGTACCTCATTATTATTTGGTTTTTTATTTTTCTACATATTTACTTTTTATTTCCCATCTATATTTATCTTCCTGTATTTATATTTTTTTTGGTAATAATTATTATATAAATAATACTAAATATTAAAAATCATATGAAACATGAAAAATATATAAAATATATAAAAAAGTATAAATATATTATAAAGTACTTAAAATTGTAAATTTTTTTTATGAATAATCACTAAAAATTTTTTATAAAATTTACTAACATCTAAAATTTAGATAGTAATATAATCAAAGTTTATGTTATGCAACAAATATTCTTACATTCATAATAAACATCATAAAAATAAATAGCTTAGTAGCATGCATAGTAAATATTAACTGTAATCCTATATCGTAACATTTGTATATCTCTAACAGCTCTACCATCATATTGTCCAACATCCCTATTCTTACTATTTTCTTCATATATTTCTCTGCTACAAAAATTATTAAATAATATATCATCACTTCCATTTAACCTAATACAATAAATATTTGTTTTTCCAAACTATAATTTGGCATATGCTTTAAGATGGGAAAATAGGCCTTCAAAATGCCAAAGCAACACTCAATCACATTTCGCACTGAAGAGTATAAATGATTGAATAACTTATATTTTTCTTATGGACTGCAAAATCTTTAAAAATCGGATAAATGATATCTTGCATCCTTGAATTGAGCAAGATAGTCTGATATATTAGGATAACCTGAATCAACTACATAATATTTACCGACATAAAATGTAAGTTCATATTATTCAACTATAATATTTTATACATAATATATCAGTTAATGTTATATTTACCTCGAGGAGGATGATGAATGTGTTTGCTGGGATCTCAAATACAATGTTTGAATTTCTGAGAATCATAAGTCAACCCCTCCCATCCAGCTTCCATAAATGTGAACAACATATCAACTGCCATCACATTTTGGAATCACACTCCTTTACGATTATGATAGGGTATTTGTTCATTCTTTATAACACAAGCATCAATATGTGCCTTATATTTCTAAATCCCAAAGAGTCATTAAGCTTAATGGTGGCAATTCTAGTGATTCATATGACACAATAGACCAAAAATAAAAGTCAAGCAATAAGTATTCTAAGAGTCGACACTCTAGTTCTCGTCAAAGAAATGAGTTAGCCAGTGAAGAGCTTGATAATAAGTTGCTAAAATTGTATGAATCAACATTTAAAAGTAACAATAATCCTCCATAAGTTGCTACACATATTGATGCTTGTGTTTCAAAGAATGAGCAAACATCTTATCGTAATCGTAAAGGAGTATGTTCTCAAAGTGTGATGGCAGTTATTTTTTTTTTATGTGTTGTTTACATTTGTGCAAGTTAGATAAGAGGGGCCGACTCATAATTCTTGGATATTCCAACACTATATTTGAGATCCCAGCAAACACTTTCCTCATCCTCCTCGAGGTAAATATAACATTAACTTATATATTATATATAAACTATTATAGTTGAATATTATGAACTTGCATTTTATGCAGGTAAATATTATGGGATTGATTCAGGTTATTCTAATATATCAAGCTATTTTGTTCAATTCAAGGATACAAGGTATTATCTATCAGATTTTTGAATAGATAGCGGTATGCAATCATAAGATGAGTTATTCAATCATTTACACTCCTCACTCCAAAATGTGATTGATCGTTGCTTTAGCATTTTGAAGGCCCGTTTTCCTATTTTAAAGTATACGCCGAATTATAGTTTGGAAAAACAAATGTTCATTATTATTGCAACAATGGCAATCCATAATTTTATTAGATTGAATGGAAGAGATGATATGTTATTTGATGAATTTTGTAGCAGAGAAATGTATGACGAAAATAGTAGGAATAGGGATGTTGGAAAACATGTAGAAGATAGGCCTGTTAGAGAAATGAAAGTGGTACGATGTAGGATTGTAGATGATATTTACCATGCATGCTACTAAGCTATTTATTTTTATGATGTTTATTATGAATGAAAGAATAATTATTGCACAGCATAAACTGTGATTATATCACTATCTAAATTTTAGATGTTAGTAAATTTTATAAAATTTGTTTATTGATTATTCATAATTTTTTTTAACAATTTTAAGTACTTTATAATACATTTATACTTTTTTATATATATATTTTTCATGTTTCATATGATTTTTAATGTTTAGTATTAAATAATTTACATAATAATTATTACCAAAAAATATAGATACAAGACGATAAATATAGATGGGAAATAAAAAGTAAATATGTGGAAAAATAAAAACCAAACACTAATGAGGTACAATAAGTAGTTGTTCAGCATTAAATACTTATACAAAAAAATTAAAAACAAACATATATTTTTGTAACACCCCGAGTCAATATGACCACACGGGGGCTACCTTGGAGTGCTTTCCGATTGATCGGCTGGCCCCACAGATCAACACGAGTCCTTTAGCACGTTTTGTCCTCACTCACGCACTACCCGAGAAATTTTCAGAAAATTTCTGAAACTTCCCAGAAGGTCACCCATCCTAAAATTGCTCCACAACCAACACGCTTAATTGTGGAGTTCTTAGAATGGAATCACCAAAAGGATGGTACACCATGTTGATAAGTAGCCAAATCAATCCTTATAACACTCTACTCAATTTAGGGTATTACATTCACCCCCACTCAAAGAACGCAATGTCCTCGTTGTGCCTCAACCAATGATTGTCTCAATACAGTTCATCCCAAGAATCGTCCCGCTAGGTGACTGACACGGGGTGTTACCTTGGAGTGCTTTCCGATTGATCGGCTGGCCCCACAGATCAACACGAGTCCTTTAGCACGCTTTGTCCTCACTCATGCACTACCCGAGAAATTTTCAGAAAATTTCTGAAACTTCCCAGAAGGTCACCCATCCTAAAATTGCTCCACAACCAGCACGCTTAACTGTGGAGTTCTTAGAATGGAATCACCAAAAGGATGGTACACCATGTTGATATAAGTAGCCAAATCAATCCTTATAACACTCTACTCAATTTGGGGTATTACAATTTTATTAAATAAAGTACTTGTTGAAAAGTAATTTTCTAAAAGTAGTTTTTATCTAAAAGTGATTACTAAAAGTAAGTAAGGCTAAATGGAGGCTAAATTACTCTTGTTTATTTACCACCGTTACTTACTTTTCAACAAAATAATGGACCTTGTAGTTATTAATTTGAAATTTAAACACAAACTATGTAAATTACCAAAACAAAGAATGTAACTTACTCTATACAACAATATTTCAAATAAATTTTAATAGAAAAGAAGGAAGAAACACCACAACTATTAAATACCTTTTAGGGTCTCTTGTAATTTTTTTTTGAGGTTGTTGACTTAGTTTTTCAATAGTGATTTGCAAATCCTTGGTGAGGAGGAAGATGATGGTAGGTGCCTTTGGAGGAAAGTTGAAGTGATAGAGTGTGGAGATTAAAATTTTAAATTATTGGGAATGCTTTTTCTTTCTCTCTTTACAATTAAGGCCGGGTAAATAGAGGCATGTTAGAAAGGCATTAGAAGTAATAAGGGTAAAGTGGAATTTAAACAAAATTTTTAACACCATCAACCCCTAAAATAAATAAAGAACCATTTGGTGCTAATGGTATAAACTTAGAGTTATGTGGTGTTTTTCTATAAATTCAGGGTTATATTGCATTTTAGATTTATACTTAGGGTTGTTTCACACATATTTTCTTAGACAAATTATTTAATTTTTAAGAATTAATAATGGGACCGTTTTGATATACCCATTTATGATTAGGGATAACAAAAAATTGAGACTCGCTAGATGTATATCTTAATCCTTTTATGATACATAGATCCAAACCTGACTTATATTTGTTGGGTCTCAAAATTTTAGACCCAGACCCTGAACTATCAGATATAATGTGTAAATAAGTTCTACATAGGTCATAAATGGTTCTAACTCTATTCTTTTTAAAGCTGAATAATTTATCTAAATATTGGTATATTTTTATTTTTATGTAACTTAATATATATGCTTTTGCTAATATAATACCTTTCGTGATGAAGAGAATAATATTATAGAACTTACTTCACGTTTCTAAAGGGCATATTGATCCCTCAAGACTTTATGAATTAGTTTATAATTAAGATGGCATTGTAACCTTATTATACATATAAATTCAATATAAAAAAATAAAATTAGAAAAATATATTAGGAGCCCCAAGATGATCATGAAAAAGGTGAATAAGCAATGAAACAAAATTGAATGATAATATAAATAGTCACTATATATCTGTCTATATATATAAAACGAAGTGGATTTGCCGATTTGAGTCTAAGTCGCATTTGATTTTGAAGTTGTTGGACCAAGCCATAGACATGTATAGTTATATATAGTTTTATACTTTATCCATACCCACTAAAATCCAAAAATGTGTACCTTAACGCACTATAAATAGGTTGGGTCTGACAAGTTAGAGTTAGATTAGGATTCTTTGTAATCCCCCAAATTTTTAAAACCCTATATTTTAATAAATAAATTTTATTTTGGATAAATTAGCTTTTAAATATTTTTAATTTAATTATTTTATGGATTTTTGAGTGTATGAAATTTGGTATAAATATTTTAATAAATTAAAATAAATATTTTGTTATTTTATCATAATCTTGTTATTTAAACAATTTTTCAAATTATTATTTTACTAAAATTATCCCTTTTAAATCCTTATATTTCAATTAAATTGTTAAATAAATTTATTACCCAAAAATATTTTACCTTATTATTTATAAATTAAATTATTTTAATTAAAACAAATTTTCCTTTCCCTTTTTCTCTTTTTCCTTCTTTCTCCTTTTCTTTCTTTTTTTTTCCTTCCTTGGGCTGCCGGCCAGCCGGCCTGCCCTCTCCTTCTCCTACGCGCTGGGCCGCAGGTCCGTTCCCCTGCCTTTCCCCGCATCGCCCGGCCTCCCACCTTTCTCTCCTTTCTTGCCCGACCGGGCCGGCTACTTCTTTCTTCAGCCGGTCCGCCCGTCTCGCACACACAGCCCCCAGCCCGACCACCCTTTCTTCTTCCCTTCGTCTTCTTCCTCCATCACCGGCGAGATTTTCGCCGCCCGACCTGCAGCTCCCCTTCCCCGTTGACCTTCCCTATCTCCCTCCCTCTCATTCTCGTTGTTTTCCGGCCATACCGGTCCCACCACCCTTGTCTCCTTCTCTTCTCCCTCTCCCTACCGCCCCTCTTCTTCTCCCTCTCCCTGCAACCCCCATTCCCCTACCACCCTACCGACACCCCTCGAGCCGCCCTATCCCTTCCCTTCTCTTCCTCTTCTATTTATTCCTCTTTCCCTGCCCTTTCTGCATTTTTTTTTCGAGCCTCCCCCATGCCCCCGAGCCTCTCCTTTTCTTTCCTTTCTTCTCCTCCCTTCTCTCCCCTGTTTTTGTTTCGCCGCCGCCGCTCCACCGCTTACCTCGCCTCAACCACCACCTGCACCACCTCCTTCCACCATCTACCTCACCCTCGAACCATCACAGTCCCCATCGAGCCACCCCGCAGCCCCATCCTTCCTCCTCTCTTCTTTTCTCTCCCTTTCACCCCTTCTCGGCAACCACCCTGTGCAGCCCCCATCTGCCGCCGTCCCACCGTTAATTCCGCCACCTAAGCCACCATAATAATACCTGCAACCTCCTCTACCACCCCTAATCCTCCTTTGGTCGAAACCGTAAACCGAATGCCTTCTTTTTCCCTCCCCATTTTCCTTCCTCGCTAACTTTTCACCTCGACCCCCACTTCGGCCGCTGCCTCCGCCGCCCTTAGCCACCTTCAACCCATCCCCGACAACCACCTACACCCCCTCTCCACTTCTGCACCATTCCCTTGCCCCAAATCCTCCCCCAACCACCTTCTTTTCTAGCCCCAAACTACCAACCCGAAAATACCCATTCTCCCTACTCCCACCACCTTCGAGCCCCTCTTTTTATTCTTTCTCTGCATGCAGCTCATGTTGCATGAGCAGTATGAGCCACTGCCCTCTTTGGTTTACTTGTTTAATATTTTTAAGGTATAATAATATTTTAGTTTAATTATTTGATTAATTAAGTGTTATAAGCCTTATGATTTGGTTTTTATTTCTTCTAATCTAATAAGTCTTGAATTATTTTTAGGTATTGGTTTTGATAAATCAAAGCTTGGACCTTTAACCGGAATACCGGTAAGGTTCGTTTTGCGAAAACCGAGGTAATCGTTAAATCCCGCTTAAATGCATGGATTAACGCATGTTAGCACATTAGACATTTTTAATGTGTATTATGCTTGATATATGTTGCTTAGCGTATTATATGTGGTTATTGTGTTTATTGATGAGAAGGCAGCACGATAGATTGTTGATATGTATGGGGATAATATTTAAGGTTATAATTTGGTGGTTAGGGAAAATGTTAATTATTATCCATGTTGTTATATGCTATGGTGATATTTGATACATGTTCAATATTTTGTGAGTATTAGGGGATTTCATTAATGTATATTGTACAAGATTATGGCCTAATACATATATATATGTGCTAATAAGCATTATATTAATTATAAGAGTCATGGATGGGGGATTAAAGTTAATATTTCATGTAGTATTAATAATAATTTAATAATAAGGGTGTATTAAGAGTAAAATGGTGATTCTTGATTAAAATGATAAGTTGGTAATTTTGGAGGTAAGGGTAAAATGGTAAATTTATTAATAAAAGGAGAAAATGGTAATTTTGGAATTAAGGGGGGGTGAATTGGTCATTTTGGAAGTAAGGGGGTAAAATTCTAATTTTGTGAATAAAGGATGAAATAGTAATTTTATAATAAAAGGGGCAATTTGGTAATTTTGTAACAAAAGGGCAATCTAGTCATTTTATAATAAGATGGCAATTTGGTAATTTTGGAATAAAAGGGTAAAGTTGTAATTTTAAAATTAAAGGGTAAAATAGTAATTTTGTGAATAACGGGCATAATGGTAATTTAGAAATTAAAGGAGGTAAGATAGTAAATTTATAATTAAGGATAAATGGAAAATTTTATAAGTAAAAGGGCGATGTGGTAATTTTGGGAGTTAAGGGGGGGTAAAATGGTAAATTTGAAGGTAAAAGGGTAAATCGGTAATTTTGTAAATCAAAGGGGTAAAAGTGAAAATTGGAAAGGAGTAAATCGGTAATCATAATAATTGAAGAGGGTAAAATAATAATTTAAATAACTAAAGGGTAATTTAATAATTTAATAATGGAGAAGGGTAAAATGGTAAATATGATAAATGTGAGGGGTAATTTGGTAATTTAACCAACTAGAGGGTATTTTGGTAATTTTGACAATGAAGAAGGGTAGTTGGTCATTTATAATAGAGGACGGTAATTGGGTATTTAACTAAATAAAGGGGTTAATTTGGTAATTAGGATAATGAGGATGGGTAATTTGATAATTTGACCAACTCAAGGATAATCTATTAATTATAATAAAGGAAAAGGGCAAAGTGGTAATCTAAACAACTAAATGGAAAGTATATTAAGTGTAATAATTATTAAGGGGGAATAATGACCTAATAAGTATGAGTAATAACTTGGTAACCTAAATTAAATAAGGGGTAACTTAGTAAATTGTAACAATGAGGGTAATATGGTAATTTTTCAAGTAAGGAAGGGATGACTTAATAATTTTTATAAGTAAGGGGTAAATGAGTAGTTTGTATCTAATATATCGTTGTGATTGTGGAATTCGTAATATGACTCTAATAACGCTGATTAACGAGGTAAAAATATTTGATGATTAGTAAGTATCACGAGAACGAGTTCTATTTTGGAAATTAGATGAGTTTAGGGTGGCCTTAATGATTCTTTCATGTTACCTTGGACAACCATTTGAATAAGAAATGTTTAATGATATCCGAACAATTAAAAGTGGATAATTATCTAATTGTTGTGCTTTTGTGATCACCATTAATTAAGATACTAATACTTAAAGCGAAAGACCTCGAGATCGGGAATGGTGGCTCTTTAGGGGTCGCTACCCTAAAGACGTGGTTTAGCCCACGATTATTTGGTATTTGCTGGTGTGCCTTTGTGCCCCAGCCAGACCCTATATCTACTCTATCTAGCTCTATGGACCTAGTTAGGGGGTATGCATACTTAAAGATTAGGTGTCCTTGTCGGTAGGGTACTGAGTTAGCTTTATGCACCAGTACGACCAGGGTACCTTTGCGTCCCTGGGTTACTAGTTGAAGGGTACTGAGTTGCTTTTACGCACCAGTGCGACCGGTGTACCTTTGTGTCCCGGGTTCTTGATCTCCCTATCGAGGCAAATAAATGGAATAGTTGTGCTGAATAAAAAGGGAAAATATTAATTGTTAAAGTGAAAGATTAACGAGCCGGGACCAGTTGATTTATATGATGAGTACCGATCCACCGGAAATAATAGTGGCACAGGATGTTTTGCCTTGGTTGATGTTCACGAGTATTGATCCACCAGATATAATGGTGGCCTAGGATGTTTTTACCCTGGATGATATATATATACATGTATTTCGACCCACCGGCCAGAATAGTGGAGGTCCCGAGCTCAATAAAATTTATTTTGGATTTGAATGAGTTATGGATAAATACTAGTCATTGAGACGATTGATTAATGATGGACTAATGGCCTCAAGGCCCGAAAACTATATCGATTACTCATCATGGCCTATTGATATTGGTTGACTGGTTAAACAAATATATGAAAGTGAATGTTACGTATACGCTATTAATGTATGATTGAATTATTGGATGTACAAATAAATGGATCCGAATATCATGTTTATACCTATGGTTATATCTGAATGTAGTAGTATCATGTGTAATATGGCGTGCCTGTATTTTAAGTGCGTTTTTAAAGGGTTACTCAGTACCGTAGTACTGAAGGGTTCCCTTCGTGGGGCCCCTGCCTATTCAATGGGCAGTACCCCTTGCAGGTTGTATTCAGGTGCTATTCAAGTGGGCTTTCGGGAAAGAGCGTAAGGTACTGTCCGGTAAATTCTAGGGTTTTAATTTATCTCTTCTAAATTCTATGTATTTGTATTTTGTAACCACCGTCGGTGGATTTTACTCTCGTAAATTATTTACTGTGCTACTCTGATTTTCAAATGCTGAAGTTTCTTATAAAATTGTATTTTACTCTTTTAGCCTTAGCACTTGGTACTAGAACGGTATGAGTAAACCGATCTGGTACTAAGTGTGGCGGTAATACTCCCAAAGTTCACGAGTTATTAAATTGCTTCCGCTAATTTTCTTTTAATTAAATGAAATTTTTCAGTAGTGAATTTTGGGGGTGTTACATTCTTTACCTTAATTATTTAAGATCCATAGTTATATCCTAAGCCTTAATCTAAATCTAAATGTTTTAAAATATGTAGGTTTAGGTCGAATTTGCATTCAGATGTAATAAATATGTTTGAGTTTGGAGCTAGTTATCTTTTGGACCAATCACACCCTAGTCATTAGGCTTATTCAAAAACTTTAGGTTTTGAAAATCCAATTTAGAATCCTAAAAATATGATTGGATTATTCAAACCAATTACAATATTTTATTTTTGAATATATTACACTATATTTTGAGTATATTTTATTATATTTATATGTATAAGAGCATATTATATTATATTTTTAGTGTATTATATTGTATTATATATTGTAGGATACTATGACGGTGGAGAGGGTTAGAGAACAAACATTCACAGACTCTGGGTGGGGGATATGAACGAATTTTTTTTATAAAAAAATACCGTACCGTAGGAGGCGAAGGAATTTGTAGAAGTAATTTTAAAAGTAGGTATAAATTACTTATAGATAATTACTTTTAGAAAGTAATTTTTACAAATCACTTTTTTATAATTACTTATTAAAAGTAAAATCAAACACTTATAAAAATCTATAATTACTTTTTATAATTGATTATCTAAAAAACTACTTTTCTTAAGTAAAACCAAACATGCTCTATATTGTAATATTTTTCCTATATATATATATATATATATAAATATTAATATAATCAAATATTTTAATTATATTTGACAATCTAATTAAAACTTTCAGACATTTGATCTAATTTAAAATTTTTTTATATTACCTGATGTTCCTTTATTGGTCTAGTGGAAATGACTCTGACTTTTTTTTTTTCACTAGCTTTTGGGTTCGAATCACACTTCCATAGACACATATTTTAGGTATGAAAAGACAAGTGTGAATTTTGAGATGAAATGGTTATTGTTAGAGCCGTTTGTATTATTTGATATCTGCTTATCCGATTTAATATTTGAAGTGATCCGATTTGAAAAAGTAAATAATCGAATAATTTTTTTTTAAATCAAATATCCGACCCAGTCAAGGAAAAATCAAACAAGCTAGATAACCAATAAAAAAATACAAATAATATCCGATGCGAAGAAACATATTTATATATATTTTTATAATTTTTTATTTTATTTATAATTATATATAAATAAACTTAGATGTACGTCTGTGTGTGTGTGTGTATATATAATTATATATAAATAAATTCAGATGTGTGTGTGTCTATATATATATATAATTTTTCCTTACTTGATTTAGTATTTGAGCTAAAATTTAATTTAGTTAAAATCATATTTTTTGATATAATCCCTTTTTATATCTAATATAATTTAATTAAATCTTATAATGTAGTAACTTTAATTTTAATTTTAAAATCAAATATTTATTGAGCAAGTCAGATATTTATTGAGCGAATTAGATATTTGTTTAGCAGATCGAATAATATAAAATACATTTATAATTTGATATTTTTTATATTTAAAATTTTATTCAAATAATATCTGTTATACTTGATATTCGATCTTTTAAATATTTAAAATTTTAAATTAAATATTAAATATTATCTTTAGATATCATATCTTTAAACCATGAACAACCATATTGGTAGTAATTCGGACATGAGTAATATAAGAGTTTATTTTCCGCCAATAATTAATGTTAGTGATTAGAGGATGGACTCTTTATAGATATCCGCAAGAACACGTGACATTTTTTCTCACGGCAGAAGTTGAAAACGTAGTTCGTACTCGAAGCGAATTAAACGGTTCAGTAGCAGGAAAAAAAAAAAACTAAAAAGATAAATCAAAATAAAAAGGGGTCATAGATCTGAGAGGTCGGTTAATACTTGGTAGCATTCGTCGTCACAGATCCGAAACCTTTCCCCGTCTCCACACTTTTCTCTCCATTGATTTTCAGTTTTGAAGTTTGGACGCTCGAATCGTGTAGCGTCTATTGCTTATTCATCCCGATCAGGTAATCTCTTGTTTTTCTCTCATTGCCTTAATACCCTATAGTAATTAGTTCGATTAGTGTCTTCTTTTTAAATATCCGAAATTTCACTCTCTCTTCCCTATTGATTATTTCTGGTGTGTAATTTAACTTCTCTAATTTCTGAGCCGATCTATGGATATTTGATCTGATTTGGTGTACGGTGGTCTTGTATGACATTGCCTGCATCAAATTCCTTTTTTTTTTTTTGATTTTTGGAAGTCGTAATTTGGATCCGATGGATTTTCATTATTTCATGGCCGTAGTAACATTGCTGCAGCTCATGTTATCGAACTTTGAATCATCAGTGACGACACTTATACAGCAGGGATGGATTTGAGTGAATTTTCCTCTACATATTGTTGTAGCATGATTGATGGCATCCATTTTAAGTGCATTTTTTCATATATATTGTTTTCTGCTTCACTGACTGGACTTGTGGCATCATTGCTGTTATCTCTTTATTACTTTTGCATCCTTGTGTTTTATTTTTAAGCTGATCTTGTTGTGATGCTATGTATATAAACACATTATTCTTTTGTGTTTTGATTACCACTTATCAATTTTTTCCTTTTCTATTTTCTGTCCTGATTATTCTAGGAAGTCCACTCCACCATTGATTGTCAGAGTCCACTGAAGTTAATATGGTGAGTACATTTGCATCCATTTCTTTTATGCTGTTTTAATGCTTTTCATTTTTGCACGAGATTCAGATGTATCAAATTTCATGTTTCAAAGCCAAGGTAATTCTTAATATTTGTATATTTCCTTTATATAATAAAATAAGCGGTGTACTGAGTCACTCATTTAAACTGTGTGAAATTATCCTCCCTGATTTACCTTTAACCTTCACTCATTACTAATGAAACCAAGGGGCTATATTAGTTTCAAGATGTATAGCAGTAAAGTACTGATTTGGTGTTGGGCAGGAAATTCCATTAACTTGATTCAACACAATGTATGAAACTAATCCTTTCTCCACCTTATATTTCAGGGCAGGTGCAGCTGCTTCTGGCACTTACTGGGCTTGTCTTTGACATATATGCATATTATTAGATATAGGATTGTTATCTTATCGGCCATGCTATGTGGTCTATTTCATTGGTGTGAAGATGGCTTGAGCATTCAAATGTCATTTTCCAGTTTGATATTTTCCATGCAATGTGCGCATGCCATATCATATAATATCTAATGGACCAATAATACTCTGTTGATAGTTGATACAGATGTTTAATGGATTAAGCACCCAGTGGATTTAGGCTTGTAACAAGTTCAAGTTTCAAAATATTGTTTATGTTGTTATAATTTTCATAATTTTTAATCATCTGACTCAAAATTAATTTTAATGTCTTCTTATAGGTTGTCCTGGCAGCTTCTATCATTAGCAAATCTGGAAAAGGTGAGCTATACGCCCACACCCTCCTCTGCATAAAATCCCGCCAAAAAAAAACAAATATGCACGCTAAATTCTTTCTCAACTATGTATGTTTTATGTATGATTGCTGGTGCCTCCCCCCCACATTTAAGGAGATGCTATTTCGAATCTATGAATAAATGCCTCTTGTCAGTTATTTCAGTTGGTAATTCTATTCTTAGGGCTGTAAATGAGCCAAATCAACATGAATACCCTTGAGCTTGACTGCTTGAACTTGACTCGATTAACTAAATAGGCCTAAAATAAAGCTCAAGCTCGGTTCATTTAATTAAACAAACGAGCCGAGTCGAGCTCACGAGCCAAAGCTATTAAATAAAATGAGCCTCATTTTTTGAGCTCGGGCTCAGCTTGTTAAATAAACGAGCCCAAAAGTGAGGTTTGGGCTTGACTCATTTAACTAAACGAACAAGTCAAACTGAGCTTTTAAAAAGCCGAGCTAAGCCGAATACTGAACTAGTTTAGCTCATTTACAGTCCTATCTATTCATCTTCCTGGCCTTTTGACACCATTCCTTCAAGAAACATAAGGTTCTCTACGTCTTTTTCTTGATGCTACCACCTTTGTGTGATTTGCACCATTTTTTAATCTAATCGTTTTTAGGTTTCTAATTTTCTACTCTTTTGTTGCTATACTTGAACTGCAGTGTTTGTCCCTATTACCTGTTGATTCTGTTACTCCAGTGAGCAGGGTCTGCTTCTGATTAATATCATTATTGGAAAAATTCTCTAAGGATTACCGTTAGATGTTGTTGTTGTTGTTGTTTTTTGTTTTTTGTTTTTTGTTTTTTGTTTTTGTTTTTGTTTTTTGTTTTTTATTTTTTAACTATCTTGATTTTGATAAGCATCATTTTTTTATTTGAGGATACAATTAGGATCCAATTTTCTGTATTTGTTTTTCTTTTATCTTTAAGTTGTTTCTATTTTGGGTTCAATTGACATTTCCTATAGCTAAATTGCACGAAAGTAGATGCACATTTGTTTACCTGTCTGTTTCTACCTTTATGGGTTATATTGATCATATGGTCAGGATATGAACTGTGCCTGTACACCATTCCATGCATGCATCATATTGGGTCTACTACAGTGATTGTGCTATTTGAAAGGTTTGACATGCTTGGGCAGGGGTCAATTTGTGGAGAGACCACATTGACTGGGTATATAACGATGGTGGAATCAGTAATTTTGGGTTTCCTGTCTGCCAGATGCTTGACTACATAGACTGGGCAATGTTTCCACTCACAGTGAACTTAAGTGTCTTTTTATTTGTGGGCCAGGCAAAATTAGCATTTTATTCTATTGTATCTTTCTTTTTCCTCCCTTTTTGTGTCATTTGAAAAACACTCTGGATACTTCTGTGTTTCTGTAACTAACAGATTTTTCTGTTGCATATCGTCCCAGCCCTTGTCTCAAGGCAGTTCGTTGACATGACTCGTATAAGAATCGAGGGGCTTCTAGCTGCTTTCCCCAAGTTGGTAGGGACTGGAAAACAGCATACTTATGTTGAAACTGAAAATGTCCGATATGTCTATCAGCCAATAGAAACGCTATACCTGCTTCTTGTTACAAACAAACAGAGTAACATTTTGGAAGACTTGGAGACTCTGAGGCTGCTTTCTAAGATTGTATCCTTTATATGCCAGTCGATTGACAGCATCTTATGAAAATTTCATCTATTGTTCTCATCTTGTTATTCCAAAAAACTTTAAAAACCTTGTTTATTTAAAGGAACTATGGAATATAGAAGCTGCTGAATGCGCACATTTTGAAAACATGATGGCTTTCCATGTCTCATCTGGTTTAGGGAATTGTCTATTTTCTTAATTACAAGCACTTGTAGTGGTGTCATCTGTCTTAGGTGTCCACATTTCTAGATGCTGCATTCTTTTTTCCTGCTAGTTGCCTTTGCATTAATTTGATCCAAAATGTGCCTTTTCCATGAGTTTGTTTTAGATGGAAGATCATGTTTTCAACACTTTTTGTTTATTTGATCCTTTGGCCATCTAGAATGAGTAGAATATACCTTCTGCTCAAAATTTCTCATCCATTTGTCATCGAGACATTGCATCTTTGTTGGCTAACTTGTTTTCCAGCATTTGTCTATCTTCTTTAGTCTTTATTTTACTTACCTACATTTGTATAACATTATGGAAATTAGTTCAGTAGAATTCTTGTATTCTTTTGAATATTTCAGTTGAGAATGTTGTTAGGCGATCTTTATGTTTTCCTTAATTGTAAGAAGGTACCGGAAAATGTATACTCCCTGGATGAAGAGGGGATTTGTAAGGCAGCATTTGAGCTCCTTTTTGCATTTGATGAAGTCATTTCTCTTGGGCACAAGGAAAATGTTACTGTTGCCCAGGTTAGGCAATACTGCGAGATGGAAAGTCATGAAGAGAAGTTGCACAAGCTGGTGATGCAGAGCAAGATCAATGAGACAAAGGATGTGATGAAGCGTAAGGCTAGTGAGATTGATAAGAGCAAGGTAGATCCTCCCTTTCTGTGGAAGAATTGAAAAAAGGATGAAAAGCTCTAATTTACTGTACTGTCTTATCAACTGGTGTTTGTATGCCTTTGTGATTTTATGTACTGTATAAGAGTAATTGATTTCTTGCGTTATCGGGATAAATCCATTTTGCAGATTGAAAAGAATAGAGGGGATAAAGGTTTCATGTCCCTACAATCGATGAATTCCGGAAGAATTGATGGTGGTTTTAGTGAGATGAGCATATCTGACACCGGTCGTAGTTTTGGTGGTTCTGGGTTTGGGGGTGCTGATGCTGATCCCTTTAGCACCAAGTCCAAAGGTATGTGCCTTAGCATTTGGCGGCCTTCATCATGCTTTTAACTTGACTATGATTTGGTTTGCATAATAAAGTCTGCAATGCTTTCTGTAGGAATTATTTAGGCCTCCCTTTGTAGTCTGTCTCATTCTTTCTTTCTTTCATCTCAGAAGGCCTTTTTCTTTGCGAAATCTTTCCCTATTAATTTAAGCACCCGTACCCCGCATTGACTTAAATTCTTAGCCCTATTAGAAAAGATCTATGATTATATGTCTGTGTAAATAATGAGCAAGATATATGTTGCATACATTGTTTTGCAACCCCACATGCAGTCATGCAATTACTTCACTTGTGTGCTGATTTTTTATCATTCATCTGTGTATTCCACCCTCAAATATCATTTTGTTGTTTTCTTCCCAGAAAAATATATCTGATTGTTAGTTTCCTTATTGGTTTCTGAAGTTATTATTTTGCTCCATTTTCTTGTATATCAAAGTCTAATGTATGAAGTAGTTATTCTGGCTCCTCTTATGGTCTCTTGATTTACTGGCATCATCAGGTCGTCCATCTGCCCCTGCTAATGCCCCACCGAAGGGTGGCATGCAGCTTGGTAAAAATCAAAAGACAAACCAGTTTTTAAAATCACTGATGGATGAAGGTGAAGATATTGTTGATGTTCAGCCAGGTGCTATGAAATCTAAATCTGCTGCTCCATTGCCAAGTGATCCCATTACGTTAACAGTTGATGAGAAGCTCAATGTTACATTGAAACAAGATGGTGGTCTTACTAACTTTGATGTTCAAGGACAATTATTACTGCAAATTCTTGAGGAGAAGGATGCTTTTATCCAAGTTCAGGTACCTTTAATTATATCTTGGTTCTGTATAATTTCGTAGTCCTCTCATGTTGAAGATGTTGGTGTGTTTATCAATCGTCGCCATCGGATATATGTAATGTTTCACATGCTCCTCACCTTATGCAGACTTCAATGTTGATATTTCTTTGAAGCCCATTTGTCATTACGCTTAAAGCTGTCTATGTGCTTCTCTCCTAGAGTTGATAATTTTGAAGAATCCTAAGTTTAGCAGATAATTGCTTTGTTGAAATGAATAACCAGTCACCATAAATGTGTATGTACTTTCACCTAAGATGATGAGGGGGCCATGGTTTGTTGGTTCTTATAGCAATGAGTGTAACATACATATTGATAATCCATTCTGAATATCTTCTGATGATAGAAGAAAATGGACATCATATATTTTACACTTCGTTCTTTCTCTTCTATGTTTAGATAACATACAATGCAGCTGTGTTCTCATGCTGGTAATGTCAATGCGCCTAGAGTAAATGCTCTTTTCTGTTATCATGTACTGATACTAGGTTGAGACCGGTGGAAATCCTGGTGTTGTGTTCAAGACTCACCCTAACATCAACAAAGAATTGTTCTCAAATGAAAACATTTTGGGCCTTAAGGATCCCGACAGGCCGTTCCCAGCTGGTCAATCCGGAGATGGTGTTGGCCTTCTGAAGTGGAGAATGCAGAGCATGGATGAATCTGCTGTGCCATTGACGAGTAAGTTTGGTTTAGGCTTTAACTTGTCTTGTCTGGTCATGCCTTCTTTTCCGGTACTTACTACTGACTCCAACTGATTTTGCAGTTAACTGCTGGCCCTCTGTTTCTGGCAATGAAACTTACGTGAGCATTGAGTATGAAGCTTCATCAATGTTTGATCTGCAGAATGTTGTTATCTTGGTGCCCCTTCCAGCACTTCGTGAAGCTCCTAATGTACGCCAAATTGATGGGGAATGGAGGTATAAGCTCATTCGATATGCAAATCTTATTGACACTGATTGATGTTTTAATAATGCATAAGAAAACATTTATTCTGTATGTATGTGCATTTCGTGTTTGTCAAAGCTTGTTGGGGTACCTTTTACTGGGAATGCTCTTAAAAGGCAATGAAGTGTTACTTCCTTAAAAGATTTGTGGAAGCCATGTTAATCTGGCAGTATTTTAGAGATACTGCAGGGAAGAATTTGAAGGGAGCTATTGGGCATCATATTAAGGATGCCCCCCCCCGGCAGGGTTATGGAACTGTTATGTGCTGTCTAGGTTTTTGTCACTGATAGTCTTCATCTTATGTGGAAGGATTGATTTGATTGGTTTTAGAATGGATGGAAAAGCTTCCACTTTGGAGTATCTGATGTAATCTAAGGAGAAACTATCTCATCTTTCTATTATATTTTGTCTGCTTAGGACAAGATACCAAAAATGTTTAATAGAGAGCAGGCGTGTGTTGACCGAAAGGATGATCCTACCCTTATGTTGGACATGTAGGACAAGGCTGCTCTCTGTCAAAAGCTCATCTGGTATATTTGATGAGTCAAAGCTCTCCTTGATATAGCAAATCATTTACTTCTCAATATAGATATCCTGGAATATAGATAAGTCAATAAGAACAGGTTTTTCTGGGCCATTGAAACAACTGTCTGACCATTTCCAAGGTATAGGAGTCCTCAACCCTTTCCCTTGTATTTCAAATTGTGTCATGTAAATCATTTTCCCCATCCTGTCAGGGGTGTTTTCTTTGTGTCATTTAGGCCGGATCAAATGCCACTGTGTCTGGGTTTCTTGCTTGCAGATAGAATATAGGAGGGTGCAATATAGCAGATAAAAAGTTCAAGAGCTCATATGCCAACTTAAGACATGCCTGATTGTTGAGAAATTTCTATATTTTGAGTTTCTGACTAGGAAGTAAGCTTTTCAATTTTCTTTTATGGCAGGTACAACCCCAGAAATTCTGTCTTGGAATGGTCCATAGTTCTGATAGATAACTCTAACCGCAGGTGAATAATTGATGAATTATTTTATTGTACTATCTTTCTTCCTTTGACGTGTAGCTTTAGGTCTGAAGTGTTTGTATTCTGTATTTCTATCGTGGCAGTGGATCAATGGAATTTGTTATTCCAGCAACAGACACATCCGTGTTCTTCCCAATTTCCGTGCACTTTAGTGCCACAAGCACATTCGGTGATGTAAAGGTTTGTGCAAATCTTAATTGTTTTCCTGCTTTATTGAACATCTCTCCCAACAATTTTATTCAGATTGAAAGATGTGTCAAGTTCTCCAAGCTGACTGTGGTGGTCATGCAAAAGCTGTAGACATTATGGAGTTTGACTAACTTCCTTACAGCCCAATTGCTTCCAACTTAATGTTTTTGCCATATTCAGCTTTCTCTCCCCCGTGCCATACCCTTCCTGCTCCCCGGAGCTCCATCCTTGTTTGAACCCAACCCAACCCCACCCTGATCGCTAGAGCTCCGTACTAGTTTGCTTTGTAGAAGCTGATGTTTTTGGTAAGAAGTTGGTGTCAGTGTCCTGCTGTGCAACAGTGCAAGTGTTCCAACCGCTATCATTATGACCTACTAATCTCGCCAACTTTCAATGTTGCAGGTCGCTAATATCTTGCCGCTAAAAGGTGGCCCACCTCCGAAATATGCTCAGAGGATTCAACTTCATACAGATAACTACCAAGTGGTGTGATATTTTTGTGTGTTGGTCGGAACAGATTAGGGATTATTTTTGTACCATCTGATACTATATCTTTTGGAGTGTCAATGTCATCAGTGCGGAGCTTTCTTCTTCCTGCTTTTGGATGTTTGTTTCTTTTTGCAATTGAATTCTCTCTTATGAAAATCACAGCTCGGAAGTTGTCTGAAATACTTGGGCTATGGTTGTGGAGTCGGTCTCTGTCGATAGTTATTTTTTGTGTTATGGCTATGATATAGAGCGTCTGATTCCAGGCTACTCTTTACACTTTATGAGGAGTCCGTAATAATCTCATTTTTTAGGCTGTAGCCTGAAAGTGGTTGTCTTAATGCTGATCGATTGAAGGTCCTCTGGTGGATGTGTTCGAGTTTCTTTACTTGCATGAGTGGAAGAGAACCTGCAGAGGTCTAAGGATTCAATGGTAATGATTTGGGACATTAGAGCATACAATAGGGCACTACCAACTTATGGTTTGATGAATCTTGGATGAAAGATCCACCGAATAGAAGATAATCATACATCCAAAGTATTCGTGTTTGTACATTTCCTTCTGTCAACAATAGAGGGTTTAAAAGTTTTGGGAAAAGTAAATTTTAGAATCTTTGGACACTAAATTTACTAATACATTTTTACATTAATAGTATTACTTGAGTAAATATTCTAGGTTGATTATTAATTACCAATAATTATTATGGTGAAAAATTGCAATAATGAAAATGTTGAAATACATTCAAAGTAATAGCGAAAGATTAACTCAACGTTGGTAGGTAAATAATTCAATTAAGGTTAAATATTAGTTTGGTATAAAGATCAACAGCAAAATATTAATTTAGTTATAATAAAGACTAGTTAGATCAATTTATATATAGTAAAATATTAACTATATACTATAGTGAAATAGTCAAGACCGGTAAAAATTTTGAATAGTTATGGTAAAAAATTATTTTATATATAATAAACTAAGATAGGTATAATAATAATAAAAGATAAATAAAATTATTTTTAAGTTAAAAATATATCGATATAAGTGTCTATTTATAGAAATTTATTATTTAAAAAAAAATATTATAATGTGTTTGTGTGTGTCTATATATATGATAATCTTAGTAAAAGATATTTTAATTAAAAAAAATAATGATGACATAATGGTTTCGTGCGCCATCATCTATGCATGACCGGTAATATCGTATATAAATATTGGTGAGGGTGGGAGTATCAATTATTTTCTAGTCCCGGTGTGTTGAGGTTCATAGATCCAAAGACCAAAAAGATGAAGATGGGATTGATTTATAAGGATTAACATGTCTTCTAGCAAGCGGGATAACTTCTTCCTCGATCCGAAGGTTCCTATAGGAAAGATTGACACAATACCAACAATGATAGAAGTTCAATAATTTTTTGAAGATTCTTGAGAGATTATATCTATATTTTGGAATCAACATACGTGCTGGTTGTAATAATGATAGATATTGGACCCTAAAAATATTTCATATACTCTAATGTTTAAAAATATTACATATGTCCATATTTAAATAGAGTTGTATATTAGAAAATATAAAGTTCTCTCCCAATTAACTTTATAATAATAATTTTTTTATCCCTAATTTTTTTCTATGGGATAAAAGATATTATGTCATGTAAATTAGTGGGTATGGATTATGAGATATATTATTTCATTTTTTATTTATTTCTAAAGAAAAGGTGTAGAACATATTCTAAAACGTATGCGACCCTTTAAATACTACCAAACTATCAACGGTTACATTAAAAAAGAAAAAGAAAAAAAGGGAAGATATTTAATAGCTTTTGGTGGAACATCATAAGAATATAGACCAAACTCTAAATCCTACTCTATTTGCGCTAGAGCATCCGCCGCTAGGTTGACCTCTCTGAAGTTATGGCGTAAAGAGCAAGAAGAGGTCCGAGAGGAGAACTATGGCATCTTGAGTTTGTAAGCTTTGATGATGGAGGCATGTAGATGATAAAGGGTAATTGGTTTGTGCGAAAGCTGAACACTTTTGAGTCGCAACAAACTTAAACGTGTGTGTACTCTCTCTTGTTGGCTTCCTGTAAACCGAACCAAATGCCCCTAAACTCAACTCTAAGTGTATCACTGTAGCCGATAACTCCCAATTTGTATCGTTGGAAATACAGTGAGATCCGGCGTCTAAATGAATCTCATCTTCTCCAGCTATCATGAAGAAAGTAAACCATCTATATATTGAGCAAGCTTGCAGACCAAAAGAAAGTAGCATCCGACAACTGAAGGCTAACGCGAACACTCCTGCATGCTGCATCAAATTTTTGTTTAGTAGTTGTAGGAGCTCTTACAGAACAAAAAGGGGAAAATAATAATAATCTTACAGTCATTTACCGTAGAAGGACGTCAATCACACATATATATTTTTTTAATAAAGAAAATTTATAATCTTCTCAAATTTTCTATATTATCGGACCTCTTACAAATCCTTGGCTTCAAGAGGACCTCCAATGCAGCTAATAATATTGAACCGAAATACAAATATATCGTTTTGTGAATAAGATTGAAGTTTTTGGTATTTGAGGTCACCGGTGTTAATCCATCTCATACGTCACAAGGCATGAATCGGGTCACATCAACTCTTCTATAATCACCTATACATGAATCATATATATACACTGTTTGATCTATAAGGCTACAATTTGACAATAAGTTTATTCCCGCAAATTTTAACTTAACTTCAATTGATGTGGTCATTATTTATTTATCTTTTTTGAAAAAAAGAAGTAAAAATCACCCTATTAGTTTATCTAAATTTACACTAAAGTAATGTAGATTAATATATATATATATATATATATATAACCCTATTCTAAATGGTCAATTTACATTATTGTAGATTAATTACCTAAAATTGCCTAAAAAATTGTCATGAGGTCATTATATACATGAAGGATGCTGTTATGACAACAATAGGATTGATGTGGGATTATAAGTTTGCTATGAAATTGTGTTTGTGATCACTTACTAAGTTATTTTTATTACATATTTGATGCGGATAATCATTTCTATACACAAATAAGTAATTTCAAACTACTAGAAACTTAGAGCTATAGCTTAAATGATATACTCATTATAACTCTTAAATTGATTGGGAAATAGTTTGTTCAAATTTGAATGAACAAGTTTGTAGAAAATCTTAAACACAGTCAATCAATTACATACATTTGACAAGATGGAAATGTGGTTTCTGAGTTGGATGGAATCATAGTGTTTGATGATATACTTCTATTGGGTTTGTAAGTGCTTTGATGAATCCAAACATATAACTGAGTGTTTGCATATTATACATAAATGCATCTAAATATTTTAATAACAATAGGTCCAAGTATAGAACTAGAAACAACATTAGAAACAAGTCATATCGGACCAAAGATCAAGATTATCACAAAATTTGATATTTTGACGACAAGAGCTAAAGGATTATTCGACAAGACTTCAAATATCATAAAAATGACAAAGATCTCAAATGAGTGAAGACTGTGTTGCTTGAATAAGGAAAGATTGTTCAAGAAAAGAAGTTGTTCTTAGCACTGCTTCAAGAACAACGCAAAAATAGATATGTCAATTCCCAATTCTATTTCTACATCAATACCAATTCACACACTTTCAAAACAATTGTCAGAAAGAGAAATTACATGGGTAATAAGGAGCATAACATTGAAGATTATGGAAACTAGACATTTGAGAAAATATTTCATATAAATGGAAAAGCTTCACACACAAGGAAGACATTATGGAAGGTTTTTAACATCAAATTGTTTCTATAGTTGCATATCCCAGTTCAATATTTAGAAGGAACTATAAAAGGATTAGAATAAAAAAACAAATAAAGAAAAGAGAAGCCGATTACAAGAAAATAGAGAGCATCATAATATATCGACAAGAAGCAACGTATAGAGCAGTATTCAAAAGAAAGCAAACTGGTCTAAATCCTAGAGATTTTTTTAGTCTTCATAGTTGAGAGCAAGAAAGGAATAATGTGCTTATATAGAAGCAAGAGAGTTTAAATTATAATATCCATAATTCATACATATATTGTAAGGAGTACGAGTGTACTCAAGAGAAGGTACAAGAGTTTGTACTTAGATATCACAACTAGAGTTAGTTGTGGGGAAGCTTAGATTTAGAGGTATACTTAAGTGCTAGCCTTGTAATATTTACTTTTGGAGTAGACTAATAAAGAAAGAAAATACAATCATGGATGTAGATCAAAGTTTATCAAACCACTTAATTCAAAGGCAAAAGCTATGGGTGGTGAAAAAACAGAGTGATGAACTACATCAAGGGAGTAGACTATCAATGATGTAAAGTGGTTTAAGATGAACCCCTACATATTCACCAAGGTCAATGGCAACGAAATTGAAAATTCAAATGAAGAAATAGATTGTGCGGATGAAGACTATACCAAGATTAAGAATAATTCCAAAGCTATGTGGATACTTCAATATGATATCGAACATGTTGAGTGTGATAGAGTATATACTAACAAGAGTGCTACAAAATTATGGGGTACTTTGTAGCTTGCACACAATGATATAAGTGAGATAAACCAATCTATAACTGACTGACTTATGCATAAATATGAATTGTTTGCTATGTAGAAGGATGAGCCCATTAAGGACATGTTTACAAGATTTATTCACATCACTAACGAATTCATATCTTTTAGCAAGAGTTTCACAAATGAAGAAAAAGTGAGAAAAATCTTGAGTCTTAAGTAAAAGTGGATGCCCAAAGTCACCTCAATTAAAGAAGCTAGGAATTTCTAAAAAACCACCATGGAAGAACTCATTGGCTCACTCATGATCCAAGAGATGCTAATAGAATAAAAGGCTCCAGAGACATCATCCAAAAGAAAGGGAGTTGCACTCAACAGTGAAGCAAATGATGAAGATGATGGAGAAGAAGAAATCAAAGAAGAATATGATGAAATAACCATGCTTGCTAAGAGAATTAATAAATATTTAAATAACAATTGTGGCACCATCAATAAAGTAAACATATTTAGAAAAGATAAGACTTCATCTATTTCTAACAAAAATGTTTCTAATCCAAATTACTTTGAGTGTGGTGAACCAGAACATAAAATATGTGAATTCCCATAGTGAGAACATGAGAAGTCTAAGAATAAAAGAGAAGAAGTAAAGAAGGAATTCAAGAAGGATATAATTTCTTTATTTTAGGAAGAATTAGATACATAAGTAGAAGAAAGTTTAGATTAGGCTAACCTATGCCTTACTTCATTATAAAAGAGAAAAGTCCCAAAATAGCAACATGTATCAACTACACTTCAGTAAATGAAACGAGCATCTAGAAGGTATGCATTATTCTTTATAGCTAACCCATTAAACCCAAAGATAACTCTTAAGTAAATCTTACTAATATAAAAACCAATATGCCTAAGTTCTCTAGGGATAAATTGCTAGGCTTGCTTAAGTATGCTATAGATGAATTTATGAACATAGGGTGATGCTTTTCATAATATAAATTTTGATAATAAAACTACCAAGTAGTCAATAAAAATTTTTGAGAAGAAGTTTTTAGATCTAGTGAAAGGATGCAACAAATTAAAGGAATAAAACAACTCGCTAAACTCTATCATGTAAGAGATCAATGTCAAAAATGAGCTTTCAAAAGAAAAAAAAATAGTTGAGTTATCTACTATTCCTAGTCCAAATCCCCCTAAAGTTTTTCATAACGAATATAAGAAGAAAATTACACATTTAATGAAAGAGTTGAAAGAATCAAAGAACATCAAACAAAAAGGAAAATACCTCATCAAGATGAGTTTAAACCACTTCAAAGTACAAAAAAATCTAGATAGTATCAAGAAGGACATCAAGGTGCTTATCAAGAAAATAAGGAACTCATAACAAAAGTAGAGAATATATTGGCAAAGTTGCTCACCGCTAAGAAATAGCATTATAAATGGTTAAATAGATAGAAAATATAAAGAATTCTCAACATTCAAAGTGATAATAAAAATAAAATAGGGTTATGACTATTGTTTAGGGAAACAATAATGGAGGAACACCCAACAATAATACTAGCAACAATACTAGGAATAGAGACAAAAAATGGATTAAATATTTTAATATGTGAAAAAATGTTGATATATTTGAACTTATTATGTGCATGCATTGTGAAAATATTGGTCATAAAACATCCAATTATTTTAGAAATAATAGTACTCACATTAAGAATAGTATCCATCTTGAACAAGTGTGGATTAGAAAAGATCTCTTACTTGATATGACTAACACTCTTGTTGGGTTCCTAAATGAAAGAACTAATATGTTTTGTAGGCTATAGTGAGGGGGAACAATTGATGGTTTCTTGATAGTAGTTGTTTAAGGCATGATTGGTGATTCTATACTATTTGTCTCACTAATAGAATTCAATGATTGCAGTGTGAATTTTGGAGATGAAAAGAAAGGTATGATCACTCATATTGAAAAGGTAGGTGAGTTATCCTTATACACCTGTGGTAATTTTCTTCTAGTTACATGCTTAAAGCATAATCATTTACGCATTTATTAACAATGTGATAAGGGAAATAAAGGTGAATTTAAATATGATATTTGTAAAAAGACTAACCGTAACACCCCCAACATTCACTACTGAAAATTTTCATTTTATTAAAGAATTAGGAAAGCGAAATAACAAAACTGTGAATTCTAGGGATATTACCGCCCCACTTAGTATCGTACCTGTTCACTCCTACCATTCTAGTACCAAGTGATAAGGTTGAAGAGGATTATCATCAAACACAAGTCAATAATTAAAACAAGAATTCATAACAGAACTAGAAATTTCATAATATGTAAATCAGAGTATGTGGAAAAGAGTTTACAAACCAGAGTACATAATTAAAATTCCTTGAAAGGAATAAAGATTACAATACAATAAACATCAAGTTTGAGAAAACTGGTACAATGTAAAAGAACATGAAAAGTAAATATGACCACAACTCTCTCGAATCTCCAGGCCAAGTCCATGTTCAACACTCACCCCCGCCTGATGCCTCATAAGCATCGAAGGCATCAAAGACAGCATCACCAACCTACACAAACTCAGAGGGGCCTTCTACTCATGGGAATGAGCAGCACCCATAAAAAGGGTGGTCAGTACGCTACGTACTTAGTAAGGTAACCATACAACTAAGTGATAGATGAGATTTATATGTTATTTTGCTAAGTAAAAATGTCATTTATTTCTCATTACTTTTATAACATGTAATCTTTTCTCGAGTTTTTCTCTTTTGGATAGATTTTGCAGGAAAAGATAAAAATGAAGAAATTCAAAGGAGAAATCGATGGAAAGAGAAAAGGCAACAAAGAACACATCAATAGATATGGAATCAATGGAAGAAAAGACTGGAAATGAAGAATATATATATCAAAGGGAAGATTGTGTTGAAATTTCATGAAGAAATAATGAAGGAACAAGAAACACGGCCCCCCCGTGTTTCCTAAACACGGCCCGTGTTTTTCTATCAGCACACAAATTTCAGCACTTAAAATTCAGCATTTGGCCGAGAGTTCAAGGAAAAACACGGGGGTACCGTGTTTCCTAAACACGGACCGTGTTTTTCTCAAATTCTGTAACCGTTCGCGCAACGTTTCCCCGATATATTTCTAAAGTTTGAACATTCGAAAGTGTGGTTCGGGGGAGTTCGAGAATGGGATTATCTCTTTCTCTCTATACTCTCTAGATACCACATGTAATTTGTAATTCCAATTCTCTTTCTCTCCATTGTATTCAATTGAACAATCAACAATCTGCAATTCAATTCGATAAGTTCTTCTCCATTCCTCTTTTAATTGTAAGTTTTGATTTTTGATTGAATGCAATTCAATTCTCTTTGTTGCATTATTATTTTTCTTATGTTTGGTGTTTCATTATTAATTTATTTATAAGCATTGATGTTAATTATAGATTATTGCATTTAATTGTGTGTTATTGCAATTATGTAGATAGTATAAGGTAGGAGGATTTGATGATGGAATTAGGGTTTCGGATATGATAACGTATTTTGAATTCATGATTCTAAATTAAATTTAATTGAATTGATGGACGGAATTGAATGATCTCGCATCATAGATTAAGAATTTAAACTAATTAGACTGATCACCTATCTAGTTTAGATCTTAATCTACGCTAGGATAACAGAATTAATACGTAATTGTTAATTAACATTTCCATAGTAGCAAAAGATTAATTATTAATCTTGTCCATTAATTCGTATGATTGCATGATCCGAGCTTATGTGATTATGGTCATAGTTGACTGCTTTCCATTCGTAATGCTACCATTAATTGAATCTAGTGTTCTTAACCTAGGTTATTAATTGGTTAGGTGATAAATTGAGAGCTTATTCAATTTATTAAAATTGAGAGAAAGCAAAGAGATGAATTATTATGAGTTTCTACAAGTCAACGTTAAATCATTTAGAATATTTCGTTTCTCCATGATTATTTGATATCCTAATTCCATAATCAATACTTCCTATCCTTATTCATTAATTAGTGAGTACAATGTTTTATTATTTATCCATAGTTTAGATATTGATGATAGAATTGTATGTTATTACATAACCGGGGTTTTAACATCGATTATGGAATTATTGATTATATACCATTCCTTGTGGGTTCGACTCCTTCTTGCCATATACTACGTATTTGGGAATTAGGATTTATTTATTAAATTTGTTGTGCATACGACAGTGCATCACTAAGACCAAGCATACAAAAATATGTAACACAAGTATGATCAGATAAACTACATACAATCATTACAAGGCCAAGTTCTAGTCCGGATAAACTGATTCTTTAAATTTTTGAGCAATACTCATTTCACACTATGTTTATTATCATTCCATGCGAGTGTGGGAGCCCCACTATTATAGCCAGTAGACTGGAAACATACAGGGTATAAACCTCCTGACCACTATTATTGCTGGTGGGCTGGTCTCTAAGGCAAGATGCTCCTAGCCACTATTATTCACAGGTGGACGGGTCTGGCCCCGACTCTTATGGTGTTTCACTATAAGTACTAAGTATCTTTCCCATATCTTAGCACAATTATGTTCGATTTGTTGAGCATGGAATCCCCCACTATTATAGCTGGTGGACCGAAAACTTACAAGGCATAATGCTCCTAACCACTATTATTTTCCAGTGGATCAGTCTCCAAGGCACCCCAGCTCCTAGCCACTATTATTCGATAGTGGACCGGTCTGGGCCCGGATCAACAGTCTTCCTCTTTAAATGATTAATATCTTAATGTGTCTTATTCAACAAGTTTCACCCTAGACATGCATGTCACACTCCATCTACACTTATCCTCCTAAGAGGGCCCGTCCTATATCTTGAGACTCTGTCCCTCCTACCACACCCCAACATCCTTCCCTTTCTCCACTTATTCACATTGGAGGCCCACTCCTAAGTGTGTGGTCATGGCCCACTACCTAACACCTCCAAGTCCACTCACTGCCTTACCCTAGGGTTTTCTCTAGAAACCCTAATTTGGGCCTATGTGGCCCATCCTTCTCTGCTTCCCACAACTGAGGCCGTTTAAAACCCCACACATCACATCCCTTAGATTCAACCCTCATCTTTTCACTTTACTCCCCCAAATCCACGTGTGACCACGAAACTCTAGGTGGCCACACCAAACCCTAGCATCCTTCTTTCCACCTGTCACCCCTCCATTTCTCACCTTCCACCCTTGCTTCTCCCATGATATTTATACTCACCCTACACATGACATTCCTGCACTCTCATCTCATACTCCATTCACCCTTTGTTTATTTTTATTTTCACCACCATCTCAAATTAGGGTTTTTCTCCCAAACCCTAGCCAGGTCTCCTGTGCACCTTTACACTAACCCACGTACTATTTTTCACCAAAAGCCTCTAATCACCCAAACAACCCTTTCCTTATCTTACTTACATCCCAATATAACTTTTCACACGTAAATTTCACCCCCCCATGTAGACTCCATACACCCCATGTAAACCCTCAAAATTTTCAAGCAAAACCCTAGAGTTCCCATGCAAACCCTAGATTCTCCCATGCAAGTTCACCCACTCTTTGATTTTATTTAAAGTCCCCTTTTATTCTTCTATTCATGGATCATGTGATATTTAGGTTAATCCCACATTCCTTGGTCAACTTACTTCCCCTTGGTCAACTTAATTCCCTTTGGACAAATTACTTTCCCATCTTTCTTTTTCATCTTTCCACCCCATATTACCATATTAAATATCCTAGCATGCATGTCCCAAAGGGTCACATCACATCACATCACAATTCACGACATATACCTATTAAACACATGCTATAAGAGAGCACATGAGCATACCTCAACTCCAAGATGTGCTACACATAAAACAATTATAATAATGAACATAAGACACATAACATATCATGAAACATGACATACAAGGCACATAGCACACATAGGGCCTTGGCTATATCCTTACCTAAAACATCACGGGTCTTAGAGTACACTCCTATGCCTCCTTAGAGTTTTGACTAGTTTCACCTATAAGAGGGAAAACTAAGGATTAATTTCTCTCCTACTAAAAATACTTGTTATTTCTAACTTTATTCTCATATTAGGGTTACAATTATTAAAAGAAACTCTACAAGTGAAAATAGGGTTTTTAATTCTAATGTTAGCCTACTAGAGTATTACTAGTCAAAATAGGTTTGTATTAACTTTTATAGCCATATTTATTTTATTAAAGCTATTGGCTTTATTTCTTCTAATAATAGTACTAACACTAGTTATAGCAAAAATAGCGATATTAATAATAATAGTACTAATACTAGTTGTAGTAAAATAGCGATATTAATAATAGTAGTAATAATACTCATAGTAATAAAAACCCTAGTATTTTTAAGGCTAAGGCTAATAATAGGGTTAGGAATAAAAATAATAATATAATAATAGTAATACTAACAAAATACTAATATTACTAAGGATAATAATAATAATAATAATAATAATAATAATAATAATAATAATAATAATAATAATTGAAATAATGATAATATAAGGGTTCAAGTATTTTTTACAATAATAGTAATAGTAATAGTAATAATAATAATAATAATAATAATAATAATAATAATAATAATAATAATAATAACTATAGTAATAATAATAATAATGAAATAGTTAATAATAATATTAGTGCTAGTAATATTTAAATAATAAATATTAATAATAAGGTTTGAACATTTTTAATAGCAACAAAATGATAATATGGCAAGGCTAGCATTGATAATAATAATAATCATAAAGAAAATTGAAATAATAATAAAATAGGGTTTCGACCCCTTAATAATAATAAAATTAACATTCTGAGGTTGTAAATAGTAGTAGTAGTAGTAGTAGTAGTAATAATAATAATAATAATAATATAGGTTTACATAAATAGGACTTAGGGGTTGAGAAGGGTCAGGGTACCATCTAGGGTTGGTGGTGACCAGCGACACTGGTGGTGGCGATGGGGAAAGAGGGAGAGAAGGGGAAAAGTTGAGTGTTTAGGTTAGGAGAGGGGGATTTGAGGTGGTGGAGGTTGCCCAAGTTGAGAGGGTTGGAATGGGGGTGGTGGTGCAGCCAAAGGCGGCAGTGTTGAGGTGGCTGAGGGTGGTGGAGAGGGAGGAAGGGAAAATGGAGGGTAGGGAAAGGTAGGGGAAGGTCTGCAGGTAATTTTGGAGGGTATAAGGGTGGTGGTTGCGGCAGTAGTGGCGGTGGACGGCGGCTCAAGGGTGGCGGTGGTTGGGGTGTGGTGTAACACCCCAAAATTCACTACTTTTTTTTTTAAAAGCGGAAGAATTTAGAATTGGAAACCCATAAATTCTAAGGATGTTACCACCACACTTAGTACCAGACCAGTTCACTCACCAAGTGTTAAGGCTAAAAAGATTATTTTCACGCTTAAATCGAGAGTTCATAAAATGCATTAAAAAGATCATAACATAGAAATCAGAGTACGCATAAAAGTTTATAATCAATAAAAGAATAAATGCGATACAAAAGAAATAACATAATGAAATAAAATCACATAAAGAGAAAAATACGCCCACGACACTCTCGAACCTTGAGCCAAAACATGCTCAACACTCAGCCCCGTCGGATGTCTCGCCCACCTTCATAAAGTCAGAAGGGCCTACTACTCGTGGGAATGAGCAACACCCATGAAAAGGATGATCAGTATGCTACATACTGAGCAAGGTAACCGAGCACTAAGGCCAGCACACAAAATCATACAAATAATGCAGAAGAAAACAAAGAGCATAATCCATCATGATAATATAATATCATACAATCATTCGGGAAAGATACATAAAGGCCCATTTGTAGTACAGATTAATTATTTAATTAATCTCTTATTAGAACTCATTGCACACCATGCTTTTTATCAAATCCATACGAGTACGGGAACCCCACTATTATAGCCGGTGGAACGAAAAATATACAGGGCATAAAGCTCCTGACCACTATTATAGCCAATGGATCAGAAACACACAGGGCATAAAGCTCATGACCACTATTATTTGCGGTGGACCGGTCTGGCCCCTTCTCGCACGATGTTCCACTGTAAGTACTTAGTGTCTTTCCCATGTCTTGGCACAAATATGTTCGGTTTTGTTGAGCATGGAATCCCCCACTATTATAGCCGGTGGACCGAAAATGCATAGGTACAAAGCTTGACTACTATTATAGCCGGTGGACCGAAAACACATAGGACATCATACCCTAACCACTATTATTCGCCGGTGGACTGGTCCGGGCCCGACTCAACAATTTTCCACTTTAAATGATTAATTTCTTAAGTATATTATTCGGAAAATTTTAACCCTAGACATGCATAATCACTCCCTTTACACTTAGCCTCCAACTGACCTATATCGTATCATGAGAACCCTACACCTTCTAACTTCCCAGAAACCCTAATTTAGGCTTAAGTGGTCCATCTCACTTCACTTCACACAACCCAAATCATTTTAACACTCCACACATCACAAATCATAAATACCATCCTCATAATTACACTTTAATCACCAAATATACATGATACCACAAACACCCTAAGTAGCCACACCAAACCCTAATTGTCCACACAAACCCTAGCTAGGTCTCCTACGTACCCTTATATTGCTCCACGTACTATTTTTCATCCAAAGTGTTCAAGCACCCAAACAACACTTACATTACCTTCCTCACATCCCAAATCAACTTTTCATATGTAAACTTTACCCCTATGCAGATGCTAACCTCCTCATGCAAACATTCAAACTTTTTCATGCAAACCCTAAAACTTCCACGTGAAACCCTAGATTCAACCATGCAAACCCTAGATCCGTCCCTGCAAAACCCTAGATTCCACCATACAAAACCCTAGATTCCTCCATGCAAAACCAAAGATTCAATCCACACAAAACCCAAGGTTTCTCTATACAAAACCCTATATTCAATCCATGCAAACCATAGATTAGATTCTCCTATGTTACACCATAGATTGGATTCTCCCCTATTACACCATAGATAAAATTCTTCCATACAGAACTATAGATTAGATTCTCCCACATAAAACCATAAATTAGATTCTCCCATACAAAACCATAAATTAGATTCTTCCATACAAAACCATATATTAAATTCTCTCACACAAAACCATAGATTAAATTCTCTCACACAAAACCATGCAAAACCATAAATTATATTCTCTCACACGAAACCCTAAATTTCCCATTTTATTCTTCCACTCATGGATCATTAAAATACTTAGGTCAACTCACATCCCTTGGTCAACTTATTTTTTCCATTCTCCTTTTTCATCCTTTCTCCCACACAAACCACATCAACATCCTCACATGCATGTCTTACAGGGTCACAACACATATTATCACATATACATAATACACATGCCATATAATAACACAAGAACATGCTTGAACTCTACGTCATACCATATACGAAATAATTACAATAATAACATAGGATGCATAACATACAAGGCATTTAATGCACATCAACACACAATAAGCCTTAGTAACACCCTTACCTAAAACGACACCAGTCTTGGAGCACGCTCCTACGCCTCCTTAGGCTTTGACTGGTCTCACCTATTATGAGGGAAAAACTAGAATTAGATTTCATCCTACCAAAAATACTATTAATTACTAACTTATTCTAAGCCTAGGTTTTTAATAAAATACTAAAATAATAATAGAAAAAAATACTAAAAATAATATCAATGATAATATTAATAAGAATAATAATAATAGTAATAATAATAATAAAAAGGGCATTATCCAAAAATAAAGTGAAATAAGGGCAATAGCCCTTTTACCAAAATAATACTAATAGTAATATTAGTAACTTTAATAATAAAATTTAGTAATAATAATAATAATAATGAAAATAGTAATAATAATAATGATAAAACCATAATAATATTGCAAAAATGATAATAATTATAATGGTAATAATAGTAAGGATAATATTGAAGATAGAATGAAATAGGGTTTCTACCCTACATTGAAAAATAATAAACTTATTAAATAATAATAATAACACTAATAAGAATAATAAATGTTAATGATAATATTAATAATAATAAGACTTGATATCTATAATACTACTACTATAATTCAAAATAGGCATAATAGGGTTTCAGCCCTATAGAGAATAATAATATTAACATTGAAAATAATAATAATAATAATAATAATAATAATAATAATAATGATGATGATGATGATGATGATGATGATGATGATGATAATTATATTAATACTAATCGCATAATAATAATAATAATAATAATAATAATAATAATAATAATAATAATAATAATAGCAAAACTAATAGTAAAATAGTTATAGCAATAATAATGAAATAATAATAATAATAATTTCAAAATAGCAATAATAATAATAATAATAATAATAATAACGTATTAATATTAATAATAGTAATAATAGAAATAATAATAATAATAATAATAAAATCAAAATAAAAATACAATAGGGCTTCGGCCCTCAATAGAAATAAAAATAAAAATATTAATACTAATAATAATAATAATACATAATAAAAATAGAAATAATAATAATAATAATAATATTTATATTCAAATAAATGAAATAAAATAAATTAAGGCTTATAAAAATAGGGAGAAGGGTTGAGAGGGTCTAGGGTTCAACCTTAGGCTGGTGGTGATAGGCGGCATCGGCGGTGGTGCACGGCGGCGGCGGCGATGCACGGAAAAAGAAGAGAAAAGGGTAAAAGTTGAAGGCTGGGAACAAAATAGGGAGAATGAAGGTGGGAGTAGAGGTGATTATGGTTGCCTCAAAGGAGAGGAACATAATGGAGGTGGTGGCACAGCCAAAGGTGGTGGTGCACGGAGGCGGTGGTAGTGGCCGAATGGGGAAGAAGGAGAGAAAGAGAGGAGGAGAGGGAGGGAGAGGAAAAAAAGGTAGGGGAAGGTAGAGGGTGGTCTGCATAATAGAATGGAAGGTGAAAGAAGCGGCGGCAGAGGCAGAAGTGGTGGCTAACAGTAGTTCGAAGGGCGGCAGAGACAGAAATTGGGTTGGTCGAGGGGGCTACTTCGCACAGCCGGGGTGGCTTTTGCAGGAAGAATCGAGGGGGATGGGTGATTTGGTTAGCTAGAGGACGGTGCAAGGAAGTCTTAGGTGTGCGGAGTTGGTGGCGTGGTTGACTGACGACAGCGGGGTCGGAGTCTGAAATGGAGGCGGCGCACAAAGGAGGTTTTCTAGGTAGGGGATCAAAACTCGATACAGGTTAGATTATAGGGGTATTTATAGAGTTAGAGGAGAGGTCAGGGTTATGTGGATCGGCGTGGGAATAGGGAAGGTTGGTTCAGGCTCATCGGCGGCGAGGTTGGCCGGCAGAAATCAAAACGGGGCAAGGTAGGGTGTTACGTAGGAAAAAGGGAAGGGACCACGTGAGAAGGGGGAGATTTGATTGGGTTGATGAGGCTGATGAATCGGCGAGGGAGAGAGAAGAAAGATTGGTCGGATCAATGGCAAAGTTGGCGATGAAAATCCAGGGCTGGGAGGCAGTTGTAGGTCAGCGTTGATGGGGGAAGAAGGAAGAAGAAGAAGGGGGTGCTGGACCGAGCGATCTGGGAAAAAAGAAAAGAAAGAAAAGGAGGAGGATCGAACCGGCAACGACATTAAAACCGGGGGTAAAACACAGAGTCCAGGGGAAAAACAAAACAAAACACGGTGTTGGGAGAAGGAAGGAGGCGCTGTTCACGCGGACTGGGCCGCACCGAAGGAAAGGAAGGAGGGAGGGGGAACTGGGCCGCGGGAGAGGGCAGACCCAAATGGGAAAAAGGAGAAAAAAAAGAGAAAGGAAAAAAGAAGAAAAGAAAGAAAAGAAAGAAAAAGGAAAAAGGAAAAAAGGAAAAGAAAAATGGGAGGGTTGGGTTAATTAA
Source organism: Tamarix austromongolica (assembly GCA_039764185.1). Taxonomy (NCBI): domain Eukaryota; kingdom Viridiplantae; phylum Streptophyta; class Magnoliopsida; order Caryophyllales; family Tamaricaceae; genus Tamarix; species Tamarix austromongolica. Next base: position 19,166,806 of record CM077813.1, on the reverse strand, counting down.
ATTAATTAGGGTATTTGGGATACTTAAAAATAATAATATTTAAATAAAATAATATTTAAATCTCCTTTTAGGCTAAATTAGGATTTTTAAAAGATTTTCCATAAATTCCATTTTAATTAGCAAAACACCCTAAATTTCTCCAATTAAATTATTTATAAAATTTATATTAATTTGAAACTATTTTGTCCTTCTTATTTTAAATAAAATAATTTATTTAATTAATTTCCAAAATAAAATCCTTAATTAGCTAAAATATCCAAATTTCTCCTAATTAAAATACTTATAAATTCCTTCTTGATTTTCCCTAATTAATTCCTTTTTATTTTAATAAAAATAATTTATTTAATTAATTTTCATAATAAAACCTTATTTAACTATAATTTTTAAAATTAGAATTTTTGGGGCATTTCAAAAAATATCATCTCGGGGTAGAACGCTCCCGAACCACTATTCTACCCGATGGAATGGGAATATGTATATATATATTTAAGAAAAATAATCACCATAGCCCTACACACGTGCTCTTTCACTTTAAGTGATTAGTATCTTATTTAATATTGATTCTCAGGCATAGAACACATTCAAATAGATATGCATGTAATATAGGTCCAAACCCTTAAGTCCAGTCAAACATTAGTTACACTTCCTTTAGTGATCATTCTCCCATGTTGGTTGTTCCACTCACATTATATTACAACATCTCCCAAATCCCATCATTAGTATCACACCTAAAAATTCACAACCTAATTCCCATGAGTTTAGTTTAGTAATCTCATCCCGAGGTATATATATTAAACACTGAAGTATCCAAGTCTAAATCCCATAAAATTGTTATAACACTTCATATGAAATATTCACCATTTCTAATTTCCAATAGTTATTCTCTAATCTATGAAGATAGGATAATAATATTACATCTCAAGATGATTTGTCCCAAATTTACTATTAAACATTTATGAACCCTAAAATAATGATAATACTCCCATGAATTACTCAAGTTATTATTATCATAATTTAAGTCTCTTAACACATAAATTACCAAAAATTCCTTAATATCCCATAATGACTAAGTTACCCTTTAAGCATAATTAACAACTTTATTTTATAAAATATTATACATTCCATACGTATTATTTCTTTAATTCCCCATTTATCATCATACCACATGATAGACCTTAAGCCCATTTACCACAACTCAATCAACCCACGTTTCATACCTTAAGATGTAATTTCACAAATATGACATTGTCATTAATCAACCCACATTTCATACCTTAAGATATAATTTCACAAATATGACATTCTCATCATCCAACCCATATTTCATACCTTAAAAAATATATTTTCACAAATATGACATTATCATCATTCAACCCATATTCCATACCATGGATATATCTCCACAAGTGTGATGTCATCATCATTCAACCATAGATATATTTCCACAAGTGTGATATCATCATTATTCAACCATGGATATATTTCCAAGTGTGATGTCATTATCATTCAAGCATAGATATATTTCCACAAGTGTGATATCATCATTATTCAATAATAGATATATTTCCACAATTGTGATTTCATCATCATTCAACCCTAGATATATTTCCACAACTGTGATATCATCATTATTCAACCATAGATATATTTCCACAAGTGTGATGTCATCATCATTCAACCATATTCCATTCTATAAGATGCATTCTCACAAATATGAGATTATCGTCACAAATCATAACATAATGATATCTCTAACAAACTCTTATTTTATTTCAACATAACATTCCTATCATCACAAATTTTCAATATCAACATATGTTGCATAATACAATAACAATATCATAGAAGACATATTTATCCATACAAGCAAACATCAAAAGTCCTAATCATCGAATAGTATCCTTACCAACTAGGACACCGAGCTCTAAGCAAGCAAATCCTAGACTCCCTCCGAGATCACCAAAAAATCACCTATGAAAACAAGATAAAATATGATTAGGATCAAAGGTTAAAATTTAAGAGGGAGATCATGGTAGAGAAGGGTAAAAATGGAATTTACTGGAGTCAAATGGAAACTTGAATTTTATGGAAGTGTAGAAGAATGTGTGGTGGAGATCTAGTTAAATTTTGGTGGTGTTTGGACAAGATTTGGGTTGAAAATAGGGTTATACGGCTAAAATGGGAAGTTGCATGGCCAGGCGGTGCAAAAGTTGTATGGTTGTGTAGCACTGGGTTGAGAGAAAATAAAATGCATAGCCAGACGGTGCAAAAGTTGCACGGCTGTGCAGAATTAGGCTGAGAGGAAAATTTTTACACTGTCAAACGGTGTAGGGATTGCACGGCTATGCAACAGGGAATTCAAGCGTTGCACGGTCGTGCAGTAGGCCATGCACACTACGAAGCTCGACAACCGAGAGGGAGAAGGAAGGAAAAGAGACGGTGATCGGCTGCGATGGCTGGTGATGGCAAGGGGAAGGTTGGGGCGATCTTAGTGGTCAGTCCACCGGACAAAGGGCGACGAGTGGCAGCCAAGGTGGTGCATGGTGGTGGGAGATGGTGGTGCAAATGCTAAAATAGGGAAAGGAAGGGGAAAAAGAAGAAGAAGGGGAGAAAAAAGGAAGGAGAAGGGGGAGGGAGCTCGGTAAAGGCTCTTTAGCACAAATATTAATAGGGTGAGGCAAAATTAAAGAGAAATAGGGAGAGTGTGAGGTATATATATATATATATATATTTTTTTCATGTGTGCTTGTGTGATGATTCAGGGGAGGAAGAAAAAGAATAGGGGTTGGTGTAGGCGTGCGACGGTGATGATGGTGATTGTGCAGCTGCAGGGTGAGGGTGATGGTTTCAGGGGATGGTTAGGGTAGGGTAATAGCTATAGGGTGAGGGTGGTGATGGTTGATAGAAGTGTTGCGTAAAGATGGAAAGGATAAGAAGGATGCAGGGAGATGGGGTGTGCGACAGGGGAGGTGCAGGTCTGCAGAGTTGGGAGAAGGAGAAGAAGAAGGAAAAAGGTGATGGGTGATGGATGAGGGTGTAGAAAGGTGATGGGTAGTGGTGCAAGTGGCTAGTACAAGTGGGGGTGCAAGTGGATGGTGCAAGAGTTGCAGCAAGTGGTTGGCGGTAGAAGGAGAAGAAGGAAAGAAAAGAAAAGGAAAAAGGAAAAGAGAAGGAAAAGAGAAAAGGTTGGGGGAATTAGTTTAGAGTGATTTTAGATTAGCTAAAGGTAATTAGAATTAGCGAATTTGATTTTAGTTTATGAATTACGGTTTATCAAAGTTAAGGTTTTCAAAATCGGTTAAAGTTTTGGGATTAAGGATAGGTTAAGGCTAAAATAGGATTTATTAAGATTTGAATCAAATTAGGGTGCTAATGATGTGGGATTAGATTAAGCAAATTTTTGGGGTGTTACACAATCTCCATGGATTTTGGGAGTGGTCTGCCTAAGACACATAGCGGGTGTAAGACCATCTGGGTTATTGTGGAAAAATTGACTAAATCAATGGTTTTTGTACCGATAAAGTCAATGTAGAGTATGGACCAGTTGGCCCATGCTTATATGAAATTCGTGGTTAGTTGATATGGTGTACCTGTAGATATAGTCTCTGATAGGGACTCGAGGTTTCTCTCCCATTTTTAGGGGAAATTGTAGGAGGTTCTAGGAACAAAGCTAAAGATAAGTATTGCCTTCCATCTAACCATGGATAGGTAGACCAAAAGGACCATTCAGACATTCAAGAACATGTTACAAGCTTAAACTATGGATTTTCAAGGTTGTTGGGAGGATCTTCTTCATTTGGTGGAGTTTTCATACAACAACCGCTACCATGCTAGCATAGGGATGGCACCCTTCAAGGCATTATATGGACAAAAATGTCAGACACCCTTATGCTAAAGTGATATCAGTGAGATTGTGGTGTCGGGGCTTGAGTTGATTGGGGAGATGACCTGATAGGTCTGTCTGATCCAAGACAGGAAGAAAGCTTCTTAGAGTCTGCAGAAGAGTTAGACAAATAGGAGACGTCATGGTAGCGACTTTGAGCCTGGAGATAAGGTACTTCTAAGAGTCTCCCCCACTAAGGGAGTAGAGAGGTTTGGCAAGAGAGGAAAATTGAGCCCAAGGTATATTGAACCCTACGAGATTCTAGATATAATTGGTGAGGTTGCTTATCGTTTGGTGCTCCCGCTAGAGTTAGCACTCATCCACAACTTCTTCCATGTCTCACAGTTGAGGAAGGACATTGTATATCCTTCCCTCAATACGGCCCGATGAAGTTGAGCATGATAACACTCTGATCTACAACGGGTGGCTTATGTGGATCCACTCGTAAATGTTCTCTAAAGCCTCCATAGGATGGAAGAAGCCACCTAGGAATTATAAAAGGACATGCACAAGGCGTACCCTGAACTCTTCGATTTAAGTAAGTCAACTTCAAGAAACCCTTTTTCCTCTAAGGGGGTAGTAGCTAGTAGTGTGTGTCCTCATAGCTAAGGATGACCACTGAAACCACCTTACTCCCCATTCCCTTATTCCTGTTACTGGACATTAGCATGTGACTTTGGGGTTAAAGCCTTCCTTTAAGGGGATAGTGATGTAATACTTAAAATATTTTCATAGGAATAAATAATAATATAATAAATAAAATAAAATATATGTAAATATATAAATAACAATGACAATAATAATATAAGATTTAAAAATTTATTATCTAGCACAATTTCAAGATAATATTTTAATTATCTAGCCTAAAATAAATTATAATAATTTTTAATTATTTTTATAATTACCAATAAATATCCAAAAATCCAACCTAACAATCCCACAACCCTTTTCTTTTTCCTTTAATTTTTGTTTCCTTTTTTTCCTCTTTTTTCTCCTTTTTTATTTTCTTCTTCCTTCTTCTTCTTTTTTTCCCTTCTTCCTCCCCCGCCTGGGATGTGCTGTTGTCAGCCAAAGTGAACTCTCCCCCTCTCTTTCTCTTTTCCCCTTTGAATGGCCCAATCCTCTTTCCCTCTTCCCCTTTTCCCCCTAAGCAATAGTCCAACCCCTTTCTTATTTTCTTCTTTTCCTTTTTTCCTCCCTCCTATATTTCCCTTTTTCCCATTTTCTCCCTGTCTTCTTCCTCCTACCTGCGCACGATCCTCCCCCTTCCATTTTTGCCCTTACAACACTTATAACCCAGCTACCTTCCCCTACCTCTTTCCCTTCTTGACCATAAAGCTAGAGGTGGAAATCGGGTTGGGTGGGTTGGGTTCGGGTTGGGTCGGGTCATTTCGGTTCCATTTCATTTCGGGTTAATTTGTCTGGTCGGATTGGGTTTAGGTTAAGCAATCTCGGGTTTGGGTCATTTCGGATTAACTTGACTGGTAAGGTCGGGTTGGTTTAGGGTCATTTCCTGGTTCATATGACTAGGTGGCTTCGGCTCGTTCGGGTCATTTCGTGCAATATGATGGGTTGGTCCTATTGGGTTCTAGTTGTTTCATGTTAACTTGAGGTGTCAATTCATTTTGTGCAATTTGACTAGTTGGATTTGAGTATTTATAGGTTAACTCAATGGGTCGGGTCGGGTCGAGTTTTGACAGGTTGAGTCAAATTCGGATCCAGGTAATAATTATCATTTATTATATTATAAATATTAGAGACAATCATAAGATTACTATTACAGATAAATGAATTAAGAATATTAGATATACTTTATTTTCACAAGTAAATAGTAAAGATATTTATAAATTTTAATAATAAAAAATATTGCATGATTGAATCTAATAAAGATATTTATCAATTATTCTAATTTGTTTGATTACTTAAAATTTTTAATTACTTAAAAAAAGATAATTTTATAAAAATAAAGGTGATTATAACATGACTATATAATTTATAATTATCATTTATTACATTGTAAATATTAGAGATAATAATAAGATACTAGTATAGATAAATGAAATAAGAATATTAGATGCGCTTTATTTTTACAAGTAAATAATAAAGATATTTATAAATTTTAATAATAAAAAACATTGTGTTATTAAATCTAACAAAGATATTTATCATTTATTTGATTACTTAAAAAAAAGATAATGTTATAAAATAAAGGTGATCATAAACATGACTATACAATATATAATTATCATTTATTACATTGTAAATATTAGAGAAAATCATAAGATTACGAGTACAGATAAATGAAATAAGAATATTATATGTGCTTTATTTTTACAAAGGTAAATAATAAAGATATTTATAAGTTTTAACAATATTATATTAGATTACTTACAATATTTATAAAGTTTAGAAGATATTGTCATTTGTCAAGTTAAATGAGTTTGCTAATACATAAAATAGTTCAATTTATTTTATATAAAAACATAGAGCATTGATCAAAATGATTCGAATAACATATTGATACTTGTTAGTTGTTAACTTGTTATACATGTCATGGATGATGGAATTAGAGAAAAAATGTTATTTTACGCCATAAGTAATAACATATAATATAATAAATCAATAATTATGTGTATAAGTTCATTTGATATTATAGGACATGTGTATGTTGACAAGTTATAAACTTATAAAAGTAGTTAGGCAAAGAAGATAAAAGATATTAAAAAAATTATCTAATATACACCTTTACCATCAAAATTTCTCCAACTCATTAACCTCGTAAGTATTAATTTTGATTTCATATAAGCATGTAATTAAAAATATGTTCTTAATTGTTACTTGTTTATTAAATTATTATTATGACTTCTTAATGTTGTATTTTTGTGTGGAAAAATTTATTAGGATATCATTAATAAATAAGAATGTCTAAGGTAAAAGTATGAAAAATAAGTATAATTTATAAAATACTATATTTTTAAAAGCTTTAAATGAATAATAAAATATGTGTAATTTATTATTATTATAATAGATTTTGATGTCTGGTAGGGTCACTGTTGGGTCAGATTAGGTTAACGTCAGGTCGGGTCATGTCGAAGGCGGGTTGGGTTAATGCCGGGTATGGTCGCTATCGGGTCGGATCTATGACGAGTCATGGGTTGGGATCGGGTCGGGTTAATTTTTATCGAGTTAGTACCGGGTCGGGTCAATATCGGATCGGGTTGCTAAACTTTTCAAGTTTTATCGGGTTGGGTTTCACTCGGGTCGGGTTAGGCGTGTTGGGTCAAATTTTGCCAACTCTACATGCAGCGCATGCACGTAGGCATGTGCCTACACAACTCCTCCTTGTGCTTGCATGATCCCTGCCCCCTACACTGTCCTGCCCAGCCACCGCCATGATGCCCTACAATCGGCCACCTTGTCCCCTTCCTCCTTTGTCCTCATTCTCTCCTTTACACCCTATAAATACCCCTAAATGCTGCCATCTCCTCTCCTCTCCCTCACCAACCTAAGCCCATACCATCCTCTGTTCCAACTTGCCATTGCAGCCGCCACCATCTTCGCAGCCAGGCTGTGCCACCCCGCAAACTCCTCTCCTCTTCCTTCCCTACACCCTCTATGCCTACCGAGCCCCCATTCCCCTCCTTCTCCCCTTCCTTTTTCCTCCCCGGCCCTACAAAGTGCAGGACGTGCCACCCTACACTATCTTGCACCACTACCCCCACCAACCAACTCTTCCTTCTCTACACCGCCGCCACACCTTATCCCCTACACAGGTGCCCAACCTGTGCAACCAACCTATTCCACCACCTTCTCCCCTCCATATCTCCTCCCACCTCTCGACTGCACCACCATTGGCTACCACAACCCACCTCTCTCCTACTAGCCTACCTGGTGCCAAAACTACCCTTAACCCCCAATAGGCTAACCCCTACTATTTTTTCCAACAAAAACCAATCCCCACCTTACGCCACCACCCCTATTGTTGCACTGCTACCTCCAGTCCACTTCTCTTACCCATTATGGTCATCACTATTTCCCTTCCTCCATTTTGAGTTCTATTTAATTAGATTTATCATCATCATCATCATTATTATTTAGAGAAAAAAAGGAAAAGGAATAAAAAGGATAAGATAGCCTAAGTTCGGATATTCCCATTTTTGGTACTATTCTGATGACCATAGGAGAGGAGGAGTAGGTTATTCTTGCTTCAAGACTAGATCCATTTCGGTAAGGATACCGTCATAGCTAAGGCCTTGTTTTTATGTGACCTTATTATGTGTTAAGTGAATACATGGATGAAATGTTATATGTCTAAGGTGGTTTGCGCTGCATGGCTTGCAAGGATCTAAGGTAAGAATATGTGTGGACATGATTTTGTTTGTTCATGTGTTTATGTGTAATTCTATTATGTGGTACTACATGTTTTGGGAAATTTAAGAAGTTCTTGTATTTAAGGACATGAGGCTTAGATAGGGTTTAGAGACCTAGAGATAATTTGGTTAACATTGTAAAAAATGGCATATGTGAGAACCCTAGGGAAGAATTTAGCTAAATATCATTTGGAAGGTGTTAAATAATAACTATGGTAATTATAAAAGTGGATTAGGGTAAATATTGCATGAAGAGGGTTGACCATGCATGAGGTGAGTCAAACCTAGTATGGGCTATGTTTAGGGGTGACTAAGTGAAGGATGGTTTCTAAGGATGGATGTGGGGGAGAGATGATGACTTTGTTTGGTAGCTTGGAAACAAATTGGAGAGTCCTTGGATGCTAAAGGGGTGGGAGAGTACTAAGTAGGTGGAGCTAGGGTTTTGGTAGTACAAAACCCTAGAGGTAGGTCATTATCACATGTAAGAAATGGGGGAGTTGGGTTGTGTCTCTAAATTATGATGTTGAATATACTCTTTTGGGCATTGTGTACTAGGTCTAATGGTTAGGTGGGATAAGTAGGAGCAAATACAACTACTATAGGGAAATTAGGGTTTTGAGAGGATTTCATTAGGGAGGTTGCTATCACATGTACAAAATGAGGAATTTAGGCCACAAAACTTTAGGGGATGGATAATTATAGTAATATATGCTTGTTTGTGGACGTTTAGGGATAAATAAGTAGTAGAGAAGGGACTAGGCCAATTTAGGCAAAACTAGGGTTTTGAGGAGAAAGTATAGGGGCTAGTGGTTATCATATATGAGGAACGGGGAAAATGTGTTATGACTCATGAATAAAGGGGGGTTCCTAATGAGCAGTATGGATTGTTAGATGAATTAGGAACTCAAAGGAACAATAAGGGGTATGGAGGTACTAAGGGATTAGGAACTAGGGTTTCTAAGGATATAGGGTAGTCCCGGGGTGGTAGTAGAACAAGAGTCATACTTGAGTGGTGTATGATTGTGTGTGGTATCTAAAAAAAAATAAGGCACAAATAAGACATGAATAATACACTAATCACTTGAAGTGGAAGATCACTTGAGTCAAGGTCAGTTGTACCTTATTTACCGATCTACTAGTGAGAATAGTGTTCAGGAGCATGGTGTCGTGTGTTTGTATTGTATTTACCAATCCACTAGTGAGAATAGTGACTAGGAGCATGGTGCCTTATGTTTGTTTCATATTTATCAGTCCACCGGTGAGAATAATTGGGTCCCTAGATCAAGTAATAAAACCTTTAGACAATTATAACCTATTGAAAGACACTAATTATTTATAGTAGAACACTATGTGGGGTAGGATTGGTTATACCTTATTTACCGATCCACTAGTGAGAATAGTATTTAAGAGCGTGTTGCCCTGGGTTTGTATTGTATTTATCAATCCACCGGTAAGAATAGTGGCCAAGAGTGTGCTACCCTAGGTTGTATTGTATTTACCGGTCCATCATTAAGAATAGTGTCCGGAAGTGTGCATCCCTAGGTTTGTATTATAGTTACCAGTCCATCGGTGAGAATAGTGGGGTCCCTGAACCTATGTGGATATAATTCAAGAGATGACTAATTATGACACTAATATCTTGAGTCTATATTATAATGAATGAATCGTTATAACCTACTTATGCACCTTTTATATCTTTTTGTGGTATCATTAACTGCTTTATTCCTGTTCAACTATATTGTTACCTTACTTAGTACGTAGCGTATTGATCACCCCTTTTATGGGTGCTACTCATTCCTACGAATAGTGTTCCCTCCTGAGCCTAATTAGGTGATTGACTTTGCCACTTATGATGATATGATTGGGGTAGAGTGATGCTATAGTAATCCAGGGTTGGCGCTCAAAGAGAGTGACATCTAGCTATTATCATTTCCAACTTTCTAGTTTTAATGTTTTATTTCCGCTGAACAATGTTTATGTATTTCAGCATTTCCTTGGTAACAAACATTTAACCTTTATTATGTTATGAAATGCTTTCCTTGCTATATTTCTAATGGTTGTGCCTATTTCTACCTTACCTTATAGTTGGTACAAGGATGGCCTGGGGCGATACTTATACCAATTACGACGGTAACACTCCCTTTTATGGTGTGTGTTTTTACTTTTAAAATGAAAATTTTCAAGGGTGATTTTGGGGGTATTACAATAGCCAACCATTTCTTATCTAAATTTGGTTTGATTACATATGTATAAAGAAAAAATCATCTCTATGTGAGTCAATCGAGTCTTAGATTTTTTAGTATATAATAAATAGGTAAACAATATAGTTTATTGTTACATAAATTAATTATTCATGAAACTTTTTACTTATGAAATTTTTACTGATGATAATTTCTCTTAATAAGGTGTAACATGCTCATGGAACGTTGAAGAATTTCTTGGGGATATCAATAGAAAACCTCAACACTATTTTACTATAAATTCACTTATTATTAGACATACAATGTTGAAACATTAGAGGATCACTTTAGAGGAGGAGGTTCAATATTTGTCATCATGTTTCTTACTCACTTTATGAAAATTTGAGAGGGTATGTACCCTTCTTTATATTGTTATTGACTAACAAAGATTGTAGAAGAAGTAATGATGTGGGAACTGATGAATGTTGATGTGTTGTCGTAGATACTCCAAATTAAACCCTAAATACACAAAAAAAGTAATAAGAAACGAGTAGAGGCCGATCCTACAGAGTTTATACTTTAATCCATAAATTTATAGTATCAAATTATTTTCCTAGTTATCAAATTATGAAAAACTAGTTACTAATAATGAAAAGAACATAAAAAGTAATAGAATAACTGAATAACTATAATGAGATAATAGGGTTTAGAGGATATATTCATCATACGGATACTGACCAATCATTAAATAATATGATTATTTAATATTTTTGATGTTAACCTATAGAAGCTCATATGTATCTTCTCCCTAACTTCCTCTGTAATACCTACTTTATAGAGTCCTTAATGTGTGCTAATCTAGGTGTTTAATGGTGATGTAAGAGTGTTTGATCTTATTTTAGAAGTGTGTTTAAGAATGGTTTGGTTCTTGGATAAGCTTGATTTGGATTAGGAAAACTATTTGGTTTTATCAAGAAACCAATCGACTGGTCTATGGCATCGATTGATTGGTTTGTTCATTAAACTCGATTTCTGAAACTGGATGAAACGATCAATTAGTTTGGGGTACTAGTCGACTAGTTTGATAGACATAGTTGTTCTTCAAACTTGATTTTTCCTGAGAATCTTTCCCCAAAACTTTTCCAGCATTATAACTACATGTTGAATAGTTTGTTTTCAATTTTTAGGAAAATTTTGAGCTTGATTTAACCTATTTCACTTGTTTTCAATGGATTCACAAGGAGGGATTTCATGAGAAGTCACTTTCATACCCTCAGCTCATTTTTCTTCTTCTTCCCTATTTTCTCTCTCTTCTATAAGTTCCTGAACAAATTATCTATGTTTGTAACCTTAATAGATTTGCTAAACTTCGATTCTCATCCATTGTTGTCATCATTCCCTTCTTATGTTCAAAATTCTTGAGGCACATTACCAAGAATCCTATAGTTTCACCAAACTAGATCAAGGTAGAAATGTCAGCTTTGAGACTGGGGTTTTAGGGTGTCAATTTATACACTCCCTCGCCCTTCTTCTCTCAATAGAACCCTCAGTGATTCAGACCTAAAGTCTTCATTTTTCTTTCTTCTTCCCTAACCTCTAAACTACCATGTTTTCTTTCACACTTACTTTACCATTCTCCTTTCCCTCTGGCTATATTATGATTGGCTATTCCTCTTCTAATCTTCTTCCTATCTCCTTCTTGTTTTGATTTTAAGCAAGACAGAGTTAGACCGGGGAAAAGAGTGAGGGTTAAATTTCATCCCTGATACTCTATTCTTCTCATTTGGAAGGTGGGTTCTCTTTAATTTCCTCTCCTAGGTCTCTAATTTCATTTAATCTTCCTTGCATAATTTTAGAAAAGTTTTCATTAAGTTTAATTAAGCTTTTCTTGAATGGTGTTTCAATATAGGAAAAGGATTTTAGATTTTAGAGACTTATGCTCTTTTGGTGTGTTGCTCAAATTTTAAGATAAATCATAAGCTTCCCCTATTATTGTAGAAACGGTATCGGTAAGTACAATATATGTGCTATAAGTCTATGATATTATAAATAGTAAGGGTGATAGTATGCCTACACTAGTTAGTATAGAACGAATAAATGGGTTAGTATGAGGCTTGGTTTAGAGAATCATATGCTTGAATCTTATGTCTATAATTCTGGATTTGAACCCTCTTGATGTTCTGGGTATCTTAAGTGATAATGATATATGTGATATGTGGAGTGTATTGCTACATAATGTCCTAGTAAGAAGAGAATGTGATGTATAACTCCCTCAAATAAGTTCATAATATGCTAGCATGTCTAACTATGATTCCTAGAATTAGTTTTGGTATTTTGCATGTCAATTTGTGAATATTACCTATAGAGTACCTTGAATAACCTACGGTTAATGTTTGGATTTGATTGAATAAAGTTATGGAATTTGATCATGTGTAATTTGTATTTTGTGGGTTGCTTTCGCCTTAGACCAATCAACTGGTCTCCAAGACTGATTGATTGGTTGGTATGTGACTTATATGGTTTTGGTCTTAGATTTAACTAATCGATTGGTTCCTAGATTAGTTGACTGGTTGGATCAATTGATTGATTGGTTGGTTTACAAATCCAGAATTCTTAGCCTCGGATTAGACCCATCAACTAGTATAACCAAACCGATAGACTAGTTCTTAGAATAGTCAACTAGTGAGGATAACCAACCAACTGGTTGGGCACCACTAGAAGGCTAGCAGCGCCCTGACCAATCAACTGGTCCATGAAACCAATTGACTGGTCAACGAGACCCATCGGCTGGTTTTGAAACCGATTAACTAATCTTAGCCAATTTTTCTTTTCTCACCTATTTTCTTCCCGAATGTGATGTTTGAATTTTCTTATGTTTAGATAATGACCTAGTATGCTGATAGCTATGAAGTTATCTAGATTAATGAAGTTAATAATAGATTAAAGGTAAATAAAAGAAATTATTCAATGTTTGACCTTAGTATAGCATTTGGCCCTCTTCTTGAACATAACATGAATAGATTATCAAATGATTAAGAATGGATTCTCCTTATGGTTAGTACTGATGTAGTGGATTAAAATGATGGATGATATACTTCTCGTGACTTATATCATGACCCTAAAATGAGAACCCCATAAGTGAAATGACTTAGCAAAGATAAAAGAATATAATACAAATATATAGGATGGCCTTGAGTTGACCTTACCTATAATTAGTGATTTTCACATAGATAATGAAATAAATAATAGGCAGTTGTAATTAGGATTGGACTCTAGTTGAACTATAATTGGACCTGCACCTTTGGCCTTAGGAATTTAATTGGAACATCCTTAATAAATGGATAAGTCTATGATTGAATAATGAGCTATGACCTTGACCTTAACATGAACTAGAGTTGAATTGTGAACAAAGGAATAAACAGGAAGTTAATGGTTGGCTTGAACTATTATGGGTGATATTAATATTAAATAATTCCACCCTTTGGCCTAATGGATTATGTATTAGAATAATCTCTTGAAGAGACCCTAATGGAAACACTAGATGATGTGAAATCCCTACATGAGTGTGTTGAATTGAAAAGGCTTGTTTCTTGGGGTGATTTTATGTGAAATGACATTTTCTAGCTAATAAGACACTAATCACGTAAAGTGCAATTAGCACTGTGAAAGCTCTGGATTATTGGATCCTTAATTAGCTATCGAAGGTTAGTCTACCTTCGGACACTTTTACCTTTAGGCTTTACCTTTAGGCTTTACCTTTAGGCGGGATCCTAGTTGATCCTAGGATTCTTTTAGATCTCTGTGCCTTTCCTGCTCAGACATTTATGATGTACTAGGGATATCAATACTAAAGGGTTTGGTCACCACAAGATGGTTATTTGGCATGAGCTAGGACTTTTGTCCATGTTACTTTGGCAGGAACCCGAACTTATGTTCATCAGGTTTCCTTAGCATGGACCAAAACTTTATGTCCACTATTTAGATGGCTTCAGTGGTATTGAAAGACCATGGGGTATAATCCCACCTATTGCTTAAGAGCTTAGGGTAAAATAATTATATACTCATTTTTTTGCTCAGGGATTTGGTAAAGAAATTCCATTTTATCTAAAGTAAGATGATGACTAAAATAAGATTTAAGGAGGAAGTAACAACCCAGCTCTTGGTACATGATCATGTTTATTCATTATGGCATCTACTTTGCTTTATGAATACTTAAGAGCTCACAACTCATTCAAGCTATAAACATGTGGTATACTTTATACTTGCCTACTTGGAATTTGATGTTAATTATCTATTCCTTTGGAATGTCTACTTTGGTACGTGCCTGTATTCTGGAATGGTTCCATGAGTTATCACATGATCCATCCATGGTTAGAAGTTGTACATGAAATTCTATTTTCTCATCACCATGCAAGTTATACTCTACCTACTGTCAAATGGATAATCTAAGTAATTCACAGTCTTTGAGTAGACAGTTTGCATGTTAAAAGTTTATATACCCTAGTATGATGACATGATTATAACTACGCATGATTAAATGGATCCACTCATATCTTGTATGACCTATGTAATTTTACATGAATGACATGATAGGAAAGTTGCATGCACATTTTCGTAAGTTGTATCGTGAGTATATCGAGTGGGTCTTGCTTGTACCAGGATCTACATGATGGTGGTATATTGGTTTACTTAGTATATATGCATGCTGATGGAGTTGTTGCAATCCCTTGCTTAATCCCATGAGTAGGAGGTTGGTTGTAGGTTTCCTAAGGATAACCATTGAGTGATCCATCCTCCTCTCAGAAACATTGGGTTGTTGAGCGTAGGTATTCTCGGAGACTTTTATGTGGTCCTTGGGTGACCAAGGTGTATCTCGTTGAAATTGATTGCTTCAGTTAAGCATTTTATTTTCTTTAGACATGTTTTGTATGGATTTGGGCCTATGTACCGGGTTGTAAACAATGATTTTTCTTATCTTGTGCACTCTAGCTTTCCTTGTGTTTTGACTAGTCGAATAATTAGCCTTGTGCCTAGTGTGAGATTGGGGGTGAGACTCCTATCTTGTGTTAGATACAGCGGTAACACCCCATTTTTTTTATAGGTTAGACTTATATTTCCTCTTCCTCAATGTTTTCAAACAAAATTTTTTGATAGTGAAAAATGGGGATGTTATATCCTCTTATGCAAATAAGCCGATGTCGTCTTATAATTTATTATTTAGCCAATTAATAACCTTGGATTAATGATAACATTAATTAATAAGGTGAAGGTACCTAAAACCATAATTATGGTCAACTTGAATTATGTAGCTCTAAATATTAATAAACTAGATTAAATTAATATCTTTCTTTAGAAAATAACTAACCTATTTACTACTTGCGGATGTATACGTTAACAATTATGAATTAACTCTACTATCATAGCATCTAATTAACACTTAATTTAACCAGGTGATCAAGATAGATAATAAAGTTCTAATATTGGATCAATGATCATTAAAATTGGTTTATTAATCGAACCAAAATACACAAAATAATTAAGTTCAATTGCACATATCATGATTAATTACCCTATAAACTTCAATTATCCACCTACCCAATATAAATATAGCCTAGAGTATTAATACAAAACAAAATCACAAGATCTAAACACATAAAATTATAGCTTTAATCAAAATAAATGAATGAAGTAATAATAATTGAATTAAATCACACAAAACCATAAAATTCCATTGAATAAATGAATAACGATAATTATATTAAGCAATATATAGAGTATGAAATAATTGAATGAAGCAAAGGAGAGAAAGAACTTCGGAGATTCTAGCAACACAAACATCGAATGATCTTCAATACTTTGATCACAATAAAACAAACTAATTAAGTCTATTACAAGATCCGTAATGGATTAAAAAGAACAAAAATGAAGTCGAAAGTCTAAAGATGGTGCTCTCCTTGCTCTATTTAAACTAAGAGATGTTGTATATAAAAGCATAAGGCTGTATTGAACATATCAAAATTTTGGAAAAATACACTCCAAATTCATAAATACAAGATACCTGTATTTTTCCCCAAAAACTATACACGTGGGATGAATTAATAGAGGACATGGGAGAGGAAACCAGGAAGTACATGCCTTATTTTCATTAATATAGGACATTTGTATTTTTATAAATACTGGGCACCTATATTTCTCCACATTACTTCTTTTTTAGGATCTTGCATCATAGTAAGTCCAAATTTCCATGAGTCCAAGATTTTATCCTCATATTGTGCTCATTTTCCTTAGTTATTTGCTTATTACCTTGATTTTATCTTTTTCTACAAAATTGGTACAATAGATGACAATTGAGGAAAATGGTAAAACTGTCATAATAAATATAGAAATATGGGTTAAGATACGTTAGTTAATTCCATAAAATATTCACCTATCAAGTTTTATGTGGGTGTTACATGTGTGATACACATGGGATATCATGTAATTATAAAATCAATACTTACATGCATGGTTTCATTCCTATCATGTTGTCATCTATCCATCTTTTTTGAAAAATGCTTGATATATACAAATTGATTAGTTCACCAAAACCATTAGATTTGATGAAAGTTGCACATCATTTATTTAATGTTTTTGTGGAAGCTATTTTGAGCCATTCACTTACAATACAAAATTAGCTAGTTCAAAAAAATTCAATATCATCATTCCTTAGAGAACACTATTGCAGAAGCCTTAATAACAACAATGAAGGGGATCATCTAAGGTAGAACTCCACTACAAGGAATCCCTTGAGTTGGGAGTATATAAATTAAAGGTATTCTAGTCATTCAGGATTAACTAAAGATCAAGTTAGATCATCTTTGGGTCAAGGTTATAATTGAGGTCATGGGTGAGATCGGTGTCAAGGACAACAATCATCTTTTATGTCCAATATGTCATCAAGCTAGTTATCTTTCCCATACTTGAGTCCACTAAATTGACATGTAATACCGTATATTCATATTTGGTATAATGTGTGGGAAGATGGGAATTGTGGATTTAAATAATTAGCATATTATATGCTTGAAGATGAGAAATAGTGGGTTCAAATTTGTATAGAGATATACCATGAGGTTCAGGCAAGGCGTCAACTATTTGAGAGTGTGCTGAAATATATAATGGTTCATTGGCTCCTTCATAGTACAACTCATTAGGAAGGGCATGCTCTATAGATACACTGAATACAAATGCCAAATATTGATCATATTATTGTCACTTGATATAATATATTATTTATATGCTTTTCTTGAGATAATATTTCATTTCTATCATTAATGGCACAATATGATTTGTAGGGCCCTGAAGTGAAATGAGCATATGTTTCTTGATGGAACATGCGCACTACATATCAATATGTAACTAGTTATTTCTTATTCTAGCATTAACATCAAAGCTTACAAATTTCTTATAATAATTTATTCTACAAGTATAACTCTTAGAAAATTTTACACTATCATTGGTGTATGTTATATGGTGAGTATTCCATGATAGTAGTGTTCCAACATGGATGACACCATATCAATCATGGTTTGAACTATGATGAAGGTTTAATAATGATGTCACATATCCAAAAAAACCACATCCTTTATCATCATACAAACACTAATGAGGCATAGAATTGTTGTATTTTTTTGTTAGATCATTTGTATTTGAATTTTGAAATGTGTAAACGTAATTTAAATAAAACTAGATGTTCTATCTTCCTTCTTATTTTATTTTTTGATTGTTTATGTGGTTGGATCGTTATAACATGTGTTGAAATTATACCATAATATTTGTTAACTCCATTTTGATTGTTACACATGTTACACTTCATAGAGTGTTAGGTGTAGCTAGGTATTTTCAAGTGATTTATCGACCAAATCAATGTTTGAAAACATGAGACTACATGTATCATACACATTTGAAATTAAACTACACAAAAACACATAACAAATCAAGCACGATGACCATGCCCATCTCAATGCCAATTCTCACGCCCTCACTCTTGTATAGTAACTCCTAAATGATGAACAATTGTCTTGATACAATTTTGTTGTTACTCGTAATCTAGGCATGGTTCACCCCTCTAGTACATACAATGACTAGTTACAGATACATCGGTAATATGTCTTTCCATTGTAACTTCATGTTCCTTATTACGTTGTGACTAAAAAAGTTACTTAGTTATTTGTAACAAATACCTATGAGTCACATAGACATACCAATTCATGTAACCATGATTTGTATCCTATGAGTCCACTATTGGTGCTCCATAAATATGTGAGTCGAGTAGGTGCTCATACTACACACTCAATTGGGGCAAACATATGATGATAGTGAATTTTATACCTTCTCACATTAGTTCTCTATATGTATTTCTAGTTAATCTAATAGGGTTGTAGGGGATCATTTATGCAAACTTAAAATAACATATGACTTGTTTTGGCATATATGATTCTACAACATTCATAGAATTTATATTATCAAAAAATAGTGCCATAGGACATTCACTCCTCAAATCAATTACTATGTAAGGATCCCATATAACATGTAACAAAAGGATTATATTAACTTCATTGTAATAACTATAATAAACATAAAAGAAAATTTTAACTC
Organism: Tamarix austromongolica; assembly: GCA_039764185.1. Classification (NCBI taxonomy): domain Eukaryota; kingdom Viridiplantae; phylum Streptophyta; class Magnoliopsida; order Caryophyllales; family Tamaricaceae; genus Tamarix; species Tamarix austromongolica. The sequence continues at coordinate 19,147,739 of CM077813.1, read as the reverse complement.
AAATGAGTATACCTTTCCACATATGTAGAATCAATCACCATTTGATAGTACCCAAGCATAGTTTGACTCTTGTTGAAAGATCAATAGCAACACCCATCTATTACAATGAGGCATGTGTGAGTCCCAATCACACCAACACAATCAAAATGAGGGTAGTGTTTGTCTATCCAAGTCTGTTGTAATACACAAGTAAAAATTACAAGTAAATGATAAAAGAATGCATTATATAGATGATAGTTACAAAATTACCTATAATAGAGTTAGACATTTGGATATCTAATCAACTTTAGTTATAGATTCTATACCGAGTTATCTATATAAGAAAGTAAGTAAAACCATTGCCCATGAATATTCTTTCACAACCATGAGATCCTAGAGAAATAAAATCTAATATGGGCTAACTCGATTAGATGGCTTATCCACAAATAACAATATGCTAAGTAACCAAATCAAAGTCACAATAGCTTTACCATTATTGGGTAACCAATCCGATGTATATAGGGAATGAAACATTGAGAATTCCTTTCCATCACCTTTAGTGACCACCTTTACATCATCCGCTTCCATACCAAATAGGCCAACCAGTACATATATCACTTAATCGTGAGCTTCATTTATATCCCTCACATGTATTGGATGACTATCAACATTCAGTCCTAATATATGTAACACCACAAAATTTCATAACTAAATTTATTTGTTTTGAATATAATGTAGAAGCTTAACAAAAAAAAAATGAAGGATGTCATTGCCATGTCAACTATAGAAGAGGTGTAATTATTATACTTAACATATGATTGATGAAAGAAAAAGTATAACGAAAGAACAAAAGATGTATGCACTAACAAGATAATAGTTATAATGAAGATGAGGATAATATAGAAGGGAGAGATATAACAAATCCAAATTTAGATACCAAAACTAAGAGTTTAGATAACCAAAAAGAATAAAGAATACCAACATAGTGGTAAAAAATAATATAAATCAATTACCTAAACTTTTAACTAAATATAAATCTGAATCCTGATCCCTAAGTAATGACCAACTACTAACTAGATCATTATCCTCAATACACTCTAACTAAGATTTATAACCTTGCAAATCATCTTTTGCTCACCGGAACAGAAGACAAATCATTACATATCTACACGTCTTATAATATTCATTTCAATTTGAACCTTTGTCTTTAACACAACTTATGCACCACTATCTAAAATTTTAATACTTCAATTTAACTCACTTGGATCCATTTAAAATGAATTGAAAACTTAGAATAGAAATAATAGAACATGGTTGCATGAAAATATGGATCAAATTATCAACTTATGTAAATATCACTAGTAACCATAAAAATCAATAGCTTACATATATGAAATTGATATTTTCTTTTCTTTAATGTTACAAAACTAATAACATGTTGTATATATGAACAATGTATGCTTGGGATCATGGCTAAATGAAAGCAAATTGCTCATTTAGGTTGCGTGAGGAGCTTATGCTCCCTCCTCATGCCTGCGGTAAAAGGTCACACACAATTAGCCTCCTTACATTAGGAGCTAATGGTCCATCATCTAAGATATGCAAATTGCCCACGTTGGTTGAACTCAATTGCAAAAAACTTTCCTCCATACCTCACTATATTTTCATGAGAATATTACGTAGCAGTTCCTTACCTCCCTCAACACTTCATGTTAACTCCATCAAACAACCATACTTGAACATTTAAAGAGGCACATATCTACACAAAGTATGAACATATCTACACGAATAATGCGTATATTTGAAAATTAAACAAGTTATTTACATTGTATCTAAGCCTAAAGATGCAAATTGCACCTATGTGTACCAAGCTAGGTTGTAGGATGAAGTTGAGAAGAGAAGGCGATGAGAGTGATAAAGTTGAGAAGAGAAGGGGAGGTGTGCGAGGTGTGAATGATGATGCTAAATTTAATGAGGTGAGCCTCATGAGGTTCGATTGTAATTGAGGAGAGAAGACATGAGTACTAAATGTTGGTTGTGACTAGCTATGATCAGATCAATGGCTATCTAAATGAAGTGTGCATTGGATGTTTCATGTGAAATATTTTCATATAGTTAAATGAGTTGAATTAGTTTGATATTCGACTTGGTTTTACTCGTTCGTTTAGTTAAATAAATCAATTTGAGTTTGAGTTTTAAAAATTAAAACTCAAATTATTTTATGATATTGACTCATAAATTTGGTTATATTTATTTGTTTAATTAAATGAATCAAATACAAACTTTATTTTAATCTTATTTAGTTAAATCACGAGGTCTAAAAATATCTAACTCCCTTGTTTATATACCCCAACTATGGCTCCGTTTGGATTGGGGTGAATCGAGGTAGGGGTAAACATTAAAAATTAACTTAGGTGAAGGGAATGGAGGTGAATTAGGGTAAATATTTTAAAATGTTGTTTGGATGATACTAACCTAACCTGAGTGAATTGGGGTGAACGTTTTAAAATTTTCGTTTAAATTGAGGTGAATGAAGATTAAAATAATAAAACAAATGATATTTATGCCGTTGTATTAGATAAATAAGTCATAATGAGGGGTATTTTGGTCCTATCAAGTCAAAAATTTACTTATTCTTTCACCTTCACCTCCGTTACCCTCGAAATCAGAGGTTAATAAAAACGAGGTTAATCGAGGTGAATGGAGGTGAAACATTAACCTCGATTTATCCAAATAAAATTATTAACCTGATATCTAAACGGAATAAATCAATTCATTCACCTCAATTAATCTTCTTCCATCCCAATCCAAACGGAGCATTAGCGAGGGATCGGACCGTTGATGCCAGACGCACTAATAATAGAAACATTCCTCTAATCCGTCTTCTTTTGTCTCTTTCTTATCAATTTGGGATCCGACTCCTTTCTTATCGCATCCACCCATAAGCCCTAACAATCAAGGTGATCGTTCGACGAAGTTCAATCAGTCGAACAATCGATCTATCTAGGATTCTAATTTTTCACCATCGGAAATGGGGAACACAGAAAGGTTGATGAATCAAATCATGGAGCTGAAATTTACCTCCAAATCACTCCAACGCCAAGCCCGAAAATGCGAGAAGGAGGAAAAATCCGAAAAAGTCAAAGTTAAGAAAGCAATCGAGAAAGGAAACATGGACGGAGCTCGTATTTACGCCGAGAATGCGATCCGGAAAAGATCTGAGCAGATGAACTATCTTCGTCTCGCCTCCCGCCTCGACGCCGTCGTTGCTCGTCTTGATACTCAGGCCAAGATGCAGACTATCGGGAAATCGATGTCGTCGATTGTGAAGTCGCTTGAGTCAAGTTTGAATACTGGTAATTTGCAGAAGATGTCGGAGACGATGGATTCATTTGAGAAACAGTTTGTGAATATGGAAGTGCAATCCGAATTTATGGAGAGTTCCATGGCCGGAAGCACTTCACTGTCGACGCCGGAGACTGAGGTCAATAGTTTGATGCAGCAGGTCGCGGATGACTATGGATTGGAGGTTTCCGTGGGACTGCCACAGCCAGCTGGGCATGCTGTCGCGGCATCGAAGACGTCTGAGAAGGTTGACGAAGATGATCTGTCTAGGAGACTTGCCGAGCTTAAGGCACGAGGTTGAATGAAGCTGTGACGGGGAGGTAAAATCTGGCTTAATGTGTATAATTCGTGGCTTCCTTTTAGCTTATGTGTGGATGTAGACTTTCAAATGTGGCCAATTCATGATTAATTATGCTCTCAAAAAATTTCTTGATTAATTGTGTAATTGTGATGCGGAGCTCCGTTTCACGTTGACGCCAAACATATCACCTTGGAAAAATTGTTACCTGGCCAGAATAGCTTCATGTGCTGCAAATTTGCTGCCATCAGAAGTATGTGCAATGCATTGTTAAGTTACTGAACGTGGGCATGCCGTGAAGTTTGTTGTTTCTGGACTATTTTATTCGCCATTGGAATTCAATAGCGTGTTAATGCTCTTTCCGGGCAGCTTACTTGTTTGGTTAATCATCATTCCGATCATCCTTTTTATACATTGGGGCTAATCAATAACTACGTCATAACGTCGATTGGTTTGGTTCAGTGGTTTCAACATCCTACTACCTTGATGAACTGAGTTCAAGGGCCGCATATGCATGGTCGTATGGGGAGTAAGTAGTGTTTGTGTGTGTGGTGGTGTTTTATCCATCATAAAGTAGCAACAACCTGAGAAAAGGTAAATTAAAAAATGTAAGAAATTGGCTCATTATCTGTGACATGTTCTCTTCCTGTGCTCTGGAATCATAAGATTCATTGTGCAAGCTTAGTAAACTAATAAGTAATAAGAGCTATAAGCTCAGGATAATTCCGGAAACTGCTGTGTTGAAATGGATTAGAACATTTTTTCATTTCTCTGAACATAATTCAGAAGATAAGAGGAAAAAAGTGTATGCCCTATGGTATGCAACCTTACGTAGCTTGAAGTAGAATTTTCATCATAGCACATGGTGGTTAGTTTAATTTTGTGTGCTTAGTAGGAAACTGTAACAGAAGGAATGACTGCATCTTTGTATATAATATGAGTTGTATTTGGCTGTACCTTATTTGGTGCGGCAGGAACTGACGTGTGATTTATCATACACCTGGATCAAGGTGATATTCAACAATCTTGGTTTTTACAAATGGGACAATAGCGAGTGGCTTTGATTCAATATCATTTATTGGTGTGCCATCTTGTGGGGGCTGAATGGAGTTTAGTTAGTCAGTTTTTTTACAGTAACAGTGGAAAGTTGATATGTGAGCAGTCATTTGAAGGTGGAATAAACCAAGAATGAGAAAGTGGAAAAATGAAATTGTTGAGGATTCAGACTAGTGCTTCCATAATAGGGGTTTGAGTTGAATATGTTAAGAATTGCCTCTTAATGTCCATTAATTCAGATATTTTGAAACCTGTGAGATTTTGTGGGCGTTGTGGCCCAGAATCTGGTGAAATGTGGGCGGTGAACCCGAACTCACTGGCGATACCTTCTTTCATTGAACTTATGTGCCAAATTATTCCAATCCATTCTCTGTGACAACCTGCGGCTGCACTGACATTTGCTTTTGGGAGTTTTGGCGGTTGAATTTCTGTCTACCAGAGTGTGCCTACTAAGTTGTGACGATTATTCTTCTGTTGGAGTCCTTTGATATATTTAAATTTTCTCTCTGTTTCTTTCGCATGTAGTCAAATTTACTGCTAGTCGAACCTTTGTGGACTCTCATTCTATCGTTCTGTGGCTCATCAACACGGAAAATTTTCCATTCTAAAGATAATGAATACAACTTCTCTTCTGCTGCCCACGTTTTCATTTTGCGGGAAAACACTATTACGTTGGACCAGTTGGTACGTCATTTATAGCGTTTCATCATTGCCCTTGGATCTGAAGCCATTTTCCTTGATGGCCCTTTGCATCCCATCTCTTACTTGCATCCAACTGTAGTTAATCGTTTCAGATGTAGCTCCCCCTCCGGGAGTCAAGACAAGAAATAATTTCATTTCTAACAAATAGTTTTCTGTGTCACTGATTATAGAAGAGGCTATATAGCTACGTCTAAAGTATGCACAAAATATTGTCAAAACCTGCCAAATTAAAAATGAGTGTAGCTCTTCTCACTCTTGCAAAAACTCTGTGGCCTGTACAAACAGTATTTGAACACCAGAGATCACTTTCTTTCTTGAAATCTGTCTTATTCCTTTCATTTCGTCACCTATATATGGCAAGTCAAAATTAGAAAAAATAAATAAATTTGGAACATTCAATTCCATTCCATGGCGCAGCAGTCCACATGAGCAGTAGAATATATTAAGTATGTGCGTGATCACCTTTTTAGCGTCCATGTTGTATTAAACATCTAGTGGTTAAGTCTAAGGGGTGCAGGTAGTTAAAAGGTCTCTACAAATAAAGGAGGAAAGATTACGGGATATTGTATGAAATAAGCTTGTGTTTTGGGGAAATTGGACGAGAAAACCCTGCCCCATTTTGCGCTTATTCTGAAAAAATTACACCATGTAACTTGTTAGTGTTGTTGTTAACTTGGTTGAAATTAGGGGTTAATCTTTGGCCAATGAAGCTAAAATGCCCTTTATTATATCCATCAATCATTTATTTTATTTGTCTCCATATTTGACCCCTAAATAACCAAATTGTTCCCATAATTTAGTATTTTTGTCTAACTTTTTTTCATATCAAGTCACACCTAATGTTAAATGATGCAAATACTCTTTTGCACCACACCGTTTGTGACCTTTTTTTCTTGCTTCCAATGGCTCATAAGATTCTGAAATGACTAAAGTACCTTTTATACCATAATTTTCCTCCACTAATGTTCGCCTAATATGAAATTACATAAATATCCTTTTGCAAAAGATAATGGTGATAATCCTTTGAGACTTGAAAAATTTCCACACAACTAGTGTCTTGCTTCCAATGGTTATTTTGAATATGAAATGACCACATTATTTTTGCACTAGATGACCTTAACTTTTGAACTAACTAATTTTATCAAATGAATTGAAATGACAACATGATCTTTACCCTTGCACCCAATGATTATACACGATAAAAATATTCAAAAAAGTTATAAATATCTATTCCAGTGACTATTTTGCACAATATCCATTCTTTTCCTCACTTAGATTACTTATCATACAACTTTTAACATCTTAAAAAGCTATAAATACTCATCCCAATGACTACTCTTTTGATCAAAACTTGATCTCTCACACACTAAAATACCTTGCTCCTCAACCCATGAATCTCGAATAACAATGCAAACATTTGATAAATTTTGTTGCACTACCATGTTCACATTATCCTAATAATCAAGTAATAAACATATGTTGGATACTACAAATATGCATAAGCACGCCTCCTAATGTTTCATAGTTTACTGATCATGTGATGGCATAAAAGGGGGCACATGAACCTTGACAAGGAGGGACACATCTCATACTATCTTTGCCAAAAGTCAAATACTCACATACTAAGAATCTTGAAACTTTGCATAGGTATTGACCATAGAATATAGATTTCACAAATTTGCAACATAATGCCCCACATATAGGGCAAAAAGTCCCAAGGCGCTAACAATTAGCAGTTGTAGTAAAGAAAGTCTTTTGTTTGATGATTTATTTCTCTATTATTTTGGATTATAAATGAGTTAGTTATAAGGTAATAAGCTTTAGTGCCATCCCTAATTGAGTTTATCTTTGATGCATCGATCATAAACAAAACTACCACAAATCTTGGAACATAAAAATTTTCTAATATGTTTCATACATCAAGCTATAGCAAGAACCATTGTACATAGCTTATGTGCTCTTCTTTTCTGTGCCATTGCAGCTCATGCATCTACACCTTGTTTTCTTTTAAGGCAATTAAGTAATAGAAACTAGTTGGTTGTAGTATCTTATCTTGCTTTCTTATATGGTGATATATTGGATCTTTATAGGTTCATTCAACCATTTGAGGAATTTTACTCCCTCTGGAGTTCCCTTGAACTTACTCTAAAGAGAACAAAAAGATCCTCAACTATTCCTAGGAAATTTCAACCGCATTACAACAATTGATAAGTTTTTAAGTTCTTCAAACACATAAATCCACTAATCTAGGAAAGATCATGGAGGAAAATGTGTCAATTGCAACTAATAGTGATCTCATTATTCTCGGTACTAGAAGGAAAACATTGAAATTCAAGATTATATATCAAAACAAACATGGAAGTTGAAGCCTGACCATATGAATTCACCTAAATGCAAAAATTGTAACTCAATTCAAAATCCTTTTGTGCTTTCTAGAAGAAGATCTAATGATATGAAAATTTTGAGATGGATAATTCAATGAAGATGTTGAGGTAAAATCCACCATAAGAACATAAGGTAGAGGATACGTAAACTAAATTGTGCTTAAACCTAAAGCCCAACATCAACACATCTGAAATTAAGATTCATGAGGATCATTTCAAAACCCATGAACTTCACTCAAAGTAACCTCAATAAAATCAACAAGAGGAACAATCAATAATGAAAAGGTTGATATTTGTATTCTCCTCACAATATTTGTCTTCCCTCAATTTGGAGAAACTTGATACCTTAGTGATATACCAACTGATGGTGCCTTGAATATTAATAGCAAATTGTGTTGAAGTTGACTTAGTGACATACCAAATGATGGAGTCTTGAATATTAGTAGCAGACTGTGTCAAAGTTGTCTTATTCCTTATCAAATGACTATCTTTATCTCTCTATATGAGAAACAAAGAACCCTAGAGTATGGAATAAAAATGAAGGGGATCAAGTGAGAGAGAGAGAGTAGGATTGTGAGTGCGAACTAAGTCTAAATAAGGTTTGGAAGTAACAATGAAAAGAAAATGTGACCTTTGAGGGAAAAATTGACAATTTATGACCTAAGTTAATGGTGTTATTCAAATATTAGATGAAAGGTTATTTGGTACACACTTGAGGATATATTGTGCATTAAAAAAAATACAAGATTATATGGTATATTTACTTGAAAAAGCACGGCTATTTTGTGTAATATCCCAATGATTAATATATAAATTTGTACTTTGTGTATGGTTAATTGGTTTAGGACGAAGCTCGACGTGGTCTTGCATATGGTCTTTCTTTCCTTATCCATGGGCTCGGCTCAAGTTTAACGCAAATTGACATGGTTTTATTATGTATGGTTTCTATTCTGGTGAAAGTTAAAGGCGGCATTGCATATATTACAACCTCTCTAGATCTTGTCAAAGAGAAGATTAATTCGGGTATTACATTGGTGTATTTACAAGGTGTATCTAAAGTGTAAATTATTAACTTTTAAGTGGAAACAACAACTTTTGGCACTATTCACATATATCTTGGTTGATGTTTTTTCTTAGGTTAATGCTTAGTTAAGTTTTGGTTTCTATGTTTTCTTCTTTAGTTTGATATTTATTTAAGCTTCACTTAATGTTTTTTTTTTCTTCTTTTGTGTTTTATTTTTTATTTGTTTTTATTTTTAAGTTTGGGTTGATTTTTTATTGTTATAATAATAATAATAATAATAATAATAATAATTTATGAAATTAAAATTAAAATTGTTATAATCAAACAATATAATTATATATATATTATTATAACTTAAACCTATAATAATTAAACTATTATTATGCTTTTTATATTATTTTTCTATTTCACACATTAGAAGTATCTTACAAGGTACACTAAGATGCATAATAGTAGTATTGATGAATCAATATTTGGTACAAATTCTATTATGCACTCGAGTGCACCTAGTTGACATGGCGGTGATACATAAGCAATAGCTAAGATTCGGAACAACATGGTAGAATGTATTTTGTAAGGAAACACTCAATGTGTATTCTTCTCTCGGTTGATGTTTATTCTTCTCTAACTTGATGTCTATTCTTTTTTGGATTGATGTTTTATTTTCTTGATTGATGTGTATTCTTCTTTGGATTATTTTGGGTTGATATTTATTTTTCTCCACCTTAATATGTAATTTTCGGTTGATGTTTATTCTTCTTTAGGTTGAAGCTACTACAACTTGAATGTGTATTCTCATTTGGGTTGATATTTATCCTTCTTCACTTTGATGTGTACCATCCTATTGATTGCTTTTTATCATTCTTTCAAGAGGAAGTTTATCTTTCTTTAGGACAGGTTGATGTTTATTGTTCTCCACCTCAATGTGTATCCTCCTTTTGATTCATGGTTATCCTTCTTCCAGTTCATGCATCTTCAATTTTTTGTTGCATAAAATTAAAATATAAAAGTTTTCGGTGAGACTTAGACCTATGACTGTTTGCATAAGAGTAAGCATGCTGACTATTATACATCAACATGCTTTGGTTATAATTGTATATCTCTTCTCATCTATACATATTAGAATGCCATGTCATCTCAGGGCGTAGCTTGCACGATGTACATTAGTGTATAATATCCATATTGAATATTGGGTGTTTTAATGATAGTTCAAGTCTTATACCAGTTTTAACAAAAAAATTATATTTATTAATTAATTGAATTAGCATTGAGGTTTTTTATTGCTTGTTTGATATTAGGGTAATAGGGATAAAAAAAAATACCCCACTAATTTACAGCTATTGTATAGTATATTTAAATGAAAGAATTTTTTGGATGAATATTTATTTTAGACCTAATTTTAGACTAAAATGAGCAACACATTAAAAATATTTTTATTATGTCTAAACACTTGATATGAAAAACACAGAATAAGAGAGATAGTTTTGCATTGGTGTAGTATATCCTTTCATGTTTCTAGTAGTTTCCAAACATGCATCTTCGGTGGGTTTTAATGTCTTATCTATTACTCCAATTGTTTCACAATAAGAGGTTATTAACTTTTTTTTTATGTATATTAAGAAGTATTAAAATTAAATAAAAAGTTATTTATTTTTATTAATATAATCTCATGTTAAATTAAATGTTCTTTACTTATTTAATTGAAAAGAGAATAATATAATATTAGAATTGAAACTAAAACCTTTAATTGTTAAAGATTTTTGCTGAAGGGCTTATATTATAAAATAAAAACAGAAGTCTAATAACTCTTATATTATGAAATAGAGAGTATGCAGGATGCACTTATGATTTGAACTTTTTCCCCTTTTGCCGGCCGTTGATTTTCTGTTGAGACTTGTTCATTTTATTTTATGTTTATTTTTAGAACTTATTAGATTAGTTTAGATTAAATCAGATTAGTAAAAGTGTAATAATTATAAAATAAATATAAAATAAATATAAAATTAATGATAATAATTATGATAATAGTTATGAATCAAATTGAAAAAGCATTAATTATGATATTAATAATAGTAAATAGTACTAATAAGTCATCCAAAATTTGATTCATGTAATATTAGATAAATAAAAATAAGTTGATGGGAGCGGAACCTTAGTCCTTTGGCCTCATTTTCTAAATAGTTTGTTGAAGTGAAAGGATTTAATGTAATCTGATGAGCCGAAAGATGAAATGGAATAATGCATGTTGTTTTTACTTAGGTTGCCCTTTAATATTATTTCATTCGTTTGAAAACGCTTATGTTAAATTATTATAAAAGGTGGTGGTTCGCATCAATGAATTTGTATTGCCAAATGGTACCTTTGTTCTCACGGTATGTCATCCATGCATAATCATCCTTTTGTGTGTAACAGATCAAATTTTCCTTTTCTGTTACAAACCTGTGTCGGAGCCTCTTGGTCCTACATCGACCAGCATTTAAATTTTGGCTTCGACGCCGAATAAACTTTAATGGCGTCAAAATCCATCAAACAGCGTCGTAACTATCAATAAAGGACAGTCAATCAAAGGGGCCCCGCAGATTTTTAGGGAGCCCATCACCATTACCAGATTCCCGACGTGACGAACGGTTAATGAGTTACAAGTATCTTGAGATATTTGATCTAGTTTATACGTGGAACTATTTATCAAATGCAATTGTTTAAGATTATTATTTATTTTTAAAATATTTTAGTTTAAAAGGTTTCCAAAATAATCTAACCAAAATTAGTGCAAGCTTAGGATATGATTAGTGCCTCTAATCAAAATGAAGAAGAACATGGTGAGAACTTATCAATTTATCAAAGGAGGAAAGTATTATATTATATTACTTTCTATGCCTAATTTATGTTGGGTGTAAGTAAAAAGTAATCAAGTATTGTAACACTTCGATTTTTATTACCGAAACATTTCATTTTGCAACAGAAGTAATTAAGTAAAATATTAGGGGTTATCGCCGTAATTGACATAATTCTGATTTTTGCAACCATTCTTACATCAATAACAAGGATAAAACATTTAAAGTAACACAAGGAAATTAGAAACAAAAAATATATATATTACAATACCAAGTTTGAAGCCTAACTTTGGGTTTAACAAATACAAAATACAAAAGAGGGGATACCATGGATCAAGAGTTGAAAAAAGATATCCAGTTAAATATATAAGCCGGATAACAATTACTCTTTACTCGATCTTAACATAGATTAAGTCCTTGTTTGGTATTACTTATTTTTAATAACTACTTTTAAATCAAAATTACTTTTATAAATTTACTTTTTAAAAAGTACTTTGATAAGTAAAATATAAGTTTATTTTTACTTTTATTGTATAAGTGATTAATACTAAAAAACTACTTATGGTACCTTATTAGTGTTTGGTTTTCATTTTTCTATAAATTTACTTTTTATTTTCCATCTTTAATTTTGATCTTCCTATATATATCTTTTGGTAATAATGATTATATAAATTATGTAATATTAAATATTAAAAAATATATGAAATATTAAAAAGTATAAAAAATATATAAAGATATTACAAAATACTAACTTATTGTATGAGTCCCTTAAGATGGAGTCCATAAATATTCTCTAGTACCACCAAAGATTAACCAAATAATAAATATATATAGTGTCTGTCTCTAAAGAATAAATATAAATGAAAATGTATCCTTATTGTATAGGATAAATGTGATTGAAAAAAGGGTACGGTAAACGTTAACGTTACGTGTAATGGAAATGGAGATGGACTGGTAGAGACTAGATCGGCTGACTGTTTCCTTGTCTTTTCGAGCAAAGAGCAAATATTGAAGTGGGGCCCGAGTCATCTCATCTCCAACGGAATAATATCTCAACCAACAGGGAGGCAGTCGAGCAACAAGGACGAGCAACAGTTTATAAACAACATTTTCATTTAACAATTACCGTACCGTATCTTGAATCTACTAAAATTATTTTAGATAAGTAGGTCAGATTTACTTCTTAATTTTAACTTATGAAAAGTAGTTTTAAGTAATCAATTTTAAAAATAACTTTTTAAAAGTAAAACCAATCAGTGTTAATTAATCTAAAATAACTTTTTATAATTACTTATATAAAAAACTACTTTTACTAAGTAAAACCAAACAGGCTCTAAGTCACTTATCCCCACATAAGGCGTCATAGGTAGCATAATTATCTAATTAATCTTCCGAGACCTGCACATAAGATTTAGAGCCTTCTACTTGTGGGAATAAGCAATACCCATAAAACGGGTGGTCAATACGCTACGTACTGAGTAATGGAACAATACTATCGAAGTAGGGATACAAATGACGCATGCTTTCACATTAGATAATAAGGGAATAACCAAATAAATGAAACATCTCATAAGACAAAATATGATCCAGATTTCTTTATTAAGTATAATCCATTTTTATTCTTTTATATATGTTGAGTGCAGGAACCCCACTAATTTAAAACTAGTGGAATGGTCTGAAACTTTTCTTAGGTATAATGCACCCGAGCCACTATTCTTTCCGGTGGAACAAAGATTAAAAGCATCCTCTCAGGGCAAAATGCTCCCGAGCTAATATTCTACCCACTGGAACGATATACATACATACATATATATCTATCTATATATATATATATAGAAATAGATCGCCTTGGTCCTGACTTATGTATTCTTCCACTTTACATCATTAATATCTTTTCCATAAGTTATAATGATACATTTTTATTTCACGATGAGTAGGGACCTCACTATTCTTAATCCGGTAGAACGGATTAAAGCACCTTCTTGAAAAAAAAACACTCTCAAGCCACTATTCTTTCCGGTGGAACGGAGATTAAAAACATTCTCTTAGGACAAAATGCTCCCGAGCCACTATTCTCCCCGATGGAATGGGATACTTACATACATACATACATGCTTGAGAATCAATCTTGAATATATATATATATATATATATATATATATATATATATATATATATCATATTGGCCCTACTCACATGCTCTTTCACTTTAAGTGATTAGTAGCTTATTCAAAATTGATTCCCAAGCATATAACACATTAAAACACTAATATGCATATAGCATAGGTCTAAGTTCTTAAATCCTTTTGAACTCTAATTACACACCCTTTAGTATTCATTCCCCCATATCGATTAATTCACACAACTATTATTATATCATCTCTAAATCCCCTCATTTTTATCATATCCAATATGCGATCTAATTCCTATATGTATGCTTTAATAATCTTGTCTCGATATGTTAATCACAAAAAAAAGACCCAAATTCCATAGAATTGTCATAACACCTCCCATGAAATTTTCATAATTACCAATCCCAATAAACAACCTCTAAATCTTAAACATGGAATAATGGTATTTTTATTACAAGATAGTTTGCCCCAAATTAGTCATTAAATCATTTAAGGATCCCATATAACAATAATACTTCCATGAATTCCTTATGCTATTATTATCATATTTTAAACCTCCTGACACATAAAATACCAAATTTTTTCTTATTATCCCATAATGACCAAGTGACCCTTAAGCACAAATAAAAACCTTTATTTTTCCACACATGTTATTTTCCAAGCCCACAATTAATCATCATACCTTATGAGAATTCTTAAGTCTATTTATTAAAATCTCATTTAACCCATATTTCATAACATAATACATATATTTCCACAAATATGACATTATCATAACAAAATAATAATAGTACCTCTTACTCATTCTTACTTTCTTTGAATAACATAATATCCTTAAGTCCATATTTCATGCCATAGGATACATTTCCACAAGTATGACATTATCACAACAAAATAACAATGGTACCTCTTACCCATTCTTACTTTATTTTAATAACATAATATCCTTAACCCATACTTCATACCATAAGATATAATTCCACAAATATGACATTATCATAACAAAATCATAACATAATGGTACTTCTCACCAATTCTTACTTTCTTTCAACATAACATTCATATCATCACAAAATATCAAGATCAACACATGTTATATCATATATCAACAATATCATAAAAAACACATATAACCATACAAGAAAATAATATCAAAAACCCTAAACATCGAATAGTATCCTTACGAACTAGGACACCAGGCTCTAAGCACGCAAATCCTAGACTTCCTCCTCCGAAGATACTAGAATACCACCTGCAAAAAATAATAAAATTCATGGTTAGGCTTGAAGAGTTAAATCAAAGGAGAAATCAAGGTAAAGAGGGTAAAAATAGATATAACCGTAGTCAAATGGAAGCTTGAGTTGTGTGGATGTATAGAGGAATGTGTGGTGGAGCTATGGTTAAATTTTGGTGGTATTTAGACATGGTTTAGGGGTTAAAATAGGGGTGCACAAAAAAGATAGGAAGTTGCACGACCGTGCAGTAGGCGGTGTAACTCTTGGTCGAGAGAAAATATGGTGCACGGCCAGGCAGTGCGAAAGTTACACGATTGTATTGCAGCAGTGCACAGTAGGCCAAGAGAAAAAAAAGAAGCACAACCAGGCGGTGCAAAGGTTGCACGAGTGTGCAGCAGAACATTTTAAGTATTGCATGACCATGCAGTAGGTGGTGTATAGGCCGTGCACTCTGCAAAAGTTGTGACGCATGAGAGGGAGAATAAGGGAAAAGAGGAGGTGGTTGGTGGTGATGGACGACGACGAAAAGGGGAAAGGTTGGGGTGACCTTGGTGGATGGTCCACCGGCCAAAGGGCAGCAAGTGGTGGCCGAGGTGGTGGAAATGGTGGTGCACAGGCCAAAAACTAGGAAAGAAGGAAGAAGAAGGAAGAGGGAGCTCGAGCATTGGCTCTTTGACACAAAGATGGGCAGAATGAGGTAAAACCAAAAAAAAGAAGAGTGTGAAGTATATATATATATATATAGACACACACACATGTGTGTGTGTGTGTGTGGTGTGAATCAGGAAAGAAGAAAAGAATAAGGGGGCCGGTGTGCGATGGTGATGATGGTGATGGTGCAGCTGCAAGGTGATGATGATAGTGATGGTTGCAGAGGATGGTTAGGGATAGGGTAGTAGCTATAGGGTGAGGGTGGTGATGGTTGCATTTAGGTGTTGTGTAAGGATGAAAAGGATAAGAAGGATGTAGGGACATACGGTGGTGCGCATGGGGGTGTACAAGTCTGCAGAGATGGGAGAAGGAGAAGAAGAAGGAGAAAGGTTATGGATGATGGATGAGGGTGTATAAAGGTGATGGATGATGGTGCAAGTTGCAATAATTCAAAAGTACAGCTTGAGGTTGGCGGGAGGAGGAGGAGAAAGAAAGAAAAGAAAAGGAGAAAGAGAAGGGTAGGAGGATTAGTTTAGGGTGATTTTAGATTAACCAAAGTAATTAGGATTAGTGGAGATTTTAGTGGTTTTAATTTTGGTTTACAAATTATGACTTACTCAAGTCATGGTTTTGGATTTGGTTAAAGCTTTGGGATTGAGGAGTTAGGTTAAGGCTAATGTAGGATTTATTGAGATTAGAATCAAATTAGGGTGTTAATGACGCATGATTAGGATAAGCAAATTTTTGGGGTATTACAAGTACCTAGGAATTAGTTGTGGAAAGTACTTGGTTCTATCATGATACATGATATGAAATAAAGAGAAGGAATTATGTGGTGAAAATAGAGGCCTAAAAATTCATAGAAAGGTATAAATATCCGAATAACTATACTCGATACCAACTCAATTTAATTGTCATCAAAGACAAGACATTATAAGTAGTAATTAACAATTACTTGTAAAAAATGGCAAATCTTATTGTGAAAATATGTAACACTCATGAAAAGGATGATCAATATGCTACATACTAATTAAGATAACAATACAATCATAGTCAGGTCACACAAGTCGTAAGATCACAACAATTGATAAACATATATATAGATTAATATATGATGGTACCAACTTATCTATGATTTTAAGTCTCACTAAATTAATGGCATAATCAAATCCCATAATCTTATTTATGTTGATTTCAAAGACTATACTATTCTCAACCAATGGAATGGTATTAATAATATATAACCCAAAGGCATAAAGCTTCTAGTCACTATTCCTTACCAGTGGAACAGTATCAATTATATACAACCTTTGGGCATAAAGCTTTTGGTCACTGATCTTTTTCGGTGGAAGGGAAATGTACAATTGATCCGGACTTATGTGATCTTCTACCTTTAGTGATTAATATCTTTTCAGTGATTACGATCATTCTAATGATTTATTTCAATTTTAGTTTAGGGATCCCACTATTCTCAACTAACGGAATGGTATCAATATTATATAACCCTAGGGTATAAGGCTCCTAACCACTATTCTCAACTAGTAGAGTGATATCGATAATATATAATTTTAGGACATAAAGCTCTTGATCACTGTTCTCGTTCGATAAAAGGAACAGGTACAATCGATCCAGACTCATATAATCTTTCATTGTAATTAATTAATTTATTATTCATGGTTATCTATTTTAAAGTAATCATGTAAACACACATACAGACATGTAAGGCACATGAACTAATATATTTTTCCAAGGATATTCCATATTCCCCCTAAGAAATCTTACTTTTATAAGTCAACAAAAATTCTCCCTTGGTATCTATGCTATCACCAAATTCAATGTCCATCTTTAAGAGATTATTATTGATGACATACCCAAAAAATCAAGGTTTAAATCTATGTCTTACACATGAGATAATAACCTACCTTTAGGGATACTATTCACATTTTCCTACAAAATCCTAATTTTACAATTAATCATAACTTTTCCCATAAAAACCATATAAACACAAAATTTATTATACATTAAAAAAATAATAATATTATTTATTTTATATAAAAATTTTGAGGTTCAACTTTCACGTCTTACACATGCAATAATAGCCTACCTTTAGGCTTAATATTCACATTTCTCCACAAAAATCCTTATTTCATAAATAAATCATAACATTTCCCATGAGACTTATATAACCATAAAATTTAACACTTATTCCTAAAATACCAATACTAACAACATATCTATAAATTTTGGTTAACCTTTAATATTTCACACATGTGATAATGATCCTACATATAGGATTACCATTCCTACTAAAAGCCACTTTTCTCACTTGTTGGACTATAACCATTCCTATTCAATTCCAAAATTTTCACATGATATAATTAACATATTTTGAATCAATTATCACATTAAAATAATCAAAACTCCATTTTACCCATATTAATCAAATTGCCCCTAAGATAGCCAAATTACCTATATTTTCACAAAAATCTTACGATTATCAATATGAATGATTTATAAACCTCCAATACATATTATCATAAAAAAAAATTCATAACCACAATAATATATAGATTTCACATATCCCAATTCATAGCAACTCACAATATGCATAAAACCAATACTTTCACAACTTTCTCACTTTTTCATCATACGATACAACATATACATCATTAGCATGATAACATTATACATATAATAATTCAAAACATAGTATCACATAAAAATATATTGCACATGAAAGACCTAGCTATGACATGTATCCTTACTAAAATGTCTTCGGTGTCTTAGCACGTAAGACCTATGACTCCTCCTTCTATACTGCCAAAATATTACCTAGAAGTCAAAATACACAATATTGGACTTAGGAAATTTTACTAGGGAAAAAAAAGGCAAAGGATAGGGAGAAAAAATAGAGATACCCCAAAAAGTAGAAGGCTTAGGTAAGGGTGGTGCATGATGGTGGTGTGGTGGCGAACACGGTAAGGGTTGGCAATAGATGACAATAAGGGTGGTTGTAGTGTAGTGTTAGACCAATGGTTAAGGTGGTGGTGATGGTGGCATTGTTGATTAGGGTGCTGGTGTGGTGGAGATGGAGCTAGTGAGGGTTGATTGTTAAGGTGGTGGTGAAAGTTGGTGGTCATCGATAGGAAAGTGGAGTAGTTGACGACTTGGGTAGGGAGAGAAAAAAAAAGTGAGGGAGGGGAAGGTTGGTTAGGTGGTTGCGTGGGAATGGTGAAGAGGAATAGGGTATGATAAAGAGGTGGCGTTGAGTCGAACAGGGGCAGAGGCAAAGGAAGGGGAAGGTTGGATAGAGGAGAAGAAAGGAAGGCGTTGACAAAGGTGGTGGGTTGCGATGAATAGCAACGAGCAAGTAGGAGAGGGAGGAAAGAAAATGGGGATCGGCTTGAGGAGAGGGGTGAAGGAAGAGAGGTGACATAGTGGTTAGGTGAGGTACATCAACAGGGTAGGGAGGAGGAAGAAGGGAAGTCGGGTGGTGGCACTAGTGGTGACAAGCAATGATGAAAAATAAAGTAGGAAGCATGAGGGAGGAAAGGCTCGGTGATGGGTGCTTAATGGGAGATAAGGAAAGGAAAGAGAAGAAGGTAGAAGAAGGCATGTATGTGTGTGTGTGTGTGTATGGTTGGGGAATAGAAAGGAAAACCGATAAGGGAAAAAGAAAGTAAGAGGAGAAGGGAGAAGGTGACGGGGGAAAGAGCTAGTTAGGCGTGCAAAGGGTAGGTAATGGAGTGGTAGAGGGTGTTAAGTAGGGGTTGCTGGGCTAGGGAAGGTGTAGGGGGTTAGTGTGGCATGGAGATGGGGGTAAGTGCTACATGGTTGGGAAGGGAAGGGAGGAGAGTGGTAGGCTAGTGGGTGTAAAGGACTATTTTACTAAAAGAGGAAAGGGGAGAAGGAAAGGAGATGGGGGAAGGATATACGAAAAGAGAGAAAGAAAAAAAAAGAAAAAAAGGAAAATGAGGAGCAAACTTTTTGGGGTTTAGATTAAAATTAGGTTTAAGTTATAATTTAGGAAATTAATCTAAAATTTTATCTATCAATTATATAGAGTTAGGGTTAGGACAAAAAACATAAAATGAATTAGAAATTAGAATTTAGATTTGGTTAAAATATTAATTAATTAAGATTAAATTTATATAAAATCTCAAAGGTGTTATAATTATGTCATCACTCATCTTTGACTCTTCCTCCTTGTTCGATGACACATCTGTCCCCATCACTACAGCAAGGTTGTGTTCATTCTTATTCAATCCCACATTTTCTAAACTCCTATACTCATCCACACATATCCAATCCGTGACAAACAATACCTCATATACAAATCACAAGCTCACAAGAGGCAAAGTTAAAGAACGAATAAGGAGCTTTGTGCATTACTATAATATAGTTGTGCGGTTTCCCTACCATATACTTTCTCTTTCTTTTTACTATGGTCTTCTACATCTTTGTTTTTGTTGATAGAATAATATTCAACCACTTTTCTTTGTTGGATTCTAATAACTTAGCTGGAGTATGGTTGTTGAATATGTAGAGTATAATTGAAAATTCAATACTATTTTATTTAAAGCATTTTCATTTCTTCTACCAATGTTGATTATTTACCTTTGTGTTGATAGGAAAATAATTTCATGATTGACTCTAAGAAGAGTAAATAATTTGATTTCTTTAAATGATAGTTATCTATGAATTACAATAGTGATTAAGTTATGGCATATATGTATGCATATGTTTACTAAGTGAAATCACTTAACCAATTGATTTCTCATTGTTTGAATAACCAACAGGATATGAATATATACTATTTCAGGTTATTCAATACTACATCATCTTACCTTGAGAGAGGAGAAGGTATATTTTGGGCTACTTTGATATAAGCAATACTTTATGCTATAACATCACAACCAACAAAGTTGCCTAAAGGATTTTGTAAATCTAATTCTTATCTCATCATTTGAAACCCTTTCTCTCAAATTCTAAATTTGTCCTAGCTTATGTTCTACCTCTAATTTATTGCATTAACCAACAATTAAAATTATTTTCAAAGCTAAAATTATCACATGCGGTTGAAAAAACTTCCTCATGGAATTAATGCTCACCCACTCTTTATTACTTGAATAGTTATGTATACTAGTGTAATAGCAAGTAAAGTCTATAGTTTTTCAAGCGAATGTGAGGGATATCGTTGATATTTAATGACCACAATGCACACCACCTACTTGTATCTTTTCTACTTGCCCTATTCAATAATCAATATAACAACTAGCCAATTAACTACATGCCTAAAACATAAATCTGCACTAACAACCACTAACTCAAATTGAATAAGCTATAGTTTATAACTATAACACTCCCATTTTTTTTTACTATTTAAAATTGTTGTTTTAATTTTCAATTGTGAAATTAAAAATGAAGGGTAAAGGTGTCCCTACCATATATAACTAGACATGATAAAGTTTACCCAACCCAAAACCTCACTTGGACAAAAAAGTTTAAATTCAATTTCCACTTGAAAACCCAAAATAACTCAAGCCAATATGAAACTAACCTGAATTTTGATATCTCAATAATGAGTCAAACTAAAATAACCCAAACAAATCTGAGCCATATCTAAAAAATATCTTGATAATTAACCGGCACAAACTTACCCCATTTGAAATGACCTCACTCAAACCAAACCTATACCCATGTATGATTCCAAAGTTGATTCAAGCTAAAGTCAAATTCGATCCAAAAGGGTAAAATTTTACCTTATATAAATTACTATATAAACATCAATAAACTATCTTATTAATAAAATTTTATGTAAACAAAATAATATGTAACCCACACAACAATGAATAAAACAAAACTAGTAAAACTCTATTCTTCTCATTTTATTTTGATATCATACTAGTATTAATCATATTTAATCATAGAAATTTATATTTTTATTACCATTAGAATAAAAATTATGTTTTAAATATAATATTCATAATATATAGTATTATAATGATAATAAACAAAATATACTTTTAGTTTTAATAGTAGTAGTAGTAGTAGTAGTAGTAGTAGTAATAATAATAATTCTCAATATGATAATAATGAAAATAATAATAATAACTAATTATTATAACTAATATGATACTTATAATTATTATAAAAATTAAAAAATAATTATAATTATATACATAATAATATTTATAATTGCATTTATAACAACTACTATAATAATAACACTAATAATAGTTAAAGTTATATTTATAACAACAAATATAATAATAACACTAATTATAATAATATTAATAGTATATTAGTATTATTATTATATATTTTATGATAATATAAATGATATCATAAATGGTATCATTTAGTAATACATGAGATTTCTCAAAATGAACCTCACATTATGGCATCATGCTAAAAAACAACCAATAGTTAGCTAACCAAATCCTTAGGTATGTATACCCTCAAATAGAACATCAATCTAATAGAGTAGAAAAAGGCACCAATATCTCTTGGGCTCCACTCGAGGACAAAACAATATAAGGGTAATCTTCTTACTAACCCTGACCAACAACTCCAAGAAGTTAGGCTTGTTTGAAAACCATGACCATTTTTGATTGATGAACCATGAGGTTACCAAAGTGCTCTTTAATTTTAATTTTTATTAAATATTTGACTTCTTCAATTGAGGTTACTTTAGGGGATCCATTCTTTTATAAGACCTTGTAAGATATTTCTTACTTGCTCTTATTTGGTGATTTCTTTTTCCAAGGCCTTGATATTGTTGACAATGGAGGTGAAGTGGTTCCTTAGGTTGCTGATTCTTTTACCTTCCTTCATGCTAAAGAGTTTATACTCTCTAGGATGAAGAGTGATTATTTGATCCTTCACCTACTTTGTGCTTCTATGGCTATGGATGAACTTATATTATATCTCTTTTTTAGTTGAGCACGATTGGATCCAGTGGAATTCCCTTTCACTAAGCCCCCATTATAGAATCATGATGGCTTTATCGTTGAGAGTGAGCCTCCACTTTTTTTTATAGTCGTAAGCTCATCCCTTGTCTTTTCCACAAGTTCACCATTTACATCCTTAGTGATTTTGATTGGGCCTCCAATGATTATTGACTACATGTTGTAGTATTGTGATTTGATAAAGAACATCAGTCTATTCTTCCATTTGGCAAACATCTCACCATTGAACAACGGTGGTTTAGTGGTGGAAACATCTTCATTTAGACTAATGGAATCCATTCCACTTGTGAATCTTTTTCATCTAAGATCGTTAAATCTTTTGAGAGGTTCCCTTGCTTTGATACCAATTGAAAATACTATAGAGGGGGTTGAATAGGGTTTTTTATGGAATGGAAATGATAGATCAAGAGGCTTATTGAAAAGTACGATATGAGAAAGTATTGCAAACTCCATGTAAATTACAACCACATCACTACCGATTGTATGGCACTAAGGTTTGAAGTCATTGAGTTGATTAATAATTTCCACCTCAGCAACTACCTTACATAAAAGGGGTAAGAGACAACTCCCACTATAGACTAGAGGATGGAGGATGTTTGGCCTGTGATCCTACCTAAGACACCAAATAACGCCAAGATGGTTAATATTATTACTAGTAGATCAGAGAACAATAGAGTTACAATCTCCCAAGCTAAGAAGTATACTTAAAAAGAAGATAGCATAGAGCATAGGCTTTGTAAGACAATCAATCTTAATTCTCTCAACTCACCCATCACCTTTGTCAACACATAAACTATGAACTTAGCCATTGCATATCATGATGTCTTATTTGTAACACCCCCAAAATTCACAACTGAAAAATTTCGTTAATAGAAAGGAAATTAGCGGAAGCAAATAAATAAAATGTGAACTTTGGGAGTATTACCGCCACACTTAGTACCAGACCGGTTCACTCATACCGTTTCAGTACCAAGTGCTAAGGCTAAGAAAAGTAAAATACATTCTGAAAGAAATTCAACACTCATAAATCAGAGTAGCGCATCAAATCGTTTACAGGAATAAAATCCACCAACGGTGGTTACTTTAACAACGTTAACATTTAAAACCAAGAATTTAAATGAGAAAGAGAAAAAGCCATGATACCAGAAAATTCCTTACTCTCCTTCCCGTAACCCACTTGAGTAGCACCTGAAAATACCTGCAAGGGCACTGCCCATTGAATAGGCAGGGGCCCCATAAAGGGAATCCCTTCAGTACTACGGTATTGAGTAACCCTTTAATACCACACTTAAAGACAGACCCGCATACGACACATAATGCAAGCTACACATATAAATAATGAGAGATGCATACACAACAATAACAAACATAATACTTTATAAGACACGATCGATACTTTGGGCCTTAAGCCATGTCATAGTGTAAGATCAATACATTCGGGCCTTAAGCCATTATTCCATCATCATTCAATCAATATCACATTTTATATCCATGTGAGTGTGAGAACCCCACTATTATAGTCGGTGGACCGGAAGTCAACACACAGGGCATAACGCCTCTGACCACTATTATTATCGGTGGACTGGAAGGTAAACACACAGGGCAGAACGCACCTGACCACTATTATTTTCCGGTGGACCGGTCTGGCCCCGACTCACATGGTGTTCCACTATAAGTCATTAGTGTTTTTCCATAATCTGATTCACATACATAACCGATTTTATTGAGCTCGGGACCCCCCACTATTATTGTCGGTGGACCGGAATATAGATAACTCATCATCTAGGGCACAACGCTCCTGGCCACTATTATAACTGGTGGACCGGGATATATAAAGAATCATCATCCAGGGCACAACGCTCCTGGCCACTATTATAGCCGGTGGACCGGGATACATATAACTCATCATCCAGGGCACAATGCTCCCGGCCACTATTATAACCGGTGGACCGGTACTCAATATCATAATCATTTGGGCCCGGCTCATTAATATTTCACTTTCAATAATAGTATCTTTCCTTTATTTAATCAGCACATCAATCATATTTATTTGCCTCGAATGGGAGATCGATAACTCGGGACACAAAGGTACACCGGTCGTACCGGTGCATACCAGCTACTCAGTACCCTTCAACCATGAACCCAAGGACGAAAAAGGTACCCTGGTCGTACTGGTGCATATAGCTAACTCAGTACCCTACCGACAAGGACACCTAATCCATAAGTATGCATACCCCCTAACTAGGTCCGTAGAGCTAGGAAGAGTAAGATATAGGGCCTGGCTGGGGCACAAAGGCACACCAGCAAATACCAGAATAATCGTGGACTAAACCACGTCCTTAGGGTAGCGACCCCTAAGGAGTCACCATTCCCGATCTCGAGGTCTTTCACTTTAAATAATAGTATCTTAATTAAGGTGATCACGAAAAGCACGATAATTCGATACTTATTCACTTTCAATCGTTCTGATATCATTAATCGTTTCTTATTCAGATGATTATCCAGAATATCACAGAGAAACCATTAAGGCCATCCTAATTATCAAATACTCTTACTTGGCTAATCAGCATTATTTAATCATATTAATGTTCCACAATCTCAAAGACGTGTTAGGTACAAACTACTCATTTGCCCTTTACTTATATAATTGTTAAGTATCCATTCCTTACTTGATAAATTACCACATTACCCTTAAGGTTGCATAATTACCAAATTACCCCTTGTCCACTTTAGATTACCAAATTGTCTCCTACACTTTTTAGATCACCATTCACCCCTCATAATTACTACGCTTATCATATTTCCCTTTTGGTTGGTTATATTACCAAATCGTCCTTCTCCTTTGTTATAATTACTAAATTGCCCTTGAGTTGGATAAATTACCAAATTGCCCTTCTCCTTATCGTAATTACCATTTTACCTCTCTCAATTATTTTTAATTGCCATTTACCCTTTTCAATTATCATAAATTCCAAATTAACCTTCCTCATAATTAATTTACCCCTATTCATAATTACAATTACCAATTTTACCCTTCTCCATATTTAAAATTACCATAATGCCCTTTAATTGGTTAATTTACCAAATTACCCTTCTATAACATCATACTTATCCAATTGCCCTTCTACAATCATAATTTAATTTCTAAATTACCTTTGGTTGTTATCATAATTACCACGTTACCCCTTACTCCCAAGTTACCATAATATCCTTTTATTTACAAAATTACAATTTTACCCCTTACATCCAATTTTACCAATATATCCTTTTATTTATGAAAACTACCACCATATATCTTTTACTTTACAAATTACTATTTTACCCTTACACATCCAAGATTACCATCTTTATCTTTCCATACATAATTACCATTTTGCCCTTCTTTCCCAAATTACCATATTACCCCTTTACTTATAAATTACCACTTCACCATTCACTTATAAATTTTACCATATTACCCTTTACTTATGAAATTACGATTTTGCCCCTCTACCTCCAAAATTACCATAATGCCCTTTTTACTTGAACAATTACCATAATGCCCTCCTTCATCCAAAATTACTATTTTACCCCTACTTCCAAAATTACCATTTTACCCTTCTTTCTCACAACTTACAATTTTATCCTTTACTTATAAATTATCATTTAACCCCTTTATTTCTAAATTACCAAAATACCCTTTTACTTATAAAATTACCGAAATACCCTTTTCACTTATAAAATTTCCATTCAACCCCTTTATTCACAATTTTTATGAATTTACTAACACTACATAAAATAATGATATTAATACTTCATTTTTATCATCTAAGTCCACCAACTTGTCATTTTTCAACATAATACTCATTAGCAACTACACACATTGATTTATATACCTCATAAGCATAATTACTAAAATACCCTTAAACAATAACATCATTCATGCATTAACAACATGGTACATCATAAACAAGTATTTCACATTTCTATCCATATTCCAACTCCTTCTTTATTTAACATACCTACATATGGCACAAAAGTTATCATGCTTTTTCTTTTTAACAAACAATATAAGGAACCATAAACATATCATGCTAAGCATACAAAACATGCATAAAATCATACTAAACCCTAAATGTGCTAGCATGCGTTTTTCCATATATTTAAGGGAGGATTAACGGTTACCTTAATCCCGCAAAATATCAAATCTTACCAAGCATAATTAGCAACTCAACACCTAAAAATAATATCCATCATTATTGTTAGAAATAAGAAGTTAAAAAGGATAAAACTTTATAAAATTTAATTAGTAATACACTTAACATAAAATACTATTATACCTTAAAAATTAGCTAAATGATTTCCAAAATCAAGGGGGAGCTCACGCTGCATGAGCAGCGTGAGTCTCATGCAAAAATAAGGGGTGGAAGGGTTCAAAGGGGGGTGAAGGAAGCAAAATCTATTATTTTCGGGTTAGGGTATTTAGGTTAGAAAAGAAGGTGGTTGGGGGAGGTTCTAAGGCAAGGGAATGGTACAGAAGTGAAGAGGGGGTGTAGGTGGAGGCTAAGGGTGGTTTCACGGCGGCGGATGCGGCGGAGGCAAGGCGGCGAAGTTGGCTGCCGAGGAGGGTCGAGGGAAAGGGGTTGTGAAGGAAGGAAAAGGAGAAGGGAAAATGGAGGGGTGTAAGAGTTGGTTTCGGCCAACTAAGACATGGCGGTTGTAGAGGGGGTTGCAGGGTGTCGAACGGTGGGTTGGGTGGCGGCAGAGGTAGCCGGACAGCGGCGGAAGCGGCAGTTGCAGGTGGCTAGGCGGTAAGGGAAAAAACTGGGGAGAAAAGAAAATGGGTCGAGAAGGGAGGGAGTGTAGGGCTCGAAGGGGCTGCGTGGTGGTGCAGGGTGGTAGTAGGAGGTGGCGCAGGGGTTGGGCTTGGTGGTTCAAGCGGCGGCGGGCGGCGGTGAGAAGAAAAACGGGAAAAAAAATGGAGGGAGAAGGAAGGAGAGAGGAGGGAGCTCGGGAAAGGGTGATAGGCTCGAAGAAATGTGCGAATGAGGGGCTTGGGAGATGAAGAAAAAGAAGAGGGGGAAGAGAGGGGCAGGGCTGGCCGGCGATCGATGCTGCAGGTGGCAGGTGGTGGTCGGGTGGCAGGGGAAGACAGGGAAGAAGGGGGAAAGAAACAGGGGCACGCGGGGTGTGGTCCAGGGCTGGTTTGGCTCGAAAAGGGAAGGAAAATGACGGGGGAAGGGAGAGGGAGAGGGAGCAGGTGGTGGTGGCAGGTGCAGGGTGGCGGTCGACGCTCGACAATGGCAGAAAAGAGAGTCGGGCGTGGGAGGAGGAAGAAAGGAGAAGAAGAAAGGGACGGGGCGGCTGGACCGGCGTAGAAAAAGAAGGGAGTCGGCCCGTCCAGGGGGGAAAAAGGAGGTCGGGCTGGGGCGTGCGTCAGGTGTGGGGGAGGAAAGGAGGGCTGGAGCGTGTAGGGCGAACGGGCCCGTGGCCCAAGTAGGGGAGAAGGGGGCGGTGCAGGCCGGGCGAACGGCCCAAGGAGGAGGAAAAGGGAAAAAAAAAAGAGAAGAAAGGAAAAAGTGTAAAAAGGGAAATGGAAAAAATAGTAAAATAAATTAAATTAATTTATAAAATTATAAAATGTAATATTCTTGGTAAATTATTTAATTTAATAATTTAATTCATTATAATCTAATATATTAATTTAAAAAGGATAAGGTTAGTAAAATAGTAGTTTGAAAATTATTTAAATAAAAATAGCATGATAGAATAACAAATTATCTATTTTAATTTACTAAATATTCCCGTCCAAATTTATATACTCAAAAATCCATAAATTGATTAAATTAAATAATTCTAAAAGCTAATTTATTTCAAATAAAAGCTATTTATTAAATTATTAGTTTTCTAAAAATTTGGGGTATTACATTATTCATTGATTTATCCATCACAAACTACCTCATCAAATGCATTTTAGTTGACAATGGTAGCTCAATGAACGTCATGTTCCTTGTCAGATAAGAGATGGGATCACTAGAAGAGTATATATAGAAGTAGTCTATAGTTTTAATAGGGTTTAGTAGAGACCAGAAGCACATTGTGGGTGAATTTCTATTTCCAATCTATGCTAAAGGGTAAACCTCAACACCAAGTTTCATGCAGTCAATTTCCCCTCTACTAACAATATAATTTTTTTGTGCCTTTGGATACACAATATGCGAGCTATACTCTCAACTTATCATCAAGTTGTATGCTTCCCAACCTAGTGGAGAGTCAAAGAAGTCACCAAAACCTAAAGAGTTTCTTTCACATGTTACCAAAGCGTGATTAGGGCTAAGCCCCAACTCTTATAGAAATTACTATATAAGCTTCTATCATAACAACCTAAAGATCCACCACTTAAACAAGTTGATAAAGTAAAACTCAGCCCTAAGGCTCTAAAACATAAGGTCATGATTGGTTTGGACCTTTCCCTTAGGATTTAAGGGTCATTGATCATGTTTTGAAAGGAATAATAAGATTTATTTGCTTCATCCCATGTGAACATGGTTAGGATCATCCCAAATATATATGCCTATTAGCTCCAAGTTGACCCCAATCACCCGCTAGCCAATCAAAAATAAAGGAAAGTTGGTCTAGAGAATAACCATGTCATTAATGAAGAAATATAAAAGCTCCTTAATACCAACTTTGTACGTAAACTCCATTACCTTGACTAGCTAGCTAATGTAGTCATGGTGAGGGAAAAAAAGTATAGGGTATGTGTTGAATTCATGGACCTCAACAAAGCCTACCCAAAGGTTTATTTTCCTCTTCCCCATATCAACAAGATGGTAGATTCTACCACTGGATATGAATTGCTTAACATTATCAATGTCTTATCTAGATATAATAAGATATTTATGCATTCTCCCAACCTAGAAATGCCTCATTCATTATTGAATAGGGAACTTTTTGTTATAAAGTTATGCCTTTTATCTCAAAAATGCCATAGCCATGTACTGATGACTTGTACCTTGCATGTTCTCTGGGAAGATAGGCTACACTATAGAGGTCTAAATTGCCAATATGCTTGTCAATTCCTTAAGGGCTAAAGAACACCTTGACCACTTAAAGTAGTATTTCTAGTTATTTTGGTATTACCATATAAAGCTCAACTCAAATAAAGTGCTCTTTTAGGGTCTTATAAGAAAATTTCCTTGGATACTAGGTTACTATAAGGGGAATTGAGGTAAAAATCATTTAGGTCATTTCCATCCTTATCATCTAGTCTTTGGGATTTATAAAAGATGTATAAAGATTTACTAGGAGATAACATTTCATCTCTAGGTCCTTGAATGATGATAGTGTTTTTTTTATACACTAATGAAGAATAAATATTTTGAGTAGATGATAAAATTCAAGGTGACACTACAACAACTCAAGACTTACCTCACTCCCCCACCACAATTATCAAAACGAGTTGGCAACAAACTATTGTACATCTATCTAGTAATCTATGAAATTACAATTAGCACAACCCAAGTATTAAAGGAGTAGAATCAAGAAAAGCTAGTGTATTATGAAATCAAGGCTCTACTTTACCCTAAGACTTGGTATAAGCAATTAGAAAAACTAGCATTGGCTTTTATCCTCACAAATCGAAAGCTCAAAAATATACTTTCAATTTAATATGATTGTGGTAGTCATGAGTTATCCCTTTTATAGAGTACTACACAAGCTGAATATTTCTTGGATACTAGCCAAGTGGGCTATATAACTTACTAATAATGGCATCACCTACTAAATAATCACCATTGTTAAATCAAAAATATTGGTTAAATTAATCACTAATTTTATCCTTAACATTACCCCCTTTTCTAAGCATAAACTACTCTTTGTCGAATTGCATGCCTCCATAAGGTGGATGTTGTCTGTTAAAAGGTTTAGAAACATTAAAGGACCAACTCAATATTGTACTTATCTTCCCCAATGAAGACATCATTCATCGGGCTATTAGGTGTGAATTTAAATTAACTAAAAATGAGGTTAAACATGAGTCCCTAGTTGTAAGGTTGTACTTAGAAAATCACATGGGCATCAAGAAGCGTATAGTTACCACCAATTTACAAGTGGTGGCCAATCAAATAAACATATCTTATTTGGCCAAAGACCCCAAGATAGCTGGCTACATCAATTTGGTCAAATAAACAATCTAGAATAGAGGTCCCCAAACCATCCTAATGCTATATATGTGATGGCTTGCTATATGTCTTAAGAAGAAGAAAATTTTCAAACTGAAAACTCAAGTTACATGGATAACCCTTGTTCGCAATTATGTTGGGGAAAGAGAACTGCCTAGTGATAATAATGAAGCTCAAAGTATTTGTGCTAAAGCAATAAGATTCGTAGTCTATAAGGGGCAACTTTAGAAGATATATCCTTCTCGGAACCTAAACCAAGGTGTATAAGCCCTAAATAATCCAAATATAACCTAAAGGAGATATATAGCGGGGAATGTAGGAATCACTCTAGCTCCCAGAGTCTTTGCAACAAGGTTCTCCTCACATGATACTACTAGTCACGTCTATGGGAAGTTTGTTTAAATGACGTTAAGACTTATGATAAATGCCAAATATTCACTTAACCTATCCACCATCTTATGGAGCAGTTGCACCCTATCTACACTCTATGACCTTTCATGAAGTGGGGGATGGATGTAGTAAGTAAGTTTTTGATGCCAGATGGGACTTGGATAATGATAACACATTTTAGTCCTCACAAAATACTTCACCAAATAGGTCAAAATCAAAGCCTTCACCCATGTTTGTCACAAAGAGGTAAAAAAATTCATTTGGAATAATATTATTCTCCAATTCAAGGTACCAAGAGAAATTGATGTGGATAAGGTTTTTAATTTATTTCCAATGATTTTTAAAAAAATTGCAAAAAGTGGGAGATCAAGTTGCATTTTTCCACACCATAATACTCCTAAGCTAATGACCAAGTAGAGTTAACAAGGGTTGATGAGCTACTCAAAGGGTAAGACTATCACTCACTCTTTGATAGGGGAATCTCCCTTAACCTTAGCATATAAAAAGAAGGCAATGTTTTGTGTCAAGCCAAGACTCTCTACTGCCAGGACATAATTTGTTGATGAGTAGAGAAATAACCGTGACTTGCTATATAACCTTGACACCATCGATGTGTGGAGAGACTTGGAACTTATAAGAATGATAACCTACAATAAAAAGTACCCTACCACTTTGACAATAATATACAAGTATGATATTTTAATGAAGGTGTTCAGGTACTCAAGAAAGTCTTCCAAAATACTAATGAACTCAATATAGGTAAGTCAGCCCCAATTAGGAAGGCCCCTACAAGATTATGAAGATAGTAGGCTAGGGAGTCTTAAAATTACTAGAACAAGATGGAAGAAACATTAGTAATAGCTGGAGTGTCATACATCTCAAAATTTATCCTTCCTAGCATACACCCAAGTAAGGCCTCTCTTACCCGATACTCCTGTATATCATTAGCATACAATATATGTCTCTATTTTGAATTTAGTACACATAAAACACATGTTATCCAATACCGTATGGAATGGTTTCAATTTGATAAAAAATTATACTTAATTTTACATGATATAAAGTTTTAACTCATCATCAACTACCTTAAGTTTACTAGACACCAGCCACATTAACCATCAATGCCATGATAGGATGAAAGCCATAATGAGACCAGTAGTGTTTGAACACCCACTCTTAGACCCAATGAGGAAAGTATAACACTAGCTCTACACAAGGATATCCATGCGATGCTAGAAGAGAATGTCCCATACCTTTAAACAAGATGAGAACTTAAGCATGTCAAGACACCATAATGGGAGTTGTAATCTTTCCCTTAGTTAGGTTTTTTTTTTATCCAAGGGGGTTTTACTAGCAAGTTTTATAATGAGGTAGCATAAGATTAACACCCCATAATACCAACTTTGGACTCAACCTTCTACTCTTGTGTAGCAATTTGGAGTAACAGTATATATTTATTTTTTCTTTTTAGGGTAAGACTCCAATTATTTTTATTTCTCTTATAATCAAGATGAAGCACTATATGCTACCATACATATTTCATAATGAGTATACCCTATATGGGGTATGTTATGTTGTGTCAATGAAATTACTCTATATATTACTTGCAATTTATGGCAAGATCCATTTAACTATTCATGTGTATAAGCACTAGAGGTCCCTCCATATATTAGAAAAAATTAAAAAAATAAATTAAAATAAGATAGATCAAATAATTAAAAAATATGTATATCGGCAACAAAGGAACAAGCCTCAGACCCTACTTGGGTAACTACACACCTTTATCCTCCTCCTTGAATAAATAGAGAATACTCATGTTGCCTAGCTACTTAAGTACCTCCTAGTTTGAATAAGATCCATAAATTGCTTTAAGAGCAATTTGAACCCATGACATCATTCCAAAAGTTCCTTCTTCATTCTCATTTTATCATCAGACAAGCGCCAAAGCATGAGCTAGTAGTCCTCATTATCAGAGTACCACTTGTAGGCTGCATGATACTTCTTAGTCACATGGACAATATTCTCCTTAGCATGGAGTTCGGCTCCATTATCCATAAGGATCCTCATTTCTGCCATAAGGGAAACTTCCTCAATTGTCAACAAGCAGCCTTGACACTCTACTAATTTTTCTTGAAGTTTATCAACCTTTTATTTAGATATTTTTTCCTTCGGGTCACACCTTAATAGTTCCACGATGACCCTCCAGGCTCATGCTACCTACACCTATTTCCTCAATAGGACCCTTACCAAATGCTTTAAAGGGGCATAAGATCTTTTAGCCCTATCCTTGGTGACATAAATCTCATGTTTTACAAACCCATAAGACTCATTACTGAATATTGGTCTCTTCCCAAGGTTTCATGCAGGAGAGGAGGTTGTGTTACTAGAAACACTCAATGAACTAACTATGTTATCTCAAAGAAAAAAGTAAGGATTAAAAAAATATAATATAGTTATATTTTTAACTACTTCTAATTATGTTTAATTAATTATATAAATGATTCCATAAAATTTTGTGGCTTCAAGATTTTTTGGGTGATTCAATAGTAATTACAATTTCACGGCTAGATACACTTTACTTATAAAATATCATTTATATATGTGAACTTTTGACTTAAACATTGAATAATATTGTTATAAATTTTATTTAGATTCCAAACAGGATTAAATGTAAATCTATAAATTTTGGTTTAATTTTATTTTTGTTTGTTATTCCTTTTAAATTTTATATGAAAAATATATAATTAAGGCATTCTATATTAAACTCATATCAATTATGTGCTAAAAATTATATTAAAAAATTATATTTAGGTTTTAATTAAATAAACAGGAGCATTTGAAAATTTTTGTGATTTTAGTAATAGTTTTGGTATTTATTGTTATAATTACCTTGTAAGCTTGTTAATTCACCGTCAATCAATATTTTATATATCAAAACTTGTTTTAAATTCATTAAATTTACATGTGATTTTAAAATATAATTTTAAGCGTTTTCATAAATTTTCATAATTTTATGATATTTTTCTAATTTTCTTGATTTTATCCTCTTTATTTATTTTTCCATTACTAAAAATAATCCATAAATCCTAAAATTACAATTCATGCATGAAATTACTTCCCCACACTTTCATGATCATATTTTATATAAATTTTACCATTGTATTATTCATTCAACCAAACTTTGAGCCAGTGAAACTTTCGTACAATTTCTACCTACACTAGTTTTTTTTTTGGCTTTTATTTCACCCAACCTTCTTCACTTGAATTCCCTATTCTTAAATATGACCTTTGACATGCACACGATCACCTCCCTCATTCCTTGGTTGATTTCTTGGTTTTCATAGCTACATTCAACCTAAATACATTCCATCACCATACACACTCAATCATCTTGTTTTGTATCATTCAAGTGTTGAACAAGCTACCTCTATAACACCCCCAAAAAAATTTAAAACCTAGAATTTAATAATTAACCCTCATTTGGGATAATTTAATTTTTAAATTAATTAATTTAATTATTTTATGGAATTTTGGGTTCATAAAAATGGATGTGATTATTTAATAAAGTAAAATATATATTTTATTGTTTTATCATACTCATTTTATTTAAATAATTTATCAAACCCATATTTGACGAAAACAATTTCTCTTAAATTTTAAATAAATTAATTTATCTATCTAAATAATTAAATACCCTTATTCTAAAACTTATTCTATTTTTATGTTCCCTTTTTCCTTTTTCTTTTCTCTTTTTTTCTTTCTTCTTTTTCCTTCCTTTTTTAAAACCTACAGATTGGTTGAAATTGAAACCATTTAAGTTGAAAGCCATAGTACTAATACCTAAAGCAGTAAACCAAATACCTACTACAGGCCAAGCAGCTAAGAAGAAATGTAAAGAACGAGAATTGTTGAAACT
The DNA here is from genome assembly GCA_039764185.1 of Tamarix austromongolica. Classification (NCBI taxonomy): domain Eukaryota; kingdom Viridiplantae; phylum Streptophyta; class Magnoliopsida; order Caryophyllales; family Tamaricaceae; genus Tamarix; species Tamarix austromongolica. Next base: position 19,112,660 of record CM077813.1, on the reverse strand, counting down.
AGCGTATTGGAAGATCAATTGGCCAAAATAACCATGAGCAGCTACGATATTGTAAGTTTCTTCTTCTTGACCGAATTTGTAACCTTCATTAGCAGATTCATTTTCTGTGGTTTCCCTGATCAAACTAGAGGTTACCAAAGAACCATGCATAGCACTGAATAGGGAGCCGCCAAATACACCAGCTACACCTAACATGTGAAATGGGTGCATAAGGATGTTGTGCTCAGCCTGGAATACAATCATGAAGTTGAAAGTACCAGAGATTCCTAAAGGCATACCATCGGAAAAGCTTCCTTGACCAATCGGATAGATTAAGAAAACTGCAGTAGCAGCTGCAACAGGAGCTAAATATGCAACAGCAATCCAAGGACGCATACCCAGACGGAAACTAAGTTCCCACTCACGACCCATGTAACAAGCTACACCAAGTAAAAAGTGTAGAACAATTAATTTCTCTTAAATTTTAAATAAATTAATTTATCTATCTAAATAATTAAATACCCTTATTCTAAAACTTATTCTATTTTTATGTTCCCTTTTTCCTTTTTCTTTTCTCTTTTTTTTCTTTCTTCTTTTTCCTTCCTTTTTTTTCTTTTCCTCCTTTTTCTTTTTCTCCATTTCTTCCTCCTTGGGCTGCCAGACCTATGTCACCCCTCTCCTCTTGGCGAGCCACTAGCCCTTCCTTCTCTTCCCTTCTCCCTACATTGCCACCTGAGCCCGTCTCCTTCTCTCTTTTTTTCTTTCCTTTCCCCCCTAGTTGGGCTAGCCCAACCCTCTTTCTTTTTTTCCCCTCTCCCTCATGCACATGGTTTGGCCCTTCCTTTCTCCCCCAACGAGTCAGCCTGCCTTCTTTTCTTCTTCTTCCTTCCTCCCTCCTTCTTCAAATACGAAGCCATGCCCTTAGATAGCCTATAACCAACCCCCTACAACCCTGCCATGGTAGCCTGCCCGCCCTGCTCTTTCCCTCTCTCCCCCATCCCTTTCCTTCCATTTTTGACCACACATACCCCTACACCACTCCCCCACATGCCCCTCCTTTCCCCTTCTTTTTCTTCTCCTCCCTGCCACCATAGGCCATACGCCTACCACCCTACGCCCTTCACCTAACTCAACCAAACATGCCTCCTTTCCCTCTCTTTTTCTTCTTCTCTTCTGCTCATTTTGTCCCCTGCTCGAGCTCCCCTTTTCCCTACAAGCCGCCTCTTTTCTCCCTTATTCCCTTCTCTTCTCATCCCCTATTATGCTTCGCCACCTCCAACCACTGTCTCTGTCACCCAACCTACCACCACTGTAGCACCCTGCCATCCCTTGCTACCTCCCTCAACCACCCCTCGACCCTACAGCCACCCTTCCACTCATTTAATTTTCTTTTCCCCTTTATCAACCTCCACCCTGCACCACCACCATGTGCTACCATTACCCTACTTCCACAGCCACCACAAACACCCATCAACTCCTTGGCACCTCCCCTACCACCACCCTACCTCACCTCGGCCGAAAATCCCCTATAACCCTTCCCTTCTTCTCTTCTTTTTCTTTCCTTCTTCTTCTTCGCCCTTCCTTGCGCCCATTTTCCCAACCCTAAAATTGTTGTCTCCACCACCCTGAGGCCCTGATCCTTGACCCCCGACCACCACCTACTCCCCTACTCCCTCCCTACACCCAACCACCACCCTCACTCCCCTCCATAAGCCCTCAACCCAATCCCCAAAACCATCACCCAAACCAACCCCTCTCCCTTCTCCCAACTTCCCTCTTCAACCCTTAATTCCCCCCAACCTGTGCATGCAGCTCATGGTGCCATGGAGCATAAGCCTACTGCATCTATTTGAGCCCATGTTGCTAAATTTTTGAGGTATAAAAAAAGTTAGTGTTAGTATGTATTAATTAATCTTTTGATAAAAATTCATTCTTTTGATTTTCTACTTCTAATATGCTAATTTTTTATATTATTTTTAGGTATTAATTTTTACTAATCAAAGCTCAAATCTTTAACTGGGGTATCGGTAAAATTTAATTTTTGCTAGAAATAAGGTAACCATTATACCCTACTAAAATGTATGGATATACGTATGCTTGCACATTAGGATTTTTAATATAATTGTGTGCATGTTGTATGATGTTAAGTATAATATGATTTTTAGCATATGTTGGTTGTTGAAATAAAAAGCTTGTTAATGTATGTGTCATGTATAGAAATGAGAGTTAAGGTAGGAGCCTTATTGTTAATGAGAATGTTAAATGCATGTATATGACAAGATAAGCTAATGTGGCCACTCATTGCATGCTAATGTGGCCATTCGTTACATAGATAATGTTAATATGAGCCCTAGGGGCATTTTAGTAAATTTTCTTATACACAAAGTATAGCCGAAATAAGTATATGTGGTAGGTGATAATGAGTATTAATAATAAATAAGAATAGTTGGTGGTGTTCAATGTTGTATATGAACCATGGATATTAATGTTTTATGTGGTAATGGTATTTTAATAAATTTGGCATAATAAAAGTGAAATGGTAATTTATAAGAATAAAAGGGGTAATATGATAATTTAATAAGTAAGAAGGGCATTTTAGTAAATTTATATGGAAAAGGGGATAACTTGGTAATTTTGTGAGTAAGAAGGTATTATGGTAAATTAATTAAATGAGAAGGGTATTTTGGTAATTTTGGCATAAAGGAAGGATAACTTGGAAATTTTGTGAGTGAAATGGGTAAAATGGTAAAATAATAAGTAAGAATGGTATTTTGGTAATTTGACATAAAGGAAGGAAAACTTGGTAATTTTTTGAGTAAAAGGGGTAAAAAGGCAAATTAATAAGAGGGTATTTTGGTAGTTTGGTATAAAGAAAGAATAACTTGGTGATTTTGTGAGTATAGGGGTAAAGTGGTAATTTAGAAAGTAAAAGGAGTATTTTGGTAATTTGGCACGATAAAGGGTCAATGTGGTAATGTTAATAAGTATAAAGGACAATTTGGTAATTTAACCAACCGAAAAGGTAATTTGATAATTTTAATAAGTATGAAGGATACTTTGGTAATTTTACCAACCAAATGGGTATTTGTAATTTTAATAAGTAAGAAGGGCAATTTAGTAATTTAACTAACCAAAAGGGTAATTTGGTAATTTTAATAAGCATGAAGGGTTGTTTAGTAATTTAACTAACCAAAAGGGCAATTTGATAATTTTAGTAATTATGAAGGGAAATTATGTAATTTAACTAAACAAAAGGGAAATTTGGTAAATGTAACAAGTATAAAGGGTAATTTGATAATTTAATAAACCTAAAAGGAAATTTGAAAATTTTAACAAGTAAAAAAGGGCACTTTGGTCATTTAACCAACTAGAAGGGTAACTTGGTAACTTTATAAAAAAGGGGTATTTTAGTAATTATGTAAGGATGAAGGTAGCAATTGGCAAATTTCATATAACATGATAATGTTTAAGTATAACCATGTATATTATAAGAATAAGGGCATTTTAATAAATTGGTGAATATCATAGGGATAATGGGTGGTATAGGGTTGAATGGGTGATTACGGGTATGATATGCTGTTTATTTCATAATCATCCAACGGGTGCTTGGATTGTTAATTATGCATGAAAATGTGTGTTGGATATGTTAGAAGTACATGTTAGGGTTTTATGTGTGCCATGATCCTTGATATCGAATACTTAATTCTATGGCCAGAATACCTTTGTGTCTCTGAGTTTGTGACCTCCCCCTCGAGTTAAATAAATGGACATGTCATGTTAAATAAATGTATTGTACTAATCATGTAAAGTGAAAGATTATTGAGCCAAGCCCAGACCAATACACTAACAAAAATAGTGGCCAAGTGAAAGATGCCCTAGAGACCGGTCCATAGGCAAATAATAGTGGCTAGGTGCTTTCTACCCTGGAGTGTTTTCCAATCCATCGGCTATAATAGTGGGGGTTTCCAAGCTCAATAAATAAAACATTGGATGTTAATAAATTATGGGAAGACACTAATCACTTATAGTGGAACACCATGTGAGTCAAGGCCAAACAGGTCCACCGACGAGAATAGTGGCCAGGTGCTAGGTGCCTTAGAGATCGATCCACTAGTGAATAATAGTTTCTAGGTGCATTCTACCTTAGGTATTTCCGATCCACTGGCTATAATAGTGGGGTTCCCACACTCACATGGATATAATTCGAGAGATGATGTTGAATAATGATTAATTAATGGCTTAAGACCAAAAGTGTTACTTTCATCCCTATGATCCATTGATAAAATATATGTTTGGCCTTAGTGCTTGTCTCCCTCTTAGTATGTGATGGAATTGCTAAGTAAAGGGACCTTGTGTTATGCATTTCCTATTGTATGTGGTGTTGCATTATATATTAGCTCTTATATTGATTGTGATCATCCCTATGCTCACGTATGTTATCATTTTTACATTGTTTATGTATGATGTGTTGTATACAGGCCCTGCCTTTCAATTTGGTATAAAGGGTTACTCATTACTATAGTACTAAAGGATTTCGTTTGTAGGCTCCTACCTATTCAATGGCTAGTGTCCCTTACAGGTTAGTTGCAGGTGTTATTCAAGCTAGTATTGGGTAAGAGTGTAAGGATTGTCCGGAAAGATTTCAGGATTTCTCTTTTAACCTTCGATTTCCTTAGTTAAGTGACTTTACTCTTTTAACCACTAATAGTGGGCTTTACCTCTTGTAATGAATTTAATGCACTATTATGGTTTAAATGAAAGTCTAAATTTGTGTAAATTGTGTTATAGTTTTTTTTAGCCTTAGCACTTGGTACTAGAATGGTAGGAGTAAACCGGTCTGGTACTAAGTGTAGTGATAACATCCCTGAAATTTACGATTTTTGCTTCCACTAATTTTTGAATAAAATAAATTTTTTCAGTAGTAAATTTTGGAGGTGTTACAACCTCTTCCTCTCTTGTGGCTAGAGATTTTAGTTCCTCCATCTCCTAATTATACTCCATTTGTGTTTCTTTGTTTTCATTATTCTTTCTCTCATTTTTCTCCTCTTGGTTTCTCCCACTTCTCTCTTCATTTTGGTTATTTTGCTAAGTATTCTTATGCATTGTTGAGCCTATAACCGAAACTCATCCCCTTATCTTTCTCCTTCTCTTATTTTCACTTTTGAATTTCCTTCTATCTAGCCTTTATTTATTTTTAAATAATTAAAGAAGGTTAGATTTTTGGTTAAATTGTAAAGTTGTCATCTTTTATTACCTCCTCTTGTGTCTCCATTTTTTGAAGGCATAGAAGTTATTTTGGCGGTTCTTTATTTTATTTTGTTATTTGTGCTTGAAAAGAGGTAACCCATATGATTCTAGTAAATATTTAAAAATTATTTGATAGCATGTTTTGTTTGGGGTTTCCTATGTTATGCTTAAGTGTAACTTATGCTTCCTTATAATATCATGAAAAATAGGTATGCAACATGTATTGTTATTAATTTTTCTAAGCATGTGGCCATGTATTTTTTTATGCAAGAGCACATTAAATTTATTTATTTTAATACATATATGATATCATGCTAGAATAAGGTTATTGTGGTAAAATAATTATGCATGATTAAAGCTTTATGTGTTAAATGGGCTTACTTGTGTTTTAGGAGCAAAAAGGTAATTTTGTCACTTTTGAAATTTTCCACATTTGAAATTTTATATTTATATACCTATTTTAATTGTATTTAGTTATAACATCAATTTCTCTTAATTCTAATAAAAATTGGTATTAAAATGAGAATTTATTAAGTGAATAGCATATAAGGGAATTTTGGTTATTTTTGACTTATTATGCGTAAAATTATGAATAATAGGACTAGGATGATCTTAATATATTCCTAGGTTGACCACAGTGTTAACTTTGATTTTAGTTTAGATCATTGACCTTATGGTCAACTTAAATAATTGGAATTGGACTCATTGTGCATTATGTGATATCTTATGATCACCTTATTAAGATATTAGTATTTAAAATGGAAGACCTTAAGATTTGGAAATGGTTGATCTTTAGGGTTAGTAACCCTAGAGATAAGGTAGGAGCCCTCGATTTGGTTTGATGGTTTTGTCAAATGCCTTAGCATTCTGATTAAGGCCCTAGTCTACTTTATAGGTGACTTGTTGACCCTATAGGGGGTATCGATACTTAAGTATTAGGTATCCTAGGATGGGAGGATATTGTGTTGCCTTGTTGCACCACTATGACTCTTGGTTACAAATTGAAAGGATACTGTGTTACTTTAGTATGCCGATATGACTAATGTACTTTATATGTCTCCAAGTTATTATTGTAGCCTCTTGAGTAATTAAAAATGGAAATATTTTTTGTATAAGGATTTAAATGGATTTTTGTAGTTTATTGGTTTGGTAGTTGCCTCCACGCACAACTTTGTTTTGGTATGTTGGTTTGATAGTTACATCCATACACTATTTGGATTTGATATATTTGTTGGTAATTATTTTAATACTTTTCTTATCATGTTATAAGTGGTATAGAGGTGGTTATTGTAAAAAGGTATTAATTATAGTTTGACGTTTCCCTTTGTGGGGCACCCTTGGTGTAATTGGATTAATGAAATAGTTATAATATGGTTAAGTTTGATGTGATAAACATGTAGCCTATGGTATGATATGATTTATGGTATGAATGTAGCACTTAGTTATAGTATGTATTATTTAACATATTATGCTATGATACTTTGGATTTCCTTTTATGAGATCTATATGATTTTTGCATGCTTAGTGTTATGTATTGATTTACTCAGTATTGTTATACTGATGAGTTCCGTTTTATAGTCCATTATTTATTCAATAGGAAGTTTTTACCTTGCAGGACTACTTTGAGGGTACAGCTCGATGGCTTTTGGTAGGGTTTGAAACTTAGGATTATTTAGTGTCTATTCTGACATCTTTTGACTTAGACATCCCTTGGACTCTTATGGCCCATTATATATTTTTTGCCTTTATCAATTGTAACTCTTTTGTCCTATCCTTTGTCATTAGAATAGTTTAATATTTTAATGAAATCTTTCTCTGCTTCTTATCAATTATTGTTCTTAATTTAAGTATATAAATATTTTATTCTTAATACTTAGTGTAAGAAAGGTAGAGAAACTGGACTTATACTAAGTGTGGCGGTAACACCTTACGTTTTAATACTAAAAATAAGGGTGTTATAATGTGCCTGCAAAAATATAGGAAAATGGTTGACCCTTGATTTGTGAACAAGCCAAGGCTCACCACATGATCATCAAATATGTCATATTCAAAATGCCCAAAATCTTTGGAAAATTGAACTATTTCCCAAATTCCCTAGGAAATGAGCCACAAAGCATATTAAGTAACGCCACTTTGTTATGGTGGTTGCAATCCCTCAAAAATAGGGACGAACTTACTTGAAGCAATAAAAAATCACATGCTCAGTCCTTCTTAAAAATTGGGAGGTTTAAACACTAAAAAAAATAAGAATTTGTAGAAAAGAACATTAAAATGGAAAAAGCAACATCACTATGTAGTCACCTGAACAATATAACAATTTCCCAATCCGTGAAATCAAGAGCAAATATGAAATCAAATTTTCATTTCTATATATAAGAAAAAAGATGTAAAGTGAATAATTTGAGTACACAACTAAGAAATTTTTTATTCGGCCACTACATCTTATAAAATTCTAGTCTCGAAGGCTAAAAGAACTAACCAAGACACGTTTATATAAAAAAAATCATGCTGTGAACTTGAGCATGAAAAAGTATAAACCTCCACATCTGGCCTTAGAGCAGTAAATGAACTGAGCTAGCTTGGTATTCGGCTCAGCTCATCCTGTTTAAAACTTGGTTTGGTTCATTCATTTTGCTAAATGAGATGACCCCAAACGGAACTGATATTTTAATGAGCTGAGCCAAATAACAAGTTCGCTCAACTCATTTATAGCTCTAAGGCTAGGTTTCAAGGTTTATACTTTTGGCTTGAACCTCACTTTTGGGCTTGTTTATTAAATGAGTAGAGCCTAAATTTAAAAAAGTGAGGCTCAATTCATTTTATAGCTTAGGCTCGTGAGCTTGGCTTAACTTGATCCATTAAAATATTATCTTAGCTCGTTTATTTTGTTAAATGAGATGAGCTCGAGATTAGGGGTGTTTGGCTCTAGTCATCTCATTTACAATCCTACTTGGCCAAAAGAGTTGTAGAATCAAGGAGTAGCCAACCACTTAACAAAGAGACTTCATATAATCTCTCTTCCCCGACACGAAGGAATGGGAGCAAAGGGACACTTGATGGGAGTGGGGGAACCCATATGAATTTGACATACCCCCTCCATTTCCATAAAGGCTAGGGAATGGAGAGTTGCCCAGGATGCACCCACATCACCTATCATAGGGTGGAAAATAGCTAGTGCCAGGACTAGATGCTTGAAGATGGATAACCTTTATTGCCTCGCTCTCCAACACCACTAGAGGCATCCACATCCCTAACAAATAACAGAACCAATAGATAGTCATGTGCAAAGGACTCCTCGAACAAACAAGAACACATCACCTCCAATGTGGGTACCTCTTTTTCCAACTTTGAGAGCCTATCAATTACCTGCTCTAGCATGGCTGAATGACGATCATTACTAGCTCCAAGTCCTTATTCTTTAGAATTCCCTTGATTAGATCAAGCTCCTCTTGGAACCTGATAAGCATGGCCTCTTTGTCCTTTAGCTTGTAGTGGAGATGCACCGCTTCGGTAGCCAAAGAGATGCTACCATAGAGAGCCTAAATAGTAAGGATCGCTAGCAAATGGCTTAGTGCTACTATCATCATGACATAAAATGTAAAATAAGAACGCGTGCTAGGATTTTACTTTAGGTGTTTGAAATAAAAAAGGATTGCTCATGTACGAATTATCAATGTGTTATGTCAACATATCTAGGACACCTACAATCTTAGGAGCAAGGCACTCCCAGTTGCATTTGGCCCTAGAAGTACTAGCTATAGTTTATTAACCACCACTCTCAGGGGTTAAAGCCCTAGAGCTATACTAGTTAGGGATAAAAGCCTATTCGAGTGGAAACAAAATGACAAACAATGTCAAATTCAAATATTATGTACTAATACAGGGTGCCATATCCCCTTATAACGGAGATAATAATCACACATATCTGTTATAGTTACTATAGTAAATCCCCCTTAGGGAGATATAAATGTTCACAATGCCACAAACATGATTATCTGATTGGTCTTTATCAATTAAAATGATTAGGTTACCCTCGCACATGTAACACCTAAGCACCTTATTTTTAAATCATGCACCAATAAAAGTAACCCATTTTTGAGAATCTTTCACAACACTAGGCAATCAGGTTTATCATTAGTTGAGCCCAACCATATGCCTAAGTTCTCTATAAGATTAACGAGCCAAAGGAGAAAATAAACATTAAAATTAACCCAATTTTGTGATTACTGCACTCAAAATCACTATTGTTCAATTCTACATGACACAACCTCTTCCCAAAAATTGAGGAGTAGAGTACCCACACCCAATAATTACATGACTAACTATCTCCACATTAAAAGCAATGGTAGAGTGCCTATCACCAAAAATAAATTACTTGAAACATTTTAATTCTCTTTCTTTGATTTTTGAATTGAAGTAGAGGGTTACCACCACTAAACTTTCAAACAACAATTTAAAACTTTCTTTCAACCATCATCCTCGGTCTTTGACGGGAATTAGAGGAAATGGTAGTTTGAAACCTTTTCAACATCCATCCCTTATTTTTTAAGGGAAGTAGATGACTTCTCTTTCAAAAGATAGCTTGAAATGTTCTTTTAACCTTCTTTCCCAAATTTTGAAGGAAATTAGAGGGCTAGCACCACTCGACTTTCAAATAATATTTTGAAACATTCCTTTAACCTCCTTCCTTGGTTTTCAAATGATATTTTGAAACATTCTTTTCGATGGGAAGTAGAGTGCATGGCTTTCAAATGATAGTTTGAAACATTATTTATATCTTCATCCCCAATTTTTGAAAGGAAGTAGAGGAATTCACTTCCAAATGATAGCTTCAAACATTCTTTCAACTTCTTCCCCATTTTTCAAAGGGAAGTAGAATAATTCACTTCTAAATGATAATTTGAAAATTTCTTTCAACCTCCTTAATTTTTGAAGGGAAGAAGAGAGCTATCGCAACTCAATCTCAAATAATAATTTAAAACATTTTTCAACATCCTTCCCTGGTATTTAAAGGAAAGTTGAGAGTTATCACCACTTCACTTTCAAATGGAAGTTTAAAACATTTTTCAACCTCCTTCCCTAGTATTTAAAGGAAAGTTGAGAGTTATCACCACTTCACTTTCAAATGGAAGTTTGAAACATTTTCAACCTCCTTACCTAGTTTCAAAGGTAAGTAGTGGAATTCAGTTTCAAACATTAGTTTGAAACATTCTTTCAACCCCTTCCTTGTTTTTGAAGGAAAGTAGAGGGTTACCGCCAAATAATAATTTGAAACATTCTTTTAACCTCTTTCCCTAGTTTTTAAAGGGAAGTGAAGGACTACTGCCATTTGACTTTCAAATTATGATTTAAAGCATTCTTTCAACCTTCCCATATCTAAAGGGGAGTAGAGGGCTATATTAACAAAATGTCTAAACACCAAATCTCAAGTGTCTCGTGTATTGCAAACCAAAAAATAGCGAAATCCCTAACTGGTAAGTGATCACATTTAAGTACATAGTTAGTTTAGCATAAGTAAATATCACGTATATTGCTAGAAGCATTTGTATTAAGAATTTCATGGTCACATTACAAATGGGCCACACCTAAAAACCAATAAACACATTTCAAGAAGACTATGCTTGAAAACAAATAAAACTTACACTATGCAGATGCCATCACCAACAACTTCTTAATGACACGTGGTTTCTCCACTAGCTTGCCGCAAAGGATTTTATATGATAGGAAACTTGCCACCAAATCCAATTCCTTGGATCTTGTGAAATGTGCCCTTATCTAGTTAAAGCCTTAACTTGTCGTACTTTTTTTTGACAAGTCATGCCTCCCACTTTGATATTATGCCCATTTTTCTCATGATTATTGAGGCCTACTACATCTTCTAGTTGTGGGACTCCTTGGCCATGGATCAAATGTGCGAGTTCCATTCCCTAAGCTTTTGTGCTAACTCAACCTCCCTAGTTTTCTATATGACCCCTTCTAGTGTAAAACCCCCAAATATTGAACCAGAAAATTTCTTTTTAAAGATAATGTGTAAGAGTATTGACTAAATATTGGGGAATGTTACTACCACATCAACCATAAGAGATGTGTGATCATCACCTAACCCATATCTAAATCAAGGCAAAACATATCAACAAACAAAGGAATGCATGCTCTAGCAATATACCAATAATAATAATAAGGACAAGGATAATATAGATGAGAGAGAGATTTAAAAAATCCAAATATAGGAACTAAACTTAAGAGTTTAAATAAACGAAAAAGCAAAAACAAAAACATCCTAACATTGTGGGAAAATAAATGTATTCTAGTTAACTTAACTTTTAACTAAACAAAAATGTAAATATTGATCCCTAAGCAATAGCTAACTATTTCCCCACATAATCATCCTCACATACTCTAGTTGAGATGTAACCTTGTAAATAGTATTCTATTCACCAGAATAGAAGTTAGATCATCAAAGTGACGACACGAATGAAGTAGCAGTATAGTGAAGTATTTGTAAAACAAACTACCAAAGATATGGTAGGGGCTCGTGTTGCACATTGAGGTCACATAATAGCATGGTATAAAACATACTTAATAAAATAGCTTCAAACTCATGGTTATAATATTATAAGGCATGATTGCATAAAAATCATGGAAGATATAATAACTCAAATCATGAATTAAGATCACATAAAATAATACATATTATTAGTCGTCCATTTAGTGACCATGTACTTTCCAATAAGTAAGATATTCAGTTCAACCACACTTAGTTCTCCACCATGAACAAAAGCTATAGTAGTATAACACATAATTGGATACCACACCCACCACACATTGAATACATTGGCTAACATAGATTAAGCTACCATACCCACCACATGCTGTTAGAATATATCAAAGGGGACTATAATAGGATACCTCACCTGCCACACCTCAAGTGCACCCCTATGAGGGCTACACAAAATTTAGGTTACCACACCCCTCTAATTGATGAACATACAAAGTTCCAGGAAGCTTGTATAGTGATACCTCACCCAGCTTACCTAAACACCAATTCTATGTTGGCCTACAATAGTATTATCCTATACATCAAATATATGTGCAACTTATTAACCACTACCTGATAGAGATGGAAATAGGTACTAAGTATAAAATAAAAACATAGATAACCCATCCATTAACTCTAGATTAGCTACACTAAGAGTCAAAGAAAAATGCTCAAACAAAATCTTAATTCTATTGTTAAGTGATACCATAAAACACAACTCAATTCCATTAATAACCAAGTGGGTATTTAGTGGTAACACCATATTCAACCAAATAAGATATCCAAGCCACACTATAATATTCATAATTTTGATTAAGCATAGTTAAGATCATGATTTGATGTCACAAACTAATGGAAAAGTTAAGATAATGACCTCAAATAAAGATTATAAAATAATAAATAAGTACGGTGAAATCAAGCGAAAGTAGTCAACTAGTATGGTTCCACTAGACCCACAAGAAAAATAAATACACAAAAAAACCAATTAATTGGTTGGTCCAACTGATTAATTGTTCATAGAAACTAATCAATAGGTTTGGTTGGACTAGTCAATGTGTTTATACAGAGACAAAAACCATTCTAGTCACCAAAAAGCTAATTGATGGGTCTAGTAAATTAATTAGATGTTTATAGAAACAAATTTACTACTTCATCAAACCAATTGATTGTTAACACAACCATCTAAAAGTGGATACCAAACAAAATAATTGTTTAGTGTTCGCACCACCAGTTGATCGGTCTAACAACTGGTTGATGGTTTGTACGAAACAACGTCTAAAGCCATGATTCCGCAATTAACTAAAAATAATAATTATTTTCCAAAATAATCCTAACATGCTTCTCTAGTATAAAATATATAGGAAAACATACTCCTCATATAGAATCACATGAATTCACCATAAAATTTTGATACTCAATATAATTGTACATAAATTCACTAGACTCACACATGATGTCAAAATACTCAAAACATGCTCCAAAAATTTAGAAATATATACATTACCACATGATCCAATATAAGAACTCAAAATAACATGTTTACATCATAAAACATACGAAGAATATGAAACGACAATAAATAACACAATTTCTTTGTCATATTAGGGATAAGGATGCCTCACCTCCAAGCAAAGTCTTCTAGTACAAAAATACTTTTAAATTGGGGGTTTCTATTGAGACCCTTAATTTGCTAAGGGAATTAAGAGCCAATATAGTTAAAACTCTTTTTAAAACTCAACAAAAATTCTAAAAGAAAAGAAGCATATCTTAACATTTTCTCAAAATAGATTTCTGTAACACCCCAAAATTCACTACTTTTTTTTTAAAAGTGGAAGAATTAAAATTGAAATACTTAAAGCCTGTGAATTCTGGAAATGTTACCGCCACACTTAGTACCAAACCGGTTCTCTCCGACCGTTTCAGTACCAAGTGCTAAGGCTAAAGAAAATATTTACATTAAACTCAAACTAACAGTTCATAAAAGAACTCGAAAGATCATACATTAAAATCAGAGTGAGCATAAAGAATCATAATTAATAATAAAATAGAAGTGCGAAATCAAAATTCCTCAAATGGAATAATCTTACAATTTATAAATTGTTAAATCGAAACACTTAACAAAAGGTAATAAATTAAAAAGAGTAAATACGAATCATAAGAAGTATCATAACGAAATGAAATCACATGAAGAACATTACGGCCACAACACTCTCGAACTTTAAGCCAAAACATACTCAACACTCAGCCCCGACTATTGTATCGCCCACCTGCACAAAGTCAAAAGGGCACACTACTCGTGGGAATGAGCATCACCCATGAAAAGGGTGATCAGTACGCTACGTACTGAGTAAGGTAACCGAGCACTAAGGCCAACACATAAGCACATAATCCATGCAGAATAATAACAGGGCATAATCCAACATAACAACATAAAGGCATATGAACAACTCAGGTAAAAGTATAAAGGCCCATGAATAATTTGGATTAATCACTTAATTAATCTCTTATTAGAATCTGATTCACACCATGCCTTTTATCAATCCATGCGAGCATAGGAACACCCCACTATTATAACCGGTGGGCCGGTCATACATAGAGCATCATGCCCTAACCTCTATTATTACCGGTGGATCGGTCACACATAGGGTACAACCCTAACCACTATTCCTGACCGGTGGATCGGTCTGGTTCCTACTCACATGGTGTTCCACTGTAAGTAATTAGTATCTTTTAAGAGCTTTAACGATACTAGTTTGTGTTTATTGAGCTCGAGTCACCCCACTATTATTACCGGTGGGCCGGTCACATATAGGACCTCATGTCCTAACCACTATTATAACCGGTGGATCGATCCCACATAGGACTACGTGTCCTAACCACTATTCCTGACCGGTGGATCGGTTTGGACTCGGCTCAATAATCTTCCACTTTAAAAGATTAGTGTCTTAAATATCTTATTCAAAAGTTTTCACCATAGGTATGCACGAATCATAAATTATAAATTCCATATTCATCATCATCTTTAATCACCACATACACATGATAACACAAAAACCCCAATCAGCCACACCAAACCCTAATTAACCACAATAAACCATAGTTAACCACTCCAAACTCTATTTAACCATACCAACCATGATTAGCCACTCCACGCCTTAGTTAATCATAACAAACCACAATTATCCACTCCTACCTTAGTTAATCACAACAACCCAGAGTTCATTACTCCAAACCCTAATTCAGTCTCTTCCGTACCCTCATAATGCTCAACGTACTATTTTCCGTCCAAAATAGTTCAACACCCAAATAATACTGACATTACCTTCCTTACATCCCAAATTAACTTTCCACACGTAAATTTCATACCCATGCAGACATTAGTCTCCCCATGCAAGCCTTCAAACCT
The DNA here is from genome assembly GCA_039764185.1 of Tamarix austromongolica. NCBI lineage: Eukaryota > Viridiplantae > Streptophyta > Magnoliopsida > Caryophyllales > Tamaricaceae > Tamarix > Tamarix austromongolica. The sequence goes on along the minus strand of CM077813.1, from coordinate 19,097,490 downwards.
TTTTCATGCAAACCCTAAAATTCCACGTGAAACCCTAAATTCAACCATGAAAACCCTAATACCGTCATTCAACCATCAATGCCACCATGTAAACCCTAATACCACCATACAACTACAAATACCACCATACAAACCATAAATACCACCATACAACCCTTAGTAAGATCATACAAACCCTAGTACCACCATGTAACCATTAGTACCACCATCCAACCCACAATTCTGCCATATAAAATCCTAAATTCAATCCATAGCAAAACCCAAGATTTGTCCACATAATACAGTTGATTAGATTCTCCCCTTTCATAACCACAATTTAGATTCCCCCATACAAGTCTATAAGTTAGATTCTCCCACATAAAGTGATAAATTAGAATCTCCCAAGCAAAACCATAATTTGGATCAATTGGATTTCCCCAAACAAATCATAAATTAGTTTCTCCCAATCAAATCATAACTTAGGTTCTCCCATATAATATCATAAATTACATTCTCCCAAAAAACATCATAAACTAGATTCTCCCAAACAAACCATAAATTTGATTCTCCCATATAACATCATAAATTAGATTCTCCCAATTATCATCATAAATTATATTCTCCGCATAAAACCCTAAATTATACTCTTCCACATAAAACCATACATTAGATTATTCCTTATAAAACCATAATATTTGGTCAACTCACTTCCCTTAGTCAACTTCTTTCCCCATCCTCCTTTTTCATCCTTTTTCCCCGCACAAATCATATCAACATCCTCACATGCATGTCTTACAGGGTCACAACACCTATCGTCACATACATGTAGTACACATGCCATATAACAACACAAAAGCATGCTTGAGCTCCATGCCATACCAAATATGCAATAATTACAATAATAACATAGGATGCATAATATACGAGGCACAAAATGCACATTAGCACATAAAAGGCCTTAGTGAACCCTTACCTAAAACGACACCGATCTTGGAGCACGTTCCTACGTCTCCTTAGGGCTTTGACCAAATAATAACATACTAATAAAATAATCTTAACAAAATTCTAACTTTGCTAAAGTTATAAAAAATAATAGAGATATTATAAACCTTGATAATATAGGGTTAAAGACTTTACCCTAATAATAATAATGATACTAAGATAATAATATCAAAGATAATAAAACTAATATCAATGAGAATATAAATAATAATAATGATGATGATAATAATAATAACAATAATAATAATAATAATAACAATAGTAATAACAATAATAACATTATTAACAATACTAATGGTAAAATATTTGCATTAATAACAATGGAATAATAATAATAGAAATTCGAAATATAAAATAATAATTATTATTATACTTATAACATATTAATATTAATAATAGTAATAAAATAAATAATAAGGGGAATAAAAATAAAATTGAATTAAAATACAATAAGGCTTCAGCCCTCAACATAAATAATAATAAAACAATAATACTACTACTAATAATAATAAAAACATATTAAGAATATAAATATTAAGAATAATAATAATGGTATTTATATGCAAATAATTGAAATAAATTAAATCAAGGCTTATAATAATATGGAAAATGGTTGAGAGGGTCTAGGGTTCAACCTTAGGCTGGTGTGGATAGGCGGCACCGGCGGTGGCCGCAAAAAGAGAAGAAAAGAGGGAAAGATGGATGTTGGGAAAAAGATAGGGAGAATTGAGGTGAGATAAGAGGTGTTTATGGTTGCCTAGGAGGAGAGGGACAAAATGATGGTGGTGGTGCAGCCAAAGGTGGCGGAACACGGCGGCGGATGGTGGTTTAAGATTTCAGGGTGAAAATTCTGGCGAAACGAGCAGCCAACTTTGCACGGTTATGGAGGCCCATGCAAGAAGAATCAAAGGTTGAAAATAGTTTGGTTAACTAGAGGGCGTTGCAGGGAAGAATTTGGGATGCTGTAGTGGTGCTGAGGTTGGCTAACGGTGGCATAATACGCGTCTGAAGTTACGGTGGCCGGCAACTCGGGCTTAGGGTCTCGGGGCAGAAAACTCCAAAAACTCCTATAACAAGGCTATTTATAGATTGTAGATGGTATAATAGGGTTTTGGGGGTCGGCAGGAAATTATGGGGTGCGAGAATTTGGGCAGCCGGCGGCGGAAAACGGTCGGCCAACATTTGGGTTGATTCGACAGTTCGCGAGGCTGGGGAGAGGAAACGGGCGAGATATAATGGACAAGATTTATGCCAATTTATTCCTTGAGTAAAGAGGAATACAATGAGCCAAGAAACGGCCGGTCAAAGGTCTCGTGGCCGGAGATGCCATTGACGGGCCAAAAGGTTGCAGCGCAGCGACGGAGGAGGACGGAGGGAGAAGGAAGAAGAAAGGGAGGTGCTGGACCGGGCGGCCAGGAAAGAAAGAAAAGAAAAAGAAAGGTGGCGAACCAGGTCGGTCGGGCGCCAGGGGTGCGTTTAAATGAAACGACGCGTTGCGAGAATAAAAGGGACGAAACGCAGCGCGTCGAGGGGCGGAAGAAGGACGACGTCATGTGGGCTGGGCCGCGGGAAAGGAAGAAGGGAAACTGGGCCACGAGCTGGCCCAGTTCAAGGAGAAGAAGAAGAAGAAGAAGAAGAAGAAGAAAAAGGAAGAAAGAAAAGGAAAAAGGAAAAGAGAAAAAATACTTATTTTGGGTATTTAAATTTAATAAAATATTTGGGATATTTAAAAATTATAGTATTTAAATAAAATAATATTTAAATCCCTTTTTAAGCTAAATTAGGATTTTTAAAAGATTTCCCATAAATTCCATTTTAATTAGCAAAACTATTATAATTTATTAATATTTTCTCATTATTATTAATTTAAAATTAATTTATAAAAGTAATTTCTCCAATTAAATTATTTATAAAATTATTATTAATTTAAAAATATTTTCTCATTCTTATTTTAAATAAAATAATTTATTTAATTAATTTCTAAAATAAAATCCTTAATTAGTTAAAACACCAAAATTCCACCTAATTAAAACACCTATAAATTTATTCTAGATTTTCCCTAATTAATTCTCTTTTTATTTTAATAAAAGTAATTTATTTAAATAATTTTTCTAATAAAATATCATTTAAATATAATTTATAAAATTAGAAATTTTTGGGGCATTTCAATTTCAATGAAAAGAAAAGCTAAGACCTTCAAGATTTCTCTAAACCTCAATCATTCCTTGTTTAAAAGAAACAAGGAATAGCTAATACTAATATTAAGTGAAGAGAGAATAGATAAAGACAATCGGCCAAAAGGAGGGAATCCAAGGGACAAGCCTCTATGTTTTCACCAATAGAAAGAAAAGGGGGGAAGTGAAGAATACCCAACCTTTAGCTATTTGACCCAAAGGAAATGGATAAGGAGAGAAAGTGTAAAATTAAAGGGTTCAAATAAATCAAAAAATGAAGCTTAAGGGCGTTGAGGGCCTACACATCAAAGAGGAGAAGAGAGGGAGAGTTGACTGTGGTTGAGTGTGGAGAACCAAAGTGTAAGAAGATGAATAATGAGGGTGAGGGAGGAAGAGGTGGAGGTGGAGTGAAATCAATTGGATGGTAGAGGTAGGTAAGCTAGGGGAAGGTGCATCTGCCAAAGGAGAGAAGAAAGTTAGCTAAAGGGAGAGAAAGTACCTTGACGGTGCTTTTGGAAGTTTTTAGATAAATTAAATCATACAATGATCTAAATAATATAAAAAATAACCCCAAGGCACCAAAATATACTTATTAGCACAAATAGATTATAATTAGAAGATTTCATAAATTTTTGAAAGAGAATTAAAGCCAAAATAAAAAAGTATATTGATATGGGTCTTTCCCAAACTAATACTATTGGGCCTAAGGGGTAGCAACCCAAAGAAAGAAGATCATCCCAAAAAGCCTCTGGACACGCTCATCTCTCCTATTTTCCCACCTAGTTCTATATCGGGTCAGTTTATTATAAAACATAGGGATAGTTGCCTGTCCTCAACCATAGTGTATTCACCCCTTTCTTCTCCCTTGTTCTGTCCTTATATATTTGGGGCCTTGTATCTATTTCGGGGATCGAAAATAATTAATATAACTTCTGACTTTTTCTCTCTCCTATAAGATTTCCTATTTACATTCCTTGATTACATAATATCTCACTCAATTTCCTTAACAACCCCTCAATTTGCAAAATACCAAAAATAACAAGAGATGACTATGGTGATTTGAATACAAATCTATGTCTCTCATCCAACCTTCAGGCATATTTGATCCTATTATTAGTAACCCTTATAGAGAGTTTAATCTATTAATTTTCACTTAGCTTCAAGTTATAAACACTAAACTCTGAGAATCCATTCATGAAATGGTCTTAGACATATTAGATCTGTTAGCGCACACCCTCAGCTAGAGTCCAAGTCTTTTAGATCAACACCATCAACATCGTCTTAAAATGTCGCAATGGCCTACCCTATAAGAAACTTTTGTGGAGGCCCTAAACCTTTCAAAAAGAGATCAAATAACTAGACAAATACATCTTAAGCCCTCCTATGATTCTGTCATTATCCAAGATGAAGAGGCTAAGTCAATGAGTGCACAATCAAATAAAACTATAATAGACAGATAATAATTGTCTTTGAGCCCTCCTATGCAAGATAGTAGAGAAAGGTGTTTAAGTCAAATAAGGGGGCCTAATAATCATCAAAGAGATAGAGATCATGAAGAATATCCGACATGCAATGGTCAATGGGTTTCTAGAGATGAAGATGATTCTATCAGCAGGTTGATAGACCAAAAATTTCAAGAAGCTTTAGAGGCTAAGGAAAAGAAAAAAAAATTGTGTTGATGGTTACAATTAGCAAACACCATTCCTTAGAAGCATATCTTAATTGTTGGCATAAAGAATATAAATTCCAACTTTAAAATCATTTAATGGTTTTTATAATGGAGAATACCCCTTAAATATGTTTAGGAATACGGCGTTACTAGTAGGAGCATGGGAAGAGACCTTATGTAAGGCATTTCTAGGAACTTTAAAGGTATCAACATTAAGGTGGTTTGAAAAACTCAAGGTAGAGTTAATAAGCTCCTTTTCTTAACTCATAATTAGTTTTTTAGAATAATTAGACATGTGTCAATGGCCTAAGAAAGACTCATCATCCTTGATGGGATTCTCCTAGAGGTAGGCGGAATCTATTGAATCATTTCTAAATATATTTGATAAGGAAGTCCTATAAATAAACGAGATAAATAATAACATCACCAAATCTTCAGTACTTAGAGGATTTGATTACAAAGATATTATTGAGAATTTACTCTTGGCTAAACATAAATAATTCACCTCTTTGAGAAAGGATGTACATGAGAGGATAATTTCCAAGGAAATGACCAAGGGCATGTTAATGGAGGTGAGAAAAGCATATAGTTCCTCAATTCCAAGACATAGGATGGATAAAGGGACATGCAAGCAATAAGAGAGTCATGTGACATGAAGGCTGACAATACAATTGATTGCATGATGACTCCCAGTAGTGAGATTTGAAAGATACATACCTCTGGTGGCTAGTCTAGAGCATACATACAATGTCGAAAATAGTTACCAAATGTTTCCAAGAACATATCCTATACATGTAGATATGAAACATAGAAACCTTAACAAATAGCTTGCATACCACGAAGAGTATGGTCACAACACCAAGGAGTGGAAGGCCTCAAAAGATATACTTGAAGATTTAGTTGGAAATGAAGCATCATGCATAGGTGTCCATGCTAGCACAAGATATGAGGATGACACATAAATTACCCCACCCATCTTAAGTTAAGTGGCCCTAAAATATCATACATGCTATAGCCGGAGGATATTCTCTAGCTAAGGCGGGTAACACAGCCTTGAAAGAATATGTTAGAGAGGCTGACTCCCATAAAATAATCAAGAGGCAAAAAATAGATAATTAGAAAGTTACTTTAACAGTTAAGGATGAGGGGCAAAGAATAGATAAAAATCATGATGATCCCTTATTAATTGATGTGCAAGTAGCTAGCTGTGTAATAAAAAGGGTCCATGTAGACACAAGTTAATCAGTGGATATTATATTAGAAGAAGCTTATAGCCAACTTGAGCTTTCAAAGAAGTGATTGATAAATAAAACTACACCCTTGGTAGGATTCATGAGCAACGTAAAAAATCTAAGGGAGTGACGGATCATATTATGACGGTGGTCCAGTCAAGAGCAGTGAAAAGTATATAAGCAAAAATATTGTGGTAGTTGATTCTCTATCGGGCTATAATATGATATTAAGATGGCTATTCTTTAATAAACTATAGGTAATGGATGAGGGGGAGAGGTCAAAGGTGATCAAAGAATGACAAGGCAATTCTATGCTATTAAAGTAAAGGGTGTGCCTAGAAGATCATATACCACCAAACAATTGTGAGAAAGTTTGGTACTAGAGGACATAAATACCCTTGGGAAAGGTATACAAGCTGTTACAAAGGTAGAAGAAATAAAACTAGGAGACACAAATAATAAAGTGATTCTTAGTAAAGATATCAATGAAACTAACCAAGTTCAGCTATTATCATTCCTCATAAATAACATGGATGTATTTGCCTGGAAAGTATCAAACTTGGAAGGGATCCCCTTAAAATCATTGATCATCATCTAGAAATAAAAGATGGATTTAGACTAGTGAAGAAGAAGAAACGATTCATCAGACTAGAAAGACACAAATCAATCAGAGAGGTGGTGGAAAAGTTGTTTGCTTTAGGTTTTATTCAGGAAGTGAAATATGCCAACTAGATAGCCAACCTAGTTATGGTGAAGAAGTCTAATTGGAAATGGAGAATGTGTATTAACTTCACTAATTTACAAAGCGATTTCCTAAATGATGGTTATACATTCCCTCTTATTGATTGATTGATTGATTCAATGACTAGGTAGGACATGTTAAGTTTTATGTATACTTTCTCTAGGCATCATCAAATTAAACTTGTTAATTGTTACTAAGAGAAAACTGCCTTTATAACATATGATAGCCTTCATTGTTATAAGGCGATGCCATTTGGACACATAATGAATGGGTAACTTTTTATAGGCTGGTAAATGCAATTTTTAGGGGCAAATTAGAAAGTAGACATAAGCTTATATGGATGACATAATAGTGAAAAGCAAAAAAAATGGAAACCCACATTAGAGAGCTACATTATGCTTTTGAGAACCCGAGGAGATGTCAAATGAAACTAAACCCCACTAAGTGTGTATTTGGAAATGGTGCTAGTAATTTCCTATGGTTCATGGTGTGATAAAGGGACATTGAAGTAAATCATACAAAGGTTGTCACCATTTTGAATATACGACATCCAAAGAGGAAAAGAGACATTTAACAATTGAGTGGAAAACTATATGTATTGCATAGGTTCTTACCCAGCAGAGTAGTACGACCAAATGATAGTTTTCAATGGATAAAGAATTGCCATAAAGCTTTTGATGATCTAAAGGTACACTTATCTAAAATTCCAACCCTAACCATTCCACTAGAAATTGAAGAATTGTTCTCATATCTAGTAGCTTTGATGTCAATAATTTCTTATGTACTTTTTATGGAGGATGATCAGACTAGAACACAAAGACCTATCTATTACACTAGTAAGGTCATCAATGATGTAGAATGTCAATACTCCAACTAGGAGAAAATGATATATTCTATTCTAATTACCTCTAGGAAAGTTAAACCTTATTTTGATTATAGATTTAACCAACATTCCCCTCGGGACCATTTTACATAAATCAAAGAATTCAAGAAGAATGATGGTGTGGATTTCTAAATTGATTTGATATGATATCCATTATAGGACTATACCTACAATTAAAGAGCAAGATATGGCTGATTTCATAGTTAAATGTTCATTTGATAGAAAGCCTCACTCATCATTAAGTTTAGGAGAATAAGGGGACTAGATAATATATGTCAACGAAGCATCTAATAATTTGGGCTCTAGGGTTGGTGTAGTTTCAATCAATCATAGTAGCATAGCAATCAACAATGCACTAAGATTTGGTTTTGCTTCCACCAATAATGAAGCAAAATATCAAGTTGTTTTAGTTGGACTTAGAATAGAACATATACATATGGATAAAAAAGGTTAAACTCTATAACAACTCAACATTAGTCACCAAGCAATATAATGAATGATATAAGGTTAGGAAGACTAGTATGGAGAAGTATTTGGGAAGATTATTGAAATGAGGAAATGTCTTTCCTCTATTAAAATTGCTCAAATACTATAGTGGTTGACACACTAGCCAAATTATCCCCGGTCTATACCTCTTAATTATCCAAAATAGTTAAAATAGAGTACATGATAGTAAGGTCAACGGACGCAAAAAGCCCATGAAGAATGATCTAAAATTGCAGAATTATTGATACTATATGAATAGATAAAGGAGCTTATACATTACTTATTATAAGGAATCACATAGGTAGATTTAAAAAAAAAAGGCCTTTGGGCTAATAAAAAGTATTGTGAAATATTTTATTGTCGATTGATAATTATATAGACATTTATAGCCCATGTTGGTGATTTAATGCTTACCTCGAATAAAGGGACAAATAGTAGAGGAAGTTTGTGCTGATATACACAGTTTACATCAAGCTTCTAGATCCCTTTTGACCAAAGCTTTACACTAGGGTTATTACTATAGGATTATGTATCAAGATGCTAAAGCAATCGTGAAGCGATGCCAAGCATGCTAAAAAGTTTCACCTACACAAAATATTCCTACTTTCGAGCTACAACTAACTGTAAGTCCATGGTCATTTTCCATCTGGGGAGCTAACATTTTTGGACTACTTAGTCCTAGCATTAGTAAAAAAAAATATTTGATACTATTGCTATTAATTATTTCAAGAAGTGGGTTGAGGCAAAAGCTCTAGCTCAAATCACTAAGAAGAAAAATGACTGAGTTTTTTTTTCTGAAAAATATAATATGGTGGTAATAGAAGTAAAAGAAGATGTTAACAAGATATATATTATGGGAAAATAAATAATAAATTTTTAAAGGTTTGGAGTACCACAAAAAATTATTATGGACAATGGTAGGCAATTTGATAATAATAACTATAAACAATTTTGTGAAAATTGGGGCATCGATTGTAGATTTACTTTAGTAGCTCATCCACTGTTAAATTACATTTAATTTTTTTAGAATGATTGATCCAATAGCGATGACTCCTCATTGGAATCAATACTAATATAATGGCTAGGCTAAGTGTGAGAATAGAGAAATATTTAGAGTGTTGAGACACAAGCCGAAAGGAGTTGAGCGAGGTTGGGTGGATGAGCTTCTAATAATATTATGGGTTATCTAAACAATCGTAAGGAACCTAACAAGAGAAAATCCTTTTGGATAGCTTTTGAATATGAGGTGGTTTTTTCAATGAAGAGAGATACCTCGTCATATAGGATCAACTAATATGATCCTATTGAATACGAATAAGCCTTGAAGATAAAGAAGAACTTGCTTGAAGAATGAAGAGATATATACCAAACACAACTCACAAATTATTTAAAATAAGTATCCAAATACTAAAATAAGATATTCAAGCCCAAATGTTTGAGAATAGAAGATTGACCCCTAAGGAAAGTTGAATTTCAAGGCAATGACCATCGGGGTAAACTTGTAGCTAAATGGGAAGGTCCATATAAAATTATGGTGTAACTAGGGTCGACAACCTTCATAATGGCTGATAAATATCGAATATATTTATCCAACCCTTGGAATGTAATAAACTCAAGAAAATATTATTGATAAAGTTTCTCAGGATTTATTTAAATGAAAAGATTGGCACATATACATTTATGTACTTTATTAATTTCCTTTTCTTTAAAATCTATCAATAAAGGAATAAACATTCATTTCTCACTTCTTTGGTCACAATAATATCTTCTTTAGTGACTAAATTTGGTGAATGACATGTACATAAATTTAAAATAAATAAAAGGAAGTCATCAACCCATCGAAAGTTATAAGCGCTCTCATAAAAAGGGAGCTATCAAATCAATAAACCATCTCATAAAGCCATTGACAAATCTAATATGTAGACCTTCAATGAAGCTATCGAACAATGAAGGAGGACACACCTGGTTAATTGAACTAAGCCCAAGGATCAATAAATAAATCCTCAAAGATGCCAAAATTAAATATGGGCACACCTAGTGTGTTGAAAGACAAACCTACATTCACTCACTAAGCCCATGATGTATACTTGGTGAAGATGAAAGAGTAAAGTTCTCTTTCATTCACTAATCTTAGTGTCTTAAAGTGTTTTCTTGGTCAAGGTACCAAGGCCACTAGGTCATTAGACATACCTAGTGGCCTTTCAGCTTAGCTAAGCTAAGGTTACTATGGTGAGTTCCTCAAGTGAGGTGTTGAGACCACTAAGCCCATGCTAAGGGATCTGGTTAGTTCATTCGATCTGATAAATCAATGAAGACTATATTAGACCCTAATTTGTTTTTCCACAGCCAAAGTATAATAAAAATTGAAAGTGTGTGCCATATGGGTCATATTTCTTATCACAAATATTTCGAGAAGATGACCTTCCAATATTAAGTACTTTGGCCTTGGTATTATTATATTTTGGTGTTAGTCTTCTTAATATCGCATACTATCTCAACTTAGCATTAAAAAGAAATGTATGAGAAGAAATATGTACAAAGAAAGGGGTGTCATATATAAGGAGGATATGTAATGATTCCACTGGGGGGAAATGATGGAGGGATTCGCTAAGAATAATCTTTACCTCCACTATTGACCTCAACCTCCTCAGACCCTTTAGGATTAGGATTTCTCTCCAAATCTTTACCCATGTATGACTATCTATCAAATTTTTGATATTAATCACACTCAACCAAAACTTCAAATTGAGTATATGCAATAAAGGAACCATAACCATACCACTACAAATGAAATTGTTTCTCATAATGGGTAAATTCTTCACTTCCCTGATACTTGTCCACCACTTCACTAGCATACCTTAGTTTTGTATCGACAAATTCTTCACTTATATGATTGTCCATGCTTTTTTTGTTGTGCCATGATTGCTTGTTTGGCATGAGGCAGTTATTCCTAAAGGCTCTTTATTTTCTTACTAGTCATTAACTCTTTATCAATGATTTCCTTGTGTAGCCATTCGATCTTAGCATGATGTTTAGATAATTTATCATGGAGAAGCTTATTATCTTACTGAGAAGCCATCAATCCATCAAAATACTACCACACCTTCTTGGCATCTATAACCCATTTCTTCTTCTCAATGGTTAAATTATTGTTTGTGGTTGTCTCTTTGAGGAGATCATCTTCAAAGAGGATATTATTTTCTTTTAGAAGCTCCATCTAAACATTTAATGATTGTTTCCCTTTCTAAATGATCTTTCAAGCTATCAACTTGAGTCTAGAAAAAATCAACATCAAAGATGGAAGATTTCATATGATTATTCTCTGTCTCTAATTCAGAGACTTTGGCTTAAAGAGAATCCTTCTTAGCCATCGTGATTGAATGGGCTTTTATGAAGATTTTTGTATTCACTTTCTATCCATTTAATGTATCTAGAGATATGATAGAAATGATCAAAAATTTATCCTATCATGAATAGTTGCTACAAATAGCAAGTACAAGTTTAACTGGAATAAAGTATTAACGTAATTGTATAGATGTGAAATAATAATATAATGTGCACCTAAAAAGCTAATTTCATGTCAACCTTTAGAAAATTATTTATCATACCTTCAACAATATTTTTTCTGCATGTAGTATCATGGACTTGCTAAGCCTAAGACCTATAGAATCATGTAGGTGGCGTCTAAAGAAGGAATAGTCTTTAGGTATGGACAAGGGAGATCCACCGTCCTCTAGAAAGATTTTAGTCCCCTCTTGAAGAACATATTTCTTCAAAGGAAGAGTATCTAATTTAAGAACCCTGTTGTTGGTATCTTTTAGTATGTCAACAATTAGAATAGGGCATCTATCATCCTACAATTGAGTACTCCCACTTGCCTGAACCTGATGAGGAGGTATAGTGTTGGCTTCCACAAGAACCTCATCCTGTCTTGCTATTCCCTCCCCATCATTGTTCTTCCCATCAAGTACAATTATCTCTTTATTAGGAGCTAGACTGGGGGCATTATGGGTTCTATCAAAAAAGGGTCGCTCCCTTTTTCTAGGGGCATTTATTGAGAGGGATGGGTGGCCTCTTTTGTTGAAACAAAGACCGATAGATTCAAGCCAAAGTTAAGACGGATAGATAAATATTTGACTACCTTAAAAGTAGCTTTGGGAATTTTCTTGGGCAATGGGACTTTTGGAATGGCCTTTAGGGGGATTGATTCCTAAAGATTATTTATAAATTGTAAAAAGAGGATAGTCAGTGGAATGGTAATGAACATTAAAAAAAATTAATAACATCCCTAACCTTATTTATCTTAGATTTCTTTAGCTTTTTAGGGATAGGATTGGCTTCTCCCTCATTCTCTTATACACGTAATAGGGGAGAAAATTAAAATAAATGCTACGAATTAACATGATCCATGGTGTATCATAAAAATTACATACTTTTCATCTAAATCCTTTACTAGCAATTGATCCAGTGGGTTTCATTACACCCTTTGTTAAGCTAAGAGTGAATGTTTGTTGTCAAGCTTTACAAGTATTGTACTCTATAAAAAAGAAATTAATTTGTGAGATGAAAAAAAAGGATAAATGCTATGAATTAACATGATCCATGGTGTATCATAAAATTACATACTTTTCATCTAAATCCTTTACTACCAATTGATCTAGTGGGTTTCATTACACCCTTTTTTAAGCTAAGAGTGAATGTTTGTTGTCAAGCTTTACAAGTATTGTACTCTATAAAAAAGACATTAATTTGTGAGATTAAAAAAAGGATAGAACATTAAAGAAGTTAAATGGACGATAGGAAAACATTTTTCTTACCAGCTTTAGAAATCAAACCTATCTTCTTTAGAATGATAAGATCATTAATGATGTCATTCTTATTGAGGATGCACCCTTATCATAATAAATTATTGATTTTATCTATGTGGGATTCTAACTATATAGTAAAGGTAGGACACTCTTGGACCTCAGGGCTAAGCTGACTCCAAATTTGGTAAGTTTTGAGGCTTCCACTTTTTCATTTTAGTTTAATTAACATAAATATAAGCACGAGGGTGCTACAATCGTGATTAGTACAAGCCCGTAGCAACCACAAGGCTAAGGAAAAATTCTTATAAAACATTAGACTAGGGATGTAAATAGGGAGGGTTCGGGCAGGTACCCCCATACCCATACTCGATACCCGATAAGTATGTTACACCCGAATCCATATCTGTACCCGAATGGATATCCGTTAATATATCTATATCCATATCCGTCGGATATCCGTTATCCGACGGATAATCTGTTACCCTTTTAAATTACCCAATGGATATTATCCGATAAATAAATTCGTTACCCACTTAGATTTTTACTTAACCTATCATATACAAAGTCTATAATTTCAATCAAATAACTTGTTATTTAAAGATCAAATTTTGAACCTATTCCAACATTTTCAAATTTTCAACCTACTCCAACAAATCTATATTATTAATATCACCATTCACCAAACTATCAAACAATAATACAAGTATGGTTCAAAAACACCATAGCTAATAATATTTGTTTATACAAATATAATACTTCCAGAAATAAAACTGAAATCAATAACTACTAAAACATAATAATATAACTTTGATTAGCTAAAAGTAGCATCAAGAAGTAGTTCTTTGTGTTGAGCTCCAAAAATTCCATATCACCGATTTGTCTTTCCATCTTCAACCTCTATATCTTATGGCTTATGCATTCATCTAAAAAATAAATAAAAAACATCAATAGTTTAAATAATTACGTATAATCAAATATTTTAATCACTAATAATATTTATAACAAGTTTTACCTCATGCTCACTAACATCTGAGTCAAATTCTTTATTTTGCAAGGTAAACCTACGATAAGTTGAATTCATAATACAATCATTACCTAACAAAAACAAAAAATTAGAACATTAGAATTAAACAAATATAACAATAGATATATTATAATTATTTAAACATCAAATGTATAAAAGCAAATATTACCTTCATTCTTTATAGTTTCCCAAAGCCAATCTCTATAACACATTAATGCTTCTAGAGTCTTTGGGTGTAATTGGTTGCGATGAGGACTTACAAATCTCCCACTTGTGCTAAAAGCCAACTCAGACGTAACTATAGAAATAGGGATAACAATTATGTCTCTGGCCATTCGTTGCAAAATCAGATACTTGGTATTTGTCTTCCACCATGATAACACATCAAAGTCGTCCATCTGTGGCATCATAGGCTCTTCCAAATAACAATCTAACTCAGTCTTCTGTGGCGCACTAGTCATGTATTGGTTCACCAACCACTGATTATAATGAATCTTAAGGAAGACTCTAGAACCCAAAGTCACACTACTAACATTTAAACCACAACTTTGACTACTAACACTAGAATCATGCGATATTGATGAACTTCTCTTCCTACGCTTATACTTCTCTTCATACTTATGAAACAATTCATAGCATATTTTAAAAACATTATCTACCTCTTCACCATAGGTGCTCCCATAAATGATAGAATAATAACACTCTACCAACTTCAATTTATACCTTAGATCTAAAATAGTTTCTACGGTCATCATTTCATGAATCACATTCCAATATTTTTCAAACTTTTCTATCATTTTTGTTGCCATACCACTAATAATTTCATCTTGATCAAGGGACCATTCAATCAAGGACATTCTAACTTCACAAACCTTGGGAAAGTATAAATTGACAGTAGGATATTCACTCCCAGAAAATATCAAAGTGATATCATAAAATAATGACAATCTCTCACAAATAGATCAAGCCAAATCTCATTCATCACTTCTAGGAAAATAATTAAAATAGGATTCCAACAATGCTAAGAGAGAAAAAACATATTCATACATTAAAGCAACATCAAGCATAAAAAATGTAGAATTTCATCCTGTCCTACAATCATGTATTAAGGCTCTACTATATGAAATTATTTTTTGACGACAAACCTCCATGAACTTTTCCAGCCTTTTTGGTGTGGCTTTCCAATACATCACACTCTCACGTATGTTCTTAATAGATTTTTGAATTATGTCCATACCATAGCTAACAAGAATGTTAAGCACATGAGCAGCACAATGCATATTAAAATATCTCCCACGCAATAAAAACACTTTGAATCAAATATATTTTTCAAATCTCCAATCAAAGCATCATTAGTAGTACAATTATCGATGGTCAATGTAATAAGTTTTGAATCATCCATTCCATCAAGAAATTGACCAAAATATCATATAGAACCTCAGATGTATGTGGACATGGAACATAGAAAAACCTTCAACAAAATATATTGATACAACAAATAAACCAAAGAATAACATTTAATTACATAATATTAATATTTTAGAACTATAGATGAATATGAATTTAGTATACCTTATTATTCAACTTTATAAGGTCTGATGATTATCAATCCAGTGAGCCGTGATAGCTATGAAACCCTTTTTTTTATTCTAAGATGTCCACATATATGTTATGATTGAAACTCGACTCTTGTTACTACTCAACAACGACAAAGTTTTTTCTTTTTCATATTCAAACAACTTGAAGATATCGCTTTGCAGAGTGTTCCTTGAAATCATTTTAAATGATGGTTGAAGAGCTGATGAATATCTTCTAAAGCCTTCATTTTCCACTATACAAAGTGGATACTCATGCATAACTACCATATTACATAGCTCATGCCTTGCAACTTCTTAATTAAATTCTACAACCATATGATTTCCTTTTCCTTCCCCCTTTTGATCAAAACTCAACTTAGTTTGTCTTATCCCTTGCATAGGCCTTAAACGTACACATTTCCTCATGTGATCAAGCAAATGAGAATTACCATTTTTTTGGATCACCGCTCAAACTCTTATTACAACCTTTACAAATTGCTTTTTTCAAACCATTAATTTCTGCCGCATTAAAATGATCCCAAACAATTGAAGTTTTCTTCATTTTTTTTCACTAAAGAAAATAATAGATCCACTTCTTCTACATCCTCATTGGTTGATGGTTCACTAGGTGTAGCACTACTAGATGCATTAGAAGAATATGGTGGTCAACTTTGTGAATCAGTATTAGGTTGGCTACTTGATGCCATCAAACTAATTAATAATCTCAAACGCTGCACAACAAGAGAACATAATATTTACTTACTCTTACTTATTTATATTAACTTACTCTTAGTTAGTCATTGTAAAAGGTATTATAATAAAGAACCTAATTACCTAATTACCTAGATCTAAAATCACAAAAGTTTGTAAAAGGTATTATAATAAAGAACCTAATTACCTAATGTACCCATACATATTATATAGATAGTTAACAATTACCATAAAATTCATAAACTAATGCAATACCAAACAAAAGAAGATTCGAACCTTAACCTTGGATGCCCAAAATGCTAATTTCAATTATTAGGAAACAATTACCAATTTGTGAGTTTTGATTTGGAAATAATTTCATCATTATAACAGTTGCGCTAATTCCTTATGATCTTTCAAGCATCTTGATTTAGGATTCATAAATTTAACTTGGATTATATTGCTCTGAATTACTTAAGTTGATTTATATGTAGGAAGGTCCTTGGATTTCTCATCTCATCCTTTTTAACCTTGTCTATCATATGTATTGTAGGTTAAACTATCAAATACTAGTGATTACAAGGGAGTAACTTATCTAGAGGTCATTCTTTGCATTGAGGTTTATCATAAAAGAAAATACTGGTAGAAGGTAATTGTTTTCTAGTGCTAAAATTAAGCTTTTCGGTTTTATTTTATGTTTGTTAAAGAATAGTCACATTAGGAATACAAAATGTTGATACAGTTAACATGCGATGTAACTGGTGCTATTTGTTTCTATCCTATCATTTATAGTGGCTATTTTGTATGCTTATGCATAAACCAAGTATATTTTCAATTGGCTTTATAGCTTCTTTATATATGCCTACATATAAACCACTATCCAATACCCACTACATTAAAAAAAAATACACCTACTTTATTCTTGTTATGGGCAAAGACGACATTTTGCCTTTTTAGAAAGCGTGGTGGCTATTTTTACATTTTTTATCAGAACTTTGTATGGTCCCTTTTCACACTGCTTTCCATTTGTTACATTTTGAAATATTTACCCCAACTACAAGGAAGGATTCACTTCTTGGATAGAGGTTAGGAGGAATTAGCGGGGGTTAATTTTTATGCCAATTTTGTTTGATAACTTTCTTGGGATTTAGTTTAAGTTAGGTTAAGTCAAACATTTATCTCATTTAATCTTGATTTTTTTAAGATTATTAACCTCCAAATCTATAGTCCGTATAAGAGATCCAACAATTAATTTTCACTTTCTTATAATTTTATTTCCAACCACATGTGCATCTACATAAGTTAACACATATGTATTTTAGGTATGAAAATATGTATTGTAACACTAATATTTGTATATCATATCACTAAAGATTGTGCATTTTAGTTAAGGATATGTGCATTTCTCTTATATTACTACTAATTAATATGTATTTTAGCTATATTTTCGATTGGCTTGATGGCTTCTTTATAGATGCTTGCATATAAAACTCAACAATGCCAATAGAGGGTATAGGGCATACCACTTACCAAACGTAGGGTAGAGTCAGGAAGTCAGCACTCGGCAGCAAACCCAACCAATTTCAGCTACACCGCTGCAAATGTTCGTTTGCAAGGCTGTAATAGATCTAGAAATAAGTTATACAAAAACACTCAGGCAGAGAAATGGAGAAGGGTGAGGAGAGGAATAACATATGAAGGGCTGTAAATCTTGACGACTTGACATTAGAAGGGCCGGGTTGTGATTGAGTTCAAGGCTTTGAGCTGTAACTATTAAAGCTAGTGACATTGGGAGGTGGCAGGCCGATCTAGGAGGAGGTTGAGGTCAACTGGAAAAGACAATTGAGGAAGGTAGCTACCGTCAAGCCAGCAGAGGTCGAGGACTCAAGGGTGAAGGACTAAAGGGGAGGGCACCCTACGTCTCTATAAGGCAGCGACTAGTGGCAGCTACGCTATGTGCTCAAGTCAAATAGGGTCGGGGGGAATGGCCGAATGGGTTTTGGGGACAAGGGATAGCCGAATCCTTAACTTAAGTTACTAGAACTGGATTAGTTACTTTGATTATACTGGATAGAAAATTATATTAATTTATTGGACATTCTAAGTAATTTTAAATTATACTAACTTGTTAGTAGATTATAGATTAGTTACTAGATAGAAAATTTTAATTATACAAATCTAATTATCTAATTTAGATTTAATAGAGTATTAAGATTTTAACTTAATTACTATTATAACATTAATGAATATATTAATTATGATATATATATGAAGGGTAAAAAGGTAATTTTATATCGGATTTCATCCGACGGGTACTGATACAGATATGGATGTGGGTACGGATATAGAAACCTATTACCCGTACCCGCACCTAAACCCGACAAATTTTTTTCTCCATACCAGTACCCGTATCCGTTTATATATCCATCAGGTTTTATCCGTTGAGCATTGGGTAAAGCCCACCCCATATACATCCCTACATTAGACACACTTAAAACAATGATTCATAGAAAGCTAAAATGTTCATAGCATAAGAATTATAGTGTGCGATGAAACCTTATTACAACCCAAATGGGGTATATAGTCAAAGTTCTGAAAAGGGATAATAGGGTACAACAATAAAATGAAATCGAAATGCAATGAAAATGTTAGTAAACTGGGATAAAAAGAGATTCTAGCTACATCACTCTCGGGCCCCTATACCAAGTCTGACCATCAATAGACGTCCCTGCCTGACGCATCCAGTATGTCATAGACATCAAACATGGTACCTCCTACCTGCACAAATTCAGAAGGGCCCTATGCTTGTGCGAATGAGTACCACCCATGAAACAGGTGGTCAGTATGCGACGTACTGAGTAAGGTAACCATATGGGTAAGGCCAGCAAGAAACAAACAAGTAAGATATACAAAGCATGATTCAGGTTCATATCATCAGGCGAGACTTAGACTAATATTTATCCTACACATTTCATATATTAATTCCACATGAGTACAGAAACCCAATTATTATAGTCGGTGGACCGGAAACACTCCATAGGGAAGAACACACCTGACCACCATTATAGTCGATGAATCAGAATTGCTCAGCAGGGCAAACACACCTGACCATTATTATAACCGATGGACCAAAAAAATAACCTCACTAGACCTGACTCAAATGGTGTTCCACTATAAATAATTAGTATCTTTCGATGTCTTATTATTCTGGTTCACACATTTCTCATATTAATTTTACATAAGTACAGGAACCCTACTATTATGGTCGATGGACTGAAAACACTCCATAGGACAGAACGCACCTAACCACTATTATAGTCGGTGGACTGAAAAAATATATCCTCGCTAGCTCCAACTCACGAGGTGTTCCACTATAAGTAATTAGTGTCTTTCCATGACTTATTACTATACAAATTTTGGTTTATCAAGCCTAGAATCCCCCACTATTATAGTCAGTGGATCGGAAACACTCCACAGGGTAAAATACACTTGATCACTATTATAGTCGGTGGATCGGAAAATACATAACCTCACTAGGCCCTCTCTCGATAATGTTTCACTTTAAGTGTCTAGTATTTTATTGTATCTTATTCCACAACCTCGACTAGACATGCACAGCCTACTAGACTTCCCATGCTCACCCTTTTATTCTCAACTTCTCAAAACCTATCCTATATCTTAGGACTTCTAC
This sequence comes from Tamarix austromongolica, assembly GCA_039764185.1. Classification (NCBI taxonomy): domain Eukaryota; kingdom Viridiplantae; phylum Streptophyta; class Magnoliopsida; order Caryophyllales; family Tamaricaceae; genus Tamarix; species Tamarix austromongolica. The sequence goes on along the minus strand of CM077813.1, from coordinate 19,077,533 downwards.
ACCCTCTAGTACATCCAGACATTCCTTCCCACTCTTTCCTCATTACCATAACTACTCAACTCCGAGGCCCACTTTCTATATCTCTTAGTCAACTCAACATCACTCTCTAGGGTTTTCCTCTGGGAAACCCCAATTTAGCCTATATGGCCCAGCCTTCCTCTATCCCACACAACTCATGCTCCTCCAATTCATCCTCACTTGATTCATCCCCAAGAACCCCATTTTACTTCCCATATAACACACGTGGCCACAAAACCCTAGTTGGCCATCCCAAAAACCTAGCAGCTCTCTTTCCTCATACCATGCTCTCCCTTAATCACTCTTACTTACCACCCCCTCTTCCACATGACACATATCCATCACAACTAATGACCCTAAGACTTCCTTCCCATCTTTTCCCACTCACCAGGAGAACGCAAGACTCTTCTTTGTCACCAAAACCATCACTTTCCTCAAATCACACCCAACATCACAACCTAACTATCCAAGTCCCACATGTGATCACAAAAACCCTAGTTCACTCCTCAAAACCCTAGTACTTCTCCTTTATTTTATGTCACCCCCTCAATACCCAAATACATTTTCTCACTTGGCTCACCTTTCCTCCATGCGACACCTCTCTCATCTTTTATTCTCCATTCTAACCATTCCCGTTAGTTTTTCCCTCCTTACACACTTCTCTCACTTAGGGTTTCTTCCCAAAACCCTAGTCAAGTATCCCATGCATTTTTACACCAACCCACGTACTATTTTTCACATATGGACTCCAATTACTCTAACAAGTCTTCCCTTACCTTACTTAATCCTCAAGTCAAATTTTCCCACATAAAAGTTATCCCCGTGCAAAGGCTAACCATCCCATGCAAACCCTAGACTCTCCATACATGCTTTGGTCCATTCCCTTAATTTATTCCCATTATTCCTCCTTTTGTCCACCCATAGGTCATAAGATATTTAGGTCATCATTACCATTATCTAGTCAACTCACTTTCCTCACTATTTTCCATTTCTCTCACAACTATATCACACTATTTAGGCTTACTATCATATATGTCACGAGGGTAATATTACACGGGCACAATTCAAGTACAAATAATAATATCACATTACACATATCATAAACACATACAATTTACCTTAACTGTATGCTTAGCAAGCTACGCTACAAGAACATGATAATATATATATATATATAAAGCACACACATCCAATCAACACATATAACACATTCTCACACACAAAAGGCCTTAACCATATCCTTATATAAAACAACACCGGGCTTGGAACACGCTTTTACGCCTCCTTAGGGTTTTGACTTGGTTCACATATAAGAGGAAAATACTAAAGGTTAACTTCCCTCTAACTAATATTATCATTGTTTCCTAACTAACCCTTATCATGCCTAGTATTAGGGTTAAAATAGTAGTAGTTTAATGAGTAAAAGTAAGGGTATTATTCTCAAAGTAGCTAATCATACTATTACTAGTCAAAATAGTCTTGGTAGTTATATTGGTCCATATTAAAGTATTATTAGCAATATTTATATTACTAAAGATAATAGCTTTAATAATAATAGTAATAGTAATATTAATAGTGATGATACCAAATATAACCTGAATCATAAAAATAATAATAATAGTATTAGTAATACTAAAATAGTGATAATAATGATACTAATAATAATAATAATAATAATAATAATAATAATAATAATAAGGGTTCTAATAATCATAATAATAGTAACATTAGTAATAATAGGGCCAAAGTTAGTAATAATAATAATGTTAATAATGATAATACTTCAAATTTGAGTAATAATAATAATAGGGTTTCGAATAATTATGTTAATATTAGCATTAGTAATAATAGTGCCCAAAGTTAGTAATAATAATAATAATAATAATAATAATAATAATAATAATAATAATAATAATAATAATAATAATAATAATGGTTCAAATATTAATAATAATAATAATAGAGTCATCATAATACTAACAACAACAACAATAACAATAATAAAATTAAATAATAATTACATTAATTATTTTCTAAGGTCAGGGTGGTTAGGGCACAACCTAGGGGTGGTAGTAACCAAGCGGCAGTAGCGGCGGCAACAATGGAGGAGGAGGTGGGGATGGAGAGGCAGATTTCTAGGTTAGAAGAGGGAAAGTGAAAGGGTGGTTGTGGTGGTGGTGAATGCTCTAGGTTGAGAGGGTTGGAATGGTGGTGGCGGCGTAGCGAAGGTGGAGGCACAAGCGGCAGTTGTTGTGGTGGCCGAAGGTGGTGGAGGGAAAGGAAGAGTGAAGGAGAGGGAGGTAGGGATAAAGGAAGGTAGGGGAGGTAGAGGAGGCTTTGTTGGGTGTTTTAGCAGGTAGGGGAGTGGTGGCTACGGCGGGGATGGAGGCACATAGCGGTGAGAAAGGCGACGAAGGAAGAGAATGGGCAACTTGGGCAACCAACTTTGTACGGCTGTGGCAGTTCGTGTAAGGGAATTAGAGGTGGTGGGTGGTGTGGTTCGATGGAAGGTGATGCAGGGAGGAGTTTGGTAGGTGGTTCAGGTGGTGGCGCTGGGTAATGATGGCGGTGGAGGCATCTGAAGTGGCGGCAGCACAAGGTGAGGTGAATTTTTCTGGGCAGGAAAGGAAGCTCGATTAAGGTCGGGTATGGGGCATTTAGAATATTTTGGTATTTTTAGAATATTTAAAATAATAAAGATGAATAAAATAATAATTAAATTATCTTTTTATATTAATTTACGATATTTTGAATAATTTTTCCTAAATTCCATTTTAAGTAGCAAAACACCCTAATTTTTCCTAATTAAATTATTTATTATTTTCCTCATGATTTTGCCTTAAATATTTCCCCTTATTTTAAATAAAACAATTTATTTATTAATTTCTCTAATAAATTCCTATTTTAATATAATTTTCTAGATTAAAGTTTTAGGGTATTTCAATACCACACCCACCACACAAAAATTATACTTGTCGCGGGGGATAATACACCATGTGATATCACACCCACCACATGAGGTCAAATTATGTTAAGGGAGATTGTACTAAAATACCTCACCCACCACACCTTAAATGCCTCTATCGTGAGGGATAAAATTTGGGGTACCACACCCACCTTAGCAATGGATAACACGAAGTGGCAGGGGGTTATACTAGGATACCTCACCCATCTGAACTGGACATCGATGCACGCAATGCCCCGAAAATTCTAGTTTTATTACTTATTATTAAATAAGATTTTATTATGAAAATTAATTAAGTAAGTTATCTTTATTAAAATAAAAAGGAAATTTATTAGGGCGAATCAAGAAGAAATTTATAAATATTTTAATTAGGAGAAATTTGGGTATTTTAGCTAATTAAAGATTTTATTTTAGAAATTAATAAAATAAATTATTTTATTTAAAGTAAGAAGGATAAAATAGTTTCAAATTAATATTAATTTTATGAATAATTTAATTGAAGAAAATTAGAGTGATTTACTAATTAAAATGGAATTTATGAAAAATCTTTTAAAAATCCTAATTTAGCTTAAAAAGAGATTTAAATATTAATTTATTTAAATATTATTTTTTTAAATGTCCCCAATATTTTAATTAATCTAAATACCCAATCTAATTAGTTGTCCTTTTTCCCTTTTTCTTTTCCTTTTTCTTTCATCCTTTTTCCTTTCTTTTTCTTTTTTTTTTCTTCCATTTTCTTTTTCCTCTCCTTTTCCCCCGATTGGGCCTGCCTTCCCGCGGTCCAATCTTTCTTCTCTTTTCCTTCGGTCGGCCCAACTCGCGTAGCCATTCCCCTTCTCCTACCCGTCCCAACACTGCATTTTAATTGTTTTAACCATCGCAAAGCATCGTTCAATTTAAGCACCTTAGCCCCTCGCCGAACCACCTGGTTTCCTTCCTTTTTCTTTCTTTTCTTTCCCCCGAACTGCCAGTCCAGCCCACCTTTCTTCCTCCTCCTTCCTTCTTCTTCCCCAACGCTGAACCTACAACCTCCCACCTCCCCCGAAAATGGCGCCACCGGCCACACGTGTCGTGACCGGCCTTTCTCCAGCCCATTCTCTTCCCCTCGACGCATACTCCAATTTGAACTGCCCTACTTCTCTTTTCTTCCCCACGTTTACCCCAATTTCCCTCACAAAGGTTGAGCAAATTTTGAAATTTTTACCACCTGATCAACACCATAACCATCCCATTTCTCACTAGCTTTGACCTCCTAGTAACCTCCAGAACTCGAGCCTACCTTCCACCACTATAAATACCCCTCATATGGCTTGGTTTCGAGATTTTGTCCACGAAACCCTAAGTTTAAGTTTGTCTGACGCCGCCACTTGAGACGCACTTTCCTCCGCCGTTAGCCAACATCACCACCGTCTCTTCCTCCCAAAATCTTCCCTGCAATGCCTTCTAGCTAACTAAACCACCCACATCCTTCGATTCTCCTCGCACGGGCCTCCATAACCATGCAAAGTTTGCTAGCCCTCTTGCTACCCCGAAACCTTAAACCACCTTCCACCACCACATCCACCACTTCTGCCACCCTCTAAACCACTCAAAATCTCCTACTAATTCTCCTCCATCGACCCATAAACTTATTTTATTTTTCTCCTTCCCCATTTCCTATTTTTCTTCATTTTCACCCCTCTTAGATCATTTTTCCGGTCACCTCCAGGCACCACCGCCGGTGCCACCCATCTCCGCCAACTCAAGGTGAAACCCTAGACCTTTTTAACACTTCCTTTCGATTTATTGAGAATTATTCTACTTATATCCTAATTTTTAATGTTAATTCGATTATAATTATTATTATTATGGTTATCAAATGTAACCTAATTGCTAAATTTTGTTGACAGGTTTGGGAGTATTCTTGAGTTAGATAAATTATTATTCTCGAATTTTAGTTATTTAATAGAAGTATTACATGTTTACTATTTATAATAATAATAATAATAATAATAATAATAATATTATTATTATTATTATTATTAGTATAATTATTTATTTAATATTGTAATTATTTCAAAGGGGGTCGAAACCTAAAATTCTAATTAGGTCTCACACCCTTGCATTTTATTACTATTATTAGCATTATTTTCTATTATTAATATTATTATGGTTATTATTTTTACTAATTTAATATTCTTATAAGTATATATATTATTAACACTATTATTATTACCATTGAATAGTAACTTTATTATTTGGGCAGGCTCAAAAGCCCACTTTATGATTTTAAGATTTATATTATTATTATTATTATTATTATTATTATTATTATTATTATTATTATTATTATTACTATTATTATTATTATTATTTTACTAATGTTAGTATTATTAACAATATTTTATTTTAGTAATATTATCATCATTATTATTATTATCTTTACCAATATCATTTTGGGTGAAGGGTAGAAACCCTTATACCATCATTCATTTAAACTACAATAGTATTTTATTAGTAGGTTAGTAGTATTTTGTATAATCAATTATATTATAATATTATTTTAATTAAAAACCAGATATTAGGATAAGTTAGTGAATAATAATATTTTTAGGAGGGAGTCTTATTTTAGCTTTTCCCTCATAATAGGTAAAAACAGTCAGAGCCCTAAAGAGGCGTAGGAGCGTGCTCCAAGACCGGTGTCGTTTTAGGTAAGGGTGTTACTAAGGCCATTTGTGTATTTATATGCATTATGTGCTTCATATGCCATGTATTCTATGTTTATCATTATTAATTATTTCATATGTGTTACAAAGTGGAATTAAAGTATGTTGGTATGAATAAATCGTGGCATGAGAATTATGTGTATATTTACGTTATTATTATTGTATAATTTGGCCTTAAGACATGCATGTTAGGGTTGTAAAATAATGATGGGGGGTGTAACCATGTGGTGTTAGGGTTTTGCATGAAATGACATGGTGTTAGGATTCGTATGAAATGGCATGATGTTAGGGTTTGCATGGAAGCATATCTACATGGAGCTAGGGTTTGCATATGAATTAGGGTTTGCATGGAAGTTTGATATACGTGGAGCCAGGGTTTGCATATGAATTAGGGTTGCATGGAAGTGTGGTCTACGTGAAGCTAAGGTTTGCATATGAATTAGGGTTGCATGGAAGTATGGTCTACATGAAGCTAGGGTTTGCATGTTAATTAGGGTTTGCATGGAAGCATGTTACGTGGAGTTAGGGTTACATGAGAGCTAGGGTTTGCATGGAAGCGTGGGTCACGTGGAGCTAGGGTTTTCATGGGAGCTAGGGTTTGCATGAGATTGTGGTTTACGTGGAGTTAGGGTTTGCATGGTAGCTAGGGTTTGTAGGGGTATTAGGGTATGTCATGGTTAAGTATGGGGGATGATTAACTAGGGTTGAAGTGGTTAACTTGAGTTGAGGAGTAAGCATGGTAGGAACCTGATTTACATGCCTTGAAATGAACGTCTGAATAAGATACTTAAAATATTAAAAACTTAAAGTGGAAGATGTTGAGTCGGGCCCAGACCGATCCACAGGCTAAAATAGTGGTAGGGAATATTTTCCTCACGACCGATCCACCGGCTATAATAGTGGTAGGGCATTTACCCTCGTGACTAATCCACCGGCTATAATAGTGGGGGATCCCGAGCTCAACAGACCAAACTATATATGTTGTTAAGATGTGGGAAGACACTAATTATTTACAGTGGAACGTCGTACGAGAAAGGGGTCAGACCGATCCACCGGCATATAATAGTGGCAGGTTATGTTACCCTCGCGACCGATCCACCGACTAAAATAGTGGGGTTCCCGTACTCGTATGGACTTGATAAAGAACATGATGTGAAAATATCCCGATAAAGGATTGATGAAGTAATTAATCTAAATTGTATTGGATCTTGGCACTTTTACCTAATTATTCATTTGCCTTTATGTTATTGTATTGGTTTTTATGCCATGTTATTAGTTTTCATGGATTATATGCTTATGTGTCGGCCTTAGTACTTGGTTACCTTACTCAGTACGTAGCATCCTGATCACCCGTTTCATGGGTGCTGCTCATTCCCACAAACAGAAGGCCCTTTTCTGACTTTGTGCAGGTGGGCGAGACATCAGTTGGGATTGTGGGTTGAGCTTGTTTTGGCTCAAATTTTGAGAGTTGTGGCCATATTTTTATGCTATGTATTTCCTTTTTATTAGTTCCTTCGTATCGGATTTATCCATTTGGATCTATTACCTTGTATTGAGTATTTCAAATGATTATTTTATCGGTTGTAAGTTTAGTTCTCTTTCGAAATGAATTATAATTCTTCACGCGTACTCTGATTTCTTTGTTATAATCTTTTAATTCATTTTGTGAACTCTTTATTTGAGTTTAATAGTAATCTATATTTAGCCTTAGCACTTGGTACTGAAACGGTCGGAGATAACCGGTTTGGTACTAAGTGTGGCGGTAACATCCCTAGAATTCACGAGTTTTAAATTAAGTATTTTAATTACTTCTGTTTTAAAAAAAATAGTGAATTTCGGGGTGTTACAATGCCACACCGACCATCCATAGTATAATCTTATACCTCAAAGATATATGCATTTCCCCAATCAACTGCAACCCAGTAGAGAAGGAAATAGGTACTAAATGAAAATAAATAAAAAACAAGGAGACACACCCATTAAACTAGCTACTCCAATAGTTAGAGAAAAATACTCAAACGAAATGTTAATCCATTAATTATTAATTACCACGTGATATCACAAATTACACAATAATTCCATTATTATCTAAATTGGATGTTTCCAAATGATAACACCAAACACATCACAAAGCATATAAGCCATCAATTATGTGCTAAAAGATGACACCAAACTTAACTAAATCAAGGCCCAATTATCATCATTTTTGTCTGTATTAATTTTAAGGGTAAACATGGTTGTAATCATGATTAAAATATTGCAATTGCATAAAAACATTAATATAGAAAGGCCCAACAAAAGGATATTAATTAATAAGTTAATATGGCACAAATAGGTTGACCAATCGATTAGTCTGTAGGATTAGTCGACTAGTCTGGTCATGCCAGACTTAAACATAAGATAAAACCAATAGACCGGTTGATTATTTGGTCCCATCGATCAAATGTTCATAGAAAACGAGTCGATGGGTTTGACCAAATTGGTCGATGGGTCTGAGTAGAGGCTAGACCACTTTAGTCACATAATAATCAATGAATGGGTTTGATAAATCGATAGACTGTTCATAGACACTAGCAGACTAGTTCAATGAACCAAGTGACTTATATCACACGTAGCTAATCAAAATCCCCAAATTGAGCGACTACTCACACAACTAGTCAAATTGTCCAACAAACTACTTGACTAGTCTAGGTAAAACAACACTAAGACCTACGATCCGCATGCCAAAATTTTACCCAACTTTACCCTATTAATCCTAGCATACTTCTATGTGATAAAACACATATAGAGACATGTTGCACATATAGAATCACATGTATACATGGTAATATTGGTATTAAATAAAAACATGCCCAAAGCTACCAAAATTATACATAATATCAAGGAACCCAAAACATGCTTAAATTTCAAGAAGAAAACTCTACCATATGCACAAATCCTAGAATCTAATAACTCATACTCAATATGGAAACACCAAGAACATGGAACCACAATAAGTAATAAAATACTTTATTTATATTAAAGACAAGGATGTCTTACCTTCAAGTAATTCTTCTAGCACAAAAATACTACTAACTTGATGGTTAGTTACCAGGACCTCAATTCTTAAGAGAATCAATAATTGAAACCATTAAAACTCCTTTTCAAAACTTAAAAAAAAAACAAAGTCTGAAGGGGGAATGAGAAGATAAATGATCTAATACAGCATTTTTCTCATAATTAAAACCTAAAACCAAAACCTAAGGTCTTCAACTTTTCTCCATACTTTAACCCTTCCTTTCTTAAGAAAAGCAAGGCAAAGCTAAGGCTAATATTAGGAGAAGAAAGAAGAGACAATAATTTTAACCAAAGGATAGGGAACAAGAGATAAGCTTCTCTTTTCCCAATAGAGAAGAAAAGAGAGTAAAAAGGGAGAATGTCTAACACTAGGAAAATTTTCACAAAGGAAAAGGGAGAGAATTAACACATGTAGATGATATAGAGTGAATTAAATTGGAAATGGGGTGTATAGGAGAAAAGTTCTAGTCAACATGCCCAAGTGTGAGATAAGGAAGTCTAAGTTAGGTTGAGTGTGGATAATCTAAAGTATAAGGAGATCACAAGTTGAGGTAAAGGAGGTAAGGTGCGACCAGAAAGAAACATGGCAGAGGTTTGGTAGGTTAGGGGAGTGGTGTAGAAAGTGAACACACAGCCATATCTATCATAAGAGAGAAGAAAGTGAGGGAGAAGAGAGAAGGTAATATATGCATCAAAAAGTTCTTTTAGGGAAATTTATCTAAATAAAAATTATAGCGTGATCTAAATAATGTAAAAATAATCCTTAAGCGCCAAAATATGATTATTAGCACAAATTTATTATAGTTAGAAGTTTTTATAAATTTTGAAAAGTGTTTCAAATCAAAATAAAAAAGATTTGGAATCGTAGGACAATCAGTCGATCAGTTTGAGAAATAAAATTGTTAGTTTCTAAGCGTACTAGTCAATCTGTTAGGTAAACCAATCGATCGGTGAGCTAGAAGTTTACAACTTTATTAAAATTTCAATCCCTTTCCAAAACTAAAACTTATTTATTTTATATCAACATAATTTTAAATACAATTTGAAGGATTTTAGGATGGGGTATAACAATACTAGCCCATTAAAAGAGACTTTACCATTAAAGTCCACAAAAGAAAATATTGATATAAGCTCAAAACATAACAAAACCCTAAGCCATCAAGCAAAAGGAAAATAACAACTAAGGTTTGGTACACAAGAGAAGGGTACTACCCCTTTTAAAAGAGACGATGCTACCGACACAATACACCTAAACAAAAATCTTTAGATACTTCGTCTTGATTTCCTCCTCAAACTCCTAGGTAGCTTCCTAAGCTCTATGGCATGACCACAAGATCTTCATTAGTTGGATAACCTTCAAACACATCTCAGGAGTCTTGGTGTCAAGGATCCTCAACATTTGCTCCTCATTAGATAACACCTTGTTGAGCTTAATCATCTCTAGTTGAATGATGTGTGATGGATCTGCCATGTACCTCCTTAATAAAGAGATGTGAAAAATGTTATACATGTGCGAAAGCTCAACATGCAAGATGAGTTGGTAAGTAACCTTTTCCAACTTGATCTAAAATCTCTTATAGTCCAATATACCTCAGGCTAAGTTTTCACTTCCAACCATAATGCATCACACCCTTGATGGGTGAAACCCTCAAAAGCACTCAGTCACCTATCTCAACCCCATTCATCCTCCTTTGTAGACCTACATAAGTCTTCTACCTATCCTAGGAAACTTTCATCTAATCTTGAATCGATCTAATTTACCCTGTAGTTTCCTCTACCATCTTTGGACCTAACACATTTGTCTTGCTTGAGTCGCTTTAGCACAAGAGACTACGACACTTTTGTCTATAAAGTGCCTCAAAAGGTGTCATCTCTATGGTTAATGATGGTTGTTGTTGTAGGAGAATTCTATCAAGTCCAGACAATCCTTCCAACTACCCTAAAGCTTGAGTACACATGCCTGAAGCATAACCTCTAAAGTCTGAATAGTGGGCTTAATCTAATCGTTTGTAGCCAAATGTACAGTAGTGTTCATCTTCATCTATATCCCAAAAGCTGCTTACAACTTCTACCAAAAGTGCGATAAGAATCTAGAATCTCAGTCTGATGCAATGACATTATGCACCCCATGGTACCATACCACATGCTTCCTATTAGAATTACCCATCTACTCCATACTCCAGGTCAACTTCATCAATATAAATATTGCCAATTTGGTCAACTTTCATTTATAACCTAAATTGAATCCAAACCATTATGAGTCATCGATAACTCAACCACAAAGTCCATCGACACACTGTCCCACTTCCATTAAGGAACCTCCAATGACTTAACCAACCCTATCAGATGCTTATGCTAGACCTTGACCTTTTTACTAGTCAAGCACTTGACTATAAAGTCTGCAACATCTTGCTTTATATGGTTCTACCAATAGATCCTCTTCAAGTCATTATACAACTTATCCACTCTAGGATGGATAAAATAAGGCACTCAATGACCATCCTCCAAAATATTCCTCTTAAGCTCCCAAAACTCTACATAACACACCATCTACCTCAAAAATGGATACTACATCCTTAATAATAAAAAATCCTATTGCTCTACCCTCTGCTATATCTCACTTAATCCGTTCGAACTTGAAATCTCCTGGTTGAATAGCTAGGATCTTATAAAAAATGGTTGGTTTGACTGTGAGAGAACTCATCCTTATCTCAAGATCCCCAAACCTAATGATCTTAATGCCCAACTCCTAAAGATCTTGCCAACTCTAGTCTAAAACAACTAGTGAACTTAAGGAGTGTGAAGTATTTCTACTAAGAGCATTTGTTATGATGTTGGGATTACCCTAACAATAGGTTAACTCCAAATCATAGTATTTAACCAACTCCAATCACCTTTGATGTCTCATGTCCAGCTCAAGCTGAATGAATATGTACTTAAGGCTCTTAAGGTTCGTGTCAAAATTGCACTACACTCTATATACGTAATGTCTCTAGATCTTTAAGGAAAAATCCACCGCAACTAGCTCAAGGTCATGAGTAGGATAGTTCCGTTCATGCTCATTTAATTGGGAAGAAGAATATATGATTACTGTTCCATGTTGCATCAACATACACCGCAACCCATACTTGGATGCTTCACTATACATCTCAAATCCCTCCATACCTAACAACAAATTAAGAATTGGATCATAAGTCAACATCCTCTTGAGATTATTGATAGCCTTAGTGTGCTTGTCATCCCAATGAAAGTGTAATGTATTCTTTAACAAGGCATTCAAAGGACAAACAATTCTAGAAAAATCCTAGATTAAACATTTGTAGTAGCCTATCAATCCCAAAAATCTATATATCTTCCTAACATTTGATGGTGCTTACCACTCTAATACAACTTGAATATTCAAAGGGTTCACCAAAAAACCCTCTTTTGAGATGACATGATCAAGGAAAACTACCTTGTCCAGCTAAACTCACACTTTGAGAGCTTGGTAAGCAACTGATGGGTTCTTAACAACACTAAATTCTTCCTCAGATGCTACTTGTGTTCCTCACTAGTCCTAAAGTAAATCAAGATATCCTTGATGACGACCACAATGAACTGATCGAGGTGTTTCGGGAATATGTAGTGCATGAAATCTATGAACATTACTGGTGCATTTGTGCGTTCAAAGGATATCACAATGAACTCATAATGGTCATACCTCATCCTGAAAGATGTCTTTGGTATGTCTCTTATAAGGATCCTCAACTGATGATACCCTAATTTAAGATCAATCTTTGAAAACACTATAACCCTACATAGCTGATCACAAAGTTTGTCAATCCAAGGTAAATGATAACGTTCCTTAATTATGACTTGGTTCAATCCTTGATAATCGATGTAGAGGTTCAACCCACAATCGTTTTTCCTATAAAAAAAGGACCGGTACTCCCCAAGGCGGTATAATTGGTTGAGTGTACCCCTTCTCCAACTGAGTGTGTAACGTTATCATCTCAGTTGGCATTAAGTGATAGTGTGCCTTCAACATAGGATCTGTACTTAGTAGAAGATCTATTGTAAAGTCTTTCTTATGCGTTGGTGGTATACCCGATCTCTCATTGGAGAACACATTTGGAAACTCACATATCACTAGGATTCCCTCAATAAATAACTCTTCAACACTCAAATCTCGACCACTGCATAAGTAGTAGGGGTGTGTATTGTCGGATATCCGTATCTAGAGTCGGAAAAAGTTGACCCGACCCGAAAAATCCGACGAATACTGACTCGATCCGTCCGAAATCCGATCCGATTTTATCCGAGTAATTAAAAGCCCGAAACCTATCCGACCCGATCCGATACATATCCGATATCCGATATAACCCGAGAAATCATAAGCCCGAAATAAACCCGACCCTACCCGCTATTCACCCGAAATCCGATATAATGCGAAAAATTATAAATCCGAAATGACCCGACCCGATCCATTATTTATTTGAAATATGATATTATCTGAAAAATTATAAATCTATAAAGATTCAACTTGGTACTACCCAAAAATTAACATTAACCCATAACTCAAAATTTTTAAAACTTCATAAAACATGAAATAATATAGATGTGCAACTAATCCATACTAGCACTTACATCAAAATCTAGAAACAATATACTTTCATAAAATTTATATCACTTATGTATATACAAATACAATATCCATTGATACCAATAGAAATAAAAGTAGAGAAAAAAAAAGAATAACACTACTATGCCATTTAAATATTAGTTTACTTCCATTATTCCATCTAGTACCATATGATAATAACAGTGCAGCATTGAACACTATATGTTAGTATCTATACAGCCATACTTTGCAATATAGCACCTACAACATCATAGGAAAGTAGGAAAAATCTAGAGTGAGAATTTTAGTTATTCATTATAAAAATTGAAGATTAATATTTTTTATTACATCAACATTGTTAAATAGTAAGAAGTCAATATTAGTTGGTCTTTTGTCAATAATATTCATTATTACTTACTTTATTTAATTTTTATCTTATTTAGCTTGATATGATCTAATCAAAATATATAATAAAAAAGCTACTATGTTGTTATTATTATTTTTGCCATAATTGATATTCATTGATTACTATTATTATTGTTATCATTATTTTTGTATTATTATTATTATTATTATTATTATTATATTGATTAAAATTATGTTGATATGATGTGATCAATCTCTTTTAAAAATAATATGAGAAGTACAACCTTAGAAGTCTTCATTTGTTATCAATTATCAATGACTATTATAAGTTAATATCATGTAAGGAGTGTATAAGATATAAATATAATATAAACTTAAAATAATACTAGAACTCAATATGACCAAGCTAATAATGGAGTTAAACTATAAGTTATACCTTAACATAAAAAGAAAAGTGATATGATTTGAAAACTTTTAAATTTGAAACGTCAGATACATCTCCAAAGATAAAATAATGATAAAAAATTCTAAGTCCCTAAAACAATTAATAAAATAATTCACTTTTAATTGAATAAGATAAATTAAAATAAATGATCTCAAAATAATTAGCTTTTAATAATATCTTGAAATAAAAAGAAAGAAAGAAAATGACACAAGCATGGCTCAAATATGAAATGACCTAAATTCAATCTAAATTCGACCCTAAAATATCATAATTGAAATTCAACTGAGCCCGATCTGAACCCGAACCGAAATTAGAACAACCCAAATTTACCCGAATCCGAGTCCATCCGATCTCAACCAGATCCGACGTGAGAGCTTAGAATGACTCGAGATTATCCGATACTGAGTTGATCCAAATCAAACCCGACACAGCCCGATCCGACAAAATGATCCAAAATTATCCGAAACCGATATGACCCGATTATTATGTTACCCGATCCGATAGTAACCTGACCCGTCCGATTGCCAGCTCTATCCGTATCCGACCGGATATTTTTTTCGGATATCCGATCCGACCGGATATTCGATATCCCATATCCGAATCCGTATCCGAATACACCGAATATCCGAAACATGGGATATCCAAAATATCAGATCAAATATTCGATCGGATATCAGATATATCGAATTATTGAAAAAAAAAATATCCGATTATTAAATTTACATATATAATCTATAACTAAAAAAAATTTCAACATAAATACTTGTTTAATTATTCAGCTTGCATACAAAAAGATAAAATACATGATTAATCATATCAAAAAAAATTAGCAATCAAGATTTGTGAACAATGACGCTCTAGAACTGTGGAACGACCTAAGTTAAGAGGTTCAAAAAATTTAGGAGTTTTTTTTTTCTGGTTTGGGTACTTGTGTGTGTGTGTAGGTCGTGACCTATTTGACTATTTATAGAGTGTGGATATTTATTTTAGACTTTAGTTTAGTAAATTATATTTGGACTCATGTACTATAGTAAAAAAAATGATCCAAGCTTGAAGATTGAAAGAAAAAAATCATATTATAAATTAAATTATGCCTAAATATAACTCACTTATTCTTAAAATCATATATTTTTTATGGATCGGATTATCCACTAAAAAATCGGATCGGATATCCGCTCCGCTTTTCAAAAACCGGATCGGATATTCAAAATTTTGGATCAATTTTTTCGGATACCGAATCGGTTTTTCGGATCCCGGTTTTTTTGCATAGCCCTAATAAGTAGAGTGGGTACCCCCTACATACCAATGTATCAAGAACAAAAACAAACGAGGACACCTGTAACACCCCGAGTCGATACAACCACACGGGGGCTACCTTGGAGTGCTTTCGGATTGATCGGCTGACCCCACAGATCAACACGAGTCCTTTCAGTGCGCTTTATCCTCACTCACGCACTTTCCGAGAAATTTTTAGAACTTCCCAGAAGGTCACCCATCCTAAAATTGCTCCACAGCTAGCACGCTTAACTGTGGAGTTCTTAGGATGGAATCACCAAAAGGATGGTATACCATGTTGATATAAGTAGCCATATCAATCCTTATAGCACTCCGCTCAATTTGGGGTATTACAACACCACCCTCATCAAGGGCCTAGACTTGCATCTCTGGTAAAAGACCCTAGTACCCTTTGGTCCTTTAAGAACCACACGCTCTTGTACGCAATTGATTATAGCTCAATATCTCGACAGCGTATCGATCCTAAGAATTACTTCAAAGTTACAAAGTTCAATCTCTATGAAGTATACTAGAAGCTCAATTACGCTAATGGCTACAGTCACATCTCTATACAGCTTAGTACATGGAAGTCTATCCCTAAAAGTAAGCATAACATAAGTCTCTATCCTATCAGAATCAATCATAGTTGTCCTAGCTATAAAATTAGTAGATGCAAAAGAGTGTGAAGCACCTGAGTTGAATAACACATAAGAAGAAAGGGAAGAAACCGTGAACTTACCTAAGATGACATATGCCTACCTGTCAGCTTCCGATTGACTCATCACATTTAGGCAGCTACCTAGAGGTGGTCTTGTAGCACTACCTCAACCATTCCCTAAATGAAAGGTACTAGGCTTTTGAACCCTATATTGCGAAGCAGTCCTACTAAATCCACTATGTATCAGCTGAGACCTTTGAGATGGTAGCATTTGAGCCACTATACCCTGTGAATGTACATAACCTTGTATGACACTACCCCTAATAGTATAACACTCAAACCAATAGTGCCCTATCCTACCAAAACCATGACATTAAACCAACTGTCTAACACAATCCATTCCTAGGTGGTTCTTACCACACCACTGACATATGAAACAACTCACAATTGGCTGACTATACTGCTCTCCATAGTGAGGTACCATTCATGACTGATAACTACCTGAGGCTTGTAACTGCTTCTCTCCCCCTTGGTGTCGACCACTTTTAAACCTTTGCTTGACTCCTGATTAGGTGCTACAACCTTGCTCAATCGTTGGTACCTCCAAGGTATAGTTATACATGGCTTGCAAGTCCTGCACACGAGTTCCACCATCATCTCTTAAAGTCTCAGACTCAGTCCCAACTATAATCAACTAACCTTCATCCTCTCATCAACATTGACCCCCAGAGCAAAACAAACTAGATCCAAATAGTAGTTGTAGTACTTCTTTACTTGCTTTTGGGATTACGAAAGAGTTTTATGTTTACAAGTAATGTGAGTCACAAACTTATCTAAAAAGAGTAAAAGTAAAGATAAAATATTTTTAATTCATTTTTAGCTCAAAAAAATTAAAAATACAATAATATTTAAAAATTTCTAGAGTTTAGGTAATTAAAAAAGTCATTTCTATGCACAAAACGTGATAAGAATCAAATGAAATGAAAATGATATTTTTGGTCAAAATCTTCATTTACTATTTTTAAAAATGTCTAGAAGATTTGGAAATTTTTTAATGAATTAATAATGATTTTAAAGAATTTATATGACCAAAAATAGCTCAGAATTTCTCAAAGAATACAGTTACGAGTAAGGATATAAATAATAGAATGAAACATTTGTAAATTGAAATTAGGGTTTTAGTTTCATTCAAAAGGCATAATAAACCTATAAAAAATTATACTTTTCTTATATTTATAATATTAAACATGTTTTTGAAAAGTGTGGTATTACAATAAGATAACAAAACACACATGATTTTCTAAGCATTTTACTTAAGGTTTTTGAGCTAAAGAAGTTAAAGCGATTGAGGTAGTTAAAAGGAATGAGAATTTCATCAACTTTGGGCAGTTCATTTTCATTCTTTAGGACTTGAAGGTGAATATTTCTTCTCTATATTTAAAGTCTTCAAGAGCTATAGTATGTCTTTACTTTTGGTACTTTTGAAGGATTAAGCATGCATAAATTGACTTGAATTTGAATATATATGTTCAAAAGCATGTTTCCCATATATTTAATGGCATATGACACATGGAATTTTATAAAATGCATGTTTCGAGAACAAAAATTATGATGTGTTGTTCCCTGATATGTTAGGGATAAGCTACAAAGAGCATGTTATACAAAATAAGCATTTGTGTAGATACACTCTAGAATGAAAAATCAAATTCTAATTTGTGTTAAATAATTGATGACCATGATGGATGAATCATATTTTTTATTTTGTTTCCTGCATGATTTAGATGGGAAAAATGTTTAAGACTATGTATGAAGATTCATGAAGCATTATCACATGTTATGGTGAGATAAAAGTTGATTAGAAAGCATGTTAGATTTTATGTACATTGAAATGCATGTAAATATACCTCTACTATTGTAATACTCCATATTTAAAAATAAATAAATTAACATCTATAAATCATTAGTCTTAGTAATCTAATATAATATAGAATATTATTAGATCATAATATAACTAAATTAAAACATTAAATATTGATTTTTTGTAAATTGTTTTTGACTTTCTAGTAAAAATGATTAGTAGCAAAGTTAATGATTTTTTAAAAGAAACTACATTACTCTATGTAATGTTTTACATCGATTAAGGATAAAAAATTTTCCAAATTATTTTATTTTAAATACTTCATCTATATTTATCACACATATGGGTATTCATATTATCGAATAATTTTAAAAGTTGTTTTTTGCATTTTTAAATCTTCAATACAATTTCAACCCTCTAAGGTTATTTAAGTCTATTTTATCAAGTAGAATATTTTTGTATTTTAGCACGACAAATATATTTAATCTCCAAATTATTTTACGTTGTGGCTTGTAAAATAATAAAATATTTTAATAATAATTTTTTCGTGTGGCGTTTAGATGCATAATTTAATTTTTATTATTTGCTTTTATAAGATTTAAGGTAAAAATTTTCTTGTAAAATATTCACAATATAATATTAGAGTGAAATAAAAAAAATAAAATTAATGAAATAAAATTATTTATAAGGCATAGCACTCGAACAAATTAAATAAAGCATCATGATGGTTGAGCGAAGTTTATAACTTTTATCGACGTTTCACCGATGCGACTGGCCGACTCAACTTCAAGTCCCCGAAGACTTTTCTTGGAAGTGTCATAGATCTCGCCGTCCCAATTTCTCTTGTGGGAACTTTCCGGTTTGCAGCACCAGCTGGGATGCACCATCATCGGCGAAATATATGTTTCAGATTGGCGTAATAGGCGTTGGTGATTGTGCTGCTGGTGGTGGTTGTAATGGTTGTCATCGTCGAAGCTCGAAAGCTCAATCTTCCCCACAGTCTCCCTCCATCCTCCTCTTCTTCTTCCTATTACTCCTCTGTCCTACCTCCGGCGAACTCTATCCTCTACGATTCAAAATCTCTTTCCTTAGCCTTAATGCACTCCGATTCTTCTGTCTCGCTCTACCCTTCCTTCTCCCCGTTTTCTCTCTCCTCCTCCTATGTACCTCCTCCACAAACCCTAATCCCCTCCCCTTCTTCCTCCGCCTGCTTCATTCATCTCAAACTTAAACCTAATTCCCCTACCTCTCGCGTTGTTTTTATTGCGGCTGGACCGCACAATGGTGACACCAAGCTTATCCTCCGATTCTACGTACTATCGAAGAATCAGAAATTCCTTAAGGCTCAGGTGAATTGTGGCCAAAGTGGAATGACATTTGATCCCAAATTAGGGGTCATTATTGATGGAAATCATGGGACGAAGGTTTTACTTTCAGGATCGCTTAACTACTTCGCAATGTACTCTTCGTCGGCGGGACAAGTTTGGATTTTTGGGTTGAAAATGGTAAGGAATGTGGACGACGGGTTGAATTTGAGGTTGGTTAAGTGTGCTGTTATTGATTGCTGCTTTTCTATATCGGCTGTTAGTATTTCATTGGGTTTTTTGATTTTGGAAGAGTTGAACGGGGTTAGGCTTTTTCCATTACGGAAGTTGGTGAAAGGGCGTAAGAAGAAGGATTTGGTTGGAAGACAGAACGGAATTCCGGGTGGGGGTTTGAAAAACAAGAGCCACAGTGGGGGCAGCAATTCCAAATTGCCTAATGGGCTAGTGAAGTCTTACAGTGAAAACTATGATCTTGATAAGAACTCTGGTCTCGTATTGAACGTTAAGGCTGGTGGCCATGTTGCTGATAGGATTAAAAGAGTATCTTCAAATGGTCAATCGGTTGCAAGTGCCGAGGGGAGTCATGATTCAGGTGAGTGCGCATAATATTAATTCTTGTTCATTTTGTAGTTGAGCTTGTTATCTTTTACATACTCTGAAGTTGAATATTGATATTGGATATTGTACATTTTTGCAATTCTATGACCGTCAAATGGAGCATGCCTCAAAGATCTATGCTGTTGGCCAAAGTTTCTTGTTTTTGGTTCCTGTGGAGTTTGTTCTTGGAGTGCGGTCATACCTGTGGCTAAACTCCATAAAGTAATATCATCTGCTGTGTAAAAAAAGGATAGAAGATCCATATTAGCCTAGCTCAACTATAATTGAGAGTTCATTAATTGCACTAACCACAATCTGATGGTTAATTTCAATTGCCAGCTCTTTGATATTATCAACATTGTCTTGATCCAACTATGTGTCTTGTAAAAGTAGGATCTCCCCATATACATATTTTTCTTGTTGCCATTGAGCGAAATGCACCTTTTCTTGTTCTCTTATTTTTAATGGATTAGTCCACTCATCTGGAAATAGGTTGAGCTAATAAAACCTGGAATTAAATGAACAATTTTTTAGGGGGAAAAGATGGTTCTTGGATATTTAAAATTGAAGGTATAGAACTATGGCTTATGAAACAAATAACTAATAACAGCTGACTACTTTCTGGTGTCTGACGGCACTTCTAGATTTAACATTCCATATTGAGAAAAAGTTGCTCAGACTTTATTAGTCCATTATATGACGTGCATACACATTCACCTGACCCTTGTGGTCATTTATCCAAGTGGCAGAGTTAGAAGAGTGCTTTATAGGATATGCTGTCAAGAAATTGGATAATAATTGCATCCTGTACATGACAAATTGGCTTTCAATCATTGTCCTCATCTTCCCTTCAGTATTAAGTTTTTCCCTAAAACTGATGACTACAGAAGCTTCCTTAGATTGCATAATAAGTGCATCCTGTATATGACAAATTGGCAGATATGTATCTTTATGTGAGTTTGATAATGTATTGGGCTATATACACTTCAAATCTCATTTTTTTGCCCATAATAGTGATATGTTTGCATATCAAATGATGTTTTCTATTATAGGAATTGTGTCGGCCTTTATATCAGAACAAATGTCATTATTTATAAGAAAACTACCACATGGACCCTATTTTCTCAGTGAAAGTTATTGGTGCCCCACTTTCACTCTCCTTGGATGATCACACTTGATACTTCCTGATCATATGTTAGCAATAATTAATTATCCAAATAACGAAGCATTATGGTTGTAAATTGAATTCTAAAATACTGGCCAAGAGAGTTATATGTTGTGTTTGGACCAGATATTGTAAGATCAAGTTATTCTAAGATGAAGGGATTTCCAAAATAAATTGCTTTGAAGGTGCTATGAGACTAGCAATCCTCTTTTTGGATAATGAAAGAAGGTGGAATTTGACTTAAAGGTTGTAGGAAGTAAATAATATATTTTGACTATTTGATGATGAAATAATATACCAGGGTCATTTTCTTTATAGCCATTGTTATCTCTTTTCAGCTAAGCTGCAGATTTTAAAGCTGCGGCAAGACTCTAGTGACTGGAGTGCATGTTTTGTGCCATTCAGCGCTGGCATGGTTGAAGGTTCAAGTTGTATGAAATCACAAGATTTCACGGCGAAGACTCCCATGGTCCAGGCTATATCGGAAAATAGGCTTCTGATTGTTGATCCAAATGGGAAATCACATATCATGCATGTATCCAGTGCAGGACTGGACCAAGTTACACAGTTGACTGGAACCACGCAAGTGCAGCAGCTGGCTGTTCTGCCTGATTTGTCCAACAGTATGCTCCTGTAATTCTTCATATTTATATTTGTTTTCATCTTTGCTTGGTTCTTTTTCTCAAGAATTATATTAATGTGTCCATGCACAGTTTGTTTTCCCATCTCCCTATTCCTAATGGAAAGATTGAGAAAGTTGTTGGCTGATAACTTTGATTGTTGGTTGAGATCTCATCAAATGGTTGCCAGTTTGAGTTAAGTTGTCAACAAAAATGTGACTGATGTGGAAAGACCCTATCTTGTATTAGCAGTTTCTGTCCTTATGTTACTTGGTTGGTATACCTCAATCATTGATTGAAAAGTCCAATCTCATTGCTTCATAGGTTCTCAAATTGTGTGGTTGTCTGATGGATTTCATTCTGTCCATGTGATGGAGTTATCTGATGTTGAGACCTCTAATGAGGAGAATGATGGAAGCTCCTCTCAAGGAAAGTTCACTCAAACTTCAGGTACAAACAGATTATGTTATTTCATAAGTTTCTACTATGATCTAAATGCTTATGATCCTATGTCATGCCTTATTCTGGATGTTACTTCTAACAGCAGCATATTCAACTATTTTTGTTTGTAAAAACTAAACCATGGAAGTTAGCTACCGTTATCGTCCATTGTTAGATTCTTTTCTGTATGCGTTCCTTAGACTGTTTTTTTTTTTTTTTTTGGTAGTTGATCTGCTGACCTGATTTGTTCTATTTCATTTTTCAATTTGTACCAGTGATTGGGGCAATATTTACTGGTAGCAAAATTCAAGATATTACTCCCTTGGCTGCAGGTGCAGTATTAATGCTTGGACAAGGTATTCTTAACTCTATCGTGGAACCTGTGCTGTATGGTGATGCATTGTAAACTTAGTCAGTGTTTATTACTGATAACTGAATTGGTAATTTGCTATTGGAGTTGAGCTATGAAATCAATAACACAATTCTTTCCTTGTCTTCTACACTGCTATAGCTGGGACTTATCATTATTATAATATTCATTTTCACCATTATTATGGATGACCTGGAAAGAACTTTGGGATCTTCTAGGGTACACTTTTTTCTTAAGTTTCAGCATATTATATTTATTTATTTATTTCCGTGCAGATTCTCTGTATGCATATGCAATTTCTTGAAGTTGTTTTTGGCTGGCTTTTGAATGATGGTGAGTCTGCTATGAAGTCACTAAAAAAGTGGGATGTTTCACACTGCTAGATTTTTTAGTTGTCCTTTTTGTTTCATTAGTTTTCCTTTATTCTCCTCTTGTGTTCAGCAATTTAGTAACTGTACTGTGTCTCTTAGAGCTAACACTTAACTCTGTTTGTGTGGCTTCTGCAGGTGTAGGATAAAGGTCCACAACGGAGTTTAAGGAAAATGTTGCTGCATCCTATATCACAAGTTTTAAAAACTGATCATCTTTATTGTTAAAATTTTATGTTCATGGCTGAAGTATAAGGTCTAAATGCGATTGGACTCTGCTGCTGCTTTCTACTTGGACAGTGAGTTATCATTTATTTTTTTTGGCCGACTTTTTGGTTAGCTTATAATTATTCATCATGATTATTGTGATTTACTCAGCATATCTAGTAGATTTAATTTACACTAGCCTTGTTTCAACAGGCATCTGTTATTATTCATCATGATTATTGTGATGTCAGATATTATTGGTCTCCTGCTGTCATTGACATCACGAGGCATAGGCGTTGACATATATTGATATGCATATGGCCTTTAGGATATTGAGCCCGTGAAGGTATTTCACTCTTCCATTACTAGATTGTTTATTCTAATGATTCATTCAGCACGCAGGCTGCATTGGTCCCTAGGAAAATGTGATGTGTATGCATGCACCTCATATTTTTCATTATATTCACTGTGTGGGGTTAAGTCGATTTTCCAAAAGTACCATTGTCATTTTGCTTACAGAAACTTGCCATTTCCTTCCTTTCCTGCTAAAACTGCTGGATGTCATTATTACAGGTGGCAAGCAGGTCGGTCAGGTTGGTTTACTGCAGGTTGGGTTGTTATCAGGTTGGATTGTTTGCGGGTTATTTTCTTTGTGAATCGTTTGTGGGTCGGGTCGGGTCATTTCGGGTCGTCTAATTGTTTGGGTCGGTTCGGGTTTGGGTTCAAGTCTTTGCAAATTCGGGTTGTATAGGGTTAATTTATCAGATTGGGTCAGGTTTGGGTTGAGATAGTTTGAGTTCGAGTTGTGTCAGATCGGGTCTATGGATGTAAACGGGGCGGATTTTATTTGAAATACGCTTGAGTTTTATTCATCAGATACTTAAACGAATATGGAAAATAGAAAAAAAAAAAATACCCGTTGGATATGGGTATGAGATATCCATGTCCGTACCTGTATCCATATCCATACCCGTACCTGTTTCCGTATCCGTACCCGTTTATCCGATATATAATTATCCTTTTACCTTTAATTTAAAAATAAATATAGTATAAATTAAGGTTAAAATTGTCATTTAGCTTAATTCTAAATGAGTTTATCTGTTGTGTAATTAATTTATCTTCTGCATAATATTCGTTAACGGGTAAATGGATTATTTATCTGATAACAGATGTCCAATGGATATGGATATGGATTTTTAAGTGGATACCCATTTGGGTATGGGTATAGATACGGGTATGAGCGTATCTGCCCTCAACCCACTCCGTTTACATCTCTATTAAGTTAGGATTGGGCCAAGTAAGCTTGTATTCAGGTGATTTCGTGTTCGAGTTAATTTGACGGGTCAGGTTTGAATTAACTTGACGAATCATATCTTTTTAGGTTTTGATAGATCTAGTTGTGTTCAGACCAAGCTAATCTTGGATCGAATCACTTTATATTTGGGTCAAATCGGACATTTACCACCAAAATTAATCTAAATTATTAACCTCGTTAGCAAGAATTAAGTTTAATTTAATGTAAGTATGTGATTAATAATGTGTTATTAATTGTTATTTGTTTATTATTATGACTTTATAATGTTGTGTTTTTACATAAAAAATGGGTAAAATTTAAATATCATTAGTGAATAAGTAAGTTTACAATAAAAGTAATAAAAATAAGTAAAATTTAAATAATAATATATTTTTAAAAGCTTTAAATAAATAATAAGACGTGTATTTTTTTATTATCATAATTGATTAATATCGAATTTGGTTTTGTTGAATTGGTCGTGTTGGGTTGATAGTGGGTTACGGGTTGGAGTCGGGTCGGGTGGAGTTACTTATATTTGAGTTAGTGTGGGGTCAGGTCAATTTCAGTTTGGGTTTGAGACGGGTTGGATTGATGAATTTAGCGGGTTATGTTGGGTTGGGTCAACTTTTGCCGGCTCTAGTCATTATCATACTTTATCATGGAATCCGCTGCATAATCTAATAACATACCTTGAATGTGTATAATATGATTAATTATGGAAATGATTGAAATATAGATCCCAGTTAACTTGTTCTTGCTATCTAGTGTCTTGGCAACTTTGATTTCTCTTGCTCACTTACTCTTGTTGTGTGTCAGGAGTGATCTGGGACCAGTTGGATGCCTGTCAATGAAGATCTCTAACGTTGGAGCAGACCAAGTTCTTAATCAAGCCAAATGTTCCTCCGTTGACCATTCCGTATCAACTGCATATCAAACACCTGAAAGCTTAATCACTCAGTTGAATCCTAACTAGTTATCTAGGGGAAGACACACTTGACCATGATCCGCAAATTGTGGCAAAGTGCTGTGGCTGTCAACTTATTGGTTTATGTTATTTCTTTAACTCTATGGCATCCACTCTCAATGCTGCAGCTAATTCTTTGATTTAGCTGCTATCTGTGCATGAGGATGGTGTCTGCACAAAGGTACCACTTAAATTAGTGTAACTTATTATTATTATTATTATTGTCATCCTTTTTTCCTTTATGCTACGTCTTCCCCAGTTCATGTTAACGTTATGGTCTACATATATTGCATTTGTCCTGGTCACAGTGATATTTTGGGAGTTGATGCAATAAAAATATTCTTCATGAAATTTATGCTCTCTTGATCCCTATTGTTGTCTTTGAGTGTTTTAGTACCTATGCTTTCCCGTTTAAGCATCATAAACTTTGATGTATCTGCTGGTCTGCAAACTTCCAGAAACAGAAAAATGGCTGAACTAACAATATTTGCATTTGCAGTAATTTGTGCTTGCACTATAGATGCTTTGGTTTATGAATATGGATATGTGTGGTGCATTGGCAGCTTTAGGTTAGTAGATCTCAGGCGGTTTAATATGCTTCTGGATTCTGGCCATAGAAAAGGGAATGCCATTTGTGTTGTAGAGCTGGCATTAGAGAAAATTGCTGGAAATCTCAACATATTTATGGACTGAAAATGACGGCCTGGTGTAGTGGAGTGCATAACTACCCATTGTTGTGGATCAGGTTTTAGATTTGCCAGGCAATTGGGATGTTGGGGGCTCACTGAATGGAAAGTGTGGAGTTGTGATTCAGAATGTTGATGATCATTGCTCTCCAACTCAAATAGCTTAACATGCTTCTGGCCTCTGGGTTGTGGCCATAGAAAAGGGTATGCCTTGGAGCAAATTGTTGGAAACCTAAACATTTTTATGGACCGAAAATGATGGCCTGGTGAAGTGGAGTGCATAACTGCCCAAAATTGATGTTGGTGTGGATCAGGTGTTAGATTTGCCATGCAATTGGGAAGTTGGGGGCCCACTGAATGGAAAATGTGGAGTTGTGTATCAGATTTCAGAATACTGTTCATCATTGCTCTGCAACTTAAATACACGAAACGTGGTCGAGGTCACGAGGCAAACGTAGGGTGTAAAGTTTGTCATAGTCCTGATTGTTGTGATCATGTCCTCGTGCAAGATGGATGCTTGTATTGTTCTTCGGCCTATGCATGACCAGGCAGAGATATGTAGATACATTTTTTTCCCCTTAAATCTTTTGCCAATTCTTGAATTTTGACGGGAGAAAGAGTAAAAGGATATCATACAACCTATTGAATCGCAAACTCTCCCGATTGTAGGGGACGGGGAAAATGCGTTTTTGGTGATGAATAACCTTCATAATTGGGGACGGGGAAAATGCGCTGTTGGTTTCGAGATGAATTACCTTCATAATTGTTATTTATGAAGAATGAAATGATGAATATAATTGTTGATGGATAAACAGGAATATAACAAAACTGCCAAGTACGTTTTGGCATCGTTTGGTCTAGGAGATTAGGTGTATGCAATGACCCTCGTCAACAGTTACTAGTGAGGAGAAGCTCACAAGAAAGATGCAGTTTATTGGTTGAAATTATGGGGATTTAGGTCGTTTGGTTTCATTTTCCGTACTCCCTCTCTTGCAGTATTTGATAGGTTTGCTAGTAGTAGGGCTGCGAATGAGGTAAATTAAGCTAGATATAATTATTAAAAAATCTGATTAGCAAGTTCAATTGGTTAAGGAAAGATCTGAGTACGAAACTATTCGGGTTTAAAATTTGGATTGGAAAATCTGGGTTGGATTTGTTGAACCGCTTTAACCTGGTATTAGAAGTATTTTTCTATCAGATATTCGGTGTTTTAGATATTTGGTAAAAAAAACATTAGATATTTGAAATATCTAAACTTTTAGATATCTAAAATTTTAGATTGGATGATAAATGATTTGTTGGATATTCAAAAATTTTGGATATATTACAAATGAAAAATATTGGATAAAAAATTATTTGATCAAAAAAATAATAAATAGATAAAATTTAAATTGATATGATCTAATGATTTGATTTAGGTCTTAAATTATATTATATTTAGTTAATACTTCTAATTTTTAGATAATATTTAAATATTTGATCAAAATAATAACTAAAATGTTTAAAATTTATTTACATTCAACACTTTTATTTCAAATTATATTCACATGTAAATATATACAATAAAATATTATGAAAAATAAGCAGTGTTTAAAGCGTATATGTATATAATTTATAGGATTGGATATTATATATATTTGTTGGATTGATTGTTCTATTTATTTAATTTTTTATTAATCAGATCGATTATTTGATTTAAAATATATATTTGATTATTTATTTGATTTTTTGGATCAAATTAATTTGGATATTGGATTAGATCATCTTAGATTTGATAATATAAATAACCTTACACGGGATACTTTAAACATTATTGTTTCAATTATAAAAAAAAATAGAAAAAGATATTTAAGGTTGAGTGGATTGGTGGATCTTATTAGATCGATTGACTTGGCATCAGATTGGGTAATACCAAGGTTATATGAACAAAATTTTAAATAAAAATAATTTTCAATCAAATCGAGATCAGACCACATACTTGGAGGTTCACGAGATTGATTTCTAGCCCGGCATTTAAAATACTGGCTAAACACTCCTAAGTTTGAAGCCAACTCATCTTAATTTTATAGGGCTTGGGCTTGTTTCAAGTTTGATAATGTTGTTCGAGTTTGGCCCAATTTGGGCTTGCGAGCTGCTCGGCTTGACTCGTATATATTAATTGAGCCATTTTCGAGCCCGACTGACTCATTTAAAGCATATTTAAGGCTCGTTAAAGCCTATTCATAACTCATTTAAAAATTGTTTAAAGCTTGTTAAGGCCTGTTTAAAGCTAATAGGAAACTTGTTAACAACTCAACATTTGTTTTATTTTAGGCATAATTTATCTCATTTGTACCTCAAATCAATGTTGATTTGTTTCAATAAAATGATGTTTACTACCTCATGCATCTCTGTACATACAAATTAACTTGCAAATTATCTCCCCACAACTTGTATAATATTATAAAAAATCTATAAACAAAAAAAAGTAAAAATTAAAAGAGAGAAGTAGCTACACCAATACATTTAAATAAAATGACTTAAAATGTTCCATGACAAAATATTCCATCCTCCACATCCATTATATAAGGGACTAATTGATCAAGGCAAAATCCATTTGGAAAAATCCTTTAGAATAATTGAAAAAAACAGTTTGGGATTAATGAAACAGATCAAACTAACATATTTTGAATGACAACAAATCACACTCAACACCACCAATCAATAAGTTCTTGAGAACATACCCAAAATAAATTGTAACTGGACTCCAAGCTCTAGTATCTAACAAAAAAAAGAAAGAAAGCATGATTCAAAACCTACAATACAATCTTAAAATGGTTCTATTTAATAAAAATATTAGTGATTAGTATGTACAAATTGAAAAATTAATAAAATTGGAGTCATCATAGGGCCAAGTTACTTATATTAGAACATTACTAACCAAATTGTGGCAAATCTATTTCTTGCATAACTTCATATTCTTAAGTATGTCTATTAAAAATAGGAAGTTAATAAAAATATTAGTAGTTGCACTTAAATAGGAAACATGGATTAGATAACTAAACTCAAATAAATAAGAATAAAACAATTACTTTTTTATTAGACAAGTCATTAGTATGAACCCAATTACAGGCATAAAGTAAAACTTAAATTGTTTTGAGATCTCAAGATGCCTAGTATGAATCAATTATTCTCCTACTAGCACTAAAATTAGCCTTCGAAGCAACTAATATGATAGGAATCAACAAAATATCACATGCTACTAGAGATAGTATAGAAAAATTCAAGGTATTTCCATTCCACTAGTCGAGTGTAGAAAAAGAACTTAAGTTAACCTTACACATATGCATACCCTCTCTAGGTATGTATCCAACTCTGATTTGCTTGATTATAGGGTGCTAGGATTCATAAAAAAACTTTTCAAACCTTAATTTCCTAAACAATCTTTTCTCAATCACATTACTTAGCTCAACCTCACTAATGTCATTCTCCCATGCAACACTCATATAATTTTTAGCATAAAACTAAAAATCTCTCTTAATATTTTTTTTTTCATTTCTTCAACATTTTTTACAACATCAACATCTTTGCAAATGATAGGAAAAGTATAGTCAATTGACATCATCTTCTATTGAGGATCTAAAATAGAAGTAAGAGACACCAACATAGTACATTCACCCTAATATTTGTCAAACTTCTTTTTTAATTTCATAGCCATTACTTACATAAAAATATTATCATCATTTGCTTTCTCATCTAGTGCCTCTTTTATCACTCATATATTTTAAAGATACAAGTTTGATGTAGGATATTCACATCATGAGATAACTTTTTTTCATCTCATTAAAAATATCAAGAATTCTACACACCCTCTAATTCTTTCCATTCTTTGGGATCTGATAAGCATTTAGTTTCTCAAATCTTGTTTAATATATCTAGAAAAAATATCTTTAAACTCTAAAGATGTGGAAAACATTGCATAAGTTGTATTCCATCTTGTTTTACATCCAACACTAACTTTATCATGGATAAACCAGCTTGCTTAACAATCTCTCAAAATAATTTCAAACGTGCATCAAAGTCTATCAAATTCTTCACACTTTCTCTCACGTTCATAGTAATATGTTCAATACATTCAATCCCATATTGTACTAACAAATTTATTATATGGGTACAACATCTCACGTGAAATATTTTTCCATTAAAAGAAAACTTATTCTTTGAAGTAAAGCTATATTATGCTATCTTGATAATTGTATCATTAGCGATTGTATTATCAACAGTAAAGCTAAAAACTTTATCCTTAATTCTTCAATCCACAAAAAAATTATACAAAGCCTTATCCAACACAATAGAGGGTGTGTGTTGTCATATGCAATGTGCAGTGACAACCATATAATGGTTTTTTTTGAGAATTAGACTTCAAAATGCCAATAGTAATACTAATCTTTTACATCCTATCCAACACATTTTTTTAATTTTTTTTCTTATAATGATCATAAACAAAAAAACAATCTTTGTTTTACCATAGCATGTGATACATTTTTGTTATGAGGAATAATTCATTGATCATTTCATGTTCAATCATATTGAATGAGCATTTGTGGATAAGAACAACTTTAGCTCAAGACTCTCTCGATTTTGCATATTCAAATCTAAAGTAGAAAGAAAAATTTACCCCATCGATTTTGTCAAAGACAACTCTTGCTAGTCTTTTGACTTACTGAGTGCACAAGTAGACAACTATCTTCTCAAATGGGTGGTAGTACCACCATCAATAATGGAAATTTTATCATGTTAAAGGTTACATTGTGCCTTATTCATTCCATCTTTCAATACAACTTCTTTAAAGTCTTGCCATATGATTGATATTCTCTTTTAAACTTTTTTCTTTATGGAACAATGCTCATCATCACTATTGAAACCTTTAACACCTTTTTCCACCTCTTTCTAACATAGCTCTTTGGGTCTTTCTTCTCAAACTTCAATAACAATGTTATTTTCTTCTTCCATAGTTAGACTTGTAGCCAAAGACTGTCAATGTGTTGAGGTTTATCCTTGTGTGGAAGAAAATTCTGAATCTATTAATTTCAACATAGTCACAAGTTATATATGATTATTGAAAAAGAAAACAAAGAAAATTTGGTAGAAGGAGAAATAACATTACCTATAAGAATAATAATGTAATAAAATTTGTAACCTATACATACAGTTGAAGTGATTTGATCCTAAATTTGAATAATAGAAAAAATTCACTCAATATCATAAATCTAAAAAATTTGATTTTATTATACACGATAAGAAAAAAAATAACAGAATTTAAATAATAAGAAGTATCTACAAAGAAAAGTTCAAACTTCTAATTTTGTTTTATTAAAAAAATGGGGAAATGTGGTATCAAAGTAACAATTATAAATAAAACTCCAAAAAAACTAATACTGTAAGAAAAGACTTAAAAACTTATGGTGTTGCTAATTCTATCTACTAACAAAGTTTATTTTTTATTGACTTCAATTATTCAACCACTAATGTTTGTAAACGTTTTCAACCTAACACCAAATCAAAACAACACTAGTTAGACAAGCATGTATAAGTAGTTTCAGCATCAAATGCCAATTATATTAATATAAGATTGAAGTTGTGGAACTTCCATGTGGAAACTATAAACAATAGCTGAAAAAGATGCCTAACCATAAGTATATAAACAATCTGTTTCAATACACCATAGATATAGATAAAAGACTAGGCTGACCAACATCAACACTATAAAGTTTGAAAGAACAAATTACTAAACATGCTCTTAAATCAAAAGTTTTTATTTCAATATTGGCAACTCCATACCATGAAAAAAAAAGGACCATTCATGAATAAGAAAAAATAAATTTAAGAAACAAAGAAAAGAGATGGAAACACATCTCTATTGTTTACAATCAAAGAACCACTACTTGATGCTCTAGGGAAGGAGCATACTCTATATACTTTAATTTCTTAGGATTAAAGCTCCAGATCATTGGTTTTTAGTTGAATCATTTGATGGTGAGTTTATTTATTTATTTTTTAAGTTAAATACTTGACCAATTTAAATAATTCATTCAATAATATCATTAGGATTTAGATAGAGATAAAAAATAGTCATGCTTCCCCATACAACTTATTTGTAGGATAGTTCATTACAATTCTAAGTATAGGATTTGGAATTCTTTCCATCGGTCCATCATGAGAACCAATAGAGTTAATTCATTTAATACAGGATTTAAGATAAGCACTGAATGCTTTGAGAACATAATCAAACATAATTAAATAACAAAATTAAAATAGAACCAAATCAAACATATTTAAACAACAAAAATCAAACAAAATAGAAGTTGTTCAAGTGAAATGGAACAATTTTAAGCAGAAAAAGATAGAGTTATCTTCCTGATCAAGGATTTTTTACTTGAAGAAGAAGACTCAAAGATTTAGAAGATGGACTTCAGACCATACAAAACTCCTTACAAGCTTGCGATAATAGAGGTTGAGATTTGATACTTGAGAGTTTGTAAATAAAAAATTTAAAACTAAAACTAAAGTTATAAGACTTGAGAAAAATAAATGATGAAGGGATAATAGATACCTGATAAGAACAATGAATAAGCCTAATGAGGAGTTGAGAATAAAGAATGATGCTGATTGGTTGGCTGGTGTTGTTACTAAGTTCAGACAATTTGTTAGTGTCAACTAAGGAATGAGGAGGATTTAAGGAAAAAGGGAGTGTAGGAATGATAAGAGGATAGGAGATCTAAATGAGTTGTAAGGATTGAGATTTGAGAAAGTGTGAAGTGAGAGAATTAGGTAAGTCAACATCAATGATGGGTGAGAAGACTTTAGTTACTTAGAGTTTTATTGAATAAAACACAAAATTCTAATTTAAAATTTAGTGTTTCAATTTAAAATATGATCCTTTAGATGAACTAATATACGAGCTTTTAACAAACCTATTTCAATTTAAGTTATAAACAAGCTCTAAACAAGTTGAGTTAAGATAAACATACCTAAGCTCAGGGTCAACTCATTTACTAAATGAGTATATCATAATAATTATTTTAGGCCCATTTATTAAAAGAATGAGCATAAAGAAGCTTTTAATGAGTCGAGCCTAAGCTGAGCTCAAACTGGCTCAACTCATTTAAACCCTTAATTACTAGTGTACAAGCTAGTAGATAGATCTTGAAACTTAACCTAAAATGTCCCAAAAATTCTAATTTTATTAATTATTATTAAATAAGGTTTTATTAGAAAAAATCAATTAAATTGATTATTTTTATTAAAATAAAAGAAAATTAATTAGGGCAAATCAAGAAGAAATTTATAAATATTTTACTTAGGTGAAATTTGAGTATTTTAACTAATTAAGGATTTTATTTTAGAAATTAATTAAATGAATTATTTTATTTAAAATAAGAAATAGAAAATAGTTTCAAATTAATAATAATTCTATAAATAATTAATTGGAGAAAATTAGGGTGTTTTGCTAATTAAAATGGAATTTATGGAAAATATTTCAAAAACCCTCAATTAGCCTAAAAAGGGATTTAAATATTATTATTTTTAAATACCCCAAATATCCTAATTAATTTAATTAACCTAAAACATTATTTTTCTCTTTTCCTTTTTCCTTTTCTTTCTCCCTTTTTCCTTCTTTTTCTTTCTCCTTTTCTTCTTCTTTTTCTTTTCCTCCCTGACCTGGGCCAACAACGGCCCAGTTCTTCCTCCTTTCCTCCCTTTCTTCTTTGGCGCAACCCAGCCAGCACGATTGCCCTCCTCCTTTTCCCCTAGCGTCGCATTTTTCCTATTCCCCCCTAAACGCCGCGCTTAAATTAAGTCTTTCCCTCACCATGCCGACTAGCCCGATTTCTTCTTTTTCTTTCTTTTCTTTTCCTGGGTCGGCCGGTTCCCGCACCCCCTTCTTCTTCTTCCCCAGCCCTTCGCACCTGCCGTCGACGTCGACCATTTTTGCCGCCCTTCTCCCTAGTTTTTCGCCGTCGATCGTGCCCCGTTGACCGTTGATTTTGTTCCTGCCTCTTCCCCTTTGTTTCGGCCACCCATTGACCCAAACCACATCTCCCATTTCCCCGCACAATTCCCTCTCCCTTGGCCACTTGCAGACACGATCGGGAAAGTGCGCTAGCTGTCCTTGTCAGCCGGTGCCCACTCTTGCCTACGACTCCCCCACTTTCCCTTCGACCCTAACTTCCTTTCAAGCCTATAAATACACCCCATAGCAGCGTTGAGTCAAGTTTTTGGTTTAAGTTCAAAAAATTCCCTCCTTCGCGCCACCGCCCCTTTAGACACCACTTCTGCCGCTTTCGGCCAACACTGTAGCCCGTTCTGGCCACCTACGTCTTCCCTGCACCACCCTCTAACTAAGTAGACCACCCGTATCCTTCAATTCTTCCTGCACAAGCCACCCCGATCGTGTGAATTTTCCTTCTTAACCAAACCTTTTCTACCACCACCGCCCTTCGAACCACCCTTAGCCACGTCTTCCGCCGTTGCCGTTGGTCCTTTCACCTCCCAAATTATGCTGCAGACCCTCCTCTATCTCCCCTACCTTTCTTTTCCTCCTTCTCCCTCTCTTCCTCTCTTTCTCTTCTTCTTCCCTATTCGGCCACCACCACCACCGCGCGCTGCCACCTTTGGCTGCGCCGCCACCGTCATTCTGTTTCTCTCCTTCTGGGCAACCATAATCACTCTTACTTCCACCCTCCTTCTTATTTTGTTCCCAGCCTTTAACTTTTCCCCTTTTCTTCTCTTTTTCTGGCTGCCGGTGCCGCCGTGCACCCCAGCCAGTGCCGCCTATCCCCACAAGCCTAAGGTTGAACCCTAGACACTCTCAACCCTTTCCCCTATTTTTACAATCCTTAAATTATTTTATTTCATTTATTCTAATATAAATACTATTATTATTATTATTATTATTATTTCCATTATTAATATGTATTATTATTATTATTAGTATTAATGTTTTTATTATTCTTTTTGTTGAGGGCTGAAGCCCTATTGTAATTTTTAATTCAATTTTAGCACTATTACCCTTATTATTTCTATTATTACTATTATTAATATTAATAAGTTATAATTATAATTATTATTATTATTTCCTATTTTGAATTTCTATTATTCTTATTCCATTATTATTAATACAACTATTTTACCATTAGTGTTGTTAATAATGCTATTATTGTTACTATTATTATTATTATTATTATTATTATTATTATTATTATTATTATTATTATTATTATTATTATTTTCAAGTGTTAGTATTATTATTTTATATAGGGCTAAAACCCTATTGTGCCTATTTTGAATTATAGTAGTGGTATTTTTATTAGTAATATTATCATTATTTTTATCAATAGCATTTATTATTCTTATTAGTGTTATTATTATTGTTGTTGTTGTTGTTGTTGTTGTTGTTGTTGTTGTTATTATTATTATTATTATTATTATTTAATAATTTTATTATTTTTTAATATAGGGTGGAAACCCTACTTCTTTTTATCTTCAAATATTATCCTTACTATTATTACCATTATGATTATTATTATTATTACAATATTATTATGTTTTTTTATCATCATCATCATCATTCTTATTATTATTATTATTATTATTATTATTATTATTATTATTATTATTTCATCATCATTATTATTACTAAATTTGGTTATTTATTTTACTAATATTATTATTAGTATTATTTTGGTAAAGGGGCTGAAGCCCTTATTTCACTATGTTTTTGAGTAATGTCCTTATTATTATTATTGTTACTATTTTTATTATTCTTGTTAATATTAATATTGATATTATTTTTGGTATTTTTGCTATTATTATTTTAGTATTTTATCAAAATCCTAGTCTTAGAATAAGTTAGTAAATAATAGTATTTTTGGTAGTAGGGAATCTAATTTTAGCTTTTCCCTCATAATTAGG
The DNA here is from genome assembly GCA_039764185.1 of Tamarix austromongolica. Classification (NCBI taxonomy): domain Eukaryota; kingdom Viridiplantae; phylum Streptophyta; class Magnoliopsida; order Caryophyllales; family Tamaricaceae; genus Tamarix; species Tamarix austromongolica. Next base: position 19,041,595 of record CM077813.1, on the reverse strand, counting down.
GAAACTAGTCAAAGCCATAAGAAGGCGTAGGAGCGTGCTCCAAGACCGATGTCATTTTAGGTAAGGGGTGCTAAGGCCATATGTGTAATATGTGATTTTATGCTATATATGCCATGTGATATGATTTATAGTGTATTTCATGTGTATATTGTATAATTGTGATGAATGCAGCATGATATGGAATTGAAGTATATTGGTGTGAATAAATTGTGGCATGAGAATTATGTGTATAAGTGTGTTATTATTATAGTATGATGTGGCCTTAAGACATGCATGATAAGGTTGTAAAATAATGATGGGGAGTGTAACAATGTGGTGTTAGGGTTTTTCATGGAGTTGTAGGATGCATGGTATTAGGGTTTGCATGGCGTTGGGCTTTGCATGGAGTTAATGTTGCATGGTGGTATTAGGGTTTACATGGTGGTATTAATGGTTGTATAGTGGTATTAGGATTTGCATGGCGGTATTAGGGTTTGCATGGTGGTATTAGGGTTTGCATGGTGGTATTAATGGTTGTATAGTGGTTAGGACATGATGTCCTATGTGTAACCGATCCACCGGTAATAATAGTGGTCAGACTTTGTGATGAAGCCTGGATAGGTTTCAAGATTTTTGCCGGACTGTGAATCGAGTGCGGGGTTCGACTACATGCAACAATCAACCTAAGGAATTTAATCCAAAGGAAGATCAAAAAAACTTAGTGCGCATTTATAAGCAACGGCAACTAAAGTTGGATTACAGAAAGAGATTCGAGAAGAAGATCAGTAGAGAAGAAGATTGAGCAAACGAGAAAGTCGAGAGAGAGAGAGAGAGAGAGAAGATTCCAAAGAGAAAAATACACTATCGAATGGTATATTTAGCCAAAAAGTGTCGTACAAGCATTATGTGTACGCCTTATATATGGGCGTATACAATACAGACAATACAAGCCCTTATACGGTCGATGGGCTCCAATACAAGATCCAATATATCAGCCCAACAGTTCAACCGACCTATATAGACAAACACAAGTCGTTGGTGCTGATAACAACAAGTCAGCCCAACTACAAAATACAAGCTTACAATAATCCAAATAAAGGATTTACAACTTAATTTCTATCAGCTAATTTGTGTAGCTAATTATGGTTATTAAGGGTTGCATAATCTACAATCCTTCTAACCTAGAAATATAGGTCGGGTGGCAGATTATACGGCCAACTTAATTTCCACTAGCCAAGATATGTCGGCGAATGCATCATATGGGATAATCAACAAATTAATTCAGCAATTTTCTGTCAGCAACAACAACCAGCAACATCTATTCACAGCAGCCTCATTATGATCCATCTCCCATAATTTGATTTACTTTCCTAATTATCCACATAATAAGAAAAGTAATTATATGTGCAATGTAATTTACAATAATTAATAGAACTATTTAATAGAACTATTTACAAATTATTGAGATACACATCACTTTGTACCTACGCGTTTCCGGTCCACTGGCTATAATAGTGGGGGATTCTGTGCTCAACAAAACCAAACATATTTGTGCCAAGATATGGGAAAGACACTAAGCACTTTCAGTGGAACACCATGTGAGTAGGGGCTAGACCGATCCACCGTCGAATAATAGTGGCCAGGTATTACGGTATCCTGGAGACCGATCCACCGACTATAATAGTGGTCAGGAGCTATATGCCCTATGTGTTTTCGGTCCACCGGCTATAATAGTGGGGTTTCCATACTCATGTGGATTTGATAAAAAGCATGGTGCGAATCGACTTCTGATCAGAGATTAAATAAGTAATTGATCCTGATTATTTAGGGGCTTTTGTACTTTTACCTGGTTGATTTTATGCATTTATGATTGTGCTCTTCTATTCTTCTACATAATTTATGTGCTTATGTGTGGGACTTAGTGCTCGGTTACCTTACTCAGTACGTAGCGTACTGATCACCCTTTTCATGGGTACTACTCATTCCCATAAGCAGAAGGCCCTTTCTATCTTTCTGCAGGTGGGCAAGACATCCGGTGGGGTTGAGAGTTGAGCTTGTAGTTGGCTCATAGTCCGAGAGTGTTGTGGCCATATTTAATCTTTATGAAACTTATTCCCTTGGTACTACTTGTGTATTGTATTTACCTTTTTATGATTTATTATCTTGTATTGAGTATTTCAAATAAACCCTTTATCGAATGTAAAATTATTCCTTATAAGGAATTTTGATTTCACACTCTAACTTCTATCTTGTTATTTATTGTAACTTGTATGCGTACTCTGATTTCTATATTAATCTTTTTAATGCATTTTATGAACTCTCAGTTTAAGTATGAAAATAATCTTTTTATCCTTAGCACTTATCGGAGAGAACCGGTCTGGTACTAAGTGTGGCGGTAATATCCTCAGAATTCACGGGTTTTAATTTAAATATTTTTATTATAATTCTTCCACTTTTAAAAAAAAGTAGTGAATTTTGGGGTGTTACATAACCTACCTTGATCTAAGTAAAGATGAGATTCTTAGATTTGGTGCATAAATTATTCCAAAAAATATTGAAATCCAAGGAACCCACAGAGTTAGTGTATTAATATTATTATTCTAAAAAAAATAGGAGCTTATTTCTCAAGCAAAAATTATCAAAAGTGCACAAATCAATAAGTTTGTTGCTAAGCATCAAAATTGGTACACATGCTCTTGTAGTGTTATCTAATGTTACCTTTATCTTTGGTAAAGGTGTTTTTCTTTGATAGATACATAAAATAAAACAAATCTATAATAAAAGAATACAACTATATTAGTCTGTATAGATAAGATTGAACCATGACAAAATGTTTATCAATTAAATATTTAATGTCTCATGAGGAAGAGAGTGGAAAAATTAAAATGTGGGAAATAATTTTCAAGCATATACATTATGTTTATGTATGTGCTGAAAAAATAGGAAATTAAAGTGAGAAACACGAAAACATTTTTGTGATGGGAAAATTTAGATTAATGGAATTTGTGTGCAACACTGTACTACTAGCTTTGATTATTCAATTTGCGATATTTTATTTGAGGTAAATACTAATCCTATAGCTCAAGAAATATTTTTCCCCTAAATAATCAAGGAATATTGCATAATATTCCCTTATATTTATATGAAATTATAGTATATACCCATGTGTAGCAAATTTTGCACCACTCCTAAGATTGCATTACTAAGCTATAAAATTGGATAACAATGTTTATTTTTGAAAAATCCCATTTGGCCTTTTATTTAAAAAAAATACCTATACAACATCCCCTCCATGATTATCTTTCTCTTTCAAAACATATTTCTCTCAAACATTCCTATTTCCATCTATGTATAGTGTTGTTAATGAGACAACCCCATTAACTTATGCTCACTTTAATTTTGAAGTGAGCCAAATGAGCTCAACTAGAGCTCATCTTGAAAATTTTGTGATCTATTCATCTTAGATTGTTTAACACAAATGAATCAAATCAACTCATTTATCATGATTTAGTTTTGGGCTTGACTCATTTAAGTATTTAACTTGTTAAAAGTTAAACAAATTAAATCAACTCATTTAAGTATTTAGCTTGATTAACAAGTCATTATACTATTCATCTTATTTATTAAATAAATTATATACAAGACTTCCACATCTATTTTAAAAACCTTTTAAACTATATATATACAGGCTTATAAAACAAACTTTTAAATGAACTTATACGCAAACCTACAAATGAGTCTATAAATGATATAATGAACAAAACAATATCAAAAAGACTCATGAGAAAATAAAATGAGCTCACCATGGCTTCAGAACCACTTCTTTAATGAAAATTGGACTCGATCTTTATTTGTTTATTTAAATAAATGACTCGAGTTGAGTTAGCTCTGTTCATCAACATCCCCTATCCATGTATGTAATTCATAAACATTTTAGTCCAAGAGCATGATTTCTATAGATATAGCTACAACTACTATTGTAGAGTTCTTTTTCAACTAGATTGTAAACAACAATGATGTCAAATGAAGTTGTCTATCAAATCTCTCTCATTCCTATTCAATGTAAATTTTATCTCAGAGTGAACATTTCAAAATTTCTCACTCTTTTCTCTCAATCAAAACTATAGATTCATGTGTGGATTATTTTTGCTACTCCATTTATTTTATAATATAAGATATGTTAATTTCTAATTTTATTTCATAATATAAGTCCTTTTATAAGAAGCATCACCAATTAAACATTTTGTTTTTAATTCTAACATTATGTTATTAGTTTTTCAATTAAATAAGTAATGATATTAGATTTGAAATGATGATATATTAGTAAAAATATAACACTTTTTTTAAACTTAAATTTAATATTTCTTAATATATGCTAGAAAATCTAATATATTTTATACTATGAAACAAAAGGAGCAATAAAATATAATATCCCTCCTTAAATTTGAAAATAAATTGAGGTGGATATAAATTTATTGAAATCAACCACAATCTATTAGATTGGAAGTCTCTATCTTTATTGAAGTGCTAAGTATTCAATTTACCTAAAATTAGAGGAGGCGGTGGTCTTAACATTTTTGGTCATCGATAGGGTAAAAGGGTTCAGTGAACAATTATGCCATCCTTTTAATTTATTACTCACTATCTTATTCTCTTGACTTTTTCCCTTATTCTTTTTTTTTTCTTCCTAAATTTGTTTCATTAGTCTTCATCTACCTACTTGTTGTAAGTATTATAGATTTGAAGCAATAATATGATAGTGTTTGGTAGATATAAATTATTTATATATAAATATTGTTGGAGGAATAATATGGTTTGGTAACTTATCAAAACTAAAATGAATAAGCTAAGATATAATATATAGATAATGAGATGACAAGGATTGAAAAATAATAGGTAAAATAGATAATTTGAACTTTATATTTTTAGATAATATGGTAATCCAAATAGTCTCTTAGAATGAAAGAAAATTGTTGTTGATTGAATTCAACTTGTTGAAGTTTGGTGCTAATCAAGAATTTATACATCTGGGTTCTGCTTCTTGTAGTAAGAACTATTGAAACAATTGTTTTAAAATTTGATTTTGGTGATTTAATAATATTTATGGTTGGATTTATCACTGATTTTGTTGGACTTGTGAATTAGTTTCATGTTTTTGTCTATTGGTTGTAATTTCTAGAATGATGTTTGCCTAGAAAATGAAGAGTGGAGGATCAAAGACACAACAACAATATAGATGAGGGTATATTTTAGAGGAAGGGTCTTGTTTCATTGATTTGTTGGGTTTTATAAATTTTCCAAATGTTTTGATTTATTGGGAATCTATTAAAGTGAGTACAAAACATCATACAAGTGATTACAATCACTATATAGGTGTTTATATTTTTATGGTGAATTTCCATAATTATGGATTAGTGGTAGGGGTTAATAGGGGGTATCAAAAGAGTGAGAAATATAGGAACAATGGTAGGTGGACTAGGTGGTATATGAGATAAGATTTCTTAAGTTTGTTTCAGTATTAAATACTCTATTTGTTCTGAAAAGAAAGTCATTTTAGCAATTTATATGCTTATTAAGGTGCTAGAAAAAATAATCTTAATAATACACTTATACCCTTTGTTAAAGAATAACACATCAATAATGCATAAATAAAGAAAGAGAAAATGTTAGGGTAAAAAAGGAAGTTGAACATTAATATTTCTAAAATGCTGTTCTTCTTAGAATAAAAAATGAATGCTAGAATGAATTCATTTTTTAAAGTGATAGAATGATATACATACATACATACATACATACATATATATATATGGTATATCATTGGTATTTTTGTTACTTTATGTTACATTTTATTTAAACCACATGATATGCAAACACATTTGACGACAAGGTGAGTAAAAGGATATTTAGCGCTTAACTTTGAAAATATGGAGGGGGGAATACATTAGGGTAAATTGTATATGATGTAATTTTATCAAAACATAGGAGTATGTGGTACAATATTCTAATAATTAAAGATGATGACATACTGGAAAGGGAAAATTCTAAAACTAATGAAGACTAATGAACTTAGGAAGACTTGATAATAATCCATATATGAATCTAGTAGTTTGAAACCAAAATTTTAGCTTTTGAAGGTTTCAAGACCTCACTATTTTTTTCAAGTTTGAATGGCCTATGCAAATTTTTTAGCTATTTATTTGGTTACATAACTTTTAAATACTTATTTAAATAAAAATAATAGAACTAGATGGTCTCTTCCTATTTCTTTCACCTCTATTTTATACCCAATCCCTACAAATAGGGGGTCTTGTTAACCATTTAAGGCATATTATTCCTTATTGCACTTTCTTTTGCTCTAATTTCTCACTATTTTTCCCTACTCATTAAGCCCCTTGGTTCACATTCCATACACAACAACAACTGTTGTATGTGAGGATACATACTTAAATTTATATCTCCCACACAACTTAATAAATAATCTAACCTAGGTCCCAACACCCCATCCCCTTAATTGAGTACCAACTATTTACCATTGCCTTGTTACAAGCTATCAATGCCGATCTTTGAGCATCACTCTAGATATGGTGTTAGATATGCTCATCCTTTTAGCATAAAATGCTCAATATGTTACCCTAACTCTTGGATCATAACAACTCCCTCCCTAGGCCATAATAACATCCCATTCCCCAATAAACTCTAGAAAAAGTATTAAACCAAGATGAAAGAGTACTAGGATAAGGTTATGTAGTGTAATAACACAAACGGAAGATGTATAGTCAATCGATGACCTTCGAGGTGAAAAGGTAAAAAAGCATTATACAACTAAGATCCCAATCCCTATGAGGTAAAACATTAGAAATAGGGAGGCTCAAGATTTCTAAGGAAAAATATGCATAAAAGAAGAAGAAGCTTGAACCATTGAGTTGATAGGCTTTAGGTAAAGTCGAAAATTGATAACGTAATTTTTTTTCATAATTTTACTTCTCTTTACCTTCGCTTTGGGACTTCATTTAATCTCTTTTACATATTTTGCTATGGTTCTAGTCTATTATTTGCACTACTGCTTTCTTTATTTTTGTGTTGTAGGAATTCTTGAAAAAACACCAATTCCGAGAAAGAATTACTTATTTTTGGAGCAAAGAACATAGCATGGAAATCTTAGGAGGAGAGTACATTGAATTAATGTGTTTATAGAAGTGTATTGAATCTAAGAGAGCCAAAGATGTGCCAAGATATCCCTAAGAAGCATGAAAAGGGGGCTACATGGTTGGTTGCACACCCAGCTACACAATCATGCATCGCTCCCCTATTATTAAGGAAGAAAATAGAATCCCACGGCCAGGCAGTGCATGAATCGTATGGCCGTGCAAAATTATGAGCTAAAAAGTCAAGGCGAAAAATATTGCACGGCTAGGTCGTGCCAGGCTTGCATGGTCGTGCAAGGTCAGAAATTCCAAAATGCTGAGAGTTGAGAAACTACACGGCCATGCAGTACAAAGCCCGCACGGCCGTGTAGAGACAGTCTTCCCTAGGATTTGCATGCATGACATGGCCGGCGTGATGGAGATTTTTGTGGCATGCCTCAGGGACTTCTTAAGGAGATAGAGAGTAGGTTTTAGGGCATTATTAGACCCCTCATTACCAAGCTTTAGATTCATGTAATTGTTTGTTCCTTTTGATTTGATTTTTTTGGAGATTCAATTGTGTAATTCAGGTATGATCGACTCAGAATCAATATTGCTCTCTTCTGGATTACGGTTATTTTAATCTAATTCTTCTTCTTTGTATCTTTGCATTGTTATTATGATTATCATGCTATTTATTTTGTTAATTTTATTTGAAAATATGAGCGAGTAGTCTCCTTTCTAGGATTGGACTAGGTACCGTTTTAGTGATCAATATGATGAATTAAAGTATTATGTCATGTCATTGATTCATTTATACTGTTATATATGCTAGATTTAATTGTTACAAAGTGGATTTGACGAAATCCAACCACCTTAGATGTAATCTACAACCAAAGGCTGAGATTATTATTGAAAATTAGCATATGTATGGGAATTTAAGCAATCACGAAAGTAGATGTTTAATTCTTATTGACTTTAGAATTAGTGATGCTTAATGGGTTTAGTTTAATTTGTGAGTCACAAAAGTAGTAGAAAAATTAGATTAAATACATTCTTAGACCTTAAAATAGGCTAATGAATATAATATGACCAATTGTCCATAGTTAGCGAATTAATCTATGGCATAAATGTTGTTTCATTATTAATGATTAATTCAGAGACCAAAATTCGATCTTTGGTTTCACTCTTATTGTTTAGTATCTGCAAGTTAGAAAGATTTTCATAATTACTCTTCTTATCCGAATGCATACCCCCATATTATATAGATTTACATAGTTAAAATAGTGAAGAGGTATAATCAATTACGAAGTCCCTATGGGATATGACCTTGAAATGCTATAACAAATCTGTGTGCTTGTGGAAGTAATACAACAAACCTGCATAGAGATGATAAAGACCAAGGAGAATAAGATGATCATGAAGGGCTACAAGGGTGATAGATCCTCATAGCTATGAAATATAATGTAACGGAAACTAAATTTAATTGATAATACCTCTTTACTAAAAGGATAAATGAGGATTAATTGTAGAAAACATGGACACCCCCTTTGGAGGTGTTCAATGGATCATTTAAACTAAAGGTTCATTCGAATGTTTTATAAACCCCAATGCTTTTGGTATAGCCACATGAACATACACGTTATAAGGAATTCCCTATGATTCTCAAAGGATCAACTTTGATATGATTTGGGAGATTATGAGATGACTTAATAGATTTGTTTGATCAACTAACAATAACTTTCATTGAATACTTTTATGCTTGCTAGTGGTTTAAGAAGGGATCCTTGTTCTTGATGGGAGCCATATAAGGATCCTAAAAAAATAGAGAATTTTTTTCCAAGGTAGGTTTAACAAAGAGGTTAGATAGATTGATGATTTTGATAATGTTATTGCCAAGCCATGTTTATTTTAGGGATTGATCGATGAGGATTTCATTAAAAAGATGTGTTTGACTAAGCATAAATCATACACTTCACTAAGAAAGAACATATAGGAGAGGATTAACAATAAGAGGATGAAGAACTCTATATGGAACTCTCGAAAGAACTAGTTGATCAACAAAATATACAACATTACCTAGGCCTTTCCTAACTTGATTTAAGAGAGGGAGATTGTTATGCCAATAGGAGGGTGAAACACTCGCATAGATCCCTACCTCAATTATGACAAGTACATGTCTCTAGTGGATAACTTAACTTATATTTTTAATGTAGAAAATGATTGATGTAATTTCCTTAGACTAACTCCTATTTTAGTGGAACTTAAACAAAAAAAAATTCACAAGTATTGTGCATAGCATGAGTAGGTAGGGCACATTACATAGGAATGCTAGACACTTAAAAAATGTTGCAGAGAAGTTACTAAGAAAGGAACAATTGAGGAAGCATGCAATAACAAGCATGAAATAAGAGGTTGTCCCAACAATGTTACCTGCACCCCCAACTCCCTATAAGGATCATTGCAAAGTTATCCACACAATAGGAGGTGGAGATTCTATATTTGAAAAAAAATAATCAACTAGGCCTTGAAAATGTATATTAAAAAGGTTGACTACTATAAAAAGAGCGAAAGAGTTTGAGGACTGATAGTTAGTGGGTCACGTTTACAAATAGACAAAAGCTTGTGGATGATATAGCTTTATGATGACCCACTATAAAAAAGGTTTTGATCGACATGGGGAGGTTAGTAGATGAACATTTTGAGGAAGCATATTCACAATTAGGATTACTAAAAGAGTGTTCAATGATAAAATCTTTTTCTCTATTCAAATTTATATGAAACATTATAAAAGCTAAGGGCTCTACGGATCTTCCTTTAACCATAACACAACTATAAGCAAAAACCATCAAGATCAACTTTATCATTGTTTCTTTTTTTTCCCTCAATATACAACATGATATCAATTTGACCAATTCTTATCAAACTCTGGGCCAACATATTTGTGGCATGATTACTTTTAAGGTTTCTAGTTGATAGCACATGGCGAGAAGTCATAGGGGTTAAAAAAATGGCTAAGTAATGCTACAAAATTAAAATAAAAAAGAAGATAAATGAGGCAAAGAATATGAAAGAGACTTTAGTCCTCAAAGACATAAGTAATAAATTTGAATAAATGATTATATCTAATTAGAGACGAAGAAACAATTCAGTGATTTTGGGGAGCATAAATTAGTAATCAACAAGGACTAGATGAGGTGGATATTCAAGAGAAGGTGGAGAAATTGAGAAAAAATATAGATGTTTTTACTTAAACTATTACTGACCTTGAGGGTATCCTTTTGGATATTATGATCATTGCCAATATATATTGGAAAGGTATGAGTCGACTAAACATAAGAAAGGAAAATTAAGGCTAAGAAGTATATGACTATCTAATAGAAAGTCAAGAAGCTTCTGAACTCATGGTCCATTAGGGGCTTGAATTATGTTAATTGGATTACCAACCTTGTTCTTGTCCCAAAAATAGCTAATAGAAAATGGAGAATGTGCCTTAACTTTATATATCTTAACAAAATGTGTCTAAAAGATAGATACCCATTACCTCAAAATGATATACTCATTGATTTGATGGATAAAAATAAAAGGATAAGTTTTATGGACATATTTTCAAGTTACTATAAGTTCAAACTATTTATGCTCAATTAGTTCAAGAAAACCTTTATGACTTATGAGGCTTGTACTATTATAATTTTATGCCATTTAAACTAAAAAAAAATTATTTGGGTGACATTCTAAAGGCTCGTTAATAAGATGTTTGAAACCTAAATTGAGGGTCTATTAAAAGCATATGTAGATGACATGATTGTCAAGAGTAAAATTAATAAGATTCACACAAATGAGCTTTGAGTCTTCTTGGATACATTGAGGAGGTGAAATATAAATTTGAACCCTACCAAGTGTCTTTAGGCTTGGTGCTAAAAAATTATTGGGGTTCATGGTCCCCAGTCGAGGTATGGATATGAATCTTTAAAAGGTCATAATATTCATAGATGTATATGGTTTGACAAAAAAAGGACATTTAGTATTTGATAAGAAAGTTGGTTGTATTACATAGATTCTTATTTATATATATATATATATATATATATATATATATATATATATATATATATAAGGGCTTGTCACTCTTTCAAAATTTGAAAGCTGAGGATGATTTTAATGGATGCTTGCCAACTAAAAAGCATTTGAGAACTTAAAGGACCATTTCACTAAAGCATTGGCTATACCTTTAAATTTTTGAAGACTATCAATATGGAATATGCCCTCAACCTCTATCAATACTTTATAGATGTAATATATTGGCTTTTGTGTTTGCTGCCAAAATTCTCTTATACTAAAATCAAAGACATAGTTGAGGATAAGGCTAACAAATATATATATATTGGTGTAATGTGTTTCCTTTTTTGTTCCCTACCCAAAATACTCTCTTATAAAATAGAGGATATAACCAAGTTATATATATAAAGAAAGAAAGGCAAGAAACTACATGATGAACACCCGGCACATGTTGATATGAAAGAATTCAACATATGTTGCCTTTTGTGTTCTTTACCCAAAATCTTCTCTTACTAAAATGGAGGATACAACCAAGTTGTATATAAAAATGAAAAAAGGCAAGAAACTACATAATGAGCCCCCAACACATGTTCATCTGAAAGAATTCAAGGGGTGTGTACAATCTTATATGCTCACTAATGTCAGATTTATGGGATACCGCTGCATATGATCCATTAAACAACAATGATATGATAAAATATGTTGTAATTTTTATTTTTTGATGTGAAATAAGTAATGGTTGGTCCAATTCCCTCATGGTTATGCTAATTTTTGCACTACTTTGGTATATAATCATTCATCAGTTAGATTCATTTTTGGAGAAGCACAAAGGTTCAACAAGAAACCATTTTCATTTTAGAATATATTGAACTTGTATGGAAATTTGAGTAGTTGGCAAAAGATTTTGGTAAAAACCCATCCAATTAAATGCAACATCAGTGTTCTAATAGACTAAAGTAGTTAATGCTTACTCTAAAGTAGTTTGAATAATGTGAAATTTGGTTGCTTAAATAACAAAATCACTCAAACTCAAGAACACATGAGGCATATCTAATAAAAATTATTTACCAACCCTTTGAATGAGACTCTTCTTAAGGAGGATGCATCACCTTTAAAAGGCTTATATCATTACTCTACATTTGAGGTGAATATTATAAATCTATATTATAATGTCATACTTTAAAGGATAAGAACAAAAAATTTCCATGTTGTTATAAAGAATAATTGTTAAAAAAATCATAACTATTGCTTCATCAGGGTACTTGTATTATTATGCCTTAACAAATTTAGAATATGTTACTAAATTTCTATTAGATCCTTATGGGAACTTCTATCTTGTCACAAGTAACATTATCTACAAAATACCTTGAAAAGGGGAATACACTAACAAATGAGCACTAGATATAACTTCTCTAACCTATTACTAGAGAAAAGGTGAAAAACATAATATTTGACATAGGGGATGGCAAGACCCTAGATTAGATGGGTACACAAACACTACCAAAATATATTTCCTTTTGGATATTAAAATATTCATTTATTATGTGTTGATGATGATCTCTTTTCTATGTTTATGAGCCTATAATCTCAATAACTTATTTAAAAGCTAATTTACACATCTGTCTAGTTATCCACTATAAGTTTGTGGATATACAAATCTAATGACTTACACAAAATCTTGATAATGAATTTTGAAGAATTTTTTTATGTCCACAAATTATTACTCACAAAATAAAGAACTAAATTTGTATAATAATTTATGAATAAAGTAAACAAGCTAGATCAATCAATATTACAAGAGTAAAAACAATCTATCTAAATATGAAGAACAAATTGAGTACCAGAGAAGTTTGATTTGGATTTGAAAGTATGAAATAAAAATTATTAATTTTTTTGAGATATGAAAATGATGATTTAAGAAAATTTATGTTAGCTTCATCATTTTTTTAATGAAATTATAAAAACTCTTATTTATAATACTACAAGTATGAGAGAATTCGAAACTAACCACTAAGAGTCGTTAGGTATAAAAATTACTCTAATGATTGAATTCTAATGGGAAAAAATATAAAAAATGCCTACACAAGTTGATTAGTTTTCTAAACCATTTTATTGGTATTCAAACCATTTGATCAATTTTATTGACTATTTGATGTGTTGAATCCAAGGCTAAAACATATTTTCCAAGAAAGTGAACTAGTAAATAGGTTTGGAAACTAGACTATAGGTTTGGTTAACTAGTTGATTTGTTAAAGCTAAGGCTATATATATATATAAAGAAAATGAGTTGATTTTTTTGACAAACCAGTTGATGGGTTGGGGTAACCAATGGATGAATTCAATGAATCAATCGATTGGTGGAATAGTTTTTAACACAACATACCTTTATAACAAATACTATAACATGAGTTGTACAACTCTATGTTTAGTGTTTTATTTTTTTTCTATAAATTAGACATCTTAATATTTTCAAAGATATATTATTCTTACAAAAATAATATCTATGGAATTTATGGTGAATTTTGCAAGTTATCTTGGATGAAAAGGGCTTAAGAAAGGACTAATTTGAACATCATTTTGTGTAAACACTTAAAAATAAATTTTTGATGCACGATATCATTTTAATGCCATTAACAATGATTTTTAAATAGAACTAAAAATATCAAATTCTTTAAACTTCTAAGTTCTTAGTGTGTAAATCATGTGTACATAAAACCTAAAACTAAAACATATTCCTTGAAGCACAAGTCTTGGTTTCTTGAGCGCACTTATTTATCCCTTTATGATTTATATATTAAAATATGAAATTGAAGCTTAAAATAAAAGTAAAAAATATAGGTATAAAAAGCTATTTGTTATCATCAAAATAAGGTTGATCGACTAATGCATTCCTACCATAAGTATATGTTGTTAGAGTAACAATTAAGGTTGATCACATAGGGACTGGAGAATGAACATCAAAATGTGATTGAAACCTATTATGTCTGAGTGCACATAAAGATCAAGATGTTACACTAACTAAATAAAAAGAATTAAAAATAATAATCAAAGCATAATCATAAATAAAATCACCAAACTTTTTCAAAATAAGAGAAATAGCTAAGGTTTAGCTTGATAACCCTGATCCTCTTATGCAATTGATACTTTACCACTTTCTAAATCATGATCAACAAATCAAATAGGGATAAATGACTCAATGCTTTCTCAAGCCGTTATGCCTTACTACTTACCATGGTTCATCTATCTCTTGCATAAACACAAGATAACAATGCAGTACACACCAATAAAAATCTTCGCTTTTGTGTTGTGGAAGTTAAATCAATTCCTCTAGAGCTCATGCTAACTATGTTTTTAGGAATATTCCCAATTAATGTCTCAAATGTATTTAGAGAATGCTAATACTGAACTTGACTAGAATTTTGATCACAAGAAAACAACCAAGAACATTAAGAATTTGATTCAATTGAAGTAACTATGGGAAATTAGGGTAAACAATCACAATCAGATCAGGATATATCCCACACCTTAGAATAAAAACAATTATCCAATAATCTCCATGTAACATAATTCAATCACATAGAAAGTATTTACTTTCATAAATCAAATAGAGAAAGATAAGCCTCCAATGTTTGGGTTGATTACAATCTCTAATGAAAACTTATAATTTGATGATTACACAAGAAAAATGAGTAAAATTAGAGAGGGTTGAAATGGATGATATATTTAGAAAAAAATGGCTCAATCACAATCTTCCGTCATTCTCCCAAAACTCTAGCTAGTATCCCTTAAATACCTCATTCTAAAATGGTTGAATATACAAAATAATGGAATGACACTAGCCACTCATGTCATTCCTCAGACTAGCATAAATGACCATGTTACATGGCACTGATGATGACTATCCCTTCCCACTTATCATGACTTTATCTTATTGTGGTGTTGCCTATAGGGCACCCATGTCCTTCCTTTTGTCTTGTTCTTCCATTATAAGACTAGTTTAGCTTTCCACTTGCCATTTTTAGCTTCTTTTCTATGAATTTTTCTTCCACAACCTATAAAATAAAGCCACACAGTGGTACACACGAACATGTGGCCTAAAATATGGAAAAAAACATAATGAAGTCCATAAAATATATATCAAAATGGCATATATGTCATGTAACCAAACACACTCATTATTAACCTATAAGGTTAAGAGTTACAATATTCAAGCCTACTAGGGCTAACTTTTCATACTCTAAAATAAATTTATTTAAGACTATTTAGAATATGTGTATATCATTCCTTTTGTTCAATAATGCTCATGTAACTAAAGGATATCTAATTTCCTAGAGTATAATCCATTCACCACTACATAAGAGTGAATTGGGATTATATGACATGTAAACATGGAACAAGGCCATAGAAGGGATGCTTTTACGGTATATAGCTATGAATAATTACTACTCTAATAGGGAAATTTTTTTGGGCTATGACAAAGATAGCCATCCTCAGCACTATTCTCAATAATTACTTAGAACTAATCAACAATATTTACTTCTAGATTCACATGGTTAATTTACTAAATGTTAGGAAATCTTAAGAACCAAAAAATAAGAATACTATGGGAGAAGGTAGTGTGGCATTATCTAGCCATCCCTAGGATGATTTATCACAAAATATTAGCTATAGTATCTTATTATCAACAACTAGGCTTTATCATTGATGATTTGTTTATTTTATATGGATTGAATGAAGAGACTATTGGACATCTCTTTTTAATTATCCTTATGACCTAGAAGTGTGACCCTAGGTTATTTATAAAGTTGAGTTTGGGACACCAAGTTCAAGCTTGGTAGGAGAACTAAAGCATTTGAATAGACTAGAATAAGATTAAAGCCTAAACTCAAGGTACTAATACTAATTATGGTAGTTGTAGTTTATAATGTATGTAGGGAGAGAAACAATAGAGTTTTCAACAAATATTCTCAACCAAAAACATAAGTTTTAATAGTATCATTAAGGGCTTAGCTCGTAGAACTAAAGGACTATAAAATTTTCATTTCCTTTGCCCACTATATAAACTCATTAAAGGTGTGTTGATGAATCTTCAAATAGGTATAAGTTTCTTTTATTTTTATTAACGTTATTACTTAAGTTTTATTAAAATTTTATCATTGTGTCTAGCATAAGACAAATGGCAGTCACTCATCTCACATTAGGTGAGTGGGGTAACATCATGCTTTTATGTGTTTTATTTTTGCAAATTAAACTCTTAAATTGAAAATTTTCTACTGTGACACCCATAAAATCATATATGGCATTCTTACCATAGATTTTAAAAAAAAAAATTATCATGATGATGATAAATAATAAGAACATAACACACATATTCCTAAATCTAATGAGGTTAACTATATTAACAAACTCTCCACGCTCTTAGAAAAATAGAAAGAAAAACTCCTAGACTTGATCACCTTCCTAAAGGAACTTGAACACCACCAAATAAAAGATAATAATTTTTTTTCTAGAAAATATCAAGTCAACACAAAAATATGAAGTGAAATTAGTAAAGATTAAAAAACAAGGCAAGACAACCCTTGATAGGCTTAGGTAAGGATGAAGAAGACACTCTTTCACTTCTCTCTTACCCTTAACTCTTTAACGCATAAGGAAAGTATTAAGAAGCTTAAATGAAAGATTTAAGAAGGAAAATGAAGATTATGTTTGGAGCTACTTATTAAAAGTAGTTATCTATGATAATTATTTATTTTAGAACTTTTTTAGGCTAATAAATTTCTAAAATAAATAATTATCATGGAAAACTAAATTTGATAAGTAGCTCCAAACAAGCTAAAAATAATACAAGGAGGGGAGAATAAGAGGATAGCTTGGGCACTAAAGGAAGAAAGGAGAAACAACTCCAAAACTTAGATAAATTTTAGAATGGAAGGGAAAGACAAGTCATGGAGTTTTAATAAGTAAAATAACAAATCATCACTCCCTCAGTCACAATATGGCATGCCAAAATAGATGGGAATATGCCAAATAAGTATCCATTAACTTAGAAGTCATGAGGGACAAAGGTTGAGTGCAGGGATAAGTATTTAGTGAGTTTAATATATGAAAATATATTAATTATTGTACATATGGTAGATTTTGTGGACAAAAAGAAGATGATAAACCAAAAATCTTATAATGGGTGAGGGATTGTATCTGTCAGATTCCAAAGACCAAGGGCTGAATACAAATATCTTTAAATAATTTATATTGGTCAATAAATAATTAATTGGGATAATAGTAAATATTCTCCAAAAATTATAAAAATATATGAAGATATTCAAAATAATCTTTTAATCTTAACATAATGTTTTTACAAGTTTCAGACAAGCAACAATAATTTTAGAACATTAAAGAATGTGAAATTTGAGATTTTTAAGCAATTTAAAAAGAAATATAAACAAATATTCTAATATATATAATGATTTTTAGATAAGATTTTTTAATCATATTTATAATTAAAAATAATAATTTTTTCCATAGTTTTTTAAAAGCATATAGTGCATAACTTAAGTTAAAAGCTTAAAGTTCAACTTTAAAGATGTAACTCAACAGAAATAATAAAAATAAATAAGAATTAATATAAAATTTTAGATCAATAAGTAACTTAGGATTGAAAAATGACTTTTTTTTAAAGAATTGGAAATTTTATCCTAGAACCTCAATTCGTAGATAATTAACGGATTGAAATGTGGGGCTAATTACAAAAAAGAAAAGAAAAGAGATAAAAAAAGAAATTAATATTAAAATCACTTTGTATCATCATTAAAACATAATATGACCTAAATAAATTTTCATAAATGAAATATAATTATTGCAGAAATTTATCAAAAGTTTCAATAGTTGAAAGCAACTTACATAGCATGTGGAACGAAAAAAATTTATAAGGCACTAATAGAACTTTGGATATTTAAGATTTATATCAAGATTTTAAACATATAAATATAGTATACTTGAAACATTTTTTGATACAAAAGTACCTATGTAAAAATTTACATAAAATAATAGGTTTTCTTTTAAAATGTATATAGTTGTGGTTTTAAAAAATCGGTTATTATAGAAGCCCATATCCACCTTAGAACTTAGTTACACCAACAAACCTTAGACCCAAGATAACCTCGACTTGTTGGTACTAGGCCCTTTATCATGGGTTCCCCTATAGGGAGTATATTCCCCTTCCCTTTTCCTCTCTCATATATTCAATCCTGGAACTAGGAGGAATCATTACCCATTTAACGTATGTTACTACTCACTTACTTTTTATTCTATTTCTCCTACTTTCTCTCTACCATTATCTACCTTCTAAGTTCCATGGTTTACATTCATACATAACAATAGTACATAAATATATATGTGGTTGAAATACAAACTCAATATCGAATTTCTACCCACATCATCAAAATATAGGCTTAAATATTTTTAACCACATGAACGATGAATATTTGAAGGTTTTTGGACCTCAATTTTTTTATTAACATTTAAAGGATTATAAAAACCTTTCAACAACTTTCTCAATTAAAAAAATTGAAATATACATTACAAATATATAAAATATATTCTTATATATCAAATATGCAATGTTATTTATTCTTAATATACTAATTAAGTATGAATTGAATTGATATGTTGTATTTTATTCAATTTAAAAAACAATAATAGTTACTAAAAGTGGTTCTAACCTCCACTCAATAAATCAAACTCCATTCTATGTTCCCCTCACGACTCTTTGAACTTTATCTTCATCCCAACTTTGTTTAGCTATCTAAAATTCATTTATTGAATTTAATTTAAATATAAATATTCTATTTTTTGGGTACTTAATTATCCTTCAATAATTTCTTAGTTTTTTTACAATGAATGTATAATGATAATGAAAGTTATAACTAAATAGTAGTTGACAGTTGATGCATTGGACTTTAATTGGCTTGTTATGATGTTGTGTAGTGAAATTATAGTTTTATTTTATTTTATTTTATTTTTTTCTACAGTGTAGGTATTTTTTAAGGGTTATAAAGAATTATAATCAACTAGTTTGTGTGGTGTTGTGGAATTCCATTTTTTGATAATTACAGAGAACATATAAGTTAGCACATTTTAATTCTAATACTACTATTTTGTGGCGTTGATATTGAAACAACTTATGCGAATATTAAATTAGTATTTTATGTGAATGATTGTACATGTAATGATATCTTGACGTTGCATATGGGAATTTGGATGCTTAATTGGTATTTTTGATCAAATCATAGTAAAAAAATATCTAATGGATCTCAATTTTTTTATTTTAAATAAAACAATATAAGATCTTAAAATTATTAAAAGGATATAAGGTCTTCAAATTATTATAAACATATGGTACCTTTAATTAATTTAAAAGAATTAAGGTCCTAACATTATAGGAAAAATAAAACTTTAATTTCCAAAATCTTTAAAATTTGAAAGTTCACATTCTTATAATCAATTCAAAGTTTGTGTTTAATATTTATAAATGAAAAATATATTATTTATATATCTACTATGTCTTTTTTTATTATTATTTATAATAGCCAAAAAACTTTTTATTGGTCCTTAAATGTTTGAAATAAAAGTAAGATCCCAAAAGACAAAAATCGTTAGATACTAAAAGTTTAGGTTATCGAAAGTGAAAAATGTGAATTAAAGAATAAATGTTTAGGGTTTGTTCCAACTTAGAAACAAACATTTTTTTCATTTATAATAAAGGAAAAACATTTATATATTTGTTTCAAATAAGGAAATTTTGGCAAGGTGACTAGGGATTATTCCCACTTAGAAACAAACATTTTTTTTCATTTCTAATAAAGGAACAAATCTTTAGATATTTGTTCCAAATAAGGAAATTTTGGCTAAATGTCACCTAAATACAAAATAAAATAAAATAGTATTTTCATATTTCATATTATTCAGGAACTTTTATATAATACCTATGTATTATATATAATTATGTATTTTGTATAAAATAAAATATTAATAATTTCAAAAATTATAACAACAAATACCAATCAAACTAACTTACCAAAATCACTCTATGCATATGAAGAAAATAAGTTTTGTAATAAAAAATACTTTTCAAACAAATAAACAAATAATGAAGCATTGGAACACAAGAAATCAAATAAAAACAACACATATCATAATAAATAAATCAAACAAAATGTAGGGCCTCTAAAAAAATTGGAAGCTAAAATTCCTTTACTCTATCTTCCTTCTTATTCTTATGTTGCAGCTTTCTTTTTGTTCTCCAACAACATCCTTATCTCCGGTGAAAGTTCAAGAGACGGAGAAGAGTTCCAAATGAGCTATGAAGGAAGAAGAAGAAGAAGAGAAGAGGATAAAGAAAGAAAGATAAAGGATGAACAAGTTGAAAATGATGTACTTGAGCTATAACAAAGATGCCATGAGAGGACCTTCAAACTTAAGTGAAACCCTATATGCACCAAAATTGGGGGGGGGGGATCTCTAGGTCTATAAAATTTAAGAACCAAAAAAGTTTACTCAATTCTTAGAGTTTACTCTCAATCTCCTTATATCGTTTCTTCACTCTCTCTTTATAACACCTCAAAATTTACTACTAAAAATGTCTGTTTAAGAGGAAGCATAATAATAACATAATTAGGTGTTACCTTCATACTTGACATAATTTTTGTTTACTATACCATTATTACATCAAATACAAAGAAAAAAAGCTAAAAGTTAAAACATGGTAAAATTGGAAATAAAATAGATACATAATGTAGATAAAGGTTTGGAGATTAAATCTGAGTACAATATCCAAAAATACGTAAAAGGGATATACTGGACCTATTAGTCTCAAAGGGTATGTGGCCAAAGCTAAGATTTGAATAACATAACTCTATGTCCTTATGCCCTAAACACGATAAGATCTCTTCTCCCTAAGTAAGGCATCATAAGCAAGAAAATCATCCAAGGGGTCCTCAATGACCATCACAAACATACCTAGGTCATCTGCTCGTGGGAATGAGCAACACCCATAAAAGTAATTACTAGTATGTTACATAATAAGTAAGGTATCAATATAGTCATAATGAGGTTACACGATATCATAATGTCACAAGAAGGGATAAATATGCATATAGATTAACATATGGTGAAACCAACTTGTTTATTTATTTCTAGTCTCATAATATGGTATAATCAAGATCAGTAATATTATTCACATTTATTTTAAGAACCCCACTATTCTCAACCAATGGAACAATATTAATAATATAAAACCCTAAGGCAAAAATGCTCATGACTGCTTTTCTCATCCAGTGAAATAGAAAGGTACAATCCTAAGATAAAAATGCTTTTAGCTACTATTCACATTTAGTGGTATGGATTGGTACAATTGTATTTAACTCATTTGGTCTTTCACTTTAAATGATTATTATTATTATTATCAATAATTTTGATCATTCTAATTATTTATTTCATGTTGAGTTTAGGAATCCAACTATTTTCAATGGCCGAAACACTGTTAATAATATATAACCTTAGAGCGAAATGATCCTAGCCATTATTATCTTCTAGTATAATGGAAAAGTATAGCCCTAGGGTAAAAATTCTCCTAGCCACTATTTTTTTTGGTGGAATGGAAAGATACAATCAATCATAACTCATATGATCTTTCACTTTAAGTGACTAATATCTTATTTATATTTATTTATCTTAAGATTATCATGAAGGCACACATGTAGATCAAAAATCATATAATCCAACTTAACATAATTATGTGAAATATATAAAAAATGACCACATGAATATTGGGACATCTCCCAAGAAAAAAGGTTCATGTTTCCCCCTAAAAACCTTAATTTCACAAGGTAATCATATCTTCTTCAATAATACTTATTTTACCATAGAATTTAGTACACACCCATAAAATAATAACTTTGATAACATACCCAAAATTTAAGGTTTAAATCCAACATCTTACACATGACATAATGACCTACCTCTAGAGTTACTATTCATCAACTCTATTAAACCTTAATTTCACTAGTTAGGCATAATTTTTCCTATAATAATCATATTGTCACTAAATTTACTACACATTCCTAAAATACAAATTTTAGCAATGTATCGAAAAATTAGGTTTAAAATCTAATATTTCACGTATGTGATAATAGTCCCACCTTTGGGATTATTATTCCCAATTTAAGCCATTTTCTTCATTTTATAAGACTTAGGCCATTCATAATTAGTCCAAATATTCAACATAGTATATTAAACTATATTAAACTAATTAACATGTTAAAATACCTAATATTCTATAGTTAACCTATATTAACTGAATTGTCTTTAAGATAACCAAAATACCCATAACTTCATAAGAAAACCTTATGAGTCATAGTATGAATGCAATATCCCAAATATTTATCTAGTATTAATCTCAACTATTTTATACTTTAACCTACTCCTACTATTGAATAATTAATAATTTTATCTTACCCAAATTTCTTGACCCTAAATCTAATCATAACCTTAATCAAGATCATTTATATTTTATCTTCCTAACCCCAAATAATTTCTAAATTACTTTTGACCTAATCCTAGCCCCTAACATAATAAAAATGTATACTTAAACTCTAAAACTAACACAAAAATTTTTTCTCTTATTTTCCCTTTTTCTTATCTTTTCTTCCTCCTCGATCGGCCACTTTTCCTCATTCCCCCTTTTGACTATACAAGGCTTTCCCCCATGGTTCATGTCTCTTCCCTCTTTACCATTCCTGACCATGCACTGCCATGCTTACACCTATACTATCCCTACACTAGCCATATACTCCCTACAAGCTTGCACCACCAACCTATCCCTTTCTCTATCATAGAACCAACCCACACCAACTTCCTCCCCTAACTATAAACCCTTTAACCTTTGTACGCCTCACAACCTCTTTCTATAAATACATCCTCATGCCTCCACTTCATCTCCCTTACTTCCTACATGAGCCAGATCTCTCCTTTCCCTTTTCTAATGTCCATTTCCATATTAACAAGAATCTCCTTCCTTTTTTTCCCATCTCTTCCTTTCTCCCATCCTCAATAACACTAAGCTCCATACCAGCCTAGCAATGTTTCTTTCTGTCGTTCCCACCCCATAACCATCAATCATCACAACCACAATTCAGCTCCATTTACTATACCCACCAACCCCCTCCTAAGCTTTTCCCTTCACCACCAATTCCCCCTTTTTGCATCCTCCACCACCGATCCTTCCCCCAAGTTACATCCTTCCTTGTTATTTCCCCTTCCATAGCAAAAAAAAAAAAATGAGTGTCATTGCTCCCTCATTGTTGATGCACCCTTTAACCACAACCCATTCACTTAGTTAGGTCATTTTTTTCCTTCACTTTTCCACTTTCCTTTTTTCCTTATCTTTTACATGGTTATTCCATGAGTTATAATGTTATATTTTTATTAATTTTTAGGTGTTATTATAATACTTCTTATTTTTGTAAGATTTATAGAATGAAAAATTATTGTGTTTAATAAATTTGATAATGTGTGATATCAATTTAGAACTATAATTGGGTTTGACGTAAAAATAAATTTAAGTAAAGTTTGAAATTTTGAATAAAATAAGTTTTTATGTAGACCGATTGATGCAGGAGAAAATACTCAAGTTTTGGCATTCATAATTATGAAACCAATTTTTCTTCATTTAGAAAAGATCTTCCACAAAATTAAAGATAGATAGATGGTTACATTACTAGTTTTAGATGAAACATACCATACAAGCTACTAGGCATATACGTGCATGTGCATGTCATGTATGAAGTGCATGGCTATGTGCATGGGGGAAATAATATGCAGCTTGTACGTGCATATTAGTTGATTTAGTTAATTAGTTAATTAATTAGTAGAGTTAGAAATTATCTAGAGAATAAAGTAGCATAAATCTACCTTTTTTAAGAATATTCTATATTTTAGTATCTTTTAGCTAGGTATCTTTTGAAGAATTATACCTTTTAGCTAGTATCTTGTAATTGGTATCCTTGGCTACATAAAGCCATAGAATCCATGATTGGAGATACATCATTGATTGAATTGAAGTTGAATGCAAATTGTAAGTATTAAATTTTATGTGAGTTCATCTCAAGTTTAATAGAATCTATGTGAATGATTAATCTTGAAACCTTTAATCTCTTCGTCTGTGTGAATTAGAGATTAAGTACTATCTTTTCCAAAATCCATAAACCACACCCTTCTAGCCATAATCATCAATCTAAACATATCCCAAAAAAAATCACAACTTTAATTCAAAACCTTAACCCTAAGTTTTGAAACTAACCCTAACCCTAACCCTAACCCACACTACCTTTTATCATTAAGGCCTAATTATAAAATCATCATCTTCATTATCACATCATTGTTTAATCATCATCATCATCATCCTATCAAATTCGAATAATCTTAATCACTCACTCATCATCATCAAATCATCATCACCATATTCGAATAATCATCATCATTATCCTACCTTATTAGAATATCTTCATCATCCATACATCACTTTCAAATCTTCTACTTCTTAATTACAACATGATTGAGAATTAGTTTTACATAATTGATAATTCTATATTCCCACACACACCACTAATCAAATAGTTATATGAATTTATTAACTGGTTTGTTTTTTTAGCAAATGGGTTTTGTTTGACCAAACCGATTGACTGGTGTGGACAAATTAATCCACTAGTTGGTTGTGAAATGTCCCGAAAATTTCTAATTTTATAAATTATATTTAAATGCGATTTTATTAGAAAAATTATTTAAATAAATTATTTTTAATAAAATAAAAGGATATTTAACTAGGGAAATTCAAGAAGAGAATTTATAAGTATTTTATTAGAAGATAATTTGAGTATTTTAGCTAATTAAGCATTTTATTTTGAAAATTAATTAATTAAATTATTTTATTTAAAATAAGAATGAGAAAATAGTTTTAAATTAATAATAATTTTATAAATAAATTAATTGGAGAAATTTAGTGTGTTTTACTAATTAAAATGGAAATTATGGAAAATCTTTTAAAAGTCCTAATTTAGCCTAAAAAGGGATTTAAATAATATTTTATGAAATATTATTATTTTCAAATGTTCCAAATATTTTAATTAATTTAAATACCAAACCTAATTAATTTCTTCCTTTTTCTTTTTTTTTTTCTTCTTCCTTTCTTTTTCTTTCTTCCTCCTTTCTTTTTCCTTCTTCTTTCCGATTGGGCCAGTCTGCGACCCAATTCTTCCTTCCTTCCTTCTTTCTTTTTCTTCTTCGACGTTTGGGCCTGCCTCCTTTGTGCGTCCCGTCTCCATCTTTTCTTTCTTTTGTTCGCCCGACTTTGAAACGCCACGCTTCAGTTGTTTCTCCACAAAAATGCCGCGTTGCGTTTAATAATCCTTCGACCCGCGCCGACCGCCTGGTCTCCCTCCCTTTTTCTTTCTTTCTTCCCCGCGAACCGGTCCAGCCCCCCATCTCCTCCCTTCTTCTTCCCCGACGTCGCCGCTGCTGCAACTCCTGCGCCCGATAATGGCGGCGACGGCTATGCGGAACTTGACCGACCGATTCACTCTTCTTTTTCTTCCTCTTGACTCGAACATTGACCTGGAATGATCAATTATCCTCAACTCTTGCTCGTTCCTTCTCTTTTGGCTCGCAAAATTTCGGCCCCGACCCAAATGATCGACCGTCGATTCTTGCCACCGGCTACCATAACCCTAGCATACAATACCACCCAGGCGACCCCCAAAACCCTAATAACCCATCTAAACTCTATAAATAGCCTAATGGTGGATGTTTTCGAGACTTCTTCTTCTCGAAAACCCTAAGAGAAGTCTGCCTGCCACCGCCCCATTAGACGTCATTATCTCCTTCCCTAGCCAACTTCAACACCTCCTCTTGCTACCAATCTCTTCCCTGAAATACCCCCTAATTAACTAAACTAACCACAACCTTCGATTCATCTCTTACAAGCCTCCATAATTACACAAAGTTGGTTAGTTGCTTCGACAGAAAATTTCACCCCGAGACGTTGAACCACCTTCCACCACCACATGCGCCGCTTCTAACACCTTCCAAACCAACCATTAACTCCTACTAATTATCCTCTACAGCCCCATATAATTATTTTAATTTTCTTCCTCTCCATCACCCATTTTCCTAATTTTTGGCCCCCTTAGACCCATTTTCCGGCCACCTCCGGGAACCACCGCCGGTTCCACCTACATCCTCCAACTCAAGGTGATGCCATAGACATTTTAAGTACTTAGTTTTGAATTATTTATAATTATTCTAATTTTAGCCAAAATTTTAGTATTAATTCAACTTTAATTATTATCATTATTAGTAATATTGACTGTATTCTAATTTCTAAATTTTGGTTACAGGTCTGGGAGTATTATTGAGTAAGATACAGTTATTATCTCGGCCTTTACCTATTTACTTGGATTTTTACATAATTGATGTTATTCTTAATAATAATAATAATATTATTATTATTACTATAATTATTTGGTTGATACTGTGATTATTACTGGAAGAACAGAGGCCTTAAATTTTAATTATGCCTCGCATTTATTAATTTTATTAACATTATTAACATTTTTCAACATTATTTTAATTATATTATCATTATTACCTTTATTAAAATATAATATAAGTATATATACTTTATTAATTTTATTATCAAAATTCTGAATAGTATTATGTTTATCATTGTGTGATGGTTAGAAATCCAACTTTTAATTTTAATAATTTTGATATCATTAATATCTAATATTCTATTTATAAAAAGTATCATTAATATTATTGTACTTTATTTATATTACGAATTATTTGTATTACTATTATTCTTATTTATTATTATTAATATAAATATTTTAACATTAGTGTTGTTAATAATGTCATTATTATTATTATTATTATTATTATTATTATTATTATTTTTGAATTGGGTTATTTAATTTACAAATAATCTTTTTGGTATTATTTTGGCAAAGGGTCCGAAGCCCTTATTTCACTTTATTTTTGAGTAATGCCTTTTTATTATTATTTCTACTATTTTATTATTCTTATTAATATTAATATTGATATTATGTTGGTATTTTTGTTATTATTATTTTATAAAAAAAACTATTCTTCTATTAAATTAGTGTTCAATATTATTTTGATAGGAGAAAGTCTAATTTTAGCTTTTCTCTCAAAATAGGTAAAACCAGTCAAAACCCTAAGGAGGCGTAGGAGCGTGCTCCAAGGCCGGTGTCGTTTTGGGTAAGGAGTGCTAAGGCCTTTTATGTGCTTATGTATATTATGTGTTTCGCATGTTATGTATCTAATGTTTATTATAATTAAATATTTTATATGTGGTATGACTTGGAGTTGAAGTATGTTGTGCATGGTATGTGTATTAATTATGTATGATGATATGTGTTGTGTATGTGAGGAAGTCGATGTGGTTTGTGTGAGAGGAAGGATGAAAAAGGAGGATGGGGAAAGAAGTTGACTAAGGGAAATGAGTTGACCTAAATTTTATGGTTTTATAAGGAATAATCTAGTTTATGATGCTATTTGGGAGAATTTAATTTATGATTGATTGGGAGAATTAAATTATGGTTTGTTTGGGAGAATTTAGTTTATGATGTTATTTGGGAGAATGTAATTTATAATATTATATGGGAGAATTTAAGTTATGATTTGATTGGGAGAGTTAATTTATAATTTGTTTGGGAGAATTTAGTTTATGATGTTATTTGAGAGAATGTAATTTATAATATTATATGGGAGAATTTAAGTTATGATTTGATTGGGAGAGTTAATTTATAATTTGTTTGGGAGAATCTAATTCATGATGTTATTTGGGAAAATATAATTTATGATATTATATGGGGGAATCTAATTTATGATTTGCTTGGGGGAATTCAATTTATAGTTTTCCTTGGGAGATTCTAATTTATGATTTTATGTGGAAGAATCTTTATGGCTTGAATTTAGGGTTTGGTATGGAAAAATCTTTATGGTTTGAATTTAGGGTTTGGTATGGGTGAATCTTTGGTTTTAGTTGGATTGAATTTATGGTTTTGTATGACGGAATCTAGGGTTTACCTGGTGGTATTAATGGATGCATGTTGGTATTAGGGTTTGTATGATGATATTAAGGTTTGTATGGTGGTAATTATAGTTGTATGGTGGTATTAGGATTTACATGGTGATATTGATGGTTGTATGGTGGTATTAGGGTTTGCATGGTTGAGTTTAGGGCTTCACGTGGAATTTTAGGGTTTACATGAAAAAGGTTCGAAGATTTGCATGGAAAGATTAGTGTTTGCATGGAAGTGAAATTTACGTGTGAAAAGTTGATTTGGGATGTAAGGGAGGAAATAGAAGAGTTATTTGGGTGTTTGAATGTTTTGGGTGAAAAATAATACGTAAGACATTATAAGGGTATGGAGGTGAGTGAATTAGGGTTTGGAGTGATTGACTATGGTTGTGGGGGTCAATTAGGGTATGTGGTGCATGTCTAGGGTTTGGTGGTAGCATATGTGTAATTGGTGAATAAAGTATGATGATGAATATGGAATTTATGAGTTAATGATTCATGCATGTCCAGGGTGAAAGCTTCTGAATAAGATACTTAAAACATTAATTATCCAAAGAGGAAGATCGTTGAGACGGGACCAACCGATCCACCGGTTCGGAATAGTGGTTAGGGTTTTTACCCTATGTGCGACCGATCCACCGGTTATAATAGTGGTTAGGACATGATGTCCTATGTGTGACCGATCCACCGGTTATAATAGTGGGGTTCCCGAGCTCAACAGTCACAAACCAGAATGCTTAAAAGATACTAATTACTTACAGTGGAATACCATGCGAGCCGGAGCCAACCGATCCACCGATTAGGAATAGTGGTTAGGACGCGTAGTCCTATGTGTTTCCGATCCACCGGCTATAATAGTGGTTAGGGTATGATACCCTATGTGCCTCCGATCCACCGGCTATAATAGTGGGGGCTTCCGTACTCGCATGGATTTGATAAAAAGTAGGTGTGAATCGACTCTTGATCAAAGATTAAATAAGTAATTGAATTGGATTATTCATCGGGCCTTGTACTCTTACTTGGATGGTCGTAAGCACCTTATGTCATTGTGTTGGTAATTATGCCCTTCTATGTTCTGCATGATTTATGTGTTTGTGTGTTGGCCTTAGTGATCAAGTCACCTTACTCAGTATTGGACCCGTACTGATACTACCTTGGTTGATGGGTCCTGTGATGATCCACTGATGGTGGGGAGCAGACCTCTTGTGCAAGTTTAAGATCAGAGACTGTTTTGGGGTGGCAGGCCTGACTTGAGTGAGTAGGCAATCCGGAATTTGACCCATCGGGTTTTATCTTGTTTAAATGTATTTCTATTTGGAAGTTACAAGTGTTAATAAACGTTTATGTGTACTATGATTTTGTTGTATGACCTTTCGAATTCTTTTATGAATTGTTAATTTGAATTTAATGTAAATCTTTTCTTTAGCCTTAGCACTTGGTACTGGAACGGTTGGAGAGAACCGGTCTGGTACGAAGTGTGGCG
The DNA here is from genome assembly GCA_039764185.1 of Tamarix austromongolica. Taxonomy (NCBI): domain Eukaryota; kingdom Viridiplantae; phylum Streptophyta; class Magnoliopsida; order Caryophyllales; family Tamaricaceae; genus Tamarix; species Tamarix austromongolica. Next base: position 19,011,795 of record CM077813.1, on the reverse strand, counting down.
GTAACATTCCCAGAATTCACAGGCTTTAAGTGTTTCTATCTTAATTGCTTCCGTTTTAAAAAAAATTTAAATTAGTGAATTTTGGGGTGTTACAGGTTGGATTAAGTACTTTTTGAAACAAAATTTTCTATAAAATGAATTACATTAAAATGGAACTTTAGTAATCCAACTCCAAACTATTATTGAATGATTCTTGACATATTTTATCATTTATTCAACTTTAGTTGCTACCTCAAATAGATTTGAGGGTCAAATTTTGATAATTGAGGGAAAGGATGACCTCACTCTTGCCTTCTTCTTCTTCCTCTATCCTTTACACACCTTTTAAAGTATGCTTTAATTTTCATGCTATCCCTACTTAGCTAGGAGATTCCCTTCACACTTTGGTATTCCATTTCCCTTCTTATGTTTGATATTTTCTGGATGATCTTGACCTCCATTCTCTAAGAAATCACCATTTGAGCTCTAAAATGGAAGTCGACCTATTATTGATACTTAAGCTCATTCATCTAATATTTGAATGGTAAAATTAGTGTTTTTGATCTGTTTTATAACCTCACTCATTCATTAACCGCCTTGGTAGCCATAAATAACCCTAATCACCCTTTATTCTCACCTTTTTTTTCATCCTCCAAAATATATAAACCTTTAAGAGATTATGTTAATTTTCTATTCACTTCGATCTTAATTTCAAATTACTTTCACTCTTTTGATCCTTTCTCTATCTCCCTCTTATTTTATCCTTACGTATGAAACAATTAGATTTAGGGGGAAGTTAAGTTGTTTTCAACTGAATGCTTATCTGAGTGGTAAGTCCATTTTATTTTCTAATTCAAAGTCATTGATTTATGGAAGTTTTTCAATGATTTATGAACTCTAAGCTATTGTTTTTAAAGGTTTTAGCGGTTAACGTCTTCCAACTCGAGTTTATTCTTTCTAGTGGGAAATTTTTTCTAAGCAACAGGTAAATCATTCTCACCTTTGAAATATGGCTTTAATAAGCATATGATGTGATGTACTCTAAGATATTAATTTTATATACACGCATGAGAGTTTGGATTCTAATTAATGCGTGTTGAATTAATTAAAAATCTTGAGAAAATGTAGATTTTGGAGAAAATAGGGTTGATTTTCTTGAAAGTGAGACATGAGTTAGTTTATAAGCTTGTTAAATAGTGCTAGCTTGCTATGACATATTATAGTTTGTAGGTAGTAAGATTTTAAAGTATGAATTGCATGTGAAATATCTTATATGTTCTATCTAGGAGAAAATTGATTGACTGATAAGTTAAATTGATCAAGAGGACCTTATAATAGTCTACTAATTGGCCCAAATTAATTGACCCGTTGGTTTGTGGTGACATTGGTTTCCTTCGAATTAAACTCATCAACTAGTTTGTCTGAACTTATCGACTAGTCTTAGAACAATGGATTGTTCTAACCAACCCGATCAATTGGTTACAGGGAACTCTAGGGTTTGGTTGAGCCAAACTAATTGACTAGTTAACCTAAACCGTTCAATTTGTTTGGCCAAATTGTATTGTTTTTTTTTCATGCTTGCTGTACTTTGATACTTTGCATAATGCTATAATATGATCCTTTAATGAGGAGAACACACATCTTTGCATGTATTAACTAACCTATTCATGATATTCTATTTAGTGCTTTTGGAAGACTTTAATGAGTAGATTGGAATGAGTATGCTATGGTGTTACTTTTAAATGAGAAAATTTAAAGTTTGGCATAAATAAATTACCTTAATGGGTTGATTTGAACCTGGCTAAGAACTAATGGAAATTCCACCACATAGTTGGTTAAGATGAAATAAGTATGTGGATGTGTTACTTCAATGTTGCATGGGCCTTGTATGATAACCTAACATTAGAAAATAACACAGTAATTACTTAAAGTAGAAGATAAGCGAGATGTGTGTGGGTCTGGGTTACCTAATCCTCAATTATCTATTGGAGTTTAGTTTTCCTTTCGGTGTTTATTAGTTCCTTTAGGCTTTGCCTTTGGATAGGATCCTAGTATATCTCGGTGCCTTACCTACTCTAGACACGGATGACGTACTAAGGAGTATCAATACTAAAGGGTTTGGTCATCAAGGTGAGTTAATTGTCTTCGACAAGACTTTATAACCATAGGTGGTTACTTAGCTATGGTTAGACTTATGTCCTTTGATCTGGATGGGCTTCCATGGTATATGAGACCATGTGATGTTATATAGTCCATCACTTGATGAAACTAAGAATGAAAATAGGAATAAGAATAAGATTAAGGACAAAGATATGGATACAAAAAAGGAAAGAGAAATAAAAACTTATAAATAAATGGCCTAATGGATTATATAAGCTTGAACATCGTACCTAATGGGAAATTATGTGAATGGATGATAATAGCCCTTATAATTTGTTTGAATAACCTACTTATTAAATTGTATGTCGTTATCTATGATGTTCATGTTATGTTCATAAGTATGATGATTCCTTATTTGTCGGAGTCATGCATGGCATGAATTTTTGGTGCATTATATAACTATGATAATGCTTATATATTTAATTGTATGGCATAAGCATGATGTATGTTTAGGATGATCCCCACATTTTGCTAGGACTTGTATTCTTATGACTCACATTGAGGAGGTAACTTGCCTTAATTAGTATAAAGCTTAATGATGTGCTCATTTGTTTAGTTACTTGCTCAATCTCATTAGCAGAAGTCCATGTGTGGGTTTTTTAAGATGCCTGATAGTTGACCAACCTCATTTTAGGCTTGAGGCTTGAGTGTGTGAGTATCAAGAAACTATTTTTTGGTCCTTAATACACCAGGGTTTGGGGCTATAACCTACCTTTGTTTTCTATCATTGTAGTTTTGTATTTTTGTTCAACCTTCTTTCATGTATTTGAATGTTTTATGCATTGTAATTCCTATTTTGTAAACATTTTCTTTAGTATCTATATATCATGTTTCTTTTGTACTCTACTTTGGTTTTGACTGGTTTAGTTTCTTAACTTTGTATCTAACATGGGATGGACAACTAATGCCTATCCTATGTTAGGTGCAGTTGCTACACCTCATTTTTTTAGGTGTGTTTAGTAACTTTATGCTTATGTAATGTTTTAAAAAAAAATTAATAGTAAAAATTTGGGTTGTTGCAGGTTGGTATAAGAGCTTTTTCTTAAAGGCATTTCATTTAAAAGTAATTTTAACTAATACCATAAGTTATTTTAAATAATTTCCCAACTATTTGATTATTTAATTAAAAGGTTTAAGTATTTTCAAACGAAATGTACTGCGAGTGAGAGTGGGTTGGGAATGTGTTATAGATATCCTCTGTGTTAATTTGTTGTGTGAGTCTTAGTAGTAGGTAAATTAGTTCTAATTAATCATAGTGTTTACAAGTCGATGGTCTACAACTAGTGTTATGAGGAAATAAAGGCATGTATGGAGATTGTCAGTGCCTACATAGAAGGAACAATCTAAAAACTAGAGCCACTGTCAGTACTAGTACAACACAAGTTCTTGAGGATTAGCTCAAGAGGGTTAGGCTTCATCACCCACTGATCTTTGAGGGTCAATAGGACCTTGACATTATGGAAAGATGGGTTAGAGACATGGAGAAGACCTTTATCACTTATGGTTTTCCATTGAACAAGAAGGCTGATATGGCAATGTACTACCTGAGAGGAAGAGTGGATGCATGGTGGAGGAGCATCCATCATAGAAGAGGAGATCCTACTATTTGGGGACCCTTCCTTGAGGCACTTCGAGCTCGATTCTACCCCACTCATCTCTTTATAAAGAAGTATGATGAGTTTATAACCCTTTGACAGGTAGGCATATTGATAGAGAAGTACTATATGAGGTTCATACACTTAGTCCAGTTCACTCCAGAGGTAGAGGCCGAGGCCGGTGAGGTGATGTAGGTCCAACACTTCAAGATTGGCTTGGGGATTAGATATAATAAGTTTTTGGTGGGAGTTACTCCACGAGATATAATTGGAATGTACAAGCAGACCTTAGAAGCTTCTCACATCATCCATGTTAGGAGTGCCCAGTGCAGGGTAAGAGGAAGTTTAAAGGTCGCTAGCATCCAAGTGATAGGAATAAGGCTTACTGTAGAGGTAGCATATTACCTAATTATTGTCAGAGTATGGGGTCAGCAGCCCGAGTTGGAGGTCAGTCTAGGAGAGGCATTACCATTGTAAGAGTTGAGGAGCACATCATACGGGAGAAAATTGTGAAGGAAACAAGGTAACTTGCCATAAACATGGTATGATGGGACACAGAGCTTATGAGCATCGTGTCAGAGGTAGTAGTTTTTAGAGAGATTAATCCTAAGGTCAGAGAGCCAAATCTATATAACAATCATAGCCATAAACTTTAAAAGTTCATCCATCACCAACTAATGTTATTAGCCATACTAGTTACCTTGGAGTAAGAAGCCTTGCCTATTTTAGTAGGGTCAGGGGTTAGGTAGTGATATAAGGGTTCCTTTAGGAGGATGCTTCATCATGATTAGCTAGACAGAGACAAAATGTAAAGCTAGTGTGGTAACCTATATGTTTATTTTCTCTACCTTTCACACAAGTGTATTGTTTAACTCTGGTGCATTATATTCCTTTGTGTCATCCTCATTCATAGCTAAAGTTGTGTTATATCCATCCTATAGTATTTTCACTTCTGTTATGTTACCTTTAGGGGATAGGATTGTGTTCTCTAGGCTCAATAAAAGGGCAGCCTTGATAGTTGGGGAGTAGATTTTCCCTTAGATCTCATGGATTTTGAATTGCATGATTTTGTTGTGATTGACAGAATGGACATTTTTGGGAAGTATTGAGCATTAAAAAAATTTATGTAGAAATGTATGGTTCTTCAAGGACCAAAGGGTATTAGGGTCTCATTTTGGAAGTGTGAACCTAACCCCACTGTAAAGGTCTTATCGACAATCATGATGAATTCCCTTGTTCATAAGGGGTATCCACTCTTCTTATGTAATGTTGAGATCCCAAAGTCGATGTGGCATCACTAGAGAACATTACAATGATACAACAGTATCCTGATGTGTTCCTTGATGAGATTCTAGGAAAGTTACCTATTTGAAATGTTGAGTTTACCATAGATGTACTACTAGGGACATAACCGGTATCTAAAGCACCATACCACATGGCACCCATAGAGATGAGGGAATGTATGGCTTAATTAGAAGAGTTGTTAGAGAAGGGGCTACATTCGACCAAGTGTATTAACAGGGGAGTGCCATTCTTTTTAGTTAAAAAGGGGGACGGGAGCTTGAGACTATACATCAACTACCAAGGGTTGAATTAGGTTACGATGAAGCATCATTATCCACTACCAAGGATCAAAAATCTATTTGACCAACTCAAAGGAGCCTCATTATTCACTAAGATTAATCTTTAATCAGGATACTATAAGCTGAGAATGACTAAGTAGGATGTTCTTAAGATGGCATTATAGACAAGATATATTCATTATGAGTTCACTATAATGCCTTTTGGACTCCCTAATAGTCCATAAACATTAGTTTCTCTCATGGACCAAATTTTCCAATAGTTTTTGGATTAAATCATTATAGTATTCATTGATGACATCTTTGTTAAGATCTTGGCATTGTTAAGGACACACCAGTTGTATGCCAAGGATTCAAAGTATGAATTTTGGTTGGATTAAGTGGCTTTCCTTGGGAATGTAATTACAAAAGATGGTGTGGTAATGGATCCTTCCAACCTTCAAGCAATTTTCAAGTGGCTAGCACCGACTTTTGTTAAGGAGGTGATCAGCTTTCTAGGGTTGGCCAGTTGCTACCTTAGGTTTGTTAGAGACTTCTCCAAGATAACTCATCCATTGATGAATTTGAGAAAGAAGGACATATTATTTTAATGGGATGAGAAATGTGGTGAATCTTTTGAGGAGTTGAAGAGGCATTTGACTACCATTCTAGTGTTTCCATTACTAAGTAGATAAGATGATTTTGAAGTATAAATTGATGCTTCCAAGCATGGGTTAGGTTGTGTGATGATGCAACATATGAGAGTGGTGACATATACTTCCCAACAACTGAAGCAGCATGAGAAGAACTACTCGACACACTATTTAGAGCTTGCCACGATGGTGTCAACCCTTAAAATTTGGAGGCATTACCTCTATGGTATTCAGTGCAAGTTCTAAACCGATCATAAGAGCCTCAAGTACATTTTCACATAGTGGGAGTTGAATTTGAGATATCATCGATGGTTGTAAAGGCTGAAGGATTATGAAATAGAATTGACCTACTATGAGGGTAAGGCTAATATGGTGGTAGATGTCCTTAGCTAGAACATGTCTCAGTCCTTGGGCATGATTGTGTTTTCATATCATTTGTGTGGAGAGATCAAGAATATGAAGATTGATTTGATCACCACTAGTAGTTTAGAATTAAGGATGAGTGCATTAACCATCATACTTTCAATCTTTGAAGAGATCCAAGCTAGTAACCTTGGTGATGTTAAGATCAAGAGAATCAAGTAGGGTATTAAAGAAGGTAGAGCCAAAGGGTTTTAGCTCCACAAGGACAGTAGTGTTAGATACCATGGTAGGTGGTGTATGCCAGGGGATGTGTCAAACTTAATAGGAAAATCCTAGAGGAAGGTCATTATACTCCTTCTTCCTTCCATCCTGGAGGGGATAAGTTGTGTAAGGATTTGAAGAAGGTATATTGGTGGCTCCATATGATTTGGGAGGTTGTAAATTTCAATACTTGATTTTTGACATGTCGGAAGGTTAATATTGAGCATAAGAGACCAATAAGGTTGGTACAACTATAAGAATTTCTAGAGGGAAAGTGGGATAACATATCTTTAGACTTCGTGGTGGGTATCTTGAAGATTTGTAGTAAATTTGATTCCATTTGGTTATTATGGATCATCTAACTAAGTCGATAGTGTTCATACCAATAAAGACAACATGGAATATGAAGTAGTTAGTTAACGATTATAGGAAGCAAGTTGTGTGACTACATGGGGTCCCTAGAGACATTGTGTCTGATTGAGACTCTAGGTTCTTTTCACACTTTTGGTAAAAGTTGGAAATTGCTTTTGGAACTCGTTTGGAGATGAGTACTACTTTGCACCTAGCCATGGGTGGTCATGTAGAGAGGACCATTCAAACTTTAAAGGACATGCTTCAAGCATATGTGTTGAATTTTAGGGGAAGTTAGGTGGACCTCCTAAGCTTGATTAAGTTCTCTTAAAACAATAGTTACCACATAAATATGAAGATGAAACCTTTTGAGGACCTACATAGAAGGAAGTGTTGTAGTCCCTTATGTTGGAGCAATATTAGTGAGATAATTTTATTAGGACTAGAGATGATTAAGGAGACGATGATCTAGATTTGAATGATTTAGGATTAGATGAGAGCAACCTAGGATTGGTGAAGGAGCTATGTAGATTTGATAAGACAAATCAATGGTTACGAGGTGGGTGATAGAGTTATTTTGAGGGTTTCTCCCACAAAGGGATAGAAAGGGTACGCTCCTAAGGTACATTGGACCATAAAAGATCATAGATTGAGTTGGCGAGGTCACTTATTGTTTATCCCTACTAGTGGAATTGTTTCACGTCCACAATATCTTCCATATATTCTAGTTGAGGAAGTATGTAGCAGATCCTTCACATGTTAACCAGCTGGGGTCTTTAGAGGTTGATGAGTCTATAACTTATGAAAAACAAACATTATGCATTTTGGATGCAAAGATCGGAGTGATGCACACTAAGAACATCCCTCTAGTAATGGTATTTTGGTCATGACATGGTGCTGAGGAAGCCACTTAGGAGGCTAAAGAGGAGATTCGAGAAAAGTACCCAAAGTTGTTCTCCTAGTGTTATATCTCTTGGTGTGACATTTTATTTATAGTAACCCCTTTTTCCTTGTTGAATGTAATATATGAACTACACAAATTATATAATGTGTCTAGATCTTGGTTAGTAGGCTTTGAGGATGTAACCTTTTTAAGGGGGTAGTGTTATGATACCTCATATTTTTGTAAGATTTATAGAAGGGAAAATTATCATGTTTAATAAAATTTGATAATGTTTGATCTCAATTTGGAACAATAATTGGGTTTGAGATAAAAATGAACTTGAGTAAAGTTTAGAAAATTGAATAAAATAACTTTTTAGGTGAACTGATCAACTAGTTCATTGTTTTAGCAAAGGGGTTTTGTTTAACCAAATTGATCGACTGGTATGGAAAAATCGATTGCCTGGTCTGTAGAATAGTCTACAGGACTAGCTAAACCAATCTTCTAGTTGGTCGAGCTAAGTATTTTTAGATAGTTAATTTTGTAGGAAATTCCGTGCATCATAAAAGAACTTTAATAATCCAAATCTAAACTATTCTTGAGTGATTCTTAGCATACTTTATCATTTATTCAGCTTTAGTTGCTACCTCAAACATATTTGAAGGCTTGATATTGATAATTAAGGGAGAGCATAATCTCACTCTTATCTTTTTATTCCTCACTCCTTTATATATCTCTAGAAGTATGCTTCAATTTTGAGATTGTCCCTACACATTTAAGAGATTTCCTTCCCACGTCAACCTTCCATTTCCCTTCTTGTGTTTGATATTTTTCTAAATAAGCTTGACCTTTATTATCCAAAAAATCAACATTTAACCTTTGAAATGGAAGTCAGATTTTTCTTGATAAATCTCCCTATTTAGCTTAAATTTGAATGGTAAAATTAGGGTTTTCGATCTATTTCATAACCTCACTCATTCCTCAACCAATTAGTTGGCTATAAATAAACCTAATCCCCCCTTCTTTTTGCCTTTCTTTCAGCCTCCGAAATATGTAAACCCTTAAAGATAATTTCCTCTCCATTTTGAGGCTACTTTTTAATTTCTTTCATTCTTCTAATCCTTTCTCTATCACCCTTTTATTTTATCCTGAAGCAAGAAAGATTTAGGTTTAGGAGGAAGTTGAGTTATTTTTAGCTGAATCCTTCTATATTTTTCTCTTGTGAGTGGTAAGTGTTTTTTCTTTTCTAATTCAAAGATATTGATATGTGAAAGTTATTCAATAATTTTTGAGTTCTAAATTATTGTTTTTAAAGGTTTTGGAAGTTAAAATATTTTAGCTCACATTTTTTCTCTTTAATGGAAAATTTTTGCTAAGTATAAAGTAAATCATGTTTACCTTTGAAATGCGACTAGAATAAGCATGTGATGTGATGTACTATATAATATGTTAATTTTATATATCTACATGAAGGCTTGACTTCTAATTAATGCATCTTGAATTAATTATGATTCCTAAGAAAAAGGTGATTTTAGAGAAAAGAGGGTTAATTTGCTTGAAGGTAAGGCATAATCTAATTTATGAGCTTGTTAAATAGTGGTAGTTTGCTACATGTTATGTTTGAGATGTGTTAAGATTTTAGAGTGTGAATCATATGTAAAATATTTGATATCTGATATTTAGGAGTAGATAAATTGACTACTTAAGTCAAACTAATTGACTAGTCCTTAGAGCAATCAAGTGATTGGCCCAAACTGATTGACCTGTCATTCTATGGTGATATTGGTTACTCTATGTAACACCCCAAAATTTATACATTTTTCAAAAAAAACAAGACTTATTAATTAAAGCCTGTAAATTCTAGGGCACTACTGCCACACGTATACTAGACCGGTTCACTCCTACCATTCCAATACCAAGTGCTAAGGCTAAGAAAAACTACACATAACATTAATAAATAACCCAAATTCATAAATACGATAATCAGAGTACGCATAAGTCTTTACATAATTCGAAATACTAGCTATTGTTTTTCAGAGAAGAAAATAACAACAATAATAAAATTGTTTCTGAAGGTTCAAACATAATTAAAAGAGAATAAGGATAATAATCTCAAGATGGAAAACGGCCACGCCACTCCAGGACCCAATCCAACCCAAATTCACGCGGCTCCATCTGATGTCCCATAGACATCAATGGCATCAAAATAAGCATCTCCTACCTATAACACGTTAAACGGGCCTTCTGCTCGTGGGAATGAGCAGCACCCATGAAAGGGGTGATCAGTACGCTACGTACTGAGAAAGGTGACCGTGCACTAAGGCCAGCATACAAAATTCTCACAAACATTGTATAATAATAAAGGAGCATAAATTCCAATCATAATAGCACAAAGATAATATAAATGCTCATATGAAAATGCTAAGATCCAATACAGTCCAAATTATCATTAATCCTTTATCGAATTTATTTTCACACCATGCTCTTTATCAAGTCCAAACGAATACAGGAACCCTACTATTTTTATTGGTGTATCAGTCTCTAGGGCACTTTGGCTCTTGGCCACTATTCTAGCTAGTGGATCGGTCACTAAGGGTACATGCCCTACCACTATTATATGTCGGTGGATCAGTCTGGCCCCTTTTCTTGCACGGTGTTCCACTATAAGTAATTAGTGTCTTCCCATATCTTAGCAAAATGTAAGGTTTGGTTTATTGAGCTCGGGATCCCTCACTATGTTAGCCGGTGGATTAGTTACTAAGGTAACATACCCTACCACTATTATAGGTCGGTGGATAGGTCTCTAGGATACAGTAGTCCCTAGCCACTATTATTTCGGTGGATCGGTTTGGGTCCGGCTCAACATCTTCCACTTTACGTGATTAATATTTTAAGTATCTTATTTAGGAACCCATACCAAGACATGCAATTCTAACTCCTACCATGCTTACCCTTCAACTCTAGTTAATCACTCCAACCCTAGTTAACCACCACCACCAGAGTTAATCATGGCATACCCTAACACCCATGCAACCCTAACTCCATGAAAACCCTAGCTCCTATGCAAGCCCTAGCTCCACGTAAACCCTACTTCCATGCAAACCCTAATACCATCATGCAAACCCTAACACCACCATTCAACCATTAATACCACCATGCAACTCTAATACCACCATGTAAACCCTAATACCACCATGCAACCATTAATACCACCATGCAAACCCTAATACCAACATACAAACCCTAATACCACCATGCAACCATTAATACCACCATGCAAATCCTAATACCACTATGCAAGGTCATATAATGCTTAGACCACTCCCACATTAATTCATACTATAACACCACATCCCACGACCTACATGCATGTCTTATGGGCCACATCAATCATATTAAAAGTACAACTTGTACATATCATATGCATACCATAAAATATAATATGAACATATCTCAATTCCACATCATACTAAATATACAATAGATAAAAGATACACTTAAAACGTATTATATTGCATGTCACATGGCAAGTAAGGCATGTAAAACACATTACACACAACGACCTTAGATACACCCTTACCTAAAATGTCACCGGTCTTGGAGCACGCTCCTATACCACTTGAGGCTTTGACTAGGCTCACCTATTATAAGTGAAAACTAGAATTAAGTTCCCACCTAAAAATACTATGATTTACAATTTTACCCTAAGACTAGGTTTTAATTAAAACAATACTATACTACTAATAACTATACAAAATACTACTAAAAATACTAATAATGATATCAATGTAATTTAAAACGAAAGGTGATATAAAGGTTTCTACCCTTCACCAAACTAATGTTAATAATGATAGTAGTAATAATAATAATATTAATAGTATTAAAAATATTAGTATTAATATTAGTATTAATATTAATATTAATATTAATAGAAATACTAAAATTACAAGGTAGGGTTTTCGACCTTACCTCCAAATAATAAAGTACTATTCTATAATAGTAATAATAATATTAAAAATAATAAAGATAATAATAACAATGATATTAATAATAGTAAAAATAGTAATAATAATAATAATAATAATAATAATAATAATAATAAATACAATTATGTGAAAGCTTAACCTATAATAGGGCTTTGGCCCTTCTAGATAAATATTAGAAATAATAATAATAATAATAATAATAATAATAATAATAATAATAATAATAATAATAAAATACAATTATGTGAAAGCTTAACCTATAATAGGGCTTTGGCCCTTCTGGATAAATATTAGAAATAATAGTAATAAGAATAATAATAATAATAATAATAATAATATTATTATTATTAATGATAATAAAAATTATAATAATACAAATAAATGCTTATAATTCGAAACGAACCACTTAATTAACTTAAGACTACTCTTGACCCTGCTAGAAAATTTAGCATTAATATGACATCCAATAATAATAATAATAATAATAATAATAATAATAATAATTGAATAAATGCTAAAATTTGAAATAAATTAGAATAAACTTAAATAAATATGGAAAAAGGGTTGAGAGGGTCTAAGGTTTCACCTTGAGTCGGCGGAGATGGGTGGCACCGGCAGTGGTGCATGGCGGCGGCATCGGTGGCCGGAAAGGAGGATTAAAAGGGGAAAAGTTGAGGTTTGAGAAGAAAGGATGGAGAATAAGGGTTGTGGTTGAGGTGCTGGTGGTAGCCTAGGTTGAGAGGAGTATAGTAAGGTTGGTGGTGCGGCAAGGGGTGGCGGCACACAGTGGTAGAGGTGGCGACAGAAGGAAAAGATGTAGAAAAAGAGGGGAGGAGAAGGAGAAATGAGAAAAGAAGGTGATGGTTAGGTGGAGGAGGATTAGTAGCAACTTCTGGGTGGTGCAGAAGGCAGTAGAAGCGGCAGATGTGGTGGTGGATTGTGGCTCGAAGGGCTGTAGGGTAAATTTTTAGTTTGATGGGTAGGGAACTTCGCACGATTGTGGTGGCTCATGCGAGAGGAATCAAGGGATTTGGGTGGCTCAGTTAGTTAGAGGGTAGCGCAAGAAAGACTTTGGGAGGCAGGGGTGGCGGTGTAGTTGGTTGACGGCGGAGGAAGGGTTATCTAAAGTTGCGGTGGTGCGAACGAGGTTTTTTTTTTCTAAAATCAAGCCAACAATTGACTAAAGGCTTCTATGGGGGTATTTATAGACTAAAGGTGAATTTAGGGTCAAAGGGAAAGTGGGAGAGTGGTAGGAAGGAGTGGGCACCAATCGACGATGGTAGTCGGCGCACTACCCATTTGTGACCTACAAGTGGCCGGGGGAGAGGGGAATTGTGCGAGGGAAGAGGGGAAGTGGGCAGAAAGGTGTGGTCAATTTCATCATGGAAGAGAGGGGAGAAAGGTGGGCAGCAATCATGCGAAAAACCAGGGAGTTGGGGCAGTGGAGTTATAGGTTGCCGACGATGGGGGAAGAAGGAAGAAGAAGACAGAAAGGTGGGGGTGAACCGGTGGTTCGGAAAAAAGAAAAGAGAGGAAAGGGAAGAGTGGTGGACTGGGCGATGTAAGTTAATTTTTTTTAACCAAAACGCAGCGTTCCGAAGAAATAATGGAGGAGGAGCGGTGTTTTGATTAGGTCGTGCAGAAGGAAGAAAAGAAAGAACGGGATTGGGCCATAGGAAGCAAAGGGGAGAAAGCTTGGGCTGCTGGGCTGGCCCAGGTCAGGGAGGAGAAGAAGAAAAAGAAAAGAAGAAGAAAGAAAAAGAAAGAAAAAAGGAAGAAAGAAAAGGAAAAAGGAAAAAGAAAAAAATAAAAATAGTGGGTTAGGACCAATTAAATTAATTAGGATATTTGGAATATTTACAAATAATAATACTTAAATAAAATAATATTTAAATCCCTTTTTAGGCTAATTTAGGGTTTTTGAAAGATTTTTCATAAGTTCCATTTTAATTAGCAAAGCACCCTAATTTTCTTCAATTAAATTATTTATAAAATTCATATTAATTTGGAACTATTTTCTCTTTCTTTTTTTAGATACAATAATTTATTTAATTAATTTTCAAAATAAAATTCTTAATTAGCTAAAATACCCAAATTTCTCCTTATAAAAATATTTGTAAATTCCTTATTAATTTTCCCTAAACAAATCCTTCTCATTTCAAATCAAATAATTAATTAATTTAGTTCCCTAATAAATCCTTATTTAATTATATCTCTTAAAATAAATATTTTTGGGGCATTTCACTCTATCCTTAAACTCGTCGATCAGTTTGTCAAAACTGATTGCATGGTCTTAGAACAGTGGGCTAGTCTAACCAAATTGATCAACTAGTTTGAGGGAACTCTATGATTTGGCTAAGCTGAATTGATTGATTGGTTTGGCTATAGTGTGTTATTTATTCTTGTTGGACTTGCTATTCTTTGATACTTTACACAATTCTATAATATGATCCTTTAATGAGGAGAACACACATCTTAGCATAAATCAACTAACCTATTCGATAGATTAATGGGATTAAAACTCATGATATTCTATTTAGTGCTTTTGAAAGACTTTTATGAGTAAATTGGAATGAGTATGCTATGATGTTACTTTTTAATGAGATAATTCATATTTTAGGATGAATAGATTACCTTAATGGTTTGATTTGAAGTTGGATAAGAACTAATGAAAATCCCACCGTATGGTTAGAGAGTGATAATGGTTAAGATGGAATGAGTATGTGGATGTGTTACTTAAATGTTGCATGGGCCTTTTATGATAACTTAAACTTGGAATATAACACACTAATCACTTAAAGTGGAAGATAATCAAGTTGTGCATTGGTTTAGATTGCCTGATCCTCAATTAGCTATAGGGGTTATTCTAACTTTGACCATTTATTGGTACCTTCGGGCGATATCCTAGTAGACGCAGGTGCCTTACCTACTCTAGACATTGATGATGTACCTAGGGGTCTTGATAATAAAGGGTCTAGTCACTTATGTAAGTTACTTGGCTTTGGCTAGGCTTTATGTCCATTGGTGGTCACTTGGCCTTGGCTAGACTTTATGTCCTCTAGTTAGGATAGGCTTCCATGGTATGTAAGACCATGGAATGGTACAAAATTCATTGCTTGATAAGAATAAGGATAGGGATAAGGATCAGGATAAATATGTGGATAAAAAAAAGGGGAAAGAGAAAAAAATAGCTTATAAATAAGCAACCTAGTGGATTATTTAAGGTTAGAAAATAGACCTAATGGAAAATTATGTGAATGGATGGTAGAAGCTCTAATAAGGTCTTTGAATAACCTTCTTATTAAATTGTATGTTTCTATCCATGATGGTCATGTTATGTTGATAAACATGATGAGTCCTGATTTATCTGAGTCATGTATGGCAAAATTTTCTAATGCATTAAATGACTATGTTATAGAATGTATATATAATTTTATGGAATAAGCATGCTATATGTTTAGCATAATCTCCACATTTCGCTAGGACTTGTATGCTTGTGAATCCTATTGAGAAGTTAACTTATCTTACTCAGTAGAAGTATACTAATGTGCTCATTTGTTTAATCATATGCTCAATTCCATGAGTAGAAAACCATGTGAAGGATTTTGAGAATGGTTGGTAGTGGACTTGCCTCATTTTAGGCTTGGGGCTTAAGAGCATTGTCATTTGGAGATTGTTTTTCGATCCTTAGTGAACTAGGTTTGTGGCTACGTCCTATCTTTTTTTTCTTTCTACCATTATAGTTATATATTTTAGTTTAACATTCTATCATGTATTTAAATATTGTGGGGACCATCAATGTATTTTTAAATTTTTTTCTGTTCTATATATTTTGTTTCTTGCACACTCTACTTTTATTTTGATTGGTTTGGTTTATTGACCTGGTATATAACAGAGGACGGGATGCTAACACTTATTATATGTTAGGTGCGGCGGTAGTACTCTATTTTTTCTAGGTGTGTTTAGTATTTTTTTGGCTTTAATAATGTTTTAAAATAAATATTTTTAGTAGTAAAAAATGGGAGTGCTATAGTTATTCCTGTGGTCTTGAAGGAGGTACCTTAGAATATACGTGCGTAGAGACTGAAGATGCATTGGTAAAGATATATGTCATAAGTAGGTCTTGTGTGTGGAATGTTTGTATCTATTTGATATTTCATATTATTATTATGACAACGTTATGTTAATATTATTATGGTATGATGATGTGGCACTAAGTCTATGTAATGGGAGAATATGTGAAAATCATGATCTTGATTATTATTGCGGTAATCTCACTTTGTAACCCTAACTATGATCATGTGACCTATGGTATTTCATTATGGTTTTTATACGTATAGAATGATGATAAAATATGTGGTAAGTAGTATCATAATGATATAATGGAAATTGGGAAACATCCGCATTGAGGCTCATATGTTTTTGTGAAAATAGGTGTTTTGACTAGTTTAGGGGTATTTTGGTAAATATATGTTAAAATGAGATCTTCGGCATTTTAATGTATTAAATGGATAGAAATGTACAAAATACCTTGTGTGGAATATTTGGAGTGATTATGAACTTTTTAAGGTAAATAAATGAGGAAAATAGATAAAAAGGAAATAACAAGTCTAAGGACAAGTTTATTATCACATGTGTGAAATGATAGCATTAGACCTTGGTTTCCAGGCATGTTGTTATCATTATTATTGTTTTAGCAATGTGTTCAAAACCTTAGGGTCATAGAAGTCCTATGGGAAAATATATGTTAATTTATGGAATTAGGGTTTTGTGAAAATCTATGAATAATAACTCTAAGGTTAGGCTATTATCACATATATAATACATTGTAATAAGACCATGATTTTTGGGTATTCTTGATGCATTGTCGTATGCACAACAAATTTAATAAATAAATCATAATTTTCAAATATGTAGTAGATATCAAGAAGGAGTCAAACCCACAAAGAATGATATATAATCAATAATTCATTAATCAATATTAAAACCCCAGTTATGCAATAACATTTATTTCTATCACTAAGTTATATATTATGGATAAATAATAAAACACTTTACTCACTAATTAATGAATAAGGATAGGAATGTATTGATTATGGTATTAGAATATTAAATAATCATTGAGAAAAGAATGATTCTAAATGATCTAACGTTAACCTATAGAAACTCATCATAATTTATTTCTTTACTTTCTCTTAATTCTAATAAATTGAATAAGCTCTCAATTTATCACCTAACCAATTAATAACCTAGGTTAAGAATACTAGATTTAATTAATGGTAGAATTATGAATGAAAAGAAATCAACTACAACCATAATCACATAAGCTTGGATCATGCAATCGTATGAATTAATAGACAATATTAACAATTAATCTTTTTCTACTCTAGAAACATTAATTAACAATTACATATTAATTCCATTATCTTAGTGTAGATTAAGATCTAAACTAGATAGGTGATCAATCTAATTAGTTTAAATTCTTAATCTATAATGTGATATCATTTAATTTCGTCCATCAATTTAATTAAATTTTATCTAGAATCATGAATTCAAATTACGTTATCATATTCGAAACCTAATTCCATCATCAAATCCTCCTACCCTATATTATCTACGCTACTATCTTCATAATTGCAACAACACACAATTAAATGCAGTAATTTATAGTTAACATCAATGATTACTAATAAATAAATAATGAAACACTAAAAATAAGAGAAATAATAATGTAATGAAGAGATTTACTTGCATTCAATCAAAATTCAAAACTTGCAATTAAGAGAAGAATGGAGAAGAACTTATTAAATTGAATTTCAGAGTGTTCACTATTTAATTTAATAAAATAGAGACAAAGAGAATTGGAATTGTGAAGTACGTGGGTTTTCTAGAGAGTATAGAGAAAAAGAGAGAATTTAACTTTTGAACTCGAAAAATCGACCTCCCAAACTCTATAATTGTTAGAGAATATATCAGAAAAAAAGTTTGTATGGGCAATTATAAAAATTAAGAAAAATAAGGTCCATGTTTTCGAAAATACGGGACCTTTGTGTTTTTTTTAATTCTCTACCAATTTTTAGATTTTGAAAACTGAGCTTTTTGTCTTCTAGCGGAAAACATGGCCCATGTATAGGAAAAATGGGGTACCTTTTTCTTTGTTCCTTCATCATTTCTCTATGAAATTTCAACACAAGCTTTCCTTTGATGTCTATTCTTCATTTCCGGTCTTTTCTTCCATTGATTCAATACCTATTGGTGTGTTCTTTGCTTCATTTCCTCTTTCGTTTGATTTTTCCTTTGAATTTCTTTATTTATATCTTTTCCTACAAAGTCTATTCAAAAGAGAAAAACTCAATAAAATATTAAATCTTATAAAAATAATGAGGAATAAATGAAATTTTTACTTAGGAAAATAACATATAAATCTCATATGTCAATGCTATTAATAATAACATTTTAAGGATGTGTATTGAAAAAGGTGATAAAATAAGTATTAGGGAAGAAGTTATGATTGGTTTATAAAAATTAGGGTTTCTTAGGAGGGGCGTGGAACTTTCTTCATAGAAATGTGTCGATATTCATGTAGTTGTGTTTTGTGTGATTCAAATGATTATTTTTAGAAGACTTATGTATTTTTGCATGCCTACATATATGTATATATGAGAAATATCACCTTGAATAAGATATTAGTTATTTAAAGAGAAAGATTATGTGAGCTGGGGATGAGGTGTTGTATGTCTGTTCCAACTAATAATAATAGTGGCTTAGGTGTTCTCCCCTGAGAGGTACCTTAGACCGTTCCACCAGTTTCAGGATAGTTAGGTTCTCAACCTCATTGTAAAATGAAACATGATCTTGAGATGAGAATAATGAATAAGATACTAATCACTTAAAGTAAAATATTATGTGAGTTAGGACCTGGGTCTATTTTGCTAGATGATAATAGTGGCTCAGGTATATTTTTTCCTAAGAGGTGTTGGGTTCATTCCACTAGACTATAGTAGTGGCTTAGGTGTGTTATCCTTGAGAAGTGCTTCAGACTATTCTGGCTATTTAAGAATAGTAGGGTCCCTAAACTCAATGTGCTAAAAATATGTATTTACAATGGTATTTAATAATGGATTCTAGAATTTCTATTATCTTAACTATGTAACATGTTTGCTTATGCTTCTATATGTTTTATGTTATGTGTATCTTATTATGGCTATATTGTTACCTTACTTAGTACCTAGCATATTGATTACCCTTTCATAGATTTTTTTCATTACCATAAGAAAAATACCTGGTTGATTTTATGCAGGTCATTAAGGAAATGCTAGATGATTATGCTACTTATAAGGCTCTGATTATGGAGGAGTGATTATATCTTGTGTATGGGGTTTGGAAATTAGAGAGTTATGTTATCTGATTCTTGTTATGACACCAAAAACCTTTTGGGGATTTTTGAAACACCCTAAATTTTACTAGTAATTTTTTCTAGTAGAAGTATAATACTAGATAACTAAGTGTTACTATCGTAATTCACATGAGTTTAACTTATCTCACCATTCTTATATCAATCACAAGGGAAAATGATGAAAGTGTAAACCATGCTAAATAGAAAACGAGAGGAGCTTCATAAGCGGAAATATGAGTTGGAGATGAACTTTGAGTACATTACTAAAAAACATAGATAAAAGAGATAGCATGGATTTAAGAGTCCAAAAAGGTATCTGAGTAGACTACCCTTTAGATAACATAACTCTATGTCTAAAGCCCTAATACAAGAAATCACTCTACCTCATAAAATCATCATAGGTTACAAAATCATCCAGTGGTCCCTCATCGACGTACATACAAACATCGAGGTTATTTGCTCATAGGAATGAACAACACCCATGAAAAAGATGGTCAATATGCTACGTATTGAGTAAAGAGACAATAATGTCGAGTAAGGGATACAGACAACTACATTCACTAATAGTGAAAAGTAAGCATTCATACTAGACACATAAAATAATACAAGATAATTATTGATTCAAGCCTCATTATTAGATATAACTAATTCCATTCTTTTATTTACATTAAATTTAGGGACCCCACTATTCTCAGCTAATGCAACATTAATAATAATATACAACCCCAGGGAAAAATTATCCTAGACGCTATTCTATACCGATGGAATGGTTATTAATACTATACAACCTCGAGGTAAAATATTCTCAATCATTATTCTCGTCTAGTGGAAGGGACATATACAAAGGGTCTTGACTCACGAGTCTTCCACTTTACGAGATTAATATCTTATCAATGATTATGGTTGTTCTCATGATTTATTTTAGATTAAGTTCAGGGAATCCACCATTCTCAACTAATATACTATTTATCAATGTAAAACGCCAAGATAAACACACTCCTGACCACTATTCTCGTCGGGTGGAACGGTTATCAATATATAACCTAGGGTAAAACACTCATGGCCACTATTCTTATCCTATGGAATAAACATATACAATAAGTCCAAAATTAAATAGTCTTTCACCTTAAATGGTTAATGACTTATTCATGGTTGATTTGAAAAGTATAAAACCTAATTAAGGCAAATAAAGCACCAACATACAAATAACAAGGCTGTTCTCAGAGGTTAAGATCCTTATACTCTCTTAGAAACCCTAATTTCACATTTTAAGCATAACTTATTCTTTATTACTCTTTTATCTACCAAAATTAATATCTCTTCCTCTATTATTATTATTATTATTATTATTATTATTATTATTATTATTATTATTATTATTATTATTATTATTATTAACATGCATAAATTCAAGGTCTAAATCTCACGTCTTACACATGCAATAATATACCTAAGTTACCATTTCCATGCTTACAAAACCCTAATTCCACAATTAAATCATAAATTTTCCCATAAGGCTCATATAATTACCAAATTTAATATGCATACCGAAAATACTAAAATTAGCTGTATATCCAAAATTTGTGATCTAATTCTAACATTTCACGCATGTGGTAATAACATATCCAGTTTAGGATTATTATCCCCAAATTATGTCATTTTCTTATTTCATTACCATTTATGATTCTCCAAAAATGTTATATGATTGTATTTAACATATTTTAAATCATCTAACACATTAAAATACCAAATATTATATATCAAACCCTTAATGACCAAAATGCCCTTATAGGTACCTAAATGTCTTTATCTCCCTGAAAAACTTATATATATTCGGTATCATTATTTCCAAATCCTACATATCATCATAATCTTTAACATACTCATATCTCATTTACCATACCTTATTAAACCTATATTACAACCATGTATCCCACCAAGGGTTTTCCACATAGAATATTGTTGTAATGAAATTGTATAATTTTCAACTTACTAATTTTTCCATCACATAATATCACATTATATATCATAGCATCAACAATCATATTTAACCACATAATCACAATAACATGGTATTACACAAAATCATACATAACACTTAGCACAAAAACCCTAGACTATGAATAGTATCCTTATAGAAAAAAGCTCTAGTCTTTAAGCATGCTTATCCTATCCTGTCTCCTCTGAAACTTTTGGTAGATCACCTAAGAAAAAAATTAGCAAAACACCATTAGCATATAATGATATAGTTAAGGAAAATACAAAGTAAATGGGAGTGAAAGTGTAATATCCCATTTTAATAAATCTTAATTTAAATATCTAAAACATAAAATTTGATTAGCATGTGTAATTTATCACAGCATCATGTTAGGTTGGATGTCTCATTATTATGAGTAAGCCTATAAGTATTCTATTGTGATAATAATCTGGGCTAGTATATTTATAATTAGAGGAAAGATAATAATAAATAAGAGAAATAATAAACAGCATGAAGAACGCGCCGCACGCGCTCCCCCTTTCTTGTTGAATCGGTTCATCGCCGATTGATTCAGCCGGAGATCATGGGGAAACGGAAGCCTTTGAAGAAGCCGTCCGTGGTAGATAAAGGGCTGGAGAAGAATGAACTGTCCCCAATAGTTGACTCGATTTCAAAATCCGATACGATTGCTAGGGTGGATGAGGGTATTTGTATCGACCCGATTGAAGATGAACCTATTCACGACATACTTAAATCCCCATCATCTGTTGATTTTATTCATGGGAATGAATCCATTATTTCGACCCCCGTTAGTCAGAGGAACCCAATTATTGAATCTGATCCGCCTCCTCCTTCTATTGATTGTAAACTTGTGACAGACATTGATCGAAATCAACAAGGCCATAAGCGTAGTTGGAGAGATACTGTCCTCTTGAATCGCCTTCCAGAATCTGGAACGTCTCTCCAATTTATTCCCCTTGTGATTATTGAAGGGAATTCCAAAGCGCATCTCTTAGCGGAGGATATACAAGATGAAAGTAACCGCTGGCAAAATACCTTAATTGGCTTTGTGGCTGGAATTCCACCCTCCTATTCCCAAATGCAGCGTTTTGTTTCGCAAAACTGGACTTCCTTGAGACCAAAACCTGAAATATTAAGCCATGATCAAGGGTATTTCCTTTTTCGACTCCAGGATCAGGACACGATGCAGAAGGTTATTGCTAGACAATATTGGTCTTTTGGGGTTTGACCAATGCTGATTAGGAAATGGAGCCCTGAACTGCAGTTGAACAAAAATGACTGGCTTGTTATGCCCCTATGGATCACACTCCCTGGTTTACCCCTGCATTTTTGGGCTGCTAACTCTCTTAGCAGAATTGGCAGCATCTTGGGAAAGCCTATCTGTATTGATGCTATTACTGCATCTCGAGAAAGGATTTCTTATCCTAGACTTCTTGTGGAGGTGAATATCAGCAAACCACTCCCTGATTCAGTGGAAATTCTTCTCCCTAATGGCACTTCTAGACTCCAACATGTTAACTATGAATGGAAACCTCTTTTCTGTATAGTCTGTAATCGAATGGGACATGACACAACTAAGTGCAATTCTCAGAAAAATGTCAAACAAACTTGGGTAAAAAAGGAACAACCCTCAACTGCCATCAAATCTGGTACAGTAAGTGGTCCTCAGGACAACCAAACTAGCATAATTCAAGACCCAATTCAACAGAGTGATGGAACAGCTACAGCCAATGTTCCACCTCAGAAAAGTACTATGGATCAACCTATTCAGGGGAACAAGGATTTTCAGACTCCTCAAGCTGAACATATCAAACATGTGTATCAAATGGATAAGGGGAAAAGACAGACATGGGAGCCTATTATTCTATCATCCCCCTTAGACCCAGCCAGAGCCATGCAATTCGACAGAGACTTAATGACTCAGTTTGAAACCAGTATTGTGGATAGGGGAGGAGCTCAAGTGGGCCCTTCAAGGCCTCTATGAACTTAGCCACTTGGAACATTAGAGGGTTGAATAAGACCCTCAAACACAAGGCTGTGAAAAACCTTGTGTCCCTTCAGAAACTTGGTATTCTAGTGATTGTGGAAACTAGAGTTAAGCAGTTTAATGCTGATAAAGTCATTTCTTCTTTAGACCTTCAGTGAGAGGTGCTTCATAATTATCATTGTCATGGGAATGGCAGGGTGTGGATTATGTGGGATCCTAACACCTGTTATATCACCCTTTCTCAGTCCATTGAGCAAGGTATCCATTTTCATGTGCTGATTAAGCCCCTCAATCAACATTTTGATATGACTGCTGTTTATGCACATAACTCAGGTCAAAAGAGATGTGCCCTGTGGAAATGGCTGTGTGATCTGAAAAACATAATTACTAATCCCTGGGTTGTAATGGGTGATTTTAATGTGGTCTGCAAGGCTGAGGAAAAGCTTGGTGGAAAAACAGACTTTTGGGATATTGAGGATTTTACCAAGTGCCTTTAGTACTGTGGTCTAGATGATATCCAATATAATGGGGGTATTTACACTTGGTGCAACCAACAGAAGTCTGAACAGAGAATTTATTGCAAGTTGGACAGGATTCTTGGAAATACTTCTTGGCTGGATGGTTTTCCAAGAAGCTATGTAGATAATGTGCATAATCCTTATTCAGATCATAACCCTTTGATTCTTCATTTAAACTCTCAGCAAGCCTCCAATGGTAAACCTTTCAAATTCATAAATTTTTGGGCTGATAGAGAGGATTTCAACTCAATAGTTCAAGAGTGCTGGGAGACAGAGGTCCAGGGGAACTATGCTTTTCAAACTGTATCAAAACTTAAACTGCTCAAGCATAGGTTAAAACAGTATAACAGCAGTAATGGCCATGTCTCTATTAAAGCTCACAAAGCTTGGTTACATTGGCAGAATTGCAAGGGTACTACAATGCTGGATCCCCTTAATCAGAGTCTTATTGCGGAAGAGAGGGAGGCTCACATCACCTGGCAGAGAAGAGCTACTGAGGAGGAACACTTCTTCAAACAAAAAGCCCATATCCAGCATGTACAACTGGGTGATCATAATACCAAATATTTCTATGCAAATGTACAAATGAGGAGAAACAGGAATGGAGCTTCATTAAGCAGGTAATGGAAGCTATGAGATTTCCCTGGACTTTTGTGGATATGATTATCCAATGTATTTCAACTGCCAGCATATCCATAAATATTAATGGTTCCCTATCTAAACCTTTTATAAGTAGGAGAGGCCTTAGACAGGGAGATCCCATCTCTCCATACCTGTTTGTGCTGTGTATGGAATATCTTCATAGGGATCTTCATAGACTTTGGAAACTTCCTGATTTTCATGGCCACCCTGGCTGTAAGAATATGGGGATCATTGACTTGAGTTTTGCAGATGACCTCCTTCTTTTCTATAAGGGAGATCTTTCCTCTATTGTTAAACTCAAGACTACCCTGGAAAACTTTTTCAAGTGTTCTGGACTCACTGTTAACCCTAATAAAAGCTCTTTTTTCTGTGCTGGAGTCAGTGATAGGGTTAAGAGTAATATTATTGATTATCTTGGCTGTGTAGAAGGCTCATTTCCTTTCAGATATTTGGGTCTCCCTTTAGCTGCTTCTTGTTTGAAGACTCACCACTATCAAGTTGTTATTGATAAATTGCTGGCCAAAATTAGAAATTGGACTTGTCATTATCTCAGCTATGCAGGTTGTCTTCAATTGATTTCTACAGTACTCCAAGGGATTACAAATTTCTGGGCACAAATTCTCCCTCTTCCCCATGGTATTATCTCTCAAATCAAGAGCATTAGCAGAAACTTTCTTTGGTCAGGTTCTAGTTCTGGACATAAGCATCCTATTGCCTGGAAAACTGTGTGTCTTCCAAAGGATGAAGGTGGCCTTGGTTTGATTGATTTAAAAACCTGGAATCAAGCAGCTTTGGGAAAGTGGTTGTGGAAGATCATGTACAACAAAGAAAGCCTTTGGATTAAGTGGGTGCATGGCATTTACATAAAACACAAAGATATAGCTACTGTCAGAGTTCACTCTTATCATTCTTGGCTATATAGAAGTATTATGTCCACTCGACCTCTCCTCATGCAGCATATTGTTGATGGTAAATGTGGCACTACTTCCTATTCCATAAGGCTTATAATCTGATTAGATACAAAGAGAATAAGAAGCACTGGGCTTCCCTTGCTTGGAACCACTTTGGTAGACCTCGCTGCTCTTTCATTACTTGGCTGGCTTGTCACAGAGGCCTTCCAACCAGAGAGAAGCTGAGAAAGTGGAACCTGCAGGTTCCACCTAATTGCAGCATTTGTGCTGAAGACTCAGAAACAATGGACCATCTGCTTGTACACTGTGTGTATGCAAGGAAAGTTTGGGATATGATCAAGCATATGCTGGATATGGACATTAAGGCAGATAATTGGGAAACATTGATTCATTCTGCAGCACATCACACTAGAGAAAACAACATTGGTGCTGAATGTACAAATGCCCTTTTTGGAGAAGTCATTTATGGTATTTAGAGAAGCAGAAATTCTTCCATGTTCAGCGGTCTTACTCCACATCCTGTTCACATGGTCAAGGATATTATGAAGCGCTTCCACATTAGACTCAATCATAGTATAAGTAGTAGAGGTGGTAGAAATGCTAAATAAGGAGTCTTGTTGCTCTCCTCTCTTTTATTGTTCTTGGAACTCTTGATGTAATCTTCTCCTATTGGTTTTAATAATATTCTTTATTAACTACCAAAAAAAAAGATAATAATAAATAATGGTAATGACAACGATAATAAGAATAGTATCGATAATGATCAAAATAATAAGGATGGTAATAACAATAGTCTTATAATAATAACACTCTTAAAAAAATATCAATAACAATAATTGTAAGAATAATAATATTAGTAATAATAATAATGATGATGATGATGATCATAATAGTAATAGTGATAATAATGGTATTAATAAAATATTGAATGGGAAGGATTCTTCCTTAGTATTTAATATACTCTTAAAAGTATAATGCTATTTGTTATACCTGTTAGCTAATTATTAACCTAATCTCCATCATTATTTCACCTCTAAGAATAGCCTAATCTAACCTAAACCCCCCTCTCAGCAGGCACCACCTCTCCCCCCGGTGCAACCCCTTTTTCCTCTTCTCCATGCATGCACGCACACCTCACCTCACTCTTCCCTATACACCCTACCTATCCTAGCAACCAAATAGCCATGTAGCCCCTTCCTCTTCCCCATACACACCCCATAATTCTTCCTACTATCCTCCTTCCCCCACACAACCATGACCCCTAGCAGCCCTAACCAACCGACCACACTACCCAACCCCAATCACACCTGTAGCACCAGCCACACTAACCATGTAGCTCCCCAACCAAATCAGGTAGCCTTCCTCTTCCCCACGCTTGCACACATGCACGAATCACCCAGCCCAACTATCCAGCTGCCACTCCCTTTCCCCCCATGCAACAGCCTACACTCCAGCCTCAACATGTAGCTCTCTTTCTCCCCATGCATGCAACCCACTGCACCAACAACTAACCAGCATCGTCCAGCCCCAACCAAACCATGCAGCCTCCCCTCTTCCCCATGCACACCCCATCATTCTTCCTATAATCATCCTTCCCTTCTTCAACTTTGACCAACAGCCTTTCCTCCTCCCCCTTTCCCTTTCAATTCTCTTCATTTTCCCTATGTAGTCCCCTTCCTTCCTTCTCCTATTCCTGCGCTGAGTGTCCCCCTTGTTTGTAGCCTCCACTTTGCTCCATTACACCATTGAGCTAATTGCCGAGAACCCCTCATCTTCAGCCCTGCCAAGCCTCCCTCTTCCTTTTGTACATTACCTCACTCGAGAAGCAGCTCCCTCCAGCATAAGTATCCTCCCCTCCGGCGTGTATGGTACATGGTAGTGCCATGTACCTGTAGCCTTGAATAAAATCCCCTAAGCTTATTTTAGCATTAGTTCTTATAGGTTGTTATCTAATTATTTTATCTAGTATAGATACTCATGCATACATAATTGTGTGGGTGGTGTTATTAATTTTTAGGTAATCCTGACCTTGCATAAGGTGTCCTTGGAAGAGGCTTTCTGTGGTATTATTTTCATAGCTTGGAGGTAAATCTAACTAATCCGTAGATAGTGGAACTTTGTGTGAAAATAATAGGTTAATTATTTAGGATAAAAATTATGCTAGGTTGCGGTTATCAAAAAATTTATATTTTTGCCGAAAAATAAAAGCATGTTGTAGTTCATCTCTATGTGAATATTATGATGTATAGATTAATATATGTTTCCATGCTAATATCTTTATGCCTAGGTATTATTCTGAAATTTAGAGTGTATGCCTATGATAATATATACGGATTTTTGCTGAAGAAAATGTGCATGTCTAGGGTTAGGGTTCAATAAAAAATTCATCATGTTTTATGCTAGACCTACTAATGAGTTAAATGTGTTCCTTGGATTTTTTAGATAAATTTGGACATATTGCATGTTGGCTTTAGAATATAAATATGTTTCAATAGTGATTATTACGTGCCATATGTTCTAGGGGTAGAAACGTAAATTTTGCATACCATGATTCATATCTAAAAGTTATTCGTGGAATTCGCATGAATATTGTGATATGCTAGAATTGCATGCTAGGGTTGTGTATGTGTACTATGTTATGTCCATGCTTAGGGATAATATGGTATTTTATTGTACCAAAGAAATTTATTGTATGATAAGCTATCATTAACTATTCTATTTTAACATTTTATGACAAATATCCTATAGGGGTAAATATGGTAATAAAGTGAAGGAAAATGCAGTAGTTATAGGTTGGGGGAATTTTGGTCATTAGGGAAAAAATGTGATTCAAAGTGAATAATTAGACTAGTTGACTTAAGTGTTGGCCTTAGAATAATTTTGGAAATAAATGGGATGAATGGATTGAATAGATGGATTGGATAATTATTCGGGCTATGGTATGATGCCTAACCCTAGGTTGTGTTGGCTTGGAATCATTATGACCATCGTGGTCCTTTGGATTTGACATTAGATGATTGATTATGGTGGGGACCCTTGTACTCCCTTGCTTGATTGATTGATAGCTTGATTGATAGCTAAATTGTATTGTTATGGACCTTCGTATTCTTGAATTCATAACTGAGAATTTCATAAGACGCTGACCACTTAAAGAGAAATACTTGAGTTTGGAAAGGAATCACGTGCCTTGGATTTAGCCCCCGAGTGCATAGTTGGGCCTTCGGGTTAAGGGGCTTACTTCGGTTATATGGGTATTCCATACACCCTATAGAGGGTATATGTACTTAACGACTTGGGTGTTGAGGTTTAGTATGGATGATTGATATGTCATATGGCTTCCTTGGTGAGCTTTACCTTAGAATTGAGTGAATTGATTTGGTACTACCTCCTTCACAATCATTATCTTGAATATGAGATTGTATTCCACTCAAGAATTGATATACAAATGATGTAACTGGATTAGACACCCACCATAATACATCTGTAATAATTGGATTAGGCGTGGCTTGAAATTGGTTGGATTTCTTGGAATATCAATAACTTTCCCTGTTATGTTTAAAGTATGATTGTTGATACCTTGAAATGGTTGAGAAATTTGAAGCATGTTTTTAGTACCCTTGCTATAATTTTTTTTTTTATCTAACTACACTACTACAAACATGGGAAATAATAACGGGACATTAATAACGGTAGTTCGAAAACTGTTGTCAAACGCGTGAAAATTAATCGGCGGGAAGTTTTGATAACGGTTCTAGTTAAAAACCGTTATTAAAAGGGCAACGTTAAAATTTGGACGGATGTTTTAATAACGGTTTTATATAAACCGTTATTAAAAGATGATTTAATAACGGTTCATATTAGAACCGTTGTCAAAAGTCAGAAGTTTTTAATGACGGTTCCTGGAAGAACCGTTATTAAAAGATGTTTTAATAACGGTTCTCTCAGGAACCATTATTAAAACCCCAAAATCAAACTTTTATTTCGCTCGGTTCTGTTTCGTGCCAAAATTTTCAGACTCTCTGCACTTTCGTTCTCTTGCTCTCCTTCCTTCTCCTTGCAAACCCTCGCACCGCCACACCGTGCACCACCAACTCGCACCACCAGGCTCCTCTCAAGTAAAGGAAACCCTCGCACCGCCACGCCTCTGCCATTGTTCCGAAGCTAGCTGGCACTTGCACCTTCATCCTCCGTCGTGTTTGAAGCCCTTGCCTCTCTCAACATTCTCACCGTCGTGTTTGTAGCTAGCTCACTTTATGTATGTATTTGTTCTTTCTCTCGTAACTTTTTATCTACTTATATAAATGCATGTCGCCAGGGTTTCGTTCGAAAATGTGTTGTTGAATGTGTTGGCTGAAAAGTTTGCTGTTTGTTGTTGAATTTGTTGCGTTATTGTTATATATTAACAAATGCATGTGTTGGCCGAGACCTTTACATATTATTGTTGTATGGAGAATATAGATTCAACATTATTTAGAGCTACAACCATAATAAACAAAAGAGAAGACATTATTAAGGTTATTTAGAGCTAGATTCAACTGTAAACTTTGGAGGGTCATAACTTTTTCATGCGACCTCGGATTTAGGTGATCTAGGAGGCTATTTTGGGTATTTTTTCGAGATCTACAACATGGCAAACCGGCAGAGCCGGTTTGAGCAATATCGGAGCCCATAAAAGGCCGTTTTGGCCTCTAAATTTAGGTTTTTTTGTGATACAACCTTTTTAGGGCCTTTTTTACAAATTTAACCTTTAATTTAGGGTATGATGGTGTTATATAACCTCTTGATTATAGTGGTAACATATGTTGCCTACCTTTGTATTATTTTGTATGTAGGGTAATACATGTTTTCATTTATTTTAGTTTTTACTTTTATCAGAATTATTTTTCCTTTATTGTTTATCTCTTTATCCTCTATTGTAATTATGGATGAGATAAGAGCTTTAGGTACCTCCAAAATTGAAGATCTTCGAGACAAAGGAATTTAGATGATGATGATGATGAAATTGAATTTTTTAAGGGTCCAAGCCATGTATGTTTGCTTTTCCATATTTTTCTATTAATGAATCATGACATACCTAATGTCTAACTGTATATTAATTGAAACATGGGTGTTGTAGTTTTTCACCGATGACTATGCACGAGGCTAGCAATATAATGTTGATGAAATTGATGAAGTTAGAGGCCAAGCACGTGCACTCATTCATTCGGTAGCGATCTATATATTCTACATGAATTTTTAGGTTTGTATTTCGTCTACCAGCCTAGATCTGTGAACTC
Organism: Tamarix austromongolica; assembly: GCA_039764185.1. NCBI lineage: Eukaryota > Viridiplantae > Streptophyta > Magnoliopsida > Caryophyllales > Tamaricaceae > Tamarix > Tamarix austromongolica. The sequence goes on along the minus strand of CM077813.1, from coordinate 18,981,276 downwards.
TTTACTTTGGGGTGTAGAGCTACCAAGTTGTGGTATGCCCACTAATTTTATTGCTAAGTATAGTTGGTGTATTGAGACATGCATACCTTGTTTGATGTTGTTTTACATTGCAGATTTGGTAATTATAGATTGATTGAAATTATGGTGTGATTGCAAATTTGGTATGAATTGATGTTGTTTTACATTGCAGATTTGGTAATTGTTTTAACATACAGATTTGGTAACTGTGTATGTGGGCAGGAACAAAACTGCAAAAAAAAATGGAGTTTTAATAACGGTTCTGATGAAAACCGTTATTAAAATGTAGGTTTTAATAACGGTTCTTCTAAAACCATTATTAAAACTCCAGTTTTTAATAACGGTTTTTAAGTAAAAACCGTTATTAAATATGAAGTTTACGCACATATTCGCGGGTTTTTGTGTATTTTTCATGACGGTTATGAACCGTTATTAAATATTTAATAACGGGTGATTCAATAACAGTTGAAAACCGTTATTAAAACTATAAAATAACCGTTATTAAAACCCTTTTCCGTGGTAGTATTGTCAACTGTAATGTGGATTCGTGTTATGAAATTTTGGTTTTGCATGTGATCATGTGCGTTTTGTTAGAATCCCTTATTTGTATGTTAATTGCAATGTGGGTATGCTACCTATCCGGAGGCCTTATGATTTACTTAGTACGAGGAAGTCGTAATGATATTATCACTTTTTAGAGGAGTATGTTCGTGGCATACAGTGACTGAAAGATTTTGAGGAGCATCATTTAGATGGCTAGTTAGACTAAGGGAGTGAGTGGAACCTGTCCCTATTCCCCCTTTTCTTTTAATATTTTGGTAGACCAGATGAGTGTAAGGGCAAACCACTTTCGCACCTTCGTGTTCCCTTGCTGACTATTTTTTTCAATCTACTATGTCACTTATTTATTAGATGATCTTATTATACAGATAATCTCTTATCTGCAAAACCTTTATTTATGTATCGTCTTTCTCTCACTTTTGTTTGATCTCACTCATTTTGAGCCTTAGCACTTGACATAAGGAAGGTAAGAAGACCAGAATCATGTTCAATGTGGCGGTAATACCCACTATTTTATAATTATCTCTTCTGCAAAATGAAATTTAAAAGTCATGATTTTGGGGGTGTTATAGAAACAAAGGGGATAAACTAAACCAAGATATGAAGGAAGTCTCAACTAAAAATTGGTTCAACAAGGAGGGGGATTAGTTGGGATTGCTGAATAAGAGGGCTAGCAACAACATAACCTCCCATTGCTAGGGGTGGTGTGATAGGAAGGAAGGTCGAAGCAAAGGCGGTAGACCGGTGGAAGTGGGTAAATGGATTTGGAAGGCTATAGTGGATGTTGTTAAAGGCGGTGGGTGTGGTTCATTTAGTTTGGTTGAATGGTGGGTGGAGACTATAGTGGTTGGTGTCAAATAGAGGTGGTGAGCTACAATGCTATGTGTTGAATAGAGTGGGTGAGGCTTGGTTGTTTTGCCAAAGGAAGGGGTGAGGTTTGGTAGTTTGTATTGGTGGTTGAGGGGCTATAATAGCTAGTTTGGTTGGTGCTTAGGGTAGGGAATGGCTAAGGTTTCTAGAGTTGGTGGAGGTGCTTTGGTTAAGCTCATCGATGGGGGTATTTTCAGGATATTTTAGCAACGAGGAGGAGGAGGGAAATGAAGGAAAGGAGGTTGCACTTGGTTGTGAAGTTTTAGCAAAAAATGGAGGGAGGAAGAAGGTGGTCGAGGGCATTTATTGTGTGGTATATATATGCACACATACATGTAGAAAGGGAGAGAAGAAAGTTGTGATCAACATGAAATTTCAACCCAAACTCATGAACGTAGGAGCTAGGAGTTGATGTGTTGATGGGGGTGGGGAGTAGGTGATGGGGGTTTATGAGGTATTGTCTAGGGACAATGTTTCATGCAAGAAGAAGAGGAGAAGAAAGGAAAAAGGGGGTTTTTAGATAGGGAATAAAAGGGAAAAAAAAGAACAAGGAGAAGAGGAGAAAGGAAAAAGGGAAATATATTTTGTTTGGTTTTAGAATTAAAATTATGTTAAAATAATTTAGGTTAGGATATTGGGATAATTTAATTATAGATCAAACTGGGTTAGGCTAAGATTTAGGGTCAGGGTGTTAGGGTAGGGTAGGAATATTAATTTTTTATGATTAGAATTTGGTTACATTTTTAATCACTCAAGATTATTTTAGCTAAATTTTGGAGTATTAAATTTTTTTCCTTAGATATTACCTTTATGTATTTGAATATTCTAATAAAAGTTAGCTTCTAAAACCCTTAATCATGTTTATGAAATTTTCCTCACTTTATGTTTATTATGGTTCATGTTCTAAATTATTTTTTTCCCTATAATTGAGGTGAGAATGTCTTATAAGGTAGACTTATATCGATTACAGTAATAAGACCCATTTATGTTTGTTTTATGCTTTTGCTTAAACGAAATTTTTTAGTTCAAAATTTTTTGGGTGTTACAATGAATGATAACCAAATTCTTATATATATTTATATCATCTTGACACCCACTTTACCACATTCTTGAACCACTTTCTATACCTTGTCAAACCACATTAAAATACCATAGGTTATACTAACAAAATTAGGGTATCAAAATGATATTTATCACAACAGTAACATGTCATCTCATACACTTCACATATTCTCACTTTCCATAGATTTGATACCACATCACCATAACACTATCATCATGATAATAATAACCACGAGTTTTCATACAAAGAAATACACATTCCACACAAATACCAAGTTACGATGTGCATCCTTAATAAAAGCATTTGCGGTCTCTAAGCATGCAGAACCTAATACTCTACTTCAAGACCACTAGAAAATCAACTAAGAATAAATAATAATATACCAATAGATCTTTAAAAAATAACCACGGAAAAACTAAGGCAAAAAAGAGTGGAAAAAGGAGAAAAACTAAAACAAAAGAAACTTGGTATGAAGTGGAGCAAGTAGAGCTTGTTGCATAAGGAAGTGGCACAGCCAATGGAAACTTTTGCGAGCCTCTCATTCATCTATGGGGATGCAAGATGAGGCTATCATGTTGTTTGGGGTGGTGGTAGTGTGAAGTTATGGTGTTTTGGTGGATGGTATAGTGTGTGGTTTGGATGATTTAGGGAGGGTTATTATGTGATTTATTCATTCAACTAAGGCTTAATAATGTGGGTGGAACATGTTGAGGCTACTTTGCATTGTGAGGAGATATATAATTTCATGGCTTTGTTGAAGGAAAAATGGCAAAAGGTGATGCACAACATATAGAAATGTTAAGGGAAGGAAGAGGGAGGTATGAGGCTTGTGTAGGAAATAAAGAAAGTAAAGTAGGATGGGAGAGGGTTTGTATTTATAGAGGGATATGAATGGGACATGTGAGATGGAAAGCTAAAGGAGTAAGGTTTTACGGCCATTTGGTAGGGGTTTAGTTCTGTAATAAAGATTAGGGGAGAAAGGGATGATGTAGTGGTGCAGGGTAGAGGTTAGGTGGGCTGGTGTAGGGGAAGTGCATGGCTAGGAATGGAAGAGGAGGCCATGTCAAATATAATTAGCATGGCTTGAAGAGGAAGGAGGGAAGAACCGATCAAGGGAGGTAGAAGATGAAAATAAAAAGGGAAAGGGAAAAGAAAAGAGAAATAGGAAAAGGAAAAAGGGAAAGGAAAATAATTTTATCTTAGGATTAGAGTTAGGTTTAAATTTTAGATTAAGGGATTAAGAAAATTAATTTATCGAATATTTGAGGTTAAGGTTATATTAAAATATAAAGGACCCAAAATTATGATTATGATTAAATTTAGGGTCAAGGAATTGAGGTAAAATAAAATTATTGATTATTAAAGATTAGGATTAGATTAAAATATTAATTAACTGGGATTAATATTAGATAAAATTTGTGGTATTACACTCTTTTTGTCTCAATTTTAGGAAAAAGAGAGTAAGAAGGACTGAACAATTAATACTAAAATTAGTTATGCTTATGGCCTCCCTAGTTTTATGAAAAAAATTGATTTGAAGGAGGATTTAGAGGATGTTTTCTTTGAAAGTGTTCACTTGCTACATCCAAATGATAATTTTAAATCTCAAAATTCAAATTGAAAGAGCTTTGGAACCCTAGAACTTATAGAAGAGATTATGAATTGGAAGCAGGAAAATGAAGCAATGTGAATATTCCTTTTAGTCTTTGTTTCTATGTTTGAAATAAACTCTTTCTTGGTTTGTATCACTAACTTCATCTCCTCAGCCGATCTTTAATAGAGGAGGTAAATAGATGTATCTAGTTTAATTGAGCCCATCACTTAGGAACCGGTCAACAAACATGGATTATTCTATCATAAGTAGGGAGTGAGAAAAGGTGTGAGAGGAAGTCAGCCCCTCTAAATATTGAAATTCGTCAAGTTAAGAAAGAGGAAGAAGAGGCATGGGAGAGGGGAAGAAGAGGGAAAAAGAATTTAAAGACTCAAGGAAATAAGATCTTTCTTGATATGTATCGCTCTCTCCATCTCCTTAGTTGATTTGCAACTAGTGTTATTAGCATCGCAATTCAAGTCATTGAATCGTATGATTCTATAAATTTATCTAAGTAGAGCGATCAAGATCATTCATAGAGTCAAAATTATGTAGATTCATACCTAAAATAGTGTAGAATTGGTAGAATTTGATAGAATCACAATTAGCATATTTATTCTACCGATTCCATAGTTAGCCTACTTATTTAACTGAAAAAAGGAAAAGAACAAAAAGAAGAAAAGAAGACCTAAAAAAATCAATTGTGTTTCCCATTCCCCACTATCTAGCTCTCCTCCTTTTTGATTTCCATTTTCTCTTTCTTCGACCGACACCTTCTACCCTTCGTCTTCTCGGTTCTTGTCTCCTTCCCTATTTACCCCTTTGTTTTCTTTATTCTTCATTCTTGCGTGCACCTCTTCATCTCTTCTCTTTGATTATTTTGCAGCACCTTACTTCATTCCTCCTATTTTCTTACACCATAGGCTCATAATAAGCAGGACAAAGTCAACAATGAAAACAACGGTTGCATTATTGCCAATCCACCTTATTGTCGATGAACAAGAATGCAAGCTAAAATTGAATTGAAGAACTAATTTCTATCAATAATTTGTATAGTATATTTGAATATTATTATATAGTTATACTTTGTTTCTTAGTTGCCTAATTTTCTAGATTCAATTTTGTTTTCTGAATTAAAATATGAAAGTTTGTAATTATTCATTTTGCATTTAGTTATTTAATTTGCCTAATTTGTTGTAATTATACTTTATTTATTATTTTCCTAATTTTCCAAATGATAAATATGAAATTTTGCATCCGATTATGCAATTACATTGACAAACAACATTTTTTTTGTAATCATTCCTAATTTGCCAAAAACATTATATGTGTAGCCTGTGGTGTCTTCCTCTTTGGTGTTTTGCTATTTATTTTTCATAACAACTTATCGTGCCTTAAGCCCTCTGATGCAGAAGAATCCCCTTCACACCCTTCACAAAATCCAACATTAACCACTCTTCTCCCCAAATTAGAATAACAAAAAATTCTTCTAAGTTGGGAGGGATTCAACTAAATTATCTTCCCAATATTCTTACATCCAAGGAAGTCACACAAGATTTGCGACTTGCATTCCCAACTTATGCTTTTTGCAGCCTAACTAGTAGTAATCAAAGAACCCACTTAAACCTCCCCCTTTTTATGTGTAAATGGATCCATGCAAATCAATGCAAGCTTACCTCCAAGCCACCCTATTTTTGCAAAAAAAAATACTAGCCACCTTCCTACACTAACTCTGCACCCTTTTCATGGCTCCACTTTAGGCCACAACTCCTTGCCACCATCTCGCCCTGTAGACATGGATGATGGAGGCCACAAAATCAATAACTTATAATAAAAAAAAAAGAGAGAGAGAAGGGATTTTGTAGCCTACAAGGTGTAGATTTATGGCCACTTTTGGAGTATTAAATCCCTCAACTTTGGTGTTTGTGGCGGCCTCATTTGTAGGTTGACTTCAATTTTTAACTTTCTATTAACTTTAATCATGTAATAGCATGTACTTAGGAGGGCTTACTTACACTCAACCCCAAATAATCCAAGGCATAAGCTAGAAGAGGGGGACACATGATCAAAGGGGGGGAACCATGCAAGGTATGTTAGAATTAAACTAATTTAGTTACATGATAAGTAACTACATAGTTTAAGTCCTAAAAAGCCCATATATCTAGTTAGCCACAATTACTTTGTAACTCAAAATTTGCACTCCTATATAAAAGCAAGGAATGCCTGAATGGAGGGGTCTTTAGTCAGCTATTTTCTCCCCTTATCAAGAATTATCACCTCCTTGGTTAGTACATACCTTGGTTGACTTTTCTCTAAAAATTCTTGTATCTTTTATCTTTATTACTACATTGACCAATTGGTAGATTCAAGTATATGAATTAAGGGTTACTTAATTCATATATTTCACCAATTTATCCTCCTTCTTCTAGTCTCTTTTCGATGGTCCTTCCCCAACCAATTAACTTCTTTCCTAATTTAACCCAATTTTTATCCACCATGCATCACCCTCAACTAGGTATTAAAGTGTTTCTTTTTTCTAATTTCTACTTGTTTTCGTTTTGAATTTTGATACTTGATTAAACTTATTTATATATCTAGTGTAGATTTTTAGAATACTGGAATGTATATAATATAAGTTTGATGGTGTACTAATTTTGATACATATGTAATTTTCTATGTTGAATAAGTGTATGGTGAATTAGATAATATTATGTAATGTAATCCACGAACTTGAATTCACTAAAAATATTTTCTTATAGCTATATGATTATCATAGTATTGAGCTTCTTCTTTTTGTTAAGGTTATATAAAGTCAACTTCTAGATTTGGAAAAACTAAAAGAAAAAATGATCCTAATAATAGATTAGATCCTAGTTGTGAACATGTTTTTAAGTGGATGATGGTGGTAAGAAAGTGAGGTGTAAATACTGTGGAGTTGTATGTTCTGGGAGGGTTTTTTAGAATAAAAAATCACTTAGCTAGAACTTATGTTAATATTGAACCTTGCCTACAAGTCCCACATGATGTCAAAAAAAATTTAGAGACATTTGTTTAGCTAGTGAAAAATAATATTAAAAAAAAGAGGATGAAACATAATGACAATAGTGAGGTTGATACTTTTGAAGAGTCTGGACATGATTATGGTCAAAAGGCAAAAGCTGTTGTGGATTCTTTTGTTATAAAAAAACCCATATGTGGAAACCACACTTAATCAAAAGTTTAAGAAGGAAGAAATAGAGGATGTTTGTCAGCAAATTATAGGTTTTTTTACACCTGTGTTGTTCCCTTCAATGTAGTGAATAATCCCAATTTTGGGCTTATGGTTGAAAAGATAGGCAAGTATGGAATAGGATTGAAACTGCAAACTTACCATGAAATATGAGTTAAATATTTAAATAAGGAAGTGGACAATGTAACAACCGTGCTTGAGGAGTATAAAGATGAATGAAGCAAATAGGTTGCACTATTATGTATGATGGATGGGAGTGATAGGCAAAGGCACTCTTCATACTTCATAGTTAATAGCCCTAAAGGTGATATCTTTTTATCATCTATTGACACATCTAAAATTTCTAAATAACTAAAAAAGTTTTTGAGATGTTAGATGCTATTGTGGAAAAGGATGGAGAAGAAAATGTAGCTTAATTTGTGACTGATAATACCTCAAACTATAAAGTAGTTGTGGAGAAGTTAATGAAGAAAAGAAGGAGGTTATATTAGACACCATGTGCTGCTTATTATATTAATTTAATATTAGAAGATTTTGATATAGAAAATATTAATATTTGCAATTTGACAATTACAAAGGTTAGGAGGATAACAACATACATCTACTCTAGAACATTGGTCCATCCTTGGATGAAACAGTTTACACATGGGAGTTGATTAGACTCTGTGAGACCTAGTTTGTAACTTCATACTTGACCTTAAGGTGCCTAAATGAGCTAAAATGTCCATTATTAACCATTTTTGCATCCAATAAGTGGTGATATAGCAATTTTGCTTCAAAATGTTTGAAGGAAAATGGGTTTAGAAGATTGTTTTAGATAGTTATGTGTTTTGGCATGGGATTGTTACTTGTTTGAAAGTAGTCCTACAACTTGTTAAAGTGATTCATATGGTTGATTCTAATGAGAATCTATCTATGGGGTTCATTTATGAAGCTATGAATCAATCAAAAACTCAAATCAAGGAAAATTTTAACAATGTCAAAAGAAAGTAAGTTTTTCGTTTGTTTTGTATATAGTTTAATTCACTTTATTAGTTAATTAATTTGTTTTTAATTTTACATGTACCTATTTCTTGTATTTATGGCCCTATTTTTCAAATAATTAATGAGCCTATTATCTTAATCCGTGCTTTCACTATAGGCTAGATTTTAGAGCTTCTGTAGTTATCAAGGTTGGCTTATAAAATTATATAAAAAGTATGGTAGTTATTAAGAAGAAAGAATTAATATTGATTTACAATTAGATGCATTTAAAAATGCAAGAGGGCCATTTAGTATGTATATAGTTATAATGCTAAGAACAAAAAAGCCTCAAGGTCTGTATAAAATTATTAAATATTCAATTATTATTTTTTCTAAGCTAATACTACAATATCCCAAAAATTTTCTTAGCCTAATCTTGTATCATTAAAACCTTAATTTGATCCTAATCTTTAAAAAATATTATTTTAGCCTTAATCCAATTTCTTAATCCCTAAACTTTAACTGAATCAAAATCGTTGACCCAGATAAATCTTATTTTGTAAACCAAACTCAAAACCTACTAAAATTTCCACTAATCCTGTGTATTTTGGCTAATCCAAAATCACCTAAACTAATCCCCAATCTTTTTCTCATTTTCCTTTTTCTATCTCCTTTTCTTTTCTTTCTTCTCCTTCTCCTGTTAACTCAGCTACAAAGTTTGATTTTGTTGCAACTTGCTTTCTTATCCACTTACACCATCTCCCTTCATCTTTTCTATAATCATCCATCATACATCACCCAATCTTCTTCTTCTTCTTCTTCTTCTTCTTGCCCGACCTACACACACACATGTACACCCTACCTTCTTTCTTCTTCTTCTTCTTACTTATCCTTACACAACATATACACACAACCATCACCATCCCTATTGTACCCTCCATCATTTTTCACCACAACACAAAACCATCATCTCCACTGCCACCCCTTGTGACCTACATCACCATGCTGCACCATTGCTCGCATGTCTCCCCCTTCATTTTCTTTTCTTTTTCATTCACACCACATTCTCCTTTCTTCCTCTTTGTTTTGCCTCCACTTTGCCATTTTGTGTCCAAAGGCCACCAAATTAGCTTCCCTTCTCTTCTTCTCCTTTTTTCCTTCTCATTTTCTTCTTCCTAGGATAGTTGTGCCCTATTTTGCATGAATAAGCCACCTCCATCACCCCCAATGCCACAGTGCACCACCACCGGCAACCTAAAGCTAATGTACCAACCACCCAAGGTCACCCCAACATTCCCTAGCATAGTCATCGCCCATCGCCGCCTAATATTGCCTCTTTTTCCTTATTCATTCTCTTGCTCGTCATGTTTTTGAGAAATTCACGGCTTGTGCATAGCCTCAACAATGACCGTGCAACACTAAAATTTCCTATCGCCTACTTGTGCATCTTTGCACGCCTATGCATGGCTCTGAATCACAACCGTGTGTGCCTATTTGACTTGTGACCTATTTGCCGGTGATCATACATGACCATGCCGCTTTTGTGCGTGATCCTACCTCTTTGCCAAGTGTGCACTACCTACAACATGCCCGTGTAGCCCCTATTTTTGGCTGTACACCCCTATTTTCACCCTCAGACCATCTCCAAACATCACCAAAATTTTACCATAGCTCCACCACACATTCCACTACAAATCTAAACATCTCAAGATTCTATTTGACTATGGTTATTTCCTTTTTTACCCTCTTTAACTTAATTTCTCCCTCGGTTATACTCTTTGAGCCTAATCATGGATTTATTATTTTTCATAGGTGGTATTCTGGTAATCTTAGAGGAGGAAGTTTAGGATTTGTGTGCTTATAGCTAGATTTCCTAGTTGGTAAGGATAATAATTGATGTTTAGGGTTTTTATGTTATTTACTTGTGCGGTTATGTGTTTTTTTCATGATATCGTTGCTATATGATTTAATATATGTTAATCATGATATTTTTTTGATTATATAAATGTTATGCTGGAAAGAAAGTAAGAATGGGTAAGATTATAGTTGTGGTTTTGTTATGATAATAACATAATTGTGGAAATATATATTTTTTGGCATGAAATATGGGCTAAATAAGCTATGATAATCAATATGAGCATATGTATGAGGTATGGTGATGAATGATGGATTTGGAAATAATATGGGTGGACGGTATAAGATTTTATATAATAAAGGTTATTGTTAGTCCTTAAGGGTATTTTGGTCATCAAGGAATAATAAGGAAATTGTGGTATTTTATATGTTAAGTGGATTAAATTATGATAATGATATTCTGAGAAATATTTAGAGGTATTATTATTTGTTTTGGGGTCCTTCAATGAACTGATGGTCTATTTAGGGCATAATAACTTAAAATGATAATCTTAGCATTCCATGTGTAAACCCTAGAGCTAATCCGCAATTCTAGATATATTACTAATGTGTGCATTATAAGGATGTATGTCGAATTTAGTAATCATATGAGTCTTATGGGAAGAATTATAACTAATATATGAAATTAGGTTTTTTAGTAATGATGTAAGTAATACATTGGGATAAGATTATTATTGAATGTGTACGATATGGGCCGTGAATTATGGGTATAATAATCGTGATGATATTTGAGAATGATATGTTATAATTTGAGGTCGAATAATAAATATGAGAGAATGAGTGCTAGGAGTGTAATTAGTGTTTTGAAGAGATTTAAGGACTTTTACCTATGTTATGTGTCTACCTACTTTAATGTGTTTGATGCCTAAAAATTTATCTTGAATAAGATACTAATCACTTGTAGTAAAAGAGCACGTAAGTAGGGCAAAGGTAATGTTTTTATGTTCCATTCCATCAGAGAGAATAGTGGCTTGGGAGTGTTCTACCCCAAGAAGATGATGTTTTTAATCTTTATTCCACCAAAAAGAATAGTGGCTCAGGAGCGTTGTACCCTGAGAAGGTGTTTTAGTCCTTTCCACCGGATTAAGAATAGAGGGGACCCTACTTATCGTGAAATAAAAATATAATAGTATAACCTATGGAAAAGACATTAATGATTTAGGGTGGAAGAATACATAAGTCTAGACTGAAAACACCCTAAACGGGGTGAATAGGATTTTGTGCAATGGGAATGACTAAATAAAAATTTACACATAATATAAAGTGGCTCAAGAGTAAATTACTATTTATGTGTGCTACTAAAAGGTTTTCCCTTTTGAATTTTTAAAATAGTGATGTGCTTTATTAATGAACACTCTTCTCTTGGTTTGTGAGATTTATAATCTCAATAACCCTCTCAAGAGATAATTTATAGTTTCACCTATTTATCTTCTTCAAATTTACTATATGAATCTCTCAAGAATGATAGGCAACACTCACTAAACCCTTTGATTGATATTTGGGAGGAGGTTGTGATTACAAGTGCTCCTCACCAAATAAAAGATATAAAAGTGTTGATCTTTGAATAAAATGTAATCTAGCTAGACATAATATATGATATTACAATTTGAGAATAATTCTACCTAGAAAAGTGAGCAAAGAACACTTTTCAGTAAAAACTCAAAAAAAATGAAAGTTTGGAATATTGAATGAGCAATTGAATGATTTTAATGTAAGAGAGTAATTGCACAATCAATGATCTAAAAAGTCATTTGTAATAAATGTAGAGGGACATTATTTATAAGGGCTACCCTTGAGTATGGTTGTTAGACACAATTTGTGAAAAAGTTGTTTTGCCCAACTGGTTAATGCCGACCGATCTATCTGTTTAGAGAAACCAGTCAGTTGGTTGTATGGCCAATCAATAAGTTTGTTCCAACTAGTCAACTATTCATGTTTTAACCAAAATAGAAAGTTACCATTGTGTGAACTAGTCAATTAGTTTGGTATTGTACACGGATGGTCCTAAAACACATATGAACACCATCTTAGTACGGTAAGACTAGTCAATGTTTTCTATGTACCAATTGAATGATTTTTCAAAATAGTCGATTATTTTAGCAATAACCAATGGATGTGTTTAAGTAGAGAGCAACCAAATCTTTACAAGATTGAGACCCATGAACTGGTTGGTCAAACCATTCAATCAACTAGGCTAAACTAGCCGATCGGTTTACCCAAATTAGTCTATGTGTTTAAAAAGAGACGAATTAGGTTTATGTAGGATTAAAACCCATGGACTGGTTGGTCAAACAAGTCTATCAGTTGGGCTAAACCAACCAATGGGTGTAAACAAAGATGAACTAGGTTTCTGCAAGATCGAAACCCATGGACTGGTTAGTCAAACCAATCAATGTTTTTAAATAGAAACGGACTGGGTTTCTATAAGATTAAAATCCATGAAATAGTTGTCAAACCAATTGATTGGCTTTTGAACCATTCAATTAGTTCAAGGAAACTAGTCAATTTGTTTTATGCACCAGCTGATATGTCTTAGTTTTAACACAACCAATAAATATTTTTAAACTAAACTAGTTTATCAGTATAATGACCAGTTGATTGGTTCCTATTAGAACCAATTAATTTGTTTGAAAAATACTTTTAAAAGATTTATAATATGAAATCAAGTTAAATATTTTTCAACTAAGAGTTGTAAAGAGTTTTTGTTTGAAATGTGACCTTTGCTTAACTTGACGCTTCACAATATGCCTAAGACATATCAAATGCTTAGCTTCATGCTGTGGTTTCTTTCGTATGTTTTTAACCTTGTGATTAATGTAAGGATGGTTGAATAAACTAGACTTATGTCAATTACAGTAGTAACCACTAATATTTTACTTATATACTTTCACTATAAAAAGAAAATGTTTAGTAGTAAAAATCATGGTGTTACAAGTTGGTATCATAGCTTTCGTTTTGACTACCATGATCTTATTTTCAAATTTTGATTTTCAATGATCCCTCATTTGATTTTAATGGTATATTTCACAATTTAGAAAAAAAATGTATTTCCTTTGCAAATACCCAGATTATCTTGTGAGGAATCAAGGACGGGTAGCCTAAGTGGCCTTGAAATGTAATTATGCACGTCATGTGTTAGTAAGATAGGAAGGCTTAATTCTAACACACCTACTGTCTTGTAGCTATTTAGTCATCATGGCACTCAATGATTACATTGGTCATTTGGAGGAGACCTTTGAGGTGCTCATTGAGTTCATCCTACATTCACCTTAGTCACCACCACCTCCACACAACCTATAGGAGGGCATCAGAGAAGATTATCTTTAGAGGGCTATAGGACATCACCTACTGATCTACGCTGGAGATGAGGACTCTATCATCCTAGAGGGATAGATTTAGGAATTTGATAGGACATTTGAGGTAGTTGATTTTCCACTTACTTGGAAGGCATGAATCATAGCCTTTTTCTTACGAGGAGTTATCAAGACCTAGTGGGTAGGTAATCGTGCATAGGATGGGCTGTATATGTCCTGGGAGTAATTCTAGGTGGAAATTCATGCTCATTTTTACCCTAAGAGTCTTAAGAGGGATAAGGTGAAAGAGTTCATGTAGTTGACTTAGAAAAACATGATGGTGAGGCAATACCACACCCTGTTTATGGAGTTACTAATGTTCACATAGAGGATCGCAGCTAGTGAGTCGATTGTGATTTACCAATTTGAGCAAGGACTCTACTTTAGCATCCAAAGGATGATAGGTGTTGTGGTTTTTTTAGAACTTAGCCACATTATAAGAGAGGGTGTGTATCACCGCTACTTTGGTTCATGAATAGGCTTCCATTCTAGTTAAGAGGAAGTTAGAGTCATAGGGTTTTGGAGGCAAGATCCAGTACCAAGGAGGAGGACTTCCAAGGTTTCAGTAGAGAGGTTAGAATCAGTCTTAGGGAGGTTAGTACCATCATTAGGGTTAGTAAAAATGTTAGAGCAGATCTTGGGGTTAGCTAAGGCGCTTTATGTGCCATTTTTGTGGTTAGGATCATCCAGGGCGGAGTTGTTGGGGCACTTCAATTTGATGTAAGATGTGTGGTTAGTTGGGCCACCAATATTTTGATTGTCATTGTCTGTAAGGTTAGTATTAGTAGTAGGAGCCACTGATTCCATAGTAGAAGGCTTTTTAGTAGTGGACCTATTAGCAACCTTAGTAGTAGATTTAGTAGAGAACACCTACCTCACCCAGCGAATAGTCTAGAGAGAGTTAAGGGAGTCCATAGGGGTCTCGCCCTTTCCCTCAGAAGGGAGGACATACTCAGGGTTCTAGAGATTATTGTGGAGGATACCAAGGAGGATAGCCAAGCAGATGCCTCAATGTCATCACCTAGGCAAAGACTAACAGGTAATTGGATATGGTTAATGGTATATTCTCAATCCTATCGCTACATGTTTATTTTTTATTTGATTTGGGAGCATCTCTATTATTTGTGTCTACTTCATTTGTTGCAAAAGCTGCATTGACTTCTTCTTCTTTTGTATCTATATCTATGTTCTTGCCTCCGAGGGATAGATTGGACTGTATTAGGCTCTACTTGGATGTGGCCTTAGAAATAGGTGGGGTAGACTTCTTAGTAGATATGGTTGAGATGGACCTTTAGGATTTTGAAATTATCCTTAGGATAGATATGTTAGGGAGGCATAATGTAGTGATAGATTGTTTGTAGGAGCTAGTTGTGTTGCAAGGACCTTAGGGTGTTAGGGTCTCTTATTGAAGATGCAAGTCTAGGCCTACAACAAAGGTTGTATCTACCCACACATTATATTCTTTGTAGCAAAGAAGTTACCCTATGTTTTTGTGCAAAGTTCAAGAGATGAGCGTAAACATGTCCGCATTAAAGGGCATTTTGTTTGTTCGGGAGTTTCCAAGTGTGTTTCCTTAGGAGATTTTAGGTATGCGGCCTGTGTAGGAGATAGATTTCACCATTGAGTTAGTATTAGGGGTAGAGCCTATTTTGAAGGTACCCTATCGAATGGCACTAATAAAGTTGAGGGAGTTGAAGACTCAGTTGAAGGACTTGTTAGCTCATGAGTACATCCCCCTGAGTGTCTCTTCATGGGGAGCACCAGTGTTGTTTGTGAAGAAGAAGGAAGGGAGCCTTCAGTTGATTAAAGATTACCAAGGTTTGGACCAATTGGTGATGAAGAACCACTACCCGCTTCTAAGGATCAATGACTTGTTTGACCAGCTTCAAGTTACTTCGACCTTCTTAAAGATTGACTTGAGGTCGGGTTATCATCATAAAATACCTCAAAACCCTAATTTAGGAAATTATGAAAACATAAAGATTTATTATTAAAATTAATTAAATTAATTATTTTATTAAAATATAGGGGATTAATTAAGGTAAATCAATAGGAAAATAATAAATAATTTACTTAGAAAAAATTAGGGTGTTTTACTAATTAAAATGGAATTTAGGAAAAATTATTCAAAATATCCTAAATTAACCCCAAAAGGAAGTTTATTTATTATTTTATTTAAAATGTTATGAATTTAAATATTCAAAAATACTAAATGTCCCAAATACCCCAACCTATCTATTTTCTTTTTCTTCCCTTTTTTCCTTTTTCTTCTTTCTTTTCCTTTTTCTTCATTTTCTCTCCTTTCTCCTTTCTTTTCTTTTTCCCTTCTTCCCTGATTTGGGCCAGCCCATGCAGCCCAAGCTCTCTTCTCTCCCTTTTCCCCTCCCACAAGGCCTACACCTGCACCATCCTTTTTTTTCTTTCCCTGTCGTCAGCCCTTTCCATCCCCTCTTTCTTTCTTTTCTTTCTTTCCCCCAGATCGCTAGTCCAACCCCATTCCCCTTTCTTCTCCCCTAGCCCGACCTACAACCTCATCTCCACCACCAACCACCAACCACATGCCGACTATCCTTTCCCTCTGACCCCCATTATTTTATTTTCCATTTTCAACCCAACCAACCCTCTCCCCCCCTCACGCACGCCTACCCCTCTTTCCTTTCTCTCCCCGACCACCAACCCTCTTGCCATGGCAGACTTGCGCCGCCTGCCATCGCCAACCAGTGGGCTTGCCTCACCTTCCCTCACTTTTCCTCTTACCCCTCTGTCATTTTCCCCTCTTTTTGGCCTATAAATACCCCATAGGCAGCCATAATCGAGCCCTTTGTTTTCATAGCCTAGAAAATCAAGCCTTACACCACCTCCCAATCAGACAACCGCCTCGCCACCGCCGTCTGAGCCACTCATAGAACCACTCCCTACATCACCCTCTACCAAACTTCACCTCCCTCCGCCCTCGATTTGCCCTACACAAGCCACCTCGCCCGTACAAAGTTCACCCCCCCAATCAGCCCCACCTCGACCACCACTACCCTTTGCAACACCGCTTGCTACCAATTCCACCCCAAAAACCATCCCCTCTACCCTCTAGAACAACCAGGCGATCTTCCTCTATCTCCCCATACCTCCCTTTTTCCCTACATCCCCCTCCTTCTCCCTTCTCCTCCCTCCACCACCTTTGACCACCATACCCACCACCGTGCACTGCCCCCTTTGGCTACACCACCACCTCCATTCCAACCCTATCCACCTAAGGCACCCCCACCACCTCAATAACCTCCTCATTCCCTCTCTCTTAGCCTATACAACTGTCTCTCCCTCTCTCTTTTCCCTCCACCGCCACCATCACCACTGCCATGCTCTACCGCCAGTATTGTCACCGTCCCTAAGTGGTACTTTAAGCTCCCCAACCCCTAAACCCTTTTTATACAAGTGTTAGTAATTTTTAGTAGTATTAATAATATTAGTCTTAATATTATTAATACTATTATTATTGTTGTTGTTGTTGTTGCTGTTGTTGTTGTTGTTGTTATGTTATCATTATTATTATTAAACCTAACTTCAGAATATTTCTAAATAATATTATTATTATTAATGGTCTACAACTTTATTGTTGTTGTTGTTGTTATTATTATTATTATTATTATTATTATTATTATTATTATTATTATTATTATTATTATTATTATTATCATTATCATTATTTTTCTTACTATTATTATTAATGCTATCTTTGGCCCATTATCAATTTTATTATTATTGTAAATATTTGAACCCTTATATTACTATTACCATTTTGATTATTATTAGTATTAGTATTATGCTTAACATTATTAATATTATTATCGTTACTATCATTACTATTACTACTACTACTACTACTATTATTATTATTATTATTATTATTATTATTATTATTATTATTATTATTATTATTATTATTATTATGATTATTTCCATCACTATTACTATACTTGACCATATTATCACTAAGGTTACTACTATTATGATTATTAGGACCCTTGTTAGTATTATTCTTACGATTAGAACTATTATTATTATTATTATTATTATTATTATTATTATTATTGTTATTACCTTGTCATTATTGTTAATATTTCATATATTACTAACCTTACTATCACTACTAGCATTATTATTATTAGTATCATTATGGTTACTACTTTTGTATTACTAATATCACTATTATTATTATTACTAGAATTTGGGTTGATATTAGTACTATCACTACAACTATTACTATTATTATTATTATTAAAGCTATTATCTTTAATAACATAAATATTGCTATTAATACTTAAACATGAACCAATATACCTCCTAAGACCTATTTTGACTAGTAATGATATGGTTAGCTACTTTGAGAATAGTAACCCTACTTTTATTTATAAAAAAACTAATACTATAATTAACCCTAATAGTAGGCCATGATAAAGGTAAGGTAGGAAATGATGGTAATTTTGGTAAGAGGGAGGTTAACCCTTAGTATTTTCCTCTTATAGGTAAATCAAGTCAAAACACTAAGGAGGTATAGGAGCGTGCTCCAAGCCTGTTGTCGTATTAGGTAAGGATATGGTTAAGGATTTTTATGTGTAAGAGTGTGCTATATGTGTTGGTTTGATGTGTGTGCTTTATATTTTATATTATCATGTTCTTATAGCGCAGCTTGCTAAGCATGGAGTTAAGGTAAGTTACATATGTTTATGATATGTGTAATGTGATGTATTACTTGTACTTGAATTGTGCCTATGTAGTACTACCCCATATGACATACATGATAGGAGTTCCTAAGTAGTATGATGTGGTGGTGAGAGAAATGAAAAAAAAATGTGGAAAGTGAGTTAACTAGAGAATGGTAATGATGGCCTAAATATCTTATAACCTATGGGTGGATAAAAAGAGGAATAATGGGAATAAATTAATGGAATGGATCAAAATATGCATGGGGAATCTAGGGTTTGCATGATATATTAGCATTTTCATGGGGATGACTTTTACGTGGAAAAGGTTGATTTGTGGATTGATTAAGGTAAGGGAAGAATTGTTAGGGTGATTGGAGTCCATATGTGAAAAATCATACATAGGTTGATGTAAGGATGCATGGGAGATTTGACTAGGGTTTTAGGAGGAAACTCTAAGTGAGAGAAACATGTGAGGGCGGAAAAATTAATGGAAATTATTAGAATAAGGATAAAAGATGGAAGGGGTGTCACATGGAGGAAAAGTGAGTCAAGTGAGAAGAATGTATTTGGGTGTTGAGTGAGTGGCATAAAAGAAATGAGAAGTACTAGGGTTTTTAGGGAGCTAACTAAGGTTTTTGGTGATCATGTGTGGGATTTAAATAGTAAGGTTATAATGCCAAGTGTGGATCGAGGGAAGTGAGGGTTTTGGTAATAAAGAAGAGGTTTGGGTTCATGGTGAGTGGAAAAGATGGAAGGAAGTCTCGGGATCATGGGTTGTGTTGGATATGTGTCATGTGGAAGAGGTAATAATGGTAAGTAAGAGCAATGAATGAATAACATTGTATTGGGAAAAAGACATGCTAGAGTTTTAGATGGCCACGTGTATTATATGGGAAGTAAAATGTGGTGCTTAGGGATGAATCGAGTGAGGTAATAAATTGGAGGAGTATGATTTGTATGGCATGGAGGCAAGTTGGGCCATATAGTCCAAATTAGGGTTTTTTTATGGAAGAAAACCCTAAAGAGTGATATTAAGTTGATTCAGAGATATGGAAAGTGGGCCTCAGAGTTGATAGTCATGGTAATGAGGAAAGAGTGGGAAAGAATGTCTGGATATACTAGGGGAAGTAGAAGTCCCAAGATATGGGACAGGAGTTCGGAAAGTCAAGTGGGTCTTGTATGTCTAGTTGGGGTTGTGTGTGAAATAAGATACAATAAAACACTAAGCACTCAAAGTGAAAGTTTATCGAGCCAGAGTATGGTGAGGTGTGTTTTGCCCTGTTGAGTGATTTTTCGGTCCACCGGCTATAATAGTGGTCAGGAGCATTTTGCCATGTTGAGTATTTCCGATCCACCGGCTATAATAGTGGGGGATTCTGGGCTCGATAAACCAAACCTTTTATGGTAATAAGTTATGGGAAGATACTATTTACTTACAGTGGAACACCTTGTGAGTCAAGGCCAGTGAGGATATATATATTTTCCCGTCCACTAGGAGTAATAGTGGTCAGGTATGTTCTGTCCTATAGAGTGTTTCTGGTCCACCGGCTATAATAGTGGGGTTCTCGCACTCATGTGGAATTAATATGAGAAATGTGTGAACCATAAGTATAAGACATGGAAATATGATAATTATTTACAATGAAATACCATGTGAATCGAGGCTAGTGAAGTTATATAAATATATATATTCCAGTCCACCGGCAATAATAGTGGTCAGGTATGTGTTACCCTGCTGAGTGATTCCGATCCATCGGCAATAATAGTGGTCAGGTGTGTTTTACCCTATGGAGTGTTTTTGGTCCACCGGTTATAATAGTGGAGTTCCCGTACTCTCATGGAATTAATATAAAAGAGGTGTAAGATAAATTATTAGTATAAGTCTAGCCTAATCTTATAAATCTGAATTACTACCTTATACGCCTTACGTGTTTATCTTCTTACATGGACTTACTTGCATGCTTCTTGCTAGTTTTACACATATGGATACCTTACTCAGCACGTAGCGTAATGACCGCCCAATTCATGGGTGCTGCTCATTCCCATGAGCAGAGGGCCCACCTGAGTTTGTGTAGGTAGGAGATGTTATCTTTGATGCCTACAATACTTATGAGGCATCAGGCAGGGCTAAGAGTTGAGCCTGGACTTGGCCTAAGGATCAAGAGTGACCTGGCAAGAATCTATCTTTCATTTCATTTTACCTTGTATTGTTTTACCTTAGTCTTATTTTATCGTATTATACTTTCTATTCCTTTGGGAACTTTAATTATGTACTCCTTTGGATTGTAAACTTTTTTACACGTACTCTAATTTCCATGTTATGAACTTTCTAGCTCTTTTATGAATTCTTGTTTTAAGTAGTGACTCATGTTTGACAATAATCCTTTTCAGCCTTAGCACTTGGTACTGGAATGGTAGGAGTGAATCGGTCTGGTACTAAGTGTGGCAGTAATATCCCCAGAATGCAAAATTTTTTATTTCACTTCTGCTAATTCTTGTAATAAAATAAAATTTTTCAGTACCAAATTTTGGGGGTGTTACACACCAATTGCGCATTTCCAATACAGACATCATGAAGACAACCTTTAGGGCATGGTACGATCACGATGAGTTAGGAGTGATGCCTTTTGGACTCACTAGTGCACTTGTCATTTTTATAGACTTGATGATGAGGATTTTTCATCCGTTCCTCAATCAATTTGTTGTGGTTTTTATAGACAACATTTTGGTTTACTCTTGGAGTAGATATGAGCATGAGAAGCATCTACGACCAATTTTTTCACCCCTAAGAGAGCATAAGTTGTATGTCAAACTCTTTAAGTGCGAGTTTTGGCTTTAAGAGATTGGATTTTTGAGACGTGGTGTCAGTGGGAGGATTCGTTATAGATCTGGCAAAGATTCTAGCAGTGACTGAATGGAAGGCATCCACTAGCGTCCCCGAGGTATGTAGTTTTCTAGGTTTTAGCTGAGTACTACTGAAATACCCCAAAACCCTAATTTAGGGAATCATGGCCAAATAAGAAATTATTAGAAAAAATTAGTTAAATAAACTAATTTTTATTAAAATAAAAGGAAATTAATTAAGGTAAATCTAGGAGAAATTAATAAATAATTTAAATAGGAAAATTTTGAGTATTTTGCTAATTAAAATGAAATTTAAGAAAATTCCTTCAAAATTCCTAAATTAACCTAAAAATAGGATTTAATTATTATTTTAATATTGATATTTTATTAAATATCCCAAACGCCAAAAATATATTAATTAAGCCAACCCATCTTTTTCCTTTCTTTTTCCTTTTTCCCCCTCTTTTTCCTTTTCTTTCCTTCCCTTCTCTTCCTTTTTTCTCCTTTTACCCCCGACTTGGGTCGGCCCGCTGGCCCAACTCCTCCCCTCCCCCTACGCAGCCTAGGCCCCCGCGTCATCCTTTTCCCTCTCTCCCACCCGCTTCGGCCTCCCCCTTTCCTACTTCTTTTTTTCCCTGGACCACTGGTCCAACCCACCCCACATCATCTTCAACTTCCCACACCCTACAACTCCCACAATTGCCGCCAAGAATCCTGCCACCAACCACACCGCCCACTCCGGCCATTCCTCCCCTCTCTTCCCTGTTGACTTATCCCTATTTCAACCGAGCCATTCCTCCCCTCTTCTACGTGCCATTCCCCCTGCCTCGACAAAAAAAAAATGGCCTACAAAGGTAGACCTGCGTCGGCCTACCCTCGCCGACCAGAGACCCATAATCCTTGCCACCTACTCTCCCACTCCTCTTTATCGTTTTCCCCTTCCGATCGAGCTATAAATAGCCCCAAAGGCTGCCATAATCAGGTTTTGATTTTGGTAGCCCAAAAAACCAAACCATGTGCCACCACCTATTCAACCCATTATTCCTCTGTCGTCGACCGTCTTCACCGCTCACCTCGACCACCAAAACTCTCCCTGCACCGCCCTTTACACAACTGAGCCACCATCCTTCCTTACCTTGCCATGCACAAGCCACCCCGGCCATGCAAAATCACCTTCTCGAACAGTCCCATTCGACCTTGTGCCGCCGGTTGCTACCGATTCTACCGCCTGCAGTGCTGCCTCTACCCCCCAAAACAACCAGGGAACCTTGCCCTACTACCCCACATCTCCATTTTTCCCTACTTCCCTCTTCCCTAGCCTCCACATCCATCTCTCTCTCCCACCCTTCTTCCTCCACCGCCGCCGGCTCCGCCGGCTCCACCACCTAGCCTAAGTGGTCTCCAAATTCCTTAACCCTTAAACTCTATATATAAAAGTGTTAATGATTTTAATATTAATAGTAATATTATTAACTATTATTATTATTATTATTATTATGTCCTAACTTTATTCCAGAGAATTTCTAATTAATGGTATTGATTAAGACTACAACCTTGTTGTTGTTGTTGTTGTTGTTGTTGTTGTTGTTGTTATTATTACATTATTATTATTGCCGCTACTATTTTTGTCATCATTATTATCACTTTTTATTATTATCCTTACTCTTATTATTATTATCGCTATTATTATTATTATTATTATTATTATTATTATTATCCTTACTCTTATTATTATTATCGCTATTATTATTATTATTATTAGTATTAGTATTAGTATTAGTATATTTATTACTCTAACTATTATTATCATCGTTATTATCTTTATTATTATTATTATTATTATGTAATATTCTTATTAGTATTATTACTATTACTATTATTATTATTATTATTATTATTATTACTACTACTACTACTACTATGATTTCGATTATTATTATCATCATTATTATCATCATTACTATTATTATTATTATTATTAGTATTCTTATTATTATTAGTATTATTAATAATAATATTATTAGTAATATTGGAACCCTTACTTTAATACTATGAATATTACTAAGACTTACTTTGATTAGTAGTGGTTTGATTAACTATCTTGAGAATAATAATAACCATACCTTTTAATTATAACCTACTATTATTAATATTAGCCTTAGTATTAGACCATGATAGGGGTAAGATAGGAAATTATGGTAATTCTGGTAGAGGGAGATTAACCCATAGTATTTCCCTCTTATAGGTGAATCAAGTCAAAACCCCCAAGAGGCGTAGGAGCGTGCTCCAAGCCCGGCGACGTCTAGGTAAAGGTGTAGCTAAGGTCGCTTGTGTGTTACGTGTCTTACTTGCCTTGGATGTCCTGTATGATTATATGTCGTGTTCTATATGCTATTATCTTACCCGTTTTATGTGTAGCGCGGCTTGGAATCGAGGTATGTCCTTTTGATCTCTTCTATTATGTATTAATATGGATATGTTGCAAGTTGTGATGTGATATGATGTGGCCCTTAGGACATGCATGCTAGAGTATTTGAGGTGGTGTTGTGGGATGGAGGCATGAAAGAGAAAAATGAGAAAGTGATAACCAAGGGGAAGTAAGTTGGCTAATGTAGGTAAGGATGACCTAAGTAATCTATAATCCATGAGTGGATGAGTGAAAGGGGAATTAAATAAAATGAAAGAGTGGGAGAAACTAAGGTTTACATGGGAGGAACTAGGGTTTGCATGGAAATCTTAGTGTTTGGCATAGTAGAGATCGAGGGATTTACATGGGGTGGTTAAGGTCCGCATGGGGGCGAACCTTACGTATGGAAAGTTACTTTAGGACGTGGGAAGGCAATGGAAGGTTTGTTTGGGTGACTGGAGGCTCGAGGTGAAAAATAGTACGTAAGATAATATAAGAGTACATAGGAACCGACCAGGGTTTGGGAGGAAACCCTAATTTGAGAAGGTGGAAAAAGAAAGAGAAAATAATGAAATAATAAATAAGGGTTGTGGGAGGTAGAGAAGGATGGGCCACATAGGCCCAAATTGGGGTTTCTAGAGGAAACCTTAGGGTAAGGAGGTGAGTGGACCTTAGGGTATAAGGTGGTGGGCCTTGACCCATACACTTAGGAGTTGGCTTCCTGGTGTGAGAAAGTGGATTAAGGGAAGGATGTCGGGGCGAGTTAGGAGGTGCAGAAGTCTCAAGATATGGGATAGACCCTATTGGAAGGATAAGTGCGGATATAGTTAGCAATGCATGTCAAGGGTGAAATACTTTCGAATAAGATATGTTAAGACACTAATCACTTAAAGAGAAAGATGTTGAGTCAGACCCAGATCGATCCACCAGCGAATAATAGTGGCCAGGAGTGTTTTACCTTACATGACCGTTCCACCAACTATAATAGGGGGTTTCCGTGCTCAACAAACCAAAAATAATAACAATAAGACATGGAAAAGATACGAGTAATTACAGTGGAACACCATGAGAGTCGGGGCCAGACCGGTCCACCGACGAATAATAGTGGTCAGGGCACATTGCCATGCATGACTGGTCCACCGACGAATAATAGTGGCCAAGAGCATTTTTCCCTGCATGACCATTCCACCGGCTATAATAGTGGGGTTCCCGCACTCTCATGGATTGATAAAGACTATGATGTGAATCGACTATATTTATCAGAGATCTAAAGAATAAGTTATCTGGTCCATAGCTAGTCTTGTTTATCTGTGTCACCACATGTTGTCTACGTAATTATGCCATGTATGCTATGTTGTGTGTTTTTTTGTATGCTAGCCTTAGTGCATATGTTATCTTACTCAGTACGTAACGTATTGATTACCCGTTTCATGGGTGTTGCTCATTCCCACAAGCAGAAGACCCGTCTGAGTTTGTGCAGGTAGGGGTCGATGCCTACGATGCTTATGAGGTATCGAGCGGGGCTGAGAGTTGATCTTGGACCTAACTTGGGGGTCGAGAGTGACATGGTCGGAGTCCATCATCCGTTTTTTTTCTTGTATTATTATATTTTGTTTTATCCTACTGTATGATGTTCTCTATCATTTAGTACTTTAAAACTGTACTTTTGGGATGTACCTTTTGATTTCCGCACTCTAATTATGTATGACTTGTGTTTTATGAATGACTCGTATTTGATGTTATTCTTTTTTAGCCTTAGTACTTAGTACTAGGACGGTAAGAGTGAACCGATCTGGTACTAAGTGTGGCAGTAATGCCCCCAAGTTTACGATTTGATCTTTTCGCTTCTGTTAAAACCTTTTAATTAAATGAAATTTTTCAGTAGTAAATTTGGGGGTGTTCAACTACAGACACTTTATCTAGGATTTCTTAAAGGTATATCATCCATTGACGAACCTTTTGAAGAAGATGACTAGATTTTAGAGGAATGATACTTGTGAGAGAGCATTTTAGGAGTTAAAGTAGCGATTGATTACAGCATTGGTTTTGACTTTACCTTCGAGTACAAATGGATTTTAGGTCTACAGTGATGCATTAAAGCACAAAATGGGTTGTGTTTTGATGGATCATGGTAAGGCAGTGGCTAACACTTCTCATCAATTGAAGCAGCATGAGTAGAATTATCCAACGCATGATCCGGAGCTGGTAGCTGACATTTTTAAGTTGAAGATTTAGCAGCATTATCTGTATGGGACCAAGTGAATATTCTACATAGACCATAAGAGACTCAAGTATATATTCACTCAAAAGTAGTTGAATATGAGGTAGAGGAGATGAACAGAGTCGGTGAATGACTATAATATTGAATTAACCTACCACAATAGTAAGACCAACATCGTTGCAAATGCTCTAAGTAGGAATACATAATATACTTTGGGTTTTAGTGTAGTGTATAGTCATTTGCTAGAGGAGTTTGGTGAGATGGGGATAGAGATGATCCACCAGGGTGACTTAGAGATTTGGACATGTTCTTTGACAATTTTGCCAACGGTTTTTTATGAGATTTGAGAAGGACGGTCTAGGAATGTTAAGCTTAAGAAGATCTGGTAAAAAATTTCGGACAGTAGAGCTAAGGGTTTCTAGTTTCATAAGGATTTTAGCATTCACTACAGAGGTCATTGATAAAGAGTTGAATTTTGGAGGAAGGTCATTTTACTTCATATTCTGTCCACTTAGGAGGAGATAAGTTGTATAAGGACCTTAATAGGGTCTATTGATGGCCTCATATGAAGCGAGAGGTAGTAGAGTTTATGTCAAGATTTTTGACTTATTAGAAGGTTAAAATTGAGCATTAGAGACCTGTAGGGTTGGTTTAGCCTTTAGATGTTCCAAGGTGGAAATGGGACTCCATCTTGATGGATTTTATGAGTGGGCTACCGAGGACTCGTAGCTGTTATGACACAATTTGGGTTATCATCTATAGGTTGACTAATTCTGCTATATTTATGCTAATGAAGTCAAATTGGCGTATAGATTAGTTGATCGATGCATATTTGAGGTTTATGGTGAGTAGGCATGGTACCCCTACTGACATAGTCTCCAATCAGGATTTAAGATTCCTTTTGTACTTCTAGAAAAAGTTGTAAAAGGATATGGATGCGAGATTGAGGATGAGTATCACCTTTCATCCAGCTATAAATGGACACACTTAGAGGACGATTTAGACTTTAGAGGA
Organism: Tamarix austromongolica; assembly: GCA_039764185.1. Classification (NCBI taxonomy): domain Eukaryota; kingdom Viridiplantae; phylum Streptophyta; class Magnoliopsida; order Caryophyllales; family Tamaricaceae; genus Tamarix; species Tamarix austromongolica. Next base: position 18,954,528 of record CM077813.1, on the reverse strand, counting down.
TATCTTTCATGCTCGTGCTTTGGATTTTCAAGACAATTGGGAAGATCATCAACATTTGGTTGAGTTCTTGTACAACAACAATTATTATGCTAGTATAGGGATGGAACCCTTTGAGGCATTGTATGGACGTAAATGTTGAACACCATTGTGTTGGAGTGACATCAGTGAGACTATCGTACTTAAACTAGAGTTATTTGAGGAGACAACTCAACAGTTTTGGTTAATTCATGATAGGATGAGAGCAGCTTAGAGTCATCAGAAGAGCTACACAGATTAGAGATGTCATAGCGATGGTTTTGAGCTAAGGGATAGAGTTTTGTTAAGAGTTTCACCTACTAAGGGAGTGTAGAGATTTGGTCAAAAGGGTAAGTTGAGCTCAAGGTTTATCGGTCCATATGAGATTCTTGATAGGGATGGTGAGGTTGCATACAACCTATCACTTCCAGCAAAGTTAGCTCGAGTTCACAACATCTTCCACATTTCTTAGTTGAGGAAGTACGTCATAGATCGGTCACACGTGATTAGACCAGATGAGATTGATCTTGATGATTCATTGTCCTACGAGGAGAGGCCTTTGAGGATTCTCAACACTAAGATTTGATGGACCTGAACGAGCTCTATTTTGCTTATGAAGATTCCTTGAAGTCGTCATAAAGTAGAAGAGGTGACTTAGGAGACCTATAAGGATATGCGTGAGGTGTATCCCGATCTTTTTAGCTCAAGTGTGTTAGAGTTTGGGGTTTTCTCCCTTTTAAGGGGGTAGTCCCCGGTATTATAGTAATAACTTCGATAGGTTCGATCACCGATATTTCTTCCCTTACATCCTTTTTTTTCTCTTCTTTCCCACCCTAGACTTGTTGACTTCGGAGACGAAGTCTCTTTTAAGGGGGTAGTGATGTAATTACCCTGAACATTTGCTTAGCTTAATATCTTATTATTAACACCCTTATTTGATCCTAATCTTGAGAAAATCTTATTTTATCCTTAATCCAATTTCTTAATCCTAAAACTTTAGCTGAATCCTAACCTTTGATCTAGATAAACCTTATTTTGTAAACCGAACTCAAAACCTACTAAAATGTCCACTATCCTATCTATTTTAGCTAATCCAAAATTACCTAAACTAATAACTAATCATTTTCTCTTTTTACCTTGTTATTTCTCCTTTTCTTCTCTTTTTTTCTCCTTCTCTCATCAACTTAGCCTCAATGTTTGATTTTGTTACAACTTGCCTTGTAACTTACTTTCTTCTCCACTTGCACCAACTCCCATCATCTTTTATGTAATCATCCTTCATACATCACCTAATCTTCTTCTTCTTCTTCTTCTTCTTCTTCTTCTTCTTCTTCTTCTTCTTCTTCTTCTCTTATCCTTCCTGACCTACACACACACACACACAACCATCACCATTCCTACTGCACCCTCTGCCATTTTTCACCACAACACACAACTATCATCTCCACTACCACCTCTCGTGACTTGCACCACCACCCTACACCATTGGTCTCATGTTTCCCCCTATATTTTCTTTTCTTTCCTATTTGCACCATACACACACATGTGTATATATATATACCATGCTCTCCTTTCTTCCTCTTTATTTTGCCTCCACTCTACCATTTTGTGTCTAAAAGCCACCACATGAGCTTCCCTTCCCTTCCTCTCCTTCTTCCCTTCTCCTTTTCTTCTTCCCGGGACGGTGGTTCCCTATTTTTCATGACTAAGCCACCTCCATCACTACCAATGCCACTGTGTACCACCACCCTTGCCCAAAGTTGGTAGGCCAACTACCCAAGGTCACCCCAACCTTCCATAGCACAATTGTCGACCATTGTTGCTAGCCACTGCCTCTATTTCCTTCTTCGTTCTCTCGCCCGTTGCATTTTTTAGAAATGCACGGCCTCAAGCATGACCATGCAACACTAAAAATTTCTATCACACGCCCGTGCAACTTAGCACACCCTACCCATGCAACCTTGCATGCTTGCATATGGCCCTGATGCATGCCTATTTGACTTGAGACCTATTTACCAATGATCGAGCACGACCCTACCACTTAGCACCTGTCGGTTATGCGCAATCCTACCTCTCGAACAGGGTGTGAACTACCTGCAGCACGCCCATGTCGCCCCCATTTTTGGTTGTACACCCATATTTTCACCCTCAAACCTTCTCCAAACACCACTAAATGTTTATCGTAGCTCCACCACACATTCCACTACACATCTACACATCTCAAGCTACTATTTGACTACGCGTTATTTCCATGTTTACCATATTTACCTTAATTTCTCCCTCGATTATACTCTTTAAGCCTAACTATGGATTTTATTATTTTTGTAGGTGGTATTCTAGTAATCTTAGAGGAGGAAGTATAAGATTTATATGCTTAGAGCCCGGTATCCTAGTTGGTAAGGATACTAATCAATGTTTAAGATTTTTGTATTATTTTCTTGTATGGTTATGTGTGTTTTTCATGATATAATTGTTATATGATGTAATATATATTGATCATGGTATTTTGTGATGATATGAATGCTATGTTTGAAACAAAGTAAGAACAGGTAAGTGGTAGAGTTATGGTTTTGTTATGATAATGACATAATAGTGAGAATATACTTTTTTTGGCATGAAATATGGGATAAATAAGCTATGATAATAGACATGAGCATATTTATGAGGTATGATGATGATTGGTGGATTTGGAACATAATTAATGTGTGTGGAAGGTACAAGATTTTCTAAAATAAAGGTTATTGTTAGTCCTTAATGGTATTTTGGTCATTAAGGAATAATAAGGAAATTTTGGTATTTTATGTATTAAGTGGATTAAATTATGATAATGATATTCTAAGAAATGTTTGGATGTATTATTGTTTTTTTGGGGGGGTTCTTCAATGAATTGATGGTCTAAATAGGGCATAATAACTTAAAATGATAACCTTAGCATTCCATATGTAAACCCTAAAGCTAATCCACAATTCTAGATATATTACTAATGTGTGCATTTTAAGGATGTATATCGAATTTGGTAATCATATAAGTATCATAGGAGGAATTATAGCTAATATATGAAATTAGGGTTTTTGGTAATTTTATGAGTAATACCTTATGTTAAGATTGTTATTGAATGTGTACAACATGGGAGTTAGGTTGTGAATTATGGGTATAATAATGGTGATATATTTGAGAATGATATATTATAATTTGTGATCAAATAATAAATATGAGAGAATGAGTACTAGGAGTGTGTAATTAGTGTTTTGAAGAGATTTAAGGACTTTGAACTGTCTTATGTGTCTACCTGCTTTAATGTGTTCGTTGCCTGGAAATTTATCTTGAATAAGATGCTAATCACTTATAGTGAAAAATCATGTAATTAGGGCAAAGGTAATGTTTTTATGTCCCATTCCATTAGAGATAATAATGGATCGGGAGACCTCTACCCGAGAAAATGATTTTTTTAATCTCCATTCCACCGAAAAGAATAGTGGCTCATGAGTGTTTTACCCAGATAAGGTGTTTTAGTCCTTTCCACCAAATTAAGAATAATGGGGCCTCTGTGTATTGTGAAATCAAAATATAATAGTATAACCTATGGAAAATACACTTATGATTTAAAGTGAAAATATATACGAGTCGGGACGAAGGTGTTGTTTTTACATCCATTCCACTAGAGAGAATAGTGGCTTGAGAGTGTTCTATCCCGAGAATGTGATGTTTTTAGATCTGTTCTACCAAATAATAATAGTGGCTTAGGTGTGCTATCCATGAGAAGGTGTTTTAGACTATTCCATTGGTTTAAGAATAGTGGGGTTCCTAAACTCAATGTGTATAAAAGAATGAAATGGATTATATCTAATAAAGAGTTTTAAATCATTATCTGTCTTATGAGATGTTCATTTATTTGCATGTATACTTATCATCCATTGTGAAAGCATGTGTTGATTATATCCCTATTTTGATATTATTGTTTCCTTACTCAATATGTAGCATACTAATCACCTGTGTTATGGGTGTTACTCATTCCCACAAGTAGAGGACCCTGATTCTTATGTGCGGGTCTCAGGAGATCTCCTAGATGATTATGTTGCCTATGATGTGCTATGTGGGGATAAGTAACCTTATCTGTACTAGGTGTTTGGGTGAAGAGTATTGTTATTCGGTAGTTATATTTACCCGGATACCCTTTTTAGAGTCTTGATCCATGGTATCTCTTATTTTGTATTTTATTATTATAATTCAAAGTCAATCTCCAAACTCATATTGTATTATAATTGTTTCTTTTGTTTCTAATTTCATTGTGTTACATAAATATTTTTAGCCTTGTGATTAATGTAAGAATAGTTGAATAAACCAAAAAGTCTTTAAATATTGACATTCCTTAGGTTGAGAAGGAGGAATAAGAGATATGAGAGAGGAGATGAAGAAGGAAGACGTAACACCCCTATTTTTCACTATTGATTTTTTTTCATTAAGACAAGTTGCAAAAGCATAAAGCACCTAGGTAAATGGGATGTTACCATTGTACATGACATATAATAGACGTCTATCACCTACCTCATATCAAATACAAGGATAATCCATTCAAACACTTAAAACAACAAAGTGTGCAAATAACAATTTAATTAAACAACTTTACAAGTGTTTATATTGGAGGACCCTAATGGGTTTAGATCAAATCATTACAAAATACATACAAATAAAGTACGAGGTTACAAAACATAAGTTAGGGCATGATTCCCAAATCAAAACCATCTATCCATTACGAATCCCACCCAAACCTTCCATATGTCCTTGCTCTCAAGCCCCAACCCAACTGAGGTAGGTCCTTTACTGGTCATTTCCAAAGACTTGTATATGGTTATCTACTTATAGGAATAAACAAGTGACCAAACAAATAGGCACACCAGTATGCTACGTATTGAGTAAGCCAAGTTACTCCCTAAATATATCACAAGTATACTAATTTATCATATATGAACATAATGTATAACATGCATCATGGTAAGGCCATACATAAAGGTAAGAGTGTATAAGACATGCCATCATGTACAATTCTAGCACAGTAGAATACACAATGCTTAGATTCACCATGTTTCCACATAATTACTTACATAATAAATAGGAGAGAGTATCTAAGCAACCCCTAAGGTTATTCCCAATTATCCAATTCCTTAGGACATGCCATTCATTTATCCATGTAATAGATAGGTTAATCACTCAATCAATGCTCCATTCTATGACCAATAAGTTAATGCATAAAGCATACTTATTCATTTCGGTTAATCATATCATTACTTCCATTCCTTAGCTAATCAACAACCATTCACTTAGTTACCATTCATAATTATCAATCAATATTTACCTACCATATTTTATTTTCATCAAGCAATGGACTATGCACCACCCCTTGGTCTCATATATCATGAAAGCCTATCTAATAAGGGGCATAAATTCTAGACTAAAGCTAATCACCAAGTGGACATAAGTTTAAGCTAAAGCCAATCACCAAAATGGACATAATTCTAAGCTAAAACCAACCAATATGGACAAATCCACGCTAAATCCAACCATCTAGGTAACCAGACTCTTTAATATCTATACCCCTAAGTACATCATCAGTATTTAGAGTAGGTAAGACACTAGGAAATCTCAAGATCTCTGTCAAAGGCAAAACTCGAATGCATCAAAAATACCATAGAATAACCCCCAGTAGCTAATCAAAGATCGAATAACCCAGACCCATACTCAGCTCGACTATCTTTCCCTTTACATGATTAGTGTTTTATTTATAAAGATAGGTGATCATATAAGGTCCATACAAAGCAAGCAAGTCAAATTTCATGCTAATCCACATTTATCCTTCCCTTTGGCCAATGTTATTCATATCCACCATTATATTTAATTCTAGTTCAAGCTGAGTTTCATTACTCCTTTCTTAATAGCCTCACTTATCATAAGTAAAATTCCCATTTAGTCTTTTCCACTACTCATAGAGTATACTATAATTCATGATCCATTTTGATCTTTTTTGTTAGGATAATAGTCTATGATAAAATCTATAATTTATCCCATTAATAACCATGGTATAGTACTAATCATAATCTCAAAGCATAACCGAACCAAAAAGAAGCATATTAAGCAAATCAGTAGATCGGTGTGACCCAACCAGTTGATCAATTGCACCAACCAGTTAATCAGTTTGGGTCGACCAGTCGATCGGTTTGAATCAACCAGACTATGCTTTCCTCAAACTGATCAATCGGTTTGGGCAAACCAATCAACTATTCATAGACCAATCAATTAGTTTTGCCAAACCAATCAATGGGTTTAAGTAGAGAGTAAGACCAAGGTCTCTGCTGGTGTACCAATTGATGGGTTGGGTCAACTAGTCGATGGGTATGACCTAACCAATCAATCGGTTTGCCATAAATTTTGTGTAGATTCTTTCATATAAATCCCTTTAGCCATATTAAAATATGTGTAAACATCAACAAACATATTTCCATCCAAATTAGTATACATTTCTCAACATGAGATCATCGTAGCCTACTTTTACCCATTTTCATGCTTTTTACTCAAATCATGTCATTTAAGCATCCACATCATACACACAACTACATTTATTCATGCCAACATGTAGGAATTAATTAAAGATAACCACTAACATGCAGGAACACATGCTAAATATTTTAGAAGCAAAAATCACTTACTCAATGTAGGAAAATTCCTCTTAAAAATAGAGATTCCAACTATAAAAATTATCAGCTTTGAAAACCTTAAAATCAAAGTCTTAAACTCAAAAATTATACCAAAATTTTTTAAATTTTGAATCATAAAAATAGTAGAGAGCCAAAACATACCAACTTAAGGCCAAAAATAGGGCAGAGGGCTAACTGAACTACTCGACCTCTTCTTAGAATCTAACTCTACGTTGCTTGAGAATCAAAATAAGAAAGAGCTAGAGATAGGATCAGAAGAGTGTGAGAAAATAGATTGTCAAGGCTCAAAATGTGGAAGGAAGAGAGGGAACGCCAAACTTAAGAAAATTCAGTGGCTGAAAGAAAAGTAAAATGCAGGGATGATTGGGGATATTTATAACCAACCAATCGTAGGAAATTACTAAGGGTTAGGAGATTACTCAAAATCCTACCATTAACCATTTAAATTTGATCAGAACAAATGAATTTTGTCTAGGATTGTTGATATCTTCTTAATAGCTCAAATGATGCCTTTGGAGAATTTAGGTCAATTAGGCTAGAATTCGCATAACAAATGGAGTAATAAAAAATCAACGTGGATGGAATCTTTCAATTGCTTAGATGCATGTCTAAGATCAAAGCATTTGATCTCAAAATTGTATAGAGGAGAGAGAATGAAGAAGATAATTATTGCGCCATCCCCCCATTTGTCCTAATTGACCTCCAATTCAAATTAAGGTGATATTTTGGGATAAATACATCATAAAAATGGTTAGGAATCTCTTAGTGTAATACCCCGTATTAATAAATCCTTAATTTAGATATGCAAGACTTAAAGTTTAATTAGTAGGCGAAGTAAACCATAAGATTCTTTTTAAGTGATCGCCTTATTGTTTCGAGTAAGTCCATAAATGTTAAGTTATGAAAATAACCCGGATTAAATGTATGTATGAGTAGAGGAAGATAAAAGTTGATGACGATAATAATACCGATAATAAGAAGAGAGTAATTAAAATAGAAGAGATGGTAATACTAATAACCTTATTATGGATAACACGCTTAATAATAATACCGATAATAATAATTGTAAGAATAATAATTTTAGAAATAATTACGAAAATAAAAGAGGGGAGGTGATAACACAAATAAGAGTAATATTGATCATGATAATAGTAGTGACATTTTTGGTGAAAATAAAACCTTGCTTAAGTGGGATTCTTTTCCTTAATAACCATACACTTGAAAGCCTAATACATTGGGATAATTTTGCTAATTAATTCCTAACCAAATCCCCATATTTTTCCCCACTTAAACCCCATCCAAAACTCCCCAACCTGTCAAGCAAAAGAACCCTTCCCCATGAAGCCCGTCTCCTCCTTTCTCCTCTCCATGCATGTATCCCTTCTTGTCCAGCAACCACTCCTCTTTACAGCCTTCCCTCTACCCCAAACACATCTCATCATCTCCTTGCAATGCAACCCCCTCATGCCACACCCATAGCCCTGCACGTCACAGCCACCAACCCAGCCACCCTCCCTCACACCACTCAGCAACCTGCAGCCCAAACCCCTCGAAACCCCAACCTGTTCCACCAAGTTGCAGCTCTTATCTTTCCCTCCTCTCAACCTGCACCCCTACTCTACCTTCTAGTCATCTATCCACCCATTTTTCCTCCTTTCCCATGCCACTCCACCCTACAAAAATCACAGCCATCAACCCAGCCATCCTCCATCATGTCACCCAGCAGCATGCAGCATTAGTCGCACGTAACCCCAGCCCATCCACCAATTTGCATCCATTATCCTCCCCTCCTCTCAACCTACACACCTACCCAACTTTTCTAGCCATCTACCCTTCCATTTTATTCCCTTCCCCGTGCCTCAACCTGCCTTTGCAGGCCCCTTTCCCATCCAACCTGTTCGACACCCTCAACCCCAAAAGAACCCACCTGCAGCACCTTGCCCACTAACCCATGCAGCAGCCACTCCTCCCTCTTCTTCCCCCTCCTTTTCTTAAGTCTCAACCTGCAGCAAACACCCTCATTCCCTCTCCCTTTAAGTCCTCTATTTTTCTCCTTGCAGTCCTCTCTTTCTCTCCCCTTAATTTCAGCAACTAAACTTTGGTTTGTAGCCCCAAATTCCCCCTTCCCTTCACCGAAACTTAGCCCAAAAATAACCCAACATTTTTGTAATCCCCCAAAAATTTCGAAAACCCATATTTTAATAAATAACTTTATTTGAAATAAAAATTAGCTTGTAAAATTGTTATTTTAATTATTTTATGGATTTTAGAGTATGTATATTTGGATAAGAGTATTTAATAAGCTAAAAATAAATATTTTGCTAATTGTCATATTGTCCCATTTAGATGATTTTCCCAAACTAATATTTTACCAACTTTATCCTTTTTAAACTAATATATTAGATTATAATAAATTAAATTATTAAATTAAATAAATTATCAAGAATATTACATTTACTACTTTATAAATTAATTTATTTTATTTCTCCCATTTTTTCCATTTCCTTTTTTTTTACCCTTCCTTCTTTTTTTTCTCTCTTTCTTCTTTCCTTTTTCTTTCCCTTTTTTCTTCTCCCTCGGGCTGCCTTGCCAGGCCAGCCTTCCCCGCCCGATTGGGCCTTCGGCCCGCCTCCCCCTTCTCTCCCTCGCGCACCGCCCAGCACACCCCTCCCTCTCTCCCGCGTGCATAACCCGGCCGGCTCCCCTTTCTTTTTTCTTTTCCCCTGGGCCGGCCAGCCTTTTCTTTCCCTTTCCCTGGACCGGCCAGCCTTTGCTTTCCTTTCCCCCGACCGGCCGCCACAGCCCTTCTTTCTTTCTTCTTCTTCTGCGTCCCGACCCAGCAGCCATCACCTTCCCCGACACTCGAACAGGCACGCCGCCGCCTGCAATTGCCGCGCCGACCTGCTGCCACCGACAGCCCCTGCTACTCCCTCCCTCTACCCTGTCCCCTTCTCCCCTCCTTCGAGCCGAGCTACCCTGCACCCCTATCCATGTCTGCAACTTCCCCCTTCCCCGTCGCCACCCTCTCCCTGCCACCCTACCGCCTCCCTGCCGCCCTACGCCCTGCCGCCTGCCCCCTTACCTCTCCCCTTCTTTTCTTCTCCCATTTGCCCATTTTCTTATCCCATTTTCGATCCATCTCCTTTCCCCCGAGCTCCCCCCTCTCTCCTTCCTTCTTTCCTTTGTTTTCTGTTTTCTCCTTACGCCGCCGCCGTCCGCCGCACCGGCCGCCGCACCCAGCCCCTGTGCCGACCCCTGCCACCGCCCCCTACTGCCCTGCATCCCCACACTGCCCCTTTGAGCCCTACACCTCCTCCCTTCTCCACCCCTTCTTTCTTTTCTCCCCATTTCTCCCCTTATCACAGCCATCTTCGCCGCCTTGCCGCCGCCGTATCCGCCGCCCTTAGCCGCCGCGAAACCATCCCCGACCACCTCTTACACCCCCTCTTCACTTCTGCACCATCCACTTGCCTTAGAACCTCCCCCAACTATCTCTTTTTCTAGCCTAAAGTCCCTAAACCGAGCCACCCTTCCTCCCTCCCATTTCAGCCCTCTTCGAGCCTTTCCCCTTTCTTCTTCTGCATGAAACTCACGCTGCTCATGCAGCGTGAGCTCTCCTTTATGTAAAAAAAAAGAAAAAAAAGAAAAAAAGAAATGATTTGGCTAATTTCTAAGGTATAATGGTGTTTTATATTAAGTATTTTTACTAACTAAATTTTATAAAGTTTGATACTTGGTTTTTTTATTTCTAACGTGTATATGATGGATATTATTCTTAGGTGTTGAATTGCTAATTGTGCTTGGTAAGGTTTGATAAATTTGGCGAGATTAAGGTAACCGTTAAATCCCGCTTAAATGCATGGATTAATGCATGTTATCACATTAGGCATTATTAATGTGTACTATGCTTGATATATGTTGCTTAGCATATCATATGTGGTTATTGTGTTTATTGTTGAATGGAAGCATGATAGATTGATGATATGTATGGGGATAATATTTAAGGTAATAATTTGGTGGTTAGGGAATATATAAATTATTATCCATGTTGTTAAATGCTATGGTGATCCTTATTACATGTGTAACATTTTGTTAGCATTAGGGGGAGATTTTAAAAATGTATATTGTATATGAGTATGGCCTAATACATGGATATGTGCTAATAAGCATTACATTAATTATAAGAGTCATGAGTGAGACTTTAATAATAAGGGTGTGTAAAGAGTAAAGTGGTGAATTTGTTAATAAAAGGAGAAAATAGTAATTTTGGAAGTAGGGGGTAAAATTGTAATTTTGTGAATAAAGGATGAAAGAGTATTTTTTTTGTAATAAAAAGGGGCAATTTGGTAATCTTATTAAAGAGAATGGCAATTTGGTAAATTGTAATAAAAGGACAATTTGGTAATGTTATAATAAAAGGGTAAAATTGTAATTTTATAATTAAAGGGCAAAATAGTAATTTTATGATTAAAGGACGAAATGATAATTTTACAATCTAAGGGCGGAATGGTGCGTTGGAAATTAAAGGAGGTAAGATAGTAATTTTATAATTAAGGATAAATGGAAAAGTTATAAGTAAAAGGGCGATATGGTAATTTTGGGAGTTAAGGGGGTAAAATGGTAAATTTGAAGGTAAAGGGGTAAAACGGTAATTGTGTAAATCAAAGGGGTAAAGGTGAACATTGGAAAGGAGTAAATTGGAAATAATAATTATTGAGAAGGGTAAGATAATAAGTTAAATAACTAAAGGGTAATTTGATAATTAATAGTAAAAAGGGGTAAAATGGTAAATATGATAAATGTGAGGGGTAAGTTGGTAATTAAACCGACTGGAGGGTATTTTCGTAATTTTGGATAATGGAGTAGGGTAGTTTGGTAATTATGACAATTAAGAAGGGCAATTCGATAACTTAAATAACTAAAGGGTAATTTGGTAAAATTAATAACGGAGAAGGGCAAATTTGTAATTATGATCATATGCAAGGGTAATTTGGTAATTTCACCAACCAAAGGGCAATTCGGTAATTTTGACAATGAGGAAGGGTAGTTTGGTAAATGAGAATAAAGGACGGTGAATTGGTGATTAACTGAATAAAGGGTTAATTTGGTAATTAGGATAAGGAGAAAGGGACAAAGTGGTAACCTAACCAATTAAATGGAAAGTATATTAAGTGTAATAATTATTAAGGGGGAATTAATGTCCTAATAAGTATGATAAATAATTTAGTAACCTAAATCGAATAAGGGATCACTTGGTGATTTTGTAACAAGGAGGGTAACATGGTAATTTATCAAATAAGGAAGGGTGACGTAGTGATTTTATAAGTAAAGTGGTAAATAAGTACTCAAGGTAAGAACGTTTGATGATTTTTAAGTATCACGAGATTGAGTTTTTAATTCGGAATTAGATGAGTTTAGGATGGCCTTATTGATTCTCCTATGTTACTTTGGATGACCATCTGAATAAGAGATTTCTGATGATATCTGAACGATTAAAAGAGGATAATTATCTTATTGTTGTGATTTTGTGATCACCCTTAATTAAGACACTAATACTTAAAGTGAAAGACCTCGAGATCGGGAATGGTGACTCCTTAGGGGTCGCTACCCTAAGGACGTGGTTTAGTCCACGATTGTTTGGTATTTGCTGGTGTGCCTTTGAGCCCCAGCCAGGCCCTATATCTACTCTTTCTAGCTCTATGGACCTAGTTAGGGGGTATGCATACTTAAGGATTAGGTGTCCTTGTCGGTAGGGTACTGAGTTAGCTTTATGCACCAGTACGACCAGGGTACCTTTGCGTCCCTAGGTTACTAGTTGAAGGGTACTGAGTTGCGGTTATGCGCCAGTGCGACCGGTGTACCTTTGTGTCCCGGGTTATTGATCTCCCTATCGAGGCAAATAAATATGATTGATGTGTTGATTTAAGAAAGGAAAGATACTATAATTGAAAGTAGAATATTAATGAGTCGGGCCCAGCGATTTATGATATTGAGTACCGGTCCACCGGTTATAATAGTGGCCAGGAGCGTTGTGCCCTGGTTGATGATTCTTTATATATCCCGGTCCACCGGTTATAATAGTGGCCAGGAGCGTTGTGCCCTGGGTGATGATTCTTTATATATCCCGGTCCACCGGTTATAATAGTGGCCAGGAGCGTTGTGCCCTGGGTGATGATTCTTTATATATCCCGGTCCACCGGTTATAATAGTGGCCAGGAGCGTTGTGCCCTGGATGATGATTTTATATTCCGGTCCACCGGCAATAATAGTGGAGGTCCCGAGCTCAATAAAAATTTATTGTGAATGAGTTATGGAAAAATACTAGTCCTTGAGACTGTTGATTAATGGCCTCAAGGCCCGAAAAATATCTCGATTACTGATCATGGCCTATTTGATATTGGTTGATTGATTATGGAATATATGAAAGTGAATTTTACGTATACGCCATTAATGTATGATTGAGTTATTGGATGTACAAAGAATTGGATCTGAATACCATGTTTCTACCTATGGTCATATCTGAATGTAGTAGTATCATGTGTAATATGTGTGCCTGTATTTTAAGTGCGTTTTTAAAGGGTTACTCAGTACCGTAGTACTGAAGGGTTCCCTTCATGGGGCCCCTGCCTATTCAATGGGCAGTACCCCTTGCAGGTTGTGTTTCAGGTGCTATTCAAGTGGGCCCTTGGGGAGAGCGTAAGGTACTGTCCGGAAATTTTTAGGGTTTTAAATTGTCTCATTTAAATTCAACGTATTTGTTATTTTGTAATCACCGTGGTTGAATGTTTTCTCTTGTAAATTATTTACTGTGCTACTCTGATATTCAAATGCTTAAGTTCTCGTGAAATTTTATTTTACTCCTTTAGCCTTAGCACTTAGTACTGGAACGGTATGAGTGAACCGGTCTGGTACTAAGTGTGGCGGTAATGCTCCCAAAATTCACGGTTTATCAAATCGCTTCCGCTAAATTTCTTTTAATTAACGAAATTTTTCAGTAGTGAATTTTGGGGGTGTTACAATTATGGTATCAGAGCGTTGGTTTCGATAACCACGCTTTAGTTTTGAAAATCTTTGGTTTTATAAAGTTTTCCTCGTTTCAAAAATAATTCCATTTGGAATTTATTCCAAAATCCCTTCCAATTTCAAATATTGAGTTGATACGACAAGTTACACCTCTTTCCACTTTAAATGTTTTACACAGACACCTCAATTGGTGTTAGGGTTATTTTCGAGCACTCTAGTAAATTTCAAGTATTTTAAGCTGGTACCACAAGTTGGTATCAGGTATTCTCATAAAACCTGTCTTGATTTTTAAATGTTCTGAGCTGATACTACAAGTTAGTATCAAGGTATTTCACATAAGTTTTTCAAGTAAATTATTCCTAAAAGGAGTTTTCAACCTATCTCTCCTTGGTTTCGAGAAAACCGGATTAGTCCTGAGAGTTGGGTATGGGTAGACTAAGTGACGTAGGTTTAGATCACTTAGCTTGAGGAAATAGCACCTTCCCTAACAGACTTTTGTTTTACAGCTAACTCGACATGGACCGAGAGGGACGGATCGATAACCTAGAGAGGGCGTTCGAGGTGCTCATGGGATTAGCTCAACGCTCCGCGTTACCTCAACCTCAAGCTAACTTGCCTTCAACAAGTATCGGAGAAGATTGGCTCGATAGAGTTTCACGTCATCGACCTCCGACCTACGATGGGAAGGAAGATCCCGTGGTCTTAGAAAGTTGGGTACGAGATTTCGATAGGACTTTCGAGGCACTTAACTGTCCTGAGGAACGAAGGACAAACATCGCGGCATATTTCCTACGAGGACCAGCCGATACTTGGTGGGAAGATCTTCGAACTCAAGGAGGACGACCGGCATCATGGGAAGACTTCAAGACCGCCATCCGTACGCGTTTCTACACGGAAAGTCTCAAGAGGGCCAAACTTAAGGAATTTATGGAGCTGACACAAGGAAACCTATCGGTTCGAGAGTACTACGCACGATTCACGGAATTGCTGAGGTTCGCCCCCGGAATAGCAGCTAGTAAGGCAACGACAATCTTTCAATTCGAGCAAGGACTTCGATTCAACATCCGAAGCATGATGGGCGCTGACATCTTCCACGACCTGAGTACGCTGTACGAGCGGGCATGTAGCGCCGATGCCCTGATCCAAGAACAAGCCTCCATCCTAGGCAAGAGAAAGAACGAAGAGACGGAGACCGAGGCAAGGAGCCATCGCCCTAGTAGCAAAGTTTTGCGGGACCAGTCTCAACTCCAAACTAAAGCTCCGCGTAAGAAGAATCAGAGTTTTTCCAAAGCAAAGCCTAGCAAGAGACCGGACCGACACTACCACTGCCGACGTTGCAAAAGAGATCATCCAGGCAAGGACTGCAGGGGAAAGCTGATTCAGTGCCATGACTGTGGACAACTTGGGCATAGAAGTTTCGAATGCTACAGTGTGCCCCGTGAAAGAATCCAGAGACTAGGGCAGACCTTGGATCGACAGAATCAAGAGCTTGGAGTAATCCGTTCAGCCTCGTTAACCGAAGAAGACGAGCAAGCATTCGATCATAACCTAACCTCTTCAAGCTTACCTTCAAATTCCAAGTAGTGGTTGTATTGCTTTTCGTGTGTGTAGTTGTTTTTTTTCCTTAGTTAGGTAAGTGTCTCTTTAAGGGGGTAGTTACCCCAAGTAACTTAGGATCCCTTTTTGTAACCCTAGTGCTAAGGCCCAAACTTCGGGGACGAAGTTTTTCTTTAAGGGGGTAGTGATGTAATCCCCCAAAAATTTCGAAAACCCATATTTTAATAAATAACTTTATTTGAAATAAAAATTAGCTTGTAAAATTGTTATTTTAATTATTTTATGGATTTTAGAGTATGTATATTTGGATAAGAGTATTTAATAAGCTAAAAATAAATATTTTGCTAATTGTCATATTGTCCCATTTAGATGATTTTCCCAAACTAATATTTTACCAACTTTATCCTTTTTAAACTAATATATTAGATTATAATAAATTAAATTATTAAATTAAATAAATTATCAAGAATATTACATTTACTACTTTATAAATTAATTTATTTTATTTCTCCCATTTTTTCCATTTCCTTTTTTTTTACCCTTCCTTCTTTTTTTTCTCTCTTTCTTCTTTCCTTTTTCTTTCCCTTTTTTCTTCTCCCTCGGGCTACCTTGCCAGGCCAGCCTTCCCCGCCCGATTGGGCCTTCGGCCCGCCTCCCCCTTCTCTCCCTCGCGCACCGCCCAGCACACCCCTCCCTCTCTCCCGCGTGCATAACCCGGCCGGCTCCCCTTTCTTTTTTCTTTTCCCCTGGGCCGGCCAGCCTTTTCTTTCCCTTTCCCTGGACCGGCCAGCCTTTGCTTTCCTTTCCCCCGACCGGCCGCCACAGCCCTTCTTTCTTTCTTCTTCTTCTGCGTCCCGACCCAGCAGCCATCACCTTCCCCGACACTCGAACAGGCACGCCGCCGCCTGCAATTGCCGCGCCGACCTGCTGCCACCGACAGCCCCTGCTACTCCCTCCCTCTACCCTGTCCCCTTCTCCCCTCCTTCGAGCCGAGCTACCCTGCACCCCTATCCATGTCTGCAACTTCCCCCTTCCCCGTCGCCACCCTCTCCCTGCCACCCTACCGCCTCCCTGCCGCCCTACGCCCTGCCGCCTGCCCCCTTACCTCTCCCCTTCTTTTCTTCTCCCATTTGCCCATTTTCTTATCCCATTTTCGATCCATCTCCTTTCCCCCGAGCTCCCCCCTCTCTCCTTCCTTCTTTCCTTTGTTTTCTGTTTTCTCCTTGCGCCGCCGCCGTCCGCCGCACCGGCCGCCGCACCCAGCCCCTGTGCCGACCCCTGCCACCGCCCCCTACTGCCCTGCATCCCCACACTGCCCCTTTGAGCCCTACACCTCCTCCCTTCTCCACCCCTTCTTTCTTTTCTCCCCATTTCTCCCCTTATCACAGCCATCTTCGCCGCCTTGCCGCCGCCGTATCCGCCGCCCTTAGCCGCCGCGAAACCATCCCCGACCACCTCTTACACCCCCTCTTCACTTCTGCACCATCCACTTGCCTTAGAACCTCCCCCAACTATCTCTTTTTCTAGCCTAAAGTCCCTAAACCGAGCCACCCTTCCTCCCTCCCATTTCAGCCCTCTTCGAGCCTTTCCCCTTTCTTCTTCTGCATGAAACTCACGCTGCTCATGCAGCGTGAGCTCTCCTTTATGTAAAAAAAAAGAAAAAAAAAGAAAAAAAGAAATGATTTGGCTAATTTCTAAGGTATAATGGTGTTTTATATTAAGTATTTTTACTAACTAAATTTTATAAAGTTTGATACTTGGTTTTTTTATTTCTAACGTGTATATGATGGATATTATTCTTAGGTGTTGAATTGCTAATTGTGCTTGGTAAGGTTTGATAAATTTGGCGAGATTAAGTTAACCGTTAAATCCCGCTTAAATGCATGGATTAATGCATGTTATCACATTAGGCATTATTAATGTGTACTATGCTTGATATATGTTGCTTAGCATATCATATGTGGTTATTGTGTTTATTGTTGAATGGAAGCATGATAGATTGATGATATGTATGGGGATAATATTTAAGGTAATAATTTGGTGGTTAGGGAAAATATAAATTATTATCCATGTTGTTAAATGCTATGGTGATCCTTATTACATGTGTAACATTTTGTTAGCATTAGGGGGAGATTTTAAAAATGTATATTGTATATGAGTATGGCCTAATACATGGATATGTGCTAATAAGCATTACATTAATTATAAGAGTCATGAGTGAGACTTTAATAATAAGGGTGTGTAAAGAGTAAAGTGGTGAATTTGTTAATAAAAGGAGAAAATAGTAATTTTGGAAGTAGGGGGTAAAATTGTAATTTTGTGAATAAAGGATGAAAGAGTATTTTTTTTTTGTAATAAAAAGGGGCAATTTGGTAATCTTATTAAAGAGAATGGCAATTTGGTAAATTGTAATAAAAGGACAATTTGGTAATGTTATAATAAAAGGGTAAAATTGTAATTTTATAATTAAAGGGCAAAATAGTAATTTTATGATTAAAGGACGAAATGATAATTTTACAATCTAAGGGCGGAATGGTGCGTTGGAAATTAAAGGAGGTAAGATAGTAATTTTATAATTAAGGATAAATGGAAAAGTTATAAGTAAAAGGGCGATATGGTAATTTTGGGAGTTAAGGGGGTAAAATGGTAAATTTGAAGGTAAAGGGGTAAAACGGTAATTGTGTAAATCAAAGGGGTAAAGGTGAACATTGGAAAGGAGTAAATTGGAAATAATAATTATTGAGAAGGGTAAGATAATAAGTTAAATAACTAAAGGGTAATTTGATAATTAATAGTAAAAAGGGGTAAAATGGTAAATATGATAAATGTGAGGGGTAAGTTGGTAATTAAACCGACTGGAGGGTATTTTCGTAATTTTGGATAATGGAGTAGGGTAGTTTGGTAATTATGACAATTAAGAAGGGCAATTCGATAACTTAAATAACTAAAGGGTAATTTGGTAAAATTAATAACGGAGAAGGGCAAATTTGTAATTATGATCATATGCAAGGGTAATTTGGTAATTTCACCAACCAAAGGGCAATTCGGTAATTTTGACAATGAGGAAGGGTAGTTTGGTAAATGAGAATAAAGGACGGTGAATTGGTGATTAACTGAATAAAGGGTTAATTTGGTAATTAGGATAAGGAGAAAGGGACAAAGTGGTAACCTAACCAATTAAATGGAAAGTATATTAAGTGTAATAATTATTAAGGGGGAATTAATGTCCTAATAAGTATGATAAATAATTTAGTAACCTAAATCGAATAAGGGATCACTTGGTGATTTTGTAACAAGGAGGGTAACATGGTAATTTATCAAATAAGGAAGGGTGACGTAGTGATTTTATAAGTAAAGTGGTAAATAAGTACTCAAGGTAAGAACGTTTGATGATTTGTAAGTATCACGAGATTGAGTTTTTAATTCGGAATTAGATGAGTTTAGGATGGCCTTATTGATTCTCCTATGTTACTTTGGATGACCATCTGAATAAGAGATTTCTGATGATATCTGAACGATTAAAAGAGGATAATTATCTTATTGTTGTGATTTTGTGATCACCCTTAATTAAGACACTAATACTTAAAGTGAAAGACCTCGAGATCGGGAATGGTGACTCCTTAGGGGTCGCTACCCTAAGGACGTGGTTTAGTCCACGATTGTTTGGTATTTGCTGGTGTGCCTTTGAGCCCCAGCCAGGCCCTATATCTACTCTTTCTAGCTCTACGGACCTAGTTAGGGGGTATGCATACTTAAGGATTAGGTGTCCTTGTCGGTAGGGTACTGAGTTAGCTTTATGCACCAGTACGACCAGGGTACCTTTGCGTCCCTAGGTTACTAGTTGAAGGGTACTGAGTTGCGGTTATGCGCCAGTGCGACCGGTGTACCTTTGTGTCCCGGGTTATTGATCTCCCTATCGAGGCAAATAAATATGATTGATGTGTTGATTTAAGAAAGGAAAGATACTATAATTGAAAGTGGAATATTAATGAGCCGGGCCCAGCGATTTATGATATTGAGTACCGGTCCACCGGTTATAATAGTGGCCAGGAGCGTTGTGCCCTGGGTGATGATTCTTTATATATCCCGGTCCACCGGTTATAATAGTGGCCAGGAGCGTTGTGCCCTGGGTGATGATTCTTTATATATCCCGGTCCACCGGTTATAATAGTGGCCAGGAGCGTTGTGCCCTGGGTGATGATTCTTTATATATCCCGGTCCACCGGTTATAATAGTGGCCAGGAGCGTTGTGCCCTGGATGATGATTTTATATTCCGGTCCACCGGCAATAATAGTGGAGGTCCCGAGCTCAATAAAAATTTATTGTGAATGAGTTATGGAAAAATACTAGTCCTTGAGACTGTTGATTAATGGCCTCAAGGCCCGAAAAATATCTCGATTACTGATCATGGCCTATTTGATATTGGTTGATTGATTATGGAATATATGAAAGTGAATTTTACGTATACGCCATTAATGTATGATTGAGTTATTGGATGTACAAAGAATTGGATCTGAATACCATGTTTCTACCTATGGTCATATCTGAATGTAGTAGTATCATGTGTAATATGTGTGCCTGTATTTTAAGTGCGTTTTTAAAGGGTTACTCAGTACCGTAGTACTGAAGGGTTCCCTTCATGGGGCCCCTGCCTATTCAATGGGCAGTACCCCTTGCAGGTTGTGTTTCAGGTGCTATTCAAGTGGGCCCTTGGGGAGAGCGTAAGGTACTGTCCGGAAATTTTTAGGGTTTTAAATTGTCTCATTTAAATTCAACGTATTTGTTATTTTGTAATCATCGTGGTTGAATGTTTTCTCTTGTAAAGTATTTACTGTGCTACTCTGATATTCAAATGCTTAAGTTCTCGTGAAATTTTATTTTACTCCTTTAGCCTTAGCACTTAGTACTGGAACGGTATGAGTGAACCGGTCTGGTACTAAGTGTGGCGGTAATGCTCCCAAAATTCACGGTTTATCAAATCGCTTCCGCTAAATTTCTTTTAATTAACGAAATTTTTCAGTAGTGAATTTTGGGGGTGTTACAATTTTCCTTGTGTTTCACTTCTCCAAGCAGCCACTATTTTCCCAACATAAGTATTCTACCTTTCGGTGGGCTTGGTGCGTAGAAAATTCATGCACTGGCCGCCTTGTTTATTTTCCCTAATCATTTTTTGAGTATTAGCTCATATAGGTTGTCTTTTGATTATTTTAATTAACATAAATACTAATGCTCGTAGTTATGGATGGTGTTATTCATTTCTAGTAATCTCGACCCCGCCTAAGGTATTTTTGGAAGAAGATTTGTGGTGTTATTATTTTCTTAGCTCAAGGTAAATCCAACTAATCCATAGATGGTAGAATTTTATGTGAGAATGATAGGTTAGTTTTCTAAGGTAAAAATCATGTTAGGTTGAGGATATCAAATGATTTGTATTTTTTGGGAAATGGAAGTATGTTGTAGTTCGTTTCTATGTGAATATTATGATGTGTAAATTAATATATGTTACCATGCAAATTTTTATATGCCTAAGTAGTATTCTAAAATTTGACGAGGGTATGCTTATGACAACGAATATGGATTTATGCTAAGAAAATGAAATGAATATGTTTAGGGTACTAATATATGTTACCATGCTAATATTTGTATACTTAGATAGTATTCTAAAAATTGAAAGTATATGCTTATGACAACATATATGGATTTATGCTAAAAGAGAAATGTGTATGTTTAGGATTAGAGTCCAACCAAAAAATTTTCATGTTTCGTGGTAAGACCCACAAATGGATTAAATGTGTCCCTTGGATAATTTAAATAATTTTGAACATATAACATGTTAACTTAGAGTATAAATGTATTAAATGGTGATTATTATGTGTTGCATGTTCTAGGGGTAAAAATGTAAATTTCATATACCATGATTCGTATTTGAAAGTTATTCGTGGAAATTGCATGAATTTATGAGATACTAGAAATGCATGCTAGGAGTGTATACGTGTGCTATGTATGGTGAATGTTTAGGGGTAATATGGTATTTTGTCATACCAAAGAAATTATTGTATGTTAAAGTATCATTAGCTAATTTATGCTAGCAATTTCATGACAAGTATCCTATATAAGTAAACTTGATAATAGAGTGAAGGAAAATGTGGTAGTTATAGGTTGAAGGGTATTTTGGTCATTAAGGCCAAAAGGTGTTCCAAAGTGAATAATTGGACTAGTTGAATTAAGTGTTGGCCTCAAAATAATTTTGAAAATAATTGGACAATTAGGTTGAACAACTGAATCGGATGATTATTTGGGCTATGGCATGATGCCTAACCCTAGGTCGTGTTGGCTTGGAATGGTTGTGACCCTCTTGGTCTTTTGGATGTGACGTTGGTTGTTTAATTGATGGCTAAGTTGAATATTATGAACCTTGATATTCTAAAAATAATAACCTAGAATTTCATAAGACACTAATTACTTAAAGAGAAAGACTTGAGTTGGAAAGGAATCTCGTGCCTCGGACTTGGCCGCCGAGTGCATAGTTTGGGCCTTCAGATCAAGGGGCTCACTTATACTCTATAGGTATTCCATACACCCTATAGGGAGTATGTGTATTTAAGGACTTAAATTCTGAGGTTTAGTATGGACGACTGTTATGTCATGTGGCTTCATTGACAAGCTTTGTCCTGGAATCGAGTGAATTATTTTAGTACCACCCTCCTTGACGATCATTGTCATGGATATGGAATTGTATTCCACTTGAGAATTGTTACATAAATGATATAACCGGATTAGACACCCACCTTAATACTTCTATAATAATTGGATTAGGCATGACTCAACCTTGGTTAGATTGTTGCAATGTCACTATTTCGTCTTATTATGCTATAAGGCATGGCCGTTGGTAAGTTAAAATGGTCATAAGATTTGTAAGCATGTCTTCAATGCCCTTGCTAGGGATTGTGAACTAACTAGTATCATTAACTGTGATGTGGATTTGTGTCATAAACTCATGGCTTGCATGTGATTATATGTTTTATTTGAATGCCTTACTTTTATGATGATTGTATATGTGGGTATGCTACCTCTCCGGAGGCGTTGTGCTTTACTTAGTACGAGGAAGTCGTACTGATACTATCACTTTTCAGAGGAGTACGTCCATGGCATACAATGGTTGAAGAATTTTAAGGAGCATCACCCCGATGAATAGTTAGATTAAGGGAGTGAGTGGACCCCGTCCCCTTTTTCCCTTTTCCTTGTAACTATGATGGACCGAATGAGTGTAAGGCAAACCATTGTTGCACCTTTGTGTGCTCTTTTGTTATTTTTTGAAAATGGTTAGCTACTTAATTGTCTAAATGGTCATTTGTCATAGATAATCTTTCTTTTGTAAAACCCTCAATTATGTATTGTACTTCTTTTGCATTTTATTGGTTTGACTTGTTTTAAGCCTTAGCACTTGACATAAGGATGGTGAGGGGACCGGACTTATGTCAAGTGTGGCGGTAACACCCACCGTTCTTTAATTTCCACTTCCGCAAAGCAAGATTTAAACAAAAATTTTAAGTCGTAATTTTGGAGTGTTACACTTAGGGATGATCTCACAAATGTTGGTAAGGTTCCAATTTAGTATAAGGGATTTTCGAAAAAAATCAAGCTCAAAAATGTGACCGGCTTAACAAATGAGTCGATGGATTTTGATTTACCAGTTAACTATTCCTCCATCAAGTTATTGGGTTAATTAAGGAACCAAAATTGGCTAAAATGAAAAACTAGTCGATCGGTTCATAAAACTAATCAATGAGTTTGTCTACAAAACTCAATAATCTTCATTTTTCAACATGATTTTAAATCAAATTTTATCCCAAACCAAATCATAACATTAAATCAAAATTAAAAGCCCAAAATTTGGCAAAAAATCTCATTCAACCATCATACAAAAATATGGGATATTATAGAAGAAGTCAAGTAGTAAGAAAAGAAACTCTTTATTAGTAAGTATCGCTACCATTGTCTCCTTAGTCGATCTACAACACAAGAGCCAAATGGATGTCTCTAGTTAAATTGAGTCCATCTCTCATAAACCAAATAAAAAATCATTGCCCTGAAATAAGATGATATGATCAAATAGGGCAGAAGTAAGTAAACGCCTCTGAATATTAAAAATTCCTCAAGTTGAGAAAGCGGAAGAAAAGGAAAGAGGAAAGTCAAGTAGCAAGGAAATTCTTTAGGTTTCAAACAATGACGAATGATGATGCTAGATTGAAGACAAACTCACACATGATTATCATGTTTGACTATTTTTTTTTTTATCTTTCTTTGTTTTTTATGTTTATATGTGTTTAAGTAATTCGATTGTTGTTTGTTTTGTTTTAATTTTTGTGTTTTAATGGAATAATTTAATTGTGTTTTGTTTTAATTTCATCTAATAGGTTTGTACATATCCTATTGATTTGATTGAGTTAGTATGATTTAATTTGGTTAAATTTGATTCTCACTTTCCTTTATTTAGTTTTAATTTTAATTTTAAAATTTATTTTTATTTGATTCTTAGATAGCTTAATCAAATTATATTGTTTTAATTTTAATTTTAGTTTAGTCTAGTCTAAATCAATTATTTAAGTTTGTCCACTTTTGACATAAATTTGCTTTAGTTTTTGAAAATAATAATATTTTATGTGATATAAAATTTTTATTTGTATATATTGCGTGGATATATTATACCGAGTATATGATATAGTACAAAATACAAAAATATTAAAAAGTTTAAAATCCTTCAACAACCTCCTCCATTAAAGTGGCCGTAATTTTTTTATTTGGAATAAATATCTAAATGTTTATATCTTTATTAAATATTCAAAAAACGTTTAATTCTGAATTGGAGTAACCCACGATGTTTTTTCCCCCTTTTTAAATTACGTTTTACTCTCATGAAAAAACACTCGTTATTATAAGGAAGTTTTAAATCTAGTATTTGCTACAGTAGAAGGGTTTGCCAACTGGTATTTTTTGGGAAAGCGTTCGCCGGCTGGTCCCGAGTCAGCAGTTGCATGACCGGGCCAAAGGCCCAGTAAAGAGGAAAGAAAGGCCCAATAAGATAGCAGAAGGTTTTGTCTATCGCCGACCACAATGTTATGACTTATGAGAATTCATCTACCTCATCCAGACTCCCTCTATATAATGCTGTAACCCTACCCTTTCTATGATACCGAAGCGGCGTCTCTACTCTTTCTTCTGCTCCTCGCTCGAATCTTCAGTTAATAGAGCCGACGTTTAGCCTAATAATGTAATTCTGTGATCCGAGATGTTTATTCGTTTCTGGTAGATCAAGAAATCTATTGATAGGCTTAACTGAAAAAAAAAAAAAAACAAGGAAAAGAAATGATGTATTCCTGTCTTTCTACGTCTTCATTTAGCACGGATTTATTTCTCCTATGGAGATTATCGGTGACAAGGTAGGTAGATACAACTCCTTGAGTCTTTTCCACTTTTATTTCTTTCAGTTAATTTTTTTTTCGTTTTTTGATTAAATTCTTTATATTTGGATTGGTTTGGTGTGTGAAAGAATTGATGGCGGATGATGAAGATAATCAGACGGATTCCCAATGATTCAAATATTTGATTACATAATCAGCTACTTCTGACGCAACTCACACACTCCTACTACCAATCTTCCATTATTTATTTTTTTATAAATAAATTCGTCATTTTGCCAAAGATAAGAAAAACAGAGGAAGACAAAATGTGGCCGGCCGGTGATGTAAGAAAATATTTGCTACTCTTGATACCGGGATTCTCTAATAGAATCCATATGATGATCATTTATCCACCAAGATCTCTGAGGCTGTCCACTCCACATATAATTCGCTCACCAAATCCTCTATCGTTTTATGTTTGTACCAATGTATTTTGTTTAGTTACAACCAGATTTTATGATTTTTTTTACAAACTTCTGATTAACATCTGTTGCATTTTTTGGGCGATGAACGTTATTATACTCCGTATCATTACTTAATAAAGAACTTTACGCTTATCCCTTAGCGGCCTAAATCAAATTATTTCTCAAGAACAATGACGGTATAGGTAGAGCATTGAGCCAACACAAAATCCAAAGAAAACTAACTTTGAAAACGATAATATTAATAAAATAAAATTATTCCTAGTGTAAAGAGAACAATTTTATTTCTTGTTGAGCTATTTGGGTTAGACATGATTGAAAGCTGATGGATTTGTTTGCATAAGAAGATCAATCAAGCTTGTAATGGACCATTGCCAAAAATAAATGGAAGGATGGTGAAGTGACTTTAGGATTCAATTGGGACATATAGAATCTTCATTTGTACCTCATATGACATGTGAAAAAAGGTAACAATGGGGGGGGGGGGGGGGGTGTTTCTGTTTAACCAATACTTCACTTTTGGTTGTAATGTTTGAGTTCTCGGGATAAAGCCTTATCTTGTTCTCCCTACCTTGTTTTTTAGGCTCCGGGCTCCCCTCCCCAACGTTCTGTGTGTCTATGTATATATGTATATATATATATATATATATATATTCTCTATCATATACTCTTATAGTATTAAGCTATATGTTTAACATTCCCATCAGACAATGTCAGCCTAAATCTTGGCTTGCATGATCTTATGTTACTTTGTTTATAAATCTGATTATCTACTTGAAGTTGCATGCACTAACCATCATCGCCATTTGTAAAATTATGGTATATGGTTTAAATTTGATGCAAAAGAAATTCATTTTGTGAAGAATGTAATTAAGCCATTATATCTCATTGTTTCAACTTTTAGAGACTAAGAGGTATTTGAAGGATATAATTTTACTTCTATGTTAAATAATTTTATTTTATTTTTTTGTCATTTTCTTCACATGATATGTGGAGAATATTCGGTTTGACTTTCTCATATTATCTTCCCATAGTTGTATTATTAATTATTTATGTAAATTAATTGTAGTTTTTAGAAGAATTAGGAAACCTTTTTGTTATCATGGAATTATGGCTATGTATCATATATTATTATGTCTATTAATTTATTTGGCATAAAGGATTTAATATTGTAACTATTAATATTTTGAGAGTTATGCAGAAATCCTTCATGTAATGTTCATAATAGTTTTATTAGGAAAATATTGGGTACGTTTTGCATTCCAACTATCTCTTCCTTGGGTTCGTATCTTGGAGTCAATATCTATGATGGGCGTCATTTGAAGGGGTTCTATGAGAATATGGTGGCTAGAGTTTGTTGGTGCCTCTTTTCTTGGATTTCCCATCTTTTTGCCTAAACTCTTATTTTTGTTGGGACTTCCTTTATCCCTTTTTACGCTATGTAATCTAATCTCATTCCTAAAAGTTTTATTGATGATGTGGATGAACTCGATCGTGGCTTTAGTTGGGCTGGTAATGCGAATAAGAGAAAAAATAACCTAGTTTGTTGGGATGTTGCTTGCAAGTTGAAAAGGAAGTGATGTCTTGGTATCAAGAAGCTTAGCATTATAAATCAATCTTTTATTATGAAGCTTGATTGGGAGTTGTTGTGAGGCTCCTATGCTCTTTGAGCCTTGGTTTTAAAGGAGAAATGCTGAAGACCAAGTACTTTAAGAGATGCTCACTGATCGTCGAGTAGCTCTTGTGTTTAGAGAGATATTGTGAAGTCTTCTCAACTTCTCTTTTGAGGTGTTTGGTGGATTGCTTACTTATTCACCTAAGTATTTTGTGCCTAGTTTTAATTTGAATGAGCAAGTAAAAGACTATTATGATGATATTAATGGCTAGAGATGGGACTTCTTCCAACACCTCCTCTATACGAGGTCTATTGTTGAAATTGTTGAGACTTTTGTTTCTTTCAATACTAATGAAGATGATTGCATTATTTGGGGACTAAGGATGGGTCATTCTTGATTGCCTCACTTATAATTTGGTTGATGATGATAATACTCTCATTTCAATCACGTGGGATACTATCAGAAAAACTAAAGTCTAACGTATAATTAAATCCTTTCTTTGGCTCATTGCTAGAGGTAAGTTATTAACAAATGCAAAATACTGATGAGAGACTATTACACTCAACAGGGATGCTTGGAAGTCTCCTAAAAACTAATTAGGTCACTGCCTTTTTTTCCTTGTAGCTCCAACAATGGATTGTAGAGAATTTATGGAAACAAAGGAAGTTGGATTTAGATGATAGTAGCTTTGCATAACTTTTTGATATAACTTGTTGGCATCTATGACAAATTAGAAACAAACAAATCTTTCAAGGTGTCGGTTTTAGGTGCAACAAAACTATGTATTTGGTGAAGAGTTTTACCAATCATGAAGCATTTTATTGGGAAAAGCTCAAAGGATTATCTTATCCTAACTTATAAGATTGATTGTCATGTCGAATGGTCTTCCTACTCCTATCATGATTAAAATCAATGTAGATGGTCACACTTATTCCAATCTTAGTTTTATTTTAGTAAGAGGGGTTGTAAGGGATACAACGGGTTCTTGGCAATTCTATTTTGCCGTGAAGGTTAGATATGGATCTATTCTTGACGTTAAAATTTGGGAGGTTTTGTTTGGTTTATTAGGATCTTATTATAGAGGTTTTAGTCTAGTTGTGATTCATAGTTATTCTATAGTATTGGTTAAGCTACTTTCTAGCCATGTTTCTTCTTATCACCTACCAATTTGTAGGTGGCTTGCCCAGAGTTAGTTGCCAAGTTGGAAGAATGTCAAATCTAGCACAATCATAAAGAAGTTAAGTTCATTGACGACAATTATGATTTGTAGCTTGGTATCCATTTTTTTTGTATGACCTAGTAGGAGGGGTGAGGATGGGAAGCATTTGGGTTTAACCTTCTTGTTATTCTTAGTGTTTATGTCCCTTCATTATATCCCAAAAAAAAAATCTTTTGAGGATCAACTTGTTAAATGGTCTTGAAGATTCATAGATAATGCTCCTTTAGGTGAGTAATAAATGATAAGGCTGGATGGAATAGAGTATATAATATCATATGCTATAAGCCTTTTGATATGATATAGTACAAAATCTTGTCATAATTTTCACACTTCTATCTAAATTAAGGTGTATTTTTCTACTTGATCTAGTGGATGGACTCTAATGTTTTCTCTTTCTTGATTATATATCATTACCTACTAATTGGTTTTATTGTTAGTAAATTTTTATTTATGATATGATGACTTTTCAAAGTTTGATAGTCTCATCACCCATTAGTAAGTATAAATTTTTGCCTCGAAGTTGATGGAGGACTATATGAAAATATGTAAAACAAAGGTGATGAATAATGATATATACATATCTACAGTGATCTCGTGTCTAAGTATAAGATGGATGATAGTAGTAATTGAAGGGATGGGTAGAAGCTTCATGTTCAAAAAGGCTCAAACTTGATCTAGTAAGCTCAATCTAAATATTAAAGGTGATGATATAGTGGTCCTATCATCTATCTTTGTATGTGAATCTTTGTAACCTCTCTTTAATGGAAAACCAACTAAATTGAAAATGCATGAGAACATATAAATTTAAAAGTGATGGATCGACAATCACAAAGTCCATCACTACATGCATATTTTATCACTTGAAATTGATTAGAGAGTATAACAGATGTGCAAACTTCCACTGCCCAAAGTTAATAAAAGGTCATATGAAGTAACTATTGCATGAATGAGTGATTGTATAAATATTGTTAGAAGCTTGATATTTAAAAACATTTTGTTATTAATTTTATATTATGCAATTTATTTATTGTAGATGACCTTTAAGTTAGTTTTATTTTTTGCTATTTATTCTTATAGATGAAGAAAAAAGAAAAGGCCAATTGCCAAATTGAAATTCACCACATTAAATGTGATTTAGAAAAATGTAATTATTATGGGTTTTAGATATGAAGTTTCAACCAACCACTCATAAGACCACACATATGTAAATATCTTGTTATATTGCCACCTATGTAAGGGAGGAAATCAATACTTGATTATTAAAAGCTTCTTGAAAAATTTTAAATATTGTTTCCATCATTTGAAAATAGTCCTCATGTGTCTTAGATATGAATGGATGTACTTGACGTTGCAAGAGTGTAAAATTATTAGTCATTTTAATGATCATTTGAAATCCATGTAGTAAACCTAAAATGAATGTTGCAATGAGAATTTGAAACCCATGTAGCAAACCTAGAGTAAAAGTTACCTCCTATAGGAGAATATGGAAAATGATTGTATATGTGGTTATGGTCTTGGTGATGGTTATGAGATTAATGATACATAGATTAAATCTAGTGTCTAAAATAATAAAGGGGGAAATCCACAAATAATGGTATACTGAGGAAACCTAAGGTCAACGTTGTAGTACTTATCATAGGTGTGGTGCAACCGTGTTTTATACTCCCCAACTCAACACATCCTATGATCCACCAGTAGTATGGAATGATATTTAGCCAATTGATGTGGGAGCTTGAAGTTTTACACAATGAGCTAAAGACCTTATGTGAAAACTAAAGTTTTATAAGAACGAAATATTTGAAGTTGTAAACACCTCAAACTGATGTGTAACCTAATTCAATAGAATGAAATATTTGTGTTGATGAATACTTGATGTGTAGTTAGATAAAGAAGATCAAATAATTACAAGTCTTGTAAGACTTAAGAAAAATTAAATAAGACGATCAAATGGTGTTAAATACCTAAAGTATATTTCGATCAAAAAGATCAAACTATTTGGTAGTCTTAGAGACCCCAACACAAACTTTATTTATGCACTTTTTATTTATGTAGTTTTAATTCTTGCAATTTAGTTCTTCTAATTTTATTTTTGATAACATTTAAATTTATACAATTCTATTTTAATTAAAAAGTAGGGATAATTAATTTGTGCATAATTTTTCATATTATTGATTATGAGACAATACACCTATTTCATCATTGGTAGCGATCATAACTGATCATGCTCAAGTCTTTTCTTCCACCTTGGTGGCTGAAGTATTTACAATATATTCTCTTTTTGAATTATAGTTGTAGGGAGTAGAGAAGTATGATGGTTGAAGCTAAAAGCTTCTAGTCTAATAAGTAGTTTGGTGCTTGAAATTTGAAGCTTCCCTTATTTGATACGAAATTTGATGGTTGAAGCTTAAGCTCCCATTTTATAAAATTGAATATGGCTTCTCATTCTCAACCCTTAAGTGGAAGCTTCGGGATCTGTCTTCAGCCTCTTTGGGAAGGAAGATTCATTTACTTAATAGAAATGCCACTATGCATTTTATTTTAAAGCTGAAATATTTTATGAGCTTGTAATTAACCAAAATCAATGTACACATCATATTTGACATTGCAAACAAGGTATTCTAAAGGAATGATTGGATATCAAATGCGTATTATACTCTAGATAACATGTTGAAGAGATTACTAAAGTCTAAGGCTTTATAAAGGCAAGTCTTGGAATAAATGTATAAAATATACATTTTGTTAATAAATCAAGCCAAAAGGTGTCATTGATTAGAAGTTAGTAGACCATATAAAATATTATCTTCATGGCATGGAAAATGAGATTATATTGTTGTAATAATGATAGACAATATCAATGAAATTTGAATGAGTACCCACTAAGAATCATAAAGTTTCTTTTGATCAATGATATCATATGAACGACTTATCATCTTGATAAATTATAGTTAAGTTGTAATAATGCAATTAAGATGTAAATATGTTATATATCCTTGATAGAATTTAAGTAGACATATAAATGTTGACCATATAAGTGTATAATGGTGGATTGATGATAGTTAGATATTATATTTGGCAACCAAACACTTTATATTTATAAGATTGACACAAATTATTAAGTGAATAACCATCAACTTAGGTTAATAATGTATTTCACTACTTTAAGTTGGAAGCAACACAATCTAATAGAGTCATGAATATGTATTTGATTGATAGACTCTTATTAGTGAGGTTTAAAAACGATAGTCCAATATGCATGAAAACCTTTTTGTTTTTGGTACATTACCAATCACATATTGCATTATTACTTATGATTGGGTTTCTTGGAATGAGCATGATACTTATTTCAAAGTTTAGATGTGTTATATATGTGCCTATAAACCTTATCTATGGATATGAAAAAAGTCCACAAAAGGCTGGAAATGATTGTAACAACTTAAAATTTACTATTAAAAGTTTTCATTTTTAACAATAATAGAAACATAAACTAACAAGGTTACTTGTACTAAGGTACAAGTCTATTTTGTACACTTTTTATACTAGATATAAGGCTAAAATATTTAATGTGTCAAAATTAAAACAATGCAAAAATAGATAAAATAAATAAGTATGGAGATCAACTCCAGGTAATACACAATGAGTGAAATAAAATAACAAAACAAAAGTCCAAAGATATAATTAAGATCCTAGCACATACTTCACATGTTGCCTTAGGTAGTTGTAACTCTACACCTAACACAAGGTCATCACTCCACCAAAGTAACCCCCCCAAAAGTAGGAGATTCATAATCAAAAGTATTAGCACATAGCTCATGTTAAGTAATGCAATCTACTCTATATAAGTAACATGTAATACACAATGTTAATATGTGATAACAATAACAATAAAATATATGATAACAATAATGAAAATCATGTGACAAATTAGCATAATTACAAACCTACAATATAACATGACAAGCATTTAATGATCATAGTATTATATATTATCAATTTAAGAGAGTAAACAAGATAATGGAATAAAATACAACACCACAATCATGACTATAATCCTAACTGGAACCTTTTGATTAGTGTATTTCATTAACGTGATCACACCAATTGTTATTATTTAACTTAAGGACGAAGATTCGACTAATTTAGTATATAAATGACATTAGACTTGTTGGGTAAGACTCAAAAATCCCATAAAATCTACTCTAGTACTCAAAGGGTACTAGTCCTATTAGCTTACCTCAAGTATAACCCAAACCACTAAAAAAATAGGATACTTAATTATTTAAGTATACATAAATTCTATAGGGATAGAAGTAACACTTATCAAGTAGAAAATTATACCTTTATCCCTCATAAGGAAACTAGGATCACAAAAAGGGAAAACGTTATAATAGTACAAAAATCAAACTTAATTCATAGGCTATCCTAAGTTATACAAGTCACAAATCAAGTATTTTCTTTCACTTTATGTGATTAATGTTTTATTTAACGATTTAGCTCATGCATATCAAATATCATAGAATAACACTGATGAACATCTCAATCACACTTAGCCACTTCCTTTATTGAGGTTTATTATTATCAAAAAAAAATTATCTACAAAGGATGAAGGACCGACACAAACCATTTGGTATAGAGGTCTATTATTAGTCATTGAGGCACAAAAGCCCAATACTATTACTATTTACTAGACCCACATTAATTATAAATGATAAATTTATGCAAAAAATAATAAAAATACCACAATACCCTAATAAACCCTAATCTAATAATATCAACCTCCAAATAAACTTATTAATCCGACAAAACTAAGGTTACACTGATTAAGGAGCTTAAGGTTATCATGAAGCTAAACCAAGGACTAAATACATGAAATGATACTAATGCTCCTAGGGCTACTAATTTTATTTTAATCCATTTTAAGGGATAAACCAATATAGCTCATGATGATTTTGATTCACTTAAGTAATTAATTATCTAGAATAACCCATTAAATATTGATATTAGTTTCTAACTAAACCTAAACTTTATAAAATAACCAAAATGCCATTCACATTTATAATTAGGTCAAAGCATTTAAAACCTTAATGTCCACTAATAAAATATAACCTAAAGGATTCACTAATCATCCTTATTTTATTTTCTCATCAACTTACACTTATTTTACCCAAAATTCTAGAATTAATGTAAAAGGATAACAATGTCCTTAAATACCTCAAAACTTCCAAAAATCATAACAAAGCCTAAATAACTCCAAACCTTAATATGTTATATATTATGTTTTAGTGAAATACATCATGAACACAATGGACAACCACGTTTTAACAAAAAAAAACTGAAATGATAAAATTCCCCTAAGTCTGATAACCTTCTAAAATCCTAATTCCAAATCTCAACCAAATACACACAAGCTTTTATGTATCTATATCTATATATATAGATTAATATTCTTATAAAAAATACAACCAAAGCATATTACAACATCATGGTTGAACTTCCTACGTAGCAGGAAACATGGTATATTTTTACTTAGAACAATAAAATACATGATTCACACATATTACCATAAAACCACACTTTAACATATAAAATATACACTTATGTTTTTCTAATAATGAAGATACAACATGCTTGTAGCTTAAATAACTAAAACACATAGTACATAAAATCCTACTTCTAAAGGTTAGATTATATTACTCAACTTCAAGCTCCTAAGAAAAAGAACATAAATAAAAGCTTGGCACCATCACCTAAGATACTTGAACACCTTCATAAAAATAATAGATATTAAATTAAATGAAAGATAATACATAGAAAATGAAAGAAGATGAAGAATTAAAGAGAATGATATATAACTTTTCGTATTGAATATGGAAATTTTGCTAAGGAGAATCAAGAATCACTTCCACCTTTCACTACAACTTAATTAACAACACTTAAAGAAAATGTTTAAAGCTAAAAAAAAGTAATTTTGGAGGTTAAAGAAAATAAAATAGAGAAAGAAGTTGACAACCAATATCAATAAAATGTAAAGAAAAGAGGGAAAAATCAAAGTAAAACAGTAAGGAAAATAAAATACAAATGGAGGCTAATGAAGGTAAGTGCGCAAGGGATTAAAAATAGGATGATTAAAGTGAAATGAATTGTGAAGTGTATAGAGGGCTATAGTATGGTCATAGTCGGCACACAATTTAAACCCTCTTGTTATTAATTGTAGTTTTGGTAAATAAGGATATCATTTTAGGCTAAGAATTGAGATTGTTCACCTAAATTTAGCTAGCTCACAAATAATAAAATAAAAGACTCTAAATGAAACACAATAAATAATAAGAAAAATATAATTATGAGGGTAAAAATAGAAAATAATAAAGATCAAATAATAAAATAAATATGGGTAAATGCCAATATAATTAATGTGCTAGAAAAGTCAAAATCCACTATTATACTAGGTCAAATAATAATAATAATAATAATAATAATAATAATAATAATAATAATAATTTCTAATCCATATTTTATCACAATAAAGAGACTAACCAAGTTGCAAGCCAAAAACGGGTTATACACCTCATATTACTTCCCGAAAATAATTAATATGACAAAATGCTAATATTGAATCCTATTAAATTCTAATAGTATAGTTACAATAAGCGGCTCCTATATTTAACTAGATTTTAAGCATTAAGCATAACTGGAATGATGTTCATCTAAGTACCCAAATTAGTACATCAAGTATTTCTAGTTGTATTCCACTCCTTTGACCGCACATATCGAAATGTTTTACTACTGTAGTTAGAATCATAAAACTATTAGGTGAATTGTTATCTAACCTAGCTATAATTTATATACATGAATTATAGCACGTTCATATAGCCACCTAAAAAGCATATAATCCTATATACTATCACTATGACGAAGGTAGAACAAGGTATGCACTATATAAATCATACTTGACAGAATCACATGTATAAACGATATCAATTAATTTAGAATTAGCGAACAATCTCATGAAATAAAGAAAATTAATGTTGCATCTCAAACCATAGTCTAGGGCTTCTATTTATTCCCTAACATAAATTATTTGCCCAATCATAATAAAGAAAAATTAAAAAAAAATGCATATATTAAAGAAAAAATAATTGAAAATAAATATGGATGAAAATTTTAGCAATTTAATTAGATGAAAATTTATTTATTTTCATCTAAAATAAATTTTTCCAACTTCGATCATTGTTTCTCTTGCTTTCCCCTATGCCTCCTTCTCTTTCTTCTCTTTATTTCTTTTCTTCTATGAGTTGTCACCTCGTAGTCTCCTCTTTACGACTCTTCTCTCTCCTCTATGCCCAACCATCCTTTATTTCCTCTTTTTCTCCTATTTCAACTATTATTGTAACACCCCAAAACTTACTACTAAAAAGTTTCATTTTTAGGGGAAGTATAATACTAAAATAACTAGGTGTTATTACTATAATTGACATAAGTCTAGTTTACCTCACCATTCTTACGTCAATCATAAGGCAAAATTATTAAAATGTAAATAAGAGAAGTTTCATAAACATAAAAATGAGTTGGAGATTAACTCCAAGTACAATATCCAAAAATACAAACAAAAGGGATACCATGGATCTAAGAGTCCAAAAAGGTATTTGGCTAAAACTATCATCTAGATAACATGACTCGATGTCTAAAAACCTTAATACAAAAAATCACTCCACCCCATATAAAGTATCACAAGCTATAGAATCGTTTAGAGGGTTTTCATTGACATACACATATACATTAGGGTCATCTGTTCATGAGAATGAGCAACACCAATAAAAAAGGATGATCAATATGCTATGTAATGAGTAAGGTGATAATATAGTCAAGTAAGGGATATAGACAATTACATGCATTCATAGCAAAAATTAAACACACATGCAAGATACATAAACTAATATAAGGTAATTATTGATTTATCCCTCATTATTAGATATAAAAAAATTCCATTCTTTTATTTACATTGAGTTTAGAGACCCCACAATTCTTAAATCGGTGAACCATTTTGAAGTACCTCTAAAGGATAGCATACCTGAGCTACTATTGTTGTTTGGTAGAACAAACTCAACACCTCTTAGGGAAAAAAGCACCTGAGCTACTATTCTTAAACCAATGAAATGATCTAAAGTACCTCTCTAGGACAATACACTTGTGCCACTATAATCATCTGATGAAATGAACCCAATACATCGGTCCTTGGTGTGACCGTAGCTAGCACGCAATTTAAACCCTCTTGTTGTCAATTGTAGCATTGGTAAATAAGGATATCGTTCTAAGCCGGGGATTGAGAGAGCTCACCTTTATTTAACTAGCTTGAAAATAAAACTAAAACTAAAAATAAAAATCCTAAATAACACAGAATAAATAAATAAGAAAAATATTAACGGGGGTTATAAAAATAATAATAATAAAAGAAATAAATAAAATAAACTAATAATAAAAATAATGGGAAACCGCAGATATGAGAAATATGTTAGGGAAATAAAAATCCACCACTAGACTAGGTTGTAATATAATATTTATTTCTAAGTCATCTTTTAATCATGAGAAAGAGATCGACCAAGTTGCACACCAAAAGCAGGTCTATACACTTTATATTACTCCCCTTAATTAATTAATACGACAAAGCACCAATATTAACCCTACTAAATACTAGCAGTATAGCAGCAACAAGCAGATCCTATATTTAACTAGATTTAATGCATTAATTGTAAGTGGAAGGCTGTCAATCTAAGTACCCATACTGGTACAAAAAGCATGTCTAGCTGTATTTCCTTTCCTTGATCCACACGTATCGAAACGTTTTACCACTTCGGTTAGAATCACAAAATGATTAGGTGAATTGCTATCTAACCTAGCTGCAATTTATACATATACATTCTAGTATATTTAGATGGCCACCTAGCAAGCAATTAATCCTACATACTGTCACTTATGAAGTACCAGAACAAGGCATGCACCAAATAAACTATACTTGACAGAATTATACATATAAACGATAGCAATTAATATAGAGTCAAGAAACAATCTCACGAAACAAAGAAAATAAAATTATAAGTCAAACCATAGTCTAGGGTTTCAATTCATTCCCTAACAATAAATAATCAGCCACTCATAATTAAAGAATTAATTACACAGAAATATATATCTAAAATATAAATTAAAAATAAAAGAAAGAAATAATCGGAATTAATTTTGGATAAAAGTTCAAGAATTTATTCAGATAAAAATTCATTTTATCTGAAATAATTCTACCGGTATAAATTCTTCCTCTAATTTTTCTTCCTTCTCGGCGCTACCTTGATTTCTGTGCCAAATACTTTCTTTTTCTTTTCCTTCGGCTGGCGGCTGACAGGGCTTACGTTGCTGCCTCGGTCCTCTACCGCGCGTCGTACTCGAAGTCCATGCGTCATCTCTTGCCCGTCTCAGAGACTAAGAGTCCGAGCCTCCGTTTGACCGAGCCTTTAAAGGCTCTGCCGCCCTATTTAATGCTCTGCCTCAACATCTCTCTCTCTCTCTCTCTGAAGACCGTCTGTCCTTCTTTCTACGCCACACACCTCTATTTATTGACGTTTGTGCGGCCCTTCTCTTTTATTTTTCGTGCCTCCACGTCAGCCCTCGTTTCTTTTTTTTTTATTCTCCTCGTGGCCCCTGCTCGCCTGGCTTCGGTGTTTTTTTTCTTCCCAGGTTAGCTGAGCCATTAGGTTTAGTTTGGATTTCGTGGCGTTTGGGCCTTCGGCCTTTAGCCGTTGGTCCAAACATCGACTTCTTCTTTTTTTTCTTTTATTTAAAAATAATAATACCTACAAAATAAAATTCAATAAATATTAATAAATAATATTTTATTCTAAATTTACTTAATTTATATCATTTTAGCTCAAATAATAATATTTATGCAAATTTTACCACTTAAGCATAAAACAATAATTATTCCCCTATATTAGTTAAATAAACTACCAAAAACTAAGATTATAAGGGTATAAAATGTGTCAAAATATGAACTCATCAGTCCTGACTTACATAATCTTACACTTTAAATTATTAATGTATTATAAGTTAGTTACTTATCTCAAATCATATTATCATTCACATTGATGGAATGGACTAATGCACATATTAGGGGAAAATTCACTTGAGCCACTATTATCTTCTAGTAAGACGAACCCATAAATCACCTCAACCCAACTTACATGATCTTTTACTTTAAATGATTAATGTCTTTTTCATGATTGATTTTATAGTAAAAACATAATTAAAGCAATTAAATCACAATTATATAGATAACAAGGCCGTTCTCAAGAGTTTAGATCCATATACTTCAAAAGAAACCCTAATTTTGCATTTTAGGCACAACTTCTTGTCTATTTCTCTTTTATCCACTATATTTAGTATATATTTATAAAATATTATTATTATTAGCATGCCCAAAATTCAAGGCCTAACTCTAATGTCTTGTACATGTGACAATAGCTCTATCTTAAAAAGTTATTATTCACAATGCTTACAAAACACTAATTTCACAAGTATGCCATAACTTTTCTTATAAGGCTCATATATATACCAAATTCAATATACATCCCTAAAATATCAATATTAACCACATATCCAAAATTTGAGTTCTAACACTAACATTTTATACATGCGATAATAACATCTCTATGTAAGGGTTACTATTTTCAAATTAAGTAATTTTCTAATTTTGTGGGACTTATGTCATTCATGACTACTCAAAACATTTCATAAAATCCCTTTAGCATATTTTAGATCACATAACAAAATAAAATGCTAGAATATCCATATTAAACCCATATTTACCAAAATGCCCTTATATGTAACCAAAAGCCCTTATTTCATGAAAACCTCATATGTTTCAGTATCATTATTTCTAAATCCTTCATGTATCACCATACATATTAAATACTCTTTTTATCACTTATCATGCTCTATTGATCCCATATTACAACCGTATATCACATTTATCCACTTAGGGTTTCCTATGTCAAATATTATCGTAATGATATCACATGCTTCTCAACTCACACGTTTCTCACCATACAATATCATATTCATATCATAACATTAAAAATAGGAATTTATCAACATAATAATAATAACATGATAATACACATAGCCAAAAATAACACTTAGCACATAAAACCCTAGGATGCGATTAATATCCTTATAGAAAAAGGCTTCAGTCTATATGCACGTATATCCTACCTGCCTCCTCTAAAACTTTTGGAAAATAACCTAAGATAAAAAAAACAAATAACCATTATAATTTAATGATATAAATAAGGAAACTTTAAGGAAATAAAGAATGAAAGGATTAGAGAAGAAACCAAAACAATGCTCAAAAGTGTGGTTATAAAATTTTACATAACAAATAAGGGAGGAACTGTTGGGGTTGCTGAATCAAGAAGGTAGTAACAATAATTTGTACCATTGCTAAGGGGTGGGAAAAAGTGGTGGAGGCTAGGGATCAAGGAGGGGGAAAGGTGGAAAGAGCTTAAAGGGGGTGGTTTGTTTAGTGGAAGTGGCCAAAGGGTGGAAGTGTGGTTCACTGGTTGGTGCCAAAGGAAGAAGGGAGCCTGAGGTGGGTTTTATCAGTGGAGGAGGTAGGAGCAGTGGACTCTAGTGGTGGTAGGGGTGTGGGTTCAATTTGGATCACTGTTGCTTAAAGGAGGAAGAAAAATAGGGGGTTTTAGTGGAATTTACTGAGGCTTAGGAGGTGTTGTGGTGTTTTTGGTTGATGGTATGGGTGAGGAAATGGTGTAGGTTGTTGGTGCTTGGATTTGGTGTTCAATAGGGGCTACTGATGGAGGTGTTGTTGGGTTTTTTCGATGATGGAGAGGATTAGGGAAAAGAGGAGAGTAAGGTTGTGTTTGTTGGCGTAGTTTTTTGATAGAGAAAAGAGGGAGAAGGGAGGTTGTTTGGGACACTAAATGTAGTGTATATACACACATGCATGCAAAGAGTGAAGAAGATAGGTGAAACACGATTAGGTATAGGTTACAAAAAGCATATCACACAAGGAGTGTTAGGAGAGGGAGTTGACATATGAGTAGGCATGGTAGAGGGTAGAGGAATGGTTTGGATAGTGAAGAATTCACTCACAAGAAGAAAAAGGAAGTAGGAGAAGGGAAAAAGTAATCGGTTGGAGGAAAATAAAAGGAGAAATAGAGAAAGAAAAAAATAGAAAATGAGGAAGAGAAAAAATATGTTTTGGTTTAGAATTATATTTAGGTTAAAATAATTTTAGGTTAGGGTATTGGTATAATTTATTTAACAAAATTCCTAGGTTAGGATTAGGTTAAAGTATTGAGAATCCATAATAGAGATTATGATAAGGTAAAATATTAATTTTCTGATATTAGTATTAGGTTACGATATTAATTACTTAGAATTAGGTTTATCTAAAATCCGGGGTATTACAACTCTACTTTTTCTCTATCTCCCCGCACCCTTCCTCTTTTTCTTTGTCCCTATCTCTTTCTTAGTGGTTCTTATCGCATCATATCTCCCCCCCTCTGTCTTTATTTTATCTTTTTCTTTTCTTTTCTCTTAGTGGTTCCTTTCTTTCTTTCTTTTTTGAAAGACATTTGACCCTTTTCTTCTTTTTATTTTTTCTACTATTTTTAAAATTTTATCTACAAAATAAAATTAAAAATATTAACAAATAATCTTATTCCTTAATCCCATCAATTTTCTTTCATTTTATCTCAAATAATTAAATATATAAGATTATTATCACTTAAACACAAAATTATAATTATCCTCATATATTGTTCAAATAAAAGACAAAAAGTTTAAATTAAAAGGGCATAAAACATGTAAAAATAATTATTCATCAATACCCCCACAATTAACCTCTTACCTGTCCTCAAAAAAGACATAATTTAAAATGAAAAATAAATAAATAGATAAATAAAACTAACCATCCACTTTTATAGGTCTCACAATTGCTCTTAGCATGTGCAACAAGCCCTTTAAACCTCTATGCCACCCTTCGAAGAAGAGTAAGGTCTTGAGGATTTCATAGATGATATACCCACAAAATCATACACAATTTAAATATAAAAATAAAAACACACATTTAAGACCCTTAACTGATGTTGTCTTAAAATCTTTTACTTTCATAACGCCAAAATTAGCACTCAATTAGATCATATTTTAATTATAAGTTTTGAATAATATAAGAAAAAGTTTTAGAAATCTATATAATTAATTACAAGAGCTATATCAAGTAGTTTGATCAAAGTAATTTAATGTAAATGAGGTTTGCAAAGAAATTTTAAATCTAATACCTATGGATTATTTCATGTGAATTCACTCAGAAAAGAAGGCATATATGTCTCAAAATCTCAATGTGGGACATGATGAATCTCAACATGCCATGTTGGTGCTTAGAAAATCATACATGTTCTTTCTTCATTCACATTTAGACATGTAGATACGTGTTCCTTGCATCAAAATTAACACAAAAAATTCCATTCATATTATCTCAGTCTTATGATCCTCTTTTAGTTATGTTTCAAAGATATAGTCATTACTGACTAGTTAAGGGATCCTAAAACTATAAACACACCAAAAACACATAAAAAATACATATTTCTTGTATTTAAATATATGCAAAATGCACTAAATCATGGAAACACAGAAAAACACTCACAAACACCCTACACTTAAATCACACATTATCCTCAATGTATAGACAAGTAAAGGAACATATAATTTATGTATATAAAGATAAATAAATAAATAGAAACAAGTAAAGAGTAGAAAACTCTCCTATCACATTGGGTTGCTTTCCTAGTAGTGATTGTTTTTACATCTTCAACCTGATGTGATTATCATTTAGATACTCAAGGTGGATCAATCCAATTGGAAATTGCTTCACCAAATCCCTCCTCATGTTTATCATCTATATCCTACAAGGTAAAAAAAAAGATAAAGTATTAGTTTTAATAAAAGATTTGATCTAACAGGAATAAAACTTACATAGAATGAGATTGAGGCTTGTGTGAAAAGAGAGAATGTTTTTTCTAGTATCAATGTATTGTGCTCTCTATATCAAATGAGGAAAATATTATCCTATGTCAAATTATTTTATAATATATTTCCAATTTAACCTTGCCTTTAGAGCATTCCACTTCTTATTAGATATGTCCAAGATGATTTGACAACACCCTTTAATTTGAAACCCATATAAACTTCTAAAAGATAATAAAAAAAGGATTAAGATTATCATAAATAAAATCAAAGTGGTTCAAAGACTTATCTCATGGTTTATGCTCATCTCTAAGAAAAAATGGGGAATAAATGTCCTAAGATAGTCTATGGTAGATGAAAGTGATAGTCGTGCCATCCATACGCTTATCTTTGTTAACTTGATCCTTATTTTGATGATATTATCCTTTTACTATTATGAGCTCTTCTTCTATGTGATCACGCTTCTAAATAATCTCTATAGGGTCCTCCTGAACTAGCTCATCATCACATGTGGACATGGCATTGTCATACTCATAACTCCCACTTAAATTTGGAATTAAATCACTATTTCTGTGCTTGTAGTTGATTGACCATGTTTTCCACAAAAAAACATTTTCTCCTCTAACACTAACATCCTTTTATTCTATTTAGTTTAACTTTGTACAAGTTAGTTATGCCCATTTGTCAATACTTCAAAAAGCTTGTCTATTTTTTTAAACTTAAGGGTTCTGAAACTGAAGTAGGTTCTTATTAATGATAGTGATAATATTATATGGCTCCATATTTGATTTTTTAAGGATCTTGATATGACACTTGATAATTATTATTCATCTCCCATCTAAAGTTGGGTTTATGCCTCATTTTGAATAGTATGCACTTGTGTAAGGGTCATGTCCTTGGAAATTATTGAAAGCTTAAACACTAGGTTGTGTCCATATTCCTCCTCTCAAAACTTGTTAATGGTGAGAATATGGACTTCCTTGTGTGTGACTCATTCCCCTTGTATTAATGAATCTAATAGCTTTGGCAGCATGTGAAATAAAAGTAGTGAATTGGTTTAGTTTATCATCAAGTTGACTTAAACTTACCTCATCTACTCTAGCATGAGCTATTATGTGAAGTTTTTCATATCCTAAGTATCTATCCATATCCATCTGAAGGGGACAACACACTTCACAAGAGAAGGTTAAAAGTAAAATAAAATGCAACAAAAACACTTAAAAAAGAAAAAAACTAAAAAACCCCCCCACTTAACACTAAAAATCCTATTAATTGAGAGATTTGAGTGCCCTTGATCACTCTTACATATAAATAAAATGATGGAATGACACCCAAGAACACATAACAAATAAATATAAACAAGAAAAAAATACTAGCAAACAAAGGCAAAGTTACGATCCCTGTCAACAACACAAAAGGTTGGTGTGGCGATAGTTGACATGTAATTTAAACCCTCTTATTATTAATTGTAGTTTTGGTATAAAAAAAGGGTATAATTCTAGACCAAAGATTGAGAGGGATTACCTAAATTTATCTAGCTCACAAATAATAAAATAAAAAACTCTAAATCACATAAAAATAAATAATAAGAAAAACACAATTATGGGGGGGGGGGGTAAGAATTGAAAATAATACAAATAAAATAAGAAAATAAATACATGAAAATACCAATATAATGAATTTGACATAGATTAGGTTAAATTATAATAATAATTTTGAGGTCATATTTTAATCACAAGGAAGAGACTGTCCAGGTTGTAAGTTAAAAGTAGGTCTATAATTCCAATATTAAATCCTATTAAATTCTAGCATTATAGTCATAAAAAGTAGATCCTATCTTTAACTAGATATAAAGAATTAAACATAAGTGGAAGGATGTTTTTTAAATTACCTAAACTAGTACATTAAGCATGTCTAATTGTATTTCACTCATCACGTATCTAAGTATTTTACTACTTAGGTTAAAATCATAAAACTATTAGGTGAATTATTATCTAACATAACTAATATATATATATATGAATTCTAGCAGTTTTATATAGCCACATAGAAAGCATATAATCCTACATACTATCCGTATGATGAAGCTAGAACAATGCCTGCACTATATAAATCATACTTGAAAAAATCACACTTATAAATGATAAAAATTAATTTAGAATCAAAGGACAATCTCATGAAACAAAACAAAAAATATTGCATCCCAAACCATATTCTAAGGCTTCAATTTATTCCCCAACCAAAATTATTTAGGCAACCATAATAAATAAATTAACTACACAAAAATATATTAGAAATAGAGAAAGAAATAACGAAAAATAAATATGGATGAAAATTTTAGTTGTTTAATCAAATGAAAATTTTCTTATTTACATCCAATTTTTTCCATCTTTGATCTCTTTTTCTCTCTATGTCTGACACCCCTCCTTTTCTCTCTTCTCTCTCTTTTTTTTTCTTCTGTACATTATCACCTCACTATCTCCTCCTTGTGCATCTTCTCTCTCATTTGCACCCAGCCGTCCTTTATATTCTCTTTTTCTCCCGCCCCAATTGCTCTCCCTTCTTTCTATCTCCCTTGTCTTTCCTCTTTTTCTCTATCCCTCTCTATTT
This sequence comes from Tamarix austromongolica, assembly GCA_039764185.1. Taxonomy (NCBI): domain Eukaryota; kingdom Viridiplantae; phylum Streptophyta; class Magnoliopsida; order Caryophyllales; family Tamaricaceae; genus Tamarix; species Tamarix austromongolica. The sequence continues at coordinate 18,909,869 of CM077813.1, read as the reverse complement.
CTTCGTGCATGCTTGCTGCCTCATGTCTTCTACTCTATTTTTCTCTGTCCCCCTCTCTTTCTTCATACGTGCTTTTCACCTAACATCTCCTTCCCTCTTTCTTTGTTTTCTCCTTTTCCTATTTTCTCTTGGTAGTTTCTTTCTTTCTTTCTTTTTCCTAGGACCTTTGGCCTTTTTTTCTTTCTTTTTTATATTTAATTTTACCTACAACATAAAATTATAAAAATTAATAAATAATCTCATAACTTAAGTCCATAAATTTTCTATCACTTTACCTTAAACAATTAAGCATATGATATTATTATCACTTAAGAAAAAAAATTTATAATTATCCTCATATATTGTTCAAACAAAAGATAAAAAACTAATATTAACAAGGTGTAAAATATGTAAAAATATGTGTGCAAATAAAATCTCACTCCGACCCTCACATTTATGGTGCACAATAGATGAGAGGTAAGAGTGAGGATGGGTATGTTTTCTTGCTAAACACTTAGCCAAAATATAGTAGAAAAGCGGGTCAAGGTAAGGTTATATATAGAAAAGGTTAGTATGGGGGGATTTGTGATTACATGAGCAAAACTTAAGGTAAAATCATATATATTGATTAGAGTTTGAAAAATGGGGTCATATAATGATGGTATTACCAATATACGGGGAGGGAAAAGAATATTGAGATTGTGAAGTAAGCAATCATTCAAAAATCTTCTTACTGGCAATATAAACCAAAGAAAAATGAAAATGTATTTGATGCTTATGCTAGCTAAATGTGACATGTGAAAAGCATTTGTTATGGTTAAGAAAAATAAAAGTTGGCACACATGACTAATGTTCCAAAACTAATAAAAAGTCCATGTATTAACTTTGAACATGCTATTGGCGATCATAATATAGGTACTTTGGAAGCATAATATTTAGATACAAAGGGTTTAACCCTCAAAAGGAAGTTCTAATCCTTGATAAAGGATAGTTTTTCCATAATACCCAAAAAGGTTATTCAATGATTTAAAGTATTCATAATGATAGAATCATAGAATATATTTTGATAATGAATGAAATATCTACAAATTATTTTTGCACAAGTGTAAGATGGTATAAAGTATACATTATTGATATCTTTACTGAAACACTTGCAACCGATGATGGATAAAAGTGGGATTAATTCTCCGTTTATAGTATAATGATGTTGTATTAATGATTGGATAAGTTGGAATATGTGAATAAATGTCTAACTTATCTACTTAATGAATCATGATTTATATGGACATGAAATCTAATAATCGAAGGTAGCATACAAATTGACTAAAATGGGCGTTTGTAAAGAAATGGTCTAATTCAAAGCCAATCTAGTGAGACAAGTCTTTGTACCAAAAGGGTTAGGTTTTTCCTTCGTGAATTTTAATGAAATTTTTTTTAATGAGAGCATCAAAGGAATATGCCTGTTTATTAATAAAAGAATATGTAATGCATCATGTGAAGGAGATATACTAATTTGAGGGAGAGAAAATTGTATTCTTTTCCTTAACAATGTCTTTATTACACACAATTTTTCTAGCAAGGTTTTCATAGAGGAACTATCATAAAAGTGTACTCCAAAGAGGTAGTTTTATATAGTTGTAAACTAGACACCTTTGCATATGTGGATTTACATCTCCGGTTCTCCAACATCATCATGTATATATATGAAATACTTTATAGCTATGGAGTGATTTGTAAATAGTAGGAAATGTAAATCCAAGAGAGAGTATTGTAAATATTAAGATAAATGCATATAAGGGGTTTTGTAAATATCTTATTTACATATGACATATGTAATATAGTTTTATAGTACTAAGTCATATGTTTAGCACCCTGATTAAACCCATCAATTATAACTATTTTTCCATTATGGTTGCAATCCCATGACTCTTCATCTCCTCTACTAATTTTCACATTCAATAACTCTATTTCCCATTATGACATAGATTAGTATATATATTAGTTAGAATATGCAATAATATGTAGAACAACTGACACACGTGTGAATATCTATGAGAAATAAGATGCACCCTCATGTCTTACTCTCTATCCTCAATTTCTTTTCTATTTTAGTTTCTTAATATCATCTCATATATATATATATATATATATATATATATATATATATATATATATATATATATATATAATATTTATAATTTATTTATAATTATATTCATTCATATATATATATTGAATTTATAAATAAAATAAAATGTTATAATTTAATAATATATCATAATGTTTCTAAAAATATTATTTATAAGACATAATTATAATAGAATCCTACATTTTGGTTATTAATACATAAAATTATGGTCCTTTGCTTAATAAAAATAGTGATAAAATATTATTATCCTCATTAGGTAACAAGGAATATCTAAAATAAATTAGTCATTATTAAAAATTTAAAAAATTTCATGAGCCTCTAAACTAATATAGTCTTTAGTAGAAACTATAGAAAATTTTCATGAAGTTGACAATACTAATAAGCTTTAGACTATGTGTCATTCTTATCTCTCTTTGAACTATTCCCTTTTTTTGTCATTGTTTTCTTTGATGTAAGAGCATGTAGAGAAATTTTTATTATTAATCCAATAGTTTTGGTTTCCAAAATATTTAATTCTTTTGAATATTGTGATTATTAAGCTTAAACTCTTTTAATATGATTTGTGTAGAGTAATATGGTCTTGTACAAGCATAACAAGACATGGTGAATGACATAAATTGCATACTAAAAGCTTCTGCATGCTTTATCATAATCTTTGTTGGTTTTATTAGTTTACTTAGTTTTTTAGTTTCTTATTTATTAAGATTAGTATGTCTTAATAGGGATGGAATGTTTATCTTATTTAGGACGGTTTATTTATCTTTCTTAGATTTAGTTTACCTTATTTTGAGAAGGTGGAATAAGCCTTATATGAACAGTTTTGAATTATACTCTACCACCATTGACAAATTTTAATAAATTCTCTATGTTCACTTTGTGAATCTTCCTCTTAGATATCTAATATGCATAACAGATATTTTAAGAAACTCTCTTCTAGGAGATTTATGTGATTCAAATAAAATAGTTAGTGTTCATTTGCAGATTCAAAAAACATAACCATATCCTAACCATAACACTTACACCATCCACCCACTTTTAACCCTAATTTAATTCATCTATCATGAATTTAAACCCTAATCATATTCTATTATCACCTTTCAATCCAAAATCCCACTAATTTTAATCTTGATGCTTCGTTTTCTCACAAAATTTGGTATTAGATCTTAACTTGATATCTTTTCAAGAAAATTGCATCATAAGGTTCAAGATCCATTCTTTCTTTTCCAAAATTTATTATATTTGTAATATATATTCTTTTCTATTGGAAAATCCATTCTTTTCATTTAAGATACATTCTTTACTTATAAATATCCACTCCTTTCCCTAAGAATCCATTATTATTTTTTATTAAATTCCTCATTCTAGGGTTTTATATTTCAATTTTTTTTATAAGATCCATATAATATTATTAATTTCTCATAAAGCACATGTTTTCTTCCAAAAAAGAAATAAATAATATATTTTTAATGATAAACTGAGATGTAATCAAGGTTTTGTGAGCAAGTGGCATAGTTAGTGAAAATAATTGATAGAAGATTCAAAGAACACAAAGATCACATGGAAGACATGGTTAGAAAAGCTACTCATAAAATATTAGGTGATATGAATCAATACATTAATATGAAGAAGATGATGATAGGAAAATTGCAAATCCACCACTAAACCCCAATTATACCCACCAATAAGATGAAAAAAAGGGGTTTGAAGTTTTATTTTTCTAATTTTGAATGCAATTGGATCATGAAGAATATTTGGAGACGTTAAAAATGATAGAGTCTTTATTTGAATTTAAGGAGTTTTATGATTGAAAAAGGTGTAAGCTTACTATACTAAAGTTAAAAAAAATACAAGGACTTGCTATAATAATTTGAACAGGGATTGTCTAAGGTAATCCAAGCTAAAAATTGATTCTCAAGAAAAACTTAATAACAAATTTATTACTAGGGAGTACAATAAAAAAATTATATCAATATGATCACTTTAAGGCAAGGCATGTTAGGTGTTTAAAAGTATGCATGTAAGTTTGGATGTCTAGCTTTGACTTGTGACATTCAACAAAGAGAGGTTGCTCATTTTTTTTTGGTTGGTTACAATATGGTGTTGAGAGAAGGTGGAGGTATGTACTTATGATACTTTAGAAGAATTGGTCAAGTTATCACTCAATTCCAAGAAGCAATCTAAGAGAATAAGGGAGAATATGGTTCCTAAAAGCTCTACACCCTATTTAAAGTCATGAGACCAATTGAATGGCTCAAAAGGAGGAAAGTTTGAGGCTAGTAGAGATAAAAGGGAAAGGAGAAATCTTCATAATCAAACCCTAACCCTAATTAACAATGCTAAAAATGTAGGGGAAATGGAAACACTTCTTTAGAGTGTTCAAATAAAAGGGTTCTTTCAAGTAGGGAATTTGAAGTGATGGAGCCATGTGAAAATTTTGAGTAAGACATGAGGAAGACACAATTTATGAGGAGAGGCTACACCCAAATATGGTGAGGATTTCTTGTTAATTTAAAGGGTGTTACAAGTTCAAAAAAAGTAGTGCAAGGACCAATGACATACAGTTTTAAAAATGTGTTGCAATGTTGAGGGTAAAGTGCATAATGTCAATATTGATAGTAGTAGTTGCACCAATATTGCTTCAAAGTTTCTGGTTAAGAAGATAAAATTTCCATAGATAGCTCATCCAATGCCTTAATCTTTACAATGGATTAGTAAGGATAAGGGTATAAAGGTTGCAAAGAAATCACTCATTCTATCCAAAATAAGGAGCTATGAAGATAAGTTGTGGTGTGATGTGATGTGCTTTTGATGGATTCTTGTCATCTATTACTTATGATACCATGGGAATTTGATCTCAAAGTGCAACATGATGGAAAGAGGAATGTATATTCAGTTTCCATTATCACCAAGTGAGTCGAGTTGTTACAAGGTACCAAGGGAGGCCAAGAGTTATTTCATACGAGTTAAAGAGGTGACACATTTTATGGAGACTAACAGTGATGTTTATGAGTTACTTTCTAAGGATTTTCCAAAGGGAGATGGTTTAGGATATGGTCCACTCCTTAATAATTTACTTGAGGTGTTCTATGATGTATTTCCCAAAGATTTACCCCACCGTTTACCAACACTACATTTTATTGAGCATAAAATTTATTGTATTAACTAACAAGGTAGGTTATATATGAAAATCAAAATAGTCCAAGGAGCTTTAAAGATAAATCAATGAAATTATTATAAAAAGATTCATATGAGAAAGTTTTTATCCTTCTATAGTTCTAACATTGTTAGTTCCTAAAAAATATGGCTCTTGGAGAATGTATATTGATAGTAGAGTAATCAATAATATAACAATCAATTACCATTTTTCTATATCAAGACTTGAATACATGCCATATCATTTTCATAAAGCATGAGTGTTCTCAAAGATCGACTTGAGAATTGATTGCCATCAAATAAGAATTCGTAAAGAATATGTGTCTAATATTAGTGTCTATATCTATTGTGTTACCTTCTAGGGATATACATGATTGTACTATACTTTACTTGGATGTGGCCTTAAAGATAGATGGGGTAGACTTCCTATTATACTTGGTTGAGATAGACTTATTAGACTTCTATGTGTCCTTGGGATTTATATGTTAGGAGGTATTGGGCCATGATAAATTGTGCCAAAGATTGAGTAGTAATGTGGGGACCTTAGGGCTTTAGGGTCTCCTATAAGAGATGCAATCCTAGGCCTAAGACGAAGGTCATATATGCACATATGTTGTATTCATTGGTGCAGAGAGGTTACCTTATGTATATGGTGGTGTTCAAGAGTAGAACAAGGACGTCTTGTTGTTAGTGGACATTTTGGTTGCTTGAAACTTTCCTAACATATTTTTAAAGGAGATAACCGGTATGTTGCTGATACGTGAGATAGAATTCACCATTAAGATGGTACCGAGGACTGAGCTAATTTTGAAGGCTAATAAAGTTGTAAGAGTTGAAGTCATAGCTATAGGAACTAATAGCTCACAAGTATATCTGTCCGAGTATGTCTCCATGGGGAGCACCAGTTCTTTTATGAAGAAAAAGGATGGGAATGTTCATATGTCTATATATTATTGAGGTTTGAAATAGTTGATAATGAAGAACTAATATCCACTTCTAAGGATCGATGAAATGTTTAATAAGCTTTGGGGTGCTTTGATTTTCTCAAAGACAACATTGAGGTCAAATTATCATCAGCTATGTATTTTCAAGATATACATCATGAAGATAGCCTTTAGGACATGGTATAGGCACTATGTGTTCACAAATATGCCTTTTAGGCTCATTAATGTGTCTACCGTATTTATAGATTTGATGAGAAGGATCTTTTAGTCACTTGTTGACCAGTTTGTGGTGGTCTTTATATATAACATTTTGGTATACTCTTAGAGTATATAGGATCATAAGAAACATCTTCACACAATTTTATCATTCCTTATAGGGAACAAGTTGTATGCCAAACTCTTCAAGTGCGAGTTCTAACTATAGGAGATTGAATTTTTAGGTCATGCAATTACCACAGGAGGTTTTTTTGGGCCTAATGAATATTGTGGTTGTTACAAAGTGGAAAACACCCACTAGATTTTCCAAGGTTCATAGTTTCCTAGGTTTGGCCGGGTACTACTGACACCTCATTTAAGATTTCTTGAGGGTATCTCACCTTTTGATGAACCTTCTGGAGAGTACTAGGTTGAAGCGGTGGTTGAATGCATCATCGGTTTTGACTCTACCATTAGGATCAAATGGGTTTGAGGTATTTAGTGATGCATTGAAGTATGAAATGGGTTGTGTGTTCATGCAACATGTTAAGGTGGTAGCTTAATCTTCTCATCAGTTGAAGTGACATGAGCAGAACTACCCGACACATGATCTTGAGTTTTTCATATCCATTTTTGCATTGAATATTTGGAGGCACTATTTGTAAGGGACACAATGCAGATTGTTCACAAACCATAAGAGCCTTAAGTATATATTCACTTGGATGGATTTGAATATGAGATAGAGGAGTTGATTAGAGTTGGTGGAGGACTATGATATTAAGTTGACCTACCATGAGGGTAACACCAATGTCATTGTATATTCCTTGAGCAGGAAGACATCACACTCTTTGAGTTCTTATGTGGTAGGTTACTTGAGGAGTTAGGTGAGATGGGAATAGAGTTAATATAATAGGGAGAGTTAGAGGTACAGTTGAGTGCTTTGATGATTACACTTATTATGTTGACGAGATCATAATAGGGGTAGCCTAGGAATGTTAAACTCAAGAGGATTCATGATAAAATATAAGATGGTTAAGTTGAGGGATTTCAAATTCTTAAAAATGGTAGCATTCACTACAGAGGTCATTGGTGTGTACCCTAGAGTCTTGTTAATCTAAAGTGACAGATTTTGGAGAAGGGTTAATGTACTCTATATTCTATTCACCTAGGAAGGGAAAAGTTGTACCAGAACCTTAAGTAGATTTATTAGTGGCCTCACATCAAGTGATAGGTAGTAGAGTTCATGTCAAGGTATATGACCAGTCAGAAGGTCAAGATAGAGTACCACAGACCTGCTAGATCGATCCAACCTTTAGATGTTCTAAGATGGAAGTGGAACTCCATTTCTATAGATTTTGTGAGTGAAATTTCGAGAACTTGTAGTGAACATAATATAATTTGGTTCATCATTGATCAATTAACTAATCATTAGTATTTATGATAATAAAGTTGAATTTGAGTATGAATTAGTTACCAAATGCATACATGAAGCATATGGTGAATCGGTATAGTACACCTATCAACATAGTCACCGATATAGGTTTGAGATTTCTTTTACACTTCTAGGGGAAGTTGTAGAAGGATATAAGCACAGAGTTGAGGATAAGTATTGCCTTACAACCAACTATAAATGGATAGATTGAGAGGACAATCCAGACTCTTAAGGATATATTGGTGAGTTGGTTTTTGACTTCAGATGCAGTTAGGAGGGTCATCTACACTTGGTGGAGTTCTTGTACAATAATAGTTATCAAACTAGTATAAAGATGAGACCTTTTAAGGTACTGTATGAACTCAAATGTTTGACACTATTTTGTTGGAGCAATATTTGGAAGATTATTTTACTTAGGCCAGATATGAATGAGGAGATGACTTAGCAGGTTTCATTGATTTAGGATAAGGTGATGGTAAATTAGAGTTGTTAAATGACTATGAAGATCATAGGAATCATAGTGATGGTTTTGTAGTAGGGGGCTAAGTTTTGTTGAGGGTCTCAACCTCCAAGGGTGCAGAGGTTCAATAGGAAAAACAAGTTAAACCTAAGGTATGTCGGTCCTTACAAATCCTTGATAGATTTGGTGAGGTCGCAGGCCATATAACACTTCCATCGAAGTTAACCCGAGTTCGCAATGTCTTCCAATCTCGCAAATAAGGAAGTACATTGTAAATCCTTCCCATGTGATTAGACCCGATGAGATTGTGTCAGACGATTCATTGTTCTATGAGGAGGTGTTTTTGGATTATGGGGGTTCTTTCTCTTTTAATGGGTAGTACCCAGTAGAGGTGGCAATCGGGTCGGGTGGGTCGGGTTCGGGTCGGGTCATAGAGGGTTGGGTCATTTCGGGTCATTTGACTGTTGCGGGTCGGGTCACTAACGGCTCAGGTCATTTTGGATCATTTAATTTGTCGGGTCGGGTGAGGGTCGAGTCAATTTGTCGGGTCAGGTCGGTTCCGGGTCGGGTCATTTCAGTTGCGGGTCGGTTTTGGGTCAATTTGTCGGGTCGGGTCGGTTGCTGGTCAGGTCATTTCGGGTCAATTTGTCGGGTCATTTTCGGGTCGGGTCATTTTGGTTCCGGGTCATTTCGGGTTAATTAATTTGTTGGGTCGGGTTGGGTCCGCCCATTCGGGTTAAGAAAACTCGGATTCGGATAATTTCGAGTTAACTTGTCTGGTAGGGTCGGGTTGGTTTCGGGTCATTTTATAATTCACGTGAGTAGGTGGCTTCGGCCGGTTCAGGTCATTTCATGTTTTCATGTAATAATCTAATATGATGGGTTAGTTATGTCCGGGTTGTTTCGAGTTAAGTTGATGGGTGGGGTCATTTCATATAATTTGATGGGTTGAATTCAATTAGTTACGGGTTAACTTAATGAGTCGAGTTTTGACGGGTTTACTCATATTCGAGTCTAAGTAATTATCATTTCATAAATCATAAATATTAGAGATAGACAATCATAAGATTAATATTGCAGATAAAAGAATTAAAAATATTAAATGCGCTTTATTTTCACAAATAAATAGTAAAGATATTTATAAATGTTAATAATAAAAAAGATTGCGCTTTGAATCACACAAAGATATTTATCATTGATTATAATTTATTTGATAACTTAAAATATTTAATTACTTAAAAAAGATAATTTTATAAAATAAAGATGATCAAAAAAAGACTATACAATGTATAATTAATTATCATTTATTACATTGTATATATTAGATACAATAATAAGATTACTAGTAAAGATAAATAAAATAAGAATATTATATGTGTTTTATTTTTACAAAGGTAAATAATAAAAATATTTATAAGTTTTAATAATATTATATTCGATTGCTTAAAATATTTATAAATTTTAAAAGTAAAAATATTAGATGTTTATAATATATTATATTTAATTAATTAGTTAAAATATTTTATTACTTTAAAAAATATAATTTTATAAATAAATGTGAGCATAACAAGAATAAACATTTATAAATTTTACAAGTAAAAATATTAGATGCATGTTTATCATATATTATATTTAATTGATTACTTAAAAAAAGATAATTTTATAAAATAAAGGTGAGCATAACAAGAATATATAATGTATAATTATCATTTATTACATTGTAAATATTAGATACAATACAATCATAAGATCACTAGTAAAGATAAATGAAATAAGAATATTATATATGTTTTATTTTTACAAAGGTAAATAATAAAGATATTTATAAGTTTTAATAGTATTATATTTGATTGCTTTAAACATTTATAAATTTTACATGTAAAAATATTAGATGTTTATCATATATTATATTTAGTTGATTACTTAAAAAAAGATAATTTTATAAAATAAAGGTGAGCATAACAAGAATAAATAATGTATAATTATCATTTATTACATTGTAAATATTAGATACAATCATAAGATTATTAGTAAAGATAAATGAAATAAGAGTATTATATGTGTTTTATTTTTACAAAGGTAAATAATAAAGATATTTATAAGTTTTAATAGTATTATATTTGATTATTAGTTTTAATAGTAAAAAAAACTATAATAAGTTATTTTAAACATAATTTAAATTAAATAATAATTTTATATATTTTCATTAATTATTAACTATTACATATAGATTCATATAAATTAAAAATTAAATAATATAAAATATAAATAATTAATATTATAATTAATAAAAATAATTGGATATTGTAAATTTAAATTTGATGAACGTAGAATACTAAATTATATTTAAATTAAATTAATAATATTAAAAGAAAAAATATAACTAAAACTTTAAATTTAGGGTTGTAATCTGAGATACTCTTGATACGGGGTATAGTCATTATTTGTTGGATTTTGTGCGTGATAAGTGATAAACTGATAACTAATAAATGACACTATTATGCTCTTCTATTAAGAGTTTCTTCAAATAGGTGGATTAGTAGATATAATGGAACATGTTTTGAAAATTATTTTATAAGCTTATAACTAGATGTTTGTCTTTTTTATTTTGGTTTTTTATTTATTAATAATATATCTTATTAGGATATCATTAATAAATAAGAATGTCTAGGGTAAAATTATGAAAAATAAGTATAATTTATAAAATACTATATTTTTAAAAGCTTTAAATGAATAATAAAATATATGTAATTTATTATTATTATAATATATTATGATGTCTGATCAGGTTAATGTTGGGTCAGATTGGGTGATTGTCGGGTTGGGTTAATACCGGGTCGGGTCACTATCGGGTCGGGTCAATTACAGGTCGGGTCGGCATTGGGTCGGGTCAATGATGGGTCATGGGTTGGGATTGGGTCGGGTCGGGTTTGGGTCGGGTTCATTATTATCGAGTCAGTGCTGGGTCGGGTCAATGTCGGGTCGGGTCTGGGTCAGGTCGGGTTGCTAAATTTTTCGGGTCGTAACGGGTCAGGTTTCGTTCGGGTCGGGTCAACTTTTGCCAGCTCTAGTACCCGGTAGTGTTGTGTAAACTCCTGTAGATTTAATTGTCAATATCAATTTTCCTTACATCCTTGGTTTTTTCTTCCCCAACTTTATGTTGTTAGCTTTGGGGGCGAAGTCTCTTTTAAGATGGCAGGGATGTAATACCTTGAATTTTTAGTAATCTTAATCTAAGGTTCTTCATATTTTAATCTCATTCTAATTATTAAATTTTAAATTTAAACCAACTTTATCCTAATCCTACACTTATCCTTTCCTTTCTCTTTCCTTTTATATTTCTTCCTTTCTCTATCTTTCTTTTAGGTATCGTTTTCCTCTCAACACATGATTTCCCTTTCCTATCCGGCTTTTTTCCTATTACTTAAACTCCTACCACAAGTCTACCTAGACCTAGCATTATCATCACCTTTTTTCTCATCCTATCATCCTAGAGATGTGTTGTGAGGAAATTTTGGCCCTTATTCTCTACCTTCCCCTATACCCATCTTTACCGATCATTGGCCATCCTAGCCATTTATATACCACCCATCACTTATAAACAACCCTATTTTCTCTCTCCTTACTTCATTTATTGCAAACACTGAAATCCCTCATCTCTTTTTGATTATCCAAAAATTTCCATCACTAAGTTCTAAGAAAATTTTCTAGCCACCAATCCCACAGAGCATCAGCGTTGTCGATGTTGTTGACATCGTCCTACTTCGTGGCTTCCTAGCCAAGCCCTCAAACCTTCTCCAACTTCACCCCAATTGTTTGTTGTTATTTTGTCTTGTCCATCCCACCATTTTCAACTCAATCACCTTGGCCCCTTGTGATTTCCCCCTTAGTCAAAGCTATGATGTTCCTTTGCTCTTGGCTTATCCCCCAAGAAAGTTAAAAAATTCAGTTAGCCAAGTTGTCAAAGGGGTCAACTCACTAAGCAAGTTTTTCTTCCCCTTATATTGGTCATATTTCCAAGCATAAATCTTTACTCTTTTTCCTCTCGGTCTCGACCAGCCATTTTTACTCTCAATCTCAATCTCATCTAGTCATTGCACTCGTGATCACATTGTTTCCTTTCTCATTCCTATTGGTTAACTGATGAGCTAATCTGCAAGTGCATGAATTGATTATAGCGTGTCAAGGTCATATTCCACAAAGACTACATTATTGACAACTAATCTTTACTATTTTAGCTATATGTATGAATCAAATTGAGAGAGTGGAAAATGAAAAACATAATAAAATAGATTGGTAATTCTAACGGTAGTAAGAAAAATATAATTAAAATCCTAAGATTGGATTATCGTCATAAATAGGAATTTAATGAATAATCAATTTAATTTCCAAACAATTACTTAAATTCCAGAGGGTAAAATAGCCTAAATTAAAAAATAACCTCTTCCAAGGTCTAAACATTGTATCTAATCCGAATTAATAACCTACTTTCATGGTTTTAAATTGAATCAAATCCATTATGATCTTTTCCAAATTAGTAAAATTCCCAAGAGAATCTAGCCTACTTTTGTGGTTCGATTCTCCTATTCAATTGTTATATTTTCGGTTATTAATCTTCATCTTTCATTTCTTATATTAAAACCTATATTTAATTAAGTTGGTGATCAAGCAATTCAACCATAAACAAATAAATTAAAAATTGAAATTAAGAATTCAAGAAATTAAAATGAAAAATAAACTAATTTATAATCAATTAACAATTTAGACTAGATCCAATCCTACAAAGAAGTCAACTCACTCATAGTTAAATTAATAAACACATTAGATAAATTAAACATGGATCAAATAAATAGAGTAATAGATTAGAAGATAGAACAAATGTGTTGGTGATATCAGGACTCATTCACAGAATCCAAACAATTACAAAGCTTCAAAATTAAATCTAACTTAAAAGTAAGATGAAAAGAGAGAGACAAAAGATGAACTAGAGCCTCTAAAAATCTCCTTTAGGTTGTGCTTTAGTAAGTCTAAAAAGATCCCCCTTATGTAGTCGATTATCTCCTTTATATTGGGTAGAAAAAAAAAGAAAACTTACATCGAACATGCCCTGGCCATGTTGGATGTGGGTCAACATAGTCTATCCGTGTTGGGCTCATGAGTTATCACGCGAAAATCCTACACGACAGTATTGATCAACACTAGAAGGCCGTGTAGGCTCTAGAAAATTTATTTTCTTAATTTTATCTTCTATACTTCAACACTCACATGTTGCTAGATGCTGGGAGGCTATGTAGCCTCTTCCCATTCTTCTCTTGACTCTCACTTTTCTCCAATTCCTCACTTAGCTCCAATATTTATTACATAATGTATAAAGAGAGTAGTAACATGAGCCAAGGAGCTAAACTAGGCTAAAATATAAATAAATCACGTGAAACTATAAGTAAATGAGAGTAATAAATTATTAAAATATTAAAAGTATTCAAGTTTATCAACTCCTTCATATTTGAATCTTTGAATGTTCTCAAGAAACATAAATGTATCACACAAGTCAAAAGGATGGTTAAGACAAGGAAAATGATAGGAAAATTAACAAGTAAATTCAAAAGCATCCAACTTCACCTAAACTCACATGCATAAGTGACTTAATATATTCAAAAGCAAACAAAAATCCTATTTTGCGTCTTACGTTGGAAAGTATGTATCTATAAGTGTTTTGTAATCAAAAGTGATTGAATCAACTCATCAACATCAGAAAATAGCATCAACATAAATTTTCTTTCATTTGATTCCTTAGAACTCCCTTAAGTGATAGACACATATCAAATCACACTTGGCTCATCCTTTTTCTACTCAAGGTCGCAAAGGAGTACCCATTTTTCTTTCAAATATTCCTATCATAAGTAATACCTACTGATGTGACACCCATACTTCTGAGGGTGTGGTGCTAGGTACTTAGTGTATTAGACTTCAAAATTTATTAATTTATTTAGAGTATTTCTCCAGTAACTAAAGAGTAGTCTAAGTCACCGAAGGACTCTTTGTACTAATTAGGTAGATTAGGATGAAAGCCATTACTATATCCATATAGTTAAGTGTTAAAGTGGAAGAAAAAAAAACTCTCATAGATATCACCTTAACCAACTAGACGTGGAACCGAGATTCCATGCTCGATCATGAAGTAAGTAAACTCAAATATGCATATGGTTATAGACGTGAAATTTTTTAGAGACAAGGAAAAATAAATGAATGATCACACAAATAAGGAAAAATAAAAACACACAAAGATAGAAAAAGAAAATAAAATAACACACAAAAATAGAAAAAGAATGCAAAATATGTGACACATTCCCCTATGCTTGGTTGACACATTGTCTCCAATGTGTGTAAATGAGTGAAATAAGGGAATGGAGAAGACATACCACTCAATGTGGTGGTGGTGGAGGTGGTGGGTAGCTTTGGGCAAGATGCCAATTATATATACCATGCAACGTTGTGTGCATATTATCACCGGTAAGTGCTAAGCAAAAGGCGGTCGATGGTCGGAAGTCATGATGTGGTGTTTGGGTTGTGGAGGGGAAATGTAGGAGGTATTGTGTTGGAATAGGCGATGAGGTTGGGTAATGAACACACCCATGTTTGAGAATGTTTCTCTTTTTAAACTCGTAGACCAACACAGTTGTGTTGCACCCAGAGAAGTAGTTTTTTTTCCCTATATTTTGACATGATCATACAGTATAACACAACCTGTTCTTGTTGCACCCAAAAAAGTAATTTTTATCTTGTATTTTGGTACAGTCATGCACTATGACATTATTGTGCCATGTTGAAGCTAGAGAAGCCCTATTATATTTGATTTTGTAATATAGTCAAGTCAAATAATTCACCCTAGTAGTGTTGAACCCAGAATCATCCCAATCTTCTAGATTTTGATATGTTTCAATCTAAAAAACCTTGCCACTTCTTTCATTTTTAGATTCTTCTACACATCAATGAAGAATTGTGATGTCTCATATCTAAAAAGCTAAAAATAAAAACAAGGCAATCAAAACAAATAACTAATAAACAAAAAAAAAGAAATAAAGAAAAGAAAAATAAAAGGAAAAAGAAAAAGAAAAATGCTTGCTTCATGGTCATGAGCTTGAACCCTTTTTACTCTCAAGATAATGATGAATTAGGAAGATTAAGAATACCCATTTTCTCAATTGGAGAACCCACTACATAATGCTTTAACCTCTAATCATTGATCTTGAAGGTTCATGTGACCTCCCTCTAAATATCAACAACTCCAAATGGGTAGACCTTACGAACATAGAATGGTCCCGGCCACCTAGAACAAAGCTTTTCCCAAAAAAGCTTAATATGAGAGTTGAACCAGAGCACCAAATATCCTTCTTGAAACTCTCTTTAGGTAATAATTTTGTCATGTCATCTCTTATTTCTCTCATTATATATCCATACGCTCTCATAAGCACCTAATTTCAACTCATTGAGCTTGTTAAGTTGGATCTTTCTTTATTATATAGTAGTTTCAAGTCATAATTAATTACCTTTATAGCCAAAAATTCCATATGCTCAACATCAATTGGAAAATGAAAAGCTTTTTCATATACAAACCTAAATGGTGACATGTCGATATAAGTCTTATATGTTGCTTGATAAGGCCAAAGAACATCATCTAGTTTCATAGACCAATATTTTCTTGATTGGGATATTTTTCTCTATAAAATTCCTTTTATTTCCTAGTTATTGATCTCCACTTGGCCACTAGTTTGAAGGTGATATGGTGTATCCATTTTTTTAGTTACCCCATACTTCCTCAAGAGTGTGCTTAGAACCTAATTAGTGAAATGCGATCCTCCATCACTAACTACCACTCTCGATACCCCAAATTGAGGAAATATTATTTTTCTAGATATATTAACCACCACCTTCACATTATTTGTTGGAGGTGCCATTGCTTCATCCCATTTTGAGGCGTAATCCACTGCTACTAAGATATACTTGTTGTTCCATGATGATGGAAATGGACCTATGAAGTCAATTCCCCAATCATCAAATAGTTCAACCTCAAAAATGATATTTAGTGGTATCTCATTCTTTCTTGAGATGTTTCCTATTCTTTGACACTAGTCAAAACTAAGCACATAGTTTCTTACATCCTTAAAGAGTGAAGGCTTATAGAATCCTGATTGTAACACCTTAGTAGCTATTTTAGTGGTACTCACATGGCCCCTATATGGTGAAGAGTGGACATGGAATATGAAGTCTTGTACATCCTCTTCAAGCAATCACCTTCTAAAAATTTCATCTAAACACTGTTTGTAGAGATAAAGGACATCCTATTAATAGTTCTTAACATGCAAAAGGAATTTCTTACATTGTTGGTGGGACATATTTTGTGGCAACACCCCACATACTATGTAGTTTACAAAATTTGCAAACTAGGGAGCTTGAAGGCTTGTTATATCAAATAGATTGTCATATGGAAATAAATCATCAAATGGCTCCTCATCACCTTTATATTTACCAATCTCTTGTCTAAGCCTAGAGAGGTGGTTTGCTACCACATTTTTAGTACCTCTTTTGTCTCTTACCTCCAAATAAAATTATTACAATAAAAAGATCCATATAATCAATTGCGACTCGACATCCTTCTTAGCCAATAAATGTCTGAGAGTTGTATGATCTGTGAACACAATAACTTTTGACCAACAAGATAAGATTGAAATTTTTCCAATACAAACACCATAGCTAAGAGTTCCTTTTCTATTGTAGCATAATTCATCTACGCATTATCTAGAGTCCTACAAGCATAGTATATGGCATATAATTTCCCTTCTTTCCTCTGCACAAATACAACCCGAACAATATAGTCACTTGCATCATATATCACTTCAAAAGGAAGGTTTTGGTCAGCTGGTCTCATTATTGGAGAAATTGTCAAATCTTCCTTCAACCTATCAAAAACATCCATAAAAGACTAATCAAATACAAAAGGAACATCTTTAACAAGTAAATGGGTCAGGGGTTTAACATTGTTTGGAAAAATCATTAATAAAATGCCTATAAAACCCAACATGGCCCAAGAAACTCCTTACTCCTTTTACATTTGTTGGGGGTGGCATTTTGGTAATGATATCAATCTTAGCCCTATCAACTTTAATTCCTTAATTTGAGATTAAATGATCGAAAAAAATTACTTCTTATACCATACAAGGGCATTTCTCCCATTTTAGTACCAAGTTTACCTTTTTACACCTTTTTAACACTTTAGTAAGGTTATGTAAGCAATCATTAAAGGAAGTTCCATAGATAAAAAAGTCATCCATAAACACTTCCATAATGCTTTCAATAAAACCCAATACATGGCCATCATGAATCATTAGAAGGTGGATGGGGCATTACATAAGCCAAATGGCATCCTTCGATAGGCATAGGTGTCATATAAACAAGTAAATGTCATTTCTTCTTGATCACTAGGGCGAATAGGGATTTGAAAGAATCTCGAGTACCCATCTAGATAAAAAAAATGAGAGTGTTTAGCTAACCTCTACCATATTTGGTTAATAAATGAAAGGGGAAAATGATCCTTCTAAGTGGCTTTATAAAGTTTCCTATAATCAATGCACATTCTCCATCTAGTGATTGTTCTAGTTGGAATAAGTTTTTTTTTCTCATTTTGAATAACTCTCATACCTCCCTTTTTCGGTACCACTTGCATCAAGATCACCCACTCACTATCTGAGATAGGATAGATGATCTTTGAATATATTAAGTTTAGTGTTCTTTATTTACAACCTCTTTCACACTCAAATTTAATCTCCTTTGATGTTTGATGGAGGATTTGTATTCTTCTTCTAACAAAGTTTGATGCATATAAATAGTAATACATTTGATATCATCTATGGAATAGCCTATCACATCCTTATTCAACCTAAGGACTTCAAGTAACATCTTAACTTCCTCATTACTCAGGTTAGCATTCACAATAATAGGATATTCGCCACTAGGGTCCATGAATTCATACCTAAGTGAGGGAGGGATCGGTTTTAGTTCTACCTTAGGTGCAGTCTTCTCCTCGTGAATTTAGTCACTCAACTTGAACCATTGCTTCAAATTATTTAGCATATAGAGGGTTCTCCCCAAGTATTATAGTATAAGAAGCCACTTCCTCCTCCTCATCATCAGTGCTCCATAATTTACCAAAAAAATTTCAAGTAGATCACTTGAGATCAAGCTAGCAAAGTGCTCTCTAACCATCACATCCACATTGTCAGTCCTGTAACAGGTGTCATCAATCAATAGAAATTTCATAGAAGAAGATACATCAAGATTCACTTTTTCATCCCCAATATTAAGAAAGAGTTTTTCATTTTTGCATTGATTACTATTCCAACAGTGGATAAGAAATGTCTTCCCAATATAATGAGAATTTGAGAATCCTCCTCTACCTCAAAAATGAAAAAATCAACCAGAATGTAAAACTTATCAACCCGAATAGGTATATCTTCCAATATACATACCGGAAATTTTATTGAAATATCAACCAATTATAGGGAAATGGTGGTTGGCTTTATGTCTCCCACCTACAATGTCTTACAAATAGATAGAGGAATTAAACTTAAACTAGCACTAAGATCATATAAAGCACAATTCATCACCAATATTATAATGAATAGAAAAGGAGTATAGGTCCTTGAGCTTAAGTGGTAGCTTATTTTGAATGATAGCACTACACTCTTGATTCAAGGCTACAATCTTATATTCCTCTAACCGTCTCTTGTTGGAAAAAATCTCCTTAAAAAATTTAGCATATGAGGGAATTTGGGAAATGGCTCCAACAAATAGAATATTAATATGAAGTTTTTTTAGAATTTCCACAAATTTTCCAATATTTTCTTATCTTGCCTTTGAGGCAATGATAATGGAGGTTGATATAGTGGTCACCTATAGGGCACGTAGGTCACCTATAACCGAGGGCTCCTACCTCGTCTTTAGGGTAGCTACCCCTAGAGAGCAACAATTTCTAAACTTGAAGTCTTCCACTTTAAGTATTAGTATTTTATAAGGTGACCATAGAAAGCACACATTGCATAATTATTTCCATTTCCATGATTATTCATTTTTCCTTTATTTCAAATTTATAAGGTAAACCCTAAGGTCACTTGTCTATGTCAATGTTAAAGTCAACACTAAAATCAACCTATCAAAAGTCTAAGGTCATCCTTCATCTAATTATTCATAAAAGATGAATTAGGTTGAAAAAAGACCAAAATTCCCTCAAAACCCTAATTCCACCATTTTATCCTAATTCCAAACCAAATATCATAATTACAAGAAATTTGTCATAAAAGGATAAAAGAAATTAATTCATAAAAATTTAACATGTAGGTACTCTTTATGATTTAGCGACGGGATATATTTTCCACTTTTCATGCATTTAGTGAGTTACGTCCATAAACCCTAATCATGCATTTCTAATGTGTCATATATTATATGCAACACATGTATGCATATTTACAATATTTAACGAGACAATTAATTGCTTAGTGTATGTACGAAGGCACTTCTAACCCTAAATAATACAAATACAATTATTATATTCTAACCCTAATAATGCTTGCATGCCTTTGTAATATTAATCCTAGCTACCATGTAACGATATTCATGGAACACTTATCATAAAAATTACACCATAACTTAACAAGGTTACAAATCCTAACAAAATCCTAGACATGCATACGCTAATCATTCAAAAAATTACACATGCGTATATATCATCTTAAATACATGCTAATTATTTAATACCGTACTTTTATGTTTCATACCTATTCATCACACTTGCATGCATAATGTAAAACTTCTATATGTGACACACATATATAACCTTTCAAAACTCATGCATAAATCATAATCTAACACATAATGACTTTTATGCATCACCACATGATTTCACATCTTAATAGAAGGGTACAATTACCTCTTATCCAAGCAAATAATAAATCAAGACTCACCCAATCATAGTCTCCACTCAACCTCTTCAAAGCCCTTACATCAACACACAAACATATTAGCATTTAATATAATATAACAATAACTAAGAATTACTTAAATTTGAAATAGATGAGATGGTTAGAAAATAACTAGAAGGGAAACCAATAAGGAAAAAAAAAGCTACGCAATAAGGAGAAGAAGAGCAATGACACTTGATGTCGTTGTAGGTGGGTGAGCTCCAGCACTATGTGTTGTTGCTAAGGGTAGGGGAACGACAACTTTGGCCAAATCTAAGGGAGGGGAACCCGTGGGTTTAGGTGCATCAAGGGGTGGGGGATCAAAAGCCTTTGCTAAAGGAGAAGTTGGTGGCTTTGGGGGAAAATGTGCAAGGGAAGCTTTGGTGAGCATAATCAAATGAAGTATGGTGGTTGCAGTAGCTTTGGCCGGTGATGGAGGTTCATGTACGACACTTTTTTTCTCAAACCCAAAAGGGGTGGAACAGAGGGGATGGATGATGGTATGGTGGCAGTTTTGGTGGGAGTGTGCACAACTAATAAAAGGGCTATGGGGAAGGTGGATGATGCTAGGGGTTGTGGTGGTTTTGGGCGTGTTTGGTAATAGCGAGAAGGAGGGAAGAAGATTGTGTTTTGGTGGTGGTGAGTTTTAATAGAGAATGGAGGGAGGATGGGGAACTTAATGTGTTGTATATGTGAGAGAGAGAGAGAAAGAGAGAGAGAGTGTGTGTGTGTGTGTGTGTATACGTAAATGTGTGTATGTTGCATGCATAGAAAGGGAAGGGATGGGTGACTGGTAAGGTTTTTCAACTCAAACCCATATGCGTAGGAGGAAAAGGGAAATGATGGGATAGCGAGTGGGAGATGGAGCATGGTAGAGCATGTCTTATACAAGAGTTAAGAATGAAGAAAGAAAAAGATAAGGTTGGTAGGTGAAAGAAAAAGGAAGGAAAATGGGAAGGAGAAAAAGAAAAAAGAAATAATTTGATTTATATTAAAATAGTTTAGATTAGAGTATAACTAGGATTATATTTCTATCAAATTTTAACCTAATTAAATTTATATCTAATATGTTATAATAATAAACATCTTAATAGCATATTTATTACAAAACCTCAAAAAATAACTAGCATAGCCAATTACACATAATTATCAGTTTATAATTACGGTTTTTAAAAATAGGGTATTACAGTCTTGGTTAAAGGAAAATACTTGTTCAAGAAAGCCCATGAAAGTTAGTCCCAAGTAGCAAGAGACCTAAGAGGGAGTGATTAAAACCAAGCTCTAGCTTTGTCCCTCAATGAGAATGGAAATATTTGTAGTCTGATTTGAATTCCCATTCATCTTCAAGGTGTTGCAATACTCAAGGAATATAGAGATTGGTAAATTTGGGTCCTCCGTTGGGTTGTTATTGAATTGATTTTGCTGCACTATGTTAAGAAGTGCAGGCTTCAATTTGAAATTATTTGCAGCTACATTAGGCTTCCATATAATAAATTGCATCATGTACGCATTCAAAGATATGAACTCCATAAGAGTGTGATTTTGATCTTCAACTTCCTCTTAGTTAGCTATGATTTTTGAACTGGTGCTTAATTAGGTCTCACGTACTCACTTCCTTATCTTCTTTAACGTCCTCTCAATTTTAGGATTTAGTTCAAATAGAGGTCTAATTTAAAGGGATCGTAACATAAAAAGTACCTAAAAATGTAAATTAAGATCTATTAGATATCAAAATAAAATAATAATAATAAAAAATAGAAATCTGGTCTATCCAAATAAGAAATGATTGAATATCGACTACCAACGTCCCTGACAATGGCTCCAAAAACTTGATGGGCTAAATCTACAAGCACACGGATTCGTTATAGTGTGTTAAGGTTTTATTTCATAGAGACTTCATTATCGAGTACTAAATCTTTACTATTTTAGTTATCTAGATGATTCAAATTGAGAGAGTGGAAGATGACCAAAAAAATAAAATTAATTGGTAATGATAATGGTAGTAATAAAAATGTAATTAAAAGCCTAAGATTGGATTGTCATCATAAATTAGTAATTAATAAATAATCAATTTAATTTCCAAATAATTACTTAAATCTGAGAGGGTGAAATAGCTAAAATTAACAAATATCCTCTTTCAAAATCTAAAAGTCATCTCTAATCCAAATTAATAACCCATTTTTATGGTATTAATTTAAATTAAATCCATTACATTTAATGCTAAATCGGTAAAATTCCCAAGAGAATCTAGCCTACTTTCATGGTTCGATTCTCCTATTTAATTGTTATATTTTTGGTTATTAATCTTCACCTTCCATTTGTTAGATTCAAATCTATATTTAGTTAAATCGGTGATAAAGCAATTCAACCATAAACGAAGAACTTAACAACTAAAATCAAGAATTCAAGCAATTGAAACAAAAATTAAACTAATTTATCATCAATTAACAATTTAGACTATCCAATCCTAAAAATTAAATCTACTCACTCATAGATAAATTGATAAACACATTAGAGAAATTATACATATATTAAATAAATAGAGTAATAGATTAGAATATAGAACCAATGTGTTAACAATATCAGAAGTCGATCAAATAATTCTAAAGCTTTAAAATTAAATCTAACTTAGAATCAAGATCAACTAGAACCTTTGAAAACCTCCTTTAGGTTATGCTATGTTAAGTTTAAAAATATCCCCCATATGTAGCGGCTTATCTTCTTTATAATGAGAGAAAAAAATGAAAATGGACACCTAACATGGCCTGGCTATGTTTGGGTCAAAAACTGAGTAATCATGTAGAAATCCTACACGATAGTGTTGATCAACACTGGCAGGCCGTGTAGGCTCCGAAAAATTCATATTCATAATTTTATCTTTTATACTTCAACATTCCCATTTTGTTACACACTGGGAGGTTATGTACCCCCTTCCCATGCTATTCTTGACTCCCTATTTGCTTCATTCCTCGTTCAGCTCCAACATTTCCTATATAACACATAAAGAGAGTAGTAACATGAACCAAGAAGCTAAAATAGGGTAAAATATAAATAAATCATGCAAAATAACAACTAAATGAGGGTAATAGATGATTAAAATATTAAAAGCATTTGATTTTATCTCTAAAACCCTCAATTTCTCTCTTCCCTAATTTATTTCCACTCACCTTATCTCTTATTGATCAAACTTCTTGTGTTTGAACTGTGTTCTCTTCTTGGTCTTATGTGATTCCTCAGCAACCTTGGAAATAAAGGCTTAGGCATTTTTCTTTCTTAGAGATCAGTGTCGGCTTGGTAAGGATACATGTCATTATAACACCCCCAAATTTACTACTGAAAAATTTCGTTTAAGTCAAACGGTTTAGCGGAAGCAAGTGAATTAAAACCATAAACTTGGGGGTATTACCGCCACACTTAGTACCAGACCGGTTCACTCCTACCGTCCTGATACTAAGTGCTAAGGCTAAATCAAACAATCGTTAAGTAAGAACCATAAAAAACATAAGTTCATAGTCATCATAAATCATTCATGTAAACAAGACTCGACCACAGTCAGAATATTTTTTAAGATTACAACTTAAGAGTTCCACTCCAAAATACGAACATAATACAAATACGGCTAACTCAAGATAAACGAAAATGAGGATAGTAAAAGAGTCTGGTCGGCTCACTCTCGGCCCCAACCAGGATAGGTTCAACACTCGGCCCCACCCAATGCCTCGTAGGTATCGTAGGCATCGAAAACATGATCTCCTACCTGCACAAGGTCAGATAGGCCCTCTGCTCGTGGGAATGAGCAGCACCCATGAAACGGATGATCAGTATGCTATGTACTGAGTAAGGTAATAGACGAGCTAAGGCCAAGCATACAATCATACCACATAGCACAATCATATAGACAACACGCGATAACCCGCAAAATAAGGCCTGAATACTTTTCTGGTGACTTATTCTTTATTCTCATTAATAATATGTTCATTCCACACATATTCTTCAATAGTCCATGTGAGTGCGGGAACTCCACTATTATAGCTGGTGGACCAGATGTAAACACACAGGGCAGAACGCCTCTAACCACTATTATAGCCGGTGGACCATAAGTAAACACACAGGGCAGAATGCCTCTGACCACTATTCTTACCGGTGGACCGGACTGGCCCCGACTCACATAGTGTTTCGCTGTAAGCACTTAGTATTTTTCCATGGATTAACTTATTTACTTGGGTCTGTCGAGCCGAAAACCCCCACTATTATAGCTGATGGACGGGAAGTAAACACACAGGGCAGAACGCCTCTGACCACTATTATAGCCGATGGACCGGAACAAAAAACACAGGGCATAATGCCTCTGACCACTATTATAGCCGGTGGACTGGAACGAAACACACAGGGCAGAACGCCTCTGACCACTATTCTTACCGGTGGACCGGACTGGGTTCGGCTCAATAGTCTTTTGCTTTACGTGATTAATGTCTTATCCGTGTCTTATTGAATCACATTCCGCCCTTGACATGCATGTCCACAATGTTCTACTATTTTCTTTTCAAGCGGGCCCGTCCCATATGTTGAGACTCTTTCCCCCCTTTATCACACCCGACATTCTTTCCCATAAGCCTGGAGACCCTAGTTGGACCTATGTGGCCCAACCTCTCCTTACTCACATCACCATTATTTGTTCCTTGCCCCCACATCTCATGCTTACCAGGTCAAACACAAGGCATCTTCCTTTACTCTTCAACCTCACATGCGATCGACAAAACCCTAGTTGGCCACCTCAAACCCTAGTAGCTTACTTCTTCCACAAGTAATCTCTCCTCTTTATCCCAAGGTCTCTCCTTTAATATGGAAACCCGTACCCACCTTTTGTATAGTGAATTCACACTCTTAACCCATACTCCACCCCTCCTTAATCATCCACACTTTCATACTCCCCAAGTATTCACTTTCTTACCGAAACCCTAGTTAGGCCCCTTATGCACCCTCGTACCAACCTACATACTATTTTTCACCCCAAGTCTCCAATCACTCCACAACTATCCCATTCTCTTATTTACACCCAAATTCAACTTTTCTCACGTAAGACACACCCCCATGCAAGAGTTAGTCACCTCATGCAAGCGCCCCAAGTCACCATGCAAATTTTAAGGCCCCCATGCATGGTTCCCAACTTTCATTTACCTTGGACATTCTTCTCACTTAAAACTTCTCTCATGGATTATAAGGCACTTTGGTCAACCCCGTATCCCCCTTAATGGTCTCACTTCCCATTCCCCATCTTATTATTCTTTAAGTCCCATTTCATAGTACCAAAACCCTAGCATGCATGTCCTAGAGGGCCGTATCATAACACATCATAAATATCGTACATAAACATGTCATGCTCATGTCATAGAAAGCACACACGACATACCTCAATTCCCAAGCTGCGCTACACGTGAGACAAGTTAACCACAAATCATATAATGCACGTTTAGCATGGCATACACCACAATCAATACATTCGAATCACACATAGCACAAGGCCATAGCTTCGTCCTTACCTAAGGTGACGCTGGGCTTAGA
Organism: Tamarix austromongolica; assembly: GCA_039764185.1. Classification (NCBI taxonomy): domain Eukaryota; kingdom Viridiplantae; phylum Streptophyta; class Magnoliopsida; order Caryophyllales; family Tamaricaceae; genus Tamarix; species Tamarix austromongolica. The sequence goes on along the minus strand of CM077813.1, from coordinate 18,883,984 downwards.
GCACGCTCCTCTAACTCCTTAGGACTTTGGTCAGGGTCACCTATAAAAGGGGAAAATACTAAGTATTAGTTTCCCTCAAAGTACCGTCATCCCTTATTCTAGTTTAGGATTAAGGTTTATATTACTAAAGGGGGTATTATACAAAACTAGGGTTTTTATCTTAAAGTTAGTATATTAGCCATTACTAATCAAAATGTATTTATTTTTTTATACTCAGTGTTACCCTTATTTTATTAAACCCATTAGTTCTAATCTTGTAGTAATAGGGTTTATGCTAGCTATAGGAAAATAGTATTAGTATTAATAAAATAATGACACTAATGTCTAGTGATAGAAACCCTAGCGTTTTAAGGCCAAGTCTATTAATGGTGTTATAGTTGAAATAATAATATTACAAAGTCACAATACTACAAGTAAACTATTCCTAAGGGTGATAATGATAATAGTTGTAATAATAATAATAATAATAATAATAATAATAATAGTCATAATAATAATAATAACCATCCTAGCAGTAATGATAACAATAAAAACAACCCAGTATGGTCAAGCAATAATGATAATAACCTTAGTAAAGGTAATAGAGATAATAATATTAGTAATAATGTTGTTAATACTAACACTTATAAGAAAATTAAAACTAAAGTTGAGTATAGTAGAAGTTAGGGTTCCAAGAATTGCTAAATTACTAATGATGCTTGAAAATTCTTCCAATAAACGTCCCATACACGTGGTCACTCCCTCCTTGCATGCCATGCACATGCACGCAGACACTTAGTTGCTTGTTTATTACGTTTCGAGCAATGTAACCATCTGTTGGTCTTCAAATTTGTGGGCGACACTTTCCAAATAAAGAATAATTCGTTCCATAATTATGAAAGCCAGTTATTAATTGTTTAATCCTGCATCATTCTCCCCTTGTCGATTTAAATTTGCCATCAAATTTGCGTTACCATAATAAGGGCTAATATCTCCAATGTTGAATGTCCTTGATACCCCACAATATGAATCTAGCAAATCGAGCTCATAAGCACTCTCTCTAAACTTTCGAAATACTTTGAAAGGACCATCTGCCCCTAGCATGAACTTGTGTTTCCTTAGATTAGGAAATCTCTCCTTCCTTGAGTGTAACCATACTAAATCTCCTGGTTGAAAAATATGTTGGCTCCTATGCTTGTTGGCTCTTGCCTTGTACACTTCATTTTCCCTCTCAATATTGTGTTTGATTTTTTTATGAAGCTTTTGAAAGAACTCCACTCTCTCTTGTCCATCATAAGTGTTCACTTCACCCTTCTTTAATGGAACCATATTAATCGGCATATAAGGATTAATACCATATACTATCTCGAACGGACTAGAGCTTGTTGTAGTAGAAGGAATTCGATTGAAAGCAAACTCTGCATGTGCTAACTTGACATCCCAATATTTAGAACTCTTACTCACCAATCCCTTTAGCAATGTACTCAAAGTTCTATTAGTAACTTCAGTTTGTCTATCTATTTGAGGATGATGTGATGTGCTAAATAGAAGCTTCATTCCTAACATGTGTTATAAAGTCTTCCAAAATAGCATAGGAACTTCACATCTCTATTCAAAACAATAATTCTTGGAATTCCATGCAACTTCATGATATACTTGAAGGATAAATCTACAACATGGGTATCATCATCAGTCTTGTGATACAGAATAAAATGAGCCATCCTGGAAAATTGATCCACTACAACCATAATAAAATCTTTACCTCGTTGTGTCCTAGGCAATTCCAAAATAAAATCCATACTAACACCTTCTCATGGTTGAGTAGGCACAGGTAAAGGTACATATAACCCTTTGTGAAAGAAGTTCTTTCTCCTTTGACACATAACACACCTAGCAACCATGGCTTGTACTCCCCTTTACATTCTCAGCCAATAGAAATGTTCTTACAGCAACTCCAAAGTCTTGTGAACTCCAAAGTGTCCTACAATTCCTCCTTCATGCACTTCTTTGATTAGCAAGTCTCAAACTGAAGTCTTCAGCATACATAATTTATTGCGCTTGAATAAGAACCCATCTTGAATAACATAAGCTCTAGAACTTCCTTGTTTCTTGCAATCTTCAAAGATCATAGCAAAATCATCATCCATTGCATATTGACTCTTCAAAATATCTAACCCCAAAAGATTTGCATCCATCATGGTAAGTACCATGGTCCTCCTGGATAATGCATCTGCTACAACATTTTCCTTGTCATCCACATGTCTTGTAGAAAACACAAATGTCTACAAGGTGCTTATCCACTTAGCATGTCTTGGACTCACCTTCTTTTGACCATGTAGATACTTCAAACTCTCATGATTTGAATGAAGTGAAAAAGGCTTTGGTCTCAATTAATGACTCCATGTCTCCAAATAACGCACAATAGCATAGAACTCTTTATCGTAGATTGAATAGTTGAGTCTTATGCCATTCAACTTCTCACTAAAGAAAGCAATCGGCTTCCGTTCTTGTGAAAGCACACCCCCAATGCCTACACCACTTGCATCGCATGTTACTTCGAATAATATATCGAAACAAGGTAAAGATAATACCGGTGCATTTGAGAGCTTTGTCTTCAAATCTTCAAAAGCTTTTGCCACTTGATCATTCTAATGGAACTCTCATTTCTTCATTAGTTGTGTGATAGGTGCTGAAATGGTAGAGAAGTCTTTGATGAACCTCCTATATAATGAAGCCAACCCATGGAAACTTCAAACTTTGTGGACATTCGTAGAAATATGTCATGTTTGTATTGATTCCACCTTTGATGGATCAACTCGAATACCATCTCCACTCACAATATAACTAAGAAAAATCACACTCTCCATCATGAATTCATACTTCTCCATCTTACCATAGAGCTCCACCTCTCTAAGCTTGTCAAATATCCTCTTCAAGTGTTGTATGTGCTAAACTCACTCTTGCTATATACGAAGATATCATCGAGATAAACAACAATAAAGACTCCAGGGAAGGGTCTTAGTACCTTATTCATCAATCTCATGAAGGAACTTGGTGCATTACATAGCCCAAATGGCATCACCAACCACTCATACAATATGTACTTAGTCTTGAAAACTGTCTTCCACTCGTCCCCTTTCCATATCCTCAATTGATGATAACCGCTTCTAAGATCAATCTTTAAGAACACCTTCGCGCCATGCAACTCATCTAAAATGTCATCCAATCTCGACATCGGAAATATGCACTTGATTGTGATGTTGTTGATGGCTCTTGAATCAATACACCTCCTCCACATACCATCCTTCTTAGGTACTAACAAAGCTGGAACTCCGCATGGACTCATACTATCCCGAATATAACCTCGGTTTAAAAACTCTTGCACTTATTTCTGTAGCTCCTTAGCCTCCTCTAGATTGCATCTATAAACTGGTTTATTCGGTAATGGAACTCCTGGCATAAGATCAATAACATGCTCAATACCTCTCAAAGGAGGAGTCCACTTGGAAACTCTTCCGAAAACACATCAGTATACTCTTTCAACACTTGTTGTAATTTCAGATCCATATTAGCATTCTCCCCTTGTTGGACCTCCTTTACTACTAATGCATAGCATATCTCCTCATCTTTAATTACTTTATTCATCTCACACTCCTTAAGGATCAACAACTCCATGTTACTCTTTTTTCTTTCCCTCCTACACTCGACATCCTCCTCCTTTTTTTCTTTCCTTTCATTCCTCAAAATCAAATCCTCCCCATCTAGATTAGGTTTGAGCCTAAACTTCTTCAGACCCTTACATACCACATATTCATTAAGGACCCCGTCATGAAAAACCTTCCTATCAAATTTTCACGACCTCCAATAAAATGTGACAAGTATCCATAGGCAAAATATCACATAAAACATCATCAAAATAATTTCCAATCTTAAAAGAGATAAGAGTTTGTTTGGTTACCCTTACGCCTTTATCTTTGTTGAGACATTGGAGTGAATATGGTCTTGGATTACCCTTGGTCTCCAAAACAAGCTTTTTCACCATCTTCTTGCTAGAAAAATTAGTGTATGAGGCACTATCAATGAGGACTTCACACACTCTATCACCCACTCTACACTTAGCCTTAAAAATCTTCTCCTGTTGAGTAAGTAAAGGTTGTTGTTGTACTTGGAGCACCCTTTGCAACACGTAGCTATCCACTTGGCCTTCTTCTAAAGTATTCTCTAGGCTATCACTCTCCTCTTCTAGGTATTCATCAAGGTCTTCACTCTTTTCACAATCCTCCATATTTTCTATCTCCTTCAAAATCAATACCCTTTGGTATGGACAATCCCGAGCAAAGTGGCCATAACCTCTACTCTTGAAGCATTGTTTGTTCACCTTATCAACCACTTGATATTTTCCCTTGTCTTAATAAGTGAAATTCCTAAAATTTTCTTGGTTTGTTCCTTGAGAAATTGGTGGCTTCAACACACCCTTGAAAGTCAAACCGTATGGAGCATTGGTTGACTTGCTTGGTGGCTTTGTCCTCTTCAACTGTTTCTCGAACTTGATGGCTAACTTGGCTAGGTCTTCACATACTTTATAAGGATACACCTCTACCTTATCCCAAAGATTAATATTTAAACCCCTAATGAATCATGCACACCTTTTTTCTTCTCATTCTTGGACATCACATATTAGAGCTAACCTTTCGAACTTCCGAATGTATTCTTCAACTCCAAGTAACCTTTGCCTGAACATAGTCATTTTTATAAACTTTTCTAGTGTTTTTTTTTTAATTTTTCCCATGACATAATTTTTGTTTTTCCTTCTCTCTCCCATCTCCTTTTTAAATTATCATACCACACTCTGGCAAATTTTTTTAACTTTGATATCGCTATTCAGCACCGTTTCTCATCGTCAATTTTCTTATACTAAAAAATTGATTCAAAAATTTGCAACCATTTGAGAAAAGATTCCAGATTGAGATTACCTTCAAAGTTAGGAAGATCAAAGCAGATTCCTTTTTTCACATCATCATAAGTTTTTCTCAAGGTGTCACGTGGCCTTACATAATTTCCCACACTCTTTCCTTCTACTTCCACTCAATTTTGTGCGCTTCTTATGTGTTATTCCTCCACTTGTTCCCTTCAATTTTGTGGCTTCACATAGGAATCTTGGGCTTGGGAAGCTTCTATCCTCCCCACATGTAATATTACTTCCTTGATTTCATCCATCAAGGTCTTGAGAAAATCTCTAAAGTCTTCTCCTTGGTTCTCCATCCTTTTTCTACACCAACCGATTGTGGTTCTCCCAAACACACCCTTAAGTGCTCCACCCTTTTGGGTTTTCTTGATGAATTCTTGGATATTCTTAAAGATGAGACACTTTCTTGAAAAATCTTGATGAATCTTGAAAGAAATATTGAATCTTGATTGTAATACGTCCAACCTAAGGCTTTGATACCAAAATTGATGTGTGTGGAAGCATGCAATTCTCAACTATGTGGGATTAATGCCTAAATTGGGTTTAAATATTAGGCTAAAGTCTCTTTGATGATGAATTAGGAAATTAAAGATTCAAATGTGATGGAATAAGGATGGGGATAGTTTGAATATGATAGAGGGATGATGATGGTGATTTGGTGATGGTGATTTAATGATGATGATGGTTCAAATGTTGTTTGCTAATTAGCATATGCATTCAATCATGGTATGATGTTGAAGTTAAGCTTCAAAGGTTAGGGTTTAGATGAAGGTTAGAATCGTGGTTTTGGGTTAGGGTTAGGGTTTGGTTCAAAAAGAATGAATAAGGTTGTGGTTGGTTAGTATGGAAAGTGGTAGGGTTTCGAATGGTGGTTTAGGGCTTCGGTTTTGTATACTGATTTATGGCTTGGTTTTACTTCAAATTTGAATAGGATTTTGATGGTAATTATAGAAAGAAAATATAGATTAAGGAGAGCAGAAAAGATATGGATTAATCTCTAAATCACATAGACGAAGATATTAAAACTTTCAAGCTAAACCGTTCACACATATTCGATTTGCTTGAATTTGAACTCACATAGAATTCACTTGTATTCAACTTCAATGTTGATCTTCAAATTTAATTCAATGCTCAATATGCTCATCTTCAACATTCATGCAGATTATTACCTTTCTAGCACTAGCTAAAAGCATAATTCAAAGATTCCAAGGTAAAAGATATTATGCTAACTTTATTATCCAACTCTACTACTTAATTAATAAATTAACTAAATTACTAGTGATGCTCAAAAATTCTGCCAATAAACTCCCCATGCACATGGTCACTCCCTCCTTGCATGCCATACATTCCATGCACATGCACGTAGACACTTAGTTGCTAGTTTGTTATGTTTCGAGTAACGTAACCATCTGTTGGTCTTCAAATTTGCGGGAGACACTTTCTAAATGAAGAATAATTGGTTCCATAATTATGAAAGTCAATTCTTGAGTGTTTTCTTCTGCATCAATACATATACACAATTTTTTGTCATAATTTAAATTTCCCTTAATGCATTTTTTAAATCATAGAAATTTTTAGTTAGTTTGTTTTTCTTTTGAAAAAAATTCCTAAATTTTAGTTGATTTATGTTGATTATATAAAAAAAGGATTTTTTTTATAGTTTAGATGCCATTTTCTTAAATTATATATCAATTTAGGTACATAGTTTTTTTGTGTATACTATGTTAATTTGAATATGGAACATACATTATAGCTTGGGATGATGCGTATTGGAAGCAAAAAATACCAAAAATGTTGTAATATTGATAAAATCAAATAGAGATATAGAACTATATAGAGAAGAAGGGGAAATAAAACTTTTTATTCTCATTTATATATGGATTCCTTCTTACATTTACAATTTACAATATCTCATATATATAATACCCACACTTACTACATCCATTATGAGAAAAAAGTAAGAGAATATGAAAGGAGGATGATACATAGAGTTGAGGGTGGAATCATAATGAAAAAGCTATTATAACTTATGGTACTAATGAGAGTATTAAACCTATGATTTAATACAATATACATTCATAAATTGTACATCCACAATATGTAAATAGGATATTTACAACACTCCCTCTTGGATGTACATATTCTGGTATTTACAATACTCCCTCTTAAGAGTATATCTCTAAAATACTGCCTCATTAAATACCTTACTAGGAAAACCCAATGGGATAAAACCATGGCTAAGTAAAAGAGTATAATTTTCTTCCTTCAACTTAGTATGTCTCCTTCATATGTCATATTACATATGGTTATATTTACATGTACAAGCACACTTTAAAAGTGTTTGCATTTGAAAACTTCACCAATAAAAACCCTATCAAGGATAAAAACATGGCTTTTGTACAAAACACATTTGTCACCAAATTGACTTTTAAATCATTTCCCTCAAGGCATTTTTTAAATCATAGAAAATTTTAGTTTGTTTGCTTTTATTTTGAAAAAAATCCTAAATTTTAGTTCATTTATGCTTAATATTAATAAAAATAGAACATTTTTTTATGAGAAATTACCCCTCTTTGAATCCATTAAAAATCGATAAAATGGGTTAGGCATGTTCAAATACTTCATAAAAATCAAATTGCCACAAAATTTTTAGGGAAGATATGTAATGAAAATTGATCCCAAAGAAGAACTAGATAAGTCGAAATAGTCCACTGGTACCACATACTAGTCGATTGGTTTGTCGGGCTTCAAAACTCAAATTTAAGGAACAAACCAGGCAATTAGTGCATTTGAGTTGACTGATTTTCCTATAAAACCAATTATCTTCCAAAAACCAAACCAAGCTCAACTAAGACCACACTAACCTTTAAAAAACCTCTAAACCAAGATCAAATGCACTTAGATCAAAATTATGTGCATAGATTAATATACATTAAAGACCCTAAACAGTGGGGTATTACAACACTACCCCCTTAAAAGAGGATTCATCCCCGAATCCTAATAAAAGGTTTTAGTCCCTAAACATCAATAGTCTATAAAGAATTCATGATAATCCTCCAATAATGACAGGGTTACTGTTTCCATAAAAGAATAGGCATGCTAACCTTGCATCACACTAGGATGATGACAACTAGTATAGTAGTGATGAGGTGAGAGTACCAACAACTATGAGGGTCAAGAATTTAGGTTTGAAATGAAGGGTTAACAACTATCCATGATTAGTGGTGAGGAAACAAGGAGTACAAGTATCAATAAAGGATTGCTTCTAGACAATAAGAAGTGACACTTGCATGAATACAATAACTAGTAAGGTAAGGAGATATAGATCATTACTTAGGAAGAGGAATGGCATTAACACAAAAGGGATTCGATGATGAAGCGAAATATTAGTAAGAGTGCAATAGCTCAAGAAGGCATGACAACATTAGCAAAACCTTGTTGAGGGAAAACAACAACTAAGGGTGTAATGAATTGGTAAGATGACAAGATGGTCGTTAAGGAACTAAGTAATCATTTCAAGGCAATTAACGATAAGGGTTATAAAACAATGCAAAAAGGTCGAACAAAAGTGTTGCTAGGAAATGGAAAATAATGAGGAATAATGTAAATGGAGATTCAGATGAAGTTGAAGTTACAACCATTAATTATAAATGGGCACTAGTTTAGTCTTGAAAGAGGGATAATGATGACAAGGGTAATCCATCAAGGATGATCCACACACACAACAAATAATGGAAGGTTCAACTGAGAATGCATACTAACAAAGGAGAGACCATCGATAATAACAAAAATAATAGGGTTATTAAACCCTTAAAAGAGATTTATTACCAACCACAAGTAAGGTCACATTCAATAATGTTAACAAGGACCCCAAACAATAACAAATAGGTGCAAGTAAACATCGAGTGAAAATAAAAAGTTTAATAGTGTGATGATCCTAGAGATATGACTTTAGCTAGCTCTCATGGACACCATCCTTGGTGTGGCAACACTCGAAATGCCTATGCCCCCATATACTATGACCATAACACTGAGCTCAATCGCCCCAACAATCCTTTCTTAGGTGGTCCTTCTTACATTGCTTGTAAAAGTAGTGCCTCCTTAGATGGCTTGAGTCACATCATATTGTAGATCCTCTATGCTTATTGCCATAGGTTTGAACCCTCTTGCTGCCATAGGGTTGTAGATCATCCTCCCCTTCTCACTTTTTCTTTCTTGTTTCCGTGCCTCAAAGCTAGATATCTTGTGCTCCCTCAAGTGCTCTCTCATATATGGAAATAGGATCAATTAATTTGGATCCCATTAGTATTTCCCCCAACCTACTCTCAATACCTAAATGAAAGTGATGAATCTTCAACTCTTCACTTTCCTTCACCGTAGGTGCAAAATAGGCCAAGTTGTAAAACTTATTATATTACTCCTTAACAAATAAGCTACCCTAGCAAAGTGCCATGAACTCTTCATATCTCATGAGGTGTAGAAGTATAAGGTAGAAATGAAGTCTTAAGGCTCCTACAAACTGCTCCCATAAAGTAGATGAGTCGCTACTCAGTTGTAACTTGTGCCACCAAGAGTCCACCTTGCTCTCAAGTAGAAGGTTGTAATGTCCACTTTCTTACTTCTTGGGCACCCATTTGTGGTGAATGCATGCTTAAGGGTATGTATCCATTCCTCCAAAGTGTTCATATATTTCTAGCCTTCAAATATCATAATGTGGTGACTTAAGGCCTTTATTGACCACTCTCCTAGGGTTAATGACATGATGGGAATCAGCGATGGTCATACCTCCTTTTACTATATTTTCCTTTGTAAGTATGCCCTAATGATTGTTATTTATTACTTTATATGCTCAAAATAGCGAGTGTTTTCAACCATCGATATTCTAGGATAGAGTTTATTCAAACAAAAATAAGTCAATTAGTGTAACACCCCCAAATTTACTACTAAAAAATTTCGTTAAATTTTAAAAAAAGTTTAGCGGAAGCAAGCAAATAAAACTATAAATTCGGGGGTATTACCGCCACACTTAGTACCAGATCGATTCACAACTATCGACCCGATACTAAGTGCTAAGGCTAAAATAATAGAACCAAAACAAATCATTAGTAAGGCATAAGTGATAAGGAAATCAAAGTACGAAAGTCAAGAGTTACGTTCGGAAGTACAATTTAAAATTCCAAATGTCAGAGGAATTAAAATGACGAAAGGATAAGGTACGATAAAACCCTTGGAAATTTAAATACAACACTTGTAACTTCCAAAGATGAATACAATTAAACAAAACAAATCCCGAAGGATAAATATCCGGACCACCTACTCACTCAAGTCAAGCCTTCCACCCCAATTTAGTAACCGATCGAAACCTGCATCAAAGGTCTGCTCCCCACCATCGGTGGATCATCACAGGACCCATTCAACCAGCGTAGTATCAGTACGGGTCCAATACTGAGTAAGGGCGCAGGTGTGCTAAGGCCAAGCATACAGTCATACCACGTAGCCTACATAACACAATCATATAAGTAACATGCAATAACACACAAGATAAGGTCTGAGTACTTTCCGGTGACTTATTCTTTATCATCGTTAATAATATGTCCATTTCACACACAGTCTTTATTAATCCACGTGAGTGCGGGAACCCCACTATTATAGCCGGTGGACCAGAATATAAAAACTCAGGGCAGAACGCTCCTGACCACTATTATTTACCGGTGGACCGGTCTCCAGGGCAGAACGCTCCTGGCTACTATTATTTGTAGGTGGACCGGTCTGGCCCCGACTCACATGGTGTTCCACTGTAAGTATTTAGTATCTTTCCCATGTCTTATAAGTTTTACGTTTGGTTTGGTGAGCACGGAGACCCCCACTATTATAGCCAGTGGACCGGAAATCATACAGGGCAAAACGCTCCTGACCACTATTGTTCGCCGGTGGCACGGTCTCCAGGGCACCCCGGCTCCTGGCCACTATTATTCGCCGGTGGACCGGTCTGGGCCCGGCTCAACATCTTCCTCTTTAAGTGATTAGTATCTTAACGTATATTATTTGAAAGTGTTTTACCCTTGACATGCATGGCTGACTATATCCACACTTATCCTCCCAGGAGGGCCCGTCCCATATCTTGGAACTCGTGCACCCCTTATCACTCCTCGATATCCATTTCCCCTCTATACTTACACACAATAAAAACCAACTCCTAGAGTATGAATTAAGGCACAACACCTCGTGACATCGGACTCCACCCGCCATTAGCCTCTAGGGTTTCCCTTGAAACCCTAATTGGACCTATGTGGTCCAACCTCCTCTTACTTCACTACCATTAATTCATCTATCCTCAACACCTCATCTTGTTCAGGTCCAATCCCCAAATCATATCGCTTTACCCATCGATTCTACTTGTGACCCTAAAACTCTAGTTGGCCACTTCGACTCTAGTACCTTTCCTTTCCCACAAGTAACCCCTCCTTTTCACCCAATATTTCTCCTCCCTCAAAACCCCCATAATCATTCCTTATAACATAAACTCTCACTCTCAACCCGCACCTCACTCACCCTTAACCATTTTCCTTTCGCCTTTCTCATATTACTAATTCTTCCCAAAACCCTAATCGGGTCCCTTATATGACCCTACGTACTATATTTCACCTCGAGTCTCCGGACTCCCAAACGGACCTTCCACTAACTTCCTCACGTCCCAAGGTAACTTTTCATACGTAAGGTTCGTCCCCATGTGGACCTTAACCTTCCCATGCAAACCCTATCATTTCCACCATGCCAATTCTATCATTTCCACCAAACCCTAGTTTCCCCCATGCAACCTTATTTTATTCCCACTCTTCTATTTATTTGATTCCCCCTCTTCCTCATCATCTCACAAATTATGAATTCCTTAGGTCGTCCATACCTATGTTAACCGACGTACTTCCCTTTGGTTATCTTAATTGCTTATTTTTCTTTTTCAAGTCCCCACTTCACAACACTTCCTCACATAACCAAGCATGCATGTCGTAGGGGTCACATCACATCATACTTGTACCACAACATATTAGTACACACAGACGAGAGCACGAGAACGTACCTCGGTTCCATGCTGCGCTACACAAATACACAGATAACATACAGGTTATAACATACAACCGCACAAAGCATACAAGACAGGTAAAACATGCAATACACACAGGTGGCCTTAGTTACGTCCTTACCTAAATCGGCACGGGGCTTGGAGCACGCTCCTACGCCTCCTGGGGCTTTGACTCGGTTCACCTATAAGAGGGAAATGCTAAGGGTCAATCTCCCTCTACCCGAATTACCATAATTTTCCTACCTTACCCTTATCATGGCCTAATACTAAGGCTAATATTAATAATAGGGGTTTATAAATAAAGGGTAGGGTTATTACTATTCTCACGATAGTTTGAACGGATTATTACTGATTAAAGTAGGTTTTAGCAAAAATCCAGAGTATTAAGGTGAGGGTTTCAATATTATTAATAATAATTACTAATAATACTAACAATAATAAGAATACTACTAATAATAATAGTACTCATAATAAGAATAATAATGGTTATAATGATAATAATGATGATAATAATAATTGAAATCGTAGTAGCATTAGTGATAGTAATATTACCGATAATAATAAAATACTAACACAACCATAATCATTCTGATGATAATATCAATAATAACGATAGTAATAATAATAATAGTAGAAGTAGTAATAGCAATGAAAATAATAATAATAATAGTAATAATAATAATAATCATCATAATAATAATAATAATGATGACAATACAATTAATAGTAAGAATACTAAAAATAATAATAATAATAGAAATAATAGAAATAATAGAAATGATAACAATAGTTAGAAAGATAAACATAATGACACTACTATTAACCATAGTAATATTAATAGTAATGATACGATAATGATAGTAACAGTAGTAACGATAATAACAATAACAATAACAATAATAATATAATAGTTGTGGCAATACTAAGCATAACAAAAATACTAAGGTAGTAATATTAAATTATAGTGTTAAGGATAATAACGATGGTAATAATCGATAAATAATAAATGCATTAAATACAACAACCACAACAACAAAATAATAGCAAAGATAATAATAATAATAATAATAATAATAATAATAATAATAATAATAATAATAATAATAATAATAATAATAATAGTAATAGTAATAGTAATAATAATAATAGTAATGTTGATAATAATAATACTAGCAACAACCTCATAACCCTGATAACAGTAATAGTAACGATAATGATAATAATAATAATAATAATAATAATAATAATAATAATAATAATAATAATAATAATAATAATAATAATAATAATGAGGATGATAATAATAATAATGTTAATCATACTAATAATAGTAAAAATACTACTATAATAATAGTAACAAAGATAATAACAAAATCAGTCATAGTTAGAGTAATAAACATGGGAATAATAATAATAATAATAATAATAATAATAATAATAATAATAATAACAATGATAATAATAATAATAGTAATCATAATAGTAACGATAATAATAAAGATAATAATAGTAAAGATAATAATAATAATAATAATAATAATAATAATAATACTAGCAATATTAACAATAATAATAACTTATTAGGGCCTGTCAACAATAATAATAATAATATTATTATTAATAATGGTAGTATTAATAGTAATTATAGTGATAGTATTAATAATAATTAGGTTAATGATAATTATAATAACATTAACAATAATAGTTAATAATAATATTAAAATTTATTAACCACTTCTATTATTCCAGGTCTAGGGTTTTAGGGAGTTGGACCACCTGGCTGGGGAAGTGGCACCGGCGGCGGCGGCGGAGGAGGAAGAAGAATTTTGGGAAAGGTGGCTATGGAGGCTAAAGGAGGAGAAACTAGGGGAAAGTGGAAGTGTAGGGTGGTAGAGCAGGAAATCCTGGTGGTTTTGGGGGGTGGTGAAGGTGCTGCAAGTGGCGGCACAGCCGGCGGCGGCGGCACAGGGCTGGAAGGGGTCGATTGGTTGTGTAGAGGGGGGTGCAGGGAAGATTTTGGTGGCGCGGGCAGGTGGCAACGGTGGCCGAAGGCGGAGGAAAGGGCGGCTGAAGGTGGGGTGGCGTGCGTTGGAGCTTTCTCTGGGTTCCAGATTTTCCGAACCCGATTAAGGCAGTGGCGAGGGCTATTTATAGGCCAATTTGAGCGGAAAATGACAAGCTTCGAGGGGGAGGTTAGGGGTTAGGGTTAGGGTAGGTCGTCCGGCGTATGGTCTGAAAATTTTCAGACCATGATTACCTGAAAAAGAAAGAATTTTCGTGCGGGAGAAGGGATGTGTCGTTTGGTCAAATCCATGGGAAGGTCAACGGGGAGAAGAGGGCGACACGACCGGAGCTGGGGCTGTCGTTGTAGGCTTTTCTTGCTCCGGCGGGGTTCCGTGTTGCAGGCGGTGACAGGTGACGGTGCGAGGAAGAAGAAGACGAAGAAGAAGGGGCTGGACCGGCGGTCCAGGGGAAAAAGGAAAGGAAGGGGAAACCGGCCGGGCGGCGGTGGTTATTTCCCCCCATTAATGAAACGCGGCGTTTTGGGTGAGATTTGGGCAAAACGCGCCGTCTGCGTTGGTCTGGCAACGGTTATTATTTCCCTTATCGCGACGCGGCATTTCAGCGACTTTAGCGTCGAAACGCGGCGTTTTAACTTACGGGCGGCCGGGCTCGCTGGGCCGCGGGCGAGAACAAGGAAGAAGGGTGGCGTTGGGCCGGTTGAGGCCCAACTTTAGCGGGGAGAGTAGGAAAAAGGAAGAAGAAGGAAAAGAAAAAAAAGAAAAAGGAAAAGGAAGGCTTTATTTTGGGTTTTGGATTTTGCATAAATTATTTAGAATATTTTTGGGCTATTTAGAATCTTAATATTTATAAAATATTAAATAAATTCCCTTTTTTCTTAGTTTAGACTATTTTAGATAAATTTCCTTAACCTCCATACTAATTAGGAAAAATACTCAAATTTTCTTCCAATTAAATTATTTATTAAGTTAAATTAATTTGAAACTATTTTATTATTCTTAATTTAAATAAAGTAATTTATTTAATTAATTTCTAAAATAAAATCCTTAATTAGCTTAAAATACCCCAATTCCTCCTATTTCCAACACTTTTAAATTTCTTTTTGGTTTAACCTAATTAACTTCCTCATATTTTAATAAAAATGAATTATTTTGGTTAAACTCCCACATAAAGATCTTATTTAATAATGGATAATAGAAATTAGGATTTTGGGGCATTTCAATTAGGCATAAGGCCCACACAACAACATCACATTAACATAAAGATAATAACTAATCCCTAACCGACATTCACTCATAGGTCATTCCAGGTTTCAAAATTTTTGGGTATCTCAAAATGAGCCAAAACTAAAATTCTAAAGAAAATTTGAACTAAGGAAAAAGGAATTTTAAACTAAAACCTAGTTTTCTAATCCAAAAGTCCTAATACCATCTTGTAGTATAAGATCAAAAACTTTTAAAGGGTTAAGAAGATTTAAAACAAACCTCTAATATCAACTTGTAACACCACCATTTTTCACAACAAAAAAAATTATTTTAAAAACATTGTAGAAGTGGAAATATAAGACAACCTTATAAAAAATGGGGTGCTACCACCGCATCTAATACAAGATAGGTGCCTCGATGCCTATCATACATTAGATACAAGGATAATTATCTAACTAACCAAAACACAAATGAAAACTAGAATGCACAAGAAAACACTTAAAGTTATGAAAGTCAAGGTGTACGACCCAAGGTAATGTAAGCCTAAAAATATGTACAAAAGGTAAACCAGATGAAAACATTAATAAGAGGAAACTCATTACAAGAAAGGATGCTTTAGCCACTCAAAGACCACAAAGGAAAGTCTTTAGAAATGCCTACTCTAAAATAACCCAACTATGTTGAGGAAGAGGATGGACTACTCACTTGTCATCTTTAGAAAACGTGCACAAGACCACCTACTCATGGGATTAAGTAGGAAATTACAAAAACAACCCCTTCAGTATGCATATATATTGAGTAAACCACTCTTCCACATATGTAGAATAACATATAGGTAAGACCTGCATACCGTACTCATGGTTAAACACACCAAAATGTACAAGCAATACTCCTACCTATGTCATTCATGTGGTATCACACCAGGTCTTATATTTTGATCCACTAATCATGCTTGATCATAATCATACCAGCATGCAGGGATATACAGGTTATATCATACATATCATATTCTTAAATAAATATGAATCACTTAGATTATCCACACAACAATGTTTAGGGTGTATCTTGTGGGATAATATGTGGATACATATACAACTTTTAAACCATGGATTCTTACCTTAGGTGGATCATAAATATACTAAAAATAGATCATTAGATAATTCATGGAAATATGCTTGAATAAAGAGAATAACAATGCAACACTCAAGTGAGATATATGGAAGCACATGTTGTATGTGTGTGTGTGTGTGTGCGTGTGTGTGTGTGCATCATGATGGATATGCCACATTAAGTATTCCAAGAACATTTTGATGATAGAAAATTTAAGGAACATAGGTTATAATAGTTGCTTAGAACCAACCTGGTGCTATCTTTGGTTATAGTGGTAATAACATTCCTTTATGCCAAATTAATGAGCGATGAACATGATTGTACAGTATTTCATAACTTAAGTAATGCATGAGTTATTAAATAATTATGAGGTAAAACCAAGTATCAATTTAGTGAAATAACCATATCAAGATTGAGAATAAAGTAGGACAATGTCAATTTAATACATTTTTAGGATTCATTCTGGTTATTATCTTATGTTAAGTACACATAGAACTCCTTTACCAAATTATTGAGAAATAGGTGGGATTATTCTCCATGGTCTCTCAATACCCATGGAAGTCAACCTAATAAATGGACATAAATTCTAGTTGAAGCCAAAGTAACTGGCGGACATAAGTTCTGGCTCATGCCAAACTAACTTGGTAGACAAAAGTCTTAGCTCATGCTAAAGTAGCTCTCTTGTGGTGACCATACTCTTTAGTATCGATACCCCTAGTACATCATTAGCGTCTAGAGTAGGAAAGGCATGGGGAACAACTAGGATCTCGCCTGAAGGTACCCAAAGGCAAAATTCCCAAAGGCAAACTAATCCTTGGTAGCTAATCAAGGATTGAATAATACAAACCCATAATAATTCTCGTCCTACTTTAAGTGATTATTATCTTATTGGATCAAGATCCCATAACACACCAAAGTCCATAAATATTATCATACCATTATAGTAAAAAAAATCATTTAAATCAAAAAGCAACCATATAAGGTTTTCACATCGTCCAATGTTCCAATTAAGGGTATCTTAAGCAATCATCCATTTCTTGATCAATTATGCCAAAATGTGGAATTATACAATGTTAATATCAACCATAAATTTCCAAGCCAACACTTGATTTCCATTTATTTCTCTTTGTTCAAAATTCAAATCTAGGTCAAAGCCCTAGTTTCATTACTTAACCATAGTATTACCCTATATTAAAGAATATTCTAAGTTAATCCCTCAGGCCAAAAATGAAGGTCCAATTCTAGATTAACTATATTACAACCCTAAATAATTTTATATATCCATTTATCTCAATAGCTAAGTGAAGGCTAACTTAAGGTCATCATATATGTCCATGTTATTTTTTTTCCATTCAAACTAAGCCATTTCAACTTGCTAGGTTCCACATTTTAAGGCCATGATATAAGTTGTTAAAAGTCTATTAGCCATAATTATGATTCATTGCATATATCCTAACCATAGAAAGATCTATTTTTATCCATATAATCATATACTCATGTCATGGTTAAGGGAAAGCCCAATTGCTAGGCTAAGGTCACAGTGGTAAAATAGGATTAATCTAACTTTGATCCATCAATTAAACTCAATTAATTGATGTAAACAATAGATACTTGCCTCTTAGGTCACTAATCATGCATAAGGAAACTCAAGTATCACAGTCGGAAATAAATAAGCGAGAAATCCAAATCTGGGCGAGACCAGCTGATGGGTTTTCAAGAACAATTTAATCAGTCGTGTTAACTAGTCAATCAATCCCATGGATCAATCAATCAGTTTAGGCATAACAACACCTTCATAATGGGTGTGAATAAGCCAACTGGTCCACCTTATTGCTTGACTATTCTAAAACAACAATTCGATTTGTTTAAGTTAATCGGTCAATGCGTCTAAGTAAATGCTAAGAATATTAGGGCCACAAACCAACCAGTTGGTTGGTTGACTCTACCAATTGACTATTCTAAGAACCTGTCAATTAGTTTAGACAAACTAGTCGATGGGTTCAACCCAAGATCAAGACCACTGAAGTTACAAGCCCACCAGTTGATGGGTCAACCACACTAGTTGATCGGTTCTGAGGACCAGTTGATTGGTTATGGAGACCAATCAATCAGTTGGGGTAACAAGGATTGTAACAAGCACTATTCATGGATTGATATGTGAAATACCAAAATTATGTTTAGAATCTCATGCTTAGCTACTAATCCAAATCATACCTATGAAGCTTATGCACACAAAATTTCAAGTTTGACTTCCCACCACTTCTTTCAGTTATTTAATATTAACGAGTTTGAGCATACTTTAATATTTTATCCTTATGCTTCCACATAAATATAGAACATACACTACACTTACCCATATCATTTTCAACAAAAATAGAGAAGACAATAGTTTACCTCAAAAGAACTTAGTAAATCCACCAAAGAGAGAAAACGTCTTTGAATGTCCGAACCCCCGTCTGACATTTGAATACCTTTTAGAAAATAATGATTTAAACTTAGTAAACATTTAAAATCATAAAAATAAAAAAAAAATCAGAGACTGAGGTGAGAAATAAGGGAGAAGCCACTTTGTCAAGAAGAGAAGATACAAGCTAATCCCTCTCTCTTTTCCCAAATTTAACCCTATCTTATTTAATAATAAAACAAGAAAGAGTTAGAGGAAGAATTATAAGAGGAAAGAAAGATCACAATCAAAGGCTAAAGGAAGAAAATATGGGCAGAGTAATTATGCAGAGTAATAGAGAAATTCAAAGGCTAGGGAATGAGGGAGAAAATTGAAGGCTTTTATTAGAATTGCTGAGGGTTTATGGTAGAAAAGAAGGGTAATGGAGTTTTTAAATTGAGACCCTAAACCTTATCCCTAATCCAAGCTTCCAAGTGCACACTTCAGAGGTTCAAGGCTTCCCTTTGTGTATTTGAGATCAAATGGTGAAAACTAAAATGTTCCGGGCCAATGTGCCTTAGAAATTCAAACATAAGAAGGAAATGAGGATAACATGGAGAGGGAATCAAAGTTAACAATATTTAGAGGTTGTATGGATAAATCACATTCTCAAAAATCTTGAAGAAGAGAGAGAAAAGTAAGAATAAGTAGATAAGAGAGATGAAGTCATGAAAGTGAATTATGACAAATTACCCCTCCACGAATCCATTAAAAATCAATAAAACAGATTAGGCATGCTCAAATGCTTCACAAAAATCATAAACAAAAAGCTCAAAAATAATCACGATGCCACAAATTTTTTTACAAAAGATTCAAAGTAAAAAATCAAGCCCAAAAAATAACTAGCTCAGAAGAACTAGTCGACTGGTACCTCCAAACCAATTGATTGGTTTGTCAAGTTTCAAACCTCATATTAAAGGAAGAAACTAGTCAACTGGTACCTTCAAACTAATCGACTAGTTTTCTGATAAAACCAATTACCTTCCAAAATCCAAACCATGCTCAATCAAGACCATACCAACCTTAAACACACCTCTAAACCAATATCAAATACACTTAGATCATAATCAAGTGCATAGATTAACACACATTAATGACCCTAAAAAGTGGGGTCTTACAAAATAATTTACTCTTTCATGGCTTCATAACTCTTCAATCTCTTTTCTTAAATGGTACCAAGTCAATTGACATGTAGAGATTAGTACCACAGACAATCTATAAAGAACTTTAACTGATTAATTGTAAAGGACTTTGATTGTAATAAAATTATGCATATGCTAACTTTTCATTCCAATCCTTAATACTATTACTCACCAAGAATCTTGGTAAGGAACCAAGCATCCTGTAGTCACCTTCATTTGATCATTAGTTTGTGAATAATGAGAATTACTAAATAAACTTAGTTCCTAACAAGTGTCATAGAGTCGTCCAAAAATAGCTTAATAACTTCATGTCTCTATCATTCATGTTACTTCTTGGCAATCCATGCAACTTCACTGCTTCTCAAAAGTAGATATCCACAATATGAGTAGTATTTTCTATCCTGTAGCATGATATAAAGTGCACCATCTTGGAAAAACTATCCACTACCACCGTTATTGAATCCTTGCCTTATTGTATCCTTAGTAAAAAAAATATGAAATATATATTAACTCCTTCCCATGGTGCATTAGGAACCAGTAGTAGTATATAGAGCTCTTTGAGAAAGAAACTCTTACTCATTTGACATGTAGCACATCTTCCCACCGCAGCTTGCACACCTTTGAACATACATGGCCAATGAAAGTGCTCTTGAAGTATCACTAAAGTCTTGTGCACTTCTAATTGTTTTGCAATATCTCCTTTATGCATTTCCTTGATAAGAAAATCTTATATAGAAGATCTTGGATGCATAGCTTGTTGTGTTATAATAGAAATTTGTCTTGGATCACATAAGCTCCGCTACTCCCATGCTTTCCACAAGCTTCAAAAATCTCCATGAAGTCTTCATCGTTAAAATAAAGATCCTTCAACATCCTTAACCATAGAAACTTATCATCTATAAGTGTAAGTACCACGAACCTTCTTAAAAGAGCATCCATTACTATATTCTCCTTACTATCTAAGTGTTTATTAGAAAACACTAAGGATTGCAAAAAGCTTATCCATTTGTCATGTTTTGGGCTCAGCTTCTTCTTTCCGTGCAAGTACTTAAAACTCTCATAGTTTGAGTGAAGAACAAATGGTTTTAGCCTCAAATAGTGACTCCAATTTTCTAGACACCTTATTATAACATAGAATTTTTATCATAAGTAGAGTAATTGAGTCTCACATCATTAAACTTCTCATTAAAGAATGCTATAAGCCTCCTATATTATGAAAACACCTATAATGACTATACCACTAGCATCACAAGCACTTCAAATAATTTTAATTAGAGAGTTTGGTCTTCAATTCTTCAAAATCCTATCTAACATCTTCATTCCACTCAAAATCTTATTTCTTGATAAGTTACATGATAAGAGTAACAACAGTTGAGAAGTATTTGATAAGTCTTCTTTAAAATGGCATTAACCCATGAAAACTCCTTATTTTATGCACAATGGTTGGTTTTCACCAAGTATGAATGGCTTAAACTTTAGATGGGTCCACACATATCCTATATCCACTCACAATGTAGCAAAGAAATATTGCACTCTCCATCATGAAATTACATTTCTCCAACTTTTTGTATAACCCCACTACTCTCAACTTCTCAAATTATCTCCTCAAGTGCATTAGATGTTCATCTTTTATTTTGCTATAAACAATAATTTCATCTAATTACACCACCATAAATCTTCTAAAAATGGTTTTAACCAATCGTTAATCAACATTATAAACGAGATTGGTGCATTAAATAATCAAAATTACATCAATAACTGCTCATAAAGACCATACCTCGGCTTAAAAGTTATCTTTCACTCATTCCCTTCTATAATTATTATATGATGGTAAAAACTCGTCAAATAAATTTTAAAGAAAATCATTGCTCTATAAAGCTCTTATAATATATCATCGAAACATGACATAGGAAATATATACTAGATTGTGATGTTTTTAACTTCCCTTGAATCAATACACATCCTCCATGTATCATTATTATTAGGTACAAATAAAATTGGAACACAACAAAAACTCATGATTTCTCTCACATAGCCCTTATCCAACAACTTTTGATTTTCCTCTAAAGCTCATTTTCCTTTTCAGGATTACATCAATAAGTCACCTTATTTAAAAGAGGAACCCCCATTGTAGGATCAATAACATAATTTATCCCCCTCAATGATGGTAATCTAAGTGGTAACTCTTCGTAAAACATGCTATTAATCTCCACTAATAACTTGATAAGGCTCAAAATTATCTTGATTAACTACATTTATCATGCTTCTTCTTTCACCACCAAAGCATAGAAAATTATTCTTCCTTGATGGCCTTATATATGGATTTATCTTATATAAATAAGCTCTCAAACTTGTGTTCCTCTTGTGCCTTCTTAGGTTTGGTTGATTGCTTAAAAATAGGCTTTAACTTGAACTTCTTCATCCCCTTACAAACCATGTACTCATTGAACACTCCATCTTAAGAGACTTGTCTATCATATTATCATGGCCTCCAAAGAAAGATATGACATGCATTCATTGGTAATGTTTCACACAACACATCATCAACATAATTATCAATTTTAAATTTTAAAGCACTTATTTAGAGACTCTTACCGATTTGTCTTTGTTAAGCCATTGTATAGAATAGGGTCTCGGACGCTTTGTGGTCTTCAAGCCAAGAGTATTCACCATATCTTTAATTTCTAAATTATTTCACAAAACACTATTGATAATAACCTTTCACACTTTATCTCCCATCTTACAATTGGTCTTGAAATTTTTATCCTTTTAGGTTGAAGATGCCCATACATGCACTTTTAGAACCCTTTACATGATGTAACATTGTTAACCTTTTTCCCACATAATCACTTTCTAAACCATAACTTTATTCATCCTCTACTTCAATCTCATCATTACTACATGGATCCATACTCAAAACCTCTCTCAAAGTCAATGCCCCTTAGTTGGGACAATCTCTTGCAGTGCTTATAGCCCCCCCATATGTGAAGCATTATTTTCTAGCATTTTCTCCCATATTCTCCTTACCTATCTCCATTCTATCTCCACTTCCCCTCTTTTATACATTTTAGCCACCACCAACATAGGGTTTGGAAGGTATTGAAGATGTGGGTTTGGATATCATCTTAGTCTTCTTTAATTGTTTCTCAAGTTTCAATGCCAATTTCACCAATTCCTCTGAGGCATCATAGGGGCATACATCAACCTTCTCTTTCATGTTAAAATTGAGACTTGTAAGGAACCTTACACAATTTTGTCATGTATTCTCTTGAATGTCACAAACCAATGCCAACTTCTCAAATTATCAAATATAGTCCTCTACTTTCATAAACCCTTGTTTATGTTTGGTTGATTTGATGAAGTTTACTTGTTCATAAACTTGTGGCACAAACTTCCTTCTAAGATGATTCTTCAAATGCCCCCATGATTTTATATTGGCCTTACCTTCTCTCTCCCTTGCCTTCTTCAAATTTTCAAACCATTCTCTAGGAAATTTCTTGAGTTTCAAAATCACCAATTTGCATCTCCTTTCATCATCTATCTCTTTGGGCTTAAAAATGACCTCCATGCTTTGTTTACACTCTAGATAGACCTAAATATACATATTGACTTCAAATTTAGGGATATAAAATTTAAGATCATTCTCTACATCATCATAGAGTCTTGTTTGCGTCAAATCACCTCTCCATCTGTGGTAACACTTTCTTCATCATCATCTTCAATTCAATTGGCATAGTGATATGGCGTGTGATTTCCTCTTCAACATGAACTCATTCCCATGTATTCTCCTCCTTGGTTGTATGTCTCCACATGATTATAAAGTCCTTCTGCAATTATTTATAATTTTTCATGTTGCCTTTCATCTTGTCTAGTAAATTGTGAAGGAAGTAGTTGAATGATTCATACTTGTCATCTCTTTCCATGTTTGGTTTTACTTTGGGCATGGATAGAATATCCAATCAAAAACTTGGGCTTCTATTCAATTTGGGATGAAAATCCCAAGATTTGGAGAGTTATTGATGAATTATTAGAAGAGTTTTGATGAATTATTAGTAGAAAGTTTAAATTTTGTAAAGAAAAATATAAGATTTGAGTGAGGCACCTTTGGTGTGTGCCTATGGATGCAAAACCTTATCTTTTATGACATAATTAATGTATATTAGAAACACACTATACCCAAAAAAGGTCATTGAAATAAGCCACACAGTAATTGATCTAAAATAAGAGAAGAATTGGATGAACTTGAGAGTTGGACTTTTTTTGGCTTGTACAAAATTGGTTAGGGTTTTTAATGGTGGCATAGTGATATGGAGTGTGATTTATTCTTCAACATGAACTCATTCCCATGTCTTCTCCTCCTTGGTTTCATGTCTCCACATGATTAGAAAGTCCTTCTTCAATTATTTACAATTGTTCATGTTGCCATTCATCTTATCTAGTAAATTGTGAAGGAAGTAGTTGAATGATTCATACTCATAATCTCTTTCCATGTTTGGCTTTACTTTGGGCATGTCTAGACTATCCAATCAAAAACTTGGGCTTCTATTCAAGTTGGGAAGAAAATCCCAAGATTTGGAGAGTTCTTGATGAATTCTTGGAAGAGTCCTGATGAATAGGTAGAAAGTTTGAATTTTGTAAAGAAAAAAGTAAGATTTGAGTAAGGCACCTTTGGTGTGCGTCTATAAATTCAAAACCTTATATTTGATACCATAATTGATTCATAATAGAAACACACAACACCAAAAAAAATTCATTGAAATAATCCACATAGTAATTGATCTAAAATAAGAGAAGAATTGGATGAATTTGAGAGTTGGCATTTTTTGGGCTTGTACAAAATTGGTTAGGGTTTTTAATGGTAGCATAGTAATATGGCGTGTGAATTCCTCTTCAACATGAAATTATTCCCATGTCTTCTCCTCCTTGGTTGCATGTCTCCACATGATTAGAAAGTCCTCCTTCAATTATTTACAATTTTTCATGTTGCCGTTCATCTTGTCTAGTAAATTGTGAACTAAGTAGTTGAATGATTCATACTCATAATCTCTTTCCATGTTTGGTTTTACTTTGGGCATGGATAGACTATCCAATCAAAAACTTGGGCTTCTATTCAAGTTAGGAAGAAAATCTCAAGATTTGGAGAGTTCTTGATGAATTCTTGGAAGAGTCAAAAAGTAAGATTTGAGTAAGGCACCTTTAGTGTGCGTCTATGAATTCAAAACCTTATATTTGATACCAAAATTGATGCATATTGGAAACACAACACCAGAAAAAAAAATTCATTGAAATAAGCCACACAGTAATTGATCTAAAATAAGAGAAGAATTGGATGGATTTGAGAGTTGGCATTTTTTAGTGTTGTAAGAAATTTGTTAGCGTTTTTAATGGTGGAATAGTGATATGGAATGTGATTTCCTCTTCGACATGAGCTTATTCCCATGTATTCTCCTCCTCGTTTTCATGTCTCCACATGATTAGAAAGTCCTTCTTCAATTATTTATAATTTTTCATGTTGCCTTTCAGCTTGTCTAGTAAGTAGTCGAACGATTCATACTCATCATCTTTTTCCATGTTTGGTTTTACTTTGGGCATGGCTAGTCTATCCAATCAAAAACTTGGGCTTTTGTTCAAGTTGGGAAGAAAATCCCAAGATTTGGAGAGTTCTTGATGAATTTTTGGAAGAGTCTTAATGAATTATTGGCAGAAAGTTTGAATTTTGTAAAGAAAAATGTAATATTTGAGTGAGGCACCTTTGGTGTGCGCCTATGGATTCAAAACCTTATCTTTGATACCACGATTGATGCTTATTGGAAACACACAATACCAAAAAAAAAGTCATTGAAATAAGCCACACAGTAATTGATCTAAAATAAGAGAAGAATTGAATGAATTTGAGAGTTGGCATTTTTTGGGCTTGTACGAAATTGGTTAAGGGATTTTAATGGTGGCATAGTGATATGGCATGCGATTTCCTCTTCAACATGAACTCATTACCATGTCTTCTCCTCCTTGGTTGCATGTCTCCACATGGTTAGAAAGTCTTTCTTTAATTATTTACAATTTTTCATGTTACCTTTCATCTTGTCTAGTAAATTGTGAAGTAAGTAGTTAAATGATTCATATTCGTCGTCTCTTTCCATGTTTGGTTTTACCTTGGGAATGGCTAGACTATACAATCAAAAACTTGGGCTTCTGTTCAATTTGGGATGAAAATTCCAAGATTTGGAGAGTTCTTGATGAATTCTTGGAAGAGTCTTGATGAATTATTGGTAGAAAGTTTGAATTTTGTAAAGAAAAAAGTAAGATTTGAGTGATACACCTTTGGCTTGCGCCTATGGATTCAAAACCTTATATTTGATACCACAATTGATGCATATTGGAAACACACAACACCAAAAAAAGAGTCAGTGAAATAAGCCACACAATAATTGATCTAAAATAAGAGAAGAATTGGATGAATTTGAGAGTTGGCGTTTCTTGGGCTTGTACGAAATTGGTTAGGGTTTTTAATGGTGGCATAGTGATATGGCATGTGATTTCCTCTTCAACATGAACTCATTCCCATGTCTTCTCCTCCTTAGTTTCATGTCTCCACATGATTAGAAAGTCTTTCTCCAATTATTTACAACTTTTCATGTTGCCTTTCATCTTGTCTAGTAAATTATGACGTAAATAGTTGAATGATTCATACTCATCGTCTCTTTCCATGTTTGGTTTTAATTTGGGCATGGCTAGACTATTCAATCAAAAACTTGGGCTTCTATTCAATGGGTTTTTAATGGCTAATAATGGGCTATCGATGGCAGGATAAAAGTGAATTAATGGGCATTAATTGTGGGAAATATGTTGGGTATAGAGAAGGGTTAGGGTTAGGGTATAAGTTTGAAGATGTTGAATTTGTATATGATGATGTATGGCAATTGTGGATGATTTATGGGATATGAATGTACTTAATTCAAACAAAAATTATTATCTTACATTGAAATTAAATAGATAAAACTTGAATATGAATCACACAAAAATGAACATCAAATTCAAACTCGTGTTGAGAACCATTTGAAGATTTAAACTTACAACATGTTTTCAATGATGATCATCAACGTTGCATGATTCACGCTTTTATTTTTGAGCTCTAACCTCCTCAAATCTAAATCTCCATAACAAGATAAGATAAAACTAGAAGATATAAATACACCAAAATGTGCACCATTTGACACTAACAAATACATAAAAGATAAATTATCTAACAAGACTCTAACAATAACTAACTAACTAAATCTTCTAGCTAATATGAAATGTATATGATCAACCCTTTGGTTGACGAATGACAACCTCCTATGTGCCACACATGTGGACCATGACATTTAGTATACTAACTATTAAGTCCCCTTCCAATCTATATTTGAATAAGTAGGCCTCTTATTAGGCCCCATGTTGTTAGTTTGGCTCAAATCTTCAACCAAGGCTAAAACAATATGCTCTAATATGTAATAAGACAACACATGGCTTGTAGAATTTGTGAGACATGCTCTCGCATGATAAGATATTTACATAGCATGCCATTATCATTAATTTATTGCATATAATGTGAATAGACATGATCACATGGGAGATAAATATACTAATATGTGCAAATAAATATAATATTCTAAATATCTAAATATATTAATTTAGGCAACAACATGAAGTAAAATATATTAGTATAAACATCTAAAAATTCTAACGTACACAATACATGCAAGGGTACATTTATCTAATAATATATAAATCTTTGCTAAGCTACAATATATTGTATCATTATTTACATTTATTATAATATATTAGCTTTTTTTGTTAATAGTATCATTATTTAACAACAAAATATAGATATGAAAGGGTGATTTCTTTGATATGTGTTATAATAGTATTATTATTTAACCTCAAAAATATATTAGTGGTGCATTCTACAACCATATGCACTTAGCAATGTGCATATGGTGTTATTTTGTCTTATATGCTATTTTGACTTACGTGTTATTTAATACTCTTACAATCATAAAAACACAAATGTGAATAAAAAGAATACATATTTTATAAAAACACTGTTATTTTCCAACAAAATAAACCTTTTTTGAATTATAAATACACATATTACATATTTTATATAAGTACACATCTCACTAAACATATATAAATATACATCTTACAAAAAATATATAAATACATATCTTACAGAATATCTATAAATATACATCTTACACTATATAAATACACATCTTATAACACACACACACACACACACACACACACACACACACACACACACACACACACACACACACACACACACACACACACACACACACACACACACACACACACACACACACACACACACACACACACACACACACACACACACACACACACACACACACACACACACACCACACACACACATCTTACCAAATATTTATAAATAGACATCTTACTTAATATCTATAAGTATACATCTAAATAAAAATACTTATCTAAAAAATAACACATGTCTTTTGTAATAAGAATACACATATTTTATGATAAAAATATAATATTTAAGATTATGATATAATTGTAATACAAACTTTTATAAACATAGATTATTAACAAATTTAAAATGTGTTTATTGTTATAAACAAATTTATATAATATACATATTGGGTGTGATTGTATATAAGATAAAATAGAATCACATGTAACTTCCTAGGCACATATGGTTGTACCATGCACTAAATCAATGATCCTAATTATGTATTTTAATAGTATAATATACTTGTTTAATAATAATAATAATAATAATAATAATATAATTTTATAGATGAGCAATGCATTACTTATTTATAAAATATTTTTGACAAGACATTAAGCTTTCCTAAATTCGTAACGTATAAGGGTGTAAATGAGTCGAGTTGAACCAAACACTCCTAAACTCGGGGTCGACTCGTTTAATTGAACGAGCCTAAAATAAAGCTTAAGTTCGACTCATCTAACGAAACAAACTAGCCCAACCGAATCAATTTCATGAGTCAAAGCTATAACATAAACTAAACATCATTTTTTTGAACTCAGACTCGACTTAATTAACTAAACGAACGAGTCGAACAAGGCTTTTAATGAGCTAAGTCGAGCTGAATATCAAACTGGCTCAATTCATTTACGGTCCTAGTAATGCATAGTATTTATGACTGAAATTTTATTTCTTTTATAGTATTTGTGATTTTGTAAGTATTATGAAATTATTTTAGTTAACTAATCAATAATAAATTTGGATGTATTATTACAACTCAAATGACATAATAGAAGATGTATGTTGAAGAAATGAACCAAAATGGAAAAGAGAAGAAGTTTAAAGCTTTATTAAAAATTAAAATTTAAAACTGACCTAGTAATAGTATATAATTTTTTTATTAGAAAGAATGCAGTGAACTACTGTCATTTATCTTCTTCTTTCTTTGCCGATTTTAGTGGCTTATTAGAATTAAATTAAGCGAAGAGATCGGCAAGTGTTGGCACCGGTGCCCGATGTCATATGAAAAGCAAAGCTCGAGATTGGACTACCACTCTAGCTAATGCGGACAAAACCTGAGTTTGAACGATGAAACATGGCTCCCACTCAATCCACTCTGTTTTTATTTTTTTTATTATTAAAAAAATCTATCCAATCCTAAAATACTACAACACTTATCCATCGAGGTGGGAAAAAGGGCCAAAAATCCTAGAGGAAAATTGAAATTGCCGGCCAAACGGAGGGCTAGTTCAGTCATTAGACGTTTAGATCCCAGCCTCAATAAGCACAGCCTTTCTACAACGTTCAAACAAAGTCCAGAACACCCGACGGGGAATGGGGACACAATTCGTAAAATTTAATAAAAACGGTGACCTATAAAAAATGATGAATTAAAAATATAATTCCAGTGAGGATCCAACTTTGCCCTCTAGCGTTTTTGACGCCATTCTCCCAACCCAGCGACGACTCCAAGACGGGGAAAAAGAAAAACAAAATAAAATAAATTAGAGAGAGAAGAGAGAGGGAGAGAGATCATAGCACCAGAGACACAGAGAGAGAAGAGGCATTAATGGCGGAGGAGCAGAAGGATGGAGGAGAAGGAGGCGGAGGGGGTGTTTTGGGACGAAAACATGGCGAAGACAGCGTGAAGTTGTTTGTAGGTCAAATCCCGAAACATATGACTGAAGTTGAACTACTTGCTTTGTTCAGGGAGTTTGCTTCAGTAGAAGAAGTCAACATTATCAAAGACAAGACGACTAAAACTTCCAGAGGTTAGTAGCCCAATTAACTCCCCCGTGGATTCCTTCCTGCAGATTATACATTCTTCTCAATATTGATTTTCAGTGTCTGGATCAAGGTTTTGCAATACAATGCCGGTTGTTTATGTTGGTGATCTGGCCATGGATTTGGATTTGAAATTTACCTTGAGCCCTAATTTCTTACTTTCATGGCGGTAGTGGCCAATTGCTGACTTCTTTGCTCTAACGGTGTGGCAGGGTGCTGCTTTGTGATTTGTCCGTCTAGGGACGAAGCGGACAAGGCTGTCTCTGCTTGTCATAATAAGAAGACTCTTCCTGGGGTATGCCTACTTAGTTTGATCCCTTTCTCCGGCTCCCCTCCTCTGTCTTGTTCTCTTTGATTTTCATCTGTAGAAACTTTAAGATGTATTTTGCCTCTTTGGTGGAATGTATCGGACATGCTATTAGGCTAGATTGTGGAATGTTATGATTTTACCCTTCTTGGTAGCTTATTAGGCGCTAACTTCGTTCACTGTATTATCCAGAGGCATGCATTGTCTGTTTACTCCGCACGATTTGTGGATAACATTGCAGGAGTAAAGGCCAGTGACTTCAATTTTTATATAAACTATATGCCCGAAAGTTGATGTGGTTTTTGGATACTATTCACCGCAAGTATTTTCTTCTTAACAAATTTGTCGGTACCTGATTGCCTGCCAAGTGGAGCCTTTGAGAAGTGATTCTATTTGCTTTTTGATGGAGAAGCGGATTGCATCTATTGTTATGTTTGGAAATCTTTGTGTATGTTGAATGCCAAATGACCAACAACAAAGGAAAAAAGGGAAAAAGTTGCATGTGCCTGTTGTTTCTTTCATATTTATGTCCACAGACACGTTTGGTTTTCTGCTGGCTGTTCAAGATCAAAAACGTCATCAGATTCTTAATTGTTGAACTTGTTCCTTTTTTTCTTTTTTTGTCTTGATCTGGAATTGTATCTTCACTGCATGCTATTTTTGTTGAAAGCTAGAAAATTGATAAAAAGCAGCTTTATTTTGGGGTCATAATTTTGTTCATAGGAGTACCTTCCTTGTGAAGTTGGTATAAAATTAGTAACATTCTTCAAATGGCTATTGTAAATCAGTCTCTTGATCTTGGACAGGAGCAAAATGAGGTTCAGAGATATACTTTCCTTTTCATGGTAAACCTGAATTTTGTTTTTTATTTGGGAAAAAATATAATGGCAGATGAGTTAGATGTGGATGCTGCAGTAAAGCTGAATCATAGTTGATCAATTTTTTATTCCATCATTCACAGTCACTGGGAGGCTGCTAATGCTGTATTTGGAACTTTCTGTTGGGCATATCAGAAAATCCAGAGTAACCACACTCATTCACTTGCATTCATATCCTTTTCATCCTCAATTGTGACAGTGTCACATGGTGTATTCTCTTGAACAAAAAAGGGTGGATATGTTGCTCATCAAGTTTTCACTCTGTCGAAACAGTCCACCTGGGAATTCTAGGGAGTAGCTCCGATATTGTCATGCTCTTATTAGCATGGATGATTTTATTAGAATATTTGTGGTGCTGTTTTCTGGACGCATCTTTCCGAAATCCTACCCAAAGCTAGAGATATCGGCATTTATATGCTGCAATGGAGAATCTCAGTCTATTTATCTTGTCAGTATTGAAGTTTTTGTGGCACTCTATTGGTTAAGAATGTATAGAATGAAAAGATTTCATGGCGGTCCTGCAATTATCATAGAAGATTACACTAGCTTACACAATACTTTCTTGTTTCTACTTCAGTGTTAACTATCAGGGAAGACTATTCTTAGGAAATGCTTGTCTTTCATCCTCCTGCTATTCTCTAATAACCTAAAATCGGTAAATATTTTATGATAATTTTTTTTTACTTGTAGATAGTGTCACTGTCTTCACATTTATATCACGCTACCATTGCTGTTGTTAAAAAAAAAATTGATAAAAAGCGTTGATGTTTTGTTGTCCATGAATACTGTCTTTTCACTCTATATGCTATTCTGCTTTTTCTATTGGTCTAGTTATTTTCTGGTTTCTTGAAGCTGCCATTGGCTTCCATCCTTTTCTTTCCATTGGCAACTGGTAGCATATTATTGCATAAATTGATACAATGTAGCTTGTACTATGAATATGATGGCTTTAAGCTGTATTCTGTTGCTAAAGAGGCATGAAGGTTTTTCTAGATTGTTGTAAGTTATAACATATAGTATTGTGCAGCTTTAATGGGAAAAATTAAAGAGTTCTTAAAAGCAAACAAATGTACCTGAAAATTGTGGTAAAAATTTCATATGGTGCTTGTTTGTATGGTTGCTAAATAGTTTGTTGAGGGACATATAAAGTCCTGAAGTCACTGTATGCCTAGTTCTATCTGTGCAGGCTATGCTTTGCCACCTTCGAATTATTTCAAAACTGCTTACTACCCGTTATTGATTATTTGTTAAGAATAACAGTGATGGAATGAATTCTTGCTTGCCTCCCGCTTTCAACATCAATTTATTTATTATGTTTTGGTTACTGAGTGTGTACCCTCACCTTGGAGCAAAATCATGTGCCATGGATATGTAACCCCATGTTTAATTCTTAAGTGCTATTTTTACTTGTTATTTTGGTACACTATGATGTGGGATGAAGATAGTGTACCACATGAAGATAAAAATGACTATTTTCATGCTAATTTTGGCTTAACGTTTTTGTTGATAATTGTGGCTTGAATGATTTTGGGGTCACTGGTTTATAGCATAGAATTTTAGTTTAGAAACTTAGGAGATTTTGATGTAAATTTTATAGATCTCACTTGCAAGCCAAATCATGTGAAATTTACGCCTTTATGACTTTGTGCCTACTGCAATATTTTGTTGCTGTCATTATATACCCTCTGACATAATGGCGTTTTCTCTTCATAATATAGGCATCTAGCCCGTTGCAAGTGAAGTATGCAGATGGCGAGTTGGAAAGGCTAGGTATTATCCATGTGCATGTCTAGTGTGCTGGTCTTATATAACTCCTCTGTTGATGTCAGTCTCTCAAAACTGCTAATGAGTTACAGTTTTTACAGCAATGATTTATTTCTGGCTTTTCTGTAACCAGAGCACAAGCTTTTTGTTGGTATGCTTCCAAAGAATGTCTCAGAGGCTGAGCTTTCTACTTTATTTTCTCAGTATGGAACCATAAAAGAATTGCAAGTTCTGAGAGGTTCCCAGCAAACAAGCAAAGGTAAAACATTTTTTGTGCCGGATGTTAGTTCTCTGATTTTCCTGTGTTCAGTTAACATTTTGCTTTTCACCAACTAGGTTGCTTCTATTTGTCTTTGGAGATCATTCATGTCTGAACACCTTGCCATTCATGGCTTGATCTGAAGTACTTACCTCTCATCTTTTTATTTTTGCAAGGGTGTGCTTTCTTGAAGTATGAGACCAAGGAGCAGGCTCTTGCGGCCTTGGAGGCTGTTCATGGGAAGCATAAAATGGAGGTTTGTGTTTGCTTTTCTGTCATCAAGTTCTGCAGTGGTAGTTTTGGAGAATGTTATGGGAATGATCATTTGTGGCAAATTGTATTTTACTTAATCAGGTGGTATAACTCTTATCAAGAAGAAACTAGAACAGCATTACATTAATAGTTGAGAATATAACATTGGCCAGCACATAGCTCAGCTGGTGTCAAACCATGTGGCGCCGTTGGTAATTGGGGTGTCTCATTAGGTCATGGGTTCAAATTTTGCCCACGCCTGGTCATGCAACACATGGCCCCCTCTGCCGCTGAGACACATGCTTCAATTTACCTCCTCCATAATGTCCTACATGTGGGGCGGTGGAGATCCTAAAGGCGAGGGATTCGCCTTTTTGGTAGAATTAAACATCAGTTGTGAATTAATTAGGGGAATGTCATAAACATGGGGCCTATAGCCTGAAGGGATTCTGGTGCTACCTGTAGATGTTGAATGTGAAAACTAGTTATGTGCTTTCATCCACTGAAGTGAGAAGGCTGAACTGTGTTGGAAAAACTAATGGAAGGTGATCTTTTGTGGAGATTATGTTTTCTTTACTGATAAGCAATCAACGACCAAACTGCATAATTATAATAATAGAAGAAAATTGTCAGTGTAAACAAGTCAGCTGTAGTTTGAAGTAATTCTGGTTCTACTTCTGGATGTTGTGTGTGCAAATTACTTGTGTGGAACAAATTGAGCTATTCTTTGGTTGCTTGCTTACATACATCAGGGCCTTTTGTTTGTTAAAAGCTGAAGTTTCTGGATCCTATTGTAGGTGCTTTAGCATCATCACTTCTGGACGATCTGTTAATACGGTTCTTGCTTTGTGTGCCATCTTTCTAATTTTTCATTGTATGGCACAAAGCAGTTGTTTAACCACATTATTCCCCTGGATTTTTGTGGCAGACTAGTGCAAAAACTAAAATAGATACGAAGCTGAGAGTGTGTTAATTGAATAAGACAGAAAATATCACCTTTATAGATCTGTATGTCTACCCAGGCTTCTGTTTACCTTTGAACAATAGTGTGATTGAATTTGGATTGATAGTTAGGAGATCTATTTGTTCTTTTCATATTCTGATTAGATTGTTAAACCCTTGGGGGCTGATACATGGCAAATTACATTTGGTGTAATCTGATTTCGACATTATACAGCATATTAAGAAAGAGGAGAAGAGTTTTGTGACCCCCCTATTATTATTATTATTTTAACATACCAAATACCAATTTCCAGGCAGTGACTGCTTGGAATGAATTGAATATGTGATTTCACTGACTATGAGATTTGTTTTAGGGTTCAAATGTTCCTTTAGTTGTGAAGTGGGCAGATACAGAGAAGGAAAGGCAAGCTAGAAGAGCACAAAAAGCTCAGTCTCGGGCTTCTCCTGTGCCAAATGTTGATCCATCACAGCATTCTTCTTTTGGAGCCATGCCAATGGGCTATCTGCCAGCATATAATGGATATTATCAGGTTGTATTTTCTTGATGAGTCTTACGAAACAAATTTTACTCGCTGCCTTGTTCAATATCACTGTGGTATAAAGTGCTCCTGTTACAGTGATATTCCCTATTTCTGTACTTGTAGATTACTCTTTCTGAACTTTTCTTATAGAATTTGCTTACAGATTGTGTATATATTGGTTCTCAATTTTGCAATGTGTGTGTTTATTTATTTGCTTCCTCTCTTGATTACCTGCTATTTCAGACCCACGGAACCTATGGCATCATGCCATATCGTTTGCCACCTGTGCAAAACCCGCCATCATTCCACAGTATGATGTCTCCAGTCAATCAAGGGAATACACTTCGGGGCATGAGACCTGATCTTACACCTGTTGTTGGACCAAGGAGATACGGTTTGCAATCAGCAGGTTTTTTGGGTTCAGGTTACTCTGCAGTTCCAAATATTCATTATCCTATGGCATATCATGGAGGAATGATGAGTCCTAGGCCATTGACTGGTTCCCCTCCCTTGACAGTTGCACATAACTCTCCTGCAACCTCTTCAGATGTCAGTCAAAGCCCTAGAAGTCAGATCGAAGGTTGTGGTAGACACTATTTTCATAATCTCTCTATGTTCTTCAGTTTGAAAAATTCTGACCTTACAAATCCTGAGATTAACCTCTTAGGATTTTGCCCTACTTCGAGTGCAACATATTGGATGGCTTGCACTTTGGGCAAATTCTTGAGTATTGAGACACAGTTCCATGTGAAAATCTGGAGTCTTTTTCTTAGATCTTTCCCATCCTTCCCTTTCCATGTGATTATAAATAGGGCACTGCATATTCCTTACGCATTGCTCTTGTGATTTCTGAGCTCAGGTCCACCAGGTGGCAATCTCTTCATATACCACATACCCCAAGATTTTGGTGATCAGGATCTAGCAAATGTATTCCAACCGTTTGGGAATGTCTTGAGTGCTAAGGTCTTTGTTGACAAAGCCACTGGGGTCAGCAAATGTTTTGGTAAGGCGCATCTACTATGACCACACCAGAGCCATTCATGTGCTATATGTTAACGTGGCTCTTTGTACTGGTTTGTAGGATTTGTCAGTTATGACTCCCCAGCTGCTGCACAATCGGCAATTAATAGTATGAATGGGTTTCAGTTAGGTGGTAAGAAGTTGAAGGTTCAGCTCAAGAGGGATAACAAACAGAACAAAAACATATTGATAAGCTGAAATGTAGCCCCTTGTAACTTGAAGCACAGTGGGGGTTTTACTGCAATCGGATCACTGCACTAGTAGGCTTGTGCACTGGTATGGAAATGCGCCTATATCGACATTGCACCACGGACCAATTTGAGTGGCCAACTATGGGAAGGAATCCCTGAAGATCTATCATTTTTGGTGCCCACAAGCACTAATGCTCTTGTAATTTGTGTATCATCAAATTCATTTGAACAATGTATTATTAATTTATTGATTTGTAGCTCAGAACAATGTCTCAAAACATAACTCTCGGATGTCCTCCAAGAATGGAAGGGAAAGCGATCATCCTCTTAGGGATTATTTTTTCATTTTTCTTGAAATCTCGATGGAGTGGTTGAGGTTTAATGATATTTTTTTCCCCATTTGACCGAAATCACAAATTTATGCCGGGTTGGGAAGTGGAGACCGTATGCCTCTTCCGATCTGGATCTGACGTTTCATTCCGTGCATCATCGTGTGTCCCACAGCTCGTCAACGCTCGTGTAAACTACGCATAAGTTAATGATATTTGAATAGCGAAGCATGGCCACCTTTGACAAACTAAGACCCCAGATGAAAATAATAAACTATCTTTATAATCTAATACAATGTTTATCATTATCCCTTTTTAAAAGGAATTAGGTTAAATTTTATTTGCATACCGTGATATTTTCTTTGATTTTATCATGTAATTATTGTGTTCGAATAAGCGTCCAAAAAAAATAAGAATAAAATATACCATTCTATAAGAATATGTAATTTTAAAAATATTATTGTTTCTGCTATATAAGACAAAAAATGAAGGCATTGATAGTATTACATACATATTTTCTCTTATTTTTATTGGACTTTTGAGATGTATCTTTTATAAAAGTCTCTAAAATTCTAATGTTTTTATAAAAAAAATTGAATATTAAAATATTCAAAACTAAATTAAAAAATATATATTTAGCAATAAAAATATTAATAATGATAGCAAGATAACAATTCTATAGAATTATTTAGTGTATATAAAAGATAAATAAAAATAAAATCAATTAATATGATATCCATCACAAATATTATGCACACTATAATAGTTCATGCATACAAAGAATGAAAGCATTATGTAGATAAAGAATAAGGAATCAATAATTGAAATAACACACAATAGTCCAAATGGAACAACATAGTATCATAGTTATACATAAAAAGTAATAATTAAAATATTGCAATAGAAGTCTCAAAGGAGAACCTAGTACTCCGTACATTGAAGAATTTAAAAACAAGCCTATGAAAGATGTTGGTAACAATGGCAGAACAATAATAAAATGATGAGTTGCTTTTGCTTTTACAAAGTCCCACACCGGTGGGTTGCTTTGTTCTTTTTGAGTTTTATACCCTCTTAACCAATGCCTTATTTGAGATAACATTTTGAGATGATTTTGTATGTTACATATGGATTAGACTTCATACCACACACGCACCCCTACCGCTGTTGTCCATCTGGTCTAGTCCAGGATGTGGGTCTTTGATCCGATTATTATTTTATTTTAGCAACAAATTTATTTACAAACTTTGTTTATCAATGCCATTTTTTGTGGAAAGTTGGACTAAGTCTCTCACTTTCCTAATCGTAGAATTGGTCATCTTAGACAAGATCTCAGCTAGTGGTAACCATTTCTTTTTCTTTGATTTTTAGCCTATCTAATTGGGGTATAAACAAGTTTTTTGAAGCATAATAGATCACTGCTTCAAGAGTTTCTCTCTTTATTCACATCTAAAATTCTGGGCATTGTTCATATGATTTCCATAGCTTCCAATTCTGATTGCAAGTAACAGAGGCTCGTTGTGTAACCTTGGAGGTAAGATGGTGTGATGATTGCACCACAGTCCAGCCAAAATATTGCTTCAAAGTATCAGTTACAATTCGCGGTAAAACAATTCGCTAAGCATTTATTACATTCTATTTTGATTTGGCTTACCATAATTTATTCCGCAACTACATAATATACGTTTGTTTGCTATTGAAATTTTTAGCATGCATTTTGAAGTGATACTCTTAGTAGTATACATTTGTTTGCTTTACTGCTTTTGTTCACTAATTCTTTTGTTATTACTATCTTCGAGTTTTCTGATGGTGCTTTATTCTATAATATTGCAATGTCAGTTTGTTTGGGTTTAAGATACAGTATTCCATTTTTTTTTGGATTTCTATTCACATTGATTTGCAGTACTCAAGACTTATAACTATTTTACTACACTAATGAAGGGTTTGTCCAGTAGTGTGATGTTTTGTTTGGTGCTCTACAACTCACACACATCAGTAATTCAAATATTTTTTATCATTGAAATTTCATTTATTTTTGGTTTCTCTTGCTACGATGCTTGTAAAATTGTGCTTGGTATTTTGTGCTTTGAATCCATTCTTATATTCAACATTACATATTGGTTTGATTTTATTTGTGCTATAGTTCTTCACTACTTAAGTATTTTGGTGATTCAATATTTTCCTATAGTGATTCGGTTTCTTGCTGCTAGTTTCTTTTCAAGTGTTATTATATTCACACATTTTATTACTATCGAGTTGATATGGTTGTTAGCATTCCAAGGGTGATTCCAGATATGTCCGATTTTGATCCACCATACATCACAAATTACTGTATATGGTCACAAAGGATGATATTATTTGAAGCATAGGAGGTAGGCTATATATCGCACTTGGATCCACCAGTAGAGAAGGGTGATGATGTAGTTCCTGTCAATTAATCCACTACTCCACTTCTTGCTTCTATGAATAAATATGTGACAGATGCTAAAAAAAAGTATGATAAGGATAGAAAGACGGTTCGAGATCACTTGTTGTCTCACATGAAAAAAAATCTTTTTGATATGTTCTTCAACGTTAAATCCTTGAAGGATATTTAGGTGTAATACCCCACATTTTTATAAATAGTTAAATGCGAAATTATGCCAATTTTGGGACTTTGATTTTGATATAATGTTGTGATTTGCTTTGGGACAAACTTTGATTTAAAATCATGTTGAAAAATGAAGTTTATTGAGTTTTGCATGCAAACCCATCAACTAGTACAACGAATCAATCGACTGATTTTTTATTTTAGCAAATTTGGGGTTCTCTACTAAACCAATTGACAGGTTGGGGAGAAAACAATCAACTGGTGGAAAAATAGTTGATTGGTAGACCCAAACGCATCGACTAATTTGTTGAGCTTGTGCAACACCCCAAAATTCACTACTTTTTTTTTAAAACGAAGAATTACAATAGAAATATTTAAATTAAAACCTGTAAATTCTGGGGATGTTACCGCCACACTTAGTACCAAACCGATTCTCTCCGACTGTTTCAGTACCAAGTGCTAAGGCTAAAGAAAATAAATAATCAATTATAAATCAATACAATCCAAATTCTAAATAAGCATTAAACAATTGTAAAACAAAAATCAGAGTACGCATAAGGAATTATTATTCATTTCTAAAAGAGAAATAAGCTTATAACCGATGAAATGTTCATTTAAAATACTCTATCGAGTAATGAATCATAAAGTGGTAAATACTATACCAAGGAAATAACACAAGGAGTTAAATCGCATAAAGAAGGAATACGGCCACAACACTCTCGAACTTGAGCCAAAACATGCTCAACACATAGCCCTGACTAATGTCTCGCCCACCTGCACAAAGTCAAAAGGGCATACTACTCGTGGGAATGAGCAGCACCCATGACAAGGGTGATTAGTACGCTACGTACTGAGTAAGGTAACCGAGCACTAAGGCCAACACATAAGCACATAATCCATGCATAATAATAAAAGGGCATAATTCAACATAACAACATAAAGGCATATGAACAATTCAGGTAAAAGTACGAAGGCCCATTTATAGTCCGGATTAATTACTTAATTAATCTTTAATCATAACTCATTTCACACCATACTTTTTATCAAATCCATGCGAGTGCAGGAACACCCCACTATTATAACCGGTGGGCCGGTCACACATAGAGCATCATGCCCTAACCACTATTATAACTGGTGGATCGATGACAAATAGGGTCAAACCCTAACCACTATTATAACCGGTGAATCGGTCACATATAGGGTAAAAGCCCTAACGACTATTTCTAACCTGTGGATCGGTTCGGTTCCTGCTCGCATAGTGTTCCACTGTAAGTAATTAATGTCTTTTATTTGCCTTAGCAAAACTCTGGTTTATTTTTATTAAGATCGGGACCCCCCCACTATTATAACCAGCGGGCTGGTTGCATATAGGATATCATATCCTAACCACTATTTTAACCGGTGGATCGGTCACATATAGGGTAAAACCCTAACCACTATTATTATCGGTGGATCAGTCGCATATAGGGTAAAACCCTAACCACTATTCCTGATCGGTGGATCGCCTGGTCCCATCTCAATATCTTCCACTTTAAGTTATTAATATCTTAAATGTCTTATTCAAAAGCTTTCACCCTAGACATGCATGAATCATTCCCTTTACACTTCACACATCACAAATCATAAAATTCCACAATCATAATTACACTTTAATCACCATTTACACATGATACAACAAAAACCCTAAGCAACCACACTAAACCCTAATTAACCACAACAAACCATAGTTAACCACTCCAAACCCTATTTAACCATAACAACCATAATTAGCCATTTCAAACCTTAGTTAGCCACAACAAACCACAATTAGCCACTCCAAACCCTAGCTCCGTCTCCTATGTACCCAGATAATTTAACCACCCAAACAACGCTTACATTACCTTCCTTACATCCCAAATCAACTTTTCATACGTAAATTTTACTCCCATGCAGACTTTACACATCCCATGCAACCATTTGAACTTTTCCTGCAAACCCTAAATTCCATGCAATCATTAACTCCTATGCAAAACCCTAACTCCACCATGCAACCCTAATACCACCACACAACCATTAATACCACCATGCAACCATTAATACCACCATGCAAACCCTAATACCACCATGCAAAACCCAAGATTTTGTCATACCAAAACCCTAAATTCAATCCACACAAAATCAAAGATTCATCCATACCATACCCTAGAATAGATCATCTCATACAAAACCATCGATTAGATTCTTCCATGCAAAACTATAAATTAGATTCTCCTATATAAAACCATAAATTATATTCTCCCACACAAAACCATAAATTAGATTCTCCCAAATAGAACCATAAATTATATTCTCCCACACAAAACATAAATTAGATTCCCCCATATAAAATCATAAATTATATCTCCCATATAACACCATAAATTGGATTCTCCCATACCAAACCATAAATAAGTTTCCCTCATATAAAACCATAAATTATATTCTCCCACACAAAATCATAAAAATCATAAATCAAATTCTCCCACACAAAACTCTAAAATTCTCCATTTTATCCTTCCACTCATGAATAATTAAAATAATTAGGTCAACTCACCTCCCTTAGTCAACCTCTTTCCCCATTCTCCTTTTTCATCCTTTCTCCCATACAAACCACGTCAACATCCTCACATGCATGTCTTACACGGTCACAACACACATATCATCACATATACAATATTTCATCACATATAGTACACATGCCATATAAAACATACTTTAACTCCATGTTATACCACACACGAAATAATTAATAATGATAAACGTAGAATACATAGCATGCAAAGCACATAATGCATATAAGAAAACAAAAGGCCTTAGCACCCCTTACATGAAACGACACTGATCTTGGAGCACGCTCCTATGCCTCTTTAGGGCTTTGACTGGTCTCACCTATTATGAAGGAAAAACTAAAATTAGACTCCCTCCTATCAAAAATACTACTAATCACTAAATTAATATAAGACTAGGATTTTGATAAAATATTAAAATAATAATAGCAAAAATACCAAAAATAATATCAATATTAATAATAATAAGGCTAATAAAAATAGTAACAATAATAATAAAAAAGACATTACTCAAAAACATAATGAAATAAGGGCTTCAACCCTTTTACTAAAATACTACTACTAATAATAATATTAGTAAAATAAATAACCAAATTTAGTAATAATAATAGTGATGAAATAATAATAATAATAATAATAATAGCAAAACTAATAGTAAAGTAGTTGTAATATTAATAATGGAATAATAATAGTAGTAATTCGAAATAGTAAAAATAAAAATAATTATAGTTATAATAATATTAACA
Organism: Tamarix austromongolica; assembly: GCA_039764185.1. Taxonomy (NCBI): domain Eukaryota; kingdom Viridiplantae; phylum Streptophyta; class Magnoliopsida; order Caryophyllales; family Tamaricaceae; genus Tamarix; species Tamarix austromongolica. The sequence continues at coordinate 18,841,325 of CM077813.1, read as the reverse complement.
TATTAATATTAATAATAGTAATAATAGAAATAATAAGAAGAATAATAATAAAACCGAATTAAAAACACAATAGGGCTTCAGCCCTCAACATAAATAATAATAAAAACATTAATACTACTAATAATAATAATACATATTTGAAATAATAATAATAATAATAATAATAATAATAATAATAATAATAATAATAATAATAATAATAATAATAGTATTTATATGCAAATAATTGAAATAAAATAATCTAAGGGTTATAAAAATAGGAAAAATGGCTGAGAGGGTCTAGGGTTCAACCTTAGACTGGCAGGGATAGGCGACACTAGCGGTGGTGCATGGTGGCGGCGATGAAGGTCGGAAAAAGAGAAGAAAAGGGTAAAAGTTGAATGTTGGAAAAAAGATAGGGAGAATTAAGGTGGGAGTAGAGGTGTTTAGAGTTTACCAGGAGGAGAGGAACAAAATAAGGGAGGCGGTGTAGCCAAAGGTGGCGGCGCACGGAGGCGGTGGTGGCGGCCGAAGGGGAGAGAAGAAGAAAGAGAGAGGAGGAGAGGGAGAAAGAGGAAAAGAGAGGTAGGGGAAGGTAGAGGAGGGTCTGAAGAATAATTTGGGAGGTGAAAGAAGTAGAGGAAGCGGCATAAGGGGTGGCGCAAAGGGTGGTGGAGGCAGAAAACGGGGTTGATCGGGAAGGCTACTTCGCATAGATGGGGTGGCTCATGCAAGAAAAATCGAGGGAGATGATGATTTGGTTAGCTAGAAGGCGGTGTAGGGATGAGTTTGGTGTCCATAAGTGATGGCGAAGTTAGCTGGAGGTGGCGAATGAGGCATCTAAAGGGGCGTGTGGAGAAAAGGAAAATATTCTAGGTGGGGAAATCAAAGCTTGATACATGGCTGTGTAAGGGGGTATTTATAGATTTTAGAAGGGAGATTAGGGTTCTGTGGGTCAGATACGGGCTAAGGTGGGTAGGGTTCCGATCGCCGGTAGCGAGGTTGGCCGGTGGTAACAATTTTCGGGGGAGGGGAATGCGTAGGGAAAAAGGGAGGAAAACGCGCGAGAAAAGGGGAGATGATTGGGTCTGTGTGGTTGCCGAATCAGGAGGGAGAGATTGGAAGGAAAACCGCCGGTCAAAACGACCGTAACCGGGGCGAAAAACTAGGGGGTGAGGCAGCGGAGTTGCAGGCTGGTGGCGTTGAGGAAGAAGAAGGAAGGAGATGGGGGTTGGACCAGTCGGTCTAGGGGGAAAGAAAAGAAAGAAGGGGAATCGGGCAGTCGGCGCTAGGTGAAGGGTGATTAAATGAAACGCAAAGTTTCAATGGGAAAGGAATCAAAATGTGGCGTGACAAGGGACGAGCGAAAGGCGACGGGCGCGGGCTGGGCCATGTTGAAGAAGGAAGGAGGGAGGGGATTGGGTCACGGGAGAGGCAGCCCAAACGGGGAAAAAGGAGAGGAAAAAGAAAAAAGAAGAAAAGAAAGAAAAATAAAGAAGGAAAAAGAAAAGGGAAAAGGGAAAAATAATTAGTTTTGGTATTTAAATTAATTAAAATATTTGGGATATTTAAAAATAATAATATTTAAATAATATAATATTTAAATCCCTTTTTAGGCTAAATTAGGATTTTAAAAAGATTTTTCATAAATTTTATTTTAATTAGCAAAACACCCTAAATTTCTCCAATTAAATTATTTATAAAATAAATATTAATTTAGAACTATTTCCTTTTTCTTATTTTAAATAAAATAATTTATTTAAGTAATTTCTAAAATAAAATCCTTAATTAGCTAAAACACTAAAACTTTTCTGATAAAAAATTATTTATTGTTTTCTTCTTAATAGTCCTAATTAATTTCCTTTTATAAAAATAATTTATTTAATTAATTTTCATGATAAAACCTAATTTAAATATAATATTTAAAATTAAAAATTTTGGGGTATTTCAGCTTGTCATGTTTTTTGAGCTCAATTTTTCTAAAAAAATCCTTTACAATAAAATGGAACCTTACCAACCTATGCCAATTTCCCCCCTAAGAGATTCCTATCCATTTTCATGATGAATTTATCCCAAAATATTTTCTCGAATTGATGTGGATGTCAATTGGGACAATTGAGGAGGAGAGATGACCTTAGCATTATCTTCTTCCTCCTCTCTCCTTTGCATGATTTTGAGATCGAATGCTTCAATCTCAAGCACGACCTTGAGTAGCTAGAAGATTCCTTCCACCCTGACCTTCCATTACTCCATTTGTGAATGTTAATTCTAGTCTAATTGACCTACATTCTCTAGAGACACCATTTGAGATTTGGAGAATAGGTCACCAAATCTTAGAAAAAATCCATTCCATCTATCCAAATTCAAACGGTCAATGGTAGGGTTTCGAGTTGATTCCCATACCCTCAATATTTCCATTTGATTGGTTGGCTATAAATAACCCTAATCATCCCTGCTATGCACCTTTTTTTCAACCATACAATCCTCTAATTATTGTATTCACTTTCCTTCCCTCCACACTTTGAGACTTACCAATCTATTTTTGCACACTCTTTTGATCCTCTCTGTAGCTCTCTCTTATTTTAATTATTAAGCAAGGAAAAGTTAGATTTTGGAAAAAAGGTTAAGTAGCCCAATCGAGCTTTCCCCTATTTTTTTCTCAAGTGGTATGATCTTATTGTTTTTCTATTTTTAAGTTTAAAATTTAATACGGTTTTGGTATAATGTATGATTTTGAGATTTTTCTTTAAATTTTTTTAAAAGTAGAGATTTTCCCACAATTGGATTTTCTAATTTTAAGGGAATTTTGCCTGCATCAAGTTAGTTATTCTTACTTCTAAAATATTTAGTAAGTATTCCTCCATGTTAGGTATTACCATTAGTTGATTTCTCCATGTTGGCATGAAAGAATATAGTCGTATATGTGATTTGGATTATTAGATGACATGATTTGAATGAAAAGCATGAAATTGGGTAAAAATAGGATATGATGATTCTATATAGAGAAGTGCATGTTAATCGAGTTAGAAATATTTTAAAATATGTTGATACTTGTTTTAATGTTAAGAATGATTTATATGCAAGAATTTGCATGAAAATTTATGACTTGGTGTATTGTTAGGGAAAACTGATCAACCGGTTAGGTTAAACTGATTGACCGATTCCTAAAACAGTTGACTAGTTGACCTAAACCATCGACTAGTAAGCCTAAAGAGACAATGTCTTTCTCTCTGTTTAAACCCATTGACTAGTTTAGCAAAATCGATCTATTGGTCTATGAACAATTGGTTGGTTTTCCCAAACCTATCGTCTGGTTTGTGGAAAGCATGGTTTGGTTAATTCAAATCGATTGACTAGTCAACCCAAATTGATGGACTGGTTGGTGCAACCGATCAACTGGTTGGGCTAGACCAATCAAGTGGTTTGTATAATTTTCTTCTTTTTGGTTCAGTTATACTTTGAGGTTATTTTTGGGACTATACCATGATTATTAATGGGATAAAATACAGATTTTATCATGGATTATTATCCTAATGAAAGGATTAAAATAGATCATAATTTATGGTATACTCTATGAGTAATGTAAGGGCTAAATGGGTATTTTACTTATAATAAGTAACGATATTGAGGAAAGAGTAATGAAAATCAATATGGGATTGACTTAAATAAGATGGTAGATATGAATAATATTGGCCAAGAATAAATGGAAAACCTACATGGTTGGAAAAATGAAAATAAAAGGATTGCTATGGATTAACATGGGAAATTACCTTTCTTGCTTTGTGTGGGCCTTGTATGATCCTCCATCTCTATGAATAAAATACTAGTCACGCAAAGTAAAATAAATTTGAGTTGAGTATGTGTATGGGTTATCTGATCCTCAATTAGCTACCAGGGTTAGTCTGTATTCGAAAAATTTTGGTGCCTTCAGGTGGCATACTGAGAGGTCCCGATGTCTTACCTACTCTAGGCATTAATGATGTACTAGGGGGTATCGATACTAAAGGGTCTAATTATCTAGGTGGTTGGATTCGGCCCGAACTTATGTTCATTTTGGTTATTGGCTTTAGCCTGAACATATGTAGACTTAGTGATTGGCTTCTGCCTAGACTTTATGTCCCTTATTTGGATAGGCTTCCATGGGATGGTGCACAACCCATTGCTTGATGATAATAAAATATGGTTGGTAAATATTGGTTGATTACTTATGAATGATGACCAAGTGAATGATTAATTATTTTTTAAGTAATGGAATTTATGTTATGATTAACAAAAATGAATAAAAGCTGGTTGTACACCTGGCTAATGGGTGAAATGACTAATTGGTTATCGGGTGAAATATTTATTGAATGATTAACCTATCTCATATATGGATAAGTAAATAGTATAACTTAAGGAATTAGATAATTGGAAATAAACCCTAGAGGTTTCTTGGATGCTCTTTACTATTACTTATGTAAGTGCTTGTGTGTGAAGGTTGTGAATCTAAGCATGATGTACTCTTCTTGTTGGAATTATGCATGATACCATGCACTTGTGTTACATTATGATGCCCGTTATACTTTATGTTTATGTATGATAAATTGGTATACTTGTGTTACATTGATGGAGCAACTTAATTTACTCAGTACGTAGCATACTGATGTGCTCCTTTATTTGGTCACATGCTCATTCCCACGAGTAAAGGACTATGTACAGGCCTTTAGGGATGGCCATTAAGGGCCTACCTCAGTTGAGTTAGGGCTTGAGAGCAAAGAAATTCTGAAGGTTTTGGTGGGGTCCGTGGTGGACCAAGGTTTTAAGTTGGGTGTCATACCGTAATTCAATTTACTATAGCCCTATACTTTATCTACATGTATTATGTGATGATTTAGTTCAAACCTGGTAGAGTCCTTTGACGTACACACTCTTACAATCATTTACTTAAATTATCATGAAATTGATATTCTGTGCACTCTATGTTTTAAGTGTTTAGATTGGTTTAGCCTTATATCTGATATGAGGCAAGCGGTAGATGTCTATTTTGTGTCAGGTATGGCGGTAATACCCCAATTTTCCAAGATATTTTCTACTTTCAAAAATTTTTTAATAAAATTTTCTGGTAGTAAAAATTAGGGGTGTTATATTGGGAGACCCTGAAGAACAAGTATGGTTCAGATGAAGTTAGAAGGAAGAAGTATATTGTTCGGAATCTACTGAATTTTAAAATGGTTGATGACAACCTAGTGATGAATCAAGTACATGATTATGAGCTTCTCGTTGCCGAATTCTTGATTAGCGAATAAAAATATGTGAAACATTCCAGGCTAACATGTTGATAGAGAAATTTACACCATCTTGGAATGACTTCAAGAACCATTTGAATCACAATAAGAGAGATTTGACACTATCGGAGCTCATCAATCATATAAAGATAAAGGAGAAAAACCACCTCAAGGACAACTGCATATTTTATTCATCTAAGTTAGTCACTACAAATGTTGTTGAGTTTGGTGCTATTAAGGACCGGCACAAGGGTAAAGGAAACATACTCCAAAACAAATTTTAGTAGAAGAATCAATAAAATTTCAAGAAAGGAAAAAATATTCAAATGAAGAAGATTACTTGCTATGTCTGTGGGAAGACAAGTCAAAAGGCCTATTAGTGCTACAAAAGTTAAGGTAAGCAAAAATAGAACCAGACTCAGAAGGCTATTGCACATGCCAATATTTCTAAGATCAAGGAGGTTATAGTTATTGTGGTGATGGAAGCAAATTTGGTCGACAACAAGATATATTGGGTTTTGGACATCAACACTTCCAAGCATTTGTGTGCTAATAGAGATATCTTCCATTAGTTCAAAGATACCGTTGATGGGGAGCATGTCTTCATGGGAAAATCTATCACTACTAGAGTTTTGGGCAAAAGAAATGTTCTTTGAAAATGAAATTATGGCAAAACTTTATCTTTGAGTTATGTTCTCTATGTGCCCTCTTTGCATAGAAACCTTATTTTAGGCAGTTTACTTAATAAGGCTAGATTAAAACTAGTTTTTGAGTGTGATAATGTCGTGTTGACTAAGAATGAAAACTTTGTGGGAAAGGGATACTTAGCTAATGGACTGTTTATCTTAAATGTTTTTTCTACTCCTATTAATGAAATAGGTTCTACATTTATTTATATCGTTAGATCTCTTTCTCTATGGCATTCTAGGCTAGGGCATGTAAATATGGCTTCCATAGATAAACTAAAATGAATAAACCTAATTAATGTGTTGGAAAATAATGATTATGAGAATTTTTTGGTTTATGTGGAAGCCTAATATGCTAAAAATCCTTTTAAACCACTTACAATGAGATCAATAGAACCGCTTGAATTAATTCACTTAGACTTAGCAGATTTTAAGAACATCAGGAGTACAGGAGGTAAATGATACTATGTGATCTTTATTGATTATTATTTGATATATACTAGAGTTTACCTCATTAGGTCCAAAGATGAGACCGAATTTATGTTTTTAAAATATAAGGCATAAGAAGAAAACCAACTAGACTGAAAGTTTAAGTGGCTTAGGTCTGATTAGGGCAATTAGTATGAAATTAGATTCCTCAAGGATTTCTATGATAAGAATAGTATCTTACATGAGACCAGTGTACCTTATACCCCTAAAAAAATAGAGTAGTTGAAAGAAAAAATAGAACTTTAAAATAAATGATGAATGTTATGTTATTAAGTTGTAGTATGTCTGACCAAATGTGGAGGGGGGTGGTGTTATCCACTTGTTACGTTTTAAATAGAGTCCATTATAAGAAGATGAAAAATACACCCTATGACTTTATATAAATGTTTTGAAACTAACTTGAGGTTTATAATAATGTAGGAGTGTCTGGATAAGGTTGGCTTACCTGATTTTTGAATATTTAATGTGGGAATAAAACTTTTGAATATAGTGCTTCATATAGACTCTTATGTTTAAGTGATAAATTAATTTAGAAATCTAGAAATGTAGATTTTTTGAGAATGTTCCCCAAGAGAAATAATACATATGATATTTATTTTTCTTCTAATGCTTCTTCCGTACCTTTGTCTATGGCTTCTTCAACTTATGTTTTAAATGATAATGTACATGAACCTAGGAGAAATAAAAGATGAAGGCTAGCTTTGGACTTGATTTTGTTACTGCTTTCCTAATTAAAAATGATGATCTTGATAAGATTAATTTAAACTTTGTGTCTACCTATTTGGTTGAGGATGATCCTAAAACATATAGGGAAGTTGTAACATCAATAGATGCTAGTTTCTAGAAATAAGAATTTAAAAATGTGTTGGATTCAATTATGACTAATTAAACATGAAATTTAATTGACTTACATAGAGGATGTAAATCTAAGTGTAAATGGTTATTTAAAAATAAATTGAGAATCGATGGAATTATAGATAAGTTTAAGGCTAGTTTGGTAGTTGTAAGCTATAAAAAAAAATAAAGAGGTTGAAATTTTTTTATACTTATTCTCCTATGAATAAGATTACCACTATACATTATTTAGTTTCCTTGTCTACTATCTATGAAAGTATAGTTCATCAAATGGATATTAAAACTTCATTTTTGAATGGTAACCTTAAGGAAGAATTTTATATGGAGCAGCCCGAGGGCTATGTGGTTGAGGGTTAGGAGAAAAAATTGTGTAGATTAAGATAGTCATTTTATGGCCTTAAAAAAGCTCCTAAACAATGATATAAAAAATTGACCAAACTTTAGTGAGCGATGGTTGTATGGTAAATGGATTTTTTTTCTTGTTGTAACACCCCAAGTCGATACGATCATGTGGGGTTACTTGGAGCAATTTTGGATTGATTGGTTGGCTCCACAAATCAACGCAATTCCTTTCTACATAATTTTCCCCCAATCACATACTTCTTAATAAATATTTAAAAAATTTATAAAACTTCCCAAGAGGGCCATCCATCCTAAAAATTGCTATACAACCAACACCTTAACTATAGATTTCTTGGGACAAAATCATCAAAAGAATGGCATATCATATTGATATAAGTAGCTAGATCAATCTTTATAAAACTTTTCTTAATTTGAAAGATCTAGGGGAAGCTTATGTAATTTTTGATATTAAAATGAGAAAAAATAAGAATTGATTTTACTTGAGTTAGTAATACTATGTTGATAAGATATTAGAAAAGTTTGATTATCATGATGAATTACCTACAAAATCTATCTATGATCCCAGCATTCATTTGTAAAAGAACCAAGGTTCTAGTGTTTCTCAAGAATAATATGCTAAAATCATAGGCAATGTGATGTTCCTCATAAATTACATGAATTGTACTAGACCTGACATTGCATATGCTGTGAGTTAGCTAAGTCAATATACTCACAACCCAAATAGAGATCATTGGACTGCAATTTTTATTTACATAGATACCTTTAAGGTACTAAGGATTGGTATTTTCATTTTTGTAATTTCCTATAGCTCTAGAAGGATTTAATGATGTAAATTAGATTTAAGATAAAGATGAGGTCAGTTCCACCTGTGGATATGCTTTCACACTAGGAGGAGTTGTGTCATGGAAGTCTGCTAATTAATATTATATTTGATGCAAGCCAAGGAGCTGGACTTGTTAATCATACACTTGGGGATGATGCAAATCCTTCACAAGACCCTTTATCGCTTCCAAGTGGTCTAATTACAAGACTTAGAGCCAAACATTTTAAGGAAGAAATAAATGCTCTAATCCAAGAGATTTGGGCTGATTCTAAATAGATCAAGATGGGCTCAAATAATAATCAAGACTTAGTCAACATCACCAAATAAATTTAAGAGACTAATATTCATGCAAAAACATTTCCAACATGATCTAACCATCAAAAGGCATGAATTTGATGAGTTTCAAGATATTAAATAGAGGATTAAAGCATGATCTTGATAGGTTATGTTAAATACATTAAAATTAGTCATTTAGGTATTTATGGTTGCCTTTAGAAGTCCAAGAGGCCTACATTACATGGAAACTTGTTTATTTTTTTTTGTTTGTGGTATTTTAAAGCTTTAATTATAACTTTTCCTATTCTAGGAGGGTGTTTTAAAGCTTTAGTTATGACTTTTTGTATTCTAGCTTTAGTTATGACTTTTCCTATTCTAGGAGAGTGTTTTAAAGCTTTAGTTATGAATTTTCCTATTCTAGCTTTAGTTATGACTTTTTCTATTCTAGGAGGGTATTTTAAAGCTTTATTTGTGACTTTTCCTATTCTTAGAGGGTTGTTCCAAGTATATATATATGGGTATTTCGATATGAATAAGGATATACAATGTTTTAAGAAATTATCATATTTGTGAGGTTTTGTTTTTCTTTTCGTTCTTAAAAGAACATGTAGAACTTATCAAGTTAATCTTGTGGCGTTCAAACAACCAAACTTATCACACTGATTGTTGATAGGTTCTCATATTTTCTAGGTGTGGCATTTCAATCCTTCGTAGTATTGGTTTTCATCTTGTTAGGTATTGGGTTTCATCATAATTGTTGATGGAGTTCATATCATTTAGTATCAGAGCTTTGGTTCTAAGACAAGTTTGATTATATTTCATTTTTGTTTATCTTTTATATACTGGTACCTCTTATAGAAAAAAAGAAAGAAAAAACGAAGTTCCACTTGTGGATATGCTTTCACACTAGGAGGAGTTGTATTATGGAATTCTACTAAGTAATATTATATTGCTCAATCTATGATAGATTCTGAGTTTATTTTCCTTGAGTTAGCTAGTCAAGAGATAGAATGGTTGAAAACACTATTGGCTGTTGTACCATTGTGGAGGAAACCAAATGTGCCAGTTTTATTTTATTATGATTCACAGATAGCTATTAGTGTTGTCAAGAACAATGTATATAATAGTTAAAGGATACTATATGAGCGGTTAGGTTTGTCAAATCAAAGAGAAATCTAGAATATCCTCTTACATAGTGTCTAATGAGGAGAGTAGTCCTATAATCATTAAGGGGGATGACGCTTAAGCCTTTAACTTGAAGAAAGTATGATGGAAACTACTTGTGGTCAAATGAAGGCATATGATTACTCTATTGCACTACATTCCCATCTCTATGGAGAGTTGTAGTGATTTAATTAGAGGTTGAGCTTAGACTCTTAATGAGTTCATAACCTTATTTTTGGGTGGTCCTAGTGAGACTATAACACCCCCAATTTTTGAATTAGGAAACTTCATTTCAAAGACAACACGAATGCATTTGGAAAGAAAAACTAGGGAGGTTACAGCTACATTAATCATAAGAGAGATGTAATTATAACCTAACTCATACCTGATGTATGACAAAACAAAACAACAAACAAAAAGATGCATGCTCACAATATTAACACAACAATACATGATGATAAAATCGAGAAAAATAATATAGATAGAAGGAGTATGAGATTTTACAAATCCAAATACAAGAAATAAAAGTCAAGAGTTTAAAAAATCGAAAGAACAAAAAATTGCCAACTTAGTGGGTAAAACACCTCTAGCTAGTTAACCTAACTCCTAGCGTAACATAAATCTCCAACACCAAGAAATGGATAGCTACTGGCCCATGTCATCACCCTCAGCATACTCTAGTAGAGAGTCATACCACCGTAACTTATCATTTGCTCTCTGGATAAGAAGTTGGATCATCATAGTGACCACATAAGTGTAGTATTAGTACATTGAAGTACTAGTAAAATATACTACCTAAAACATGATAAGACTCATACAATACATCAAAGTCACATAATAACATTGTGATAAGCATACCAATATAAATCGACCCTTAGGCTCATGGTAGTATTTCTATAAGGCATGCTTACTATAATACCCCAAAACCCCAATTTAGGAAATTATGATAAAATAGGGATTTATTGGGAAAATTAATTATATATATTATTTTGTTAAAAAAAGAGGAGTATTTAAGATAAAAAGAGGAAAATAATAAAGAATTTAATTGGGGAAGATTAGAGTATTTTGCTAGTTAAAAATATAATTTAGGAAAAATTACCCAATATATCCTAAATTAATATAAAAAGGAATTTAATTTTATTTTACTAATTTTTATTATTTTTAAATATTCAAAAATGCTAAAATATCCTAAACACCCCAACCAACCTATTTTTCCTTTTTGTTCCTTCTTTTTCTCCTTTTTTCTTTCTTTTTCTCCTCTCCCTGGATTAGGCCTCCCCCCTACATGGCTCGGCCCACTTCTCTTTTATTTTTACCTTCCTCCCTTGCCCATCCGATTCTCTCCCTCTTTTTATTTCTTTTCATTCAGCCAGACCTGTCCTTCCTCCCTTCTCCCTCCATTGCATTGTAGATCAGCCTACAACTTTGCCACCATCCTCCCCTCTGCCACTATACCACCAGAATGCACCTCTCCTCTCTCCCATCCATCCTTTTTCTTTCCCTGTCCAACCCCAACCTGCCATGTACCTCCTTCCTCGCATGCCCCTTCCCCTTTCCTTTATCTCCCTTCAACTACACCCTATAATTTTGTAGGCTCGTACCAGTATGCCACCGCCGACCGGTGAGCCCTGCCTTACCTACTCCCTTGTGCTCTTCCCCCTTTTCTTATCCTCCCTCCATTGGCCTATAAATACCCCCTACTGATCCCATTTGGCCTTCATTACCTTTCTTAGAAACTTTAGCATAATTTTACCACTGCCACTTCAGACGCCTCCTCGACCACTGTTGCGCAACACCGTCACCCAAAACACCACCAAACCCTTCCCTAATTTACCCTCCACCAAACCAAGCCACTCACCACCCTTGGTTTTCCCTCCATAAGCCACCACAACCATGAAAATTTGGTTTCTCGACCTGCCCCTTTGCACCCATTGCCACCCCTCTCACCACCATGAGTTGTCTCCTCCACTACCCAATCAACCTAGTAGGACCTCCTCTACCTTACCCTACCTTCCTTTCGTCCTTTATCCCTCTCCTTCCTTCTCCCTCCTTCTTCACCATCCTCGAACACCACAATCACCACCACCTACACCGCCACCCTTACTGCGCCACCACCACCACTCCAACCCTCTCAACCCCGAGAGTCCACCACCACCACAACCACCATCTCACTCTCTACCTTCCAGCCCTAAAATACCACCTTCTCCAAACCACTACTTCCACCACCACCATCATCGCGTTCCGCCATCGTCACCACCTAGCTACCACCCTCACTGGGTTGGTATAATAGAAGTAAGTATGAATTAATGAAAATGTTAATAAGAGGAAAGTAAACCCTAGTATTTCCCCTCTTAAAGGTGAACCAGGTCCTAACCTTAAGGAGGCATAGGAGCATGCTCCAAGTCCAGTTTCATTTTAGGTAAAGATGTGGTTAAGGCCTAATATGTGTATTATGTGCATTTTATTTTATGTGTGATGATGTATTTGTGTACCTTATGTGATTATGACAATGTACTTGTAGCTCAACGAGGAGCTAAGGTAAGTGTATGTGTTCTCTTTATGGCATGTATAAAATGATAATGTATCATGTGCTTTGGTGCTTATGTGATATAAACCTTTAGGACATGCATTCTAGGAGGATTTAAATATATGGTGTGGTGATGAAAAGATGAAAGGGGTAAACGAGGTGAGTTGACTAGAGAAAAGTAAGAATGACCTAATTACCTCATGACTTATGGGTGGACAAATAAAAGGATAACATGGATAACATAAGGGGTAAAATGAATCTTGCATTATGAATTTAGGGTTTTCATGGGATAGACAGAATTTTCATGGGGATGATCCTTACATGAGAAAATTTGATTTGAGGGTTAAGTAAAGTAAGGGAAGATTTGCTTCGGTGAATGGAGTCTATCAGTGAAAAATAGTACGTAGGTTAGTATAAGAGTGCATGGGGGGACTTGGCTAGGGTTTGGGAGGAAAAACCTAATTGGATGAGATTGTGGAAGGGAGAAATAATAAGTAGGGTTGGAATATGGGGTAAGAGTGGAAGGTTGTCAAATGGAGGGTGAAAGTGTGTTATATGGGAGAGGGGATGGGAAATGAGAGTGATGGAGGGATAACATATGAGAAAAGAGAGGTGCTAGGGTTGAGAGTGACCAACTACTGTTTCGTGGTCACATATGCAAAACGGGAAGTAAAGTGGGATGCTAGGGGGTGAATTGAGTAAGGTGATGAGTTAGGGGCAAAGAAAACATAGGTTGTGTGAGATAGAGGAAGGTTGGGCCATATAGGCCAAATTAGAGTTTTCTAGGGAAAACCCTAGAGAGAGATAGTGAGTTGACTCAGAGATATAGAAAAGTGGGCCTCAACCCACGTACATAAGAGTTAGGTATTCATGGAAAGTAAGGAAAAGGGGAAAATGACATTTGGATGTGCTAGGAGGTGTAGAGGTTCTAAGATATAGGGAGGCCCTTTCAGGAGAATAGGAGCAGACGGATAATGTGAGTGGGTAGTCCAAAGGACATGTATATCTAAGGTGGACATATTTATCAAATAGGAAATGAATAAGATACTAACCATTTAAAGATAAAGATTTTTGAGCCAGGCCTAGAAAGATCCACCGACGAATAATAGTGGCTAGGTGCCTTGTGCCATGGAGACAGTCTCACCGGTGAATAATAGTGGCCAGGTGTGTTCTACCTTAGTTGTTTTTGGGTCCACCATCTATAATAATGGGGGATCCTGGGCTCAAAAAATAAATTTAATGATAATAAACCGTGGAAATATACTATCTACTTACAGTGAAAGACTATAAGAGTCGGGGCCAAACTAGTCCACCGACGAATAATAGTGGCCAGATGCCTTGTGCCCTGGAGACTGTTCCGCCGATGAATAATAGTGGCCAAGTGCGTTCTGTCCTGGGTGTTTTTTGGTCCATCGGTTATAATAGTAGGATTCCCGTACTCGCATGGACTTATAAAGAGCATGGTGTGAAATGGGAATATTGACCAGAGATCTACTAATTAAGTTTAACCGGACTGTTTCACGACCTATATTATCTGTATTTCATATATGGTTTATCTATATAGTTACCTGCTTGTGTTATCTGTATTTCGTGTATGGCCTTAGTTGCATGATTACCTTACTCAGTACTTAGCGTACTGATCACCCATTTCATGGGTGTTGCTTATTCCTAAGAGCAGATACCCTTTCTGTAATACCTCAAAATTTTAAAACCTATAATTTAATAAATAACATTTACTTGGGATGAATTAATTTTTAAATTTATTTAAGTTAATTATTTTGTGGATTTTTGAGCATATAAAAATGGATATGAATATTTAATAAATTAAATTAAGTATTTTGTTATTTTATCATACTCATTTTATTTAAATAATTTTCCAAACCAATATTTTACTATAATTATCCTTTTTTAAACCAATATATTAAATTATAGTAAATTAAATTATCTATCAAAAATATTAAATTCTATTATTCCAAAAATTATTCTATTTTATTTCTCCCCATTTTCCTTTTTATTTCTCCTTTTCCTCCTTTTTTCCTTTTTCTTTCCCTCGGGCCGGCAGGCCTTTAAACACTCCCCCTCGCACTGGGCCACTGGCTAGCCCACTCCCTCCCTTCCTTCTTCCTTCTCCCGCGCATCGCCCTAGTCCACCCCCTTCTTCTTTTCTTTTCTTTCCTTCTTCCCCGGATGGGATAGCCTAGTCCTTCTTTTTTTCTCCCCCTCTCCCTTGCGCACGGGCTGGCCTACTTCCCCCTTCTTTCTCCATTGCCTGACTGGCCTGCCTTCTTCCCCTTTCTTCTTCTTCTTCTTCCCTTCTTCCTAGACTATCGACCACGCCATGTCTACCCTCCTACAACCTGTAACTACCACCAACCACTCCCACTATAGCCTTGATCTCTCCCTTGTCCCTTTCCCTTTCCCTTCCATTTTCAAACCAAACCTAAACTTGCACCACAATCCCACATGCCTTCTTTTTTCCTTACCTCTCCTCGCAACCTACCACTTGCAACCACAACCCTCCAGTCGGCGCCTGCCTCCTCTCCTTCCCCTCTTCCTTTCATTCTCCTCATCACTTGCCCTTCTACTCATTTTTCAACTACCTTGAGCCCCTCAACCCCTGCAGAACGCTCTCCACTTTCCTTCCTTTCCATACTTCCATATTGCGTTGCCGTCAATCCTCGCCCTTATTGCCTAAATGACCACCCACACCACTTCCTACCACCCCTACTACCTCCATACACCACAAAGCTACCCCTAAAAGCCCCTTGTAACCACCCTTCTTCTTTTTCTTCCCCCCTTTTCAGCCTCCACCCTACACCACCATCATCCACCACCATTCTGCCTCTTCCGCCGCCACTAAGGCCACCAATCCACCTCTGGAACCTTCCTTACCACTCCCTTGCCTCCCTTGGTTGAAACCCAGCCATGCAACCCCTCCTTTTCCTTCTTCTTTTACCTTCCTTCTTCTCTTATGCCACCCTTGCATCCAACTTTGCAACCCTGTAATCACTGCCTATAATACCCTAAAATTTTAACTAAACCTAATCTTGAGTAATTAATATCAAAACCTAATTCTAACATCGAGAATTTATTTTTCTTCTTTACGCTAATTTCCTAATTATAAATCTTAGCCTAATTCTAATTTTTATTTCGGGTTATTAATATTTTTCCTAACCTAAATCTAATCCCGGATAATTATCTAACCAAAACCGAAACATAAATCTAAATCTAAACCCCCACATTTGATTTTTCCTTTTCCTTTTTCCTTCCCCTCTTAATATCTTATTTAATTGTTATTTTTTTCTCTCCATGCCAATCACTTTACCATCCCTCTGCTAAACATACCCCTAGCCCATCAATTCCCAACTCTAGCGGTTATGGGTAAGGGTTTGAAATTTTACTTGATCATAGCCTCCCTCTTCCTCTCTATCTGTGTAAATAAATAAATAAATATATATATATATATATATACATACATATACATATACCTCATTTAATACACTAAAAAATACCTCTTTTGTCCTCCAATTTTCTATCAAAAATATCAGCCCAAACACATTCCTTATCACCCCTCTTTACCGTCACCAAAACCGCCCAAAAACACCCTCAAAAACTCACCTTCGAGAACCATTGTCACACCTCATCCACCAAAATTGGTCTTATTATGTTATTGTTATTATAATATTAAAATGCAGGTTGTTGATGATATGATATATTAATATGAATTATATGATAGGAAGGAAGTGAGAATAATGAAAGATATGTTGATACGATGATATTATTCTAGGATGTATTTTTATGGATGAGTATAAATTGTGGGAGAGTAGTATGAGACTAATAAATTATTATAAGTAGGAAATAATTATATTTAAGATTTATTTTGGTAAAAGGAGGATTTGAAAATAATGATATTGAGGATATGAGATTTTTGTAAAATAAGGGCTATCAACTATTTTTAAGGGCATTTTTGTCAATACATGTTAATATAGAAATTTTGTTATTTTGAAATTTTATATCGATTGAAATATGCTAATAATATCATGTGAAGTGTTTGGGAGTGATTATGAAGGTCATAAGTTGTTCAGATGAGAAAATAGCCTAATTTGGGAATAGTAGACTAAAAACGGTAATGTTATTATCACATATGTAAAATTTTATATTTAGGCCACGAATTCTGGATATATTTTTAATATGGGTATTTTAATGATGTATATTTAATTTGGTAATTATATGAGCCTTATGGGAGAAGTTATGACCTACTTGTGAAATTAAGGTTTTGGGAGCCTTATAAATAGAAACTTTTGAGATATGACTATTATTTCATATGTAAGACGTGGGATTTAGATCTCAAAATTTGGTTATGTTGATGATACTATTATTTGAGGAACATATACTAAATTTTGTGGATAAATGATCAATATATGGGAAGTTATGCTTAAATTATGTATTTAGGGTTTTTAGAAAAAATGAGCATCTTAATCTTTGGGAACAGTCTTTTTATATGTATATTGATGTCTTTCTTGCATTAATTATGCTTCTCACTCATAAACTAATAATGAATAAGACACTAATAATTTAAAGTGAAGGATCACATGAGCCAGACCGAGGTGTTTTATGAATCCGTTCCATCGGCTTAATAATAGTGGTCAGGTGTAGTTTGCCTTGAGTTGCATTAGACCATTCCACCGGTTTAAGAATAGTGGGGCCTAATCTCAACATGAAATATAATAAGATTCTAAGATAATTAACCAATGATTAAGACACCACTCACTTATAGTGAAATATTAAATGAGTTAGGACCGAGGTCTAGGAGTCTGTTCCACCGGCTTAATAATAGTGGCCCAGCACATTATGCTCTGGGAGGTGCTTCATACCATTCAATTGGTTTAAGAATAGTGGCTAGGAGAATTTTTCCTTGGGAGGTGTTTCAGAAAGTTCCATCGGTTTAAGAATAATGAGGTCCCTGAACTCAACATAAATAAAATAATGGGTTATATCATATTTAAATATTCAAAATCCAGACTAGTAATTACCTTGTGTTAATTTTTGTATCTTGTATGTATAGTACTTTTTTGCTATGAATGTATGTAATGATATGTTTTTTTTGTTGTTTTGACTGTACTGTTACCTTACTCAGTATGTAGCGTATTGATTATCCTTTTTATGGATACTATTCATTCCCATGAGCTGATGGCCCTGATGGTTTTATGTAGGTCTTTGAGAACCCTGTTGATGATTTCGCTGCTTTTGATGCATTATGTGGGGGAAACATGACTTTTATCTGTACTAGGTGTTTGGGCAAAAAGTTATGTTATCCAAATGATATTTTTATCCAGATACCCTTTTTGGACTCTTTGATCCATGGTATCCCTTTGTAGTATTTTTTTTATAATCCGGAGGTAATCTCCAAATTCGTATTAGGTATGATGAAACTTATCTCGTTTTCAATTTTATCCTGTTAAGTATTTTAAATTATTTAGCCTTGTGATTGACATAAGGTTGGGATGGTAAGCCTGACTTATGTCAATTATAGCAGTAACACTTGATTATTTTAAGTATGCTTCCACTGTAAAAAAAAAAATTTTGTAGTAAATCTTGAGGTGTTACAAGTTGGTATTAGATCTTTAGTTTTGATTACCGTGTTTGTTCTCAACAAAATTGGTTTTCAAATGATCCCTTATCTAATTTTATTGGTCTATTTCATATTTTCCAAAAAAAAACCTAATTTTTTGAAACCCCAATTAACTTGTGAGGAATCAAGATTAGGTAGCTTAGGTGGCCTTTGGTTGTGATTATGTCCGGTATGTGTTAGTTAGCTAGGAATATTTTTCCTAACATATTTTTTGTCTTATATCTAATCCTTCATGGCACTTTATGGTTCACGTCAGTTGTCTAGAGGAGGCTTTTGAAGCGTTCATCAAGTTCTTTAGGCGTCCACCGCCGCCTCCACCTTAGCCTCAGCCGTCGCCGCCACCTTTACATGATCCATAAGAGGGTATTGGGGAAGTTTGACTTCGGAGGGTTATGGGACATCACCTACTGCTCTACCCAGGTGAAAAGGACTCAGTTATCCTAGAGGGATGGATTTGGGATATGGATAAGACATATAAGGCCTTGGATTGTCCATTTGCTTGGAAGGCGAGCATTGCAACCTACGTTCTCTGTAGAGCCGCTCACACCTAATGGATCGACCGTCGCGTGTAGGGAGGATCGCCAATGTCCAGGGAGGACTTCAAGATGAAAATCCGCACTAAGTTCTACCTTGAGAGTCTTAAGAAGGACAAGTTGAAGGAGTTCATGCAATTGACTTAGGGAGGCATGCCAATAAGACAGTTCCACGCTAGGTTCATGGAGCTTTTGATGTTCACACCGGGATAATAGCCAATGAGTTGATGACGGTGTACCAATTTGAATAAGGGTTCCATTTTAGTATCCGCAGGATTATGGGTTCTATGGTTTTCTAGGACTTAGCCACGTAGTATAAGCGGGCATGTGTCGTCACTACCATGGTATAGGAGTAAGCTTCTATTCTAGATAAGAGGAAGTAGGAGATGCAGAGTTTTGGAGGCAGAATCTAATTTTAGGGAGGCGGACCTCCAAGGTTCTAGCAATGAGGTCAGATTTAGTCTTAGGGTAGTTAGATTTGAAACCAGGGCAAGACAGGTGGCTAGAGCAGGCTTGCAGGACCACCGAGAAGCTTCACTTGTCGTTTTTGTGGTCGGAATCACCTGGGACGGAACTATCGGGGCACTCCTTCTCAGTGTCCAGCCTGTGATTAGTAGGGCCACCTGTCTTTTGAGTGCCAACAATAGTTGTAACACTCGAAAAGTTTATTAACCTAATCTCGCATCATTAGCCCTAATTTGACTCTAATATCAAGAAATCTTATTGTTAACCTTAACCAAATTTCTTTATCCCGAAACTTTAACTGAAAGTAGAAACCTTGATTCGGATAAATCCAATATTCGTAAACCAAAATTGAAACCCGCTAAAATTTTTGCTAATCAAAATTATTTAGATAATCCCAAAATTTCTAATCTAATCCTATTTCCCTAACATTTCTCTCCTTTTCCTTTTCTTTTCTTCATTTTTATTCCTTTTTCTTATCTCTTCTTCTCTATACTGATATTTTTTTTGGCGTGAGAAGTTTTGCTTCTCCTACACATGCACCCTCCACTTACCTCCCTCATGCCCCTCTCACCATCCCTGCCAGCCCTGCCACTCCCTCGTGCTGCCTCCTTCTTCTTCTTCTTCATCTTTTTCTTCTCTTCTCCTTGTTATCGCCCTGTTTTTTACAGCCCTGCCATCTTTCCACCCTCTTCTTTCTTCTTCTTCTTCTTCCTTCTTATCCTCCCATGTACATTTTCTTCTCCATCATCACCCCTCGTGCCTTTGCCTGAATCCCATCCATCTCAACCCTCACCATCCCCCTATCCGTTTTTTTCTTCTTTCTCCTTCTTCTCAGAAGAATTTTCATCATCATCGTCATTGTCGTCATTTCTCTACCTTTTTCTTCTCCTTAGCATGCCACCTACTAATATAAATACACCTCCAACCCTCCAGTTTATTATCATCTATCAGCTCCCCGACCTTCTCCGATTCTTCTTTCACCTTTCCCCTTCTTCTTCCCCCTTCTTCCCCGTTTTCAACATTCGCACCACCCAATCCACCATCGAGCACCACCCAAGCCACCACCAGCTGCCCTTTAAATGGTGGACCGACCACCAAGGTCGCCCCGACCTTTCCCCTTGCTGTCGCTGGTCGTCGCCACCGACCGCTGCCATTATCCCTTCTATTTCCCTTCGTTCATCGCAGAGTTTTAGAGAGCACAAAAGTCATGCAAACACTCAAATACCTTGCTGCATATCCATGCAACCCTTGCACCATCTAGCCATGCATCTTTTTTTTTTCTCTCAGTCAGTGTTGCATAGTTGCGCAATTCTTACACCTCCTAGCCACGTGTCTTTTCTTCCGTCAACCTATTGTGCATTGTTCCTATACAACCGTGCAACTTTTGCACTGCCTGGCCATGCAACTTCCCATTTTGGCCATGCAACCTTATTTTCACCCCAAATCTTATCCAAAAACCACCAAAATTTAACCATATCTCTACCATACACTCTTCTACACTTCCATACAATTCAACTTTCCATTTAACCCCAATAAATTCCATTTTTATCCTTCTCTACCATAATCTCCCTTTTAATTTTTAACCACCGATCTGAATCATATTTTATCTTGTTTCCATAGGTAATATTCTGGTGATCTCGAAGGAGGTATAGGATTTACATGTATAGAGTTTGGTGTCCTTTTCAGTAAGGATACATGTCATAGCTAGGGTTTTATGTGCTCCATGTATTTTCTTTGTATATGCTTTGTGTTGAGTATGTTGTATGGAATAATTTATTTATGAAAAAGTTATGAAATGATGTTTTTGAGAGTAAGGAAATTATGTAAGTACATGTTTGGGTATAATATAGGATACAAGATATCTATGGAAAACTAAGGATATGTACTTTAGATAATGATTGGAAATGTATATGTTTTGGGTTTTATAAAGTCTTGAGAAAATACGACTATCTTGAATTACCCTGAGGGTATTATGGTTATTGAGGATAATTACATGGGTGTACTTATGTTTAATTGTATGTATTGTGTACTTATATGAGTTTGGCATGACGATATACAATCAACTCTGAATAAGGCACTAATCATCTAAAGTGAAAGATCACTTGGGTAGGGTCGAGGTGTTTATATGGCTTCATTCCACTAGATAATAATAGTGGTTCGGGTGTGTTCTCCCCAAGAGGTGCTCCATTCCGTTCCACCGAATTAGGAGTAGTGGGGCCCCATACTCAGCGTAAATATAAATATACTAATAATTTAAAGTGAAAGACTACGTGAGTCAAGACCAAGTTGTTGAGTCCGTTCTACCAGATAATAATAATGGCTCTGGTGTGTTGTCCCTAAGAGGTACTTTAGACCATTCCACCAGTTTAATAAATAGTGGCTCAAGAGTATTTTACTCTAAGAGGTGCTGGCTCCGTTCCATTGGATAATAATAGTGACTCAAGTGTGTTCCTGAGAGGTGTTTCAGAACATTCCACTGGTTTAAGAATAGTGGGGTCCCTAAACTCAATGTAAATAAAAGATTAGATTATGGTATATCTAATAAAAGACCTAGAATAAGTATTTATCTGGTATTCATTGATTTACACATGTATGAATTGCTTATGAGAATTCTTTTATTATGTGTAACCCTACTTGACTATATTGTTAACTTGCTCAGTACATAGCGTACTGATCATCCGTTTCATGAGTGCTGCTCAATCTAATGAGTTAAAAACCCATATGTTTATATGCAGGTCGATGAGGACCAAGTGGATGATTTCGCAGCTTTTGATGCGATATATATAGAGGAGTAATTCATTCATATCAGGGTTGGGTGTAGAGTCATGTTATTTAGATGATAGTTTTTACCCGAATACCTTTTTGGACTCTTAGTTCCATGGAATCCCTTTTTGTTATATTTTGATATTGTAATCGGAGTTGATCTCCAAACTCTTATTTAATGCTATTAAAAGTTTTCTCATCTCTTTCTAATCATGTTTTAAATGTTCTAATATTTTGCCTTGTGATTGACGTAATGATGGTGGGATAAGCCTTACTTATATCAATTATGGTGGTAACACCCAACTATTTGATTATACTCTTCCACTTAAAATAAAATTTTCTAGTAGTAAATTTGGGGGTGTTATAATAGCAAGGTCAGTTTCAGTAGTAGGGACAAATGGTACCTTAGTAGCAGGCCTATCAGTAGCGACCCTACCAGCCTAAGCAGCAGTAGTAGTGGGTATCTGCCCCAACCAGCATATAATCTAAGGAGTTTTAGGGGAGACCACAGAGGCCTCACCCTTTCCTTTATAAGGGAGGATAGACATAGGGTTCTACAAGGTATCGTGGAGGACAGTGAGGCGGGTGCCTAAATGTTATCAGTTAAGCAGAGGGTAATCAACAGTTGGATGTGGTTACTAGTATATTCTCCATCCTCTCACTACCAACTTATGTATTTTTTTGATTTGGGGGCATCTCTATCTTTTTTGTCTATGGGGTTTATTGCTAGAACTCCCTTATCTCTATCCTCTACTATATCTGTATCTATGATGTTACCTTCCGGGGATAGATTGGATTGCACTAGACTCTACTTAGACTTGGCCTTAGAGATAGGCTAGGTAGACTTTCTAGTGGATTTGGTTGAGTTAAACCTTCAGAAATTTGATGTTATCATAGGGATGTGCATGTTAGGGAGATACTGGGTAGTGATAGACTACACTCAAGAGCAAGTCATGATGCAAGGACCTTAGGGTGCTAGGGTCTCTTATTGAGATTCAACCCTAGGTCTAAATTCAAGGTCGTATCTTCCCATACACTATTCTCCATGGTGTAGAGAGGTTACCCTATGTATTTGTATGGAGTTCAAGAGTTGAACAAGGACATGTCAGCATTGGAGGATATTTCAATTGCTAGGGAGTTTCCTAATGTGTTTCTAGAGAAGATCTCAGGTATGCCACCGAGTGCATGAGATAAACTTCACTAGTTAGTTAGTACTGGGGGACCAAGCCTATTTAAAAGGCACCGGTAGATTTGAAGAAGTTGAAGGCCCAAATGGAGAATTTAGTGGAGCACGTGTACATTACCCAAGTGTGTCTCTATGGGGAGCACCAGTTTTGTTCGTGAAGAAGAAGGATGGGAGCTTTCATCTATTCATTGATTATCGGTGTAACACCCCAAAATTCACTATATTTTTTTTTTAAACGGAAGCAATTAAATTAATAACACTGAAAACCTGTGAATTCTGGAAATGTTACCGCCACACTCAATACTAGACCGGTTCACTCCTACCGTTCCAGCATTAAGTGCTAAGGCTAAGAAAATGACTTGAAACATTAATAAATAATCCAAATTTATGATTACGAAAATCAATTACGTACTGTTCCTTACACAATCCAAAGTACGAGAATTAGTTCATCGAGAAAGGAGATAACTGCAATAATAAAACTGTTTCCTGATTATTCTCTTAAAAATTAAAGGAAATGGAAATAAAAATCTCAAGGAGAGCCGGCCACGTCACTATGGAAACAGGTCCCGCCCCATCATCACTCGACTCATCCTGATGTCCCATATACATCGATATCATCGTAAAAGACATCTCCTACCTGCAGTAAATCAGATGGGCCTTCTACTCGTTGGAATGAGCAGCACCCATGAAACGGGTGATCAGTACGCTACGTACTGAGTAAGGTAACCAAGCACTGAAGCCAACACATAAGCATAGAGATTCATATATAGAACATAATAGAGGCATAATCACGGTAACATAATATCGTACGAACAATCGGGTAGATACCTAAAGTCCCAAAAAAAATCCAGATTAATTACTTAATTGATCTTTTATCGGAAATCGATACACATCATGCCTTTTATCAAATCCATGCGAATACGGGAGCCCCCACTATTATTGCCGGTGGATCGGAGGCACATAGGGTATCATACCCTAACCACTATTATAGCCGGTGGATCGGACACACATAGGACTACGCGTCCTAAC
The DNA here is from genome assembly GCA_039764185.1 of Tamarix austromongolica. NCBI lineage: Eukaryota > Viridiplantae > Streptophyta > Magnoliopsida > Caryophyllales > Tamaricaceae > Tamarix > Tamarix austromongolica. Next base: position 18,817,291 of record CM077813.1, on the reverse strand, counting down.
CACTATTCCTGACCGGTGGATCGGTTGGTCCCGGTTCGCATGGTGTTCCACTGTAAGTAATTAGTATCTTTTAGGTACCTTGCAAACTATGGTTTATTTTTATTGAGCTCGGGAACCCCCACTATTATAACCGGTGGATCGGTTTCGCATAGGACATCATGTCCTAACCACTATTATAGCCGGTGGATCGGTCACACATAGGGTAACACCCTAACCACTATTCCGAACCGGTGGATCGGTTGGTCCCGTCTCAATGATCTTTCACTTTAAATGATTAGTATCTTAAGTATCTTATTCAACAACTTCATCCTAGATAATACCCTAGATATGCATGATCAACACTATACAACCCTAGCTCCACGTAAAATACTCTTCCAATCAAACCCTAATCCCCACACAAACCATACTCACATGCGAACCCTAACTCCACGTAAAACATAGTTCCATGCAAACCTTATCTCCCATGCGAACCCTAATTCCACGTAAAACATGTTTCCATGCAAGCCCTAACTCCTATGCAAAACCCTAACTCCACGTACAACATATTTCCATGCAAATCCTAACTCCCATGCAAAACCCTAACTCCACGTACAACATATTTCCATGCAAATCCTAGCTCCCATGCAACCCATTTTCCATGCAATCCCCACTTTTAGGCAAAACCCTAATCCTCATACAAAACCTAATCACCAGACAACCTCATGCGAAACCCTAATCCATGCAACTCCCTATCAATATTTTATAACTCCATCATGCATATCTTGAGGCCACATTATACAACAATAATAACATAAATGTACACATGATTCTCATGTCATCCTTTATCCACACCAACATACTTCAATTTCATACTCATGCTGTATAAACAACAACTATACAATATTCACACAAGAGACACTATAATTAACACCATATGACATGCATAGCGTAAAATCACATAATTTAAGTATGGCCTTAGCACCCCTTACCTGAAATGTCACCGGTCTTGGAGCAAGCTCCTATACCTCTTGAGAGTTTTGAAAAGGCTCGCCTACTTTGGGAGAAATACTAGGATTAGGCTTTTCCTAAGAATGCTATTATTTCTAAATTATCCCAAGACCTTATTATTATATTTTTTTTAAAAAAAAATATTATATTAAAATTTACTCTACAACATACTAGTAGAAAATAAAACTAATGCAATTCAAAATACAAAGGGTGATATAAGGGTTTCTACCCTTCACCAAAATAATATTATAAAGATAAAATAATACTAATACTAATAATAATAATAATGATAACGACTAAATGTTATAAATAAAGATAATATTACTAATGGTTAATAAAAGTAGACTTAAAAATTCTGAAATACCAAAGTGCGAATATTAATATAACAATAGGCCTTATACTTTCCGGAATAAATAATAACATAATAATAATAATTATTCTAATAATTATAATATTAATAATAATAATAAGAACGATAATAATCATATAATAATTCAATTAATAACTTAAGATTCAAAACTAACAATAATATTATTTTATTGCTACTTCCTACCCTGCAAGTAAAATTTAGTATAACTATTATATTAAATAATAATATTATTGTTAGCAAAGAAATAATTATTATAATCAACTAAATACAAATAACTAAAATAAAAACAGAATAATTTACAATAAATAGGAAATAAGGGTTAAGATGGTCTAGGGTTTCACCTTGAGTTGGCAGGAAGTGGCGGCACGGGCGGTGGTGCACGGCGGTGGCCGGAAAATGGGTCTAAGAGGGAAAAGATGAAGCACAAGAGAGGAATAGCAAAGGAAAAATTAGAATAAGGTTATGGTTCGGTAGAGGAGGATTATATGGAGTTTTTGGGAGGTTCAGATGGCAGTGGAAGTGGTGGAAACGGCGGCGGACGGCGACTTAAGGGTTTCGGGATAAAAATTTCAGGCGAGACAGGCAGTCAATTTGGCACGGCTATGGAGGTTCGTGCAAGAAGAATCGAGAGGTGAAAATGGTTTAGTTAATTAGAGTGACTTTCAGGGAAGAAAATGAAATGTTTCGGTGGCGCTGAGGTTGGCTAACGGTGGAGAAATCAGCGTCTAAAGTCTCGGTGGTGGCAGCCTTCGTCGAGGGTTTTCGGGGAAGAAAATCTTCCACAACTCCTACTACGAGGCTATTTATAGATTGAAAATGGTATAATAGGGTTTTGGGGGTTGGCAGGAAGCTAGAGGGTGCGAGAATTTGGGCAGCCGGCGGCGGAAAACGATCGGGTATCGTTTGGTATATTTCGGAATTTCGCGAGGCTGGGGAGAGGAAACGGGCGAGATTTAACGCCGAATAATTATGCAAATTTATTTCTGGAGTTAAGAGGAAGACAATGAGGCAAGAAACGGCCGGTATTAATCACCGTATCCGGAGATGCCATTGACGGGGTCCAAAGGTGCAGCAGCGTCGACGGAGGAGGAAGGAGGAAGAAGGAAGAAGGAAAGGAGGCGGACCGGTCGGCCGGGGAAAAGAAAAGAAAAGGGGAGAACCGGGCGGTTCGCGCGCCGGTTAGGCCCTCACTTATCGACACGCAGCATCTCGACATTAAATCGTCCAAAACGACGCGTCTGGGAGCACGCAGGAAGAAGGCCAGCGACGCTGGGCCGCGGGAGAAGAAGAAGGAGAAAAAGAAGAGGATTGGGCCGCGCCAGGCCCAATCGGCGGAAGAAGGAGGAAGAAAGAAAAGAAAGAAAAGGAGAAAGGAAAAAGAAAGAGGAAAAAAGGAAAAAGGAAGAAAATAAGGAATTGGGTTTAAATAAATTAATTAGAATATTTTGGGTATTTAATATACAATATTTGAATAAAATAATATTTAAATCCCTTTTTAGGCTAAATTAGGATTTTTAAAAGATTTTCCATAAATTCCATTTTAATTAGCAAAACCCCCCTAATTTTATTCCATTAAATTATTTATAAAACTAATATTAATTTGGAACTATTTTATCCTCCTTATTTTAAATAAAATAATTTATTTTGTTAATTTCTAAAATAAAATCCATAACTAGCTAAAATACCCAAATTACTCCTAATTAAAAATAGTAATAATTTTCTTCTTAATTTGTCCTATTTAATTTCCTTTTATTTTAATCAAATAATTTATATTTAATTAACTATCATAGTAAATTTCATTTAAATATACTATTTAAAATTAGAACTTTTCGGGGCATTTCATTACTACCCCCTTAAAAACAGACTTCGCCCCCGAAGTCTCCTGCGATTATCCTAAGAAAAGGCTAGGAAACTCTAAGAATCTGGAGTAACAATTTATTAACTAAACTTAAATCAACTACCCCCCTTAGGGAGAACCCAGAAAAGAAGAAAAAAAAAATCTAACCTTCCATAAAAAGCTCCGGGTATGCTTCTCGCATCTCTTTTTCTGTCTCCCAAGTAGCTTCTTCGGTTCCATGGCGACTCCATAAGATCTTAACCAGAGGCACCGAACTCGTACGAGTTTTCCTCAACTTAGTGTCGAGAATCCTCACTGTTCGTTCCTCATAAGTCATCGAATCATCCAGTTCAACCTCATCTGGTTGAATTACGTGCGACGGATCGGCAACATACTTCCTTAGCTGAGAAATGTGGAACACATTATGCACTCGTGCCAACTCTGGAGGAAGAGCCAATCTATAGGCAACTTCGCCCACTCGCTCTAATATCTCATAGGGTCCGATATATCTAGGGCTCAATTTACCCTTCCTTCCGAACCTCTGCACCCCTTTCGTAGGTGAAACCCTTAATAACACCTTGTCTCCAGGTTCAAATTCACCATCTCTACGCCTTTGATCGGCATAACTCTTTTGTCTGCTTTGAGCTTCTTTCATCCGATCCTGGATTTGTCTGACCCGACGAGTCATATCCTCTATTAATTCTGGTCCCAACACGATCGTCTCACTAATGTCGCTCCAACACAAGGGCGTCCTGCACTTCCGTCCATACAATGCTTCGAAGGGAGCCATCCCAATACTGGCATGATGACTGTTATTATATGAAAACTCCACCAGATGCAAGCGTTCCTCCCAACCTCCCTGAAAATCCAACACGCACGCTCTCAGCATATCCTCCAGGGTCTGAATGGTCCGCTCTGTTTGCCCGTCTGTGGCAGGATGAAAAGCTGTGCTCATCTTCAGTTTGGTACCTAAAACTTCTTGTAACTTTTTCCAAAAGTGAGATAAGAACCTCGAATCTCGATCTGAAACAATATCCTTAGGGACCCCGTGACGGCTGACCACAAATTTCATATAAGCGCTGGCTAACTGTTCCATACTCCAGGTTGACTTCATAGGAATGAATATGGCTGACTTGGTCAGTCTATCAACAATAACCCAGATGGTATCACAGCCGCTTCGGGTCCTTGGTAATCCACTCACAAAGTCCATAGAAATGGAGTCCCATTTCCACCCCGGCACCTCCAAAGACTGAAGTAATCCCGCTGGTCTTCGATGTTCGATCTTAACCTTCTGACACACAAGACACCGAGATACAAACTCGGCTACCTCCCTTTTCATACGTGGCCACCAGTACACCTTTTTGAGATCCTTGTATAGCTTCGATCCTCCTGGATGAACCGAATAGGGGGTCTGATGTCCTTCCTCCATAATACGATGCTTAAGATCCGGACATCTTTGGGGTACACACCATCGACCCTTAAATCGAATACTGCCATCCTCGTGGACTCTGAACCCCTCGGCTTTGCCCTCCTGCATCTTCTGTCGGATCCTTTCCAACTTAACATCTCCAACCTGGCCAGCTCGGATCTCTTCAAATATAGTGGGAGTAAGTGTCAATGCGTTCATACGAGCTTCGAGATCTCCCTGTTGAATCACCTCAATCTCCAGGCTTGCTAATTCCCTTATTGTCCGATCAGCAACCACACAACATATCGTAGTATGTGCAGTCTTCCTACTCAGAGCATCGGCAACCACGTTGGCCTTACCCTCATGGTAGGTCAACTCCATGTCGTAATCCTTTACCAGCTCCAACCATCTTCTCTGCCTCAAGTTGAGCTCCTTCTGAGTAAAGATATACTTAAGACTCTTGTGATCTGTAAAGAATTTACACTTCGCCCCATATAGATAATGCCTCCAAATCTTTAAAGCAAACACGACAGCAGCTAACTCAAGATCATGCGTGGGATAATTCTGCTCATGTTTCTTCAACTGTCGTGAGGCATAAGCTACCACTTTACCCTTCTGCATCAGCACGCATCCTAAACCATGCTTGGATGCATCGCTATAAACTTCGAACTCCTCGGTCTCCTCAGGTAAAGTCAACACTGGTGCAGTGGTCAACCTCTTCTTCAGTTCTCGGAAAGCCTCTTCACAAGCCTCATCCCATTGGAACTTTGTGGTCTTCTTCAAGAGATTAGTCAAAGGTCTGGCTATCTTAGAAAAGTTCTGCACAAATCGTCTGTAGTACCCAGCCAAACCTAGAAAACTCCTAATCTCCGATATGTTCGTAGGGGGCTTCCACTCTGTGACTGCTGCAACCTTAGCAGGGTCCACAGCCACTCCTTCCGCCGATACAATGTGACCAAGGAAGGCGACCTCTTGGAGCCAAAACCCGCACTTTGATAGTTTTGCATACAGATGATGCTCTCTTAATGTGCTCAAAATGGTGCGTAGATGTTGCTCGTGCTCCCCATCTCCCCGGGAATATATCAGAATATCATCAATAAAAACCACCACAAACTAGTCGAGGAAGGGTCTGAATATCCTCGTCATCAAGTCCATGAACACCGCTGGAGCATTTGTAAGTCCAAAGGGCATCACTGTAAATTCGTAATGCCCATACCGCGTCCGAAAGGCAGTCTTCATAATATCTGCATCTGCGATCCTCAGTTGATGGTACCCGGACCTCAAATCTATCTTGGAAAACACCGTAGCTCCCTTTAGCTGGTCAAATAAATCATCAATTCTCGGGAGCGGATATCGGTTCTTCACCGTCAAATGGTTCAATCCACGATAGTCAATGCAGAGTCGAAGACTACCATCCTTCTTCTTTACAAATAATACCGGCGCTCCCCATGGTGATACACTCGGTCGGATATACCCATGCTCCAATAGTTCCTCCAACTGAGCCTTCAATTCTTTCAATTCCACCGGTGCCATTCTGTAAGGTGCCTTGGAAACCGGCTCAGCTCCCGGCACTAGATCGATCTTGAAGTCAATTTCCCGGACTGGAGGCATGCCTGGTATTTCTTCTGGGAAAACGTCCGAAAATTCTTTAACTACCGGGATATTGTCCAAAGAGGTTAGATCCTTATTCAACTCCTTCACACTGCATAAATATAGAGGACACCCCTTCTGGATCAAAGCATTCAATGCAACCGCTGATACAACCTTAGTGGTCGGCTCGGGCTGAGTCTTCCGATATGAAACCCTGGTACCCTTCGGCCCTCGCAGAACTACCCGCTCTTGGGCACAATCAATAATCGCTTTGTACTTTCCCAACATATCCATGCCTAGAATTACGTCGAATTCTTTTAGATCCATCCCGACCAGATCCACTAGGAATTCTACCCCCCCTATATCTAAGGCCACGTCGGAAAACCTCCGACTACACTCCATCCTGTCACCCGACGGAAGCATAACAGATAGTTCTATTCTAGCAGATGGTGACAATCCAGCCTTATTAGCGAAAGCAGAGGAAATGAAAGATGACGTGGCACCCGAATCAAATAGCACATGAGCTGGAAAAGAGTAAATGGTAAACATACCGGTAATGACATCCAACTGTCGATCTGCCTCGGTCTGACTGATAACATTCAAGTGCCCTCCTGATTGGCCTCCTTTCTGAGGATGAGGCTTAGGTCCCTGTGGTCTCCCCCCTGTCTCTCGAACTAGGGCATTAGATGGAGCAGGTGCTCTCTGATAATACTGTTGTGACGAGTTCTGTCTGTGCTGCTGATAAGCATGTTGCTGAGGCATTAGCGCTCCTCCCTGCTGATATGATCGATTCTGATTCTGTTGAGGTTTGGGTGGCCTCCAACACTCTACTGCTCGATGACCCATCTTCCCACAATTTAGGCATGTAATTAACTTGCCTGCGCAAGTTCTGCCTGAGTGGGTCCGACCACACTTCCGACAAATTAGGCCCCTCGGGGGCCCTTGGCTCCCGCTGCTCTCTCTCGGTGGCGGCCTCCTGAACTCTCCAACCCTGGGCTGGGTCTTGCTCCCAGAACTCTGGACTTCGGGCTTTCTCTTCCCAAGGATGGTGGCCTGCTCATGGACCAGCGTGTCTGCGATGCAAGCACGCTCATACAAGGATGGTAAATCAGTGAATGGTACCGCACCCATCATCCGGCGGATGCTGAAATTTAGTCCTTGCTCGAATTGGAAGACCACTGTGGACTCGTTGGCAGCAATCCCTGGAGCAAACCGGAGCAACTCAATAAACTGGGCATAATACTGACGAACAGTCTTCGGCCCCTGAGTCAACTGCATAAACTCCCGGAGTTTGTCCCTCCTAAGGCTCTCGGGATAGAACCTGGTGCGTAAGGCGGTCTTAGACTCCTCCCACGAGGTTAGAAAACCATTCCGGTCTCGATGCTCCTCCCACCAAGCATCTGCTACACCCCGTAGGAAGAAGGCTGCGATGCTGGGCCGTCGATCAGCTGGACAATTCACGGCCTCAAAAGTGCGATCCATATCACGGATCCACCCCTCTAGGATCACCGGGTCTTCCTCCCCGGAGTAAGTCGGAGGGTGATGTCTCGTAACCCTCTGAAGCCAGTCCTCCCCAGCACCATGGGTTTGGTGGGCGAACTCAAGAAAGGCGGTGACTGCCTCCTCTAAACGGCTAATTCTCCCGTTGTTTACCATCTTGCTGCACCAAATAAACACTTAGTAAGAAACCCACGGATTCAAAATTTTTAACGAGGCTTTCTACCTCCTAGGGAAACCCTAATCTACCCTTGTACTCCTCACCGTGGCCGGGATCCAAAAATTTAGAAAATAAAATGGTTTTCCTTCAAGGTGGAAAATTCTTTTCGAAGTTCAATAGCAACTTCCAAAATGAACTTTATTTCCAAAAATGAGCGTGGTCAAGAAGATCGACCGCTTTGATACCAACTTGTAACACCCCAAAATTCACTATATTTTTTTTTAAACGGAAGCAATTAAATTAATAACACTGAAAACCTGTGAATTCTGGAAATGTTACCGCCACACTCAATACTAGACCGGTTCACTCCTACCGTTCCAGCATTAAGTGCTAAGGCTAAGAAAATGACTTGAAACATTAATAAATAATCCAAATTTATGATTACGAAAATCAATTACGTACTGTTCCTTACACAATCCAAAGTACGAGAATTAGTTCATCGAGAAAGGAGATAACTGCAATAATAAAACTGTTTCCTGATTATTCTCTTAAAAATTAAAGGAAATGGAAATAAAAATCTCAAGGAGAGCCGGCCACGTCACTATGGAAACAGGTCCCGCCCCATCATCACTCGACTCATCCTGATGTCCCATATACATCGATATCATCGTAAAAGACATCTCCTACCTGCAGTAAATCAGATGGGCCTTCTACTCGTTGGAATGAGCAGCACCCATGAAACGGGTGATCAGTACGCTACGTACTGAGTAAGGTAACCAAGCACTGAAGCCAACACATAAGCATAGAGATTCATATATAGAACATAATAGAGGCATAATCACGGTAACATAATATCGTACGAACAATCGGGTAGATACCTAAAGTCCCAAAAAAAAAATCCAGATTAATTACTTAATTGATCTTTTATCGGAAATCGATACACATCATGCCTTTTATCAAATCCATGCGAATACGGGAGCCCCCACTATTATTGCCGGTGGATCGGAGGCACATAGGGTATCATACCCTAACCACTATTATAGCCGGTGGATCGGACACACATAGGACTACGCGTCCTAACCACTATTCCTGACCGGTGGATCGGTTGGTCCCGGTTCGCATGGTGTTCCACTGTAAGTAATTAGTATCTTTTAGGTACCTTGCAAACTATGGTTTATTTTTATTGAGCTCGGGAACCCCCACTATTATAACCGGTGGATCGGTTTCGCATAGGACATCATGTCCTAACCACTATTATAGCCGGTGGATCGGTCACACATAGGGTAACACCCTAACCACTATTCCGAACCGGTGGATCGGTTGGTCCCGTCTCAATGATCTTTCACTTTAAATGATTAGTATCTTAAGTATCTTATTCAACAACTTCATCCTAGATAATACCCTAGATATGCATGATCAACACTATACAACCCTAGCTCCACGTAAAATACTCTTCCAATCAAACCCTAATCCCCACACAAACCATACTCACATGCGAACCCTAACTCCACGTAAAACATAGTTCCATGCAAACCTTATCTCCCATGCGAACCCTAATTCCACGTAAAACATGTTTCCATGCAAGCCCTAACTCCTATGCAAAACCCTAACTCCACGTACAACATATTTCCATGCAAATCCTAACTCCCATGCAAAACCCTAACTCCACGTACAACATATTTCCATGCAAATCCTAGCTCCCATGCAACCCATTTTCCATGCAATCCCCACTTTTAGGCAAAACCCTAATCCTCATACAAAACCTAATCACCAGACAACCTCATGCGAAACCCTAATCCATGCAACTCCCTATCAATATTTTATAACTCCATCATGCATATCTTGAGGCCACATTATACAACAATAATAACATAAATGTACACATGATTCTCATGTCATCCTTTATCCACACCAACATACTTCAATTTCATACTCATGCTGTATAAACAACAACTATACAATATTCACACAAGAGACACTATAATTAACACCATATGACATGCATAGCGTAAAATCACATAATTTAAGTATGGCCTTAGCACCCCTTACCTGAAATGTCACCGGTCTTGGAGCAAACTCCTATACCTCTTGAGAGTTTTGAAAAGGCTCGCCTACTTTGGGAGAAATACTAGGATTAGGCTTTTCCTAAGAATGCTATTATTTCTAAATTATCCCAAGACCTTATTATTATATTTTTTTTTTTAAAAAAATATTATATTAAAATTTACTCTACAACATACTAGTAGAAAATAAAACTAATGCAATTCAAAATACAAAGGGTGATATAAGGGTTTCTACCCTTCACCAAAATAATATTATAAAGATAAAATAATACTAATACTAATAATAATAATAATGATAACGACTAAATGTTATAAATAAAGATAATATTACTAATGGTTAATAAAAGTAGACTTAAAAATTCTGAAATACCAAAGTGCGAATATTAATATAACAATAGGCCTTATACTTTCCGGAATAAATAATAACATAATAATAATAATTATTCTAATAATTATAATAATAATAATAATAATAAGAACGATAATAATCATATAATAATTCAATTAATAACTTAAGATTCAAAACTAACAATAATATTATTTTATTGCTACTTCCTACCCTGCAAGTAAAATTTAGTATAACTATTATATTAAATAATAATATTATTGTTAGCAAAGAAATAATTATTATAATCAACTAAATACAAATAACTAAAATAAAAACAGAATAATTTACAATAAATAGGAAATAAGGGTTAAGATGGTCTAGGGTTTCACCTTGAGTTGGCAGGAAGTGGCGGCACGGGCGGTGGTGCACGGCGGTGGCCGGAAAATGGGTCTAAGAGGGAAAAGATGAAGCACAAGAGAGGAATAGCAAGGGAAAAATTAGAATAAGGTTATGGTTCGGTAGAGGAGGATTATATGGAGTTTTTGGGAGGTTCAGATGGCAGTGGAAGTGGTGGAAACGGCGGCGGACGGCGACTTAAGGGTTTCGGGATAAAAATTTCAGGCGAGACAGGCAGTCAATTTGGCACGGCTATGGAGGTTCGTGCAAGAAGAATCGAGAGGTGAAAATGGTTTAGTTAATTAGAGTGACTTTCAGGGAAGAAAATGAAATGTTTCGGTGGCGCTGAGGTTGGCTAACGGTGGAGAAATCAGCGTCTAAAGTCTCGGTGGTGGCAGCCTTCGTCGAGGGTTTTCGGGGAAGAAAATCTTCCACAACTCCTACTACGAGGCTATTTATAGATTGAAAATGGTATAATAGGGTTTTGGGGGTTGGCAGGAAGCTAGAGGGTGCGAGAATTTGGGCAGCCGGCGGCGGAAAACGATCGGGTATCGTTTGGTATATTTCGGAATTTCGCGAGGCTGGGGAGAGGAAACGGGCGAGATTTAACGCCGAATAATTATGCAAATTTATTTCTGGAGTTAAGAGGAAGACAATGAGGCAAGAAACGGCCGGTATTAATCACCGTATCCGGAGATGCCATTGACGGGGTCCAAAGGTGCAGCAGCGTCGACGGAGGAGGAAGGAGGAAGAAGGAAGAAGGAAAGGAGGCGGACCGGTCGGCCGGGGAAAAGAAAAGAAAAGGGGAGAACCGGGCGGTTCGCGCGCCGGTTAGGCCCTCACTTATCGACACGCAGCATCTCGACATTAAATCGTCCAAAACGACGCGTCTGGGAGCACGCAGGAAGAAGGCCAGCGACGCTGGGCCGCGGGAGAAGAAGAAGGAGAAAAAGAAGAGGATTGGGCCGCGCCAGGCCCAATCGGCGGAAGAAGGAGGAAGAAAGAAAAGAAAGAAAAGGAGAAAGGAAAAAGAAAGAGGAAAAAAGGAAAAAGGAAGAAAATAAGGAATTGGGTTTAAATAAATTAATTAGAATATTTTGGGTATTTAATATACAATATTTGAATAAAATAATATTTAAATCCCTTTTTAGGCTAAATTAGGATTTTTAAAAGATTTTCCATAAATTCCATTTTAATTAGCAAAACCCCCCTAATTTTATTCCATTAAATTATTTATAAAACTAATATTAATTTGGAACTATTTTATCCTCCTTATTTTAAATAAAATAATTTATTTTGTTAATTTCTAAAATAAAATCCATAACTAGCTAAAATACCCAAATTACTCCTAATTAAAAATAGTAATAATTTTCTTCTTAATTTGTCCTATTTAATTTCCTTTTATTTTAATCAAATAATTTATATTTAATTAACTATCATAGTAAATTTCATTTAAATATACTATTTAAAATTAGAACTTTTCGGGGCATTTCAATCGGAGTTTGATCTAGTTGATGGTGAAGAACCACTATCTACTTCCGAGGATCGACAATCCAATTTACTAGCTTAGAGGTGCTTTGATCTTCTTGAAGATTGACTTGAGATCAGGACACCATCAGTTGTGCATCGCCTAGGAAGACATCATGAAGACTGTCTTAAGGACACAGTACAGGCAGTATGAGTTAATGTTGATGAATTTTTGGCTCACTAACGCACCCGCCATTTTTATGGACTTGATGACAAAGATTTTCCAGCCAGTCCTTAATTAGTTTGTGGTGGTTTTCATATATGAAAGCTTGGTGTTCTCCCGTAGTGGAGAGGAGCATGAGCAGCATCTACGCATGATATTGTCACTCCTTATAGAGCATAAGTTGTATGCTAAACTCTCTAAGTGTGAGTTTTGGCTTCAAGAGGTAGCATTTTTGGGACATGTGGTGTCAGTAGGAGGATTTGTTGTTTATCCTTCAAAGATAGTGGTAGTAACGGTGGAAGGCCTCGACTAGCGTCCTTGAGGTTCATAGTTTCTTAGGTTTGGACAGGTACTATAGATATTTGTTCAAGATTTCTCAAAGGTGGCTCATCCCTTGATGAACCTTATGAAGAAATGACTAGATTCCAATGGGACGATGCATGTGAGGGAGCGATCCAGGAGTTGAAGCAGCATTTTATTATAGTATCAGTTTTGACTCTGCCATTGGGGATAGAAGGGTTTGAGGCCTTCAGCAATGCATCAAAGCATGAGTTGGGATGTGTATTGATGCAACATGGTAAGGTAGTGGATTATGCTTCTTGACAGCTAAAACAACATGAGCAGAACTGCCCAATGCACGATCTAGAGTTAGTTGTAGTTGTTTTGCATTTAAAATTTGGAGGGATTATCTATGTGGGTGTAAGTGCAAATTCTACACCAACTATAAGATCCTCAAGTAAATAGTCACTTAGAAGGATATGAATATGAGGCAGAGGAGATGGCTAGAGTTAGTAAAGGACTACGATATCGAGTTGACTTACCATGAGGGTAAGGCCAATGTCGTTGCAGATGCCTTAAGTAGGAATACATCGCATTCTTTGGATACGATCAAGGTTTCTATTGGTTTGCTAGAGGAGTTTGGTGAGATGGGGATAGAAATGATCCGGTAGAGTAATTTGGAGACTCATATGTGTGTTTTGATGATTATGCCAACAGTTTATGATGAGATTCAAGTAGGAGAGTATAGGAATGTTGAGCTTGAGAGGATTCGATAAAAGATTCAGGATGATAGAGCTTGGGGTTTCTAGATTCACGAGGATGGTAGCATTTGCTACCGAGGTCGTTAGTCTGTACCTCAGAGTTGTGTTGATCTGAAGTGCCGAATTTTGGAGGAAGGTCACTGTACTCCGTATTTCGTCCACCCAAGAGGAAATAAATTGTATAAGACCTGAAGAAGATCTACTAGTGGCCTCGCATGAGGAACGAGATCCCAGAGTTTTTATCGAGGTGTTTAATTTGCTAGAAGGTTAAGATTGAGCATCAGACACTTGTAGGGTTGGTTCAACCTCTAGATATTCTGAGGTGGAAGTGTGACTCCATCCTGATGGATTTTGTGAGTGGGCTACCAAGGACTCATAGCAGTTGCGATACGATTTGGTTAATCATTGATAGATTAACTAAGTCAGTAGTATTTATGCCGATGAAGTCGACTTCGAGTATGGATCGGCTAGCCGATGTGTATATGAGGTTTGGGTGAGTAGGCACAATACACCTACCGACATAGTCTCCGATCAGGATGCGAGATTCCTATCACACTTATGGGGGAAGTTGCATGAGGCTATGGGTATAAGATTGAGGATGTGTACCATCTTCCACCATGCTATAGATGGACAAACTAAGAGGATAATGCAGACCCTCGAGGATATGCTACGAGCATGAGTGTTGGACTTTCGACATAGTTGGGAAGAACGTCTACATTTGGTTGAGTTCTCATACAACAATAGTTATCATGATAGCATAAGGATGGCACCCTTTGAGGCACTCTATGGACGTAAGTGTCGGACACCGTTGTGTTGGAGTGACATCAATGAGACTATTGTACTTGAACCAAAGATGATTAAGGAGACAAATCAACAGGTTAGTTGATCTAGGATAGGATGAGAGCAGCGCAGACTCTCCAAAAGAGCTTCACAGATTAGAGGCGCAATAGTGATGGTTTTGAGCTGAGGGATAGAGTTCTATTGAGGGTTTCACCTACCAAAGGGGTACAGATATTTATTCGAAAGGGTAAGCTAAGTTCGAGATAAATTGTTCTTTATGAGATTCTTGATAGGGTTGGTGAGGTTGCATACCACCTAGCGCTCCCGCTAGAGTTGGCCAGATTTCATAATGCCTTCCATATTTCATAACTGAGGAAGTACATCACATATCCATCCCACGTAATCAAACCAGATGAGATCGAGCTAGACGATTCCTTATCTTACGAAGAGATGCCATTGTAGATTCCCGACGCTAAGATTTGACAGACCCGAACGAGCTCAATTCTACTCATGAAGATTCTTTGGAGCCGCCATGTAGTGGACGTGGCATCTTGGGAGACCGAGAAGGCTATACGTGAGACACATCCTGAGCTTTTTAGCATAGGTGTGTAGAGTTTTTGGGTTCTCTCTCTTTTAAGGGGGTTCTCCTCGGTAGTATAGTGTCAACTCGAATAGAGTTAACTGCGAATATCACCTTCCTTACATCCTATTTCTCTTCTTCCCCAACCTCAAATTCTTGACTTCGGGGATGAAGTCTCTTTTATAGGGGTAGTGATGTAGTATCCCAAATTTTTAGCTAAACCTAATCCCAAGTAATTAATATCGAAACCTAATTCTAACCTCAGGAATATATTTTTCTATCTTATGCTAATTTTCTAATTCTAAATCTTATCCTAATCCTAATTTTTATTTTGGGTTATTAATATTTTTCCTAACCTAAATCTAATCCTGGATAATTATCAAACCTAAACCTAAATCTAAAGCCCCACCTTTTCTTTTCCTTTTTCATTTTTCCTTCCCCTCTCCATATCTTATTTAATTATTATTTTTTTCTCCATGCCGATCACCTTACCCTCCTTCTGCCAAGCATACCCCTACCCTATCAATTCCTAGCTCCTGCAGTTGTGGGTTGGGCTTTGAAATTTTGCATGACTCTAGCCTCCCTCCTCTTACTGTGTGTGTGTGTGGGTGGGTGGGTGTGTGTGTGTGTGTGTATACCTCATTTTTTACACTGAATAATTCCTCTTTAGTCCTCCAATTATATGTCAAAAATATCACCCGAAACACACTCCTAATCTCTCCTCCTTATCATCGCAGAAACCACCCAAAACACCCCCAAAAACTCACCTTTGGAAACCATTGCCACATGTCATCCAACATAACTGGAAAAAACTTTAGTTCCCTCACCCTTAACTGCAAAAAAAACTCACCAAAACACCCCTAACTGAAGCAAAACCATCCGTTCCTACCCCCTAAGTTACAACAAAATCTACCAAAGAACAACCCCAAACCCATCTGCAAAACTTACCAAAATCACCCCTAGCTTCGGTAAAAATTTCCAAAGCCTACACCCCACTTCCAGCTTCCCTCACCATTCCCTACCCCCTTTCAACCCTCCTTGCCTTTGGCCTTTCCCTAGCAACAACAGTTTGTGTCGTTGCTAGCCTTCTTAGCCAACGCCATTTCTTCGAACCCTGTTTGGTTTTTATCCATTCTTTTCTATTCCATTACCTTAAAAATTCATTAATTATATTATTAATTCTAACTATATTTTGTTAATTATTATTAGGTGATATTTTCGAAGTTTCAGAAGAAGTAGATTAGGATAAGCGTGCTTAGAGATCGAAGCCTTATTTGTAAGGATACTAGTTGATGTTTCGGGTTTTATGTTAAATGCTTGTATGATTATGTGTGTTATTATGTTATTCTTATTATACTATTAAAATTCATTTGGTTAATGATATGATATATTAATATGAATTGTATGATAGGAAGGAAGTGAGAATAACGAAAGATATGTTGATACGGTGATATTACGCTAGGATGTATTTTTATAGATGAGTATTAATTGTGGGAGAGTATTATGGGCCTAATAAATTATTATAAGTGGGAAATAATTATATTTAATATTTATTTTGGTAAAAGGAGGATTTGGAAATAGTGATATTAAGGATATGAGATTTTCGTACAATAAGGGATATCAGCTATTTTTAAGGGCATTTTTGTCGATACGGGTTAATATAGAATTTTTTTTATTATTTTAACTTTCTATATGGATTGAAATATGCTAATAATATCATATTAAGTGTTTGGGAGAGATTATGAAGGCCATAAGTTGTCCACATGAGAAAATAGCCTATTTTAGGAATAATAGCCTTCAAATGGTAATGTTATTATCACATGTATAAAATGTTAGAGTTATGCCACTAATTTTAGATATTTTATTAATATGGGTATTTTAAGGATGTATATTTAATTTGGAAATTATATGAACGTTTTGGGAGAAGCTATGACTTACTTGTGAAATTAGTCTTTTAGGAGCCTTATGCATAATAACTTTTGAGATATGCTATTATCGCATATGTAAGAAGTGGGATTTAGACATCAAAATTTGGGTATGTTAATGATACTATTATTTGAGGAACATATACTAAATTTTGTGGATAAATGATCAATATAGGGGAAGTTATTCTTAAATTGTGAATTTAGGGTTTTCGGGAAAAATGAGCATCCTATACTTTGAGAACAGCCTTGTTTTATGTATATTGATGTCTTTCTTACATTAATTATGTTTCTCACTCATAAGCCAATAATGAATAAGACACTAATCATTTAATGTGAAATATCACATGAGCCAAGCCGAGGTGTTTTATGAATCCGTTCCACCGACTTAATAATAGTGGAGAGGAGCATTTTTCCTTGGGAGGTGCATCAGATCGTTTCACCAGTTTAAAAATAGTGGGGTCTAATCTCAACATGAAAGATAATATAAGGCTAAGATAAGTAACCAATGATTAAGACACTAATCACTTATAGTGAAAGATTACGTGAGTTATGACTAAGGTATAGGAGTCCATTCCACCGACTTAATAATAGTAGCCCAGCGTATTATGCGCTGGGAGGTGCTCAGACCATTCCACCGGTTTAAGAATAGGGCCAGGAGCTTTTTCCCTGGGAGGTGTCGAGCCCATTCCACCATCTTAATAATAGTGGCCAGGATAGTTTTGTCCTGGGAGGTGTTTCATACCGTTCCACCGGTTTAAGAATAGTGGGGGTCCTTAAACTCAACGTAAATAGAAAAAATGGGTTATAACATATTTAAAGATTATGAATCCAGACCAATAATTACCTTGTGTTGATTTTTGTATCTTGCATGTATACCACTTTTCGCTGTAAATGTATGTAATGGTATGTTTTTCCCGGTTTCAACTACATTGTTACCTTACTCAGTACGTAGCGTACTAATCATCCTTTTCATGGGTGTTACTCATTCACACGAGCTCATGACCCTGATGGTTTTGTGCAATTGATTGAGGACCCAATTGATGATTTCTCTGCTTTTGATGCATTATATGGGGAAGAGGGACTTTTATATGTACTGGGTTTTTGGGCAATGAGTCATGTTATCCGAATGATGTTTTTACCCGGATACCCTTTTTGGACTCTTTGATCAATGATATCCTTTTGTAGCATTTTGTTATTGTAATCCGGAGTTAATCTCCAAACTCAAATTTGGTATAATGAAACTTCTCTCATTTTTTGTTTTATCTTGTTGAGAATTTTAAATTATTTAGCTTTGTGATTGACATAAGGTTGGGATGGTAAGCCCGACTCATGTCAATTACGATGGTAACACCCGATTATTTTAATTATACTTCCGCTGTAAAACAAAATTTATTTGGAGTACATTTTGGGGTATTACACCACCTTTTCCACCCTTGTCCAACAATCATCCACCCCGACCACCACCTACACCCCCACTCCATCCCTACACTTAGCCTCCACCCTTTCTCCCTTCCACAAGTCCCCTACTTAACCCCTAACCGAGCCACCCTCTCCTTTTCCCGTTTCTCCTCGTCGACTCTCCCTCCTTCCTTACCCTCTACATGCAGCTCATGCTAGTCATATAGCTCACGTTTCTCATGCAAAGTGAGTTTGCTGCTTCCCTTTTATGATTTTGGGTAAATTTTGAGGTATGATAAGGGTTAATATTAATAAATATTTAATTAAGCTTTTGATAAAAAATATATTCCTTTGATTTTCTACTTCTATTATGCTAATTTTTTATATTATTTTTTGGGATTGAGTTTTACTAATTAAATATTGAATCTTTAATCGAGGTACTAGTAAGGATTTATTTTTGTTGGAAATAAGGTAACCGCTAAACCCTACTAAAACGTATGGATATACATATGTTAGCATATTAGGGTTTTCCTACTAAAACGTATGGATATACATATGTTAGCATATTAGGGTTTTTAATATGTTCATAAGCATGATATTTGTTGTTAAGTATAATGTATTTAGTGGCATGTGTTGATTGATAAAAAGAAAAGCATGTTAATTTATGTGTCATGTGTAGAAATGATGCTTAAGAAAGGAGCTTTGTTGTTAATAATAATGTTAAGTGCATAAGTATGTTATTTTATGCTAATGTGGCCATTTGTTGCATAAATATTTTTATTATGGTCCCCAGGGGTATTTTAATAATATTTCTTGTGTAAGGGTATAGCTTAAATAAGTGTAGGTGCTAATATGTATTAAAGTTAATTAATAATAGTTGGTGGAGTTAAATGATAGTTATGAAGCACGAATATTAATGTTTTATGTAGTGAAGCTATTTTGGTAAAAGTGGTATAATAAGGATAGAATGGTAAATTATAAGAGAAAATGGGGTAAAATGGTAAATTGGTGTAAAGGAAGGATATTTTAGTAATTTAATAAAGTAGAAAGGTAAAATGGTAATTTGGTGTAAAGTAAGGATATTTTGGTAATTATATAATGTAAAAGGGTAAAATGGTAATTTGGTGTAAATGAAGGGTATTTTGGTAGTCATGTAAAGTAAAGGGGTAAAATGGTAATTTGGTATAAAGGAAAGGTATTTTGGTAATTTGTAGAAAGAGGAGTAAAATGGTAATTATAATAATGAAGAAGGAAAATTTGGTAATTTACCCATTTAAAAGGGGCAATTTGGTAATTATAATAATGAAGAAGGACATAATAATAATTATAATAATAAAGAGGGGTAATTTGGTAGGTTAACCCACTAAAAGAGCAAAATAGTAATTATAGTGATGAAGGATAATTTGGTAATTTAACCAACTAAAATGGTAATTTGATAATAATAATAATAATGAATAAGGGCACTTTGGTAATTTAACCAACAAAAGGGGAAATTTATTAATTATAATTACGAAGAAGGGCAGTTTGGTAATCTAACTAATCAAATGGAAAATTTGACAAGTGTAACAAGTATGAAGGGTAATTTGGTAACTTAATAAGTCTAAGGGGCAATTTGGTAATTTAGATAAGTATAAAGGGTAATGTGCTAATTTAACCCACTAGAAAGGTAAGTTGGTAACTTAATAAATATGAGGGGTAAAGTTGGTGATTTAACACAAGGGGCAATTTGGTAAGTATGCCACATAGAGGGTAATATGGTAATTTAGCAAATAAAAAGGGATGACTAGGTAATATTCCAGACAAGGATTATTTTAGTATTTTGTAAAGATAATAGGGGTGAATCGGTAACTTTTGTTTAACATGTCAATGGATTGAATGAGTTTTATAATAAGATACAAGTATCATTAAATAATAAGATAAGGGTATTTGATAAGTTAGCAAGTATCACAAGAACTTGGCACAACTTAGAACTTGATGGATAATTAAGGGGGTGATATAGGGTTATATAATAATTATGCAAGGGGTGTCGGGTAAGTAAGGGTGCATGGTAATGTATGTTAGATATGTTTGAAGTATGTGTTAGGGTTTTGTGTATGTTGTGATCCTTTATATGGAGTGCTTGATCCTATGACCAGTATATTTTTGTGTTTTTGGATTTGTGACATTTTCCCTTCCCCCAAATTGAATAAATGGACCTTTGAATAAGACACAAATAAATTACTAATTACGTAAAGTGAAAGAGTATTGAGTTAGGCCCAAACCGGTCTACCGGTGAATAATAGTGGCCAGGTGAAAGATGCCTTAGAGACCGGTCCACTAGCGAATAATAGTGGTCAGGTGCGTGTTGCCCTGTATGTTTTCGGTCCACCAGCTATAATCGTGGGGGATCCTGAGCTCAATAAACTAAACGTTGGATATTAATAAAATATGGGAAGATACTAATCACTTATAGTAGAACACCATGTGATTTGGGGCCAAACCGGTCCACCGATAAATAATAGTGGCCAGGTGCAGGGAGCCCTGAAGACCAATCCACCGGTAAATAATAGTGGTCAAGTGTGTGTTACCTTGTGTGTTTCTAGTCCACCGGCTATAATAGTGGAGTTCTCACACTCACATGGATATAATTCGAGACACGATGATTGAATAATCATTAAATAATGGCATAAGGTCCAAAAGTATTGATTTCACGTTATGATCTATTCATATGACATGAGTTTAGCTTTATTGCTTGTCCCTGCTTGGGTAATTAATGGACTTGCTAAGTACATGGATGTTGTGTTATGCATTTGTTTTTTTGTATGTGTATACTGTTTATGCATGATGTGTTGCATGTGGGCCTGCCTTTCAGTTTAATTTAAAGGATTACTTAGTACCATACAAGTCCATTGCAGGTACTATTCAAGTGGTCAATGGGAAAGAGCGTAAGGATTATCCGGGACCCTTTATGGTTTCACTCTTTCACCTTTTAATTCCTGGTTTAAACGTAATATTTATTCTTCTAACCACCATTGGTGATTTCTATTCTTATAACGAAACTATTGGCGCTACTTTGATATAAATAAAGTTTGAATTCAAGAAAATTATATTTTATTCTTTTAGCCTTTGCACTTGGTACTAGAACGATAGGAGAAAACCAGTCTGGTATTAGGTGTGGCGGTAATATCCCTGAAATTTATAGTTTTTGATTTTTTCTTTTGCTAAATTTTAAATAAAATAAAAATTTTCGATAGTGAATTTTAGGAGTGTTACACCTTCTGAGTTTGTGCAAGTAGGAGATGCCACTTTCGATGCCTATGACACATTTAAAGCATTGGGCGAGGCTGAGTGTTGATCTTTTGGGACTTGGCATAGGGCCTAAGAGCGATGTAGACTAGACTCTTCTTACTTCTATTTTTGGTTTATTGTGTTGTACTAATCTATCTCCTTAGAGGCTTTAACTATGTAACCTTTTTCGGTTGTAATGACTTTTAATCATGCACTTTGATTCCCTCTTTATGAATATATCGGGTTTTCTACCAATATTAAATGTGTTTACTGTTTTGTGAAATTACCCTTAGCTTGTGGTTGGTATGAGACTGACCAGAGGCTAGGCTTATACTAATCACGGCATGAGCACCCCCGTGATGTGTACGTTTTAATTAAACAAAAAATTTCAACTGTGATTTTTGGGGATGTTAAACTTACATGAAAATCATGGAAGAATAGTTAATACGGAAGGTGCAACACAATCCACACAATGTAAACCATACTATACTCCTTCATTTAATGATTAGATAATTTTCAGTTATTAAGATAGTTCATTTGACAACACCTAATTCTCCACCATGAAAAAAAGTCATGATAGCAAATAAATACAATGGGATATCACACCCACAATACGGGGTCAGGATACATTGAAGCGGCTTTTCTCTAGGGAAACCACAACCACCACTCATCGAGTGCACCTACCGCAGTGGCTAATACCAATTGGGATACCACACCCACCAAATGTGGTTGAAGTTGATGTAGGAGCAAACACTCAAGAATTGGCTTTCATAACTATGAAACCAATTATTCTTCATTTGGAAAGTGTCTCCCAAAAATTTGAAGACCAACGGATGGCTACATTGCTCGAAACGTAACAAACAAGCAATTAAGTGTCTGTGTGCATATGCATGACATGCATGGCATGCAAGGAGGGAGTGAACACGTGCATGGAGAGTTTATTGGTAGGATTTTCAAGAATTATTAAGTAATTTAGATAATTTATTAATTAAGTAGTAAAGTTGGAGAATAAAGTTAGCATAAAGGTAGCATAATATCTTTTATCTTGGAATCTTTTGAATTATGCTTTAGCTAGTGGCAGAAAGGTTATAATATGCATAAATGTCGAGCATAATGGAATGAAGAATTGAATTTAAGTTGAAGATCAACATTGAATGAATTATGTGTGATTTCAAGCTCAATTAAATTGAATCTATGTGAATGCTTTGGCTTAAAACTTTTAATCTCTTCGTCCGTGTGAATTAGAGATTAATACATATCTTTTCTACTATTCTTAATCCATATTTTCCTGCCATAATTACCATAAAAACTCCCACTCTAATTCATCGTTAATCAAAGCCCTAATTTGGTATACACAACCGAAACCCTAAACCATCTATACCAACCAAACACCACCTTATTCCCTCTTTTCGAACCAAACCCTAACCCTAACCCCAAACCATGACTCTAACATTCATCCAAACCCTAAAATTTGAAAGCAAACATCATCGTCAATCCATCATCGAATTCATATGCTAATTAGTATATTCCATTCAAACCATCATCATTGTTAAAACATCATCACCGAATCATCGTCATCACTCTTCTACCATATTTGAATCACCATCATCTTTATTACATCACCTTTGAAGCTTTAATCTCTTAATTCACCATCAATGATCCTTTTTCATAATATCTAAACTCCATTCGAACCTTAATCCCACATAATTGAGAATTACACCCTCCCACACACATTAGAAGTACATCATGGGGGATTGTACTTGGATACCTCACCCACCACACCTTAAATGCCTCTGCCATAGGGGTAAAAAGATTTGGGATACCAAACCTACCTAAGAAATGTACAATACTAAGTGCTAGGGGTTTTGTACATCGGGTACCTCTCCCATCCATACTAGACATTGATTTCATGTCGGCCTGTCATAGTATAATCCTATATCTCAAAGATATGTGCATATCCCCTACCGATTGCAACCCAGTAGAGATGAAAATAAGTACTGAGTGAAAATATAAACCATAGGGCAGACCACCCACTAACGCCCACGCAACTATCCTTAGAGTTAGTGAAAAAGACTCAAATAACATCTTATTCCATCATTATACAATTTCAAATGATATCACAAATCATAGATTAACCCCATAAATAAATAATCGAGTGTTTCCAAGTGATAACACCTAACACAATTTAAATTACATTATTAACCAAATTGGATGTTTACAATTGATAACACCAAACACATCACAAAGTATAAAATTCACCAATTGGATGTTTAGAGATGACACTAAACTTAACCAATTCAATCCCAATTATCATAATTACAAATTTATTAATTCTAGGACAATCATGTTTGAAATCAAAATTTAATCATTATAATCACATGGAGGTATTAACATAATAGGCCTAAAAGAGTATAAATGATTAACAACCGAACCATTCGGTATACAACTAGACTAGTTGATCGGTCCTTTGGATATGTTGATTGGTCTAGTCATACTAAATTTGAACTAAAATAACACCAGAGACTAGTCGACTGGTTGGTTCCACTAACTTTCTGTTCATAGGAAACCAGTCGATGGGTTTCGTCCAACCATTAGATGGGTTTAAGTAGAGACCATGCCATTCTAGTTGTAAGGTCACCAGTTGAACAACCAGTCGATGGGTTCAACGAACCGATCGAATGATCTGGGTAAAATACTAGTTATAAGGTCACCAGTCGAACAACCAGTCGATGGGTTCAACGAACCGATCGAATGATCTGGGTAAAATACTACCCAAACTTGCGATGCACACACCTAGAATTTACCACATTAATCCCAGCATAATCCTATTTCATAAAACATAAAAAAAAATACATGTTGCACACAAAGATTCACATGGATGCATGATAATGTAGACATTTAAATGAATCATGCACATACTACCAATTTATGCATAGAATCATAGAAATCCAACAATTCTTAACTATAGAAAGAAATTATACCACATGCTCAAATTCTAGAATACAATTTTACCATGCTCATACAAAATACACCAAGAACATGGAACCTCAATAAGCAATAGAACCTCATTCATATTAAAGATAAGATTACCTTAACTTGAATCAATTCTTCTAGCACAAAACTCCTAATTGATGGCTATCAAGTAAGACCTCAATTTATAATAGAATTAAAGTCAAAACCATTAAATTCCCTTTTAAAATCCATTACAACCAAGGAAGAATCAGAAGAAGAAAAAGAAGAACGATACACAACCCAACCTTTTTCTCAGAAATAGAATGCCAAGGAAAGAAACTGAAATCTTTAACATTTCTCAAAACTTAATCCGTCCTTGCTTAAGAGAAAAAAAGGAGAACTAATCCAAGATTAGTAGAATAAAATGTAGATAATGCCCAACCAAAGAAGGAAGGAAGCTGGATCAAGCCTTTTTTTTTCATTTACAAAGAGGAAAAATGGAAATAATGAATGAATGCTTAAACCATAGGAAATTTTCATAAAGAAAAGGGAGAAGAGAGAAAGAAAAATAGGTGAGCAATGAAAATATATCAAAAATGGAGTGAATAGAAGAGTTTGGGTTAAAAAATACAAGTGGGAGGTATGGAAGTATGGCTGAGGTTGAATATGGGCAACAAAGGTGTAAGAGAAACACATGATGGTGTGATGGTGTGATGGAGGTTGAGTACAATCAGGAAAGGATATAGTAGTAGGTTGGTGAGTCAAGGAATGGGTGCACGAATTCAACCACGTAGGTCAACTTCCATAAGAGAGAGGGAGAGGTGAGAGAGAAGAGAGAAGGTGATGCATGCCTCAAAAGTGCTTTTGGAAAAAATTTAACTAAATAAAATCATAGAATGATCTAGATAATATGAAAATAATCTTAAAGCACCAAAACATGTTTATTAGAATAAATAGACTCTAATTAGAAGTTTTAATAAACATTAGAAGGGGATTTCACCATGGCTAGGATATCACTTTAGGGTAGCGGTCACAATTCACGATACAACTATTCAATAAGCATTTAGTACATTCTATTTTTCTTAGGCATACCATAATTTCTTTTGCAACTATGTATGCTATTGCAATTTTTATCTTGCAATGGAAAAATACTTTACCATGTCCTCAGATTTTCATGTTTATTTTTGCATAAATATAGGTATATAATAACATTATTTCATGATACTAACATTTTTGGGGACCCTAGGCTTATACCTAGTTTTCATAAAACTAGGGCCAAGCCTCTACAAAAGGAGAAGAGTTGGGATAGAAGATAGAATATAAAGAGTGGAATTGTAGATATGTACTGGCTGCTATAATGTTTTTTTTTTAACATAAATGAGTTGTTCTTTGTTAGTATCATCCTATGAGGCATCACTATTTACTTGAGTTTGATCCTTGTTGTTATTTTACGGTGTGGCTTTAATAAATTGTCAAATAAATGGGTTATTCACATTTAAATAGGTTAGTCAGAGAAACAACACTAGATTGTCCTCTATTTTTTTCACTTTGCTTGCTAAATTCTATCCTTATTCACTACAAAGTAAAAATGAAAGGGTTAATGTAACACCCCCAAAATTTACAGTTAAAAATTTTCATTTGTATAGAAAATCATACACAAAAATTGAGGAGGGATGCTACCATCGTGATCAGTACAAGATTGGCTATTGGCCAATCTCATACTAACCATACGGCTAAGGGAGTAAAATTAGTAACACGAATAATCAAATAAAACCATAAGAGTTCAACATTTCATAAGTGAAACTAGAGTACAAAAACGTCAGAGTTAATACAAAATGGAAATTAAATACAAACATGCCCACTACCGGGGAAATAAAAATGATGGTAAAATAGATAAGAGTAAGTTTGGAGAATTGTAATACCCCGTATTTTTAAAATCCAGATTTATTAAGTTTAATGATTTTATTAGCATAATTTGATGTAAACAATTAATTATTTTAATTTCGAATCGTTTTACGGATTTATCGATGATTTCGAATTCATAATTGAATGTAATTAATCATTGTCGTTGCGAACCATTCTAGATAAATTCGTTCACGACAATGATTTTATTATATTCTTATGATTTTGATCTTCGGTTAAAAATATATATTCCCGTTCTTTCTCGTATTTTGGTTTTTAATATTTTTAATTCGTTTTCGATTATAACTTCGTCATGTGATTACGACTTTGTTTTGAAGTTATATTTCGTTAACGAAATATATTACTTAAATTATAGAATTTCTATTTAAATAGTTAAATTTATTTTAATAAGTTTATCCGTAGAAAATATTTCCGACTTTAAATTTATTCATTTTCGGAAATCGTTAATATTTTTGGGAAGTTTTAAATTAAAAATATTTTCGAAGTTTATTTATGAATTTATTTTTGGAATTAATTTTTCTTTCGTTTTATGCTTTTTGGGTTTGCGGAAAACCGATTTCGGAAATTATTGAAATTATTCTCGATTTATTAGAATTTGACTTAAATATTTTATTATATGCTTTTAAATAATTTTTCGAGGCTTTATAATATATTCTCATAAATAATATAAATTCTTATGTTCGTTGGTAAATTCTTCCGAAAATGTTTTCGAAATTCTTTATATAGCTTTTTATTAATTTTAAGTCTTCGGATCCGTTCGAAATAAATTTTCATTAAATAAATTTTAGATAAAATCTTCCAATAATATTTTGATATTTTTAGTATTTTATTTTATGTGTATTTGTATTTAAAAAAAAAAAAAAAAAAAAAAAAAACCCCGCAACCCCGACCGGCTGACCCCCCTCTCTTTCCCTTTTCTCTCTTCTCTCCCTTCTCCTCTATTTCTTTTCCCGTGGCCCCTGTTCCCCGACTCCCTGTCCTGCAACCCTAACCCTGCGCAGCCTCCCTCACCGCCTCTTCTCCCCAGCTCCTCCCCGCTCCGGCCAACCTCGCCAGCGCCCGTCGACCACCGCCGCAGCAACCGCGAGCAGCCGCGCACAGCAACCACGCACAGCAGCCGAAGCAGAGCCGCTGCAGCGACTGCGCGCAGGAGCAGCAACCGCAGTAGGTCTTGCCGCCGTCCGACCATGGCGAGCTCGGGCGACGACCAGCGAGCCACCTCCGGCCTCCGACGAAGCTTCCTCGGCCCTCCTTGCTCCGTTTTTACTGATTTTTGTTGGTATAATTTTCTAGAAACCCTAATATATATATTTGATTAATTGAGTGTGATTTAGCTTGTGATAAGCTAAATTAATTGTTGTATTATGTATATATGTGCTGTAAGATTGATTTGGATATGTTAATTGTATGGTTTGTGTTGAAAATTTGGGAAATTGAATTTTAGGCCGGGTTATGCCCAAATTTTTCGGATCCGTTCGATTTGGCGATTTTGGATAAATTGATTATACAATATGTTTTTAAATGTATTTAATTTCATATCGGAAGTATTGATTTGGGAAAATTGTGCATAATTAATCGGAATTGGATTTTTAGGTCAAAACTCTTGCGGGTCTAAATTGGATTATGTAACCGGGTCGTTTTATTCAATTGACTATTCAATTTATATTAGGATATATTTAATTACATTTCCGAACCGTCAATTTATATATTTTAGCAAGAATTGATCGGATTTGCGTTCCGGGTTCAAAAACCCTAATTGTACTGAATTGCGTATTTCTTTTATTGGTTTTGAGCAATTGATTATATGATATGTTATAAAATATGTCTAATTGCATTTCTAAACATTCAATTTGATTAAATTAATAGAATTTAATCGAATTGCATTTTCGGGCCTAAAACCCTAGATTTCAAGTGAACTCATGAAATTGATCATTTATATATTTGTTTTTCTAAAATTAAATTTATAGAAATAGTTGGAATGATCCTAATTGTATTCTAATGCCTTTAATTGGAATTAATTGATTCGAATTACCCAAGTTGTGTTGTAGGCTTTAAAACCCTAATTTTGAAAACGGATCGTCTTGAATTGATTAATCGGAATATTGTTTTGTTGAAATTGATTATTTAGATTTATCTAAAATTAGTGTAATTGTGTTTTAAAACTATCAATTTGAGGTAATCGAAGTGATTTGGTCGATTTGTAGTTTAGGCATTTAAAACCCTAATCTTCGGGGATGGTTTTATAAAATTGATTGTGTTGTGTGTCTTTTATCAAATCAATTTCTGTCCTTCGATTTTAAATCATTTGATTTATATTTTAATCTTAATCTTAATAGAGCTATGCTCTTGAGTCCTAAGTTTTGGACGCGTTTCCCAAGAAAGATCGTTTTTGTTTGTTTGTGTTTATTTAATTTGAATATGTGAATTATTAATTGATAAAATAGTTTCTAACCTAGTTCCGATTTCTATCGGCGACCTAGGAAAACTTTCTCGTGGATTGTTGAGCCTTCGATAGCTCTCCCTCTTTTTCAATTTGCTTAGCTAGCTTCGGATCCAGGTAAGTTTCTACTTACCTCCACTTATGGGTGTTTCGTAAGGATGTGGCTACGGTTCATACGTGTTATGTGACTTGTATGCCTTGGGTGCCTTGTATATATATCATGTCTTGTTGTGTATCACATGATTATCCTTAACGTGTTTTATGCGTAGCGTAGCTTGGAGTTAAGGTGTGTGGTATGTGTTTTTCTTATTATATGAATGTGATATCCATATGTGGTGATTATGGTATGTTGTGGCAGGATGCAACCCTCTAGGACATGCATGCTAGGGTGATTATTATTATGACATGGATATGAAAGGATAAAAAGAAATAAATGGGAAGTGAGTTGCTAAAGAGGGGTATGAGGTTGACCAAATTGAATAAGGGATGAGAGCTATGCATGGAAAATTCTAGGGTTTGCATGGGAACTTCGAGAGTTTGCATGGGTTGGATAAAACTTGCATGAGGATGATCGTTACGTGAGAAAAGTTGTATTAAAGTGTAAATAAGCTAAGGGGAGAGTTGTGGAGTGTTTGGAGACTTGGGATGAAAAATAATACGTAGGTTGGTGTGAGGGGTATAAGGGACTCGATTAGGGTTTTGGGAGAAAGTAGTGATTGATTTGGGATTGAACTTAAAAGAGATGAGGTGTTTGACGATAAATGAATTAATGGTAGTAAGGCAAGAGGAAATTGGGCCACATAGGTCCAATTAGGGTTTCAAGGGAAACCCTAGAGAGGAATAGTGGGTAGAGTGTGGTTTCACAAGGTGTTGGGCTTCAACCCACACCCTTAAGAGTTGGCTTTCATTATGTGTAAGTGTAAAGGGGAAAGGATATCGAGGCGTGATAAGGGGCGCAAGAGTCCCGAGATATGGGACGGGCCCTCCTGGGAGGATAAGTGTGGATATAGTTAGCCATGCATGTCAAGGGTAAAATTCTTTCAAATAAGATATGTTAAGACACTAATCACTTAAAGAGAAAGATGTTGAGCCGGACCCAGACCGGTCCACCGGCGAATAATAGTGGCTAGGGCCGGGGTGCCCTACATGACCGGTCCACCGGCAATAATAGTGGCAGGGTATGTTACCCTCATGACCGGTCCACCGGCTATAATAGTGGGGGATTCCGTGCTCAACAAACTGAACGTAATAACGATAAGACATTGGAAAGATACGAAGTAATTACAGTGAAACATCATGTGAGTCGGGGCCAGACCGGTCCACCGACGAATAATAGTGGCAGGGTATGTTACCCTCATGACCGGTCCACCGGCTAAAATAGTGGCAGGGCATGACCCTCATGACCGTTCCACCGGCTATAATAGTGGGGTTCCCGCACTCACATGAATTGATAAAGATTATGATGTGAATCGACTATATTACCAGAGGTCTAAAGAATGAGTCTACTCGATCGGGGCTGAGCATGTCCCTAAGTAATGCTCGGGGCTGGACATGTCCCTAAGTAATGTCCGGGGCTGAGCATGTCCCTAAGTAATGCTCGGGGCCGGACATGTCCCTAAGTAATGTCCGCGAGGCTAAATGCCCAATTGGTTTGGTTCGGCATTGTCCATAAATACTTGGTTGGTTTATCTGAATCTCTTATCGGTTTAAGATATTACATATGTTTCGCATGTTATTATATGTGTATGGTCGGACTTGTGATGTGGGTTTGAGTATGCGTAATATTGTATCAACGTATTGTATCATAATTTAATGTGCACTTGATGTTATAGTTTACGTCTCTTCCATAAGGTAGGGTAGTGGGATTTACTCAGTATTGGACCCGTACTGATACTACCTTGGTTGAATGGGTCCTGTGATGATCCACTGATGGTGGGGAGCAGACCTCTTGTGCAGGTTTAAGATCGGATACTGTTTTGGGGTGGAAGGCTTGACTCGAGTGAGTAGGCGATCCGGATAATTATCCTTCGGGATTTGTTTGTTTAATTGTATTCTCCTTTGGAAGTTGCAAGCATTGTATTTAAGTTTTTAAGGATTTTGTAATTGACTTTTAATTTCTCGTAACGCTGTTATGCTTTAAAATTCAGATTTAATTGTTTGACAGGTTTTAGCCTTGCATCTAACATGAGATAGATGGTTGACATTTATCTTGTGTTAGATGTGGCGGTAACATTTTCCAAATTCGCTCCTAGCTTCCGCTTTATTCTTTCAAAAAAATTTTTTTTCAGGAGTGAAATTTGGGGGTGTTACAAGAACACCCTCTCAAACCCCATAACAGGTAAAACAAGTCATCACTCAATCCTACCTAGGATATCATAAGCAGTGAAGTCATCATACCATCATCTAATACCTACACAGACTTAGGAGAGGCCACTGCTCGTGGGAATGAGCAACACCAATAAAATGGGTGATTAATATGCTACGTTCCGAGTAAGGTAACCATATGGCTAAGGCAAAGCATAACATGAAAAAGACAGATAATGCATTCATTATACCATTCAGATTAATCGCCATTAGTAAGATTTTAGCCATTAATTTTGTCTTTACAAATCTCTTGAATTATATCCACGTGAATATGGGAGCCCCACTATTATAGCCGATAAACCAAAAATGATACTCTAGGGTAGAATGCACCTAACCACTAATATAGCTGATGGAACGAAAATACTACTCCAAGGCAGTACGCACTTGACCACTATTATTGTCGGTAGACTAGAAATCAATAAATCATTCTAACCTAGCCCCAACCCTTGTGGTGTTCCACTATAAGTAATTAGTATTTTTTTCATGATGTATTACTATATAAGGTTTGGTTTATTGATATTGAAACCCCCATGATTATAGCCGGTAGACCAAAAATACTACTCTAGGGTAGAACGCGCCTGACCACTATTATAGCCAGTGGACCAAAAAATATTATATCCTGTGCTAGGCTCAATAATCTTTCAGTTAAAATAATTTTTGTTTTATTCGTGTCTTATTCCACAAGTAACCCCAACAAGACATGCATGCACCCAATGGACTCCCGACTCATTACCATACGCCCAATCTAAACTTCTTGAATGACCCAGTCCCATAGCTTGGGATCTCTACACTCCCTAAGACTCCAAGACTTCTTTATCTCCTTCCATCTTACTCACCATGAATCCACCCCCATGCATGTGGGTCAAGGACCACCTTCCCATTTCTCCACCTAGGCTCACCATCCTTTAATAGTGTTTCCCCTTGAAAACCCTAATATGGCCTATATGGCTCTAACCTTTCTTTTTCATATATATCCCATACTTCCCTTTGATTTCAACACCATCACTCCACTCAACCCACTCCAAGCATCATAACCATACTTTCCATCTTCCACATGGGACAAAGAAACCCTAATTGGTTACCCCAAAACCCTAATACTCCTCTTTCCTTTTACACCATCCCATCACACACACACTCCACCCTCTTTTTCACTTGACTCACACCCTTCATAAATACCCTTCTAATATCAACCCCAATTCCAACCAAGCAATATCAACCTTCTCACAACACTCCCCTACTTAGGATTTTTCCCCCAAAAACCCTAGCTAAGCTCCCATGCACATTTCTACCAACCCACGTACTATCTTTTCCCCCCAAAGACTCCAATCACCCAAAGTACTCCTTCCTCACCATGTTTAAACCTTAAACCAACTTTTCTCACATAAACTTTTTCCCCATGGAAAGACTAACCACCCCATGTAATCCTTACACTTTCCATGCAATATTTACACCAACCTTTCATTTTATTATTATTATTCCTTTATTTTATTACCCATAGGTCATAAGGTACTTAGGTTTTTCCAACTTCTTCATATTCACTCCACCCTATTTATTTCTTTTATATCCCCACAACCTCACAATACCACCTAAGGCCTCCTAGCATGCATGCTATACCATAACGACTATACATAAGAGCAAGCCATAAATATCAATTCATAGCACCCATATCACACATATCATGAAGCACACAAAACTCACTTTAGATCCCTGCAAAGCAAGATACACCACACACATTTTTAGTTTACAATCACATATAATATGCAACACGTATCATTACACCCGTGAGCACACAAATTAAAGCAAAATAAATCCTTAACTATATCCTTATATAATAGGACACCGGTCTTGGAGCACAAATCTTACGCCTCCTTATGGGAAGGTTTTGGTTCACAACCTGTAAAAATGGAACACTAAATATTAAACCTACTTCCTACATCTTTTTCCTTTTCCTTTTATTTTTCCTAACTAAATATTAGTAATGAGATTAATAATAATAATAATAATATGGTTAGTAATAGAACAATATTTAAAATAAATTATACCAAATAAATACAAGGGTTAAGGGCACAATCAGAGAGGGAGTAATAAGTTAGGATGGTGGTGGCGCCGACACAAGGGTGGTGGAGCTGGTGGTGATAGAAAAGGAGAGATTTTGGGGTTGGAAAAGGGGAGGAAAGTTGGGTTTTCTTAGGTAGTAGAGTTTCTAGGTTAAAGGGGGTGGTGGTGGTGGTGGTGTCTCATGGCAGTGACTCAAGTGGCAGTGGCGACAATGGCCAAGAGTGAAGGAGAAAAAAGGAGGAGGAAGGAGGGAGAAAAAAAGGGAAATTGGTGATGTGGGAAGATAGGGGAGGTTTACTGAGTAGAGAGGGAGGTAATAAAGGTGGTGGTTGCTACAATAGTGGTGGAATAGGGTGGCGTAAGGGGTGATGAGTGGTTCAAAAGGACAACCTAAGTTACCCAATTTGCACAAGTGGGGAGAGAAGAGGATGGAGAGTTAAGGGCAGGGTAGGTCTTGTTCAGTGGAGGGTGGTGTAAGGAAGATGTAGGGTGGGTGTGGCGATAGTGGCAACATCTGGAGAGAGGGTGAAAGGGAGATGGGGAGTTATGGAATGGCAAAAAGAAGAGAGAAAATTGGAGGCGCATCGGGTAAATATAGGGGGAGTAGTTTAGGGGAAGTGGATAAATGAAGGTAGATGATAAAAGGGAGGAGGTGGTTGGTTGCCGACCAGAGTACATGCCGGTGCAACTAAATGATCAGGGGGACAGGGCAGGGTTTTTAGTAGGGTTAGGTGGGGATATTGGGGTTGTAGAGGGGCAGGGACTAGTTTAGGGCAGTGCTAGTTGCACACCCTATAGTTCAAAACGAAGGAAAGGTGAGGGGAGAAGGAGAGCCATAATTGCGAAGTAGCCATGTGCTCTCACTAATCAAGGGGGGAGGTTGAAGACAGCGGTAAAAGGGAAAAAGGAAAGGGAGAAAAAGGAGAAAGAAGGGGGAACGATACTAAGCCACGTGAGGGGAAAAAGAAAAGGGAGAGTAGGTTGCGCAAGGAAGGAAAGGTGATGAAGGGAAGAGGAGAGTGTTGGGTGGGGCCTAGGCTGGTAAGGGAGGGGGAGACAAGAAAGAAAAAGAAAAAAAAGAAGAAAGAAAAAGAAAAGGAGAGAAATAGGAAAAAGAAAAAAAGAAAAGTGAGGTGGTTGGGGTGTTTTGATATTTTTTTTTAATTTTAGGAATAATAA
Source organism: Tamarix austromongolica (assembly GCA_039764185.1). NCBI lineage: Eukaryota > Viridiplantae > Streptophyta > Magnoliopsida > Caryophyllales > Tamaricaceae > Tamarix > Tamarix austromongolica. The sequence goes on along the minus strand of CM077813.1, from coordinate 18,783,059 downwards.
AATTAGTAAAAATAACTAATTAATTTTTTTATTAATTTAGAAATTATTATTACTATAATTTACTTAAAATTTATTTTAGTTTAGTAAAGTATTCTAGCCTCCACTAATTTGATCCTTTCATTATTTTCTTCCTTTTTGGCTTTAACTATGTTTATTATTATATCATTTTTTATTAAAAATGGTATATTTAGTTAAATTTCACATATTAATTCTTATTTTATTTTTTATTCCTAAATTAAGGCTTTGGGGTATTAGAGTCAACGCACTATTTATGATTACTCTTAGTTGCATTTCAATTTATGAAAAAAGTACTTATATCCTATAAATGGGAAATTTGGTATCCAATTGGCCTACTTTGATCAAATGGTGAAGAGTAGTTTCATCTTAATCAAAGATCTTCGATTATTTATTCATATATATATATATAATATTATGATCATGTCATTTTAGTTAACATTTAAGTATGCTAGAATTAAGAGGATAGAATAGAAAATGAATCTTTAGAAAATTACCTAAAATGGGTTGTGAAAAAAAAGAGGTTTAAAACCTTGATAAAAAATTTTTTTAACTAAAAACTAACCTAATATGCAATATATATATATATATATATATATATATATATATATATATATATATATAGAGAGAGAGAGAGAGAGAGAGAGAGAGAGAGAGAGAGAGAGAGAGATGAGAATATTTTCACTTGTTAACACATGATCAAAGGCTTGGATACAATGAGAAATTTAAGGATGAACCTCAATAGCCATGGACCCTTTTACATAGACGTAGAATTACGATTGTTGAAGGATCGTAATGGCTCGAAAATTGACTCAATAGAGGCTTGACTTAGTTCGGTTATTTAGTTTAATAGGCCGAGTTGAAGACTAAGTTTTTTAGCTTCTTTATTAAATGAACTAAGTTCAATTCTAGGTGAGTACAATTCGTTTCCATGATCATAAAGAATTAATAGGATTAATGATCATTTAACAAGCTTGTTTGCAGCTCATTTAAATGGTTGTTAGAGAGTCTTTTCTAAACACCATATTATATGTAAATACTGATTATATATTTGGCTTGTAGTGATTTGCTTCAAAATAAGTATTGTATTATATAAACACTAGTCCCTCATGATTAGGGCTGTAAACAAGCTAAGCCAGTTCGAGCTCGGCTCGGTTCGGCTCATTAAAAGCTCGTTCGAGCTCGATCGTTTAGTTAAATGAGCTTAAATTAAGGCTCGTATTTGGCTCGTTTATTAAACGAGCCGAGCTTGAGCATAGGTATGTTCGGCTCAGCTTGGCTCGAAATTGGCTCATTAAAAGCTCGTTTAAGTTGGAAACCAAAACAAAACGTTTGACATTAAAACGCCGCGTTTTGGTCGGAGCAATATTTCACAGAAATTTTAGAACGTCCCGCCCACCCAGCCGTGTGTTTGGACGGGATGGAGGAGCCCTACCCTACCCTAGTTTCACTTTCACTTACAAGGTTACAGACTTACTTACAGTAGTCGACGAGTACACTCGACTACTCGATTCCCCGATCCTAGTCCTCGTCTGCTGAACGCCTGAACGGTTGAACCCGACCCCCCTAACGAGTCCCAAACACAGCCGGACAGTCGAGAATCGACATAGTCGAACTGGAATCTTAGCCTGGCCAAGCATCAATAATCAGCAGATTCTATGTGTACTCAGTGAGGATACGAAGGCTCAAGAAGCAAAGAGAAGCAGAACGTTGTAAGATCCAAGAGCTCAAGAACAAGTCTGCTACTGGTAAAGGTCAATCTGGTCTCCTTCAATTCGGCACCAGTTCTTCCGAGGTTAGAATTTTTACTACTCTCTTTTCTTTTGCCTCAATATTCAATTAATAGGGTTTATGAGTCGAATCTATATTCAAACTCTACTTAGCCATTATTTTGTCTGGTCATTTTCGTTAATATTTTTGTACGTTTTCCCAATTTAATGAAAGCTTAAATCTATTTCCCTTTTCCTATGTTTGCTTGGAGTAATCAATATTTCAATCAGAAAGAATGCTATGTGGTTGTTTCAATTGATTAGAAACGTATGAATTCGACAAATTGATAAGATGAATTAGTGTCTGGTGATAGTAAAATTGGTTAATAGTTTCTGAGAGTGGGGTTAGAAAACCATAGCATGAGTTTAATGGTACGGGTATGTTATTGGTTTGAGTTTTAAGAATTCAGTTTAAGGTCTTTCTCTGGGTTGTTATTGCTGTAAAGACGAATTGTTATTTTATGTAAGATTTGGCCGAGATGTGATCTGCTGGAATGGATTTGGGTATTTATTTTAGCTTCTCACATGTTAAGAAGCCAAGGGGTATGCTGATTGTTGTTGTAAGGAATACGTATTGATTACTTGCAGTTAATCAAACTGTTGAAAGCAGTTAAACAAGTTTGTATATTTAAAATTATGTCTTGTTTTAGACTTTGTAACAGTTCATAAATAGCCTTGACAGCTTCTGTGCACTTGTTTTGAGCTCTTTTAATGTATCTCAAATAGAGCTCTGTGATTTCCCACGAAATAGTCCACCTGTTCTTGGGTGAGTTGGTCTTTTGTTCTATCTGATGAGACTTTTACAACTGGAGAATCCCATAACATCATTAATTTTAGAAATCAAATAAAAATACAAGGTAAGATTGAAAGAGTCAAGTAAATAAAACCTTGCTGGCACATGTTCTTAGTTCAAGGAGAGCATATTTAGCCTCAGAATGTTGCTAAAGAACGATTACAGCCTTTATGTCACGGCTTGGGAGTGGGTGGGAGTGGAGTTGACACATGGGTGGAGGCATTCTCAAGTCTACACCTGCTTATCTATATATTTTTCGCATAATTTATTATTTTTGACAGAACATAAAAAAACTTTGAACCTTGATTATTAGGGCCTCACAATGAAATAGATCAGCTTTGAATAAAACTTTTTAATTCATCAAAATTAGTTTTCGTTTATTTTATAATAACTTTGAACCTTAATTATTAGGGAAGACAGTAATAATACAGATAATTAAGACTTGTATTTCTATTGCTTTACTTCAGGGAGAAAAAAAATGCCCAAATCGTATTTAAAAAAGTAGTTAAATCAAAATCTAACTTCATTTGTATTAATTTGTAAGGCTTTGAGCACATTGTCAAATTTCCATATCTGAAATACATCTTATAATGTTCATTCTTTAATTACTTTTACATATTATAACATGAGTCATAATACATCAGTAAAAGTTTGCTTTGCTTTTAACCCTGAAACTTCAGCAAAGTTCTCTAACTTCTACATTATTAGTTGAATAGAGGTGAGATCTCCTTTGCTAAAAAAATTGGAAGATCATCAGCAAAACAAATGTCTATGATCTTGAGGGACCTGCAGCCTGGGTGGTACTTGAACTTAGGGTTAACCCAGAGAGCACTCAAACTCTGGGTCTTAGGTTGTATTTTTCAATTATCCATCAATTATGACCTAAGTATTTATTAAATATGTTGAAATGAATTATCCATCAATCATGTAAAATATGTTGCATGTTATTTTTCGATTATGACCTAAGTATTTATTAAATATATAATCAACATTTAATGCTTAAATTACTTATTAAAGCTTATCTGAATAATATTGTTTTGATTTGGTCTTAGGTTGAAGAAGTTAACAGACATTGATGGTTGAAGAATTAAAGTCAACAAAAATATTTGGTCAGTAGGTAGTAGTAGCAACGCCTTATTTTTTGAATTAGTTTATTATACTTTTAGTTTTTTGGTATATTTATTTATACTCCTGTTTAATATATCATGTTTTATTTATTTTTGTTTTAATAAAGAACTTTGTTTTATAGATGCTTCTAATTTTTTGATTTATATAAGAGAACAATATTAGTTTTATGGTGTTTATATTTATAATTGTTCTTTTATATCATGTTTTGTCTTTTTTGTTTTAACAAAAAAAGTTAGAAGTGTGAACTTTGCTTTGTAGGTATTTTTTTAATTATATTATTTGTTTTGTTCTCGTGTATAATAAAATAAAAAATAATATTGTATGTATAACTTACACAATCAGATTGTTTATTAAATTATTAGTGTTATAAGCGTTGCTATTGCTCCTACTCCCAAATTTCTTTGTTTTCTTTTTCAATTATCATATATAACTTCTGTCTATGTCAAAATTAATATATTCAGAATTTTCTTCTTCTAAACAAGAATCAAACTCAACACATTCACGATCTTCTGCTACAAGTCTAGCTATGGAAGACAATAGCAATATGGTGGAAGCTCGAGAAGAAGAGGCTTGTAATGAGGATGGGGAGTAAGGTGTTGAAGCTTGTAGTGGATTTGATGAAGATGATGAGCATTGTGCGATAAAGAAAAAGGTTCAAAAGAAAACTTCACTTGTATGGAAAGACTTTAAAGAGGTTGTATTAAAAGATGGAACGAAGAAGGCGCAATGTAATCATTGTCATGACAAGCTTTCCATCATTGCTAGCGGTACTACCTCCCATTTAAGATGACACTTGTCTACCTGTGCACTCCGCAAGCCAAAAGGTCAGCAAGTGTTGTCTTTAACAAAATCAATGGGGGTAAGTTCTGCTACCTGCTTTCGATTTGACCATGCAAAATCAAGAGAGGCTTGGGCTAAAGCTGCTCTAGTCCATGAGTACCTATTTAATATGGTTGAACATGAAATGTTCAATGAATACTTAAAAAACCTTGACTCCTCATTACAAAAAAGTGTCACGTGCTATGGTCAAACAAGATTTTTTTTTCTATTTATGATCATTACAAGAAAAAAAATTAAGAATGTGTTGGATAAGACACAGAAGATTAGTATCACTACTGATTTGTGGAAGTCTGATGCTCAAAAAATCCATTATATGGTTGTGACCGTACATTTTATTGGTGATGACTGGGTCTTACGTAAATATATCCTTAATTTTTTCCACTTGGCCTCTCCTTGTACCGGTCTAACAATTTTCAATGCTTTGTACAAATGTTTTATGGATTGGGGAATTGAGGATAAAGTCTGTAGTCTTACCGTTGATAATGCAACTACTAATGATAGGGTTGTTAAGATAGCAAGAGATAGCTTTGCTTCTAAGAATAAGATTTTTTTTTTATGGAAAAATATTTCATGTGAGATGTTGTGCCCATATAATAAATTTGTTGGTTCAAGATGGGCTTGAATGTATTGAACATATTACTACAAATGTGAGAGAAAGTGTGAAGTATTTGGCAGATTCTGAAGCACGTTTAAAGTTATTTAGTGAGATTGCTAAGCAAGTGGGTTTGACAAAAAAAATTAGTGTTAGATGTTAAAACAAGATGGAATACGGCTTATGCAATGCTGTCCACAGCTTTAGAGTTTAAAGATGTATTTTCTAGATATGCTGAACAAGATATGAGATACCAATGGTTACCGAATCATGATGAATGGAAACAAGTGGAGGGTGTGCGTGGATTTCTTTCTATTTTTAATGAGATTACAAAAGTTATTTCAGGAAGTGAATATCCAACATCAAACTTGTATCTTTCGGAGATTTTGGTGATAAAAAGAGGCACTAGATGAGGAAGTAAATGATGATGACATTTTTATGCAAGTAATGGCTATGAAAATGAAAGAAAAGTTTGATGAGTATTGGGGTGAATGCAATATGTTGATGTCTCTTGCTTCTAGTTTAGATCCTCGGTACAAAATGATGTTGATTGACTATACATTTCCTATCATTTAGAAAGAAGTTGATGTTGAGAAAAATGTTGGAGAGGTGAAAAAAACATTGAGAGAGATTTTTAATTGTTATGCTGGACATTATGTGAGTAATGTTGAGAATGCATTGGAGAAGGACATTAGTGAGGTTGGGCCTAGTAATGTGATTCAGAAAGGATTATTATCTAGGAAATCAAAGTTTGAAAAGTTTATTATGAGTGCTAGCACCCAACAATCGAGCAAATTAGAGTTGGATATATACCCAGAGGAGGGCATATATATGTGTAAAGATGGCTTAGGTTCTCCTGTTTCTGCACTCGACTGGTGGAAGGGAAATACCTTGATGTTTCCTGCATTATCACAAGTAGCACGTGATATTTTAGCAATTCCTATCACATCAGTTGCTTCGGAGGTGCTTTTAGTGCCGGTGGGAGGGTAGTTGATCCATATCGGGCCTCTTTAGATCCCAAGACCGTTGAAGTTTTACTTTGCGCCGGTGATTGGGTTCATAATAATGACTTGTCTAAGAAAAAGGTAATTATTTTACTATTATTTAAATTTAGTTACTTAATCTATGTTTTCAATTTAAGTGCGGCTACTATTTTTTTTCTCCCTTTTTTGTAAAAAAAAAATAGGCACACACAAGAATATGAAGCTATAAAGGAAATTGATTTGCCATAATTTGGTTGGTAATGTTCTAACTTCTAATATAAGGTACTTGCCTCTATAATGACTATAATTTTAATAATTTGTTTTTGCAGATTGTGGATCGTGTCTTTTTTTGTTGGCTACCGAAGTCTCGTTATGATTTATTTTGGTATCATGGTATGTTTTCTAAAACTAGCTCATTCATGTTTTTTTGCCTTCTTTTTACTTTTAGTTTTGTTTTCCCTGTTAGTTCACTCTGGAAAGCATGTACATTGATTTCAGAATAGGTGTAGTATAACATTCCATTAGTTCACTCTGGAAAGCATGTACATTGATTTCACTTTGAAATTTATTTTTTTTTTCCTGTTACTTCACTCTGAAGAAGACTTGTGACTTGATCAGAAATTTTCCAGAATATAAAATTTGATTTCAATAGAGTATAACTTATGTCCTATTTGGTAATTGTGCACAAACAAAATGAGAAAAATTTAATTAAAAGATACAAGGTAAGACTTGTAGCATATGGTTTTTCTCATATTCTTAGAAAATCTTTTGAGGATACATAGTGCCTAATTGTTGATGCAACAACATTGAGATTCTAAATTAGTTTAGTTATTTTTCAAAGCCTAGATATGTGTGCCTTATGGATGTTGTGACTGCATATGTATATGGATCACTTGATACATACATCGATCCATACATCTATATGACAGTTCTTGAGGGACTTAAAATTTTTGAATCTCCTAAATCGAAACCTTGAGAAACTTTTTTGCATAAAATTAAGGAAATCATTGTAAGGATTAAAATAATGTGGATATATGTGGTACACTAGACTCATTGAATATCTTTTGAAAGAGGATTTAAAAATGTTCCAATTAGCCCATGTGTTTTCATCAAACAATCCCATTTTAGGTTTGCCATTATTGCACTTCATGTCGAGGACCAAAATATCATTGGAACATATAGCATTCTCGAAAGTAGTGCAAGATATTTGTTGACAGAACTTGAGATGGACGATATAGTAAAAATAAGATTTTATCTTGGCTTACAAATACAGCACTTAAAAGATGGTATTTTCATACACCAATCAACTTCAAAAGACCTCCAGTGAAGAAGGCACTTGTATATGACACAAGCTGCAACTGGTCTTCCATCAGAAAATCCCAAGTTTTGGGATATACACTTGATGAGTAGGTCTTGGTATTCCTGAACCAGAAAAGAAGAGAGAATCGAGGAGTAAGAGAATTGGTAAAATAAAAACTTTTCTTGTGGTAAAAGTTTAGTGAAGGAATCTATAGGTGCCCAAGATACGTCATATATCTGAAAGTATAACATTCCATTGAGAGTTCTTTGTGGTGTATCCTCTGAATCTATAGGTGCCCAAGATACGTCATATACCTGAAAGTATAACACAAGCTGCAACTGGTCTTCCATCAGAAATTTTTCAGAATATAAAATTTGATTTCAACAGAGTATAACATTCTCTTATGCTTCATAATCTTATTCCATGAAACAGTGTAGTATCATTTGATTTTTTATTGCTTATATTTTCATCTTAGTAAATATAAATTTACTCCCAAGTCCCAACCTAATGTAATCCCTCTAGCCACACATTGATTGTTATCAATTTAATATGAACAATAAATAAGTTTTGTGATTTATTATTATTGTTATATTTATTATAGTAATTTTTATTATATCATAACTTCTAAGCTATGCTAATATTATTTTTATACTTTTAATTTGGTGCAGGTTATTTTTATCATATCACTCAATGGTCAATGGAAATGGATGTGGCTGTGATGATTATTATGGAGCTTTGAAGCCATTTTGTTTGTGTATTGAATCTATTGATGTATGATGTATCTACATCTCTACTTGTATTATTTAGTTTTTATGGATTTATTGTAATATTAAACAGGTTTTGGGGAGAAATTATGCACCTAAATTTATATGCAATAGGTGCATGGTAAAAAAATTTTGAAACAGGGGAGAAACTTTGCAGTTTGCACCTAAATTTGTGTGCAATAGGTGCATTGCAAATTTTTTTTGAAACAGGTTAATATTTGTTCACGCTATAATTAAGATAAATTATGCCTGAATTTTGTCTAATATTGATTTATTAAGGGCAATTATACTAGTTGTAATAGGGCTGTAAATAAGGCGTAAACGAGATTTTAACGAGCTCGAACGAACTATTAACGAGCCCGAACGAGCTTTTAACGAACTATGAACGGACTACGAACTCGAGCCCCAAACGAACCTCAAACGAGTATCAAAACGAGCAGTAAAAGAGCCCAAAAGGCTCGATTAATATACACGAACCGAGCCGAATAGTTCGCGAATACTAAACGAGCCGAATCCGAACATGACTAATCGAACTCTAAACGAACTCGAGCCGAACTCGAGCTTCATAAAATATAAACGAGCCGAATCCGAGCTTAGTAGTGTTCGGCTCGATTCGGCTCATTTACAGCACTACTCATGATGAATATAATAATATAAAATGTATTATTATATTCTCAAGTAGGATGATGATTTTTATTTTTGTTTTTCTACATGTATAAATTGAATTAGTAACCAAACTTGTAATAAAATTGTTTTCGAAACAACTTACTACCGGGACCAACTCCTGTCATTTGTAAAGAAGTCAAAGGTGAACATCAATATTTAAGGTCGGTCAAAATTAGGAGCGCCTTGGCATGACATAAAAAAAAAAGGAGTTGAGTTTTCAATAGTGCGGAGATTCGGCTCCTTAGCAGTTGTCTCTGGACTAGAATGAGGTCTCACGGAAGCGGCCATAAATAAGCTTGTGTGCCTAATTTCAATTGGAGCACACACCGGTGATGTGGCACGTGTAAGTAAAGGCCAAACGCAAAGGAAAATGAGAGGAAGGGAGATGGGGTGGAGTAAGGGAAGCATTTTACTTGTTATTCATATTTCTATAGTTTTAGTTTTCTTTTGGGGTCTTCTAGAAGATCAATCAGGTCGTAGCTTTAGGATCACGACAAAAATATGCTTCTAGATGCTGTGATATTTATGCAAAAACAAATAGCCACCACCACCACCATATATTCAAAAAAGGCACTCCTCCCCCACCACCCCGGTATGGAGTTTATAGAACTAGCTGTGTACACGGTCAATGATGGGCTCAAGTGATGTATGATTTGTCTCCCTCGAAAAAAGCAGAGAAAGCAGAGGAGCTGTGGGTTTCCGTCGATTATGAGAGAATGGCGGCCGGAAAAAGAAAAGAATACCGAGTAGACAATTTAAAAAGGGGGAGTCCCAGAAATTTTTTTCTGTGATAAAGTGGACTCAACTTTCTCCTCTCTACGTCATTATATCCTATAATTGTACGTTAGTAGACTGTTCCGTATCCGCTCTTTAGCGACCAACCAGATCGCAGCTTCCTTAATTGTGGCCTGAGTCCTTCCTTCCATATATATATATTTATATATAAATGTTTATATATTCTGATATTGGTCATTTAAAGCGGAGAGAATAATCACACATACATAGAATGGATAAGAAGAAAATGATTGATCTGTCTGCCTTCTTGCTTTTCGAGGCGGCCGGGGATTCAGAGGGCGATGATTTTGATCACAAGGTGATGTACTTGGGTGGCTTTAGCTCTGATGCAGAGATGTTGAACGTCGTAGAAGAAGATGCTCAGTCATCTAGCCATGAGTACGATCATCATCATCATAATGATGATGATGATGATATTAGTCATGATCATAGCATCAACAAGAATGATTGTTTAGTTTCAGAGAAGCGGCGGCAGCAGGTAAGCGTCGTTGGTTATAATCCCGAAGAGGATGAGCAAGAAAAAGAGGAAAAGGATGAGGATGAGGATGAGGCAGCGCTGAGAATTCACCGCAAGAGAGCTAGGATAGGCGATGAGGATGGGAATAGAAGGGGAGGGAAGGTGGCTCTCGAACCATCAGAAGAAGTTAGATCAACCGCGAGCAACAGATGCAGGAATAGGAAATCATCATGCGTTGATTCGAGCAAACGAAACAAGTTAAGTGACATCGACCAGAACAAGCTTTTCTGGGAGGCTTGCTTGGCATCTTCATAGCTACTTGCAGCTTTTCCTTTTCCTCTTTTCATCATCTTACCCTTTTTGGTTTTCTTTCCGTATAGGTGCTCCTTTTTCTTTTTCTTTTTCTTTTTTCTTTTTTCTTTTTATCCCCACCCCCCCCCCCTCCTTTTTTTCTAGCTAGGCGTATATTTTGACATACGGGTCTAACCTTTGCCCGAGAATCAATTATTGTCGGTATATAAGAAATATATGGGACTCGATCATGATATTGAAGTCCAGCTAGATATATAATTGATGAATTGAAGATGAACCGCAAATGAGTTATATTGACATTGTGGATGTATGGTTATAAATATCTCTTTCTTTATTTAATTATATTAAAATTCGCATTTGAAAAACCAATCCTATATTTACAATATCTGCTAAGGTTTTTTTTTCAAAGCGGATTGAATCAGATATTTTATCTGATTTTTAATTGAAGTAATAGATTTGAAAAATAAAACTTGATATTTATTGATTATTTCAATAATGTATCATAATATATAGTTTTAGTTAGTGGTAAGTTTTTTTCTTAAAAAAATATTCATTTTTGAGGTTCAAATGTTTGCAATGATATATTAATATTCATTTTCGAGGTTCAAATTTTTATGATGGCATGTTAATATTTGTTTTTGAAAACCCGTTCTCATGGTTTAATGAAGTATAGAAGCATATATTATTATATATTTGCTTTATTTAATCTTTCTAACTATACATTTCCCCAAGTATAACTAGCAACTTGTAACACTTCTTAACCAGTGGGTAGTTTGGGGTTGTTATATAAATAAGTTTAAACTTATACTTCTAGAATCTATATTTTATTAGTAGGTTCTAAATTTATAATTGTAAGTATAATCTTACTGATTCTCATATTACAATAACATACCGCCCTCCACCACCAATTTGCACCACCATCACCACTACCAACATCATAGGTCCATAACCCACCACCACTCCTATTACTACACACCCTATTACACTACCACCACTAGGGTAATAGTTGAAAACTACTTTTTAAAACCCAATATAGGGGAAATAATAATTTTCTTTTATTTTTGAAACATGAAAATGATAACAAACAAGTTCTTAGTTTTCTAAGGCATAAAATTGTATCCTAGGAAAATATCAATATCCAATACAAACCTATTAGTATACTACCATATGAGGAGAGGTGGCTATAGGGTGGGTTGGGTAGGTTTCAGGTTAGCTTGTCTCACAATTAGGTCTCCGTGGGTATAAGTCATTTTGGGGTTACACTATTTTGTTTCATTCTATCCTTTTAGGTGGGATTAGAGTTGGATTATTTCAAATTATTTTATATTCTTCATCAAGTGCAAGTCGAATGATTTTAGATTTGAATTTACAAGGGTTTATGTTGATCCACAATGTACCATTTGAATCATTTGAACATGTTTGTTCTTGTGGAATATAGCTGGGTTATAAGTTTACAAAACATGTTATTTATATGGATGTGAACAATTTACTTTGAGAGTGTGATAAAATTAAAAATGGAGAACGAAGAAAAATTAACAAATGATGAACATATAATTTATAGCGGTTCAAGAAACGAAACAATGTATATATCTTTATTAATTCATAGGAAGCTTTTAAGTAGGATTACAGTCTACAATATATAAGTAAAATAATCACCATAAAGGTACGCAAATACTGAGTGAAGGGGATTCAAACATAAGATTTCTCAAACCCACAATCTCAGCGTCAATTACTAAATGATTATCTTATTGGTACCTTGCCACAATCATTAGCCTATATTCTCTACTATCATAACATTATATCTTGTAGATTTAAGGAAAAGAGTTTTATATAATCTTATAAGCCTAAGTCTCTCAACTTCAAAAGTTTAATGTCTATTAAAACTTTTATTATTACAAACTCAACATACAAAAGACACCGCAATACTCCCATTTTTACTACTTAAAAATTTTATTTTATGGAAGCGTAAATTAAAAAAAATATATAGGGTGTTATTATCACACTTAATATAAGTCAATATTCTTACCATACTTATGCTAAGTGTTAAGACTAAAAAATTTGGATAACAAAAACCCAATAAACAATGGAAAAAGATAAATATATAAATAAAGGTTACAAGTAAACATTTTTCATTCAATAACCTAACTAAATACAATAAGGGACATAGTGCAAAGGAAAATCAAGTACAACTAAGATTGTTAGAATCAAGATTCTACCCATAATAGATTTGAAGGCTTAGGATCAGATCGTAGGATTGTATGATCCTACAAAAACTATAAAAAGATGAAACTTTTATACTTATATGTTATAAAATAATACTTTTTTAGTTAAAAATAGAAAAGTATTCTCTTAACCTCTCAAATAGTCTCTAATTGAGTTATAGCAACTTATATTAAGCATAAATTATTAACATTATTTTACATATTAGAAACTATATTAAGTTAACAACATCAAAAATAATTTTGTCAAATGAAATGTAAAAATTAAAATGAGATTATGAATAGATAAAACATACAACTTATTGTGATCAACATATACAATATTTTTACCCTCAAGAAAAACATATAAAGAATAAAGAAAGCAATGATAATGAAGGAAACAATAAGAGAACAATATTTTCTATCATTTAAGTGAATAAGACCCAATAAAATTATTTTAGCTTTTAATTTTTTTAATCAAGATATAAAAATGAATAAAAAATTATTATAAGCTCACATGTTAAGTTTCTATATAGACTATGTGTACATCATAACCTAAAGCTTATTTGTATTATGAAGCTAACATGACCAAAAAAGAAAAGAAAAGAAAATACTAAATTTAATTGAATAAAACTTAAATGTAATAATATCATAAACTTTAATATATTCATTTTAATATTTATATGGCAATTACATTCTTTTATCAGTATTTTACATCAACAATCAACTTTATTATTTTAGTGGTAACTTGGTCATACTTTCTTTGGACTAGCTTATTCACAGGTCATGTAACAAAGTAATATAGAGTTGAAAATCAAAAGATGAAGGAAGAAACATAGTTGGAATAAGATAGGAAATAGATTTGAAAATAAATCGATAAAAAAATAGAGTTATTGTGTAGAATCATAAGGTTTTAATTAGGACCATAAAATTCTACTACAGGATCATAAGATTTTATAACTATTCAACCACTTTAACATTATACGTAGAGTCATAGATCATTTTGTGATTTTTAGATCATAGGATCATAGAATTATAGGATCGAATCTAGATTTTAATAACTACAACTACAGCAAAAGTTAGCACCCAAAGGTTTGACACAAGTTTATCCTAACTCGTAAATCCAAAAGCTCATTTCTTGAAATAAATTTCCTCCTACAGATCCTCTCCATGTTTATGTTCTTCATTTTATTTCATGTTATGCACATAATCTTATGCAAAAGTAGTATTTGTATAAATTTATCATAGTGAGTAAATCACAATGCCTCTGAAGATGTAACATGCTCACATTGCATGTAAATACACCAAAAATAAGGACATAGTTTAAATATAGTATTCACATGCAGTCATAATAATCATTGATAGACATGCTTCCATAATTTCCACAGAAGAACAATCATCTACCAAAATTTACTAAGGTTAACAACAACCATAATTCTAGACACAAATAATTTTTTTTTCAAGGTAAAACCTTAACCCTAATATAATTATTAAGAAGAGTTCTTAGTGATCTATCTAAAATAGTTTCAAACCAACCAATTATATTATTAAGAGGAATACGATGCCATAATCCAATTTGATGATCGCTAGGGATAACAACAATCTAATAATCAACCCACTAACCTCCTGACATCACGCTAGAGAGGTTACATGACATCAAGTCGTGTATAACAAATAACTTCTGGACATCACATCACATATTTCATGTAGGATAAGTCTTGTATACATGACCTCAACACTCAAATCCTTAAGTATGAATACCTCTTATACAGTTAGTGATTCCATATGAGTAGAAATAATCCATTTGAACCAAAGGACTAACTATATACTTAGTAGCTCTACTGAAACATGATATCCCTTTCCGATCTTCAATTCTTTCACTTTAAGTGATTAATATCTTATTCAACTCAGGATTATTATTCCACAAGGATAATTTTGTCCAACAAACAATCAAATCCATAATGACCATAAGGGTAATTATAATCAATGATATCAAGGCTTAGGGTTAAACATCATGCCATAGCTCGAGCAATTAATTCAACTCATCCCCTTTCAATATATTATCAACCATTTATTCTAAGGTCAACCCTAAGGTAAACTATCAATACAAAAATCAAAAGTAAACTAAAAGTCAATCTAGTCCAATTATTCATAGTAGTCACATTTCAGCCTCAAAAGATCAAAATTCCCTTTAAAACCCTAAATATCACCATTGTATCTAATTCATCATTATACTTACTTTAAAAGGACATTTCTCAAGAAAAATGCTAAAATAAAGTGATTCTAAATATTCTATCATGTAAATACTATGTAATATGGCAAAAGACAATATTACTGCTAAATAGGAATTTATCTTATACACCTATAAAACTCTAGCATGTATTTGCAACATATTTTAAATTTCATATTATTCTTGCATAATGAGATTACAACACATGTAGGCATTTATGTTGATAAATAAATCATGTCATAAATAAGAGAAACTTCTATCCCAAGCATACAATGGTGATTTTTTTTAAAAAAATAACTAACCTTAATCATACTTGAATATCATCTTACCATATATCACAACCTAACTAAAATATTTAACCGTATAATAGATGGTATGGCATATCATAAAATGGTTTGGAAGGGTGAAACTCTAGTTGAACCTTAAACCCTAAACATACATAATATTCTAGCAATAATTTATGTAGTAGCACATGCATACATCTTCATGTTTTAAATACTGTAAAAGCATACATGATAATTAATTTTTTGCATGGTAGCATAAATTCATTTAGAAATCATAAAACAACACACAAAAACTTAATATCGCATGCTTTGACTATCTAATATAAAAACATGAAAATTGACATAACATAAGCCTATCATGATTCTATTATAAAATAACGTAACAAGTTTACAACCAAATTATATTATCTTTTCACATTTTTTTTAAAAACAATATACTTGTAAATTAAAACTGTAAATTTCTAGGGATATTACCGCCACACTTAGTACCAGACCGGTTCACTCCTACTGTTCCGGTACCAAGTGCTAAGGCTAAGAAAAACATTACAAACAACATCATTAATAATCCAAATTTATAAAAATGAGAGTTAGAGTACGCATAAACCTTATATAATTCGAAATACTAACTATTATTTTTCCAGATAATATCTAAACAACATTAGTAAAATTGAATCTACAATTCAAACATAATAAAAGTAACATGAGTCATAATTTTAAACAAAAGAAAACAGCCATGCCGCTCCAGGAACTGATCCAGCCCAAACATCACGCAACCCCTCCTGATGTCCCATAGACATCGATAGCATCAAAGTAGGTGTCTCCTACCTACAACAGATCAGACGGGCCTTCTGCTCGTGGGAATAAGCAGCACCCATGAAACGGGTGATCAGTACACTATATACTGAGTAAGGTAACCGAATACTAAGGCCGGCATATACACATCAAATCATGCAAGATAATGATCAACATACAATTACAAACTCACACATATGATATATAGAAGCATATAGTGAAATCCATAGCCTATAATCAACAAGTCCACCCTTAAGGCCCAAAAATGTCCAAATTAATTATTTAATTTTTCTTTTAACTGAATTCAATATACACCATGCCTTTTATCAAATCCATGTAAGTACAGGAACACCCCCACTATTTTAGTCAGTGGGCCGGTCACTTGCGGGACAAAGTCCACACCACTATTATTCACCGGTGGATCGGTCACTTGAGGGACAATAGTCCACACCACTATTCCTTATCGGTGGATCGGCCGGTTCCTGCTCACATGGTGTTCCACTGTAAGTAATTAGTATCTTTTAAGAGTCTTAGCAACTTTGGTTTGTGTGTGTTGAGCTCAAGTCACCCCACTATTATTGCCGGTGGGCCGGTCACTTATGGGACAAAGTCCACACCACTATTATTGTCGGTGAATCGGACACTTATAGGGAAAAACCCTAACCACTATTCCTAACCGGTGGATTGGTTGGACCCGGCTCAATAATCTTTCACCTTAAATGATTAGTGTATTAAATATTTTATTCACAAATATTTTCCGAGACATGCATGACTAACTCCATGCAACCCTAGCTCACATGCAAACCCTAACTCCACGTAAACCACACTTCCCACGCAAACTCTAACACCCATGCAAACCTTAACTCCACGTAAACCACACTTCCTCCATGCAAACCCTAGCTCCCATGCAAACCCTAACTCCCATGCAACCCTAATACCATGCCACATTAATACTACCATGCAAAACCCTAACGCCATGAAGCACTAATACCACCATCCAAAACCCTAACACCATGCAATTCCATGCAAACCCTAACACCATACAATTTCATGCAAAACCCTAACACCATACCATTCCATGCAAACCCTAACACCATACAATTTCATGCAAAACCCTAACACCATACCATTTCATGTAAAACCCTAACACCATGCCATGACATTTCATGCAAAACCCTAACACCATGCCATTTCATGCAAAACCCTAACACTACATTGTTACACTCCCCATAATTATTTTACAACCCTAACATGCATGTCTTAAGGCCACAGCATATAATAATAGTAACACAATTATACATATAATTCTCATGCCACAATTTATTCACACCAACATACTTCAACTCCATAATCATGTTGTATTAATAACAATTATACAATATTCACATGAAATAAACTATAATTCATATCACATGGCATGCATAGCATAAAATCACATAATACACATATGGCCTTAGCACCCCTTACCTAAAATGTCACCGGTCTTGGTGCACGCTCCTATTCCACTTGAGGGCTTTGACTGGGTTCATCTATTAAGGAAAAATACTAGAATTAGGTTCCCTCCTAAAAAATATTACTATTCACTAACTTATCTTAATACTTGGTTTTTAATTAAAATAATATTATACTATAATTAATTATACAAAATGCTACTAACATACTAATAAGATACTATTGTAATTTAAATGAATGGTGATATAAGTGTTTCTACCCTTCACCCAAAATGATATTGGTAAAGATAATAATAATAATAATAAGAAGAAGAAGAAGAAGAAGAATAATAATAATAATAATAATAATAATAATAATAATAATAAATATTGTTACTAATACTAATATTAGTAAAATAACAACAACAACAACAACAACAACAATAATAATAATAATAATAATAATAATAATAATATAAATCTTAAAATTATAAAGTGGGATTTCGAGCCTGCCCAAATAATAATATTAATAATATATAATAGTATTCAATGATAATAATAATAGTGTTAATAATATATATACTTATAAGAATGTATAATTAGTAAAGATAATAACCATATTAATGTTAATAATAGAAAATAATGCTAATAATAGTTACAAAATGCAAGGGTGCGAGACCTAATTAAAATTTAAGGTCTCGGCCCTCATTACATAATTATAATATTAAATAATTAATTATACTAATAATATTATTATTAATAATAATAGTAAACATGTAATAATTCCATTAAATAATTAAAATTCGAGAATAATAATCTATCTAACTCAAGAATACTCCCAAACCTGCCAACAAAATTTATTAATTAAGTTACAGCTGATAATAATAATAATAATAATAATAATAATAATAATAATTATTATTATTATTATTATTATTATTATTATTATTATTATTATTATTATTATTATTATTATTATTATTAAAATCAAATTAATCTTAAAAATTATGATAAAAGAAGAATAATTCTTAATAAATTGAAAGGAAGGGTTAAGAAGGTCTAGGATTTTACCTTGAGTTGGCGGGGATGGGTGGCATCGGTGGTGGTCGGAAAAGTAATCTAAATGGGGCGAAAATGAAGAAAAAGAGGGAAAAGGAAGGAGAAAAAATAAAGGAAGGTTATGGGTCGGTGGAGGAGAATTAGCAGAAGTTTTTGGGTGATTCAGAGGGCAGCAGAAGTGGCAGATGTGATGGTGGACAGTGGTTTAAGGTTTCAGGGGAAAAATTCTAGCGAGAGGACTAGTAAACTTTGCACGGTTATAGTGGCCCATGAGAGAAGAATCGAACGTTGCGAATGGTTTAGTTAATTAGAGTGCATTGTAGGGAAGAGTTTGGGAGGAAGAGGCAGCGGCAAGGTTGGATAATGGTGGAGAACGATGTGTCTAAAGCTGCGGTGGTGCACAGAATTACACTTAGTGTTTCAGGGAAAAAAATCTTGAAATCAGGCCATACAAGGGGTATTTATAATGGTAGAGGGTAGGCTCGAGTTCTGGAGGTTACCAGAAGGTCAAATTGGAGTTGATCGATCAGCACGATTTCAAATCGTGCCCGACCTTCATGAGAGAAAATGGGGCAATCGTGGGGGAGAAAAGGGAAGTGGGGCAGTTCAAATTGGAGTGTACATCAAGGGAAAGAGAATGGGTGGGAGAAAGGCCGGTCACGACATGTGTGGCCGGCGGCGCCATTTTCGAGGGGTGGAGGTTGCAGGTTCGACAATGGAGGAGAAAGGAGGAAGGAGGTGAGCCGATGGTCAAGGGATAAAGAAAGAAAAGAAGAAAAGGGGGAAACCGGGCCGGTTCGGCTATGGTTATAAGGCTTTTATATGAAACACGTCATCTCAGGAAATTAAAGAACAAAACGCCACGTCGGAAGGAGCAGAAGGAATGCAGCAGCACTGGGCCGCTGGAGAAGGGAGGAAAGGAGGACAGGTTGGGTCGTGCTCCAAGCCCAATCCAAAGGGAAAAAGAAAGAGGAAAAGAAGAAAAGAAGGAAAAGAAAGAAAAAGGAAGTAAGAAAAAGAAAAAGGGAAATGGAAAAAGGAATTTTAAGTGGTTTGGGGTTAAATAAGTTAATTAGAATATTTTGGGTAATTAGAATAAAATATTTAATTAAAAATAATATTAAATTTCATTTTTAGATTAATTTAAGGTTTAAAAAAATATTTCTCTTAAATCCCTTTTTAATTAACAAAAGCCCAATTTTTCTTTTATAAAAATATTTACAAAATATTATTAATTTGCCCTAATTAAATCTTTTCTATTCCAAATAAAATAAATTAATTAATTAATTTACTTATAAATCCTCATTTAATTTTATCTCATGAAATAAATAATTTTCACATGAAAGATAGTAAGAATCAAATGATGATATTGCTCATGTATTTATGGATTTCTTCCAATCATTACAAGGAACAGAAGAAATTCAAACCAAGTGTTTTTTTCTTAGGAGGTCATTAACCTAGGTCCAAGACTTGATCATTAGGCAAACCATCATCTACTATATCCATTAACTAAAGAGGATGTTTAGACTTATCTATTTAGTATAAGAAATGACAAAACACCTAACCCATATGGGTATAATGCATATTTCATCAAAAAGACATAGAGTATTACTAATGAGACTATTTAGGAGGCTATGAGGGAATATTTCTATTATAGGATATGTTCCCTCTCCATTGAACACTACATCCTTGCATTTATGGCCAAAAATTACAAATTCATCTACTCATAGGCAATTTTATCCTAGTGTATGTTGCAATACCATCTATAAGTTTCTAGTAAAGGTGATGGTTAATCGTATACAACTAGTTCTAGGAGGTTTTATAGATGATTTCCAATTAGTTTTTTTGAAATGAAGACACATTGGTGACAGAATATGAATGGCATCTGAGCTTCTTAATGGTTATTCAAAAAAGAACCTATCACCAAGATATATATTGAAGGTGTATATGAAAACAACTTATAACTCAATTAGGTAGAATTTCTTGTAAAGAATGTTTACCTTTATGAATCTCATCATGGTATATGTGTCATCAGTAAGCTTTTCCCTTGTTATACATAGGGTGTTATATCCTCCATTTGTTGCCAATAATGTTTTGAGGTAGGCGGACCCATTATGCCCTCCTTTTTGATATCATCATGGAATACCTCAACTGCCTTATAAAGAAGATATAGGATCACCCAAACCTCATACCACATTCTAAGTGCAAAAGGATTAAGTTGGTATCCTTTAACTTTAAATATGACATTTTATTCTTTTATAGGGAAGATACTCCTTTAGTTAAAGCTCTCATAGACACTTTTAGGCTTAAACCTCAATGTTGTTAAAAGTATTCTATACTTTAGTGGTAAAGTTATTAAGGAAGTAAAGAGCTAGCTAGTATCTAACTTCCAAATTCCTAGATATACCCTACCAACAAGATACTTATGGTTTCCTTTGACTGGTAGAACATTAAAAAATAGTGAGTACTAAATGTTATTGGATAATCTCATATCAAGGCTAAAGCTTTGGAATAATTGATTTCTTAGCAACGCAAGCCATTTGCAACTTATCAAATTAGTTTATTTAGCATCAAAGATTATCGGAGTATGCTCTATTTTTATCCCTAAACTAATAATACACAATATAAACTTCTTATGTTGGTCCTTCCTTTGGTCAAGATCTCACATGGTCACTAAAAAATCCCCTGTTACATGGGAAAGTGTATGCAAACCTAAATAGAAAGGAGGTCTAGGACTCATGAACCTTGAAGTATGGAACATAGAATCCTTGGGATGTATACTTTGTAATATTCAAAGCATGAAATATTTATTATAGGTTTGGTGGATTCACAATTATTTTATGAAACAATGAAACATGTGGGATTTAGCTGAGATTAGGATGGTGTCATAGTGCTTAAGAATAAGTATTAAAGCTTAGAAGCCTGTTTGCCCATATTATGAACTCATCCTATTTGAGTATTCCCACAATACATAATACCTATAGCATAGCCAAGGTATATGTACTTATTAGACTGAGGAATGAGGAAGTTGATTGGTGGAGGGTAGTATGGAACGTGATAACTTTTCCGTGATAGCAATTCCACCTTTAGTTGACGGACCAAGATAGACTTTTCATGAAAGAAATAACAGCTAATATATTTGTCTTGTGATCAAAGTTTGTGTATTATACAAGAAAGAGTAGGAAAGAAATCAACACTTATACTTTGAGTGCTCATATGTCTAAAATATTTGGCATAAGATGTTGGAGGGAAATAGCTGCATACACCATCCATTAGAACTCAAACATGTGATAAATTAGATGCATAGAGAAGTAGAGTCCCGAGGGATAGGACTTTGGTACTTTAGTATATGTTGGTCATGATAACTTACCACATTTGGAAACAGAAAAATAAACATATATTTTAGCATAAGAGACATATGCCAAATGTGATTATTGGTAGCATAGCTACATAAATGGCAAGTAGAGTGGAGAGTATGTCACATTGTAAATCCTTTACTTTCTTATTATGTACATAAATATCTTAAAGAGATAGAACACGAGGATTGAATTTTGTTGGTTATACATCAATTTTGAATTAGAAGTAACAAAAATACACATTACTTACCCAAAAATGTTGATTTGTAGTGAATAGAAAAGTAAATTCTAAAAAAATAATAAATAATTTTAAGATAAGATTTAAATCATTAGAAATTTTCATTTTTATTTTTTATTTTATAATAATAAAAATAATGATGCCTATATCAAAAAAATATGAAAACATAGAAACATTTACCTTAGAGAATAATTATTGAAGATAAATAAAATTATTTTTATTTTTTTCATATTAATTGATTCTATATATTTAGACCCTTGTAAAATTATACATCTAATATATTTGTGGTTTTAAAATATAAAAAATATTTAGAATGTCTTGAAAATAGAGAATAATTAATAGGTGTGCATAAACCTAGATATTATGGGCCCGATTAAACTCTGAAAGTGAATAATTTAAAATGGATGAAAAAACTAAGTATACATGAAAAATAATTTATACTATTCATGATTGTTGATAATTATGACCACTTTGATTTCATTTGGTCCTATTTCACATGACAAGGTGATAGGAGATTGAGATTTGGTGATGATAGCACTTAGTCCATATAGGAAATTATTCTTTAACCATTTGTTTATCACCTATATTTTCTTTTAATTCTCATTAAATGAATATTTTTATCTCATGTTGGTGAAAATAAATAAATGTTCATGAGTGAAAATTCTTTACAAAAAAAGTTAAATTTACAGGTTAGTATTGAAAATTGAAGGTAAAAAGGTTAATATTAATGAATTTTGTATAGTTAAACCATTAATCCATAATAATTATTTATTTTAGGTAGAAAAAATTATAATTTAACCTTATAGAGTTATTAAGTAAGATGATATAAAAAAACTTAGAGCTATAATATTGTTTAATTTTACATAGTTAGATCGTTATGCACTAGTAGAACTAAATTTGTGTTGTTTAAAATAATAAAAATTATTGTAGATAGGAAACATTAGAGAGTGATTGATGAAATTAAAAGAAAAAAACTATCACTCATTAAATATTTATTATTTTTACTTTATAAATATTTAATTAATTAGTATAGCAGTGATAGTAATAATAAATAAAAATCCCTTATTATTGAAATTTAATATAAACGTATATAACATAGAATTATAAATAGGACACATAAAATTGATTGTAATGAGAACACAAATTAGAAAAAAAAAAGTATTTCTACATTGAATTGTTAAGGGTCATTAACATTAATTATTAATGAAAAACAAATGAAATAAAGTCAATTTTAAGTTAAAAATGGGCCTTGATATTAAGGTGTAACTAGGAGATGATCTTCATGAGACATAGTATTTATTATTTGGTTAAACTTTGTATAAATTATCCATTTAACTAAGATCCTAGTATTATTGTTTGAAAATTTTAATTATCGATAAGATGGGTGAAAAATAATTTACATTAAACAAATTTAACCAATAATATGACCATTTATAAGAGTTATATAGGGTTTCAAATCGTAGGTCTAATGAGTTTTGGAATGAACTTGAAGCTTTTATTGAAATGGGAAAATTTGTATAAATTCGAATGGATGTGTTTTTTTTATCATTGTAAGAATTATAATAATTATATTTGGCACCCTTGTAATGTAATTGAAGTCATATACTACGTTTTGGGTTCATGATAACTAATGAGAATTGGTGTATCATGTTGAAACTGAGTTACTTTCAATTGAGGAAGATAAAGGAGACGAGATGGCATATACTTTGGGTGAATTGTTAGGTGGTACTCATGACCCACATCTAGATGACATGGATCATAATAAAGCCTTAGGTGGTTCTTAATGATTACTAGAGATGATAATGAGACTTTAGTTAATGATTTGGATACTGATATAGATAAATATTATGAAGAGTTATTCAAAGAGATTGAAATTGAATTATATCCCAAATACAAGAATTTATCTTCTCTACACTTTTTTAGTAATGTTGATGCATCATAAGGTGTTGAAAAAGTGGAGTGATGAGCAAGTTAGCTTTAGGGTACAAATTTATTCATGTGTGCAGGTTTTATTGTGCACTTTTTTAGAAGGAAAATGCTAATAGAAATAGTTTTTGGCGTGTGTGGTACATATCAATGGGTCGATGAATGTAAAACGGGAAAAAAGTACCTTATAAGGTGTTGTGGTACTTTCCTTTAACACCAAGATTGAAGAGGTTGTATACTAGCAGACACTGCTAAAGACATGATATGGCATTTAACTAGGCGTCATAAGGAGCTAAGGGTGCTAAGACATCATATTGATGGACAAATATGGAAAGATTTTGATGTAAGGTATGTGTATTTCACTTTTGATCCTTAGAATCTTCATTTGGGGTTTTCATTTTATGGGTTTAATCCATTTGACATGAGTATAAATTATAGCATATGGTTGATAATTATGACCACTTATAACTTGCCCCCATAACAATGGATGAAAGGCCATATTTTATGTTGACTTTACTAATCCTCAGTCTTCATGAGCCTAAGATAAATATTGATGTGCTTCTTAGATCATTGATTGATGATTTGAAAGATTTGTGGGTTGTAAGATTTGATCCATAAGATGTTTTTGAGAGTAAAGTGTTCAAAATGCATACACCATTGCTATGGACTATTAATGATTTTTCTGTTTAATCATTTCATCTAGTATAGATATGGTAAGGATATATTTCATGACCTAGTTGCAATAAAGGCACTCCATTTTTTTAAATGAGAGGTAGGTTAGAATATAGACTATTTCTTCCCACCAATCATCTAATCCTAAAAAATAAATTATTTAATGGTAAGGTTGAGAAAAGAAATCCTCCTCAAAAGTTATAGGCTAATGAAATCTTTATCCACTTAAGTAACGTATAAGATCACCTATTTGGGAATTATTCTATCAATAGAAAGATATTTGATGAGAGATTGTATTGGTCCTCACTTATGCTAAAACATAAGTTAGATGCCATGCATACTGAGGAGAATGTTTCTTCTAATTCGATCAAGACAGTACTTGATCTTGTTGATTCAAAGAACATTGATAATGTGAGATGTGACTGAGAATATATGAGTTGCATCGTTATTATGATGGACTATGAAGCATGCTACTAAATATACGCTTTCATCACATGATAAGGTAGCATTGCTCAACTTCTTAAGGGATGTGAATTTTCTTGATAATTTTGCTAGTAATTTGAGGAAGAATATTCTTAATATAATATTGAGCGAGTTAAAGTAACATGACCATCTTGTTATAATGCAATGTATGTTTCTAGGTAGTGTGTATGCATTTTTGAACAAGAATATAAGTAACACCTTTATCAAGTTGAGTAACTTCTTTAGTCAAATATATGCAAAGAAACTTTACATGGGTGCTTTAGAGAAAGCATAAAAGCATATTATTCTTATCTTGTATAAAATGGAACACATATTTCCTCCATACATTTTTAGTGTCATGGTTCACTTACTAATCCTCTTACCTAAAGAAGCAAGACTCAATGGACCAATTCATGGGAGATGGATTTATATGATTGAGAGGAAATTAAAGGACCCAAAGGAGTATATTCAAAATCTTACTTGAGCAAAAGGTTCAATTGTTGAAGGTTTCATATCCAATGAAGCATTAAGTTTTTGTTTTCTATACTTGAAAGGTGTTGAGAGTAAATTCCACAAGCTAGATAGAAATGTAGATGTAACTATAGAGGAGCGTTAGCTATTGGTTTTCCAATCAGAGTAATGCTCTACTGGTAATAAGACACATGTGAGTATAACAAATAAAGTTAAGAAAGATTATCAATGATATATTAAACAATTATCTAAAAATACAAAAATATTTGGAGTAAGTGTAATATAATATTCTCTATTTTTATCATGGTATTATGATACCATTACTTATTTTAAACATACAAACATTACAGATGTATAAATTGCATGAAATGAGATCACCTAAATGCATTTATGAGTTATTATCCTTAGGATTTAGCACACTTGATATGGATTTTTCTTATTCAAGTTGTGTAATTAATGGAGTTAAATTATCAACTCCTAATACATATCTAACAATAAAAATGCATAACAATGACCTATGTGTATTAGGTAAGGGTAAAAAAAATTCCTATGGATAATTAATCAAGATCATAGAATTGTATTACCTGTCCACGTGTCTTATAATTTGATATCAATTCAAGGAAGAAGAGAATTGTATGAGCAAACCACATTACAAGTGTGTATACTATGGTTAAGTGGTATAAGAATGATTAATATATTCTTGGAACTCAAGCAAAGCAAATATGGTATGTGCATGGGAATTTAATCATTGCAACATTAAGGATTTAGATTATGACAATCTCAACCACATGTATGTGGTGGATGATGTCAACCCGACTATTGTTGACTTCAACGTTGATATCACAAACCTTGACAACTTACATATTGTTTGTGATGGTGCTAGTAGTATTCCAGTCCAAAGTGGTAACCAAGATGATGTAGGAGACTTCATTATTGAAGATAGCAACGTGGAATAAGAATTTTTAGATGAGGATAGTGAAGGATAATTTACTAATAGAGATAGTATTTATGATTCTAATTAGTAATTGTGATATTTAGTCGTATATTTGTACTAAAACTAAACCTAGACACAATTTTATTGTTAGGGATCATATTGCCTTATTTTATACGATTTTAACATATTCTACACTATTCCATATATGTTTACCACCATAATGGATAGTTTCTGTATATATAAATAATTGATAGGTTCTATAGTTTCTATATGGCTGATGTTGTCACCTGAGGTCATGATGGTGATGGCAATGAACGTGATTTATTGCGTCCCCCCATATTATGCTCTAGGTTTCAAAACTTAGAAGAAATTAAATTAGATCTATTATGTCATTGTTTTCTTACAATTACTTTTATAATTGTATTATAAAATTAATATATGCAAGTTTCAGGTCCTAGAAGGAGGGCCCAAGGAAAAATAGAGATAGGATGATGTTAGAAGAGTTTTAGAGACAAGGAAGACAAAATTTTAATGTGGAGTTCAATTTTCAAGCAAAAACATTAACTATTATCTGCCCATATAATAAATAGTTTACCAGGTGTTTTGAAAAATAAGATTAGAAAAAAGATATCACTATGTTATAAAATGTGGTTAGATGTCCCTCCTAATGATAAGGTCAAGATCCTTCTAAATTTGAGGTAAATTTTATATATTACCATTTATAATTAATTAATCAAATCTAAATGTAATCTCTAACATATGCTTGTGTAAATATATAGGCATATTTTGGTTTAGTTTGATGGAGGGTAACTTTGGCATGGTCTAGGGTTGAATAAGGTCTAAATTGAATGATATTTTCTAGATATAAATATCATAAAAGTGATCATAAAAAAGGATTAGCAAAACTATAATTATTATAAGCCTTATTTTTTTGAGTTAAACATGTGGAAAAGAGTATTGATCTCTAAAATTTAGATGATATGATGATAATATTAAATTTTGGTATAAAAATTAAATAAATATGCATATAATGAATATGAAGAAATAGTTTTTTTTATTCAAGGCTTTAGAAGAAAAAATTTGTTGCAAATAGGGTAAAACTAATCACTCTCTCTTGTCACGGTATATAATCATTGTCACAGTATTGCTACAAAAAGGTATTTAAACTTTGATTCTTATATTTATTTTCATTAGTAATGCATTGTAATATATTAATTTTTCTATTAAAATTATATATGTTAATACAAAAATAAAAAAATATATATTATTTACGATTGAGAACTATAGAGAAATGCCTTTTAAGAATAAAAAATGGGTCACTCCTAAGGATAAGGAGAATTTTATAAGTTAGACATATGTAATTAATTATAATATTATCGATGTTCTTTATGATATATGTTTAGTTTTTTCCTACATGTACAGAACAAAATGTTAAGGAAATTAGATGAAACCTTGTCACATTTGGCTTCTAGGAGTGTTGTTACGGACAATCCTACATCTCTAGAAATTGATAATATAAAAAAAGCAATACTCAAGAACATCTTAGATAGTTATATAGGGCATAGGAATGTGTGAGACAAAGGCTCACATGAGGGGGTTCAAGTGATGTTGCTTCTTAGAAGAGTTGGATGCGGACTAATCCACTAAAAGATCAAAAAAGGAAATCTCAAGTAGGAAATAAAATCAAAAACAAATAAATGAGTGTCTAGCTGCACAGCAAGCAAAATTTGAGCATTAAGGGGAAAAATTATGATAAATAGAGTTTTATGTCCAAATGGGCTCAAGGTCCTTTGCTTTAGCCATATAATCAATATCAACATGAAGATAAAAATGATTTTTAGGTTTATTGTTAGTATGGACAAATTAGATTTATAATATTATGTTTGTTTTGTAAATTCGTTTTATAACAACATTCAACTTTAAAATAATTTTTAAATTAGGTAATATTTCTATTTATTTTGTATTTTATATAATATATTGAGATTATAATTTCACATTTTAAATTTTTTGTAAAAAAAACTTATTATGTAGGAAAAAATTATTGGTAATAAGGTTTTTTTTTTAAATTACTCAAAAATTATCGGTAATAAGGTTTTTGAATTCAGATAATTTTAGGTTTAAAAATATAATCGTTAATAATAACAGTGTCAAAATTAAAATTTTAAATTAATAATATTTTCATATCATAAAATAATAGGCTTAATTTTGACTAATATATTGTCGATGTTACACCTCATTAGCAATAATTTGAAAATCATCAGTAATTAACTTATCAGCGATCTACTTATAAGGATTATTTAATATCAACAAACTTTTTTTTTATTACCAAAAATTTATATCATTGCTATTTTTCTTTATTCCTATAGTGGGTCATGAGAATTAAATATAGAGAATGGCACTTACAATCATCATTTATGGTAAGCGTTGAGAAAATACTAAAGGTGATGTAGATTGCAATGTTTACTCTAATGAAGGAAGACATTCATAATCGAACCCATGACCTTCTACCAGTATGTACTGTGGTGTCCTTCCACCGAAATAAATGAAAGATAATGAAACATAATTTGATAGAATGAGACTTAAACTATAATCCAATAGTATCCTGTGTCACCATTGATTACAGATCGCTTCGTCATTGTGTAGAAGGTCAACCATGGAGAAGGAAAGGGGAAGGTAGAGTGAGGAGGAGGTGATTGAGAATATTATCTATCTCAAACTGTGCACAAGGTCTTTGGTCATTTAGAAGGGAGAAAGGGTATTAAAATAGGAAACAACAAAATTAATAATACATTGGTAATCACTAATTACCATGGTAAAATACTTCTCCATTTCACATAGATACACCATCTGAAACTTTAAGATCACTCCCTAGTTTTATGTTTCATAATATAATAATTAAGTTTACTATAGGTAAAAACCTTATAAGAAGTCATATATGACGTTAATAAGATAATAAATTTACTATTAAACTTTTAGCAGCCTTTAATGTAAAGCTGGTAATCATTGTCACCATGAGGATAACTTATTAGCTACCAAACTAATATATATATAGGGGGAGAGTAAGGTACAAATCCTTCTTAACATATAAATATAGGAACAATTATTATCCATTAGATAAATATTTGATCAAAAAGAAGATTTAATAAATACCTACCAAAAAAACTACCTATTTCCAAACCTAATAGCTAAACCCGATATCCCCTAAACCCTAAATCCTCTAAACCATCAACCATAAACCCTAAACCCTCTAAAACATGAACCATAAATCCTCTAAACCCTAAACCCTAAACCTTCTAAATCCTAAACCATATTCCCTCTAAGCCATAAACCCTAAACCCTAAAGCTTATAACCCCTAAACCCTTTAAACCCTAAACCCTAAATACTAGTTTCCATCCAAAGGCATGCATGTTCCAACAATAATAAAACATACTCATGAAATGTACATTCATTTAATTATACATTATGACGGGGGAAAAACCTTCCATGATTCGAAAGTACCATGACTCCTTGAGTTGCCCCTTATAGAACTCCAAAAATCAAATTCCCATAATCATGTAAACTACAATGAAAATCATCAAGGACTAATATTCTTCATAAGATTGAAAACAAATTGACATCCAACTCTCGTATTTCATTCCAAAATATGTCATTAGCATAATAAAAACTAACATTAATTACAATTTAAACTTAGGAATTAAAAAAATATTGCAAGTTGAGATCAAGAAGTAGAATGATGTGTTTTATCTTTGATTTCAATTTTGATTTTATGAGACCATTCTGACTATCATGGCTTGTATACTCTCCACAGGCCTTGCACTTTCTTGTCATCTTCTTTTGTCTCTCAATTACCTTTTATTTCTTCCGTTTGATCCTCTTTCCGCTTCCTTTATTTTGGATTGACGTAGAACTTTAATTACAACTTCACTTGGAGCACTTACCCCAATTAAGAATTTAATGATATGTGATTTGCTTGGAAGATTATCACTACTATTCTTGTCACTCCATTCCTTTTTAAAATCTTCATTAGCTCTTATAAATTTATGGATACCTTCTTACTTTCCTTCAACTAGGCTCACATATTCAAGCATTTGAAACCATAACCTTCTTAAAGTAGTCTTTGTATCATCAACTTTAGAACATTGTTCCAATATGTTCCCTTCTAAGTCACAGATTAGCCTTTTTAAGGAATTTTTAGTCCACCGATTCACCACCAACTAAGTAGGAATATGGTCTACTCCTTTTCCTTTCAAAACCCAAAGTATATGTCTACATATAATCCCACATCTCTGAAATAACTTATAAGAGCACTTAATATCTTGGTTTATTGTACTGTATACCACCTGAAAAATACTGTTACAATTTGACATTTTAAGTTCAGCAACCACAGCAATCTCTAAATCACCTTCCCTCATTAAATCATCAAGTCTGCATGAAAATGAAGCAGCCAAAATCTCAATTTGGAAATCAAAAAATATAGTATGGATATAAACCTTAGATGCATGCTTCTCTAATTTAAGGGGAGTCCTAAGTTCAGGATATGACAAGTTTGATACCTTATTTAGCTCCAATTATTTATATATTTGTTCATCTCATAGCACACACAAAAATCAACCAAAGTACAATGGTTTTTTTGTAAAATTTCCAAAATAGCTATTCTCATTCTCTGATCTTGAAGTTATCCTTAGAAGGCCTCTCATAAACAAATATCTAAAATATGTAGGTATCTATAAGTTTCTTATATAAAACATATGAGCAAGCCATTCATGTCCCTCTAAATCATACTCAATAACTATCTCCATCCACTTACAATCAAACTCCTCGGGTTCAAGTTGTAGACTCCACACACATGTAGATAACTTGTTCATGAAATTAGAGTACCAAATTGAAGGATCAACTTTTTCAAGCAATTTATTCATAATGTGCCATGTGTAGAATTTTTGTTGAGTCTTGTTGAAAACCTTCTCGACATCAATTTTTATTGCTGGATCTTGGTCATTTATTATATAATAAGGCTCAATATTCCCCATATCCCTTAATAATGTCTCAAATAACCACTAAAATGATTCAATATTTTCATGAGTTATTAATCCTGCTCCAAATGTGTCACACTTTTTGTGGTGATCAACCCTAGTAAATGGCACAAAAGTCAAATTGTACTTATTTGTGACATAAGTACAAACAAATAAAATCAAATAACCAAATAGAGAGTGATTCTTCCTTATAAATGAAATCGGCCCAAAAAGTACAAACAAAGACTCCACTATCATCAACCATATAATCAAAATAATATCCAGTATAATTCTCTCTCTTCTTACGAAAGATTTTCACAAACATATCAAAATCAGAATCTTCAATGTAACACTTCTCATCCCTATAATGGTTCTTAAAATCCTATAATGAAGCACCTACTTTCTCATACCCCCCACATGTTACTTGAATAACCAAAATGATTTGGATGCACCAATGTTCATCCTAGCATTATCTATAATGAATTTCCTATGCATGATAGTCAAATTCCTCCCCTCATTTAGAAATTGTTTAACACTAGGGGTAGTTAGAAGGTGATTATGTCCTTTATAAAAATTTAAAACCACATAAAACCCTTCAATGTTGCGCTTAAGACACATTCTAGCTCTACATCCCACTCTATTAACCACTCTCCTTCTTGAAATAACTTAACCACTACTTTGGTCACAACGTATATTTCTCAATGGCTTAAATCCTTTCCTAGTACAAATAAGATATTTCAGTGTGACAATATTACTCACAGTTCTCTTTTCACCAAACAAATGAAAACTAAAACCACAAGTATAGGCATAAGTCTTGTAGAACTTAATCCTATCATCCAATGATTCAAATCCCATTCCTACAATAGAGGCTATTTCTGATCAACAACAAGGTATCCATTCATCTATTATTCTACTGAGAGATCTGTGGGGTGTTGATTTGGTAGTGATGAACTTGCTATCAACATCATTCGATTTTATGGGAGGAGAAGAATCTTGTTTATCATTCATAACACCTATACAATAAAACAAATAAATCTATCACGAAAAAAAAATTAAGATGAAACTTGTAACATACGAAATCATCAATCTCTTCTATCTAATCCATGGCAAACTCTAAATTGACTCAACTTTAATCAAAAACTCTAAAGTAAAATAGATGAATAGAAGAAACAAACCTAAAAAACTCTACAACTTAATTATCTGCAAATCAAACCTAAAATAACTCTACAGCTTAAGTACCTATATATTAACTCTGCATAAACAAAACATATAAATGAACATAATGAACCAAACTCTAAATTGACTAAACTTTGATCAAAGGAGAAGGTTAAGTAGATGGAGCTACATTTGAACCAATCTGAACATAACAAAACCGAAACCAAATTAGGCCATTTTATACACAAAAATACATGGTAACTAACAATATACTAGATGATAATGTAAGAACATGAAGATACTTACTTAATAAATACTGTAAGTTGAGGATCGACTCATGTCCAACCACATTACATGGGTCGAAGTCACTTTCAACCAATCTAGCCTAAACCACACATAAACAAAATCAGCCAAATACACACAAAAATTCAAGGCAATGAACACTAGATTAGATAATAATGTAACAACAATGAAGATACTGGTTTAATGCTGTAATTAACGACTAATTTTTAGAGTAGCTTGAGTAGAAATGTTCAAAAATAAATGATGACAAACAACGGAAAAGGTGGAGCTGCAATGATTGGTAGAGAAAGACCTAACGAGGACACTCGACAATTTAAGGGGAAGTAGATGAGAAGATGGAGTGCATACTTGAAAAAAAAAACAAAAGGCGACCATCGAAAGGTGGTTGTGAAATGGCCAAAAATATAAATTGGTGAAATTTGCAGCTAAAAGTGATAGAAATGAAAGAAAGAATATGATGGAGGATGTGAGCTTCGGTTGGGTGAAGACGACAAGTGAGGATAATAATACGGCGACGAAGACAAGAAGAACCTAAATATGGATGCGAAGTCGAGGAAAGGAGAATGAAGGATGGTTGTGAAATGGACTAAAATGGAGATTGGTGAAACTATTGAAAGATTTATGAAATGAAAGAAAGAATGGGATGGAGGATGGAAGCTACGATTGGTTGAAGATGACAAGCATGATATGGATGGGGCGATGAAGAAGAGCGATGGAGTATGGACGCAAGCTGGTCAAGGAACGCGAGCTGGTTGGGGATGAAGAAAGTGAAAGCGGGGAGTGATAGAGGAAAGTGAAATAAAAATGGGTACAGAATGAAAGGTTGAAATGTTTCATGTAATCAATGGTCGATATATGTTCCTATATTTGTATTTTAGTTACTAGTTTGTATTTGATGCAAGTTCACAATTAATAGCATGGAGAAGGAAGGGGAGGGTAGAGTGACGAGGAGGCGATTGAGAAGATTATGTGTCTCAAACCGTGCCCAAAGTCTTTGGTCATTTAAAAGGGAGAAGGGGTGTTAAAATAGGAAACGATTGAATTAATAGCACATCGGCGATCGCTAATTACCACGGTAAAACTACTCCATTTCACATGGATACTCCATCTAAAACTTTGAGGTCACTCCCCAGTCATCTATATTGTAATATAATACTTAAGTTTACCACTTTATAAGAACTCATATGTAACGTTAATAAGATAATAAATTTACTATTAAACTTTCTTACAAAATGAGCTTTACTTGTAAATTGTAATAACTTTTATTTTGGACTCATAAGGAAAATAAATTAGTGAGAAAATTGGGAGTATATTTGTATAATATATATATATATATATATGTTAGTTAGGGAACTAATAAGTTTTAAAATTTACAGTTGCATGCATAGTATTTTTGCCAAAAACCGAAAAAAAAAAAAAGAAGAAGAAAACCACTGTAGGATGCCTGTTTGGCGTCCTATTCAAGCACTCATCATTTTCTTGCGGTGGATTTAAGTAGAGAAAATTATCTCTATAATCAGCCCAATGAGTTTGAAACAATAAATATCCGTGCTCATTTGAATATTTTTTTCTGAATATCTATTTTAATTTTTTTTAATCATATATCATAAAAATATAAATAAGATATCAACTGAATTCGGATATAATCAGCCCAATGAGTTTGAAACATTAAATATCCGTGCTCATTTGAATATTTTTTTCTGAATATCTATTTTTATTTTTTTAATCATATATCATAAAAATATAAATCAGATATCAACTAAATTCGGATATAACTAATATTACAAAAATACTTTTATAAGAAAATTTTTAAAAATAAATAATTTTAAAAACTTTAAAACTATAAAAATATAATATTATAATATATTATTCAAATAATCAATAAATACTATATATTTTTCCCAACCAATAGATTCAATCAAAAATTAAATATCTTAAATATCAGATATTTTTTTATCTAAAATTCATTATATGATCGACATTTTCAAATATCTAATTAAATTTTTAGATCTTGAATTTTTTTTTTACGGTCCTAATCCTCACTGTTTCATGTGGTATAGGCCGTATAGCTGCGCATGTTGTAGATAAATATCTAATAAGTAATTATTCATCATTAGCAGATCTATGATTCCTTATATCTGCATATATAACCAGAAATTACAGTCTGAAACGATCTTCTAATCCAAACAGGGAAACTGTTCGGAGTAATAACTTACAATTTAACTTTCTAAAGGACGAGTAAGCAGACTGCAAGAGTCAGCCCCAAGCTGAACCATGTCATGGCACTCCAAGCCCACAACCAAAACAGTGCAAATCCTACCACAGACAGACAGATACATCGTAATCATATACAAACTCCATGATTAAATCCATGGACATACAGAATCGAACATCGGCAAACAATTCCCTACCTAAACCATTAAAGCCTTCCGAGTTAACATCAGCTCGATACAAACAACGACAATGTTGCAGCAGGCTCCCTGGTGTTGTCAACCATTCCCATGTCATTCGTACCTTGTTGATATTCTGATGTACTTAATGAATTTAAATTTTGTACTACAAATGCCGGATTCATTCTCCAGTCAGCATCATCCTGAACTGTGATCAAGTTAGCGGAATCACTCTCAACTAAGGTCATGCCAGATTCCCTAATTAAGTCGAAGCTGCTTCTTGGCTCCCACGCCTCATTTCCAATATCTACTGTTGGTGCATCATCGCCCAAATTGTTGTCCTGATCCAACTGCCTTAAGAAGCAATCTTCTATCGCACACAATGATGCAGTTTCATCTTTATCATCATCACATTCTGATGCTGGCCCCCTTGATTCACCACTAGTGTTCATATCCTGCTCCTGCTGGCTGTCATATTCCTCATCACTTGGACCACTAAAAGAGCGAGATGACATGGGTGAATAGCCACCCATGTTAGCCTCCTCACGTTCTCTGAGTGTTCTTGTGATTAGGGTCTTTAGCAAGTTCATTACTTGGACAGCATGCATTAAAGCTGTCAATGGATCAGACATCTGCAATACGATTGGTATACATCAGTGTATGTTTAGCTGATACAATGGTAATACTATAATTGACACATCTTAGGTGAAAATAATAATTTAATAGAATACCTGGGTCATGTTGGGTGCGAAAACCATGGCAATATTTCTTGCGTTCATCTTATTAAATTCCTCTTCTTCAACAACATCAGACATGAGGTTGATAGCCCAATTGAGAAGACCAGATTCAGTTGGTTTTAGCTGCCTCACAAGCTCAATGTAATCTTCTTCAGTGTTGCAGTTGAGAACTTGCTCAGGGGAAAGTCCATCCAGTATTCCGGAGGGAAGCTCCCGAAACCAGGTTTTGATAAGGCCTGCTAAACAGTGAACATCAATATCATCTGGTACAATTCCTCGATTCAGCTGGTCCCTTACATGCTGCTCTTGGCCATTCTCTGG
Source organism: Tamarix austromongolica (assembly GCA_039764185.1). Classification (NCBI taxonomy): domain Eukaryota; kingdom Viridiplantae; phylum Streptophyta; class Magnoliopsida; order Caryophyllales; family Tamaricaceae; genus Tamarix; species Tamarix austromongolica. Next base: position 18,746,677 of record CM077813.1, on the reverse strand, counting down.
GTTAATTCGGAATATTCCTTCTGCCTACAAACATCATTACATGTGATTCAGTCAAAAGCACATAAGTGACGCAAAATGAAGGTCGTTCAGAATCAAAACGAATAAGAAAACAAAAAAAAATTGAGATACGATAAAAATACTTCAACCTTGAGGCCACCTTGTGAGTAAAGCCTTTCTTGCATCAACAGAAGTATAATGGGGACACTATTTCCCTTGGGATCGTACGAACATTGCATTGACTCTGCTGAAACACCAAAGACACTAGCACTGCAGGATCAATAAGGCCAAATCTACGAGTCAGCACACAATCATATTTCTACGCGAATCTAAACATCAACAAAGAAGCTGGCATCATATGATAATGATTATAGAAGAATAAAGAACCCAAATTTCATGTACGAGCTAAAAGAGACCATGTAAGAGCACAAGCAATCCAAGGAGTGTGCATCCTTAACTCCTAAAAAAACTATCCAGCAGGTTACCTGTAACACTTAATGTTGTGGTACAAAAAGAGAATAACTAAAACTATGTATTGCCATATCATCTAGCACTAGCATCGTGAGTCTATTAGTTTGTGTTTATAGTGATTTATGGCATATTTGGAGATACTATATCCAAGATAATCTCATATTTTTAAAATATTTTAGGATAAAAAGTTAATAAAATAAGAAAATATCTTGAATAATTACTTTAGGTAGTAGCTTCAAATAATGGGCTAATTTTCTTAAGGTAAATTGATAATTAAGTGTTCTTGTTCTTCAGTAGAGGAATAAACAAAATTAAGTATAAAATCTTCAGTGCAATTTTGACGGTGGAAATCCACATATTGGTAAAGAATGAAGACCCACCTCCACTTTGAGGTCCGTTACAACCCAAGAGCTTCCAATTTTATAGTACAATAGGAATTTAGCATCAACTTAAATCACATACTGATTATATAAGGTGAAAAACTTAAATGTATCTCAGCTTTTTTTTTTTAAAAAAAAAATTACGGTTCCACCACTGGTATCTATCTTTTCCGTCACCAAAGCTACGTTAGGAGGAATCCACGGTTAATTAGACACACACACTCGCTTTTCTTTCACATGGAAGAGAACCCTAACCTTAGAGTCCCGAAGTATCGTAGAGATGTGAATAACGAAGCTCACTATTTGGCTTACACTTCGATTTGGACATACTTAATCTAATTATCCAGATCTGGAAACTAAGCAAAACCTAATATATCAGTCATTGTAAATGAAACCCAGGTGATATATTTGGAGCTGAGAGAGTGGGAGCGAAATCAAGAAAAGAAAGTGCAGTTATCAAACAAAGACACGGAATAAGAAGTTCAGACCTGGCACTGGGTACTTTACATGGGATTTCAACTTCAAACTCGACAGGAAGACCCAAGAACCCATTAAACCGATCGAATGTGACATGATTAATGTGTCGAACGTTCGTCGGCCAACCAATTTCCATCTGTTGAACGGCGGACATCACTTCTTCTCTTCGATCCACACGGCAGGCCACCATGGATTTCCTCAGCGCTGCTACTAAGAAAGCCAGGAGGGAAAGCTGATTCTGATGCTGCTGCTCTTCTGCTTGTTGTTTTGTTTGTGGTGGTGGAAATGCTGGCGCCGGGCTTTTGGTGCCTCCTCCTCCACAACGTCCTGCTTTTGTTACCATTACGAGGCCGGTCATTGTGTATTGACTACTAATCTCTTTGTCTCTCCCTGCTTGTGTTAGCGTGATTTTGTGTCTGTTTGTGTGTCTCGGAGTGTGGTGGGGAGAGGAGAGAGAGAGAAGAGGAGAGGGAAGCAGATTTGATTTGAACCGGTGAAGTACAGAAGCTTTGGCTTTATTTTAAGCTACATATTTGTATTTGTGCTTTTGGGGTTTTTTGAACTTCGATGCTGATGTGTTTCAAACGGCCATTCGTTTCAAATTCTCGAAGACCACCTTTATCCTGTTCCTCTAACTTTGAATGAACCCCTTACAATTAAGGGGTGTCTGTGACTCTATGGCATCCGATGGTTTTTAGATTGATTCGATCCAAAAAATAAACAGCCGGTTCAATATATTTTTTGTCGAATTAATAACAGATTCGATAGTCAAATAAGTTTGTTGTCCATTATATATTTCAGTTCAATATTAAACTATTTTTTCTCTCAAAAATTGGCTAAGATAACTTGTTCGAGAAATTTGAAGACAGTGAATTGAAGGTGGAGTACTCAATTAAGGTAAATATTTCGTAAAATATTGTTGTATGTCTCATATAATATTCCCCACATAAATATTTAATTGACTCAATTTAGATCAATCCAAAATATCACAAAAATTGAGACTCACATAAGCTCAAAAAATATTAAAAGCTGAGTCTCAATATATAACTCCTTTAAATTCTTAATTTCATAATAGATGACACTTAGCAACAAGCTCAATAAAAATGACAAGTTATATTATTAAGCTTGAAAATGTAAAAATAAGCCTAACATGGCCTAGACACTTAAACGTCACATAAAATTATGAAAACTCATATACTTTTAGGAAATAACAATTTACATAAGAATACAAGCTATGCTAATCTAAAACATGGTATTGCTTAATAAAACATGACATCATGGGTTTTAACATAAAATATACATTTCAAAAAATATCCTAAGTTAAATATGTATATCCTTACTAAAACCAATACCGGTCTTTGCAAAGATATTCCTAAATAGTACTTCTTTAAGATTCCTAAGCTTCCTCACCTTCCAACAAGATAATAATAATAATAATAATAATAATAATAATAATAATAATAGATGTAAGGAAACTAATAAAAAGTAGTAAAGGACAAGTAGAGGTTTGAAGGAGAATTAAGAAGGATGAGCAAAGGTACAGAATGAAAGGAAAAGAGTTGAGGATTAGTCGTTGCCAGCTAGGGGTGTGCAAACCTGGATATCCGTATACATTCGGATATTTTTTTCGGATATCCACTCCGTATTTTTTAGACCGGATATCCGGGATGCGGATATCCGAAAAATACAGATCGGATATGGACCGGATTCGGATATATCCAATATCCGTATGAAAATACTATTTTATCAATTTTAATAACTTTTGCTAGAATATTTTTAAAAATAAAGATCGTATATCAATTAATATTCATATCTATATTCATATAAATATCTTATTTTATCTAAAAAAAGTATTAAAATATTATTATAAATATTTAAAATATAAAAATAAATAAAATTTTAAAACTTAAAACTATAAAAACATAATAATATGATGTATGATTGAAATAATCAACAAAATATCGGATATTTCTTCAGATCGGATAATAAAAAAAACGGATATCTGAATGTCGGATATCCTTTTAGAATAAAATCGGTTCAGATATCCAAAATATCATATTGGATTTTTAAATATCGGATCAGATTTTTGGATCCCGAATTTTTTGCACAGCCAACAATAGCCACAACTAGTCACCACCACTACAAAATCATTTCAAAAATGCCACCATAAAGCCGGGCAAAAGAGGAAATAAGGGGGTTGAAATTGTGGTAATTGAAGGCCACAAAAATTAAGGGAAGAAAGTGATAAAAGGTGGCATAAGAGCTATAACAAAGGGGGAGTTGCATAAAAAACTCATTTTGCTCAACTCTAATTGTATGAGAACCTCATATTGCTCGGCCCTAGCTATATGAGGAGCTCATTGTAACACTTCCAAATTTTTCTACGTAAAAATTTTGTTTTACGGAAACATTAGTTACAAAAATAGTAAGTGTTACCCCCAAACCTAGCATAAGTTTGGCATCATCTACCATTCTTATACTAATTGTTAAGGATAAGAATTACTTTTTTAAAATTAAAAACAACCATAAAAATAAAATATACATTTCACTACAGAATAACATTGTCTTGATAGTCCATAAAGAGTTAAAATCAAATGAGAAAAGAAACATAGAAGGAGATATGAGAGTCCAAGGAAAAATCCAAATCAAAAGGTGTTAGGTAAACCCCAGACAACCCTAACTCCTAATCCATAATGAAATCCATCAAACCTTACCCTTAAGTACTCCTACAAGGGCAAGACTATCCATTGAATAGGTAATAGACCAGGAAATAAAACCTAGCAGTAATATGGTACTAAGTAACTCATTATATAAAACTAACATGTAAAGCCCACATGGAATACATCCATGATATAAAATATTAAAATATACATGTGACGAACAAAAGACAATAATCACATTAGATAAACAATAATCACCAAGACCACATACCACTCATACTCATTCACTTAGAATATAATAAAGCTTATCAACCAACCATATAAGAGATATTTTTTGAAGTAATGATTAGAATAAATCTCAACACAACAAGCATAATATTCACAATATATATCATATCTCAATATCAAACCAATAATATCTGTAATACCATAAGTAGGGCTCAATGGCACAATACCAAATAAAATCCATACTTTCATAGGTAGGGCTCAAATGTACCATATTAAATTATAGGTAGGCACAAGGCTACTACTAAACCAATATTATAATGATTTTGATCCAAGAATAATTACTTTTATTTACTCGAGGAAATACAATAATAACCTTAAGACATAAAAACACACCGGTCATGCCAACGCATAAGGTATCAAAGTACTCTCCCAACCATCCAATTTAGAGGCATAAAAGCTCTCTAGTCATTCTAACGCACAAAGCAACACAAATACCCTTCCAAGTTATGACACCTAATCTTTAAGTATCAATACCCCTTATAGAGCACGTATGCCACCTATAGAGTAAACTATGGCTTTATTAGGGCACAGCAGCACACCAATGAACCAAATAAACCGAGAGCTCCTATCTCATATTTAGGGTAGCTACACCTAAAGAGAAATAATTCCCAAACTTGAGGTATTTTATTGTAAGTATTAATATATTAAGAAGGTGATCATAAAACATTACATATTAAATAATAGTTCCAATTCCATACTTAACTATTTTTTCTTTATTTTCAATTAATTAAGTCAACCCAAACGTCAATGGTTTAAGTCTTAGTCAAAGTCAACACTAAGGTCAACCTATCAATACACTAAGGTCACCATATGTATAATTATTTATGTTAGGCGCATTAGGTCAAAGGTGAAGAAAATACCCCTAAGACTAGTATTACCACATTATCATCCATTTTAGATACTAATTTTATTTTATTTATTATTATCTTAAAAAAGGTTAAAACATAGTAATTAATTTGTATGCATAACATACAAATTAATCACTAAACATGCCGAATTACCATTTTACCCCTATACATGATTTTGCACGTAAAATCCTAACATACATTTCTAAGACATCAAAACACATATTCTCATGCTTAACAGGAAATAATACATATTAGGCACACTTATCGAAATAATTATCATGGTACAATTACAATAACTAAAATACCCCTAGAAAATATAATAATAATAATAATAATAATGCTCAATTTGTAAAACATCGAATTATATATTCCCATGCGCAACAACAAATAATACATATTATGATGGAAACCGATTAGGGTTTCGCAAAGGATCGAAAGATTTAATCGAGCGCAACGTTCGATTTTCGCCGGCACAGCCTAAGGAAAACTTTCCAAAGGAAGAACCAAAGTTCCAGAAGCACAATTGATTCAATGGCAACTGAAATTAGAAGGTGAATGATCAAGATCGATCAAGATGAGAACGAGACAGAACCAGAGAAGAAGCGAATGAGAGAATCGCCAAGAGAGAGAAGAAGTCGCGAGATAGATCGAGAAAATATCACTGAGTTTATTTCTGTCAAAAGTGTCTGTATTACATTGTATTGGACCTATATATACATGTATACAGAAGGTCGTATACGCTACAAATACATACGGTAGATACGAGCCCGCATGGACGGACGATACAGATTTTTGGGCCAAAATAATAAAGTGTCGACCAGCCCAATTACAACCATCATCAAAATGACCCAAAATACAATTAAGCTTAAGGCTTAATTCCCATCAGCTAAAACAACTATAGCTAATCATGGTCATTAAGGATTGATTAATCCACAATCCAGCTAGTCCAATTTAAGGACCGGGTGGCGGATTATACAACCGTCCTAATTTCCATTAGCCCATTCCGACCGGCGAATGCATCATATGGGATTACAAAATATTTAAGAAAAATTACATAATCTGTACACTCCAAACATATTCTGCACTCCTCAGCAATTATGTCCAAGTCCACAGAATCCATATGCTGCAATATTATCCTATTAATTCAACAAATAAGATAAACAATTATAAGTAATTAATTCACAACAAATTTCAAAATTACTTAAATATAAATTCATAGAATTCACATCATATTAGGCACACTTGTTAGGATAAAAATCATTATACACTTAAAATGACCAAAATACCCCTGGGGTATATAATAGTCATTGTTATGCTAAAAATAAATTTAAGCATGCTCAACCTATCATATTAGGTATACATGACATAACATATTTATTTCCATAATTTAATCCATTTTTGCTAACATTCATGCACATGATAATTTACACAAATTTGCATGCTCCATTTTTACCAAATTCCAAGCTAACACTTTTAGGCAAATAATCAAAAGATAGCTAACATACTTAATATAATTTACATATCAAAAAATGTTCTATCATGCAATATCTCACATTTTAGCATAATATAGGGGTTACATAATTCTCACCAAAAGCATAAATTATGAGTAACCTACTAAAATTTATTAGGCTCCACTAATTAAACTTTTCTACCTAAGAATAATACCACATTAACCATATTAATATTTAATTAATAAAATAATAATTTTAATTAAAAAATTATTAAATAAAAATTATCAAAATACCCTTAATATTATAATGGAGTAAGATTGTATATAGAAACACTCATGATGCTCATGCAACATGAGTTGGGGCTGTAGGGAGCTATAAGGGGTAGGGGAAGTTGGTTTGCTAGAGGTGGTGGTTGAGGGAGGCAGGTGGTGAGATGGTGAAGCTTTGGTGGTGGTGATGGGTTGTTAGCAATTAAAGGGCGTAATTAGGGATGAGGGGCACGACGGAGATTGTTACAGCTAAGGGTAGTGTGGGGAGGTGGTTTGGCAAGGTATGGAGTCACAAAAGAGGTGAAAAGGTGGTTAGGGTGTTGGTGCGATAGGTAGTTGGTGGTGTGATGTGGTGGAGAGGCTTGATGAATGGAGGAAAGGAAAAGGGAGAATGGGGTAAGGTCGAGGTGGTTGGGGCTAGTGATGTTGTTGGGTAGGGAGGCAAAGTGCATGGACAGAGGTAGCTAGATGGTGGTGTGGTTGCTGGCTCGACGCAAGGAGAGGCAGCAGGGAGGGTGGTTGTAACACTATAGTTTTTAAGACTTGAATATTTTTTTTTTTAAAGAGTTAATTGTGAAAGCTAAAACAATAACAACAAAGGGTGTTATTGTCACACTTGATACAGGTCCGGTTAAATTATTATTCCACTTAAATTAATAACATGATTATAATAATAAAAATAGATAATACAACATATAAGTATTTTACTAATTAAAAGCAACATCATTGATTACAAAACTCAAAAGAGAGAAAGATAGGAGGACATAAGCTTCCCAAGTACAACTGAAATCAAATATACCAAAAGACATTGAATAGCCCTAGGCTCTCAAATAGAACTACTAGCTTTCAAATGAAGTCAGAAGCTAACTTGCAAAGGCCACTCCCTATTAAATAGGCAAGGGTCCATGAAAGGAATCCTTCAATACAATTGTACTGAGCAACCCTTTATACTAAACCAAAATAAAAACCCCACATGGAACACATACAAGGCATTACAATAATATATGGTATAAATCATTGAATTATACATGCATTAATTAAAATATATAATCATTTATATAACCACAAACCACCAAGGTTGTATACTATTCATACTCGTTCATCTGTAATTAATAGAAACTTACCACTGGAACATCCAAGAGATGATCTTTAAAGTATAATTATAAACAACATCAACTTCAAATCATAACAACGGTGACAAAGTTCATTATCAATACCAATAGATCTCATACATCACAAGTAGGCTCACAAGCACAAACTAATAACAATCCATAGCATCACAGGCAAATACGAAGGCTACTACCAACATACAGGTAAGCACAAAGGCTACTACTAAACCAATATAACAATCTAATAATTATTTAAATTCCATAATAATCATTTCTAATTTTATTTACATTGAGTTTAGAGACCCCACTATTCTTAAACTAGTGGAACAGTCTAAAGCACCTCTCAAAGACAACATACTTAAACTACTATTATCGTCCATTGGAATGGACACAACACCTCTCATGGTTAAACCCACCTGAGCCACTATTCTTAAATCGGTAGAAAGGTCCAAAGCACCTCTCAGAGATAACACATCTGAGCCACTATTATTGTTCGGTGGAACATACCCAACACCTCGATCCTAACTCACATAATATTTCACTTTAAATGATTAATGTATTATTCATTAGTTACTTATCTCAAATCATATTCTTATTCACATTGTGTATGGAGACCCACTATTATTAATTTTGATGGAATAAACTGAAGCACATATCAAGAAAAATACTCCTGAACCACTATTATTATCCGATAGAATGTATCAAACAACTCTTAGGGTAAAATGGTGATAAATTGATGCATTGGAACATGCACTATTCTTAAAATGGTAGAATAATCTGAAGCACCTCTCAGGGACAACACACCTAAGCCATTGTTATTGTCCCGTAGAATGAACCTAATACCTTAGCCCAACTCACATGAGTTTTTACTTTAAATTATTAGTATCTTATTCAGTGTTGTTAATACGAGGTCATATTACAAGAGTCATTCAATCTGTAGGTCTTAAAATTGATAAATATGTAAACCAACTACATAATTGTCAGGGCCAACTTAGGCTCAATATTTCACGTCTGGGTGCATTAGGCCAAAAATGACCAAAAATGCCCCTGGGGTCATAATTACCACATTGAAATAAACTTTAATTACTAAATCCATTTCACTTATAGGGTGTCATGAAAAGGCTAAAATATAATAATTAAATTAATTTATCATGTGGTTAAATTATTAGGTAAGCCAAATAACCACTTTGCCCTTATTCAAGATTTTACATACAAACCCTTAGCATGTGTATCTAATACATCCATGATTATATAGTCTCATGCGTAACAACATATAATACATATTAGGCATGCTTTTCATGGTAAAAATCATAATACGCATAATATGGCCAAACTTCCCCTCAAGCACACATCCATGATTATTATTATTCCATAACTATATCTAAACATGCTGATCCTATCATTTTCTACGTGCATTACATACATAATCATGAAATATCATTTTTATCATATTTTTGTACCCAAAATATTTTACATATGATAACCTATTTTTTTTTTACCGATTTTTATGGTACACTAATCCATACAGAATTATAAAACGAATCATGCTTAAAATATTTCATACACAAAACCCTAATGTGCTATCATAAAAAATTTACCATTTTAGTAAAGTATAAAAGCTACCCTATAACATCATACTTAACACAACTATACATTAAAATCTTAATGTGGTATCATACGATGTTTAACATTTTAAGAGAGTATAAAAGTTACTTCAATTACAGAAAAAATGCAAATTAGTGGTATTCTGCTAAATACTACAAGATCCCACTAATCAAAATTTTTACTTTTAAAATTTTGTACCAAATAAATTTAAGGAAAAACTCTCACGCTGATCATGCAACGTGAGCCATGCACATAGTAAATAGGGGGTTAGTTGCGAATCAAGGATAAGAGGGTGGTGTAGCTGATGGTTGTTGTAATACCCTATATTTTTGGAATTCAATTTTATTAACCTTGATGATCTTATTAACGTTATTTGAGGAGAATGATCTTATTTTAATTTTAATTTGTTTTATGATTTTATTGACGATTATGAATTCATATTAGAATTTAATTAATCATTATCCTTGCGGATCATATTAGATAAATTCATTCACAACATTAATTTTATTATATTCATATGATTTTTATTTTCATTTATATATATATATATTTATATATATTTCTATTCTTTCTGATGTTTTAATTTTTAATATTTTAGATATGTTTTTTTTATTATAACTTCGTTGTATGATTATGACTCTATTTTGGATTTATATTTCATTAAAAAAATAAATTATTTAAGTTATAACATTCCCTTTAAAATAATACAATTATTTTAATAATTTTATCCCTAGAAAACTTTTTTTACCTTGAATTTATCTATTTTTTCGAAGTCATTAAGATCTTTAGAAAGTTTTAAATTAAAAAGAATTTCTTAACTTATTTATAATTTGCTTTCTGAAATTAATTTTCTTCCATTTTACCCTTTTTGGTTTGTGGAAAATCTTTTTCGAAATTTTTTAAAATTAATATTAGTTCCATAGAATATTTCTATATATTTTTAAATGCTTTTTGAGATCATATTATGTATTTTTGTAAATAAAACAAATTCTCATGCTCATTCTTATTTTCTTCATAAATTCTTTGAATAGACTTTGTATTAATTTTACACCTTTGGATCTTTATGAAAGGTTTTTGTTAAATGAGTTTCAAATAAAATTTATCTATAAATATTTTTTAGGTATTTTATATAATCTTATGTACATGTGTATTAGTGAAAAAGAACACTTGATTGGTCAAATACCCCTATTCCCTCTTTTCGTTCTTCCTCTTACCCGTTCCTTTTTTTGCAACAAAACCCTGGCCCAACCACCATACTCCCTCTAGCTCCCTTCGACCTAGATCCATCAGCACTAGCCAACACTACAACTCCACCACACTTCTCCCTTCATCATCGTTGTCGCCAACACTCGGCGCAACAACCGCTTAAAGCAACAATGTTGATAGCGAGCAGCAAACAGTGTAGGAGCTAGGGTACCGACCAACTCAAGCTTAACAACCTTGGACGATGATGTGCATGCCATGGCAAACACCAGATGAACCTTCTCCCATCGTGGATGAACTCCATTCATCTCGTAACATCATATTTCATTTAGCATATTTTTATCCAAACCCTAACTTTGAAATTCAAATCTTTTGGTATTAATGGGATTATGATAAGATAAATTGGTTGTTTAATTATGTATGTATGTATGTATGTATGTATGTATGTATCTATCTATCTATCTATATATATATATATATATAGAGAGAGAGAGAGAGAGAGAGAGAGTCATTTAGAATGGTTATTTGTAGTGTATGTGGTTAATTTGTGAAAATCAGAATTTTGATCAAGTTATATCTGAATTTTGTAGATTCATTCGATTAAGCTATTTTTGATAAATTTATTGTACAATATGTTGTAAAATATATCAAATTTCATATTGGAATTGTCAATTTGAGAATTTTATATGGAATTCATTGAAATCAAACTTATAGGTCGAAAAGTGTAAAAAAATTAAATTGCATAATTGACTTATTTTATTCAATTGATTTTAAAATATGATTAATCTTATGTTACAATTATCAATTTGGAAAAATTGTGTGAAATCAATCGGAATTAGATTTTTAGGTCGAAACACTTCTAGATCTAAATTGAACTGTATAATTAAGTTATTTTATTTAGTTGATTATATAATTTACATTAGAATCTATTTAATTGAAATCACGTACCGTTAATTATTATTTTAACTATAATTGATCGGAGTAGCATTTCGAACTCGAAATGCTTAATCGTGTTAAATTGGGTATTTTTTTTTATCATTTGATTATATAATATGTTATAAAATGTATCTAATTGTATTTCTAAATATTTAATTTAAATAAATTAATAAAATTAAATTAAATTTTATTTTTTGGCCTAAAACCCTAGCTTTCAAATGAATTTACAAAATTGGTCATTTTATATAGTTGTTTTTTTAAAATTGAATTTATAGAAATAGTTGAAATGATCTTAATCGCATTCCAACACCTTCAACTGGGATTAATTGATTTGAATTGTCCGAGTTTGTGTTTTGGGCTTTAAAACCTTAATTTTTGGGAAACTATTATCTTAAATTAGATACTTGTAAGACTATTTTGTTGAAATTGAGCATCTAGATTTATCTAAAATTAGTTTAATTGTGTTTTAAAACTATCAATTTGAGGTAATCAAAGTTAATTGGTTGGTTTGCAATTTAGGACTAAAAACCCTAACTATTAAAGATAGTAATATAAAATTGATATGCTATGCTTCTTTTATATAATCAATTACTAGCTTTGATTTAAAATCATTTGAATTATATTTTTATCTTATCGGTTTAGATTCGTTCTCTGAAAATGGTTGGTTTATCTCTTTGGTTATAAAACCTAATTAGTAAGTCATTTTTGATAAAATTAACTTATAATTTGTTGTCTTTTCCCTGGTTTTGTAAGTCAATTTGAAATGCCCTAAATGATATGTATTGAACCTGATTTGGTTAATATTTAATTTTAAATCTTAATAGAGTGATGCTTGTGAGTCTTAGGTTTTGGACAGGTTTTTCAAGAAAAACCATATGTGTCTCTCTTTGTTTATTAAATTGTAATACTTGAATTATTGATCGATAAAATAGCTTCTAACCTAGTCTTATGATTTCTAGTGGCAATCTAGACAAATATTCTCATGGATTGCTGAGCTCTCGACGTCTCTTTTTCTTTCTCAATTTGCTTAGCTAGCTTCAGATTTGGGTAAGTTATTACTTACCTTTTCTTATGTCAAAATCATGAGATGTATGTTTTCTTGAAGTATGTGATGAGTATGCTTTATGATATTTAAGTGTGTCAAGCATATATTATGTTTTTATGTGGTAATTCTATCTATGAGTTTATAACTTCAATGCAAACACATGTTAGTATGCCTCTTGATTATTATATGTGTTTGAGTATGTTAAGGGTTGAGCATGATTATGTTGTTAACATGTTCAGATATTTATGAAATGTTTGGTGATTTGATTCTAAAATTGATTTAGAAAATCGTATCATTGGTTGAGTATGGGTTGAAATTATATGATACCTTATGCTAGAGTTTATGTCATGGAATCATTCAATTCTAATTCTACTTGAATTATTCAGCTTTAATGCCACCTGCATGGATTGATCGGCTTTAATGCCACCTAAAATTGATCGGCTTTAATGCCACTTGAAATTGATTGGGTTTAACGCCACCTGAAATTGGATCGGCTTCAATGCCCCTTGATATTAATCGATTTTAATACCATTAGATTATATCGGCTTTAATGCATGTTGAAATTAATTTGCTTTAATGCTACTTGGAATGGATATAATAATGGGAATTCATTATGTTGATGGAAGTGATTTAAGTGTAGTTATGTGGACCTAATTTATGCTTGGTTAAATCTATAAATGAAACATTAACCACTTAAGGTGAAAGATCTTAAGTTGGGAATTATACCACTCAGGGTAGCTATGTGAGCTAGATTTGGTATTTACTTGGTACTATTCTGAAGTTTTATGTTATGTGATCTATGGTACATTATGAGGTCCTAAGAGGCCCTTTTTTATTCTATATGTAGCACCCCTATTTTTTACTATCAAAAAATTTCATTAAAACATGTTGTGAAAGCAATAAACACTTAGAAAAGCGGAGAGTTACCGTCGTACCTGACATAGGTGATGTGAATCCTGTAAATTTATATTTAAGTAATTTTGAAATTTGTTGTGAATTAATTACTTACAATTGTTTATCTTATTTATTGAATTAATAGGATAATATTGCAGCATATGGATTCTGTGGACTTGGACATAATTGCTGAGCAGTGCAGAATATGTTGGAGTTTACAGATTATGTAAATTTTTCTTTAATATTTTTTTGTAATCCCATATGATGCATTCGCCGGTCGGAATGGGCTAATGGGAATTAGGACGGTTGTATAATCCGCCACCCGGTCCTTAAATGGGACTAGCTGGATTGTGGATTAATCAATCCTTAATGACCATGATTAGCTATAGTGTTGTAGCTGATGGGAAATTAAGCCTTAAGCTTAATTGTATTATTGGGTCATTCTTTTTTTATGATGGCTGGTTGGACGACACTCTACGTTGGTGTTGTTGGTTTGGGCTGTTCGACACCTTATATTTTGGCCCAAACAGATCGTATCGCCCGTCCATAACAGGCTGTATCGTTCGTATGTATTGTTGTATCATACGGTTTCTGTCTACATATAAATAGGCTGATACTCTGTAATACGCATACATACCTTTTGACAGAAATAAAGTTCAGTGATATTTTCTCGATCTCTCTCGACTCCTTCTCTCTCTTGGCCATTCTCTCATTCGCTTCTTCTCTGCTTCTGTCTCGTTCTCTTCTCGATCGATCTTGATCATTCACCTTCTAAATTCAGTTGCCATTGAATCAATTGTGCTTCTGAAATTGTGGTTCTTCCTTTGGAAAGTTTTTCCTTAGGCTGTACCGGCGGAAATCGAACGTTGCGCTCGATTAAATCTTCGATCCTTTGCGAAACCCTAACCGGTTTCCATCAATAGGTTAGACTTCTACCGCCTACCCCATGTTAGATATAAGGCTACACCAAAAAAATACTAAAACAGTAGAGTACGCAAATAAAAATTTAATTGAAACAATTCTAAAATATTTACATCAAATGACCCTACCAGGTTCCCATCAAAACGTTATAGAATACATACTAAAAGTACGGGATTACAAAATATGGGTTGGGGCATGATGTCTAAAATAGTATACATGGTCCTCCATGGACTACACTAAAACCTTCGGATGTCTTTACTCACAACCCCAACCCAACTAAGGTAGGCCCATTACTGATCATCCCCAAAAACCTACACAAGGTCCTTTATTCGTTTGAATGAGAAGGTGACCGAGCAAATGAGCACATTAGTACGTTACATACTGAGTAAGCCAAGTTGATCCCTCAATGTATACAAGTATGCTAATTTATCATCATATATGACATGCGTCATGATAGGAATTTTTCATATAATTAAGAGCGCATAACACATGTTGTCATATACAATATCATCACAGTAAAGGCGTCATACTTAGGAACCCATAGCACTTTCACATAACTACTTGCATGAACAATATTAGGGAATAATCCAACAATCCCTAGGTTTATTTCCATTTATCCAATTCCATTAAGATATTCCATCCATTTATCCACGTAAAGTATAGGACAATCACCTCAATCAATAACTCATTCCATAACTAGTTAATCAAGTGCATAAGCCAACTTTAACTATTTGGTTAACCATATCATTACTTCCATTTCATATCCAGTTGTCAACCATTCATTTGATTATCATTTATAATTATTAACCAATATTTTCCCACCATATTTTATTATCATCGAGTGATGGACTACACACCACCCCATGGTCTCACATACCATGGAAGCCTATCTAATTGGACATAATTCCAAGCCGAATCCAATCACTAAGTGGACATAAGTCCAAGTCGAAGCCAATCACCACAATGGAAATAAGTCTAAGCAGAAGCCAACCAATATGGACATAAGTCCAGGCCGAAGCCAACCACCTAGGAAACTCAAAAACCTACTATTTACCATTTGAATTTGATCAGAATTGATAAATTTGTCTAGGATTTGTTGACCTAGTCTCCTAAGCTCAACTGGTGACTGTGACGAAATTAGGTCAATTAGGCTAGATTTAGTATACACGAATGAAGAAATGGGAGTTCAACATGGAATTAATCTTCCAGTTGCTCAGAAGCATGCCTAAGGTTGAAGCAATCGATCTCAGAATTGGGCAGAGCAGAGAGGAGGAAGAAGATGATGGTTGAGGTCATTTCTCTCCCTCATTTGTCTCAATCGACCTTCAAAACAAATCGAGGCAATATTTTGAGTTAAACGTATCATGAAAATGGTTAGGAATCTCTTAGGGACAATCTATATGAGTTTGTAAGGTTCCATTTTAGTGTAAGGGATTTTCTTATAAAAATTAAATTAAAAAACGTGATCAGCTTGACAAACTAATCGATCGATTTGGGTCTACCAATCGATTAGTTTGGGTCTAATGGTTGACTGTTCATCGACAGTCAATCATTTTTCCCCAACCAGTCGATTGGTTTGGTCAAGGAACCCAATTTGGCTAAAATAACAAACTAGTCGATCGGTTCATGGAACCAATTGATGGGTTTGCCTGTAAAACGTAATAAAATTCATTTTCCAACATGATTTAAAATCAAATTATATTCCAAATCAAATCATAACATTGCATTAAAACTAAATGCCCCAAAATTTGATAAAAATTATCATCCATCCATTACATAATAGTGTGGGGCATTACACTATAAGTGTCTAGATATATTTCGGCCATATAGGAGATATTCATAGTCAAGTGATTAGATGTCCTATTTATTAGTGGTTTGGTTACGTTTTTGGGTGGGCTAACTAGGGCTAGTACCGTTTGAGTACTAGATTAGTTGTTATGATTTCTTTAAGTCTTCGTCCTTAAGTTAAAATAATCAAATAGATGTGATCAAAATAATGGAATATAATAATTGATTAATCTTATCCATTCATGAACTTTATATTTCATTATCCTATGCATGTCTTTTGGTTTTATTCCCTACAATAGTGGTACCATATGACGTATGTTCATACCTTGTTATCACATGATATATTATTTAAATTGCATGTGGTCCTTATGTGTAGAATGCTATTTTATAGGGTAGTTTTTATCACTTGTTATATGCTTGTACCCCATGTGTTTTCATGTCTATTCATTTATTTATAAGCATTAATCCATGACCACATGTTTTATCATATGTCATCACATATTTCATGTCCTCTTCTACTACCATATGTACCCACATGTAACATTGATAATTATGACTAAGATAATTTATATGGACATAATTTACTTTATCTATTGCATATGTGTCTTAATCTTGTCATTTTATTTATGACCTTCCTTAATAATTATTGCGCAAGAAAATAACTTGTTATATACTTCGCAAAATCGTATGAGTAGAATGGTTTTGTGTCATATGTATAATTGAGCATGGGTATTGTATGTTAAAGATTACCATGTTTTATGTGTATCATATTTCCTTCCATGAGTAAGTTATTTGTGATTTACATAGTACTAGACTCACACTGATACTACCTTAGTTGAACGGGTCCTACAATAATTCATTGAAGGTGGGGAGAAAACCTTTTGTGTAGGGTTGAGATCAAACGTTAATTATGGGTTGAAGATGGCTTTGAGAGAGTAGAAAACCCGAAGTGTTATCCCTTGGAGATTTGTCTTTATTTATTTGTGTCTAATTTTGAAAAATTTTCAAGTGTTGTAGTAAAATTTTAATATTTTTATAATCAAATTTTAATTTTTTTTATTAACTTGATAATCTTTTAAAGTCTAATGTTATTTCACAGGTTTTCCACTAAATTAATCAATGATGATTTTTTTTCAGTGAAATCATTCACTTTCCTTCTACCATTGGATATCTCCTTGTGGGAGTTTATTCTCATGGTATAGATGTTGTTTAAATTTTATTTGGATAGGTTTTAGCCTTGACTCTATCATGAGATAGATGATGGACATCTTTTTTGTGTTAGGTGTGGCATTAAAATTCTCCTTTTCTATTTTAGCTTTCGCATATTTTTATTTTAAACGAAAAATTTTAGTAGTAAATTTTGGAATTGTTATAATTATGGGGGGAGAAAGTGTTGGTGGTTGGTCGATGTTTGATGGGGTGATGTGGTGGCTAGTGCTAGAAGGCTATGTTGTAGGGGTGATAGTGGTGGAATAGGGGCACAATTATGTAGCATAAAAAGGAAGGATGTGAAAATATGGTGGAATAGAGGTGGTTGTGAGGTGGTGATGGTGTAGGTGGTTGGTTGACATACGAAGGGAGGAGTTACAATATAAGGTGATGGAGGGAGTGGTTGGTTGTAGCGATCTTAGCCGACGGTGGGTGTTTACCTATTAAGGGAGGTGTTGAAGGCTAGAGGTGCAAAGGTAAAAATTATTGTTGCCCGGGGAGATACTACGAGAGAAAGTGTCGGATGGATGGGGCAAGGTTTGGTAAAAGTTGCTATAGGGAAGGAGAAAAAGAAAATTAGGAGCGACAAGGGAGAAAAAAATAGGAGAGAAGAATAAAGGAGGAGAAGAAGGGTATTGGCAGCTAAGGTCATGGCTAGGGTGGTGTTGGGTTCACGAAAGCATAAAGGAGCCAGGGCAGGGAGGTGGATGGTGGTCGACGGTGGGCGATGGTGCAAGGATGAAGCACAAGCATTGGTGATGGTGGCTGAAGGTGTTGAGAGAGAGAGTATAGGGGGATGTGCATGCAAGGAAGGGGTGGAGGTGAATGTTGAGCAAACCAAGAAGAGCCGAGAGAGATAGGGAGCTAGGTGTGGTGGTGTTCGGTCATTCTCACAGGTAGTAATTCTTTACTAACTAAAAAATTTATCACTCACATTAATTCTAAATTTTTTACTAAGGACCTTGGCACCCTCAACTATTTTTTGGGTCTTGAAATGCAATATACTACTGATGGGATTTTTCTTAGCAAAGCTAAATATACTCATGACATCCTGTCTTATGCTAAGTTGTTAGATTTCAAGCCATTTTCCATTCCTTAGGCTACAAATATACATCTTGTGAGTAATGGTGATCCTTTTCCTGATCCTACACTTTATCACTCACTTGTCAATGCATTAAAATACTTAACAATTACTCAACCAAATCTCTCTTATGTTGTTAACTCCGTAAGTCAATTCCTTCAAGAACCTACGGTCAACCACTTTGATGTGGTTAAGCATATTTTGCGCTATATGAAAGGGACTTAATCCTTTGGTCTCACTTTCACTCAGGTGCTACCACTAATATCCTTAGATATTCTGACACTGATTGGGCTCATTGTATTAAAACTCATCAGTCTACATATGGCTATGCTATTTATATTGGTGACAATCTTATTTCTTGGAGTGCAAAGAAACAACCTACTACTGATCACTCGAGTTGTGAATTTGTGTACCATGCCATGGCCAATGCGACTATTAAGCTTATTTGGGTGACATATTTATTACGAGAGCTTCATGTGCAACCTACTAACCTCCTATAATTATTCATGATAACAAAAGTGCAATATTTTTCAATCAAAATCTCATTGCTCACAAATGTGTAAAACATATCGACATCAACTATCATTTTATTCGAGAACTTGTCTAATCCTCAAAGTTGTTGAATCAATTTGTCATGTCTCACCTATATATCACAGATATATTTACAAAGAGTCTTGGTTGTCCCTTATTTGAGTTCTTTTGATCCAAGCTTCCTATTGGTCTCAACCCCACGCTGTGCTTGAGGGGGTGATAAAGTAATTAGTCAATATATCAGTCAAAATTTCACCTAATCTGCTCTTAACCTTGACCCATTTAGCTACTAAATTTTCTCTATTATCAATTTTTTATTCATTACAATTCATTCTTTTATAATTACTATTATAAATATTGTACCTATAAATAGGAATATAGAATATCACCCAAATTGTGGTGACTTTCATACAAGTCTACAATAAACTATATATCCAGACCCAAGAACAGAGCCATTATACCTTATGTACGTGATTGCTTATAGCTATTTATCTGCCTTCATCGATTCCAGTAAGGGAATTTGGTTATTGAAATTCCATGGTCTATTCTCCTATACCTCGATCTCATCCCTTCTCTTTGGGAACTCAAAAACAAAGATTGGAGCTCATTAATCACTAAATCCCCCAACGCCTTTCAG
Organism: Tamarix austromongolica; assembly: GCA_039764185.1. Classification (NCBI taxonomy): domain Eukaryota; kingdom Viridiplantae; phylum Streptophyta; class Magnoliopsida; order Caryophyllales; family Tamaricaceae; genus Tamarix; species Tamarix austromongolica. Next base: position 18,726,877 of record CM077813.1, on the reverse strand, counting down.
ACCATACACATCATGCTTTTGAGAGCCTTAGTATTAAAGGCTTGATCTTTTAAGAACTTCCCCACCATGATTCATCCTAGCTTGTCTTCTAGAGACTCATCCTTTTCATCGCAAACAGGAACCTTTTCTCGATCATGATGAGTATTGCCTAGTGACAACTTTTCACATTTGGTAGTTGAATCTTGTATTAGCCTACCCCCACGGGGTATATAAGCACCGGCTCAAGTATAAGGGAAGTAAATGAGAGACTTCAAAAAACCTAACAAAATATCAAAATAGACTTTTAGATTTCTCAAACAGTATTATAGCTCTTATAGTTAAAAAATAATCAAAATAGCCCCTTGTTTAACTAAGGCCGCATTTTTTTCATCTAAAATAAACACTCATTATGATCGTGTGTTTCATTAAAGTCAACAACCCTTAATTTTATTTTATTTTTAAAAACCACACTTATCCATCATGTGTATTTATTATGTCCTAAATAATTGTCCATTTATTTCATGTTAACACCCAATTTTACCTTTTTTCATTATTTCTTTACTTTTCGAACTTGACAATTCCATCTTCAACTGTCTCTTAAACTATCAAATTGTCAAACACTATTTTCAACTCTTTTTCTGACTAAATCTGCACACTAGATCTCAACCTACACTAGATTTTCACACTATATTTTACTCTTACATTCTCATCCACTAATTTCAAGAATGCCTTTAAGCTTAGAATCATTTGCCTTTTTTTTGGTTTAGCTAACATTTTGTAATTTTTTATAGTTTTTTTATCTTAAATGTTATAATTTATGAATATATTTGTACATTTGGTGCACTTTAGTTAAATTTTAGGTTATGCTTGTTATTATGGTTTTTAGTTTGTATAAATCATTGCATATATACTTGTTGTTGTGCATGTAGACTTGAATCTTTTTTGAAGACTCTTAATTGAAATCTAGATTTTAGTCAATGAAAAAGTATTTGGTGATATGAGTAGGTTATTGACGTATGTTAAGTGCTACCATAAATTTGTTAATGATATTATAAAGTTAGATGTTATCATGAGATTAGTATATTGGTTGTAAAATTTGGCTATTGTAGATTGATGGCAAACCATATTAGACATTCATTCAAAATTAATAAACTAAATAGTGTTTATAGTTTCATATCAAATGAGTAAAAGATAATATTATCAATGACTACGTTTGTTGTGTTAACATAAATGTCTGTTATGGACGTAAGCAGCAACTTATTGAGTTTATTATTATCTACTTGGGATGAATAAAAGAAAGGATTAATTATAGGAAGCAAACATCCCTTTTGAAGTAGTGGAAATTTATTTAATTTTAGAATTTAGAGTATGTGACATACCAATAAAGTTATGTATTCATTAAAAAATTAGTGAATTCTAGAATGTATTTCTAAAGGTGCAAAATACTGGACCTGTATCTCTTAAAACCATAAAATGAATCATTTAATCATTAGCCAATTTTTAATTCCACTAAACTGATAAAGAGGTTATTGTTATGTTTATAATTTATATTTTTGTGACATTTTTATTTTCTACACCATTCTTAGTGATACAATGTAAGTTTACTAGAATTTGAAATGATTTTGAACATCAGTCAAAATATGCAAAAGGTTTGTTGGTGTATGAGTTTTTAGTGGAACAAGGCTTAAACACATTTTAGAGAAGTAATGCAAAATTAGAGTTTTTACTTGTGTGGATGCGTTAATGTATTGGAGGTAATAAATCAAAATAGAAAATTATAAATATTTATGTTGTAATCTTAATATAATATTCATAGATTTTACTTTAACAATGTTTTAGGTATGTGTTATTGAGTATTTATCACTATATAAGATTTCCTTTGATATGAGGTTATGACCTTGAATTAAAAATTATAAGAAGGGGAAGATATTTAAATAGTCAATAGAGGCGTAGCAAAAGAGGAATGACTTTGATCACCAGGATAGTTTTGTTATAAATCAATGTATTTCATTTGAAAATATTGTTAGCCATGTTTTTAGATTATTGTTAATTGGTCCCAACCGAGCGAGAAATAAGCAACTTGATTGTGAATGATGTATATGTATAAAATTATGCTTTATCTTCATCATCAACATCAATATAATATAATATATTTTTAGACATAATTATGTATATTCCAATAACTCTATTTTTCTCTATACATAAGTCATTACACTAATACACACACACAAATAAATTCATTATATTCTCAATAATAGCTTTCACTATTCATGAAGGTGAAATGTATATGCCCACCCCAATGAATGAAGACCATCATAGCTACGAAAGTTTTACAGACTTGGATGGACATGGTGATGATGATCAATTTATTATAAGTATCACACTACTTCTCACATTGATACAAGAATCAAGAATCATGCTTGGTCTTTGAAACCGAGTCGGGTACTCTAAATTTCATATGAAGCATTGAAGGATAAAAAAGGTAGTGATGAAAATAAATGCCATAAAATTTATAAGAAACTACAATGAAGTATATTTGTTCAACCTATATATGAGTTATCTTTCATTAATTGTCTCTAACTTTTGTTTATCGTTATACACAACATGATTGGTTATAATGGCATATATTTCACCAACTTGATAGATATGCAATTCAATCAATCAAGAATTGTCTATAATATTCTAATAATAGATAAGTGGGGTTGTGAAGTAATAGTGGCATAGAGATATCCATACACATAATGTTGTGTCTATTATATTGGTTGTTGATTATCCCTGAATCATATAATTTTTCTCACAGAATTTGTCATGCAAATTCTTAAGAAGATAGATAATTGAGTAACTACACCTACTGTTCTAGTATACACACATAAGCTAAAGATGAAACTAGAAGCACTCCATGTTAACAAAACATGCATTATCAATGAAATGTTTAGGGGTAATAGTTTATAGTTAGACTATACATAGTAATAGTACTATTTTATTGTATAAATTGCTAATTTATTCCTTCAATGTATAGTTGCGGGTAGTATGTAACATTAATAATTTGGAAGAGAAGACATTCATTTTTTTAGCACCATCAAATCTCCAATGTTTCCTTCTTCATCAAAGGTATGAAAATTAATAATTTTATAATTAAAAATGATAAATTTAATAAAAAAATGTTAATTTCTATGCTTATTTGGTATCAGCTTTTTATATCATTACATTATGAGGGGCATTAGAAGATTCTTGTTTTCAACCATGACGGTAAATGTTTTTATAGGTTTAATTCAATGGAGAGTAAGAAGCTTAATAAGATCGCAAGGAATTTGATAAGTATATAAATTCTATCCTTACATCATTTTTGAGATATAATTAAATTATGTGGTATTTTATTTATTGGATTCTAGGAGTGTTACAAGAGGTGTAATACCCTGTATTTATAAGATTATAAAATGAGAAATTCTTGTTTCTAATAGAAATTAGATAATGTTTAATCTAGATTTAGAACTATGGTTTGGGTTTGATGTAATAAAAAATTTGGAAAAGTTTGGAAAATTAAATAAAGTGAGTTTTCATGGTGAACTGATCGATTGGTCCATCATTTCAGCAAGGATTTTTATTTGATAAAACCAATCGTCTAGTTTGAGGAAACCAATTGACTAGTCTCTAGAGGAATCGACTGGTTTGACTAAATCGATCAACTAATTTATTAGGATAAGTGCTTTTTGAAGCTCAATTTTTTGGAAATTTTCTTACATCAAGATGGGACTTTGATAATTCAACTCTAAGATATTTTTGGGTAATCATTAACCCTTTTGATCATCTATCTAACTTTAATTTCTGTCTCAAATAGTTTCAAGAGCTTGATTGTATCAGAAGAAGGGGACAATGACCTCACTCTTTTTATTCTTCTTCCTCTATCCTCTGCACAACTTTGGACCGTATGCTTCGATTCTATACTATCACTACACAGCTAGAAGATTTGCTTCCCATGCCAATTTGTCGTTTCGCTTATTGTGTTCGATCTTTTTTGGATGAACTCAACATCCATTCTCTAGAAAATTATCATTTAAGCTCTAAAATGAAATTCAACATCTTTATGATAAATTTGGCCATTCGTCTCATATTTGAACGGTAAAGTTAGGATTTTTTATTTGTTGTATATCCTTACTCGTTCCTTAACCAATTTGTTGGCTATAAATAACCCTAATTATCTCTTTTTCCTACTTTTCTTTTAGCCTCCAAAATACCCAAGTTTCTCAAACCCTTGTTCTGATTCTTCCCCACTTTGAGCTTCCATTCTAATTAAATTCACTCTTCTAATCATTTCTTTATCTCCCTCTTGTATTATTCTTAAGCAATAAAGAGTTATATTTAGGAAGAAGTTAAGTTTGTTTTCAGTTTACACTTCCCAAATTTTCTATTGGAGGTGGTAAGCTCATTTTATTCCTTAATTTTAGTTTCTCAATTTTTAAATGTTACTTGATGATTTATGAGTTTTAGTCATTTGTTTATGGTTTTGGATGTTGAAATCTTTCAACTTAAGTGTTTTTCCTTCTCAGTGGAAAATTTTGCTAAGCTTCAAGTAAGTCATTCTTACCTTTGAAATTTGGTATGAATAAGCATGTGAGTTAATTCACTATGTAAAATGTTAATCCTTATATGCATTTATGAAATTTTGGAATTTTAATTATGCATGTTGGAATTTTAATTAATATTTTTGAGAAAATGGGCTTGAATTATGAGGAAGAGGGTTGTTTGCTTGTAAATAAAGCATGATTCAATTTTTAAGCATGTTAAATCTTGGTATTATGCTATGAAAATGTTATAATTTAGATGTGGTAAGGTTTTAGAGTTTGAATCATGTTAACATGTCTATTATATATTGTTCAAAAGAAAATCGATCAACTAGTTGACTCAAACAGATCTATTGGATGGTCTGTGGTGACTTTGGTTGCCCTCTGCTTAAACCCATCGGCCGGCTTATTAGAACTGATCAACTAGTTGTATAAAATTTTACTAGTCTAACTATATCGATCGAATAGTTTGAAGAAACTCTAGGTTTGGGTGAGTCAAACGATCCACCGGATCGATCAAAGCGTGTTGTTTTGTTCTTTAAACTTAATATGTTTTGAGACTATACATACGGCTATAATATGATTCATCAATGATGAGAACACACATCCTAGCATGAATTAACTACCTTATTATATAGATTGAATGATTCACAATTCATGTTATTCTCACTAAGTGCTTTAGAAGGTCTTAATGGATAAACTGGAATGAGTATGCTATGACTTCAAAAGAATAATGTAATTCAGTTTCTTAGTCTAATTGGATTATCTTGATGAGTTGATTTAAACTTGGTTAAGCACTAATGAAAATCCCACCACATGGCTAGGGAGTAATAATGGTTAAGATGGAATGATTATGTGGATGTGTTACTTGGATGTTATATGGGACTTATATGATAACATAACCTTTAAAAATAACACACTAATCACTTAAAGTAAAATATGAACGAGTTGTGCATGGGTCTAGTGAAATACCCCGAAATTTTCTAATTCTAAAGATTATATTTAAATAAGGTTTTATTTTAAAATTTAAGTTAATAAATTATTTTATTAAAATAAAAGAAAATTTATTATGGCAAATTAATAAGAAATTTTATAAATATGTTAGGTAAAGGAAATTTGGGCATATTATCTAATTAAAGATTTTAATTTGGAAATTTATTTAAATAATTTATTTTATTTAAATTAAGAAAGATAAAATAGTTTCAAATTAATTTTAATTAAATTAAATAAAATTTGAGGGAATTATTAATTTAAAATGGAAATTTTGGAAAATCCTTTAAAAAGCCTATTTTAGCCTAAAAAAAGGAATTTAAAAATTAGTTTATTTAAATATTATTAATTTTAAATATCCTAAATATTCAGATCTATTTATTTGGCCCTAACCTAATTATTTCTCCTTTCCTTTTTTTTCCTTTTCCCTTTTTTCTTTCTTCCTTTTTCTTTCCTTTTCTTTCTTTTCCTTCTTCTTCTTTTCTTTTCTTTTTCTTCCCTGAATTGGGCCTGTTGCGCCGGCCCAATTTATTTTTCCTTCCTTTTCCTTCAGCGCGGCCCAGCCCGCGCGTCGTCGCCGCCTACCTCGTCCCTCCTTACGCTGCGTTTTAGTTCGTTTTTCCAACTAAACGCCGCGTTTCACTTTAAATTTTATAACCGTTACCATCTAACTCAAAACGTCGTGCTTCAGCCTTATTTTCTCCAAAACGCGCTGTTTAATTTAAACGTTTTTACCTTGCACCGAACCGCCCGGTCTCCCTCCCTTTTTCCTTCTTTTCTCCCCTGCGAACCGGCCGGCCAGCCCCCCCCCCATCTTCTTCTTCCTCCTCCGCCCAACGCCATAACCACCCACCTTCCTTCTCTCCCCCGAAAATGGCGCCGCCGGCCACACGTGGTGTGACCGGCTCTTCTCCCGCTCGTTTTCGTCCTCTCGATCTGCATGTTCATTTGAAACCATCAACTGCCCCTCTCTCCCGCTCGTTTGTGCACTGTTGCCTCGAGAAGGTCGACAAAAATTCAAGTTTTTGTCGCCCGACCTTCGGCTTGAATTAAACCATTTCCCCCCTAATTTAAACACTTAGTAACCTCCCTAATTCAAATATAATCTCCCCGACTATAAAAACCCCCTCATTTGCATGATTTCGGGATTTTATTTTCCCCGAAACCCTAAGTTGTACCTGTGCGCCACCGCCCCATCAGACGCCATTTTATCCTCCTCCGACCAACTTCAACACCTCCTCTTGCTACCAATCTCTTCCCTGAAATACTATCTAATTAACTAAACTAACCTCATCCTTCGATTCATCGTGTGCAAGTTTCTATAATCATCCAAAGTTGACTAGTTGATTCGACAAGAATCTTGACCCCAAGACAGTGAACCACCGTCCACCACCACATCCGCCACTTCTAACACCTCTTAAACCAACTATTAACTCCTAATAATTATCCTCTACAACCCCATATAATTATTTTAATTTTCTTCCTCTCCATCACCTATTTTCCTAATTTTTAACCCCCTTAGACCCATTTTCCGGCCACCTCCGGGAACCACCGCCGGTTCCACCTACATCCTCCAACTCAAGGTGATGCTATAGTCATTTTAAATACTTATTTTCGAATTATTTATAATTATTCTAATTTTAGCCAAAATTTTAGTATTAATTCAACTTTAATTATTATTATTATAATTATTATTATTAGTAATATTGACTGTATTCTAATTTCTAAATTTTGGTTACAGGTCTGGGAGTATTATTGAGTAAGATACAGTAATTATTTCGGCCTTTACCTATTTACTTGGATTTTTACATAATTGATGTTATTATTAATAATATTAATAATATTATTATTATTAGTATAATTATTTGGTTGATACTGTGATTATTACTGGAAGAACAGAGGCCTTAAATTTTAATTAGGCTTCGCATTTATTAATTTTATTAACATTATTAACATTTTTCAACATTAATTTAATTATATTATCATTATTACCTTTATTAAAATATAATATAAGTATATATACATTATTAATTTTATTATCACAATTTTGAATAGTATTATGTTTATCATTGTGGGATGGTTAGAAATCCAACTTTTAATTTTAAGAATTTTGATATCATTAATATCTAATATTCTATCTATAAAAAGTATCATTAATATTATTATACTTTATTTATATTACTAATTATTTTTATTACTATTATTCTTATTATTGTTATTATTATCATCATCATAGTTATGATATTATTAAATCTATTTTGAGAGAAGGGTAGAAACCCTTAGTTTATCACCTTTTCAAAAGAAAATAAGTGAATTAATTATATTAGTTTCTATAGTTAATTATTTAATAGTAAAATGTCATCCTAAAACCAGACCTCGAAATAATTTAGAATTATATAAGAGGGTCTAATCATAGTATGTTTTGATATAATAGGCGAACCAAATCAAATTACCCAAGTGGAATAGGAGCGAGCACCAAGACCGGTGACTTTTTAGGTAAGGGTCTACTAAGGCCATTTATGTGTTTGCATGCACTATGTGTTTGATATGCCATGTAATTTATGTTCATTATTATTAATTATTGCGCATGTGGCATGATTGTGGAATGGAAGTATATATGTTGTTGTGAATATACTGTGGCATGAGAATTATGCATATGTTTATGTCATTAATGTATGATATGACTTGAGACATGTGTTAGGGTTTTTCATAAAATGGTGTGGTGCTAGGGTTTGCATAGAATGATAGGGAGTTAGGGTTTGCATGGGATGGCAAGGAGTTGGGGTTTGCATGAAATGGTATGATGTTAGGGTTTGCATGAAATGGCATGATGTTAGGGTTGCATGAAATGACATGGTGTTGGGTTGCATGAATTGGTATGATGTTAGGGTTTGCATAAGTTAACATGAGGTTGGGACCTTTATGGAATCATGTCTAAGTGGAGTTAGGGTTTGCATATGAATTGGGACTGCATGAGGGTATGGTACGTGGAGTTAGGGTTTGTATGTGGATTAGGGTTGTATGGAAGTATGTCTACGTGGAACTAGGGTTTGCAGTTGTATTAGGGTTTGCATGGGAGTATGGTTTACACGGTGTTGGGGTTTTGCCAAGATGATATGAACTAGGGTTTTCATATGAATGAGGGTTTGCATGGGAGTGTTGTATACATCGAGTTAAGGTTTGGGTACGAAGTAGGGTTTGCACGGAGTTACGATTTACGTGGAGATAGGGCTTACATGGAGTTAGGGTTTGTATGGGAGCTAGGGTATGCATGGGAAGATGGACTATGTAGGGTTCGGGTTTCATGGTAATTAGGGTTATTGTAGTATTGGTATATGTTACTGGATTTTCCTGTCTTGAAATGAATATTCTGAATAAGATACATAAATTATTAAACACGTAAAGTGGAAGATGTTGAGACGGGCCCATACCGATCCACCGGCATAATAGTGGCCAGGTACTGCGGTAGCCTGGAGACCGATCCACCGGCTTAATAGTGGTAGGGTATTTTACCCTAGTGACCGATCCACCGGCTATAATAGTGGGGGATCCCGAGCTCAACAAACCAAACCATATATGTTGATAAGATATGAGAAGATATTAATTACTTACAGTGGAACACTGTACGAGAAGGGGCCAGACCGATCCACCGGCATATAATAGTGGTAGGGCATGTACCCTAGTGTGACCGATCCACCGGCTATAATAGTGGCCAGGAGCCGGAGTGCCCTGGAGACCGATCCACCGGCGAGAATAGTGGGGTTCCCGTACTCGTATAGACCTGATAAAGAACATGTGTGTATCTACTTTTGATAAAGGAAAGATTAAGTAAGTAATTGAATTCTTGAGCCTTATGTATGGATTCATTGACTTCAAATGATTTACTTCATGTTCCTATGTATTGTATGTATGGATTGTGATAAGCATGTGGAATGTTATCTTACATTGATTAATGTGTTATGTGTCGGCCTTAGTATTCGGTTACCTAACTCAGTACGAAGCGTACTGACCACCCGTTTCATGGGTGCTGCTCATTCCCACGAGTAGGGGGCCCGCCTAATTTATTGCAGGTAGGAGATACCTACTTTGATGCTATTGATATCCATGGGACATCAGGGGAAAGGAGTGATGACTAAACAGACCGGGTCGAGAGAAGGACGTGGCTGTCTTTCCTTTTTAATATCTTAAATTGTGTCATTTTAAATTATTACCTAGAAAGACATTATTTAGTACTTTGAATTTATATAATTATGCGTACTCTGATTTTAATTATTACTAATTCAGTATATGAATGTGTTATGTAAATTGCTTTCTCAACCTTAGCACTTGGTATCGGAATAGTTGTGATAAACTGGTCTGATACTAAGTGTGGCGGTAACATCCCCAGAATTTACAGTTTATTTATAAGTATTATGTTTTTGAAAAAAAAAATTGTGTAAATTTTGGGGTGTTACATCTAGGTTATCCATTCCTCGATTAGCTACTGGAGGTTAGTCTGCCTTTGGGAGTTTGTTGGTGCCTTCAAGAGGAATCCTAATAAACCCTGATATCTTACCTACTCTAGACACTAATGATGTATTAGGGAGTATTAATACTAAAAGGTCTAGTCGCCTAAGTGATTTATTGGCTTCAGTAGGACTTTATGTCCATTGGTAGTACTTGACTTCATCCTAACTTTATATCATTTGGTTTGGATAGGCTTCCATGATATGCGAGACCATGGAGCAGTAATCAATCCATCACTTGATAAGGATAATAATAATAGCAAGGATATGGATGCAAAAAGATAAAAGGAATAATGGCTTGTAAATAGTTAATCTAATAGATCATATAAACTTAGAAATGGACCTAATGGGACACTCATGTAGGAGGACAGTAGAAGAGCCTAATAAGGTGTGTAATAACTTGTTATTAATCATATGTTTCCATAATATCAATGTCGTATTGCTACGCATGATGAGCCACGAATTGTCTAAGTCCTTGCATGGCATAAAAGTCTGATGCATTATATGATTATGAAAATACATGTACATCTAAGTGTGATGTGTAGGCATTTTAGTGTGTTCAGTATGATCTCCATTGTTGCATTTATCCTTGCATGCTTGTGACTTTCATTGAGAATGGGTTTACTCAATATGTAACATATTGATGAGCTTATTTGTTCTGTCACCTATCCAATCCTATGAGTAGAAGACCATGTGCATGTTTTTTAGGATAGTCGGTAGTGGGCCTATCTCAGTTTAAGCTTGGGGGCTTGAGAGCATGAAAATCTGGAAACCATTGTTTGGTCATTAATGAACCAGGGTTAGGGAATTATCCTATTATCTTTTTATACCTATTGTCTCTCTCTACTTTTGATTTACTCTCTCTCATGTATTTGAATATTTTATGGACCCATTGAGGTTTTGTTTGGAAACATTTTTTTTAGTATTTATATATCATATTTCTCATACACTCTACTCTTATTTTTGGTTTGATGGGTTTCTTAGCCTTATATCTAACATGGAATGGAAAGTAGAAGTCTATCCTATGTTTGGTACGATAGTAGCACCCAATTTTTTCGTTGTTTTTTTGTTTTCTTTTTTTGCTTCCACAATATTTTAAAATAAAATTTTTTTAGAAGTAAAAAATGGGAGTGTTACAAAAGGTGTCTACCAAATGACTGATGGCAATAGTTTGAATATTATTATTTGAAATACCCCTAAATCCTAATTTAGGAATTATGGCAAAATAGGGATTTATTAGGAGAATTAACTAAATATATTATCTTATTAAAAACTAAGTGGAATTAATTAAGGAAAAACAAGGAGAAAATAATAAATAAATTATTTAGGGAAAATTTGGACATTTTACTAATTAACATGGAAGTTAGGGAAAACTTACCCAAAATAGCCCAATTAATCTAAAAATAAATTTAATTATTATACTTAAAATAATTATTATTAAATTCAAATATCTAACTTAAATAAATAAATAAATAAATACAAAATACCCCAACCCAACCATTTTATCCTTTTTCCCTTTTCTTTTTCCTTTTTTCTCCTTTCTTTTCCTTTCTTTATCCTTTCCTTATTTTTCCTTCTCCTCCTTGGTTTGGGCCAGCCCGCAGCCCAAACTCTCCACCCTGGCCCGTCTTGTGCGGCCCAAGCCGTGTCGTCCTCCTCCTCCTCGCCCGTTCCGCCCGGCCGAACCGTCCTTCTTTTTCTTTTCTTTCTTTCCCCTAGATGGACTAGTCCACCCCACCCTATCTTCTTCTTCCTCACGCGGACTACAACCCCTGACCTGTAGTCCTGCGCCTGCCGACGGCCACTTGCTCCGTCCAGCTGTCCTCCCCTGCCACCCCCATCGTTTTCTTTCCATTTTCAACCCAGCCTACTTGTCCTCCCTCCTCACGCATGCTGCCATCCCTTCTTTTTTTTCTCTACCCCAAGCCAATGTACCCTACAATTTGCAAGGCATGCGCCGCCTGCCACCGCCGGTCAGCGACCTGCCTCACCTACCCCTAATTTTTCTTCTTCTCCCTTTGTCGTTTTTCCCCTCAATTAGCCTATAAATACACTCCCAGGGCAACCATAATCGAGCTCCCTTTTTCGCAAGCCCAAAAACTTAGCTTTTTGCCGCCACCCAAACGGATCCTTACCTCGCTGTCGTTGACGACCGTCGTTGCAAACACCGCTCACCAAAACCTTCCCCGCATCTCCCTCTACAAAACCGAGCCACCATCACCCCCTATTTTGCCCTACACGAGCCTCCCCGGCCGTGCAAAGTGGTCAACCCGATCAGCCCACTCCAGCCCCTCGCCGCCCCTCGCGCCGCCTTCCGCCACCACCCCTGCCGAAACCAGCACCTCTTCCACCCTCCAAAACACCCAGGGAACATTCCCCTACCTTCCCATACCTTCATCTCCCCCTGTCTCCCTCTCCTTATACTTTCTCCATCTTCCACCACCTTCGGCCACCGCACCAACCCTCGTGCGCCGCCACTCCCGGCTGCAACACCACCTCCATTCTACCCCTCTCCACCTGTTGCACCTTCTACCACCTTAAAAACCCCTCCATTTCCTCTCTCTTAGCCTATATATCCATCTTTCCACCTCTCTCTCTCCTCCACTACCGCCGCCATTGCCGCCACGCTCCGTCGCTGGTTCCACCACCAACCTTAGGTGGTACTCCAACTTCCCCAGCCCTTAAACTATTTTCTATAAGTGTTAATAATTTTTAGTAATATTAATAATATTATCTTTAATATTACTATGATTATTATTATTAGTGTTGTATAATCATTATTATTGTTATTATTATTATTACCCTTATTAATATTATTATTATGTATCACTCTTATTACCTAACCTAATTTTAGAAATATTTATAACTATGGTATACTAATTAAAAGGCTACAACCTTAGCATTAAAATAGTTATTATTATTATTATTATTATTATTATTATGATTATTATTATTATTATTATTATTATTAGTATTATTATTATTACTATTACGATTATTATTACCATTATCATTATCATTATTTTCTTGCTAATATTGTTAATACTAACTTTGTCGATTATCACCTTTATTTATTAATATAAATAATTAGACCCTTATATTATTATCATTTTGGTTACTATTATTATTGTTATTGTTATTATTATTATACTTAACATTATTATTATTATTATTGTTATTGTTGTTGTTGTTGTTGTTGTTGTTGTTGTTGTTGTTGTTATTTAAACTAAAGTTGGCGTATTATCATTTTGTTGTTAAAGAAGAAGAATACTTAAGCCTGAGTATTTTTACTATTTAATATTCAAATATTGCTAATATTATTCCTAATGCCTTTGTCACTAACATTATTACTATGGTATCATTATTAGTTATTACTATTATTATTGTTATTATTTTATTACTATTATTGTGACAAAAACATTTGAACCCTTATATTATCATTATTCAAAATATAACTTTTATCATTATTATCTTTAGGAATATTTGTACTTTGTTGGTATTGCAATTATTATATTATTATTTTAACCCTAATACTATTATTAGACTTAGCCTTAAAAATGCTAGGGTTTCTATCACTATAAGCATTAGCATTACTATTATTATTATTATTATTATCACTATTTTGCTACAATTAGTATTAGTGCTATTATTATAAGAATAAAGCTATTAGGTTTAATAATATAAGTACAGCATTAAATATTTAAAATAAGCATATTTTGGCTAGTAATATCTAGTAGGCTAACTTGAAGATAAAAAACCCTAGTTTTCACGTATAATACTCCCTTTAATAATAATAATAATCCTAATCTTAGACTAAAATAAGAAGTGATGGTACTTTTGGTAGGAGGGAAACTAATCCTTAGTATTTTCCCTCTTATAGGTGAATCGAGCTAAAACCCTAAGGAGTTATAAGAGCGTGCTCCAAGCCTGGCGTTGTTTTAGGTAAGAATGTAGCTAAGGCCTATGGGTGTTGTGTGACTTGTATGCCTTGGATGCTATATATCATGTTATGTCGTGTATCATATGATTGTCGCTAACTTGCCTTATGTGTAGTGCAGCTTGGAGTTGAGGTATGTTTGTATGTGTTTCTTATGACATGAGTATGATATGTATATATGGTGTTTATGGTATGATATAATATGGCCTTTTAGGATATGCATGCTAGGACAATTGATAATATGATATGGGAATGAAAGGATAAAAAGAAAGAAATGGGAAGTGAATTCATTAAGGGGGATATGAGGTTGACCAAAATACCTCATGATCTATGAGAGGAAATTAAAGAGGAAGGAATGACTAAAATGAATGAGAAATGGGAACCATGCATGGGAATCTTAAAATTTACATGGGGACTTTGGGTGTTTGCATGAGATGGATAAAACTTGCACGGGGTGATCTTTACGTGAGAAAAGTTGATTTAGGGTGTAAATAAGCTAAGGGGAGAGTTGTGGAGTGATTAGAGACTTGGGCTGAAAAATAGTACGTAGGTTGGTGTAAGGGTGTATAAAGGACCTGATTAGGGTTTTGGGAGGAAGCAGTAATCTGAAAAATGTGGAAGTAAAAATGATTAAGGGAGAGTGAAGTACGGGTTAAGAGTGGGAATTTATTATGTAAGGGGTGAGTATGGGTGTCATGGGAGAGAAGTAATATTGAGTGAGAAATAGAGAGGTTACTTGTGGGAAAAGAAAGGTACTAGGGTTTGAAATGGCCAACTAGGGTTTTTCCGATCACATACGAAGTCGAGAGGTAATAATAGTGGCCAGGAACGTTTTGCCCTACTTGATTTCCGGTCCACCGGCTATAATAGTGGGGAATTCCGTGATCAACAAACCAAAGTAATGAAGCTAAGCCATGGAAAATACACTAAGCACTTACAGCGAAACATCATATGAGTAGAGGCCAGACCGATCCACCGGCGAATAATAGTGGCCAGGAACGTTATGTCCTGGAGATCGGTCCACCGGCGAATAATAGTGGTCAGGAGCGTTCTGCCCTATATGTATTCCGGTCCACCGACTATAATAGTGGGGTTCCCGCACTCACATGGATTATTAAAGAGTATGTGTGAAATGAACATATTATTAAGGGGACTAAAGAATAAATTACCTAAAAATTAACCCGACCTTATTACATGTATTATGGTATGTTGCCTATATGATCATTCTCATGTTATATGCTCAATATGCTGGCCTTAGCGCATCTGTTACCTTACTCAATACGTAGCGTACTGATCGCCCGTTTCATGGGTGCTGCTCATTCCCATGAGTAGAAGACCCATCTGAGCTTGTGCAAGTAGGGGATGACGTCTTCGATGCCTACGACGCTTACGAGGCATCGGGTGGGGCTGAGCGTTGAGCCTAGACCTGACTTAAGGATCAAGAACGACTCGGCCGGACTCTGTTTCTTTATTAGACCATATATTATTTTATTTTAGTTATGTGGTGTTGAAAAATCCTTTATATTTTGAAAAACTCTAGTCACGTACTCTTTGGATTATAATCCTAAATCGTACTCTGGTTTCTATATGACTTGTGTTTTACTAATGACTTGTATTTTATTAATGACTCGTATTGGATGTTAACCTTGTTAGCCTTAGCACTTAGTACTGGAATGGTAGGAGTGAACCGATATGGTACTAAATGTGGCAGTAATGCCCCCGAGTTTACGGTTTTGTCATTTCGCTTTTGTGAAACCCTTTTATTAAAACAAAATTTTTTTAATAGTATATTTGGGGGTGTTACATTATTGGTTTTGATTTACCTCAACAATCAAATGGATATGTTAAGTTCATTTATATATCATTATGGTAATAAGTTAGATTTATGAAGTTATTTCAATTACTATATCATTTCTAAACTATCATATTAACTATTTTGAGGTGTACGTGTTGGCGTTCATAGATTCATTTACCATCAATGGAGGAATAATTCCATTTCAAACAGTATATTTCTAAATTGTCACAACTATATTCATTTTCATACCGGCATTAATATAGCATAGTTCTCTTTATTTTGTAGGAATATGTCTTATATATAAGATAATTAATAGTCTATTAAATGAGTTTGAGTTATCTTTATCCATGAGAAGATGGAATTGTAGAATTTGTAATTATCGTATTGCATAATTTATAACTATCATATTATATCAACATAGTTGTGCCATCTCCTTCCATCAGAAAACATATTATAATATATATAGGGAAGGGTTAGATGATTACATCTCTCAAAATCAAAATAATAAATCCAAACCCTTAATCACTAAACCCTAATCATTTGTACACCATCCCTAATTAATTTTACATTATACACCATCACTTAAATATCGTACCCTTCCGTTGGTCAAATGTTTTATTTGAAGGGACTAAAATTTCCCTCCTCATTCCTCATTATAATTTTTCCAAATTCAAACGTACCTTTATTGTATATTAGGAGATAGAATTTAGCATTGACATATCCTTCCATATGTCAAATGTATATGTTGTAATAAAATTATTAAACATGTATTTATGCAAAAAAACACCATAAAATTATTATTCAAACTTGCATGGTACCGTGTGCTACTATATTTAATTTTTTTATATTTGTTAAGAATTTTGTTTAAGTTCACCTAATTGTCGATTAAATCCATCAAAGGTAAATGATATTTTTATTTGAATGGACTAAAATATCCATACTTACCCCTCACCAAAACTATTCAAACATAAGATCAACAGAAATGGGAGAAAGGGCAGGCATTCGAGTTCCACTTTTATCCTTTTTCCCTCTTCCATTCAAAGCATCGAAAGATTTTCTCTTTGTTTAAAAAAAAACCATTGTAAGATTAACATCACCACTACTCATACTTTAACTATCGCTCTTCCTCAACCAATCCAAGATTAGCAATAAAAAAAATGATGAGTCATATTTCTTTACTCTAACCCATAACATCCCTTGCACCCCCTTCATCCTTTATGTTTCACCTCATACTAACACTACTCGAGCACCACTCCACACCTTTGATCCTTTCCGCCACGCCAAAAATCACATTCCCCTTCTCCTCTTCATCGTTCTCACATCAAAAAGTGCAAAAAGGTAGTCTAGCATAGACCTGGTTATTGGGTGTGCTTGGGCCAAGTCGAGGCAAGTCTAATCTGGGTAGAGGGAAGGTCAGGTCATAGGTTTGACCGATCATTTGTTAATGGTCTTGAATGGACATGAGTGAACATTGGGTTAGGCAAAGTTGAGTCAACTCATAATGCTTTAAAAAGTTTATATTTTATATATATATATTAGTTAGCTAGTTTTACTTTATTTTATGAGTAAAAAAATATATAATTAAAATAACAATATATGCTAGTTCTAATATTACCTTATCAAATGTTTATCAAAAAAGTTGTTTGATATCTTACTCTATTAAATCATCACTTTTAAATACCATATTAAAATAGAACTAAATTTTATAGGGTAAATAATATCTATTAAGACAATATTTATATTTATCATCATTTCTCATACAAAAATACTTTTAGACTTAAGATGAATTTGATATTAATCTAACTTTTAACACTTCAATTGTATTTTAAGAGGGGAAGAGCAAATTTTGTTTCTTTGTACTATTATTTACCACAACTTTACAATTATTAATATTGCCTACAAATAAAAATTTTAAAAAAAATATTTTAAAAGTAATTTTTAAATATGGATCATCATAAGGAGAATAATTTAATTTTAAGTTTATCTTAAATCAAATAAGGTTCATTATATTTTTATTGAAAGATAAGTTATAATAAATCAAAGAATGATAATCTCCATAAAAATTCATGAATATCCATAAAAATTTAAGGATCGACCCACATTTAATTAGGTAAGAAATATATATATAAGCAACTCATAACCATAAATTATCTTAATTGAATTTTAATGAGTTTTTAATCTAATATGATTAAGCGAGGGCCAGATGAAATGCCAATTAATTACCTTAGTTTAATCTAAAGGGAGAAAGACTCATTTATGTGTGTTTGTTTTGGGGTAAATGAGATTTAATGGAGGTGAATTAATTAACACACCACATTTGAAAATGAGCTTTATTAACCTCAACTAGGTATATTAAAGTTAAAGTTTTACCTCCATTTATACCGGTTAATCTTATTTTTATTAATCTTAAAATTTTAAAGTAATAGAGATAAATATAAAAATATAAATAAATTTTATATATCCATCCAAATAAAACCTTAAAATATTCATTTTAATTTATTCAAATTAAATTAATATTATTTAAAAAATATTTAAAATATTTACTCTAGTATATTTTTATTTTTCTAACTTAAATTAATTTTTAATATTTATCCCTAGACTCCCTTAGTTGTCTCCCATGGTCAGCTTCCTCTGACCCTCCATACTTTCCTTTTCTCACTAACCTTCGTTTGGATTGGGGTGAATCGAGGTAGGGGTAAACATTAAAAATTAACCTAGGTAAAGGGAATGAAGGTAAATCGGGGTGAATATTTTAAAATGTTGTTTAAATGATATTAACATAACCTGAGTGAATCGGGGTGAATGTTTTAAAATTTTCGTTTAAATTGATGTGAATGAAGATTAAAATAATAAAATAAATGATATTTATACCATTGTATTAAATAAATAAGTCATATTAAGGGTATTTTGGTCCTATCAAGTCAAAATTTTACTTATTCTTTCACCTTCGCCTTCATTACCTTCGAAATCGAAGGTTAATAAAAATAAAGTTAATTGAGGTGAATAGAGATGAAACATTAACTTCGATTCATCCAGATAAAATTATTAACTTAATATCTAAATAAAATAAATCAATTCATTTACCTCCGTTAACCTTCTTCCACCCCGATCCAAAAGGAGCCTTATTTTCTCATTTCATATTTGCTTCTCTCACGTCTCATTCCTATCTAACCCCAAATTTCCCTAGATCTCTTATTCTTTTTGTCGCAGCTCGCAAGCCTTTCACTTTGGTTTTCGTTTAACCAGGCTTTGGCTTCTCTCTCGGTGAATTAGGGCCGATTCAATTTTCTTAATCGGGTTGGCAAATTTCGAGACATTTTTGTAAGAACGTTTTCAATTAGTGTTTCGCTGGTTTAGGATTCGATTAAAGTTCTTCGCTTGCCTCTCTGTCTATTCTATTTCATAACTTTCTGTGAGGTTTCTGAGCTCTCATTTCTTTGTTTTGCTCTTTCGTCTAATATGGGTGTAAATTTGGGCAGTGTCTTATGAGCTTTGGCCAACGTTAGGTATCCTGTTGTGTCAGCTGTTGAGGGGGAGGGTTGATGGATCTTCCTTAGCCTGGAGATTCTGTATATTTCTTCACACTGGAAATTCAGAGTTTGGGCGTAGAGTTTGTTGCGGTGTTTACGACGACCTAGGTGTTCCTTCTCCTTGGTTAATTAGCGGTTGGTGTTGGTATTTTCGTTGAAGTTGGAGATTAGGTTTTCGTCACGTTGGTCTATGGTTGAAAGGTGTGCAAGATTGGGCTCGAGGAATGGTGCGATCAGTTGCAGAGGTCAAGGAAGTTGGTTGATGTTCGATTACAACAGATGGGACGATGTTGGAACACCAACAAATTGGGGACAGGTATGACTGAGAAGTATAGTCGGACTCGGAGATGCGCTTGAACAGGACGTTAATTACGTTTAACAATTATTTTTAGATAAAAATTATTTTTTAGAAGTATTTTATTTAATAAAATGTATTCTTTTTTTTTTAAGTGATTAATAATAAAAAATTCTTTTTTACATTTTCTTAGTATTTTTTTTATTTTTCAACATATTTATTTGTTATTTTCCATCTTTATTTTTTTTCTTTCTATATCTACATTTTTTATAATTATTATATAAATTTTTGTAATATTAAATATTAAAAATCATATAAAACATAAAAAATTATAAAATAAAAATAAAAATATATAAAGATATTATAAAGTATTTAAAATTATCTTACATAAAATCTATTGATTCTTTAATACATAACCATCGAAGTGTCTTCCGTTTATTTCTCCAACAAAATCTATAAAATAAGACTAAAGTTTTAGATTAATTTTTATTTTAAAAATAATTTTATCAAGGTTTTGATAAGGTCTTATAATCTTACCAACAATCTTAAATATAACAATATAAACCTTGTAAAAATATCCACTAATAGTCTTTTTGAAATATTAAAACTGATATTACACAATTTTATTTCTTTTATTATGGCCGATTGTATATTCAAAAGTTGTTGACTATTTTTCAACGGATAAATTATAAGTATCATTTACCGAACTTTTTGGTCTAAAAAAAATTAATAACTTAAGAAAATCTGAGTAGTTTGTCCAATATTCTTCTTCAAGCTTCCTCTTTTTCCCGAGTTACCTAACATTATCATACGACACAAGTATCTGATGCCATAAAAAGTAGCCCTTCCCATACCTTTTTTTATTTCTCAATCACCTAGTCATCATATATCGTTCTCTACACCAATTTGTATATTAGGACCAATACAAAGAACTTTTTATTTCTCAATCACCTAGTCATCATATATCGTTCCCTAAACCAATTTGTATATTTGGACCAATATAAAGAATTGTGTCTGTGCACTGTGCACTTGTGCATATACATTAAAGTCCATCTGAATCCGATGTTAGAATATATCATCTTCTACAATGATGAGTAACAATTGAACCATAGGCTCATATGGTGTGACCATATATACAAACCAATTGAAAATCTACGGTCCATACAGGCTTATCACTGATACCAACACAAGGAAGTACAGTAATTCAGACAAGTTGCGTAAACTTCGCAGCAATAACAATCAATTACTATGGTAACTAGGGGGAGGGTTATTAAATGCATGGCTGCTTTGGGATCTTTCATATATGGAACTCAATTAATATATTCAACCTTATTAATCATTAACAAATACTATAGCTACAGAATTCATATACATTAAAGTAGAAAAACTCAAATAATTGATCTTGTAACAAACCTGGACTTTAAATATAAAAGTAAAATTGAAGCCCAACAATTAGCTCGATGCTTCAAGCTGAAGATTGAGCACACAAGTGGAGAGAGAGAGAGAGAACAAAGATTTGAAAACAAAGCCGACATTTCATAATTGAATTCTATATCTAACTGAAATGATTTTTGAACAAATCAATGAGTATTTCAGAGTTCAAAAATAATTGAAATTACGCATATATGAGAATTTGATATAGAATCAAGAGCATATTTTCATATCAATGACCTAGATATGGGTTCTTAGGGCAAATAGAAAGTAAAATAAATAAACATGTGGAGTAAAACGAAATGGGCATACACGGGAAATCAAAATGATAGGCATACTACAAAGCCAGGAGCTCTATCAATAGAGAAGAATATAAGAGACCCAAAACTAGAGGTGCTAAGAAACTAGCATTATACAAGGCATTATATACATATATTTTTAATCTATATAGAAAGACCTCTAGTATCAAAATCGTTGCATTCAAAAAGACTCCTAGCTTTCCAATAAGGTACACTACCACAGAAAGGGTAAGAGCTCAGGCATTAATCATCATCTTGTTTCCTTTCCTCCTCCTGTGTAAAACTCTGGTGGCACTATAAAGGGAGGTGGAGCCTCTCAAAATGGCAAGCCAAGATTGTATGTCATTCTAGAGTCCTTTAAGTGACCCATAATGAAAGAAGAGGTGGTCGTGCGTTACTAAGACAGACAAGCATAAGGGGCATATGCTAGGACCATGCAAGAATGTCAAACAATATTTGGTCTTCAGTTTCCTAAGTAGTGCAAGCTAAAGATGGAGTGAATATCTCATGGTATAATTCCCTTTCTAGACGAGAACATAATAAGGCTATCTAGGATGATAGGATCGGGGAAAAAATGTATGCTTCTCGAGATGAAAAACCAAGTCTTCCATGCTAGGATCTAAGAAGTGAACAAACACCATCACGTGCTTACAGGAATGTTCATTTCTCATTCCCAAATGAAAAAAGCTTTGGGATCCCTTGAAGTACCAAAGCTTTATCATGAATGATATAAAGGTCATTAGCCGGAGCTGAATTACGGCCTTCCTCGTTGTTGAATTTGAACAACATCCAGCCAAAACCATGAATGATAAATTTAAAAGGCACCAAAAGGACCCCTCTAGCAGCATTGACCATTGATTTATTAACCATGTTGCTTATAAACCAATCCAAAAGGTAGGGACCTCAGTTACCGTTAATGGAATCAATAGCATTGTCGAGAATGGAAACTAATGAATCTTGAGGAGGGATGAAATTGTATTTGACTGGTTTGTATAAAGAGAAGAGTCGAGTGTAAGAATTCGAATCAGTAGCTATGTCTTGTTCCCCAACTTGATCTTTATTCTTACTTCTACTATTTCATTCACCTTTGTCAGAAGTCATAAAATCAGAGAGTAGATTAGGTAGTGGAGAAGGATTCTGTGGAGAGGAAGCGCAAACATGGAGGTTACCACATTCAATAGCTACTAACGAACCATTAGGATTCCTAGAGGGACTATCATTCAATTCCTTAACTTAAGTCAGAACCGACGCAACTTTCACTCAACTTTGAGGAGAGGTACTTCGAGCACCAGCCATAAGTATCTTCAAGGACACATCAACCAAGTCTAGAGACTTTGAATGCCTTTGCTCTTGAGGAAATTTAGGAGAAGAAACCACTAGATCTAGAGTGGACGGTGTAATCCTCCCAAAATTTTAAAACCTATAATTTAATAAATAGCCTTTATTTGGGATAAATTAGCTTTCAAATTTAATTAATTTAATTATTTTATGGATTTTTGGGTATATAAATTGAATAGGAATATTTAATAAGTTAAAATAAATATTTTTTAATTTACCCTACTTATTTTATTTAAATAACTTTCCAAACAAATACTTTACTAAAATTATCCCTTTTAACCCATATATTGAATTATATTATATTAAAATTATTAAATAAATTTATCTCCCAAAAATATTTTATTTTATTTTCCCTATTTTCCTTTTCCTTTCCCCCCTTTTTCTTTTCTTTCTCCTTTTTCTCCTTTCCTTCCTTTTTTTTTCTCCCCTCGGGCTACCGCACCAAGCCAGCCTCTCCCCTGCGCCTGGGCTGCTGGCCCATCTCCCCTCTCCCTCTCTTTCCCCTCCTCTCCTGCACGTCTCGACCCAGCCCAGACCCCCTCCCTTCTTTCTTTTCCTTTTCCCCAGGCCGGGCCGACCCGCTCGCTCTTCTTTTCCCTACGTCGATCCACTCGCACCCCTCTCCCCTTCCTTCTCCTTCTGCCTCCAGCCCTGATGTGGCGCACGTCCTTCGATGCCACACCAGGCCACCGCCTGCAACCCCTCGCTGCCACCACTTGCCCTCCCTCTCTCCCGTCATTTTCTTCCTATTTTTGAACCTGGCCAGCCCTGCAAACCATCCCACTACCCTATTTTTCCCCCTCTTCGTCTCCTCTCCCTGCCACCCTACCACCTTCCCTGCCACCCTACCACCTCCCTTGCCACCCTAAATGCCGCCACCTATTGCCCTCTCCTCCCTCTTCTTTTTCTTCTCATCAATGGCCCTCCTGCCCCATATTTTTTGAGCCCTTTCTCTCTCTCGATCTCCTTCCCTTCATTTTTCTTCCCCTCCATCTTTTCTCCTTTGTTTTGCACCACCACCGCCCTCTGCCAGTGCAACCGCCTCACCAACCACCTAAACCACCTTCTGCACCCTTCTACTCCCACCTCGTGCTGCCACAAGACCACCCCAAGTCATCCCGCAACCCCTTCTTCCTCCCCACTTATTTTTCTCCCCATTTTCCCCCTTCTCGGCAGTCCCCCTGTAACCCCACTGATCGCTGCCGTCCGGCCGCCTATGTCGCCACCCAAACCACCAATAAAATCCCTGCAACCTCCTCTACCACCCTCATACCTTGTTTGGCCAAAATAAGCCCCTAACCCCTCCATTTTCCCCTCTCTTTTCCTTCCTTCTCAGCCTGATCCCTTCCTGCAACCCACTTCGCCACCTTGCCGCCGCCGCCTCCACTGCCCTTGGCTGCCAACAACCCATCACAGCCTCCACCTACACCCCCTCTTCACTCCTTCACCCTTCCCTTGCCTCCAAACCCCCACCATCTATCTTCTTTCCTAGCCCCAAACCACCAACCCAAAAATAGTCATTTTACCTTTTCTTAACCCCCCCTTCGAGCCTTCCTCTATTTATTTTTGCATGCATCTCATGCTGCATGAGTAGTATAAGTTGCTGCATTCTTGGTTTCTTTTGGTTAAAAGTTTTAAGGTAAAATAATATTTAAGTTAATTATTTCATTAAGTAAATTTCATAAGGTCTTAAGCTTTGATTTTCTTATTTCTAATATAATAATTATTGATATTATTTTTAGGTGTTGATTTTGCTATTTAAAGCTTGAATCTTTAACCGGGATACCGGTAAGATTCAACTTTTGCATAAATTAAGGTAATCGTTAAACCCCACTTAAACGCATGGATAAACGTATGCTTGCACATTAGGATTTTTAATATGTTATTATGTTTGATATATGGTTGTTAGTATAATTTATATGTTTGCTTGTATTGTTTAATAAAAAGGAAAGTATGCTCTTTTATGTGCTATGTGTGTACATGTTGTCTAAGGGAAAAACTTAATTATTAATGAAAGTGTTAAAGTACTTATCCATGTCATATCATGTTATTGTGACCATTTATGCTTGAATAATATTATTGTGATCCCTAGGGGCATTTTAGTAATATTTCTTATGTAAGAATGTGGCCTAATATGTGTAGATGCTAATAAGTATTATATTAAAATATAATAGTTGGTGGAGTTGGATATTGTTAAGGGAGTATTAATATTATTATTCCATGTAGTAATGTTAATCTAATAAAGGTGGTGTAATAAGGGGACAAGATGGTAATTTGGAAGAAGAGGGTAAAATGATAAATTTTTTAAGTAAAAGGGTAAAATAGTAATTTTATGGAAAAATTGTAATTTTATAAGTAAGGGGCAATATGGTAATTTTGGAGGTAAATGGCAATACGGTAATCTTATAAGTAAATGGCAAAATGCTAATTTTATAAGTGAAGGGGTATTATGGTAATTTTGGGAGTAAAGGGTAAAATGGTAATTTTGTAATTAAAGGGTAAAAGGGTAATTTTAAAATTAAAAGATATAATGGTAATGTTATAATTCAAGGGCAAAATGGTAATTTCATAATTAAAGGTAATGGTAATTTTGTAACTAAAGAGCAAAATTGTAATCTTGTAACTCAAGGGCAAAACGGTAATTTCGGAAGTAAATGGGCAAAATGGTAATTTTGTGAATAAAGGGTAAATTAGTAATTTTGTAAATAAAGGGCAGAATAGTAATTTCATAATTAAAGGTCAAAATGGTAATTTTGTAATTAAAGGGTAAAATGGTAATTTCGTAATTAAAGGGGCAAATGGTAAATTTTTGAATAAAGGGGTGTTATGGTAAATTTTGGAAGTTAAGGGGGTAAATGGTGAATTTAAAAGTAAAATGGCAAAATAGTAATTTTGTAAATAAAAGGGGTAAAGTGGAAATTAGAAAGGAGTAACTTGGTAATTATGATAATAGAGAAGGGCAATTTGGTAATTTAAATAACTAAAGGGTAATTTGATAATTTGACCCACTAAAGGACAATTTGTTAATTATAATAAAGGAAATTGGCAAATTGGTAATCTAACCAACCAAATGGAAAATACATTAAATGTAATAATTACGAAGGGTGATTAGTGGCCTAATAAGTGTGTGGGAGATGGCTCGATAACCTAAACCGAGTAGGGATGTGGCTAAGATCAACTATGTGTGGGTTACGTGCCATGTGTGGCATGTATTATACCATATTGTGTACTTTATGCTTAATAATTAATCATTATAGCGCAACTTTGAGTGAATGTATGCTCATGTAACTTCCTTATAGCATGTGAATGATGATTATATATGTTGTGTGTACGATGATATATGATGTGACCCTCTAGGACATGCATGCTAGGATGTTTAATAACAGGATATGAGGTGAAAGGCATGAAAAAGAAAAATGGGAGAATAAGATAACCAAGGGGAAGTAAGTTGGCTAACGTAGGAAAGAATGACCTAAATAATCCATCATTCTTGAGTGGTGAAGAAGAGAGGGGACATAAGTAAAATGAAAGAGTGGGAGAAACTAGGGTTGCATGGGAGGAACTAGGGTTTAGGAGAAACCCTAATGTGAGAAGGTGGGAAAAGAAAATAATAAAAATAAATGAGAATGAGTGGGGTATGAAGTGAAAGTTGAATCTAAGGGTCGTAACGTGTGGAGTGTTAAATAGTTTGGGTGGTGTGAGGATGGGCCACATAGGCCCAAATTAGGGTTTCTGGAGAAAGTCCTAAGGTAAGGCGGTGAGTTGACCTTAGGGTATAAGGTGGTGGGCCTTGACCCACACACTTAGGAGTCGGGCTACCGTTGTGAGAGAGTGGATTAAGGGAAGGATGTCGGGGCGAGTTAGGAGATGCAGAAGTCTCAAGATATGGGACAGGCCCTCTTGGGAGGATAAGTGTGGATATAGTTAGCCATACATGTCAATGGTGAAATACTTTCGATTAAGATACAATTAAGACACTAATCACTTAGAGAGGAAGATGTTGAGCCTGACTCAGACCGGTCCACTGACGAATAAGAGTGGCTAGGGCCAGGGTGCCCTGCATGACTGGTCCACCAGTGAATAATAGTATCTAGGTGCATTTTATCCTGCATGACTGTTCCACCGGCTATAATAGTGGGGGATTCCGTGCTCAACAAACCAAACGTAAAAATGATAAGATATAGGGAAGACACTAATTACTTACAGTGGAACACCTTGTGAGTCGGGGCCAGACCGATCCACCGGCGAATAATAGTGGCCAGGAGCATTTTGCCCTGCATGATCGTTCCACCGGCTATAATAGTGGGGTTCTCGCACTCACATGGACATTTATAATCCGAGACGATTGATTAATGATGGACTAATGGCCTTAAGGCCCTAAGAGTATCGACTATTCATTATGGCCTATTAATATTTGGTTGACTTGTTAAGTATGCGGATGTACGAAAGTGAATGTTACATATACCCCATTAATATCTAATTGACTTGTTAGATGTGTGAATGTATGGATCTGAATATCATGTTTACACCTGTCGTTATGTATGGATACAGTAGTATATCATGTGTTACATTGCGTGCCTATTTTTAAGTATGTTTTTAAAGGGTTACTCAGTACCGTAGTACTGAATAGTTCCATTCGTGGCCCCTGCCTATTCAATGGGAAGTGTCCCTTATAGGTCATTTTTAGGCACTATTCAAGTGGGCCTTGGGAAAGAGCGTAAGGAACTATATGGAACCGTTAGGGTTTTACTCTGTCTCCTTTAAATTCACAATTTTAATGTATTCATTGTTTTGTAATCACCACTCGATGGATTATATTTACTTGCGCTACTCTGATTTAATTATTAGTTGAGTTTCTCGTAATTTGTATTTTTCTCCTTTAGCCTTAGCACTTGGTACTAGAACGATATGAATGAGCCGGTCAAGTACTATATGTAGCAGTAATATCCCCACAATTCACGGTTTGTTATTTTGCTTCCGCTAATTTTTTTTAATTAAACAAAATTTTTTAATAGTTAATTTTGGGGGTGTTACAGACGGTGTCAACAAAGGCAGATTTGAGGAACAATCGTTAGAACCCACATTCCATGGTCTCAGAAGAGTGCAAGCACTAACATTTTTTGGGTTTTCTCCTTACTAGATCTAGTAAAAGCAACCATACGAACAAGTACTTCAATGGAAGATATTGGAGGGAGGAGATGAGAGAAATTAGATAAAAAATATTAGATCAAGAAGAATCGGGATGGTTGAAGTGAACTTATCCCAGGAGGTTGCCATAAGAGACCGAATGAGAGAATCAAGAGGAGAGAGGACTGTGATTCCATCTCCTTAACTTGTTGCCTTGTGGCAATAGGATCGAGTCGATGGAAAAGATTTTATAGCGATCGAAGAAATCAATGGATAGAGGCGAGTTTGGGAGTGACAAGCACAGTTAACTAATGGAGGGAGATTGAAGACTTGGTAAGAAATGGAGAAATGACAGAATTAAAAAAAAAATAGTTTTCAATAGAAATAAGAAGCAGGTCAGATTTCCTTTTAGTCTATTATTTTTAGAAAGTGGTTTTCATCAACTACTTTTTTGGAATAACTTTTTTTAAATAAAATTAAATACCATCAATTGATCTAAAATTACTTTTATAATTATTTTTATATAAAAAAAAACTACTTTTCATAAAGAGAACCAAACAAATTTTAAGTTTTTCGCATTATAGTCTTATATTAGGATTAATTTAGCTAGCGAATTTTTTTTAAAAATTTATAGCTTCTTTAAATTATTTATTGAAAATAATTATTTATTTTATAATTTTTTAAACTAAAATTTTTAAAATAAATAATTATTACCAATAATAATTTTTAGTAAATAACTCTAAATATGAATTTATTGGAGTGAATTATCTTTTAATGTTTTAATTTATTTGTATGTAGAGTGAGAATAAACTTGCTATCGTTGATTTTTTTGCCATCTTCGTTTTTGCGTGATATATACGGTCAATTATTTTTCACTTAACGTCAAGGAGGGAAAAGATAAAGAAATGGATAAAGATCGATAACCTTCTTTCGAAGTTGAAAGCGTGTAGAGGTGAATCAGAAATTGACGATAAAGTGGAGATTTTGTCAAAGTTTTAAGGTCGGTAGTAAAAAATGCAACCCAAGGCATAGGTGTGCCAAAAGTAATATACAAGATATAGACTTTTTCTTAATTATTATTATTCGATCTTGAAATGTAGTAACGAGAGAGAGTCGGTCAAGAAGGCTTTTGGTTGTATTCATCTTTTTTCTGACTGGTTCTGAATTGATAGTTTATATTATTTTCTTTATTGGATTGATTCTCTATTAAGATGGAAGATTTTAGTGTTCTTGAGTGTAGAGTATTTTACTTATTTATCTTTTTTAGTTCTCTCTCTCTCTCTCTCTCTCTCTCTCTCTCTCTCTCTATATATATATATATATATATATATATATATGTAGTAATGTATTTATTTTGGAAGACCTAAAATTGTAATAAAACTCTTATTTTTAGTCTCTCATCTCTCCTCAGACCTTTTTGTTTCCAGTATTTTATGACTTCAAGCTATCAATGTAATTTCTCAAAAATCCATCCATTCACAAAACATTAATAGTATATAGAATATTTGGTACAACGCAACTTTAAATAAGGATATATGGGTTTTTTTTTCTGCTTAAATACAAGGATATTCCATGCATTTTATTTCTTGATTTTTGATTAGACACCCTTAGCAATCTCCCTTTATTTTTATGTGAAACTACTTTATCGATGGTGGATTAGTCCATCTCGTCCTTAATACATGTGAGGATATCGTAGCACACAGTGAACCAATGAGTCATGTGGGTAAATTGGGTACAGAGTTGGCACTAGCGTCAGGCCAATTAGGCCCAACCCAAGTGTAGAACCCCCATACTTTTGGAGACCCAAAATGTCAGTCAACCTCTGTGTGTCTGTGTGTATTGTATACATAATATATCAATTCCTAAAGGTTATGCTCAGACAAATGGTTGAAGAAATTAGGTACTATGAAGTAAAGGGGAGTTCAATGACTAGTTTAAGATATTTTTAATAACATAAATAAGGGAGGTCTTATATACACATCCTTTTTTTTTAACTTTACACCCTTCAAAGGGATTTTTTTTTCTCTTTATGATAAAATTACCTTTTTTTCATTTCTCACCTTTTATCATTTTCTTTCTTTTATTTTTTTTCAATCTTCAATCACACACTCACAGATTAAATCTTTAATAATATGTAAGATTGAATTCAATGATAAATACATAATATGTAAGGTTAAAATCAATAATCTATAATAAACCTCTTTCAATAATCAAAACTACACAAAATAGAATTTTGGAATGTTTTTTTATTTGTAAATTTTTTACTTTACTAGTGAATCACCCATATCAACCCTCAAAGCAATAGGCAAGACCCCCGTAGAGAGCTTCCCTGAATTGGTAATTCATGTGGAGTAAACCCCTCCCGACGGATCAACCACCCATTTGTCATCTCCATTATATTTTTTATCCGTGTGTTATTTTGAAATGTTGATTTTGTTATTCATTGAATGCTAAATCTTTTTATTAAAAGATTTTTTATTCAATAACTATTACTTTTATTCATTAAAAGTTTCGACATCAATAAAATGAATAAATTATAATGCAAAAGGTTTTTTAATCAATATTTTTACACACTACCAATTTTTATTTTAATTAATTATGAGATAAAATATTTTTCTTAATAATTTTTATAAAATAGTAATATTTAATATTTAAATAAATTAATTAATATTTTATTATTTTTAATTTAAGCCAATTTGGCTTAATTAGCCCTTAGCCCCAAATGCCAACGACCCGACTTTGGATATCTCTTTGCAACGATGCACATTTGCTTGAGCCATTATAGATTAATTACATGTTTACCGTACAGAGTGTCATCTAGCATCTAACAACATAGTCGGATCATTACCACAATAAGTGTCAACAATTTGTCGCACTACGTATCCATAATAATCCTTTGCATGCAGTTTTCGTTACAATATATTACTCACACTTATATTATGATAGTTTATATAGTTATAGATAACCTTGATGGAAAAGTCAATGTTACCACTTGTATCTAATTAGTGGTGGAAACATGTTGATCCAAGCATTTTTGGATGGTACTAGCATTTGTTATCTACATTATGTAGGTCGATCAACAATATTTTGGTACAACAACATAAATTAGCAAACTAACAAAGTCATGATATTCAATACAAATTTAAAATTAAAATACAAGAAAAGAAAAGATCTACTAACTATCATCAAAATCATCATCGATAGAGGGTCGGACGACCTCCTCTTCTTCACTAAAGGAGAGTCGAAACCCAGACATCACAAACTAGACATCTTTTAGCTTATCAAAACTAGTAGTTTTATCAATTCTATCATTATTCTCTTCTTTGAACTAATAGTGGTGTCTACCAATCGGTTCATTATTCACCTTTACTTCTGTTCTTATGTACAAGGTATCATTCTGTCCTTTGTCTACTACTACACAATGAACTATTAGATGGATCTAAGGATGAAATCAAGGAAGGTAATGTAATTTTCATAATTTTAAATATTTTAATTTACTCTTTCAATGATCATTGTTTCAAACATTTTTTATGAGGATATAATACTTCATATTTTAAATTTAAATGGTATTATATTAATAAAATTTTATTTATTTTAATATTAAGGAAAGATTCCCTTTTCAGTTTTAGAAGTTTTAAGATAACATTGATATTTTTATAATACTTTTTGTAACTTGAAAGTTACTATTTTTATAAAATAGTTATTTTCATGTGATAATGTATTGAAAATATTTTATAGATTATTATTCTAGTGGTTGTACATTTTCTATAATATAAAAACTATTTAAAACCCTTATTTTATATGGAATAATAAAAGGGAAAAATTAAATTTTCATAAACAAACACATTTTGGGGAAAAAGAGAGTAAGTAATTAATATCTATAACTTTGACCATAAATTTCTTGTCCAATAACTAAATTAGACAATTCTTTTTGCGTTAGAAAGTTAAATTCAATATTTACAATTTTTTTATAAATTATTTTTCCAATACCTAAAAATAAATTAGGAAAAAAATATCAATCAATGGCATTGATATGTTACTTGGGTGAATTTTTTATATCTCTTTCCTAAAAGCCTATATAAGCTCATATTAAACCCTAAGAGCCTAAACCACATTTTTATTTCTCCTCTTGTTTTTTAGATTATGTTTTATCTATCCAATAATGTTCTTCATATGTTCAACCAAAGCTATATTTGGATCCACTTATCAAAAGTAATTATTCAAGATAATTACTTATTTCAAAAAAAATTTAGGCTAAAATGTTTCCAAAATAAGTAATTAGTTTGGATAACTACTCTTGATAAGTGGCTCCAAATAATCCATATTCATCAATACCTTCAATTGATTCTTCTCCTTAAGTTCAAGAAATAATTCTTCTCTTAATGTCATCAACTCCTAAAGTTATTTTGGTGGCATAGAATCATTCTTGATGCTTGAAGACTTTATATTCTATATATAAGAATTCTATAATTGGTAGCCTTATTTTTAAAACACACACACACACACACACACACACACACACACACACACACACACACATATATATATATATATATATATATATATATATATATATATATATATATATATATATATATATATATATATGCATGTGGAATATGATGTATATAAGGTATGGTTTTTTTATTTATTATATATTTTTTATACTTTCTTATCAGTATATTGAGTATATTTTATGTATCATGATATTTAATGTGATTAGCCTAAGAAAATATGATTTTATGTTAAATTTATGATAGTTTTAATTTGGTTACAACTTTACAATGTTTTACAAAAATCACATTGAATTTCAATTTCAAAACAAAAAACAAGAATCCATTTGAAGGGGAAATAAGATATCATTTTTTTTTACGACAAAGAATTATTTACATCTTATGTTTCAAATAATTTCCATGATACATCAAAATAATTATTTATTTGATTTAATGATATGTAAGAACATATTCACTCATTTATATTATCTATATTTTTTTTATGGTTAGTTAATTTTTATAAAATAAGTAATAAAATACTCAATTCAATTATGAGACTTTACCCGTCTTATAAAATATCAAATTAAATCCCTAGAAGTCTAGTTTTGATAAAATAAATTATTGGTTTTTCATTTTGAGTTATGTATTAAAAATATATGGGATTATAGTAAGGATTATCGTGTTATATTGGTTTTGAATAATGCTTGAGTTTTAGAGGTTATGTTGATGCTATGTATTAATGTTTAATCAAGTTTGACCAGGCATGGTCTTTTAATATGCACGTGGTTTAAAGATTTTGGTTAAAAATTTTGAGTTGGCTTTAGAAAGTTAGTTATTCTAGTTTGACACTTCTATTTTTGAAAAGTTTCATGTTTAGGAAAGTTACTATGTCTAGAAATAGGACAATAAAAGAAATAAATTTAATAAAGAATAGTTTTTTATGTACATTATGTGATCATCTTAATAAGACATTAACACTTAAAGTAAAACAAGTGGGCTTTGGGTCCTTCAAGATAGACCTTTTGAAGTTGAGGTCTAACAATAACCTTTTATTTATTTTATGGATATTTATTTATTTACTAGTTGTGTCTGGTTAAAGCTCCTCATCTATTCTATAGGCTTCTTCACACACTATTAGGGGATATGCACAATAAGGATAAGATGACTGTGGCATTAGGTCTTCAAACTTTTATTATCCCCTTTAGATTATGTCCTCTAGGATGGCCTAGATATGATTTCTAATCCTCCTATGGTTGGCAATAGGCCTTTAGACTTTGATTTTCTAGTTTATCCACTCGTTGGTTCACCCAATTAAATAACAAGAAGTTATGATCACTTAAAGTAAAGATTAATAATTGATGGTTTCATTTATTCTCATTTGGTTTTCTTATTTGAGTAGGGGGTGTGTTTGTTGTGTGTGTTATATTCCATTGTACTTAAATGTTACTTAATTTTTCCTTTAGCTAACTTGTTGCATGTTTAAAATGGGGTTGTAATGATCCATGGTATACGTAGTGAGTAGATGACCCGGTTTAGATGGGGTGTGGACCTATCTAAAATGTTGATGGCATGCATGGTGGGGGAGAATGAGAGTGATGGTGATTTTTAGAGTTATATTTATCATTTTAATCTTATTTATGATTGTTAATCGTAACTAGTAATTATATTTTCATGGTGTTTGGTTATAGTAATTGTTTTCATTATTATTATTTTGTCCAGTTTGATTTTTGTTGAGTCTATTAAACTTTTTTATTTCATTTTATTTGAGTTAATAATAAATTTTGGTATTTTTTCTTATGTTAACTGTCCTTAATAGCTAGTGTAAATAGAATAATGGTTTCTAATTATAATAATATTGATGATAATACCCTCATTATATTTAGTTTCTGTGGTATATTTTATAAAGTATTTTACGTTTTAAAAATAGGGGTGTTACAAGTAGTGAGTTGAAACATCATGACTACATGTTGATCTATACAAATGAAAGGCGAAGTCTAGTTGAAGATGTGGTTAGGTGTTCTAGAATGATTCAAAATTCGAGTAATACACCTTATACTTCTTTATGTTGCACTATAGTAGAATGCATAAGTTGGTACAATATAAGAGATTGGAATGAGCTAGAGGTAGCCTAATGGACGAGCAACTTGGTTTGGTATGTATAACTCCATGATATACATGAAGCGTAAGCCACCTTAGTGTCAAATCAAGATGTTTTATCAGGGGATATTTATTGAGTGATAAGAAATCAACGTACAAATACATGTACAATAGTATTAATATTATTCATAACATTTACTACAATTGGAAACCATCAATAAAATAGTTTGGGGTTTAGGGTTTAAGGTTTAGGGTTCAAGTTTTAGTGCTTAGTGTAACACCCTAATATTTTGTATTTTTTTTAGTGTTTAACCTTTTATTTGAAAACTAATCCTTAAATTTTGGTTTAATTATTATTTTTAACTCTTGAACCATAACCCAAATAATTTTTAAATTATTTACCCTAACTTTTTCCACCTTTTTCCTTTTCTTCTACCCTCACCCTTTACCGATTTTTTCCTAGTTGGTTTTTCTATCTAGATATCCTAACCTAACCAAATTAAATCTAAAACTAACTAAATCCTATTCTAACATGACAAATCTCTACCTTTTTTCTCTCCTCGTGTGACCTCCTACCATCCCCTCCTTTTCTTTATAGTACACCTCCTTACACGTCTCCCCTACCTTTCACACGACAATTTTTATAACTCCTCCTCCCCTCCTATTTTAAATTCAGCCTTTTCCTAGTTTAGTTGAGCACCCTCCATATCATGTAGACTAACCATCACCTACTTAATCATAAAACCTCCTTCTTTCCCTTTCATTTGACCCAATCCAACTTCCACCATTTTCTTCACCACCTCGTGCGATTGACTCTCCCTCCTGGCCTTCTTCTTCCTTCCACCTTCCTTATGTTTTTGTCGCTAGCCACCACCACCCCTACTTCTAGGATTTCATTCATTGCATACCACCATTGGCACCCTCTTATGCAAACACCACCATTGAGATCATCATCAATTTATTCCAACACCAATCTCCTTTATTTCCATTTTCTCCAACATTCGACCACCATCACCATCTTTTCTCATCGAGCCATCACCACCACCTTCCCATACCCTCTATAATCGTCAACCCTTTGCAATATACACCTATCCCCTTATCTCCCTCACTCAAAACCATCACTTCACCCTTCCTCATATTTCTTAGCCCCTTTAAAAGGATATATCCACACTCCCCCTACCTAGTTACACCAAGGTCATGCACAAGTCAGCACTTATCCCTTAAGCTACTTGTCCCAGCTAACACAAGGCTCCCACACAACTCCCTTGCCACCACTGATCACCTTACTTCACCATTTTATTGTAATGCCCCAGATTTAATCTAACCCTAGTTATGAGTAATATATTTTAACCTAACTCTAATTCAGGATAATTAATATTTTAATCTTACCCTAATTTTCTAATCCTAAATTTAAACCTAATTCTAATCATAACCCAAAACTCCTATCTCTTTTTTCCTCTTTCTTTTTCCTTTTTCTTTATCCCTTTTCTTTTTCTCCCTCCTAGGGCTGTAAATGAGCTGAGCCAATTCAGTATTTGGCTCTCGGCTCGTTAAAAGCTTGGTCCAGCTCATTCGTTTAGTTAAACGAGCCTAAAAGTGAGGCTCGGTTCATTTTTTTGCTTTAGCTCGTGAGCTCAACTCGGCTCGGTTCAGCTCGTTCGTTTAGTTAAATGAGCCAAGTCCAAACATCATTTTAGGCTCGTTTAACTAAACAAGCCAAACCCAACCCTAGGGGTATTCGGCTCGGCTCGGCTCATTTACAGCCCTACTCCCTCCTAGTCTTCTTCTTCCCATTGTTCCCTATGTGATTTACTCCTTCCCCAAACATTTTCCTTCAATCAAGCTTCCACCCCCATATCCTACCTATCCTAAACTCATCATCACCTCCCTCAACCTTTGGAATGTATCGATGATTTTACCCCAAAACCCTAATGTGTGCCCCATGCCTCTTTGCGCCTCGCTTTTTCTATACCTCAATTTTACACCACCTCTTCTATATATACCCCTACATTATCTCTTCTTACCTCATGTAATGTCTCACCAAATCCTCCTGATAATTTGTCTTCCTTCCCTCAACTTCTTTGTACATTGTTCGCCAAATATTTGTCATATTCGTCTAGCAAAACTTGTGTAACTTAACTCACCTCATGCTACAACGCTTTGCTTAAGTGATAAGCTCACATTAATCAGTCTTATTTTATTCCATAGCTCACGCAACTCACCCCATTCAGCATCACAAACTTAGGTAGACCATCCTCAACCACACCACAATCTCACACCACTCCACCCTTCAAACATGAGCCCTTCACACCACCACCATCTGCCAACATGAGAGCTTCATGTAGCAACCCCTAGCTGCATGAGGGACTCATGTAACACCCCAATTGTTGCACCATCAACCCAAGAAAAAATTCCTCATTCACGCCACATTTTATAGTAGCTTGGTTTCCTTAGGTTTAGCTCCTTTTCCTCCCTTATTTTCCTTAATTATTCCTTAATTGTCTTCTTAAATTCTAAATATATGTTATTATTGGTTTTAGGCAATTTTTTAGTGGTATTGGAGGAGGTGTCTTAGTAGACCTGGAAAATCTGACCCAACCCAACCGAACCAGTTTAAAACCCGATCTGAACTCAAAAAATTAAACGTGATCTCAACCTAAAAACTTGAAATAACCTGAATTAGTCTGAACCAAACCCAAATTTAATTA
Source organism: Tamarix austromongolica (assembly GCA_039764185.1). Taxonomy (NCBI): domain Eukaryota; kingdom Viridiplantae; phylum Streptophyta; class Magnoliopsida; order Caryophyllales; family Tamaricaceae; genus Tamarix; species Tamarix austromongolica. Next base: position 18,689,791 of record CM077813.1, on the reverse strand, counting down.
ACCCGATAGTGACCTATATCCAAAATGATCCAAAATAAAATAACCCAACCCAAGACAAACCTAACCCAAACCCAACCCATATCATGATAGAAACCTGATAATAACCCAACTCGAACCTAACCCATACCCAGACATAATATCAGACATAATCCAAACTAAAGTCAAATTTCATCCACAAAGGCAATATTTTTATATTATATAAATTGATACATAAATACCAATAAACTATTTTATTAATAAAATTTTATGTAAACAAAAGTATGTAACCCATATAACAACTAATGAAACAAAACTTGTAAGACTATGTTCTTCTCACTTTATTATAATATCATATTTGCATTAATCAGATTAGATCATAAAATTTTCTATTATTATTATTATTATTATTATTATTATTATTATTATTATTATTATTATTATTATCATCATCATCATCATCATCATCATCATCATCATCATCATCATCATCATCATCATCATCATCATCATTATTATTATTGTAACACTCTTATTTTTAAAACATAAATACTTTGAAAATAATGCGGAAGCTTAATACAAATGAGGGTATTACTACCACATCTAGTGCAAGTAGGCACTATTTTTCTACTTATACTAGATGTTAAGGCTAAAACTTAAAATTAAAACAAAAAAATATACATATAATATGACACCATAATAAAGTCAAATATAATGTCGAAAATAGTTAAAAATATATTAGTAAATTAAATAACTCTACTCTATTTAAAACCCATTAAAATAGAAACACTATCAAAAGATAGAAATCTGAAATCCAAACTACTCTCTCAACTCCTATAGTAAGTTATAGGCATGAATTATGTCAATCATATGGACTTTAACATGAAGATTTAATGTGATTATATGATGATTTTTTCATACTTTATTCCATTTTTTATTGTTTGCTACTATTGATCATATTTTATAGGTATTTTGAGAATATAGGATCAAAAGGAGCTAAGACGCATAGCTGGAACCAAATGGAAGCAAACGCGAGTGCTTAGAGTATGAAAAGGATTAAAGACTTTAAAACCCAACTATGATACGATCTAAATTTGGAAAATTGTTGAACATTAAAGTTAGAGATATTTTGTTAGCTTTCCAATGCATCAAAAATAAGCTCAATCTAAAGTTAAACGAAGAAGTTATAGCTGAAATACAAAACCTATGCAAAGTTGAAACAATGACACGACACTATCGTGTTGATTAAAATGGCTGTGTCGATGGGCAGTCACGTTTATACAAAATTATTTTTCATTAAATTTGAGAGAAAAATTAAAGGCATAAAAAGACAGAAATTTTGGGATCACTAAAGAGAGATCTAGGGTTATGTGTTTGGCATCACCTAATCCAATTCCACCCCTAATTCATCCAAAATCTTCCATCTCTTGATCTCAATTTTTTGGTTCCTATCGGACGGATAGAAGAGTGAATTTATCATCTTTAATAAATAGGTTATTGCATTTTTCCTTTGGATGTTATTTATTCTTTTCAATTAATGCAACTCTCTATGTTTAAGATGTTGAGCTTAATGAAATCCATGATTGGCTAATTGATTTATGTCGAGGTGAAGGAAAATCCCTTGATCTAGTTGTGTTAAAAATTTGAACTCTACACAATCTAATTCCTTATCATATGTGTTGTGCTAATGCTTTAATTGGTATAATAGAAAAAATTGATCACTTTTTTATTATTAGGAACCCGGCGAGATTCGAGAGATGAGTAGGAGTTGGCTCCAATAGCATGACTAGAGATCAAACCACAAAGTCAAGAGACGTTGGTTGACCTCTACAAGTAAAAAAAAGGGAATATGATACATAATAATGCGTTACCTATTTTTGCATTCATAATAGAGATATATAAGTCTTAATAGATAGTAGGGTGTAGTGGATTGAAATAACATTACACTACATACTTTGGTTGGCATTCGTGACAAAGTGTTTTGATTCAAGATTTGGGGTTAAGGGGATTAACTAAAACCTTAGCATTTTCTCTAACTGAATTTCACTTGTTCTTATATTATAGTTAGATTTTGTTTGCACATTTTCTTTTCATTTATAGTTAGATAGTATCTACCCCTATCGTTAGTCTAGATATAGGAGATCTTTTCATTATCCCATTGTTTACTTCCTAGTCCCTGTGGGATCGACCTTACATGCTACTTTAACACCATACACTTGCGTTTAGAAGTTATCAGTAAGCATGCATCCATCATCATAGTTAGATGAGTAATTATGACTTGTTAACTTAATACTATGAACTAAAGATGAAAACATTGCTTAGGAAATACAAAAAGAAGAGGTGCAATGCACAATACCATCTAATTTCCCTCCATATTTTTTATTCCTATAAATATTATAAAATTATTATTAACTATATTTACAAAAAGTGTCTGACTAACTATAAAACTAGTTTGCTAATAAGGGATAATATTATACGCTCCTATACTGTAATTTCATATTAAAATAATAAAAAAGTATAGTATGATATAAGCATATATGCTTTAAAGTATCGATTAAATACCTATGAATATCATATGGTATTATAGTTCATATACAATAAATCCTCCTCCCTGATCTAAGTACGGTGATGTCAGCTCTTATATTTATTTTTCTTGGGATATGCTGCTACTATACAGATTATGGAGATTTAGTAAGCTATTTATAATAGCTAAGGGCGGTAGGATTACGGTAAAATAAGCTTAGTTATTAAAGGATCATTTCTAAAACTTACTTATTTACCGTAAGCTAATTGGTTACTAAATATGATTTAAAATGTTCAAGGCTCTATTCATTGTTAAAATCTATTAAAAAAATAAATTATTGGATAACTACTTATTTCATTCATATCTTTCTCTAGCTAGATTACAATTCTTAATTTTTTTTCACTTTCATAAATTGTAAAGTGTGAGAATTATATTGCAATCACATGTAACTAATTACTTGTATAATTAAAAAAATATACATGTGTGTAGACCCTTATCCTCATATCATCATCATCATCATCATCATCATCATCATCATCATCATCATCATCATCATCATTATTATTATTATTATTTACGTGTATTAATTATTATAAACATAAAAAATATAATTGTAAACATAATAATTATAATACATAAAATTATAATGACAGTAGTAAAATTTATATTTGTATTTATACTAATAATAATGATTATTATAGTTCTAAAGATGATAACAACAAAAATAACAACAATAAAAATAATTATTATAATTAACATGATAATTATAACTATTATAGCAATCATCTTTATATAATAATAATACTAATTATGATAATAATTTATTATTATTATTATTACATATTTTATGATAACAATTTGTTATATCATTACATAAATTATGATAAAAATTACTATAATAATCATAATAATAATAATAAATCACAAAATATATTAATTATATTTAATTGATAATAATCAATGTCAATACAAATTCTAAATTGAATTAACTTGGTCCAAACCTGATACGACCCAGAGTTTAAAGACGTGAATCTACCCAACCAAGAGCCTAAATACTCGAATCGAACCCGAACTCAAAGAAATCCAATGGTTTAGACCCAGACCCAACCCGCTACTCTTCTAACCCAAAGTTACCCAACCTAAAATAGACCCGACCCGAATTACAGTTACCCAAATTAGACCTAAACTCGAAAGACACCTGAACCCGATCCAAAACCGACCCATATGACATGTTGGCCACCTCTATGTCTTAGGGTTTTCTTTCATGCATAGAGGGCAGTGTCAGTTTGGCAAGGATATATATAGTAGTTATGGATTGTTGGATTCTATGTGTATGTTATGCGTATTATCATGTTGGTGTGATTATTTTGATAATTCCATGTTTTTAATGTTATTATATGATAATTGTGTATCGTATTATGGAAGTTGAGTAATATGAGAAAGCATGTGCTTATGTAGTATATCATGCGATAAGTCTTATTTGGAAACCCTAAGTGAGGTAGTATGATCTACAATACTATAGTGTGGATTTGATAAGGTGTGGTAAGTGTAAAATGAATATGGCTAAGTTTTATGGTGATATAATGAATTGAGGGTTGGAAAATAATGAGATTGGACTTATAAATTTTTTGGTGAAAAGTTTGATATTGTAGCTATTATAAGGGTATTTCAATCATTTTATGATAATGTATGAAATAATCATGGCATGATTATCTTTGAGGGTTTTATAAATTATTTCATAATTAATATGATGAAACGATGTTTAAGTAATACACAAGTTATCTAAAATAAAATGTTGAGGCTTCCGGTAAGATAATGATATTTTGACCAATATGAGTTAGAAAAAGGAATTTTGGTAATTATAAAATGGGAATGGAATTAAGATATGTTAAGTATGATATGGGAAATATTTGGGTAAATATAGGTATCTTAAGCATATCAAAATAAGAGAAAATGTAAATTGTGAATAATAATCCTAGAGACAAGCTCATAATCGCATGTATGACATTAGAGTTAGACCTTATTTTATGATATAATATTACTATATGATGGTGTACTTGAGTTTTATGGGAGAATTTATGCTTAAATTATAAAATTAAGGTTTCTTATAGGAATAATGGTATTTTTCCTTAGGTGATGCCCCGATCATCAAATAGTTGTGTCTTATGTGTCTTGTATAATTATTTTTAGTTGGTGTATGTACCTTTCACGTTTATATTTATGTCTTAATTTTGATATTGAGATAAGAAATATTTTAATAAATTATTAATCACTTAAAGTGAAAGATCACGTGAGTCAGGACTGAGGTATTGAGTTCATTTCACTAGATGATAATAGTGGTTAGGAGTATTTTTTTTCCCAATAGTTACATTAGACCATTCCACCGATATGAAAATATTGGCCAAAAATTAGGTTTTCTTAGGAGGTGTTTATTATATTCCATCGGGCGATAATAGTGGTCATACACATTATGCCCAGGGATATGCTTTAGTCTATTCCACAAGATTAAAAATAGTGAGGTCTTGAATTCAATGTAAATAAGTAAATGGATTGTGGCTTTACCAAATAATGGAGCTCTAATTCAATTCTTTTCTTATATGGTATCATGGTTAATCAACATTCATTCTTATTATTTCATGTGACCTTATGCACTTGTATGCCTTTGATATGACTATATTGTTCCTTTACTTAGTACATATCATACTAATCATCCCTCTCACAGGTGTTTCTCATTCCTATGAGCAAATGGCTTAGATGATTTTGTACAGATCAATGAGAACCACTTGGATTATTTCACTATAAATGATATTTTTCCTAGGGAGGAATGATCATATTATCTTTGGGGTTAGACGAAGAGTCACATTATCTGGTTATTAATTTTTAACGGGATAACTCTTTGAAATCTTAGTTCCATGGAACCTTTTTTTTATTGTATTTAATTCATGATATACTTGGGTTTAATCTCCAAAATCTTATCAAGTTTATAAAATTTCTCTCATTCTCTGTTTATCAGGTTTTAAGTTATAATTATTTTACCTTATATTAGATGTATGTATGGTATGGTAAAAAAAACTTATGTCAAGTACGCCGTTAACACCCAAATATATTGTCATTATACTTTTGCTAAATCAACATTTTTATTAGTAAACTTTAGGGTGTTATAATTAACCTATGTTTTCCTTATTTTGTTTTCAACTCCCAACCATCCAAACACTCTATCCCCGTTGTCTATACCTTTCAAGTTTTCCACTTTGCCCCGTCATCCCATTGAACCAACCACCCAACGCTTCCTTCTGTCATGCAATGTGAACTTCTTACGTAAACTCCCCTACCTGCATGCATAAATTTTATTGCTTAGCTCGTGCATCATGATTTTTTCTTATTTTTGGTTCCAACCAAGCATTCGGTAGTATTTGCAAATATTTGTTGATTCTTATGATATTATTTTATTATGTGAGCTAAATATTAATACATAAATTTTTGGTTTTCTTTTTTTGTAAAGTAGGATGATTAGTGGAGAGTAATAATTTGTATTAGATTACTTATAAGTGTGTTTTTTGTTGGAAATTAGGTAATCTATATGCCCTACTAAAATATTAAATAGCATATGATAACATATTAGGGTTTTAACATGCTAAGTTTTAGTTGTTTTCCTAAGCATGCCTTGTTAGATTGTATTTATTTTTTCTAAGTATGTTAGCATAAAATATGCATAATAGAGCATGGTGATTGTTTATAATATTATTATGTGTACAAAAATATGCTAGAATGGTTTTCATGTTGGAAATAAATTATATGATATATGCATGTAATATGGTAGGTTGATCATGTTTAGGCGTATTTCTGCATAATTATTATCATTATATGCCCTAAGGAAATTTTGGCCTTTTAAAGTATGCCATGGTACTTTATTTCAATAAGTAATCCTAATGCGTATTATATAATGTTAACAATGGAAGTATGTGATTTGATGATTTAGAAATGAATGCTAGGGTTTTGCCTGCTAAACCGTGTGTAGGGGTAAAATAGTCATTTGTAATATTTAATAATGTACATGCATGCTAAAAAAATTAATTTATCGTATTTTAACCTTTTTAGGATAAATTATTGAATAAAATAAAATTATCACTTAAAATGGATAATAACGTGGTAATTATGGTCTCGAATGTATTTTGGTCATTTTGACCTAATGCGTATAATAGTAAATAATTAGATCTAGGTTGATCTTAGAAAATTGTTAGGTTAACCTTAATTTTGACTTTTACATTATTTTATGCGTTAACTTTTGGGTTGAATTGAGTAATTAAAAATAAAGGAAAAATGGTTAAGTAGATTGGATTTTATCTATGTATTATATGATATCTGTGATTACCAAATAAATTACTAATATTTAAAGTGAAAGACTTGGAGATTGAGCATGGTTTACTCTCTAGGGCTGGCTACCCTAGAGATGAAGTAGGAGTCCTCACTTGGATTGGTTTCACTACTGTGCCTTAGTGCCCAAGTAAGACCTAGTATACTATTTAGGTGACATACGTGCCCTTTAAGGGCTATCAATACTTGAGGATAAAATGACCTAGGTTAGAGGGCACTGTGTTTCCTTCAGTACGTCATGATGACTAGTGTACTTTATATATTTTTTTTGGTTGTCTTATTAGAGGGTATTGTGTCACCTTTAGTGCATTAGTATGAACGATATATTTTATGTGTAACACCCCCATAATTTACTAAAATTTTTATTTTACGGAAGCGTTAATAATAAAAATAGTTGATGTTACCACCACACCTAGTATAATTCTGACATACTATATCATTCTTATACTAAGTGTTGAGGCTAAAGCATTACTTTACATAAATTAACCAAGACAACATAAGAAAAAAATAGTAATTTCATTGCAAATTAACCTTCTCATGAAAATATAAAAGGATAAGGTAAAAGAGTTACAATATAACAAAATGAAATGTATCAAGGGGCATAAGAGTCCAAGAAATATCCGCATCAAAGATGTTGGGGTGAGAACTGAGGAAACTATCAAATCAATAAATCCAACTCAATTTTAAATACCAAGGTAGGGCTCTAAGGCAATTACCAAACCACATACCAAACTAGATAGTGTACAATGACAGCTATAGAATCAATCAAGCCAAATCAATTCATTTATATTCTTAAAGAATAGTTACTTTTATTTTTAAATTACTCGAGGGATATAATAATAACTTGGAGACATAGAAGTACACCATTTATACTGGCACACGAGGTATGATGGTACCCTCCTAATCATCAAACACAAATGCATAACAACACTTTAATCATGTTGGTGAACAAGATGACACGGTACCCTCCAAACCTAGGATGCCTAATCCTTAAGTATTGATACACGTATATAGCCCATAGGACACCTATAGAGTACACTATCACCTTACTTGGGCATAACGGTACACTAGAGAACTAAATAAATATAAGGGCTCTTAACTCATCTCTAGGGTAGCTAATACTAGAGAAAAACCATTCTCAAACTCGAGGTCTTCCACTTTAAGTATTATTATTTTATGAGGTGATTGCAGATATCACATATGGTGCACAGATTTTCATTTCCATACTTGACCATTTTCTTTATTCTCATTTATTCAAGTCAATCCTATGGTTAACAATACAAATCAAGATTAAATTCATCACTAATTTCAACATATCACAAGGAAAAGGTCATTCTATGTTTAATTATTCACATTAGGTGCATTAGGTTGAAATTGCCTATAATATCCTCCAAATCCTTAATTTCACCATTATCATCACATTTAGTTCTAAACAAGATTATTATGAGAATTTTTCATAAAATGACTAAAAGACATTACCTTATAATATTTGAGTATGTGGGTAAATTCTAAGACTAAGCTATTGACTAAATTCTTCATTATGCATCATTTAACAACTTACATGTACAAACGCTAGTCATGAGTACATGATTTTTTATTATTTATATCAACCCTATCCATAACTTCCACTAATGATCATAGAAAACTTAACATGATATAAACATAATAATTAGACAAGGTTACATACCCTAATGAAACCCTACACATGTAGACTTTAACCCCTTATGTGTGTGTGTGTGTCCCATGTGTATATCTCATATAGAATAATACATCAAAAACATACTAACTATTAAATATAACACTTTCATATTCACACCTTTTAATAATAATTATATACCTATTGTAAAAATTATGGCGTATAACGCATACATATATCCCTTCAGGAACCCATGCATAAATCATATCATAAACAACACAACAACCTTTATGTTCTGCCACATGATTTCATATCTTAGTAGAAGAGTATGGTTACCACTTATAGAAGTAAAATAAATAAACAAGATTCACCCAACTAGTCTCCACTCAACCTCTTCAAACTCCTTACATCAACACAACCAACACATATATTAGCATCTAATACAATACAACAATAACTATAATTAATTTAAAAATCAAATTGAGAAAGAAAGTTAGAAAATAATTGAGCAAACGAAGTCATGCGAGGGAACAATGCATCAAGGGAACAATGGAAAAAAGTATCAAAGAGAAAGGGGGAAATGACACTTTTTGTCATTGAAAAGAGGGGAGCAGTAATACTTATTGCCATTACTAAAGGGAAATTTTGGTGGTTTTTATTGTAGCTAAGAGGGAGGCTAGTGATGGGGTCACAAGCAAGGTTGTGCATGAGGAAAAGATCAAAGCCATGGTAATGCATGCAATGCATTTACAGTTGAGAGCAATGAACACATAAGAGTGACATGTGCATGTGTGTGCAAGTAAAAACAAGGAGAGAAACACATAGGTTGTGCACAAGGCACATGGACATGTGAGAAAACTGAAATGCCCCGAAAATTCTAATTTTAAGAAATATAATTAAATAAGGTTTTATTAAAAAAATTAATTAAATAAATTATTTTTATTAGAATGAAAAGAAATTAATTAGGGCAAATCAAGAAGAAATTTATAAGTATTTTAATTAGGAGAAATTTTGGTATTTTAGCTGATTAAGGATTTTATTGTGAAAATTAATTAAATAAATTATTTTATTTAAAATATTAAAGAGAAATTAGTTCCAAATTAATATGAATTTTATAAATAATTTAATTGGAGAAAATTATGGTGTTTTGCTAATTAAAATAGAATTTATGAAAAACCTTTTAAAAATTCTAAATTAGCCTAAAAAGGGATTTAAATATTATTTTATTTAAATATTATTATTTTAAATATCTCAAATATTTTAATTAATTTAATTAACCCAACCCACTATTTTTCTTTTTCCTTTTTTCCCTTTTTCCATTTTCTTTCTTCCTTTTTTTTCTTCTTCTTTTCTTTTTCTTTTTTCCCCTCCCCGACCTAGGCCAGTGCGCGGCCCAGTTCCCCTTTCCTCTTTTTCCTTTCCTTCGGTGCGGCCCAGCCCGCGCAACCATCTCCTTTCGTTTGCCCTTCTCCGAGCCGCGTTTTGGTTCTTTTTCTCCTGGAACACTGTGTTTTGTTTAGTTGTTTTTAACGTTTCTGCCCGGTTCGCCCACCTTCCCTTTTCTTTTCTTTCTTCCCCAAACTGCCCGGTTTTCCCTCCACCTTTCTTCTTCTTCTTCCTTCGCACCTGCCATTCCCATCGAGCATCTACAACCACAGCCCCGCTCTGGTTTTCCGCGGTCAATCTCGCCAGTTTTGACCAGCCGTTTTCCTTCCTCTCTTTTCCTCCTGACTCGCCGACCATTTTCAACCAATCCACCTCCCATTATTCGTGCAGTTTCCCTCTCTTTCCTGTGCACAATCTCTGCCCCAAAAATTGCTGCCACCGGCGAAACCTAATCCTACTAGCCTAATCCCTCATCGTCCCACTGACCTCACTCTATCATTTGAACCCTATAAATACCCCTTACCAACCCTAGAGTCCAATTTTGTTTTTTGAACCCAGGGAATCATCCCTTTTTGCCGCTGCCCCTTTAGACGCTAGCCCTGCCGCCTTCGGCCAACGCCGCCACCTGCTCCGCCTACCAAATTCTTCCTTGCACCACCCTCTAACTACCTAAACCTCCCTCATCCCTCGATTCTTCCTGCACGAGCCACCTCGGCCGTGCAAAGTTATCTCCTTGAGCAGCCCTATTTTCTATCTCCGCCGCCCTTCGAACCGCCCTTAGCCACCTCTTTCGCTATTTCCGCCGCTCCTTTCACCTCCCAAATTATACTGCATACCACCCTCTGCCTTCCCCTACCTCTCTTTTCCTCTTTCTCCCTCTCCTCCTTTCTTTCTCTCCTTCTTCCTCATTATTCCACCACCACCGCCTCAGTGCGCCACCACCTCCATGTTGTTCCTCACCTTCTAGGCAACCATAATCACCCCATCTCCCACCTTCCTTCTCCATATTTTGTTCCCATGCTTCAACTTTTACCTTTTTATTCTCTTTTTTCACCCACCGCCGCCGCCGTCGTGCACCACCGTCGGTGCCGCCTGTCCCCGCCAGCCTAAGGTTGAACCCTAGACCCTCTCAACCCTTTTTCATATTTTTTACAAGCTCTATTTTATTTTATTTCATTTATTTGAAATGTATTTCTATTATTATTATTATTATTATTATTCTATATAGGGCTGAAACCCTATTGTGCCTATTTGAATTTTAATAGTAGTAGTAGTATTATAAATATTAAGTCTTATTATTAGTAATATTATCATTATTTTTATCATTAGCATTTGTTATTATTATTAGTGTTATTATTATTATTATTATTATTATTATTATTATTATTATTATTTAATAAGTTTATTATTATTTAATGTAGGGTAGAAACCCTACTTAATTTATCTTCAAATATTATCCTTACTATTATTACGATTATGATTATTATCATTTTTGCAATATTATTATTATTCATATCATTATTATTATTACTATTTCATTATTATTATTATTATTACTAAATTTTGTTATTGATTTTACTAATGTTATTATTAGTATTATTTTGGTAAAGGGGCTGAAACCCTTATTTCACTATATTTTTGAGTAATGCCTTATTATTATTATTGTTACTATTTTAAATTCTTGTTAATATTAGCATTGATATTATTTTTGGTATTTTTGCTATTATTATTTTAGTATTTTATCAAAAGCCTAGTCTTAGAATAAGTTAGTATTTAATAGTATTTTTGGTAGGAGGGAATCTAATTCTAGCTTTTCCCTCATATAGATGAGACCAATCAAAGCCCTAAGGAGGCGTAGGAGTGTACTCCAAGACCGGTGTCGTTTTAGGTAAGGGTGTTACTAAGGCCTATTGTGTGTTGATGTGCATTATATGTTTTGTATGCTTTATATCCTATGCTTATCATTATTAATTATGTCGTATGTGGTATAATGTGGAGTTGAAGTATGTTTTCGTGTATTTGCATGGCATGTGTATTATGTATATGTGATAAATGGTTTGTGACCCTTTAGACATGCATGTGAGGATGTATAAAAGTGGTATTGTGTGGGGGGGAAAGGTTGAAAATGGAAAATAGGAAGTAAGTTAACTAAAGGGGAAATGAGTTGACCTAAGTATTTTAATGATCCATAAGTGGAAAAATAAAATGGGAAATTTAGGGTTTCGTGTGAGAGAATATAATTTATGGTTTTATATGGGAGAATCTAATTTATGGTTTCGTGAGGGAGAATTCAATCTATGGTGTGTGGGAGAATATAATTTATGGTTTTATATGGGAGAATCTACTTTATGGTTTCATATGGGAGAATCTAACCTATCTTTTGTATGGGAGAATCTAATCTTTGTTTTATATGGGAGAATATAATTTATGGTTTCATGAGGGAGAATTTAATCTATAGTGTGTGGGAGAATATAATTTATGGTTTTATATAGGAGAATCTAATCTATCTTTTGTATGGGAGAATCTAATCTATGTTTTATATGAGAGAATCTAATTTATGGTTTTGTATAGGAGAATCTAATTTATGGTTTTGTATGGGAGGATCTAATGTAGGGTTTTGTATGGATGAATCTCTAGTTTTATATAGTTTGAATCTAGGATTTGGTATGGATGAATATTTGGGTTTTATATGGTTTGAATCTAGGGTTTGCATGGTTGAATCTAAGGTTTCACGTGGGATTTCTAGGGTTTCGCATGAAAGATTCTAATTTTGCATAGGATGTTTAACGTTTTCATGGTCATGACGTTTATGTAAGAAAAGTTGATTTGGGGTGTGAGGAAGGCAATGTAAGTGTTGTTTGAGTTTTTGAACACTTTGAATGAAAAATTAGTACGTGGAGCAATATAAGGGTATGTAGGAGACCGAGCTAGGGTTTGGTGTGGTTGCTTAGGTTTTTTGGTATCATGTGTACTTGGTGATTAAAGTGTAATTATGAGGATGGTATTTAGGAGTTGTGGTGTATGGAGTGTTAAAATGATTTGAGTTGTGTGAGGTGGAGTAAGATGAGCCGCTAAGGCCTAAATTAGGGTTTCGAGATAAAACCCTAGAGTGAGATGTGGAGTGGAATTGGAGGATAAGTGTAAAGGGAGTGATTCATGCATGTCTAGGGTTAAAATTTTCCGAATAAGATACTTAAGACATTAATCACTTAAAGTGAAGGATTGTTGAGTCGGGCCCAGACCGTTCCACCGGTGAATAATAGTGGTTAGGGCATGATGTTCTATGTGTTTTCGGTCCACTGGCTATAATAATGGTCAAGCTTTATACCTTTGCATTTCTGATCCAACGGCTATAATAGTGGGGGATTCCATGCTCAACAAAACCAAACATATTTGTCCCAAGACATGGGGAAGACACTAATTACTTACAGTGGAACACCGTGCGAGAAGGGGTCGGACCGGTCCACCGGCAAATAATAGTGGTCAGGAGCTTTATGCCCTGTGTGTTTCTGGTCCACTGGCTATAATAGTGGGGTTCCCGTACTCATATGGATTTGATAAAAAAACATGGTGTGAAATGAGTTCTAATCAGAGATTAATTAAATAATTAATCTAGACTATAAATGAGCCTTTATGTATGTACCCGAATGATTGTTCATTATTATGTTATCATGATGGATTATGCTCTTTTATTTCTTTTACATTATTTTATGAGCTTATGTGTTGACCTTAGTGCTCGGCGACCTTACTCAGTACGTAGCGTATTGATCACCCTTTTCATGGGTGCTGCTCATTTCCACGAGTAGTATGCCCTTCTGACTTTGTGCAGGTGGGTGAGACATCAGTCGAGGCTGAGGGTTAAGCATGTTTTGGCCCCAAGTTCGAGAGAGTTGTGGCCATATTTCAGTCTTTATGTGTTTCTATTTCCTTTTGTTAATATTTTATTAGTTGTAAGCTATTTCTCTTTTTAATTTGAATAATAATTCTTTATGCGTACTCTGATTTTCGTTTTACTACCGTATAACACTTATTGAAGTTTATACTGTTTGATTTATAATTGATTACTCTTTTCTTTTTAGCCTTAGCACTTGGTACTGGAACGGTCAGAGAGAACTGATCTGGTACTAAGTGTGGCGGTAACATCCCTAGAATTCACAGGTTTTAAATTAAATATTTCTATTGTAATTTCTTTTACCTTCTGAAAAAAAAGTAGTGAATTTTGGGGTGTTACAAAAACAATGAGAAGAGAGCACACGAGCTTTGCGAGGGTCATGATTATGTCATGTGAGAGAGGCACAGTCGGGGCATGCAAGGGTGAACAACCATGTGCCTCAAAAAAAGTCAAGATAAAGCATGAATGGGATAGAAAAATGTAGCAGATTAGGTTGTTGGTGGTTGGTGATGCCAAAGGGAACTGGTGGGGAGATGTTGCTTGTGGTTTATAGGGGAAAATGGTGGTGGTTGGGTGGTTGTTGGTGGCTAGTTGATGCGAAGATGAAGATGATGATGGTTAAAATGAGAGCTAGAGATAAAGAAAAGGAAGAGGAAGAGGAGTATGATGACGACGACGAAGAGGAAGAGGAAGAAGAAGAAGGAGGTGGAGGAGGAGGAATATAGTTGGTATGCTAAATTAAAAACAACAAACAAGAGGAGGAGGAGGCTTTGATAGCGTAATTAGAGCAAGTTGAGCAAGACACGGCAAGGGGGAAATGGGGCAAAGCTTGCATGAGGGAGAAAAAATATCAGGTTAGAAAAATTAGTGTTTCTCGGTGAAATAGATACAAGTAGGGGTTCCAACTATAGTTAAAACTAATAATCCAAATTCTATCCATATTTTATCCTAATTAAATTTATATCTAATATACCATTACAATATACATACAAATAATACATTTAATATAAAACATCCTAAAATAATTATTATAATTAATTACATATGATTACTAGTTTATTATTAGGATTTCTACAAATGGAGTATTATATTACTACCCCCATAAAATGGAATTCATCCTCGAAGTACACACCACAACACAAATGTAACACCCCCATTGTTCACTACCGAAAATTTTTGTTTAAAATATTACAGAAGTTGAAAAAATGCCTAGAAAAAATGGGGTGTTACTACCATACCTGATGTAGGATAAACTTCCGCCACCTACCCCATATCAGATACAAGGCTAAAAGCAACTAAGACATTTAAAACAACAGCGTAAGCAAATAAAATATTGCATAAATGGATTGAAAGATTGCTTAGATTGAAGGATCTTAACAATCCCCAGCCAAATCGTTACAAAATACTTGTAGATGACAGTACAGGGATACCTTAAAACGAGTTAGGGTATGACACTGAAATTAAAACCACGATTCCTTACGGACCCTACAAGATCTCCAAATGTCCATACTCTCAAATGCCGACCCAAATGAGGTAGGCCCTCTGGGTACTCCCCCGGGAAGAGTCCTAACTCCACCCAAAAGCTAGCTCAAGAGGTGAGGACTGACTACCCCATATAAACTGCCCAAAGATCCCCTCACTAACCGATGTGGGAATCCCACATCACCCACCCCCTTTAGACTGCACGTCCTCGTGCTGCCTCTATCGGCGATCGGTACGCAAGACTGCAGGGAGGTTTGACTGAGGATAGCTCTGATACCAGATGATACGGACCCAAAGGGGTACTCTCCCAGTGGGACCTAGAGGTACTCCCTCGGGAAGAGTCCTAACTCCACCCAAAAGCTAGCTCAAGAGGTGAGGGCTGACTCCCCCATATAAACTGTCCAAAGATCCCCTTAGTAACCGATGTGGGAATCCCACATGACAATGCCTATAAAATAGACCTTCCTGATAAGTATGGCTCTATTAGCCCAACTTTTAATGTTTCTGACCTGCCTCATTTTGATCACTTAGCGCAGGTTTCAGGGACGATACCCTCCAAAGAAGGGGGGATGATACGGACCGCACTTTATCAACTACTCCTCTCCTTTTAATTTTTGGTAATAGTATCCTATTGTCTCCTCACTCATATAATTCCAAATTTTCCATCTTCAGGGTAAGTTGGGATCCGAAGCCAGATTGAGGAGTGGAGGCAACAAGCGTGGGCGGAAGCACTTTTGAATTGTGTTTTTGTAATTAATTAAGCTTGAATTTGTAACATGTGTAATCATGTTTGGAACATTAATATTTTTGTAGGGTGTGTGTGTTTAGTGGCCGATGATTATTTTACCCTAATTTTTGGAAATCCCATTGATAGTCTCGGGTTAGGCGGAGTTGGTTATCAATGGCCGCCCCCGAGCCTAAATGAGTATGGGTAACTTAGTCCTTGTTTCCCTATTTGCATTGGATTTAGGATCAGTATTATCCCGTTATAATCTCTTCTTGAATCTAATGAAAATAGGAGAATTGCATTAACCTCCTTTTAAGCTAAGTTGGACTGAACTAAAACTTGAGCCCAGGCCCAAGTTTTGGCCCAGTCGGCGGGTGGCTCCTTGTGCCCTAGTTACCCACCTATTTAAGCTCATTTCCTCCTCGGGGAGTGTCGATCACCTTTTTCCTTTCGTTCCTCTCCTGGTGGCTCGACTCCTTTTCTCTCTTCAGCCCTGTCGTCGACCGTTGCTGGTCACCATCGACGCACGTCCACCTTTTCCTGCCCTAGATCTTGTCCCTGACACCAAATCTGAGGCCTTAGGTCAACCGTTTTCTCACCCTTTCCCTCTCTCCCTTTTTGTCGTTGTTCGATTCCTGTCATTTATAACGGGCGGGGTTTGCTTGTAAGGGTTAGAGGTTTTTGGAATGAAATTTCTTGGGTTTTCTTGTTAACTCGCGCACAAATCTGTTGAAGTATCAACGTCTGGCTCGGAGATTACTTCGGTTCAGGGGGAAACGAGTACATTCCCGACCCCCATTTAACGAACCGAGTACGATCCGGCTAGTCGGGTTCGTTTCATCTGGTATCAGAGCTATCCTCAGTCAAACCTCCCTGCAATCTTGCGTGCCGATCGCCGACAGAGGCAGCATGAGGACGTGTAGTCTAAAGGGGGTGGGTGATGTGGGATTCCCACATCGGTTACTGAGGGGATCTTTGGACAGTTTATATGAGGGAGTCAGTCCTCACCTCTTGAGCTGGCTTTTGGGTGGAGTTAGGACTCTTCCCGAGGGAGTACCCCTGGGGCCCACTGGGGGAGTACCCCTTTGGGTCCGTATCACTTATAGACCCTACAAGATCTCCAAATGTCCATACTCTCAAATGCCGACCCAAATGAGGTAGGCCCTCTGCTAGGCATCCCCAAAGACCTACACATAGCCCTCTACTCATGGGAATGAGCAGGTGACCATGTAAACAGGCACATCAGTACGTTATATACTGAGTAAGTCAAGTTACTCCCTTAATGTAAACACAAGTATACCAAGTCTATCGTACATGGATATAAAATATAACATGCATCATGATAAAGTCATATATAAAGGTAAAAGTATATCAGAACATGCTATCATGTATAACTCAAACAATACAACATATATCATGCTTGGTTTCACATTATCATCACATAGGTACTTACACATGTAATAGCCAATAAAATCCAAGCAACCTCTAGGGTTTATTTTCAATTATTCAATCCTTTAGGTTATACCATTTCCTTGGCCATACATAAAATAGGTTAATCATCCATTCGATATTATATTCAATAACAAATGGGTTGTTTAAGTCAATTGCTAAGTGTATAATCTTTTATCCCTTTTTGATCATTCATACCATTACTTCCATCCTTATCCAATTATTAACCATTCACTTGTTCATCATTCATATTTTATCAACCAATTACATATCATCCATATTTTATTATCATCGAGCAATGGACTATGCACCACCCCATAGTCTCACATACCATGAAAGCCTATCCAAATAAGGGACATAAAGTTCAATATGAATCCAATAACCAGAATGGACATATGTTCAAGCCAAATCCAACCACTTAGGTAACCAGACCCTTTAATATTGATACCCCTTAGTATATCATCAATGTCTAGAGTAGGTAAGTTAGTCGAACCACTTAAGATCTCGCGTGAAGGCACCAAAAATGTCCAAAGGCAGACTAACCCTCTGTAGCTAATCAAAGATCAGGTAACCCACATCCATACTCAACTCAATTATCTTTTACTTTAAATTATTAGTATATTTTTCATAAGGATGAGTGATCACACAAGGCCCATATAAAAACAAGCAAGACAATTTCCATTTTTATTCCATATCAATCCTTTTCTTTCCATTTTTCCAACCATGTGAATTTCCATTTATCATTGTATCATATTATTCATATCCATCCTATCATTTTGTTCAAGTCCACGTTGAGTTTCATCACTCTTTTGTCAATATCTTCACTCATCATAAGTGAAATACCCATTTACCCTTTACATAACTCATGGAGCATATCATAAATTATGATCCATTTTAATCCTTTCATTAGGCCAATATTCCATGATAAAATTTGTATTTTATCTCATTAATAATTACATTGTAGTCACAAACATAGCCTCAAAGCATAACCAAACCAACAGGGAACAAACCATGTAAACCAATTGATTAGTCTGGCCCAACCAGTCGATTAGTTTAACTTAACCAGACTATGCTTTTCCTCAAACCGATCAATCATTTTGGGTAAACTAGTGGATGGGTTTAAGTAGAGATCAAGACAAAGGCCTCTACAAGCTTACCAATCAATGGGTTGTGTCAACTAGTTAACTATTCTAGGAACCAGTCGATCGATTTGACCAAATCAATTGATGGGTTTGCCCTAATATAGCACCAAACCATTAAACGTCATGCAGATTATTACATATAAGTCATCATTAACCACATTAAAACATATATCAACATAGTCTAACATATTTTCAGCTGAATTAGCTCACATTTCACAATATGGAATTGTCAAATCCCATTTTTTACCAAATTTCATGCTTTTTACTCAAGGTATACTACCTATCCATCCAAATCACATATGCATGCTATATTTATTCATGCCAACCTATAGAATAAAATTAAAGAAACTCATAACATGTAGGGATACTCATTAAACATTTTAGAAGCAAGAATCACTTATTTGATGCAGGCAAAATTTCTTTTCAACCCAAAAATTCTAGCTTTGGAAATTCTAAGCTTTTAAACCCTTAAAATAATAGATCTTAACTCAAAAATTTGCACCAAAACCTATAAATTTTCAAACTTAAAATATAAGGAAAGAATAACATACCAATATGAGGCAAAATAGGAAAATTCTCGGCTGAATCACTCAACCTTTTTCCCAAAATATAACTCTTCCTTGCTTAATAGCTAAAACAAGACTTATAGATTCGGCGGCTGAAAGAAAAAGGTGCATTGAAGGAATGATTGGGGATTTTTATAGAAAACCAATCGAGAGGAAACATAAAGGGTTTAGGAACAAATTTGAAACCCTATAAGTTACCGTTTGAATTTGATCTAAACGGATGAATTTTATCTAAGATATGTTGACCTATTCTCCAAAACTCAAATAGTATTTTTGGAGAATGCAGGTCAATTATGCCGAAATTATCATACACAAGAGAAGTAATGGAAGGTTAGTGTGGAAGGAATCTTCCAGCTACTCAGATTCATACCTGAGATTTAAGAACTAATCTCAAAAACATGCAAAGGAGAGAGGTGGAAGAAGACAAGGTTGAGGTCATCTTTCCCCCTCAATTGTCCCAATCGACCTCCAAATCAAAAGGAGGTAATAGTTTGGTTTAAATTCATCATGAAAATGGTTAGGAATCTATTATGGACAATTTGGAATGGGATGGTAAGGTTCTGTTTCAGTATAAGAAATTTTTCATAAAATCAAGTTTGATAAATATGCTTAGCTCAACAAACCAGTCGATCAATTTAGGCTTACCAGTCGATTGTTATACAAACCACTCGATCAGTTCCCCCAACCAGTTGATCGGTTTAGTCAAGAAAACCTAATTTGTTGAAATGACAAACCAGTTGATCGATTCATAAAATTAGTCGATCTATTTACCTAAAAAACTCAATAAACTCCATTTTTTAACACGATTTCAAATCAAACTTAGCCTCAAAACAAATCAAAACATTAAATCAAAATCAAAGGTCTAAAAATTGGTAACATTCTCATTCAATAATTTACAAATATATGGGGTATTACAGCACATATTAAGCGTATAAGGTCGCATAGCACACGAGGCCGCTACCCTTTTAGAACAACCCTATCATAATCATATCAAGAAAAATCCACCATATAACACATAAAAGTTAACAACTTAAGTAGTCAAAGCAAGGATAGTAGAAATACCAAGAGGAGGGTTTTCTAAACCCCTGGCCTAAGCATCTACCTCTGATCAACTGATAAGATGGATTGTCCTAAATGTTGGATCTCTCTAGGTACTCTCAATGTTGGATCATTGACCGATACTATTACCTTTGGTGGTGGATGATAACTCAAATCCTTTCCCTTACTATCTCTACTTCGTGAGTTGTTTATTAGTTTTGAGGTCCTCTACGGTGGCTGCTGCTAGTAGGTGGATTAGCCTAATGGTTGCACCTGCATCCTCTAAACTCCATCTCGGGGTGCTCAAAAGCACTCAAAATTATTATGAACAAGCTTGCCACAATTATAGCACTCGACTAGATGACTTTTACAAGTTATTCTTAGGTGGTATCAACCACAACTCTTGCAACAGTGGTGCCTAATATGTTCTTAGCCTTTTCCACTATAGAAGCCACCCTAAATACCCTAGTTTTGACCACTCTAAGATCCTATCCAAGGTTGAATCCTATGATCGCTATCTAAATTATTTGGCATCCTCTTGTTCCCCTAAGTCTAACTAACCCTAATCTAAATAGCCTTCATGACCTGAGTCACCTTTTTAAACATGTCAAAGAAGGTAGGGAAAAAATAACTCGATATTAACTCCTGGATGTGAGCATTCAAGCCCATCTCAACTTGGTGCATCTTTATCCCTTTATCTATCCCTACATCGAGTGTGAAACGAATCAAATCAGTGAACTCCAATATGGAGGAACATTGGAGAAGTGTCATGAATCAATTATACAATATCATACCAACACTAGTTGAATAAAAAAAGAGACCTAATCCTCTATATCATGTGCTCCCAAGTCTTAATGGATGAACTTGGAACTTCCAATTATGCCATCATTCATCAATATGACCCTTCAAAAATCATGCAGCTACCTTCAATTTCTTCTCAATTGGGCACTTTGAGGCTTCAAATGTTTTATTAAATTCTAGAATCTAATGCTCTATAGCCAATGGTTCCTCGGTACCTATAAACATCAACAATAGGTGTAATAGTGTCCTTTGTAACTAGTCCTCCTGTGAAGCTAGTGTGGAAATATGGATGGGTATCTAAAATACTAGTAGAGGTGATGGTTGATGGTAGTCCCTTATGACCATGGCGATAAGAATTTTCTTCATTTATGCAAGTTTCACATTCTGAGTCATGATACTATAGGATTAGGCAAGAAACGGTTCAATACACACATCAAAACAACCGCATGGAAGATATAACAAAATAAGGCCATGTAGAAAAGTAATAAACAATTACTCACACCAAGGGAAATAGGTAACCACAACTAATGATAAAGCTAAACCCAAGCCTTATACACACTTTCTCACAAGACTAATCTAGGTTTTCAAAACATTTAGGAATAGATGTTTTAAAAAATATAAGAGAGGATTTAAAACCAAAAGCTTTTATACCAACTTGTAACACCCCCCAAATTACTACTTAAAAATTTTATTTTGCAGAAACATTAGGTATAAAAATAGTGGATGTTATCACCACATCTAGCATAAGTCTGGCATACTCTATCATTCTTATACTAAGTGCTAAGGCTAAAATGTTACTTTACTTCAATTGACCTTTACAATGTAAGAACAAAAGAGTGATTTTATTACAAATTAACCTTGTCTTGAAAAATACATAAGGATCGCATAAAAGAGTTATAATATAACAAAAGGAGATATAGCAAGGGACATAAGAGTCCAAAAAAAAATATCTGGATCAAAGATGCAAGGCAAACATTGGACAGCCCTAACTCTCAACCCCTACCAAAATTCATCAAGAAAAACCCTCAAAGTATTCCTGCAAGTAAACACTACTCATTGAATAGACAGGGGACCATAAAACAAAACATATCAGTACTACAGTGCTAAGTGAACCATTATACAACACTAACATGCAAAGCTACATGAGGCACATAGGTAGTAACATAGCATAGATACATCAAGGAAAACATGTGATAATAAAATGGCCCAAATCAAAATAATAAAATCAATTCCATATACCAAGGGTAGGACACTAAGGCACCTACCAAATCAACAAATCCAACGCAATTCCAAATACCAAGGTAGGATGCTAATGCTACTACTAAACCACACACTAAATCATATAGCAACCTAGGTAGTGTACAACAGAAACTACAGAATCAATCAACCCAAATCAATCCATATATATTCTTACACAATAGTTACTTCCATATTTAATTTATTTGAGGGATATAATAATAACCTACGGGCATAAAAGTACACTGGTAATACCAGCACACAAGGCATCACAGTACTCTCCCAACCATCCAACATGTAGGCATAATAGTACTTTGGTCATAATGGTGCACAAGACGACATAGTACCCTTCAAACATAGAAAATTGAATCCTTAAGTATAAATACCCTATCTAAGCCCATAGGTCACCTATAGAGTATATTAAGGCCTTAATGGGGCACAATGGCACACCAACAAACCAAAACAAACCAACGATTCCTACCTTGTCTCTAAGTTAGCTAATCATAGAGAGAAACCATTATCAAACTTAAGGTCTTTCACTTTAGATATTTTAATAGGTGATAACAGATATCACATATGACACACAAATTTCCATTTTTATACTTAACCATTTTTTATTCATTTCCATTTATTCAAGTTAACCCTAAGTTCAACGATTTAAATCAAGGTCAAATTCATCACTAAATTCAACCTATAAAAATTAAAAGGCTATCCTATGTCTAATTATTCATATTAGGCACACTAGGTTTAAATTGCCTATAATGCCCTCCAAAACTTTAATTTCACGAGCAAAGGAATAACTAGAAAAAGGAAGCCATGTGAGGCAACAACAAGGCAAAGGAACAACGGTACAAACTCATGGAAAGAAAGCGAGGCAATGACACTTAATACTATTTTAGGGGATTTCGGTGGGTTTAACAATAACCAATAGAGAGATTTGGTGGTGGGGTGGCAAGCACACTTGTGCAAAAGGAGAAGATCAAGGCATGGTTATGCATGCATAGTCAAGATAAAGGAATGCGCACAAGCATGGTGTGTAGGGTGTACAAGGGTATGCGAGGGAAAATAAGGAGACAAACACACAGGTTGTGTGTGGGGCATATAAGCATGTGAGGAAACGATAAGAAGAGAGCGTACGGGTTATATGAGGGCCATGTGTGTGCCATGAAATAGAGACATGTTTAGGGCATATGAAGGGAACTGGTGGGGAGGTGTTGCTCATGGTTTATAAGGAAAATGGAGGTGGTTAGGTGGTTGGGTGGTTGTTGGTGGTAACGTGATGCGATGATGGAGATGATGATGGTTCAAATGAGAACCAAAGAAAAAAATAAGGGAGAAGGATAAATAATAAAATGGGTAGTTAGCTAAATCTAAAACACCATATAAGAGGAGAGAGAGGCTTAAATGGTTGATGGTGTGACTGGAGCAAGTTAAGCAAGATATGGTGATAGAAACATAGGGTAAATTTGTTATGAAGAGGAGATGGTGTGAGGGAGAAAACTGCATTGGGAAGAAGAAAAGCATAAGATAAAATATTATTAGAGTAAGACTGCTATTTAGAAAATCTGAACTAGTGAAAAACATCTGGCTAGAAAAATTAGGGTTCCTCGGTAAAATGGATACAAATCAGGGTTCCAACTATAGTTAAAACTAACAACCCAAATTCTATCTAGCTTTTATCTCAATTAAATTTATATATAATATACCATAATAATATACATACAAATAATACACTAATTACAAAACATCCTACAATGGTTATTATAATTAATTATACATATTTAATAGTTTATAATTAGGGTTTCTACAAACAGGGTATAACAATATATCTTCAATTTATCTCTTGGATCCCCTCGAGTACATAAAATGGATGTAAATTATTTATTAGTTATTGATAGTTTTTGATTTTGGGAGAGGTAGTTGCCTTCATGTCTTATCCTTAGTTATATTGATATGGATTATGGTTAAAGTGAAAGATCACGTAAGTCGGGACCAAGTTGTACCTATTTGTTCCACCAGATGAGAATAGTAGCCAAGAGCGTTCTACCTTAGGAGTTGTACCTATCCATTCCACTGGATGAGAATATTGGTTAGGAGCATGGTGCGATGAGAGTTGTATTAATCTGTTCCACCGAACAAAACTAGTGGTCTAGAGCAATCTACCTTAGGAGTTGTACTTGTCCATTCCACCAGAAGAGAATAGTGGTTAGGATTATGTTACCTGGGAGTTGTACATGTCCATTCCACCAAAAAAGAATAGTGGGGTCCCTAAAATCAATGTAATTAAGTAATAGGAATGATCGTGATCACTTATTAAATTGGTATGTGATTAAGAGAAATGGTGTGTTGAGAACATAATCTTGGTAATGGTTATGATATGGTATGCATTATCATTCTCATTATCGCATGTCTTATTTAATGCATTTATGATATATTTCTATTATGATACCTTCTATGTGCTCCATGAAACCTTTGCATGCTTCTACATTTGGAAATTATCATATCGCTAGAATATCCTCAAGTGAGGATTCACTAACCTCTAAATCCCTAGCACTACACAAGAAGAGTGGTTACCATTTTCAAACAAACGTACCAAGCACAACAGCAGCCGCCATCCTCACCGAGGGCCTAGGACTGCATCTTCGATAAGAGACCCCAGAACCCTTTGGTCCCTTAAGAACCACTAGCTCATATGAACAATTGATCATATCTCTATATATTAAGAGCATATCCATCCCCAGAATCATGTTGAAATTGTAAAGATCAATCTCTATAAGGTCTATCGGAAGTTCAACTCCAATAATGACTAAGTTTACATCCCTATATAGCCTAGTACATGGAAGTCTATCCTCATATAGGAGCACAAAAAAGAACTCTATCATATTATAAGGAACCATAGCTACCCTAGATATGAAAGTAGTAGACAAAAAAGAATGTGAAGCAATTGATTCAAACAATATGCATGCCAGAAAGGAAGAAATCATACATATATTTGTAATGACATTTGTCTACCTATCACCCTCCAACTAAGTCATCACATTCAAGCGACTGCCTAGAGGTGGGTCTTCAGCATTGCTTGAACCTTGCCCTAGTTAAAAAGCATGAGGCCTCTAAATTCTCTAATGTGAAGTAGTCCTATTAGCTCCATTATATGTTGGTTGATCTCTTCTAGCTAGAGGTGTATAAGCCACTTCAAACATGCCTACCCTTGTAGGACACTACCCTCAATGAGAGGACACTCGAATCTATGATGCCCCATCTTACCACAACCATGACACTTAAACAATTACCCAGTATAAGTTGTTCCTAGTTGATTCTATCCACACCGTTGACATACAAAGCACCTCCCTATTAGCTAACTCAACTACCCTCCATAGCGAGGTATGAACCTCGACTAGTGACTACCTATAGCCTATAACCACTTCTCTACACCCTAGCATCAACCACTCTCAAACCTCTGCCTAACCCCTAATTGGGCACTATAGGCCTACGCAATCAAAGATGCCTCTGAGGCATAGTCATACATAGCTTGCAAGTCCTGTACATAAGTCTCCAATAACATCTCTTGGAGTTTTAGACTCAACCCTAAATGAAATTGGTAAACATTCAGCCTCTCATCAACATCGACCTTTAGAGAAAAATGGACCAGATTAAGCAAGTGGTTTTAGTACTCCGCCACTGAAGACATACCCTGATACAAAGCCATAAACTCATTGTACTTTTCCATCCTCAAGTGAGTGGGGTAGAAATGACCCCTAAGCATCTCCACGAAAGGCTCCCACTAATTTACAGTGGATCCTCTCAATTATTAACCTCCCCACTATATGTCAGCATGACCTCACAAGTGGAATAATCCAATATCAACTCGCTTATCCTCTGAACAACCATTATCTATAATGATCCTTTCAAATTCCCTCAGCCAAATCTCCAAAATGTTTGGGTCCTCTTGACCCTCAAAGATTGGTGGGTGATGATAATCTACAATGGGAATCCAATCCTCTAGTAATGACGGTAGCGAAGCCTCTTCATGCTAAATATGTCGCTCTATATAATCCCCAACCATCTCCATGAAGCTCTCGAGTCGCCGATTCATGGCCATCGAAACCCTTAAATAATAAACTGTATTAGGAAAGGCCAACAACCAACTACCTAGCTAGCCAATTAGTACACATGGAGGTAGCACATAGCACATAAGGTTGGAATTTAGTTAGACTAAGAAGTTTAAGGACAAATCCCAACCCAAACTAATGCTCAATCATAGACTACACCAATTTCCATAAGCTCGGATAAGGTCGAAGAAATTCCTCTTTGTAAAACAACATCAAGATTTAAAAACATATGCTTTGATACCAACTTATAATACCCCTAAATTTTAAACAGGAAATTTTTGTTTTGAAGATAATGTATAAGAATTTTAAACAAAATTAGGGAGTGTTATTGCCATATCAACTATAGGAGATGTGTGATCATCACCTAGTATATGTTTGATGAGAAGTAATAACAAACCAAAATATGCATGCAATAACAACAAGATGAGAATAATATAGATAAGGATGAGGTTATAAAATCTAAATATAAGGACAAAAGAAAAAGTTTAACTAATCTAAAAGATAAAAAAAAAACATCCCAATACAGTGGCAAAATATATCTAATTCGGTTAGCCTAACTCTTAATTAAATGAAAATATAACTCTCAATCCCCAAGAAATGGCTAAATGCAAGCCCAAGACATCATCATCAACATACTCAAGTTTAAATTCATAAATTCACAAATTGTCATCTGCTTACTAGGATAAAAGTTGGATCATCATAGTCACCTCATTAATGTAGTAATGGTATGGTGAACTACTAATAAAATAAACTATCTAAAATATGATAAGGGCTCATGCTTCACATTGAGGTCACATAATAATATGGAATAACACATACTCAGATAACGTAACTTTCATCTTCATGAATATGATATGATAAAGCATGCTCACACAAGAATAATGGAAGTAATTATATAGGCAATTCATTAAACTCACATAAATTTAAACCATATTATTAATCATCTATTTAGTATCCAAGTACTTTCAAATTATTAAGATATTTTGTTTGACCACACCTATTTTCCCACCATGTTAGTATACACACATAATGGGATGCCACACCCACCACACAAGGTTAGGATAAATTGAAGGGGCTTTTCTTTGGGAATACCACATCTACGCACATTGAAATCACCTAATATGAGGGCTAACAAAAATTAGGATACCACACCCACAACAAGTGGTTATAGTACATCAAGGGGTCTTGTACTGGGTTACCCACCTGCCACATCACGAATGCATTTGTTGTGAGAGCTACACAAAGATAGGATACCACATCTTTCTAAGTAATAGATAATAAAAAGTGTCGAGGGGCTTATACTGGGATACCTCACCCACCCATACTAAACACAGATGTCATGCCAACCTACCAAAATATAATCCTATACCTCAAAGATATGTACATACCCCCTACCGACCGCAACCTGATAGAGAAGGAAATAGGTATTGAGTGTAAAGATAAAAACATAGGGTGACCTATCCAGTAACTCCCCGTTAACTACCTTAAGAGTCAGAAGAAAAAAAAAGGCTAAAAAAATCTTAATTTCCATTATTATTAATTACTAAGTGATATCACAAATCACAAGTAATTATATTCATAACCAATTGGATGTTTCCAAGTGATAACACTAAACACAACACAAGGCATACAAACCACTAATTAGGTGTTTAGAGGTGACACTAAGCTTAACCACACAAGCTATCCAAGGCACATCACATTATTTATCATCTTGATTCCCATTAAAGTCTAGTTAAGGATGGTTAAAATCATAATTAAAATATTATAATTACATGAAAAAATTAAGATATAATTCTCAAGGATATAGCATCAAATAAGATGGCAAAATGTCAAACTCAGATAAACCAATCTGTTGGTCACTAGGAACAGTTAGTTGGTTTGGTCACTCCAGACCTGAGGAAAAAATAACACACGGCAAAAACAATCAACCAGTTGGTCCAAATGATCAACTATTCATATGAACTAGTTAATGGGTTTGGTTAAGCTGGTTGATGTGTCTAAGCAGAGGTTAAACCACTCTAGTTACAAAATAACCAACCTATAGATTTGGAAAAATGATAGAATGCTGATGGAGACCATTCAACTAGTTCATAAAACTAATCAAATGTTCAAAAAACCATTCGATCGTAGCTACCAACCTGTGTGACTATTCACACAAACAGTCGATCAGTTACAGCAAATTAGTCAACTAGTTTGGGCAAAACAACTCCTAGACCCATGAACACACATGATTAAAACCACAAAATTTCTCAATTTACTCTGATGATGCTTCTATGTCATAAAACACATAAAAAGACATACTCCACATACAAACTCACATGGATACATGGTAAAATCAGTACTTAACAAGACCATGCTTATATTTCACCAAACTCATCTATGATATGAAAATACTTAAACATGCTCCAAAATCTCAAATATTAGAACATTATAGCATGATTGAATCCAACACCTCAAAATAACACTTACACGTCATAGAAACATTCCAAGGACTTGAAACAACAATAAACAACACAAGACCTTATCTATATTAGAGATAAGGATACCTTAACTTCAAGTATATCTTATAGCACACAAATAATCCTAACTTGATGGTCTCTGTCAAAATATTGATTTCCTAAGAGAATCAAGAATTAATACCATTAAAACTTATTTTTAAAATTTAGTAAAACAAAATAATAATAAGAAGACATAATACAATCTCTCTCTCAAAATAGATTTTCAAAGAGAAGGAAGTTAATATCTTCAACCTTTTTAATAATCTTAATCCTTCCTTGCTTAAGAGAAATGAGTTAGAACTAAGAAAAGATTAGGAAAATAAATAAGAGATAAGAATAGACCAAGGATGGGAAAGCAGGAGGCAATCTGTAATACCCAAAAAAATTTCTTAACCTAATCCCGTGTCTTTAGCCTTAATTTGACTCTAATCTCAAGAAATCTTATTGTTGGCCTTAACCAAATTCTTAATCCCGAAACTTTAACCAAAACCAAAACCTTGATTCGAATAAACCAAAATTTGTAAAACTGAAACTGAAACCCGCTAAAATTTTCGCTAATCTAAATTATCTGGCTAATCCCAAAACTCCTAATCTAATCCTATTTCCCTAACCTTTCTCCCTTTTCCTTTTCTTCCTCCTTTTCTTTTCTTCTTTTTTCTTTTCTTTTCCTTTCCATTATTCTCCTACACCTTTTTCCTTATGGCGTGAAGGAGTTGTCTCCTCTGCACATGCACCATACACTTACCTCCCACATTCTCCTCTCACCATCACCCTGCCATCCCTCGTGCCACTCTTCCTCTCCTTCTTATCCTTCTTCTTCTCCTCTCCCTGCTACTGCTCTATTTTCACAACCCTGCCAGCCTTCCACCTTCTTCTCTCTACCTTCTCCTCTCATACACGTTTTCTTCTTCTTCTTCATCTCCCCCGTGCCTTCACCTGACTCCTATCCCTCTCAACCATCACCATCCCCCTTAATCTTTTCTTTCTTCTTTCTTCTTCTTCTCGGAAAAACCATCATCGTCATCATTGTCACCTTGTCATTTTTCTCCTCCAAGGCCCGCCACCTTACTAGTATAAATACCCCTCCAACCCTCCATTTTATTATCATCCATCAACTCCCAACCTTCTTCTCTTCTTCCTTATCCTTTCTCCTTCTTCTTCCTCCTTCCCTGTTTTGGTGTTCGAAACACCTAATCCACCATCGAGCACCACCCAAGCCACCACTAGTGTCTTTTGGCCGGTGGACTGACCACCAAGGTTGCTCTAACCTTCCCCCTCACTGTCGCCAACTGCCGCCTCTTTTTCCTTCTCCTTACCCTCAGTTATTGTAGAGTTTCAGAGTGTACGGCCTGTGCACGGCCTGCTACATGGCTGTGCAACGCTCAAATATCCTGTTGCACAGCCGTGCAACTCTTGTACTATCTGGCCATGTGTTTTATTTCCTCTCGACCCAGTGCTGTACAGCCATGCAATTCCTGCACCCCCTGGCCATGCGTCTTTTCTTCCTTCAACCTATTGTACACTATTACTACATGGTTGTGCAACTCTTGCACTGTCTAGTCGTGTAACTTTTTATTTTAGCGGTGCAACCCTATTTTCACCCCAAATCTTATCCAAACACCACCAAAATTTAACCATAGCTTCACCATGTATTCTTCTACACTTCCATACAATTCAAGTTTTCATGTGACTCCGGTGATTTTTCGGTGATCTCGGAGGAATTATAAGATCGATGTGCATAGAACTTGGTGTCCTTGTTGGTAAGAATACATGTTGTAGCTAGGGATTTATATGATACTTGTATCTTTTTATATGTTTTTTTGTTGAGTATGTTATATTGAATAATTTAATTATAAAAATGCTATGGAATGATAATCTTGAGAATAATGTAATTATGTAAGTACATGTTTGGGTATAATATTGGTTAGAAGATACTGATGGGAAACTAAGGATATGCACTTCAGATAATGATTGGAAATGTATATGTTTTGGGTTTTATAAAGGATTTGGGAGAATACAATTGTCTTGATTTCCCTGAGAGTATTATGGTCATTTGAGGATAATTACGTGGTCATACTTATGTGTTTAATTGTATATCTTGAGTTTGGCATGATAATATACAATCAAATCTAAATAAGATATTAATCATGTAAAGTAAAAGATCACTTAGGTCAGGCCGAGGTGTATATATGGCTTCATTCTGCTAGATAATACTAGTGGATCGGGTGTGTTATCCCCGAGAGGTACTCTAGTCCATTCCACTAGATTAAGAATAGTGGAGCCCTATACTCAATGTGAATGAAAATACAATTAAGAGTTACAGTATAAATGAAAATATGCTAATCATTTAAAGTGAAAGACTACGTGAGTCAGGACCTAGGTGTTGAGTCCGTTCCACCGGATAATAATAGTGGCTCGGGTGTGTTATCCCCGAGAGGTGTTTCAGACCATTCCATCGGTTAAATAAATAGAGGTTATTTAGAGTATTTTACTCTAAGAGGTGTTAGCTCCGTTCCACCGGATAATAATAATAATGGCCCAGATGTGTTATCCCCAAAAGGTGTTTTAGACTGTTCCACCTATTTAAGAATAGTGGGGTCCCTGAACTCAACTTAAATAAAAGATTGGAATATGGTATATCTAATGAAAGACTTAGAATCGGTAGTTATCTAGCTTTCTTCTATTTGCACATGTATGAATTTCTTATAGGAATTCTTTTGTTATGTATAACATGCTTGAGTGTACCATTACCTTACTCAGTACGTAGCATACTAACTATCCATTTCATGGGTGCTTCTCAATCCAATGAGTAGACCCTCTTTGTTTTGTAGGTGATTGATGGTTATTAGCTTGATGTGCTTACCTTGGGTGAGCGCTAAATGAACTGGTAAAGGGTATTGTTATTCTGGATATCTCTATTTCTTTGGACTCTTAGTCCTCTGTTTTCACTATTTATTTCCTTCCCTCTATTTTATATCCTATATCATGATGGAATCAAGTGCTTCCCACACCTAATTTCTTGGTATGAGGTTACTTTTTCTTTGCACCCGACATAGACTGGGCATAGGGAGTGCATCTTTTATGTTGGATGCAGCATGACACCCCTACATTTTATGTTTTATCTTCCACTGTTAACTCTTTAAAATGAAATTTTTAAGTTCCGAAATTTGAGGGTGTTACACAACCTCTCTTTTCTTATAGATAAGAAAAGGGAGAAAAGTGAATAATGCCCAATATTTAGGAATTTTCACAAAGGAAAAGGAGAGAATGAGAAGGTGCAGAAGGTAAAAAGTGAAAATGAATCAATAATAGAGTGTAAAGAGGAGTTTGTCAACATCCTCAAGGGGAAGGAGAAAAAGGATGACTTGGTTGAGTGTGGGCAACCAAGTCTATAAGAATGATGAGGTAAGGGACGTAGAATGTAGTCAAGGGGAAACATGGTATAGGGTTGGTAGGTTAGGGAAAAGGATGTAAGAAGTCAAACATGTATACATGGCTATTAAAAGAGAGAAGAAAGTGAGGGAGAGTGAGAGAATGTGAGAAATACATCAAAGTACTTTTAAGGAAATTTTAACTAAATAAAGATCATAAAATGATGTAAATAATGTAAAAATAATCCCAAAGCACCAAAACATACTTATTAGCATAACGAGATTCTAATTAGAAATTTTTATAATCATTGAAAAGAGAATCAAAGCCAAAATAGAAAATGATCTAAAATCATAGGATAACCAGTCAACGGGTTTGGGCGAACCAGTCGAATGATTTATTGGGGATCAAAAATGGTTGTTCCTAAGCATACCAGTTGATTTGTTAGGGCAACCAATCGACTGGTACGCCTGAAATTCATATTTTTACAAAAATCTCAAGCCCTTTTCAAAATCAAAATTAATTTATTTTATATCAATATAATTATAAATACATTTTGAAAGATTTTAGGAAGGGGTATTACATTTGTTGTAAAGGGTTTTGGGTTCAAGGTTTAGGGTTTAGGGTGTATTTTTTTAAGGTTTAAGGATTAAGGGTTTGGGGTTTGGGGTTTGAGGTTTGGGGTTTAGGCTTTACGCTTTAGGATTTAGGGTTTGTGGTGAATGGTTTAGGGTTTACCGAGTTTAGGGTTAAGTGTCTATAGGATTTAGATGGGTTGTTCACCCGTTGAGGTGATGGGGTAAGCGATGATCTACATGTAAGAATGTGTGTGTGTGTGTGTGTGTGTGTGTGTGTGTGTGAATTTGATTGAAATCATGACTGTGGCCTTAAATGGATGAATTTTGTTGAATTGGGGAGAGAGGGAAGAGAGAGGGTTTAGAGGTAGAGGTGGAAAATGAAAATGGTAAATTTGGAAAGGGTGGAAATTTTTTGAGGTATAAGGGTGTGAGTTTAGAAATTAGAGTATAAGGAGATAAGAGGTATAAATAAATTCTCTTTAACTAGATTTTTTTTTCTTTTCTTTTCCTAAGGCCCACACACATATATGGTTGACCCTAATTGGGTATTTTAGGCTAATTGCACCATAATCATTGCCTTTATTAATTTACATATCTTATGTTTAGCACATAAATTATTATTTATCAAATAAGGATTACATAATAGGTTCTCCCTTTCCTATCTCCTTTCCTTGCACACATCTAATCTCCTATTCATTCTATATTTATTTTTTTATCCTTCTTCCTTTTATCTAGAAGATGAAGGACACATGAATCAAACAAGACACAAAATCATTGCTGAGTTGGGTTTCTAGTTTTATTTCATGAGGAAATGATTCATTTTCACATTTATTTCCTTCTCACAACAATAGTGGTATGCTTTTCTTTGATGCCTAGTTGGCTGCTACAGCTTAAATGGGATTAGGCTTTTTGATCTTAGTATTCTTTCTCAATCTTCTTCTTCCACTCTAATCTAAAGCTTTAAAGAAGATACAAAAGAGGCCAGGAGAATCGAGTGACAAGTACACTTTTGTTTCTCTTTTGTTTCTTTTAAGTGGTAATCCAAATTTGAAACTCCAAGGATATAGTGAGATGATTTGGGTTTATAGAGCAATTTTGAGGGCAAGCATTTAAGCAATGAAGAAGAGGAGCGACATTAGGTAGATTAAATAATGTCTAAATATTTTTGTAACGCCCCAAATTGAGTGGAGTGTTATAAGGATTGATTTGGCTACTTATATTAACATGGTATACCATCCTTTTAGTGATTCCATCCTAAGAACTACACAGTTAAGCGTGCTAGCCATGGAGCAATTTTTAAGATGGGTGACCCTCCTGGGAAGTTTCGGAAATTTTCTCGGGAAGTGCGTGAATGAGGACAAAGCGTGCTGAAAAGACTCGTGTTGATCTGTGGGGCCAGCCGATCAATCCGAAAGCACTCTAAGGTAACCCCTGTATGTTCGTGTCGACTCGAGGTGTTACAACTTTTGCTTAACAATCCAAATTATGAGCAATTATTGAAATGTAGTTGTTTAAGCCTGAATATGTCAAGTTGTATATGGCTTTTCAACTACTATTGTTAACGGCACAACCATTAACATTGGATTTATTGCTTTTATTTGAGTTGGCTATCATGGATTAGTTATGGATTTCAGAGAAGCATCGTTCATTGAAACTAGGTTAACATCAGAAACAATGAAAGTGATATAAGAGACCATAGACACAAAAATTAGAAAAGGGTATAATGGGGATCTTAGAGTTAAATTTTATTCTGTACATAAAGTTCATTGTTGGGTTTATAACTCTATCTGAATATGTGACATATTTTATGTTACTGCATCATTTTTTAATTTAAATAATAATAAAACTTCTCCAATAATCAGCTACTTAAGTTTATATCATAGTTTTTTATTTACATTTTCAAACTAAAAAAATTCTCCTAATACTATCTCCCTAAAATTTCTTGTACTTTCATTTTACTCCCCACTACACTATAACCAAGTTTGCTTCCCACTAAACTATAACCATGTTCCATCTCTCTCCTCTTAATCCCATTATTATTCTCTACAAGTTAATAATTCTCTACAAATTTAGTATGTTATTAACTTGATTGACATCTCCTCTATGGAGTCCACATATCCAATAATGTAAATGATCATGTTAGAAGATAAACTTAACTTGACTTAATTAATTGGTTGAAAAAATAAATAAAAACATCATAAATTTTAGGGTGTATAAGATGCAATGATAATATATTTCTCAAAAGTATTTTTTTCTTCTAGAAAAATATGAAATATTTGAGGAGAATAACCTTAGCCCTCACAAAAAACTTAAGAAATTATAATAGGTTTTTATCAAGAAAATAAATTGTAGGCATTAGATTGAAAATATATTTGTAATAGCTAAATAAGTATCATATTATAAATAGGATGAGTGTCATTGTTTGTATGTATACCTACATGTCACAAGCAAATTTCATACTCTTATCATCAATCTCCACCTTTATGAACTCTACATAAGACTAACTATAATTATTCAAATATTCCAATTATTTTTATACTAAATTAAATATTTATCACATGAAACCTAGAACTGCTTACCAAAAGGCAAAAGCTAGTTCGACATTCCAGTCCCAAACCACCTAAAATAGAATATAATAAAATAAAAACCAACATTAGTACCCCAAAATGTCCAAAAACAAAATAAAATAACCTAAGTAAATGCCAACTTAGACCCACTCCAATCTGAATAATTTAAACCAAATAAACTTAGACCCAGACCAAGGGTTTAAAGTTCAAATGGTACTTGTAGAAGGAACACAAGTGAATGGTTCATAAAATTATAGCCACTATAGCCTACCATCTCTGTAAAAATATAGGAAATTTTAATAAGCATTTCAAAATTGACACAACATAGTGGAGTTCATTTTGATTAAATTGCTGTAACTAAAATTTTCTATATAACAGTTGCTCTACAACACTGATAAAAAATTGAGCTCAATAGAATTAACAACAGAGAGTACATAAAATTATCAAATATTCTCAAAATCAAATTGCTATACAGAAAATCACTCTCATAAGCCCCATTTAACTCTCACGTGCACCATTCCGTGCAGAAGAAATCCAAGATGGGTTAACCACTCCAACAACGCTTACGCCAAGTAACGGAACAAGTTCGGATTCTCTCTGTCTCTCTCAATATAATCCCTGCTGATTAAATCTTCAATTCTCTTCTTAATTGCCTTAAAATCGGGCTGAACACCATAAAATAAGTCGTTAAAAAAGAGTCCAAAGACAATAATTTATTTTCATGCATCCCACAATTTGTAATAAAAAAGATAGCAAATTATACATTGAGACATTTCAAAACATGCAAAATTGCTTGCCAGGCATAATGATAGTAATTAAATGTTCAATATATGCTCACTTTGAACATCCGGCTCAATTGCTCAACGCATTCTGTGATTAATTGCTGGTACCCTAAGACTTTCCGGCTTTTCATTATACGCACAATAGAGGCGTCAATTGCATACCGTCTGTCCTTGTCTACATCCTCAACGACCTTTTTCCTTTCATCCATTGGGGGCAAAGGAATCTGTACAGTGCAAAATATTGTGATAAATCATTTTCATTCATTGCAGGGAAAGTTGATTAAAAAATCCAAAATAAATGCATACCCGAATTCTTCTCATCCTATCAGTGAAGTTAGCATTAAAGCTGAAGTGATCGGTAGGAGAGACAATTCTACTATTCGGCTCCTTAATAAGAATTTTGTACTTAGCACACGAGAGAGACTGAAGCACTCTAATCAAATCTTCATCGGCCAAATTTAGTTGAGTCAATATCTCCGAATAGCTGAGCCTATCTGATGTGTTGAATAACATCAAAGCTGCAGCCTGAAAAGCAACATCAATGAAATGTTATTGTAGTCCTTTATTAGAAACATGGAAGAAAAAACAATGCCATAAAGGCTAACCTGATAAGTTCCCACAACCAACTCAATTGTTTTTTGATCGAACTTGCCATTAACATTGCAACTACCAAGCGAGTAAACCCATGTAAGCTTTCGGTGTTTCGTTTTTGTCTGATAGAACTCTTTGAAAACTTCAACACATCTAACCTGGAGGAAGGGGGATTTGGGGGAAGGATTGAGTTGTTCATGCCTAATCACATCATGTAATATAAACGCATGCAATAACCAAACATAAAGCATCATAACAAATAATTAAGGCAATTACCATCTCGGAAGGAAGATTGAGATCAGAAGATTTGTAGCTGGGCCAAAATCCGGTAGTAAGAACGGTCACGGTCAAGTCAAGCCCAGGCGCCACATTTGGATTATTTGCAAGATATTCTTCAAAGTGACTTTGATTCTCCCTTGCCAATGTCAAATCTGTGACCTGAAAAGCACATTTACAAGATTATATTTCTTGATCCCATACAACAATATGAAATTTAAGATACCCCAAAAAACCTACCATTCCCTCCATCTTGGATGTAAACTGTCCACCACATTGCTGCTTTAATTTTGTAAGAATACTTCTTTCATGGTCGTCATTTGCACTCTTATCGAAAAGTAATCGACGGGAAAGCTTCTTCCTGAATAAATTAATCACAAGCATTTGAAGAAGTGCCTATTGAGAGAGACATCAAAAACCCAAAATTTTGATGAAAGGAAAATAACTAAAACTGAAGACGTCGCAAGGTAGCACTTTTCATATGCATATTTTTGCTTTAAATGTTGCAATGTAGAATTTTATTTCTCAATATTTTTTATTACAGATTGTGGGATGCATGAAAAGAAAAGTTCTCGGCTTTGGACTATTTTCTATGATTCTTTGTTGTATGTGTTCAGCCTCGTTTTAAGCATTTGTCACATAGCTACAGGAAACATGCATATTTTGTTTAAAAGTAGCATATTTCACATATATATGTAATAACATTTGATAGCATTTAATAAAGTGCAACATTCCATAAGATATGACAGCACTGACCTATAGAACTCAGCAAATAGATCTTTGTCACTCACATAGGCAAGCAGTTTCACAACCTGTCAAATTACAAAGCCGTTTAGTGGCTAGCATTTATCTAGAGAAAGTTAGGAACAAACGACAAAACAAATGAAAGAAAACCGCCCACAGCCTACCTTTTCCAACAAGTCCTCAATGGCTTCATCACTCAATTTTTCACTGCCACCCTTTTTAAGAATATTATCACAAAATGTGGCCAGGAGTTCTGCACTTGAACTGCCAGCCACACCCTTGTTAAGGAAGATCTCAAATGCTTCTTTGAGGGACTATATTAAGACAGCAACAGACGGAAGTTATACCATGAGGAAAAATAAGCGTATAAGAAACAGAGAAAAAATAAAGAGAGAGAGACAACTAATGGGGCCAAATATACTAAATATCAAACCTTGTGAAAGATGGTATGGTTTGCGAAGCAATCATTTACATATGCCATAAACTTGTCATGAAGCTCTATTACTTTCTTGACAAAGACCTGAAGTGAAGTAATATTAGTTTAATTTCTCAAGAAACAATGATATTTGGACCAAGCATAAAAGTACAGGTTCAAAAATTGACCTGTTCGTGGGAGCCACCAGCATGCTCAGCCTGCAGAAAGACCATTAGTAAGACCTAGTGGCATATTAAACAGTTTTCTTTCATAATTTCACTGATTTCATTGATTCATGAAAAAAAAGGACATAAATACAGGCTATAAGCTGGAAAAGAGGAAGAATACAGATGCACATTGGGTTCCTCTCATCCTGAGAGGTATAGGCTTTTCTGCAAATGGAAGTAACATAAAGCAAGTCCCACGCACATCAAATGAACAATTAAATCAGAAGCATTGTCACATCTAATAAATACAAACAGATTTAACTTTACCACAGCATAAATGAAGAAGTAACCCCGATTTACTAAGACATCAACCCAGTAACATGCACAAGACTATATCTTGGGAGTAACTACTTGATAGGCCTATAACTAAGTATATTTATGTGAGGAGGGTAACAATAAATCAGATGGGCTGGGTTGAGGGACAAAATTTTGTATGAGGGTGGTTAAATTCTATTATACTGTTTTACTGAGTTAGTTATCCAATCTGGTCCTAGGGGAGTGAGAAGTTTGTTAGAAGTCTGGTATCGGGGGGCAAGGAATATATAGAGAGGTAGTAGCAGGGAGATGGCCATTGAGGAGTTTTGGAGAGAATATCTGTATAGTTGCTAGACGCTCAAAGTCTGGAAATTATTGTATTCTCTACTCATCAATACAGAACCATATTTTCTGAGTTCTAATCTCGATTCCCTTATTCGACCTTAACAATTTGGTATCAAAGCGATCTACAGTTCTGGGTGAATGGCTCAAAAGAAAGTGGATCAGTTAGAAGATAAGGTGTGGTCGATGCAAGAGGATTGGAAGAAGGAAAGTATCGATGTGAAGGAATGGAGAGGATCAGTGGACAAGTGGATGGGAGAAATCTCTAGGATGCTGGGAAAATTGCTCAAACTAAGGGAAGGTGAGACATATGATCTCGACACCAGCAAAAAGTTAAAGGCAGGCGATAAAGGCTACCTGAACATGCCCATTTCAGAGAGAGGTGACAGTGGCAATCTAACAACCGTGGATGGGAGCCACAGTCCCTTTAAGCCCACTCAACAACTAGAGTTTCCAATTTTTGGAGGGACAGATCCCGATGGGTGGCTTTTCAAGGGCGAACGATATTTCAATCTCAATAAGCTGAGTGAGAAAGAGAAGCCAAAGGCGGCAGCCATGGCTATAGAGGGTCAGGTGTTGGCCTAGTTCCAATATGCTAAAGAGAACCACCGATTTCATTCCTGGTTCAGTTTTAAGGAGGCTTTACTTTCCAATTTCGTTCTAAGCACACTGGCAGTTTGTGCGAGAAATTTCTGGTTGTGGCAAAGAACACAATGGAAGAGTACATTGAAGAGTTCAAAACTCTAGCATCACCACTACAAGGACACTTACCAACAGAGGTTGTGAAGAGTAAGTTCCAGGATGGGCTGCAACCTAGCATCCGAGCTGAAGCTAAATGATGACTCATAGGTTGGATGAGCTGATGGAGGTGGCCCAAATGGTGGAGGACAAGCAACGAGTCTTAATAGAGGATCAGGCTGGGCTTGGGCTTGGGCTTGGGCGAACTGGACATAGGATGGGGCGTGAATCAGGGAGCAAGCAATAAAATCGTGGTCACAATCGCGATTGCGGCTTCGGTCACAATGTCGCGGTATTGAAGTGTCACAAATGATATTTTATATGTCGCGGTTCTCGCGGCATCATTTGTTTTGTTTTTTTCACAACAAATATTAGTAAATATTGATAAATATTGACATATATAGGTAGAATATTGTCCGATAACAGATATATCGCCAATAAATACGTGAAATTCTAAAACCATCATGTATTGGTTGACCCAAAATTCGATAAATATCAAGACTGATATTTAATTGCATATCAGGGAGTTATACATGGTCCAAAACAGCTCCTTACTCTTCGACTCAGCCAATCCCAGCTTCGAGCGCAACATTGAAGACACCAAACTCAAATCATGCCCTGATTCAACCGCTACCGATATGGAGCGAAGGAGAAAAAGCCAACCAGGCCCCTACATCTACTTGATAACTCTGACATCGAGATTAAACACTAGGGTTTATGCTTCAAATGTGGAGATAAGTTTGGGATGGTACATAGTTGCAAATATCAAGCTCTACAAGTGTGGCTAGTTGAAGCCCTTGAGACTGAGTTGGTCGAGTTCGAATCTAAGAGGGCCAATCAGTTGGCAAGCGGTGATGTGGAGGTACTAGACCAGCACCGGCAAGGAGACTCCATGGAAGGTAGAAGGCACAGTAGAATTGTCCTTAAACTCGGAGGTTGGTTTCAGCAACCCACACAGCATGAAAATTTGGGGCAAGGTATAAGGTAAGTCGGTTGTGGTAGTAGTTATCGACTGTGGAGCGACACATAATTTTATCGCAGTTCAGCTAGTTAAGCAACTAGACCTTCTAGTTAACACCACGGGGTAATACATAATATTTTTGGGTACAGGAAAATCAATATCTGTTCGGGGGATATGTCAGGGTTATGCTGACCTTGCAAGAAGAGGAGAGCATAGAGCACTTACTACCACTAGAGTTGGGTATGCAGTGGTTGGAGAATTTGAGTATAATGTAAGTAAATTAGACGAATTTAGTAATGAAGTTTGTGTTAGGTATGACCGCATTGACACTAAGAGGGAGCTGAACCTATGTTGCACTCAAATTTCCTTGAAGAGTATGATGCGAAAGTTAAACAAAAAGGGTGAAGGAATTTTATTAGAGTTGATTACATTGGACGAAACAACAAAGAGTTGCCAGGATAGAGTAGACCCACTAGAACTAGTGGCGATAATGGTACGTGAATTTGCTGAATTGGTGTCCAATCCTATGGGGCTTCCTCTAATTCGTGAGTTAGATCATAGGATTGAGTAGAAGCAGAGAACATCCCTAGTGAGTGTCCATCCTTACAAATACCCTCATATACAAAAGGATGAAATTGAAAGAATGGTGGACGAAATGTTAGCAGCAGGCATGATTCGCCCTAGCCATAGCCGCTTCTCTAGTCCGGTATTGTTGGTTAGGAAGAAGAGCAAAGAGTAGCGCTTCTTTGTTGATTTTAGAGCATTAAACTGTGAAACAATCCTGGAGAAATTTCTAATACCAGTAATTGATGTATTGCTTGATAAATACATGGAGCAGCCATTTTTTCCAAGATGGATTTGCAATCCGGTACCATAAAATCCAAATGAACCTAACAGATATCCCTAAGACAACATTTAGGATGCACGAGGGTCATTATCAGTATCTGGTCATGCCCTTCATCAAGTTCATCTTGGTATTTTTTTATAATATATTGGTCCATAGTTCATCAATGACAGATCACATGGAGCATCTAAGGGAGATGATGGAGATCTTAAGGAGACATTCATAAATGAAAAAAAAAATCTTCGAGCAGGCAAAATTGGAGTAATTAGGCCATGTAATATAAGCTAAGGGAGTGATTTTAGGGAGAACTAGGTACTACCCCGAGTTCGAACATGGGTATGGCCACATTGCTACCCCGTTGACAAATCAACTCAAGAAATACTAATTTGGATGGACCCCGAAAGCCCAACAAGCATTTAGTGTATTGTATGACCACGATTCCTGGATTAGCTCTATTGGATTTTTCTAAGGTTTTCGTGGTGGAGGCAAATGCATCTAGAGTGGGTTCAAAAGTCGTCCTAATGTATGAAAAACGCCCAACTATGTATTACAACCAAGTCTAGGGGGAGAGAGCAAGGCTGATATCAATTTATGAGAAGGAACTAGTGACCATCATACTAGCAATGCAAAAATGGCTTCATTATTTGTTGGGGCACCAGTTCATCGTGTTCACTGACCAGTGGAGCTCGGTAAAGCGAATGGAGCGACAGATGCCCTATCAGACAGAGGCTAGTAGTCTTTTTTTTCTCCATTGTTGTCAATGACACAGGTAATCTACAACACTTACCTTTGAAGATTCTCGCAGAACCAAAGTTTGGGCAGATCACGAGGGAGTTACAAAGCTCAGCTACATCAAACAAGGGGTTTTTAGCTTAAATTAGGGACACCTATTATACAAGGGACGATTGGTGCTTCCTTCAAACTCTTCATACATTCCGCTCATTATGGCAGAACTCCACAAAGGAGAGGTGGGAGGTCATTCAAGAGTGCTAAAGACTTACCAACACATTGCCAAATAGGTGTTCTGGCCGGGGTCAAAGAATCAGGTGTAGCAATGTGTGGCCCAATGTTAGAATAAGTGTCTAATTTGTCTACGGCAAGTTTACTGCAATCGTTACCCATTCCAGATCAAGTATGGGAGGACATCTCAATGGACTTCATAGAGGGTTTGCCAAGTTTGGAGGGGTTTAGCTGGTTACTCGTAGCAGTGGATCGCCTGAACAAGTATGCACACTTTATCCCGGTTAAGCATCCTCTTACTGCCCCATATATTGCTGTAGAGTTTGTCAAGGAAGTGGTGAGGTTACATGGGGTTCCCCGCTCCATTGTATCCAACCGAAATAACGTCCTTTCCGGCCAATTTTGGAAAGAGTTATTTAAACTACAAGAAACCAATTTTAAAGTATAGTTCAGCTAGACCGACGGTCAAATGGAAGTAGTGAATGAGACCATTGAGACATACTTGTGGTGTTTTACTTGAGATAAGCCGAAAAATTGGATTAGGTTGGTTCCATGGACAAAATTATGGTACAATACAACCTATCATGTGGCCGCACATATAACCCCCATTACAGCTGTTGTAAATAGGGCACCTCCTCCCTTGATCGGATATGAGTGGGGTGCTACAACTTTTGTTGTAGTGGATGAAGAACTACAGTGTAGGGAGTAGGGACCTAGTGTTGGAAGAGTTGAAGCACTACCTAGAGCGCTCACAGAAAATGATGAAAACGCTGATAAAGAATCAAAAGGAACTTTATTTTCATGAGTGTGACTAGGTTTATATGAAGCTTCGGCCATACCAGCAACAATCACTAGGCAAGAGGATGAATGATAAGCTAGCCCCAAGGTTTTTCAGGCTATACACGATGATTCAAAGAAT
Source organism: Tamarix austromongolica (assembly GCA_039764185.1). NCBI lineage: Eukaryota > Viridiplantae > Streptophyta > Magnoliopsida > Caryophyllales > Tamaricaceae > Tamarix > Tamarix austromongolica. The sequence continues at coordinate 18,646,387 of CM077813.1, read as the reverse complement.
TGGAAAGGTGGCATACATCTAGCAATTACCTGATGTCATCCCCATCCACCCAATTTTCCACATTTCCATGCTAAAACAAGCTATGAGGAAGGGTCAGCAACCCCAACCATTTTTCGCAGCTCTCTCAGTGGACTTAGAATGGCAAGGGAAACCAGAGGGAATCAAGGGCCTACGCTACAATAGTAAAGGGTAACTAGAAGTCTTGGTGAAGTGGCTAGGTTTGCCGGAGTTTGAAGCTTCTTGGGAAGTAATCAATGAGCAGTTCCCGACCTTCCACCTTGAGGACAAGGTGAAACTTTGGGAGGGGAGTATTGATAGGCCTATAACTAAGTATACTTATGTGAGGAGGGGTAAGTTACTTCATGATGGCTCTTCATACTTATGTGAGGTAGTGGCAGGGAGAAGGCCATCAAGAAGTTTTGGAGAGAATATTTGTGGAGGTGCCAGATCCTTGAAATTTGGAAGCTATTGTATTCTCTGCTCATCACTACAAAACCATATTTTCTGAGTTCTAATCTTGATTCCCTTATTTAACCTTGACACTACTCTAGCATGACAAGAAATTACTCTATTATGACAAGAAATATCATAGAAAAGAGATTTGGGAGCCCCATAGAAAGACACCAAAAACCATTTTGGGGAGTTATAACTTATAGGCCCCTCGAATAATATCCACATAAAACTATGCCATCAATCATAAAAACTTATAAAAAGAAGAGAAACAAAGAAGCACCACCATACATCACTTTAGCTTGCAAGTACAACTCCCCCATTCTTCTACATAATACTAGAAATAAGTTAAGGAGACTTCTAAATATGAGAACATCATAGCTATGTGAATCGGCTGGCTAACATAATAGCTCTAAGAGCCCATAAAACAACAATATTAAAATCGAATACAGACATCATGCAGCTTAGGGCCATGTCAATATTAATAATAATCTTAAAACATTTTATTTATTTATTTATTATATCCCAAAAATCAGATGAAGACTTGGACCCTTAATCTCTTAAATCACATAATATATTTGTGAGATTTAGCTTCAACACTAATGTGAGTTTCTCGATGGCCTGTATTTACTTCCATGAAGGTTCAAATATTTACGAGTAAACATGAGTAAAGCATGTCAGCAGAGCTAACTACCTAGGAAATAATAAGGTCAAATTAAAATTGGCTCAGGTGCAGCCTACCAATTCCACTTCATGATTAAGCATAGGCATGCGATGAAATAGTGACGCTCATGTTCCTGATGTGGTGGTATCAGCATTGTGGATGATAATATAAAGGTTGCAACTATTGCTTTGTCATTTCTTCTATGGTTACTACAAGACTTTTTATGCTATTATTTTCTAGAGCGATGGGTTTTGCTTGGGGAATAAGCCATTAAGCTAGAGATAATGAAATGAAATGGAATCATATAAATTGACATTTTTGGATGTGTTTTAATGTTTTTATCTATATTGAAAATTTTAATAAACAGTAAGCATAGTGTTGAAATTTAACGGAATGAAGAAATAATCTATAATAATATGGTTACCATATGGAGCCTAAATAACTTACCTACAAGTGAAGTTTAAACAAATACTTGAAAATTAAACATAGGATGAGCTTAGGGCCTAACAATCACTATATTTTGTTGGTTGATATAGTCTTCATACCAACATGCACCTATAAATAAATAAGTTAGCCATCATGAACAACACGTATGAGATTATTATTCACAATCATTCGTCACTTAAATATAATATCAACAAGCTCAATATTTAATACATATGGAACAATATTTTATTCCATTGGTATAGTGATGTGATCTACGCTCGAATACTCCACCACATTGCCAAGCATAGCTTGAACCCATTAGCTTATGGGAAAAGCCCACATACCTATGGATGTACCTCTTTTCATAAGTCTCATAAGTCTAAAAGTGTTATTTACTAATTAGACATTAGTTATCATTATTAATTGTTATCTTTTTAGTGCTAGTTAAGTATTTAGTAATTGTTATCTTTTACTATTTACCAAAGTTTATATTGTGGAATGAGATTTTATTATTTTGGAGTTGATTAATAAATGTGTGGTTTGAGAGAGATTGAAGACTGTAACCTTGCATCAATTGCTATCAAAGACCAAACTATATCCGTCAATTTTGACATTTTAAATTACTGCTCAACTCCAAAAAATCCAAAACCCTAAAACCCTGATTCAGCCAATTAGACCCTAACCCTTGCCAACAGACATGAGCTGCCACCACCATTATCAAACTGATGACATCACCAACAATGCCTTCACTTGTGACTCCAGCCACGCTCATTGCCTCCACTGGCATTCTCCACCAAGAATGCCATCAACGATGTCGCCGAACACTAGCAACCATTCGGGCTCCCTATGTCACCATTCAATCATTTTGTGCAGGCCATCAGCTTTATTTTTGTTGTTCCTTTTTCTTACCTTATTTAGGTTTGTTTAAAAGAAAGGGAAGAGAGAGAGAGAGAGAGAGAGAGAGAGAGAGAGAGAAACCTCTTTGAGAGAGTGAGACCAAATCTAAAAGGGGGGAAGTTAGTGTTTTTCTTTTCTTTCTTTTTTTTCCCTAATATTTTTCTGTTGGATAAGAAAGATGATTTTTCAAGCTCTTTAACCAAAGTTGGATAATTATATAGGCTCACTTTCAAGAGATGGATAACCTAAAAAGGGCAATTAAGTTGCTTACCACCATTGTTAACAATCTTGCTAAGCAAAAAGGTACTGAGGATATTGGGCCACTCGCTCCTTTCGATTCTACCCAGCCAACGCAAATCAAATTCACAATGCTCCAACTTCAATTCCAACTGCCCCTATTTATTCGAAGCAATTTTCTCCTTATTATGGTGTGAAGATTGTTCTTCCTAATTTTGATAGATAGGAAGAGTCAGACAAGCTTTTTGAATGGTTCAAAATGGTCCAAAATATCTTTACATACAAAAAATTTTGGGATGAAGGAAAGGTTTAAATGGTTTCCACTTGTTTCCCTAGATATGCTAGTATGTGGTGGAGTGGTACAAACTTGATTAGTTGATCCACTTGTTGATTGGAGTCTTAGAGTTGACTATGACAACTCATGGTTGATAAATGTACTCCCATCAATTACGAGCAAGAATTGAACTCTAGGTTTTGTAAGTTGTCTATGGAGAGTTTGGATGTTGAGACATATATTAGGGAGTTTCATAAACTTATTGCAAGATGTGCTTTTGAAGAAATTTCATCGTAGCTAGATAGCAAAAACATATGAGGTCGTCATGAGGATATTCACTTCGAGATGAAAGGTAAAAGCTTCCACTCAATTGACCGTGATGCTTCATTTGCCCTGGGTGCAGATAAGAAAGCTAAATATTGGCAACAACACTATAGAAAGTCATGTGGTTGGCCTTCTAGTACTGTTTGAAAAGGCACACCTAAGCTGCAAGGGTTTGAGGCTTTTTTCATCTTAAGCAGGGCAACATTAACAAAGTGCATCTAAGGCACTCAAGGCTCTAAGGTGTGTGCCTTATTAAAAATTAACCACTTTTAGGTTTTAATTTCATTCAAAAAAAATTTCAATCAATTGGAAACGAAAGGGATGAGGGAAATAAGGTCATAGGAAAACCAAAAGACGTACTTTTGAATGAGAAAGGAAAGAAATACATTTAGTGTAGAGAAAAAAAACTCCGATTAGCAATTTTTGCAGCTTTATTTTCATAAATACAATAATTAAATCTCATGTTGAAATGGAAAGGGAGAGGAAAAAGGGACATGGGAAGATTTTGTAGAGAAAAGATTATATATTCTGGAGGGAAGATCAAAAGCAATATTAGGCTAGTAATATTAACGCCTTACTTTACCCAATTGCGCGCCTTGCGCCTAGCGCCTATGTTCTAGGACCCCTATTGCCTAGGTGTGCCTTAGGCCTTTTCAAACACTGTTCGCTAGTTCGCCTAAGTCCTCCCCCAAACCCAATGGTTCCAAGTCCATGATCTATAACGAGCTTGGTTCTACGCATTAATATTGTAATGCCTGACAAGAAGTTGCTAATAAGATTAGATGGTTTGATTTGGGTCCCCCAAGCATCACAAGCAAATAATGATTAAAAAATTGAGGATTGTTGTGGATTCATGTAAGTATTCTTGTGGTAATGATGAAACCACTATGGATCATTGTTGCACTCTCTTCCTTCGAAGTTTGAGGTTGAACTTTTGTCGAGTGAGGGAGAATGATGCAATCTATACTCCACCCCATCAACGGGCTCGTAGCTTGAGCCCATTAGCTTGTTGGAAAACCTCGTGGATATAGTGCTATTTAGTAATGAAATATGATTTATTGCTATTTATCTTTTATTTTTTTGCAGTATTTAGTAATTATTATCTTTTTATTATTTACCAAAGTTATCTTGTTCAGTGTCTAACATATAAATAGGGACCTAGTACGTTATTATTTTCAAAGTTAATAAAATGTGTGGTTTACGAGAAACCGAAGGCTAATAGTACCCTCACATAGTACAAGGTACCATGACTTGATGTGTCACATATGTAGTATGTAAGTTGTGTCTGAGCAATGAGAATGTCAATGCCAACAATCACGATTATAACATTTCGGATGGAATTAGCAGCTGTGACATTCCATCTTGCATCAGCCATAAGAGTTTAATGGAACCATCATTCAAACAGATAATAAAGCAGGGATCACGTAATAACTAAGGACAATAGCAATTGATATAACAATTCTAAATCAAGTTCCACAGTAACCCAGCAATCAAACTCCACAAAGTACTTCATTTCTGAGGTCATATATCAAATGTGCAAATGACTACCATATACAACAAATCAACTTCTATAACCAGCCAACAAAATCAGGCAATGATCTAAAAAGAAATAAAAGTAACCATTGCCCCTAAAAGAAGAATTACAACCCGCACAACAAAGAATGGGTACTCAAGACCAAGCCGCACATCGTTGCAGTCAGCATGAAAACAAAATGGGTCATCAGGATTGGTGAAACGAGCATAAGAAAGATAAATGCATAGAAGTGATCAATGATTCCATAGACCAACAATATCTCCTTTCCCATTTATAAAGTTGCAAAAACAAAAATCCAAATTTATTACACGTCGCTGGTGAAGTAATGGAGTTGAAAAAGATGGCAGACCTTATTACTAGCGGCATCTTCTGCCTGCTGGACCAATGATGTTCCCTCATCAGTGATGTGCTACAGAACAAATTGAGGAAAGTCAGGGATATGCACAATCATGCTGAATCAACAGTGATAACTATGCTCGAGTATGAAATCAATGGACATAAACTAACCTGTTTAAACATAGCACCAATAGGTTCTAAGCCTTTTGAAACCTTGTGGTAGAGTCTATACATCCTTGAAAGGTCTTCAACCTGACATAACAGAAGAAATTTCATAAAGAATTCATTTTCAGTAAACAACTGGGCACACTTCAAACGGATAAAACCAGAAATATGACCTTATCATCTCTTAACAATGCGCGGCATCCAGAATTCTCTTTCTCAAGCAATTGATTCTCATATTCTGCCAACAGTTCATGTTGCACTTTCTGCACAACCAAAGCCAATTGAAAATGCTTCCAAAAAGGAGTAGCTAAATGCTACAGCTCACTAGTTCCAATCGGTGTCGCTGTTATTTAGTTAGACCAACCTCAAGAAGCTTCTGCTCACTACTAGAATGCAGATAGTGGGAAACTCTATCTTTCTCCTTCTTCAAGCATTCTTCTGACTACAGTCAGCAAAAAGACATTAAAACTCTGGTAACCATTAAAAGATTGAGAGAAAGAGAAAGAAGTGAAAAGGTATAAAAACACTTTTACCTTCAACATATACTCAGGACATGAATCTTCCAGAATCCAGCTTGACGCCTTCCGAGAATAGTAAGCAGCGGTCTCCTCTAGCATATAAGATTCAAAATCATTTTCATATTGCTCCATTCGCCCCATTCCAATTTCAACAAATATATCAAGAACATTCTTCAACAGTGCTCTATCAATTTGCCCCCCCTCACGTTCAACATCAATCTGGTTGTAGAAAGTGGAAACAAGTAGTCAAACACATCACTCTACTAGCTGACCAGAAAAGAAGCAGAGTAATCAAAGCAAAATAAAGATACCAGAGCAATGACAGCATCCTTTGCTTTGCCCCATACCTCATTGTAAACCTGACACAATCAATTTAGGCCTCAGCCCACTAGGTGAGTGGTGTATAATAAGCTGTATTTAAAAAAAAATGGAGAAAATTAAATCCACCAAACCATCATTGTTCCCCCATTTTGGCTGGGGGTGAGGGTCAAGGGAGTAAACACTAACCAGGTCATGGAAGCACAACAGTCCAACATCGTTAAGGGGTGCAAGAGACCTTCGTGCAATGAAGTAGCGGTCCAGATAATGGAAGAAGCGGGACAACCACCTAACCATCACTTTGTGATTTGACCATCTCCTCACAAGTTCCCTCAACATATACTCATCATGCTTCTCCCTTAAGCATGGCATCACCTAAAAGACACATGTTAGATAATTTATTATCTTGTTGGAGTTCATAACATAGCGGCAATCAGAAAATAAGAGCAGTGCAGATCTAAGTGAATAATAAGCTAGCACCAAAATACCTGTCCCGTGTTTTGGCTTATATATATATTGGGTTATAAACAAACAAAGCTAGCACCAAAATTTCTAGGCTTGGCATCAGCTCGTTAAGGACTCGGCTTGGCACATTCATTTAATTAAATGAGTTGAACTCAAATATTATTTTTAAGCTCGTTTAATAAAGGAGCTGAGCATGAAGAATTTGAACTCGAGCTCATTCATAGTGTAAAAGCTTGACGACTCGGCTCATTTGTGCCGCTCATTTAAGGCCCTATATATATAAGAGTTTATGGCATTACAATTTTTACATCAGATACTTACACTATCAGTAATGTACTCGACAAAGGCCTGCTTGTAATTATCATACAGCTGTTGCGAATAATCATGAGGTGGCTTCTGGGTACACATATCGTATATTCTCCTGTAATATAATATTAACAATAAGACGATAAATTCCAATCTACAATCAGTCCCCAAACTCAAAATGAAACCTAACAAAAAAATCAGCCACCATACGTGTAAAGCCTCATATGATCATCTGAGTTGAATGGAGGCTCCGGCAGTCCCTCTAGGATCCTCTTCAGCTTTGTGATACCCTTTTCCATAAGCTCCCATCCTTGCTTCAATTCGATGGGTTTTCTATCATTCATTATTGCTTTTATTTGAATGGTTCAACTGCAATGATAGCAAAAACAACTATTAGAACCTAGAACTTAAAAGCAAATCAGATTCGAGCCTTGTAGCCAGGTAACTCATCCAGTCCTGATTATCGAAACTTACAATCTAATTGTCAACAGTAGAAACCTGACCAGGAAACAGAATCGCACACCAATTAGTTATGCACTAATCAGCAAATCAGAGATGATACACGCAATGATTCTGGCCTATATGTACATGATAATCAGGCCATGATCACGACTGGAAAAGGAATAAACCCTAAATAAAATTACAGCAGCCATCTCACAGACTCCATTTCTTTTTTCCTTTTTTTCTTCTTTGAGAGGATTCATGATGATCCAGGCACATCTGATAATTCCTGTCCCATCAGCTTTTCAGAGTGTAACACCAGTGCTTCTCGGATTGCAACAAGGATACAGAATTACGGGTTTCAGCTTCAAACTCTTCCGGAGCTTTGAATAAAAACAAAAAACGTTCTCCAACTATAATCCAGCTGGTATAAGTATAGCAAGTTAGCAAACAAATAAGAAAACCCTAGCTAAAACAGTATGAACTTCACATCAGTCGGAAAGCTCTGGCTTAAGCACAGGCTGCAAACATCAAAATACTAGCCACTGAGCTGGGTAAATTGAACCTCTACGAAATGTGCACAAAATATTTTAGACAGAAGGAAATAATTAAGATGAAAAATAGAAGAATCAAGAGTACCGATAGGTTGAAGAACAGAAAAACGTAAGCCAACCTTTGGATTGAAGACGTAACAAAAGCGACCAAACCCTAGCCTTTGAGCTTTCAATAGCAGGAGCGAACTTGCTGAGGCAAACCGATCGAAGAGAAGAGACCAAACAGTGTTCAAGATCAATGTGGAGAAAGTAGATTTTCCAAATAGCAGTCAGAAGCCAGTGGTATTTTATTAGAGGTAACTATTCGCGGGTCGGTCGTACACGGATCTGCGTCGGGTCGGACTACCTTTTGTGTTTTGGTTATTAACGCAGGGACCATGGTGGTATTTAAAATACACTTATATTTTAATGTTTTGGTAACTGAAATATTTAATAGAATCTAATATTAAATAATAAATTAATTAGAAGAAGATAGGTGGAATCTAGAATGAAATATAAATAGATTAATGATACTATGACATAATATAATCTTTTGAAACATTTGCTTGAATAAACATCATTGTTTCATATTAAAATTTTCAAATCTCTATATTTTATAACTTTAGAAACCATAACATATAATTAGCTATGATTAAATATATTTTTTTAAAAATATTAACAAGTAATTTACCTATAATTTTTTAACTGTTATTATATATAATACAATCAATGAATTAGTTTGTTTATTCAAGAGGAGGATAAAGATTTATGTTGCAGTTCATACAAGGAGTTTTTACAAAATAAGGCATTATACTTTTAATACAGTCGAAGAAGAGACTATTCTAAATCTTCTCAAGGGATGTTTCAAAATATGAACACTGAATGCCAAAGAGTGTTCTATATGAGCTAACCTATCCACCACAGAATTGGATTCTCTAAAATCATGTTGTAGAATGCAAGAATGGAAACTTAATTACCACTAAAGATTAGCAAGCTTGAACCAAGTTGGAATACCAGTGAAAAGAAACATCCCTTATCGATAACAACAAATATGTCACCATCAAAGAGTCACTTGAAAACATGATTCCCTGATATTCATGATCTCTTGCTTCCTTCAATCCATAATAAATCATCCAAAGCTCTGAAGCAAGAATACTCCCATGTCTGACATTAGCAACAAACCCAAATAATCAGCTGCCCAAATGATCACGTGCTACACCCCTTGAGGCAAGCAAGCTCAGATTCCCCACTGCACTACCATATACATTTATCTTCACTCTCCTAATCAGTGGTGCCTCCCAAAAGATGACATGCTAACTCCCCAATGGATTAGAGGAATAAGATTGATTGGATAGTCTTCCATGCATCGTACTCCTCCTTAACAAGAAAACTCGCCTAACTTACTAAGACCAAGGATGGAATAGTCTCAACTACAAAAATTCTTTTACTTCTCGACTGCCATAATCTCCAAATTCTAATTACAAGACAAGTAGCCTAGGGGTCTTCACCATCTACCCCATCTTGTTATTTTCTAACATTCTCATTCAACCAACCATGTAAGCTACTACTAAAAAAACTAGGTATATTTATCTAGAGGTAGTAAGAAGAGCCAAAATGCCCAGTTATAATAGCATTCCCTAAGAACATGAATTAGATCTTCATCACATCCACAAACATCACAACTCGGACAACACCAATGGAGTAGCGAACACATTGAACATTGGTTAGTAAACTATCATGAAAAGCAAGCAAAATAAATGATCTCACCCTCTGACAAACCTTTTAACTTCTAAATGAATTTTCACACAAAAGAGGAAAAATCTTTTGTTGCTTCCTCATTGACTAATTTATAAGCAGACGCCATTGAAAACATGACATCATTAGTCAAACCCTGGGTATGAATATTGCTACCAACAATGCCATCCCCAACCCAAATGCTAGCAATGGATTCAATGACCTATGTAGGGAGGAGATAAGAAAATTTACTTTAGCCCCACCCCATTAGGGAGTCTATAATCATCCACTACCCCAAAAACATCATCCGATTGGACAACCCCTATAGCTAGGTCCATAAGAGGGTAATCACACACCCACCAATCAAGCCAAAAATGGTCTTTTGAGCCATCACGAATGACCTTACTAATAGCTTTACGAAGATTATACATGGAATCCCATATATGTCACCACAATAAAGAGCATGATCCAGGTCTATATAAGTCAAGTAAAGAGGTTGCTTGTAGATACCTTTCTTTCAAAATTTTCATCCATAAAGTCTACTTATCCGAGATCAATTCCTATGCTAACTTCGTGGAAATGGCCTTATTCATGCCATGTGTGTCCCACAAGCCAAAGCCTCCCTTATACTTGGGTAAACAAATTGTGTCCCGTTTCAAGAGATGTACCCTACATCTACGTGTTGAAGTACCCCACAAGAAAGAATGATTGAGGGAGGTCTAGCATTGAGGATATCTCTCTTGGAAGCGTGTATGTTTGCATGATATAAAGTGGGATAGGTGAGGAAACAACTAAGATCAGTGTTGCCCTTCTCGCTAAGAAAAAACAATGAGGTTTCTAAGTGAGCATGCGTGTTTGGATCCTTTCCACTATAACACCCCCAAATTTACTACTAAAAAATTTCATTTAATTAAAAAGGTTTAGCGGAAGTGAAAAGATAAAACCGTAAACTCGGGGGCATTACCGCCACACTTAGTACCAGACCGGTTCACTCCTACCGTTCCAGTACTAAGTGCTAAGGCTAAATAAAGTTAACATTAAACACGAATCATTAATAAAATGCAAGTGATATGGAAATTAGAGTGCGATTTAGGTTTACAAACCAGGGAGTACGTGATTGGAGTTTTAAAACATAAAGCATAGTACAAACACAACTAAAATGATAATACAAGTCGAATGAAGGAAACTAAGTCCGGCTGAGTCGCTCTCGATCCCCAAGTCAAGTTTAGGCTCAACGCTCAGCCCCATCCGATGCCTCGTAAGTGTCGTAGGCATCAAAGACATCATCCCCTACCTACACAGGCTCAAACGGGTCTTCTACTCGTGGGAATGAGCAGCACCCATAAAACGGGTGATCAGTACGCTACGTACCGAGTAAGGTAACAGACGCACTAAGGCCCACACATACAAAGATACATGACATAGCAGACATAGCATAATTACGTAGATAGCATGCAATAACACATATAAACAATGTCGGCTACGAACTAGATAACTTTTTCATCAAATCTCTGATAATTATAATCGATTCACATCATAGTCTTTATCAGTCCATGTGAGTGCGGGAACCCCACTATTATAGCCGGTGGAACGGTCATGAGGGTCATGCCCTGCCTCGAAATGATGGTAAATATATAACAAAAGGGGAACTATACATGATCACAGGGCATACCCTGGTTAGCAGGCCCTTACAGACAAAAATGTAGTACAAGACACCTTAGGTGACCTAGGCCCCAAAGGGGGGAGTTACAAGCTGTCAAATTACTATCTTCTGTGCTCTAAGGTTCTTGTCTAAAATAAAGGGCACTATACACAAACTTTTGGACTTGTACAATGACACTACTACTATTCAGAGGTTTAGAATCATACAAAACAGAATTCCTTCCCTTCCAGATAAAATACACAGCAGCTGCCACAGCTAAGGCTCTTGCCCTCCAGATGGAATGGTGCTTGTAGGAGTTTCTCTGAATAACTCTGATGGCACTAAAGAGGTTTGTAGAGCCTCTCTGAATGCCAAGCCATTGTCTCAGATGCTGCCAAATGCTGTTAGTTATAGCACAGTCAAAGAACAAATGTAGGTGAGATTCAAGCCCTGTGTTGCAGAACAGACAAGCCTTGGAGCCTCTGACAAAATTCAGTCTGTCTCTAGTATACAGTCTTCTGCAGAGTGTGAGCCACAACAAGAAGGAGTGTCTCCTAGTCTTTTGCATGCCCCAAACCACTCTATGAGGTTTCCATGCCACTATTATAGTCGGTGGACCGGTCACAAGGATAACATACCCTGCCACTATTATTTGCCGGTGGACCGGTCTGGCCCCGACTCACAAGGTGTTCCACTGTAAATATTTGTATCTTTCTCATGTCTTATCATTATTCTGATTAGTTTGTTGAGTACGGAATCCCCCACTATTATAGCCGGTGGAACGGTCACGAGGGTCATGCCTTGCCACTATTATAGCCGGTGGACCGGTCACGAGGGTAACATACCCTACCACTATTATTTGCCGGTTGACCGGTCTGGGTCCGGCTCAACATCTTTCTCTGTAAGTGATTAGTGTCTTAACATATCTTATTCAAAAGATTTTCACCCTTGACATGCATGAATCATTCTCTTTATACTTCACACATCACAAATAATAAAATCCCACAATCATAACTACACTTTAATCAATAAATGCACATGATAACACCAAACACTCTAAGCAGCCATAACCAACCCTAATTGTCCACACCAAACTGAGGTTAACCACTCTTAACCCTATTTTACCATAACAACCATACTTAGCCATCCCAAACCTTAATTATCCACAACAAATCACAATTAGCTACTCCAACCCCACTTAATCACAATGACCCAGAGTTAATCGCTCCAAACCCTAATTCTGTCTCCTCCATACCCTTATAATACTCCACGTACTATTTCCCGTCCCAAAACAGTTAAACACCCAAATAATACTTGCATTACCTTCCTTACATCCCAAATCAATCTTTCATACGTAAATTTTGCTCCCACGCAAACGTTACACATCCCATGCAACCTCTCGAACTTTTCACACAAACCTAAATCCCATACAATCATTAACTCCCATGCAAAACCCTAACTCCACCATGCAAACCCTAATACTACCATACAAAAATTAATACCACCATACAAACCATAACGCCACCATACAAACCCTAATACCACCATAAGCCATTAATACCACCATGCAACTAGTAATACCACCATACAAACCCTAATACCACCATACCAACCATAATACCACCATGCAAGCCCTACTACCATCATGCAGCCATTAATACCACCATGCAACCATTAATACCGCCATGCAAACATTAATACCACCATATAAACCCTAATACCACCATGTGAACCCTAATACCACCATACCAACCACCATACCACCATGCAAACCCTAATACCACCATGCAAACCCTAATACCATCATGCAATCATGAATACCATCATGCAACTATTAATACCACCATACAAACCCTAAAACCACCACACAACCATAAATTAAACTCTCCCATGCAAAACCATAAAAATCATAAGTCAGATTCTCCCACACGAATCCTAGAATTCTCATTCTATTCTCCCACTCATGATTCATTAAAATAATTAGATCAACTCACCTCCCTTGGTCAATCTCCTTCCCCATCCTCCTTTTTAATCCTTTCTCCCACACAAAACACATCAACTCCCTCACATGCATGTCTTACAGGATCACGACACATATCATCACATCTACATAATACACATGCCATGTAAACACACCACACATACTTCATCTCCATGTCATGCACACACAACATAATTGATAATGATAAATGTAGGGTACGTAACATGCGAAGCACATAATACATATAGACACACAAAAGGCCTTAGTTACGTCCTTACCTAAAGCGACGTCGGGCTTAGAGCACGCTCCTCTAACTCCTTAGAGTTTTGGTTAGGATCACCTATAAAAGGAGAAAATACTAAGTATTAGTTTCCCTCAAAAGTACCATAATCCCTTATTCTAGTTTAAGATTAGGGTTATTGTTATTAAGAGAGTATTATACGAAAACTAGGGTTTTTACCTCAAAATTAGTCTACTAAGTATTACTAGTCAAAATATGTTTATTTCTAATATATTTTGCTACGCTTGTATTATTAGACCCGTTAGCCCTATTCTTATAATAATGATAGTGTTCATGCTAACCATAGTAAAATAGTGATAATAAACCACATCTAGTATTAGTAGTAGTGATAGAGGTAGTAATAAGAGTAATAACAATTATAGGAATAATAATAATAATAATCACAAGGATAACCATTTAGTGTTAAAGTTGTTTCCTTTTTAATAATATGCCCTAGTTAACTATCTTTGAATTTAGGTTAGGAAAATAAGGATGTTATATGATAATATTAGAAGTGTAATAATAGTAATAATAACAACAACAACAACAACAACAACAATAATAATAATAGTAATAATAGTAATAATAATAACATTATTAAGGATAATATCATTAATACTAGATAAAATTACTAACACTTATAGAAAATTAGTTTTACGGAGTGGGGGAGTTGGGAAAACCACCTAAGATCAGTGGTGGACCAGCGACGGCGGCGGCGACGATGGAGGAGGAAGGGAAGGGAAAGATCAAGGTGAAGGCTAGATGGGAAGGGGAAAAGGGAAGTTTGAGGTGAGGGAGAAGCAACAGGTGAAGAGGAATGGAATGAGGGTGGTGGCGTGGCAGGGGGAGGCGGCGCGCGATGGCTGACGCGGCGGCTGAAGGTGGTGGAGGGTGGTGGAAGATGGTGGAGGTAGGTGGAGAAGAAGGCAGGGGTTGATGAGGGTATGGGAAGGTAGGGGAGAGTCTGCTGGTTGTGTAACACCCCCAAATTTCACTCCTGAAAAAAAAATAGATTAAAGCGGAAGCTAGGAGCGAATTTTGGGAAATGTTACCTCCACATCTAACACAAGATAAATGTCAACCATCTATCTCATATTAGATGCAAGGCTAAAACCTGTCAACAATTAAATCCGAATTTTAAAAGCATAATAGCGTTACGAGAAATTAAAAGTCAATTACAAAATCCTTGAAAATTTCAATACAACACTTGTAACTTCGAAAGATGAATACCATTAAACAAAACAAATCTCGAAGAATCAATATCCGGATTGCCTACTCACTCAAGTCAGGCCTTCCACTCCAAAACAATATCCGATCTTAAACCTGCACAAGAGGTCTGCTCCCCACCATCGGTGGATCATCACAGGACTCATTCAACCAAGGTAGTATCAGTACGGGTCCAATACTGAGTAAGTCCCACTACCCTATCTTAGGAGAGATATCATCAAGTGCATATTAAATCCGGGTACAACACGTTGATACAATATCATGCATATTCACAACCCACAGCATAAATCTTACCATACACCTAGAGTAACATATAAAACATACGTAACATCCTATTTAACATATAAGCGTGGTATAACCGAGATGTAAAGTGGCTCATACGCCTCAGGTAGGAATAATCCATATTATTAAAACTCAATATGTGGCATACTCACGTAATCAGTATGTAGCAATACAGATAAATAAAGCCGGACATGGTCCAATTAGACTTATTCTTTATTCTCATTAATAATATGTTCATTCCACACATATTTATTAATAATCCATGTAAGTGCGGGAGCCCCACTATTATAGTCGGTGGACCGGAAATCAACACTCAGGGCAAAACGCCTCTGACCATTATTATAGCCGGTGGACCGAAAATAAACACACAGGGGAGAACGCCTCTGACCACTATTCTTACCGGTGGACCGGACTGACCCCGACTTACATGGTGTTTCATTGTAAGTACTTAGTATTTTTCCATGGATTACTTCATTCGTATTCATCCAAAGCATTCTTCATTAATCCATGTGAACGCGGGAGCCCCACTATTATAGCCGGTGGACCGGAAATAAACACACAGGGTAGAACGTCTCTGACCACTATTATAGCCGGTGGACCGGAATCAACACCCAAGGCGGAACGCCTCTGGCCACTATGCTAACCGGTGGACCGGACTGGTCCCGACTCACATGGTGTTTCACTGTAAGTACTTAGTATTTTCCCTAGTGGATTAACTTATTTGTTTAGGTCTGTCGAGCCTAAATCCCCCACTATTATAGCCGGTGGACCGGAATAAACACTCATGGCAGAACGCATCTGACCACTATTATAGCCGGTGGACCGGAAATAAACATCCAGGGCAGAACGCCTCTGACCACTATTCTAACCGGTGGACCGGACTGGGTTTGGCTCAACAGTCTTTCACTTTACATAATTAATGTCTTATCCTTGTCTTATTGAATCACATCACACCCTTAACATGCATAAATCATTCTCTTTATACTGTACACATCACAACTAATAAAAACCCACATTCATAACTACGCTTAAATCAATAAATACACATGATAACACCAACCAACTCTAAGCAGCCATAACCAACCCTAATTGTCCACACCAAACCGTGGTTAACCACTCTTAACCCTATTTTACCATAACAACTATACTTAGCCATCCCAAACCTTAATTATCCTCGACAAATCACAATTAGCTTCTCCAACCCTACTTAATCACACGACCCAGAGTTAGTCACTCCAAACTCTAATTCTGTCTAATACTCCACGTACTATTCTTCATCCAAAACAGTTAAACACTCAAATCATACTTGCATTACCTTCCTTACATCCCAAATCAACCTTTTCACACATAAATTTTCTCCCATGTAAACGTTACACATCTCATGCAACCTCTCGAACTTTTCATACAAACCCTAAATCCCATACAATCATTAACTCCCCTACAAAACCCTAACTCCACCATGCAAACCCTAATACCACCATACAAACATTAATACCACCATACAAACCATAACACCACCATGCAAACCCTAATACCACCATAAGTCATTAATACCACCATGAAATCACTAATACCACCATACAAACCCTAATACCACCATGCAAACCCTAACACCACCATGCAAACCCTTATACCACCACAAGCCATTAATACCACCATGAAATCACTAATACCACCATACAAATGTTAATACCACCAAACCATAACACCACCATACAAACTTCAAGACTCCCATGCATGGTTCCCAACTCTCATTTATTTCGGACATTCCTCCCACTTAAATATTCTCTCATAGATCATGAGGTACTTAGGTCAATCTCATATCCCCCTTAGTGGTCTCACTTCCCATTTATTTCCGGTCATCCTTATATTCCCAACTCATATTACCAATATCCTAACATGCATGTCCTAGAGGGCCATAACATAATACATCATAAACATCATACATATACATGTCACAACTTGTAGCCCATCCACATTAACACGTAACAAGAGCGATCACAAAGGCATACCTTGAATCCAAACTATGCTACACATAACAGGTAAAGTAACAACATGTAAAACACGACATATAATCATACGAGGCATCCAAGGCATACAAGTCACATAACACGTAGGGACCTTAGCCACATCCTTGCGAAATACCCATAAGTAGAGGTAAGTCGAGACTTACCTGGATCTGAAGCTAGCTAAGCGAGATAAGAGGGAGAGAGATCCCTAGCTCATGGATCCACGAGAAAGCTTTCCTAGATCCGATAGAAATCGAAAAACTAAATTAGAAACTATCATATCAATCAATAATTCACATACTCTAATTAAATAAACATAAACAACCCAAATGATCTTTCTTAGAAAATGTGACCAAAAATTAGAACTTAAAAGCGTAGCTTTATTAATATTTAAGGTTAAAACTAAATCAAAACGGATTAATACAAATATCACTTGGGACATTTCAACTTAATTTGGAAAGCCCGAGAAAGAATAATCGATCATAAGTTAATTTATCGAAAATAACTTATTTATTAGGTTTTACAACTAAATAGGTAACCTAACCATTTACATAGAACCAAATCCAAACCGATTAGGTTAAAATAGAATTTTAATGATTTAAAACCCAAAGATAGAATCCGATTAGATAAAATACACATAGCAAAATCAATTTATAAAATCATCCCCAAAAATTAGGGTTTTAAAGCCCACGACACAAACTCAAGTAATTCAATTTAATCAATTCAAATTAAAGGTATTTAGAAGCAATTAATACCATTTCAACTATTTCTATACATTCAATTTTAGAAAAACAACAATACAAGTACTCGATTTCATAATTTCACTTGAATTTTAGGGTTTTAGGCCTGAAAATACAATTCGTTAAAATTCTATAAATTTAATCAAATTGAATGTTTAGAAATGTAATTAAACACATTTTATAACATATCAAATAATCAATTGCTCAAAACCAATAAAAGAAATACGCAATTTAGCACAATTAGGGTTTTTGAGCCCGAAACGCAAATCTAATCAATCCTTGCCAAAACATATCAATTGACGGTTCGAAAATGTAATTAAACATATTATAATGTAATTTATATAGCCAATTGAATAAAATAACCTGAATACCCAAACCAATTTAAACCCGGGGGAGTTTTGACCTAAAAATCTAATTCTGATCAATTACGTACAATTTTCTCAAATCAACACTTCCAATATAAAATTAAATACATTTTAAAAAATATTACAAAATCAATTGAGCGAAACGGCTCAATTATACGACCCAATTTCATTACACCCAAAATTTGACCTAGGAATCAAATTCCAATAAAACCTGCATAAATTTCTCAAATTGACGGTTCCAAAATGAAATTGGATACATTTTAAAACATATTGTATAATCAATTTGTCTGAAATCGCAAAAACGGACGGATCCGAAAAATTCGGGCATAACCCGGCCAAAAATCCAATTTTTCCAAAATTCCAACACAACCACACAATTAACCTATCCAAATCAATCTTACAGCACATATATACATAATCAAACAATCAATTTAGCTTTTTATAAGCTAATTCATACCCAATTAATCAAAACAAGGGTTAGGGTTTTTCGGAAATTATACCAAACAAAAATCGATAATTCGGGGCAAAGGTAGGCCGGGGAAGCTTCGTCAGGGGTCGGGGGTGGCTCGCCGGTGGTCAGCAGGGCTCGTCGGTGACCGGGCGACGGCGGCGCAGCCTGCGTTGTTGCTTGTCGCTGCTCCAGCGTCGGTGGATGCTGCTGCTTCGATGGCTCTCGCTACAGCTGCTACTGTTGTGGCTGGCTACGGTGGCGGCTAGTTGGAGGCTGGTGACCGACGAAGGAGGAGCAGGGAGGAGGAGCTGGGGAGAGGGCGGCGGTTAGGGTTGCAGGACGGGAGCAGGGAGTCGGGGCAGCAGAGGGAAGAGAAGAGAAGAGAAGAGAAAAAGGAAAAGAGAGGGGGTCGGTCGGGGTGCGGCCTTTTTTTTTAACAAATACACATTAGATAAAATACTAAAAACATCAAAATATTATTGGAAGATTTTATCTAAAATTTATTTAATCAAAATTTATTTCGAACGGGTCCAAAGGCTTAAAATTAGTAAAAAGGCTATGTAAAGAATTTCGAAAACATTTTCGGAAGGATTTAACAACGAACATGAAAAATTATTTTATTAACGGAAATGTATTATAAGACCTCAAAAAATTATTTAAAAGTATATAATGAAATGTTTAAGTCAAATTCTAATAAATCAAGACTAATTTTAATAATTTTCGAAATCGGTTTTCCGCAAACTAAAAAGCGTAGAACGGAAGAAAATTAATTTCAAAAAGAAATTCTTAAATAAGTTCCGAAACTATTTTTAATTTAAACTTCCCGAAAATATTACATTCAATTAATTAAAACGTCGATGAAATATTACTTCCCGAAAATGATTAATTACATTCAATTATGAATTCAAAATCGTTGATAAATCCATAAAACGAATCGAAATTAAAATAATTAATTGTTTACATCAAATTACGCTAATAAAATCATTAAACTTAATGAATCTAGATTTTAAAAATACGGGGTATTATAGGTTGTATTGGAGGGTGGTAGGAGGGCTGGTTGCGGCGAGGGTGGCGGCGTGAGGGGCGGCAGGATGCGGGGTTGGTCGTTTTGGGGAAGGAGATTAGCACGGCTAAGGTGGCATGTGCAGGGCAAGGAAGGGAGCGACGATGGGTTGGTTGTGTAGAGGACGGCGGTGATGCACGGGGACGGCAGTCAGGTGCCGTCCCCCCGTCCCAAAAACTCCTCGAAAACGTTTCCCGATTAAAAATTATATTAAAATTATTTAATTAATATTTTTATTAAAAAAATATTATTTAATTAATATTTTTATTAAAAAATAATTATTAATAATTAAAATTAACTTATATAAGAACTAATATTAGAAATTTTGTATTTTTCTCTCTTAATTTTAATATATTTAATCTATTTTTAAAAAATATATATATATATAATATGTGTGTATATATATATATATATAATTTTTTTGACATTTCCTGCCGTCCCCGTTTCCTATATTTTTAAGAAATGTCGTTTCCGCATTTTGTCCCATCCCCGTTTCCCCGTCCCCGTCCCCAAACCCGTGCAACACCGGAGGACGGTGTAGGGAGGGTTTCGGTATGCGGCGGTGGTTGCGGCGAAAGGCTCATCTTTTTGGGCGGCGGTGAGGCAAGGTTTCGGGGTCGTTCGAAAAAAAGAGCTGGCTATGGCTGCTAATGGGGTGTATTTATAGGCCATTTGGAGGGGAAAACGACGAAGGAGGGAGAGGACACGCGGGGCAGGTGTGGCAGTACGCCGTCCGGCGGTGGTCCGGCGCAGGCCTGCAATTTTTGCAGGGTATTAATTTTGGCTCGACATGGAAAAGAAGGAAAGAAGATAGTATCTGGGAGGTGTAGGACAGTAGGTTGGGACAAAATGGGAAAGAAAGGGACGGAAAGGACGGAGAGGACGGCCGGATAGTAAGTTTTTATCGGTGGTTGCAGGTCGCGTGAGGAAGAAGACGATGGGCGGGACTGAACCGATGGTCAAGGGAAAAGAAAAAAAAGGAGGAAGAGCCGACCAGTTTGGCAACGGTTATAAAGTTCATAAACCAAACGCGGCGTTTCAGTGGTTAGAAGGACAAAGCGCGACGTTGCATCGTTGGATGGGCAACGGTTATAATTCATTCAACCTGACGCGGCGTTTCGGCGGATCGAAGGATGAAACGCTGCATCGCACCTAGGTGACGGCCAGCGAACGGTGCTGGGCTGTGGGGAAGGAGAAAAAGAAGGGGAGAAGGTTGGGCTGCGGGAAAGGCCCAACCGGCGGAGGGAGGAAGGAAAAAAAATGTAAAATGGGAAAATGAGAAAGAATTAAATAAGGATTTAAATGCTTTGGGTCCACATAATTATTTTGAGTATTTTTATTCGGTGTTCAGAATAAAAGTATTTAAATATTTTAATTAAAATATTAAACCTCCTTTTTAGGTTAGTTTTAGGCCCCTTTAAAAATATATTTTTCCTAAATTCCTTTTTAATTAGTAAAATGTCCAAAATTTTCTAAATAACTTATTTATTATTTTCTCCTTATTTTCCTCAATTAATTTCCTCTTTATTTAATAAATTAATTTATTTTCTTAATTTTCCCTAATAAATCATTATTTTGCCATAATTCCTAAATTAAGGGTTTTGGGGTATTACATCTACCACCGGAGCAAAAAGGTCCTTAGTAATAATATAGTCACATAATCTAACTCCCAAGTACCTACCCAGAGAGTATTGGAAAGGTATGGAAGCAATTGGGATAATATCCTTAGATACCCACCTTTAAAATTTTGAAGAGAAGACAATAGCATATTTATCCAAACTCACCTTTTTCCCTTAATCTCTACTAAAAATCTCCAATACCTCCATAATAACACGGATCTGGTACTCCAATGCTTTAGAAAAAAAATAAAAAATCATCTATAAAAAATAAATGGGAAATCTTCATGCCCCCCACATCACGAATAATGGTTGTTACTCGCCTATATGAACCCATTGGTAGATATGGCAAGAGAGACACTCTATGCATAGAATGATAATGTAGGGGGGGAATAGAATCATCATGATGGATGCCTCGTGATAGCATAAAGGCTTCTCCAACTTCAGAGTTCTAAATGACTCAAATAGTTTGTAAAGTAATACATGATATGGTAACTCAGATCAAAATTGTAGGAGATCCAATCACCTTTAGGGTGTCTTGAATAAAGTTCCATGAAAGCCAGTCATATGCTTTTCCCAAATCAATCTTCAAAGCCATATACCCAATGGCTCCTTGATTTCTTCTCATTTTATGCATAATCCCCTGTGTAATAATAATATTATCCCTTATATGTCTACCAAGCAAAAAGCTACTCTAACTCAACCCCATAATACACTACAGAATTGGTTTGATATGATAAGACATAACTTTAGTAATAATCTTATATGCCATGTTACACAAACTAATGGGGTGAAAATGATAAATAGTTACTACATGGTCCACCTTCAAAATTAGGCACAACAAAGTTTTATTCAAAAATATATCAAAAAAAATCATTAGCAATAGTAATTGCTACCAATGCATGCACATCACTAGAAACAATACTCCATAATTTATAATAAAATATAGGTTGGATTCTTATAAGCACCCATACTTAAAACATAATATTGTACCTCCTCAATGCATATTGAGTAACTCAACATCTTTATCTTATCACCAACTAAACTCGAGAAGCCTACTCCAACCATACCTAGTCTCACCACTTGTAATTCTCATGTGAACATTTGCTTGAAATGTTCAACAATGAGGGAACACATAGCTATCTAATTCGTGACCAATGCCCCTATCTCATCCTTAAGCTGAAGTACTAATTTATTACGTTTTTGTTAAAGTGTGGTTGCATAGAAAAGCTTTATATTATGGTCTTGAAGTACTATATCCACTAAATAAGACTTTTAGAACCACAAAAGTTGTTCCTAAGGCAAAACCAAGTTATATTCCTTTATCAACTTATCCTTAAGCTTCACCTTCCCCCAAAAAAATTGTTTGATTAGTGCCTGTTTGATTCCATTTAGCTACACCCTCAACTTCTTTTTCCTCCAAAGATATTACTGAAGGCAGAAAGGTTCCACTACTTTAAGTTGACCATGCATTGAGCTATATTATCACAAAACCTCGTGCCTCCACTCCAGAGTGACTCGATTGTTATTTTAATATTCAAATCTATCATCCATGCAGCTTCAAATCAAAATCACTTTGTATGGCCACATCTACTGGCCCTATCTAGCCAAAGCATAATAGGGTGGTTATAATATTCCAAATTTTAGCTAACCATAATTCCAAGTAATCAATATCTTAACCTAATCCTAATCTCTAGAAATTAATAATTTTACCTTCCTAATTCCTTAATCCTAAATATAAGCCTAACCCTAATCTTTATTTAAGGTTATTAATGTTTTAACCTAAACCTAACCCTAGATGATTGCTATTTTAATCTTACCTAAACTCCATAATCTAATTTTTAAACCTCATTCTAATATTAAATCTAAATTTATTTTCCTTTTTCTTTTTCCTCTTCTCCTCCTAACCTCCTTCTTCTTCCTCTTCTTCCTATGTGTTTTCCTTACCCAAGCATTTTCCTTCGGTCAAGCTTCCACTCCTACAACCTACCTATCCTAAATTCATCAACACCAACATCCCATCCCTCAACAAACAGGATCTATCGTTCAAATTTTTTACCCCAAAATCTCTCGAACCTCTCCCTTATGCCCACATCCCTTGCCCTACCTTCTCTATAGTCCCTCATCATCCACACCAACTCTTCTCTATATATACCCTTATATTCTCTCTTCTTACCTCATTTAACGCCTATCCAAGCTCTCCCCATACTCCCTCTTCCTCCCCTCAACTTTCCTGTGTCATCTATTGTCATTTTGCCATTTTCTTCAGCAAAACTCTATAAAACACTTGTCACTTCACCCTACAAAGTAACCACAACATGAGCATCTTATGTTTCTGTAACACCCCCAAATTTACTACTGAAAAATTTTGTTTAAATCAAAAGGTTTAGCGGAAGCGAAAGAATTAAAACCGTAAACTTGGGGTATTACCGCCACACTTAGTACTAGACCGGTTCATTCCTATTGTTCCGGTACTAAGTGCTAAGGCTAAATCCGATCATCAATAAGTACGAAGTATCATAAAACGCAAGACGACATTTAGCATAAATCATTAATAAGATATAAGTCAAACAGAAGTTTGAATACGATTTAGGATTACAACCCCATAATACTTTTTTTCTTTAAAAACGGGAAACGTAATACAAAATATAGCTAACAAAATAATCCTAAAAAAGGATCAGTCTCCGGATCGCCTACTCACTCAAGTCAAGCCTTCCACCCCAAAATAGTAACCGATCAAACCTGCATAGGAGGTCTGCTCCCCACCATTGGCGGATCATCACAGGACCCATTCAATCAAGGTAGTATCAGTACGGGTCCAATACTGAGTAAGGGCGCTGGTGCGTTAAGGCCAAGCATATAATCATACCACACATCACACATAGTACAATCATATAGACAACATGCGATAACCCGCAAGATAAGGTCTGAATACCTTTCTCGTGACTTATTCTTTATTCTCATTAATGATAATAAGTCCATTTCACACATTCTTCAATAATCCATGTGAACACGGGAGCCCCACTATTATAGCCGGTGGACTGGAAATAAAAACACAGGGCAGGACGCCTCTGACCACTATTCTTACCGGTGGACCGGACTAGCCCCGCCTCACATGGTGTTTCGTTGTAAGTACTTAGTATTTTTCTCGTGGTTTAACTTATTTACTTTGGGTCTATCGAGCCGATGCCCCCACTATTATAGCCAGTGGACCGGAAATAAATACACAGGGTAGAACGCCTCTGACCACTATAGCCGGTGGACTGAAACGAAATGCACACTGCAGAACGCCTCTGACCACTATTATAGCCGGTGGACCGGAACGAAACGCACACGGCAGAACGCCTCTGACCACTATTATAGCCGATGGACCGGAACGAAACACATAGGGCAGAACGCCTCTGACCACTATTATAGCCGGTGGACCGGAACGAAACGCACAGGGCAGAACGCCTCTGACCACTATTATAGCCGGTGGACCGGAACGAAACGCACAGGGCAGAACGCCTCTGACCATTATTATAGTCGGTGGACCGGAACGAAACGCATAGGGCAGAATGCCTCTGACCATTATTCTAACCGGTGGATCGAACTGGGTTCGGCTCAACAATCTTTCGCTTTACGTTATTAGTGTCTTATCCGTGTCTTATTGAATCACATCACACCCTTGAAATGCATGCGGTTGATACTCTACTTCTTTCCCCTCCAGAAGGATCGTCCCATATTTTGAGACTCGTACCTCTTCTCACACCCGACATCCATCCCCCGTAGACTTAGGTATAGTGGCATATAGTAAGGCACAATCTCCAAGAATATAGGCCATCCCAACACATATGATATCAACTCTGCATGTCCTCATCCCTCTAGGGTTCCTCTTCGGAGACCCTAATCGGACCTATGTGGCCCAACTCTTTCTTACTTACTCAAACGTTGCTTTGTTCTCTATCTCGCACCTCATTTTTATTTGGAAATTCCCCAAATGTATTACTTTATCTCCCAAGTTCACGCGTGACCGACAAAACCCTAGTTGGCCACCCAAAACCCTAGCACTTTACTTCCTCAATAAGTAACCTCCCTCTTTCACCCCAAATCTCTCCCCTCCTTTAGAAACCCATACTCATCCTTTATATAAGTGAGTTCTCACCCTCAACCCCATACTCCATCCTTCCTTGATCATTTTTACCCTTGTACCCTTCAAATTACTCATTTCCTCCCAAAAACCCTAATTGGGTCCCTTAGACACCCTTACATCGACATACGTGAAATTTTGCACCCAAGTCTCCAATGGACCCGTAACTTTGACATTATCTTATTTACTTCTTAAGTCAACATTCCTCACATAAGGTTCATTCCCATGCATAATTTAAACACTCCATGCAGACTCCCCAACACCCATTTACTCGCAAAACCCTAATCAGATCTCTTATACACCGACTCACGTACTATTTTTCATACCAAGTCTCCAATCACGCTAAGGCTCTCCAAAACTCTTACTTACAACCCAAATCAACTTTTCCCACGTAAGGATCACGCCCATGCAAGATCTAGTCCCCCCATGCAAACTTCCCAAACATCCACTTTCCCGTTGTTCTTTTATTATTGATTCATGCTACCAAACCCTAGCATGCATGTCCTAGAGGGTCATATCATGTCACATCATCAAACATCAAACATGGAACACGTCATGCTCGTATAAGATAAGGAACACACATCATACCTCATTATCCACGCTGCGCTACACAAAACAGGTTATTCATAATACATGCATAATACACATTAACATGGCATACTCATCATCCATCAACACATCACATCACACACAACACAAGGCCATAGCTTCGTCCTTACCTAGGTAGGCACCGGGCTTGGAGCACGCTCCTCTAGCTCCTTAGGGCTCGGATCGGGGTCACCTATGAAAAGGGGAAAATGCTAAGTATTAGTTTCCCTTATAAATACTATCACCCCTTATTCTAGTTTAAGGTTAGGGTTTTTATTACTAAAAAGGGTATTATACAAAAACTAGGGTTTTTACCTTAGAATTGGTATACTAAATATTAGTAGTTAAAATATATTTATTTTTTTGATACTTATTGTTACACTTATTTTATTAAACCCATTAGTTCTAGTCTTGTAGTAATAGGGTTTATGCTAGCTTTAGGAAAATAGTGTTAGTATAAATAAAATAGTGACACTAATGTCTAGTGATAGAAACCCTAGCGTTTTAAGGACAAGTCTATTAATGGTGTCATATTTGAAATGATAATATTACAAGGTCATAATATTACAAGTAAACTATTCCTAAGGGTGATAATGATAATAGTTGTATATTCTTAAATAATACAATGGTTCGAATGCTTTTGGTTACAATAATAAGGTAGTGATAGTAGTAATAATAGTAATAGCTAATAATAGTGTCATAGTAATGAGATTAGGTTTAATGTTAAGTGGTATGGTAATAAGGTTCAAGTATTCTCTCTAGTTAACAACCACATGATATTTACTAGCTTGAGTTAAGTAACATGGATAAGAACAAGTAGTATTATTGTTAACAAAATGATAAGGGTGTTAAGTATAACAATAACAATAATAATAATAATAATAATAATAATAATAATAACACCAATAATAAAGATAATAATAATAATACTCCTAGTAGTAATGATAATAACAATAATACAACCAAGTAAGGTTTAACAACCACGATAATAACCGTAGTAAGGATAATAGAAGTAATACTAGTAATATTATTAATAATGTTAATACTAATAATTATAAAAATTAAAATTAAAGTTAAGTATAATAAAAGTTAGGGTTCAAAAGGGATATTAGTATTAGTAAGAAAATAAAAATATTAATGATGGAGACAATAATAATGATAATAATGATAATAATAATAATAGTAATAATAATGAAAGTAATAATAATAATAATAATAATAATAATAATAATAAGTATAATAGTATTAATATTGGTAGAAAATAGTAGCAGTCATATAAAAGGGGTGTTAGGGTTTGGATGAGTGGAGAACCACCTAGGGTCGGTGGTGGTCCGACGGCGGCGCGTGGTGGCGACGGCGGCTGCGGTGGAGGAGGAGAAGAGAGGAAGAGATGGAGGTGGTGGTTAGATGGGTGGAGAAAAGGGGAAGTTTGATGTGGGGGAGGAGACAACAGGGAGAGGGGAGTGGAATGAGGGTGGTGGAGAGAGAGGGGCGGCGACGCGCGGTGGTTGGCGCGGCAGCGCGCGCTGGTTGGCGCGGCGGCCGAAGGTGGAGGAGGGTGGTGGGAGATGGTGGAGATGGGTGGAGAAGGAGGCAGGGAGCAATGACGGTATGAGCAGGTAGGGGAGGACCTGCTGGTTACTTTGGGAGGTGGAATGGGGGTTGATTACGGCGGAGGTGGCGGTAGAGGGTGGCGCAAGGCGGCATCGACGTTTTTTTTGGGCAGGTACCTTCGCACGATCGTGGTGGCTCGTGCAGGGTAGGAAGGGCAGCGGGGGTTGTTTGATTGCGTGGGGGGTGGCGCAAGGATAAGTTTGGCGGGTAGCGGTGGTCTCGACGGTGGCTGTGAGCGGCGGAAACGGCATCTGTTCTGGCGGCGGCGAGGCAGGGTTTCAGCAAGGTCCAGAGGGAGGGACTTGCTGTGGCCGTTAGGGAGGGGGTATTTACAGGCCATGGGGGGAGGAAAACGACGAAGAAGGGAGGACACGCGGGTAGGTGTGCAGGTGGCCGGCCGGTGCAGGTCTTGCCATGGCAGGTTGGGTCGGGGAGGGGGAGAAGAAAAGGGAAAGAGATGGGCACGCGGGAAAGGGAGAGAGGGACTTGGTCGGGGTCGAAAAAGGGAAAGAAAATGACGGGAAGGTCAGGGGAGGACAGTCAGTGCTGGGCTAGTGGCTTCCGGCGAGATTCGGGGTTGCAGGGTCGAGTTGCAGGTCGTGGTGCAGGTCGGGGAGGAAGAAGGAAGGGGAAAGGAGGAGGATCGGCGGTCCAGGGGAGGAAAAGAAAAGGAAGGGGGGAACTGGCCGGGCGGCGGCGGTTATTTAATCCGTAAGTCAAACACGGCGTATTGGGGGTTGTGGGAGAAAAACGCAACGTCGCGTCGTAGGCTGGCAACGGTCATAAGGTCGTTAAGCGTGACGCGGCGTTTCGACGACTCTGAGGGCAAAACGCAGCGTCCGGGGCGCACGTTGGTTGGCATCTCACGGCGCTAGGCCGCGGGAGAGAAGAAGGAAGGAGAGGTAGGTTTGGGTCGGGCGAGGCCCAACTTCGGCGGGGGAGTGAAAAAAAAAGAAAAGAAGGAAAAGAAAAAGGGAAAAAGGAAAATAAAGGATTTATTTAGGGTTTTGGATTTTGCATAAATTATTTAGAATATTTTTGGGCTATTTAGAATATTAATATTTAGAAAATATTAAATAAATTCCCTTTTTGCTTAGTTTAGACTATTTTAGATAAATTTCCTTAACCTCCATGCTAATTTGAAAAATACCCAAATTTTCTTCCAATTAAATTCTTTATTATTTTCCTCTTAATTTACCTTAATTAATTTTCTAAATTTTAATAAATGAATTTATATAATTGATTTTCCTAATAATTCCTTATTTGGCCATAATTTTGAAAATTAGGATTTTGGGGTATTTCAGTTTCCCTCTCCTAACTTTGTGATAAGCTCACATTGATCCCCCTAACGCATCACAAACTCACGCTACGTCACCCTAAATTATAACCCAACTTTGCACTACACCATCCACCAAAATACCACAAATTCATGCTACCAACACCCCACCAATGTGAGGTATTCATCCACTTTGTAGAATCCCAGCCATGTGCATTCCTCATGCCACTGCCCCATTGTTGCGCCACTTCCTCCCACAGCGACTCAATTTGTGCTACACCTTGTCATGAACCTTATTGCTTTGATTTTGCTCCTTTTTCCACCCTCTTTTGCCTTAACTTTTTCTTTATTATATTCTTAATTTCTAGTTATTATTATTATTTTTTCTTTGGTGATTTTCCAATGGTTTCACTAGAGGTAGGTTAGGCTTATACGTACTTAGATATCGGTGTCCTATTAGCAATGATACATGTCATAGTTGTAAGCTTTTGGCATGTTACGTGTACGTTGTGTGAAATTACATGTTTGATCTTATTGCGTTGATAATGTCATATTATTAATGTTATTATACGATATTGTGTTATCATAGGATGGAAATTGAGTAAGATGAGATATCATGCTCTAATACGATATTATTGCACTAATTCTTATGTTGTAAACCCTAAGTGAATTAGTATGACATATATCATTGTAAAGTGCGATTGATAAAGTATCATAAGTAGAAAATGAGTATGATTAAAATTGTGATGTAATAAATTGAGGATTGGTAAATAATGATATCAGACTTATAAGGTTTTTGTGAAATAATGGTATCTGGCTATCCTAAAGGATATTTTGGTTAATACGATTTCACTATGAAAATTTTGGTATTTTAATGTGTGAAATGGTTTAAAATATTCTAATAATGTCATGTGAAATGTTTGGAGTTATTATGAATGACCTAAGTCTAAATAAAATAAGAAAATGACTTAAATTAGGAATAATAACCCTAGAGGTGGTGTTATTATTACATTTGTAAGACATTAGAATTAGACCATGATTTTTGGATATGTTGTTAATATTGTAATTTTAGGAATGTATATTGAATTGGGAAATTATATAAGTTTTATGGGAAAATTTACACCTAACTTATGAAATTAGGGTTTAGTATGGGTTGTGAATAGTAACTTTAAAGATAGGGTTGTTATTGCATGTGTAAGTCATTAGATTTAGACCTTGATTTTTGGATATGTTGATAGTAATAATATTTGAATAAGGTGAAATAAAATTGGTGGATAAATTATTATAATGTGAAATTAGAATTTCTTGGGAAAATTATGACATTTTCCTTGGGAAATGCCCCATAAATATATGGTTGTGCCTTCCGTGTTTTCAATTATGTGTTATTCATATGTACACGAGTCCTTCATGATGATATTGATATAAAAAAACTAATAATTAAGATGATAATCACTTAAAGTAAAAGATCACGTGAGCCGAACAAAGGCATTATGCGTATATTCCACCAAACAAAAATAGTGGCTCAGGAACATTCTGTCCTGAGAGGTGCATCAGTTTGTTCCATTGGATCAAAAATATTGGGGCCTTAAACTCGACATGAATGAGAATATGATTATAAGATGAATAACTAATGAATAAGATAAAAATAACTTAAAATGGAAGATTATGTGAGTTAGGACTGAGGTGTCATGCCCATTCCATCAGATAATAATAGTGGATCAAGTGTGTTTGTCCCTAAGAGGTGTTTTAGACCGTTCCTCTAGATTAAGAATAGTGATCAGAAGCATGTCTCATGGTATGTGTTGGGTATGTTCTATTGGATGATAATAGCGACTTAGATGTGTTGTCCTGAGAAGTGTTTTAGTCAATTCCACTAGATTAAGAATAGTGGGGTATTAAACTTAATGTAAATAAAATTATGGTTTATGTTTATACCTAAATATGAGCTCTGGAATCAATATTTACCTTGCATGGCTTTATGATAGCATGCATGTGTGCTTATTATATGATATAAACTGATGTAATTCTTTGTAATCCTTACTTTGGTTGTATGGTTACCTTACTTATTACGTAACATATTGATCATCCTTTTCATGAGTGTTGCTCATTCCCACGAGTGGATACCCCTTGTTTTGCAAATGATTGATGTCTTCTACTTTTAATGTATAACACCCCCAAAATTCACTACTAACAAATTTTGTTTTATTTAAGATTTAGCGGAAATAATTAAATCAAAACTTGTGAATTTCGGGAATGTTACCGCCGTGATTAGTATAAGCCCAGCCCTCAACTGGTCCCATACTAACCACAAGGCTAAAGAATAACTAATAATCATCATATTTCAAATTCAAACCAAGGCTTCATAAAAGCATTGAAATGATCATAAAACAGAAATTAGAGTACGTGAAAAAAGGTTTACAATCCAAAGTACATAATTAAAATTCCTTGAAAGGAATAGAGATTACAATACAATAAAAATCAAGACTAAGTAAACCAGTACAATGTAAAGGAATATAAAAGTAAATCCGACCACAACGCTCTTGAATCCTCAAGCTAAGTCCATACTCAAAATTCAGCCCTGCCTAATGCCTCGTAAGCATCGAAGGCATCAAAAACAGTATCACCGACCTGTACAAAATTAGAGGGGCCTTTTGCTCATGGGAATGAGAAGCACCCCTAAAACGGGTGGTCAGTAGGCTATGTAGTGAGAAAGGTAACCATGCAACTAAGGCCAACACAAAAAGGCATATAATACAAGCATGATAACGTAACAACATGTAATCACTATAGATAAATAAAGGCCAAGTTGTAGTCCGGATCAACTGATTCTTTAAATCTTTTATCAATACTCATTTCACACCATGCTTTTTATCAATCCATGTGAGTGCGGAAGCCCCGCTATTATAGCCGGTGGACCGAAAACATACAGGGCATAATGCTCCTGACCACTATTATTGTTGGTGGATCGGTCTCCAAGGCAAAGTGTTCATTGCCACTATTATTCACCGGTGGACCAGTCTGACCCCGACTCTCATGGTGTTTCACTATAAGTACTTAGTGTCTTTTCCATGTCTTATCACAATTATATTCGGTTTTTTGAGCACAAAATCTCCCACTATTATAGCTGGTGGACCGAAAATATACAGGGCATAATGCTCCTGACCACTATTATTCACTGGTGGATCAGTCTCTAGGGTACCCCGACTCCTGGCCACTATTATTCGTCGGTGGATCGGTCTGGGCCCAGCTCAACAGTCTTCCCTATTTAAATGATTAGTGCCTTACTATGTCTTATTCAACAAGTTTTCACCCTAGACATGCATGTCACACTCTATCTACTCTTATTCTTCCAAGAGGGCTCGTCCCATATCTTAAGACTCCACCCCTCCTAACACACCCCAACATCATTTCCTTATTCCACTTACTCACACTAGAGGCCTAACTCCTAAGTGTGTGGGTCCAGTCCCACTACCTTACACCTCCAAGTTCACTCACTGCCTTACCCTAGGGTTTCCTCTAACAACCCTAATGTGGGCCTATATGACCCACCCTTCTCTGCCTCACATAACTAAGGTCGTTTAACACCCCACACATCACCTCCCTTTCAACCCCCATCATCTTGCTCTACTTCCTCAAATACACATGTGACCACAAAACCCTAGGTGGCCACACCAAACCTTAGCATCCTTCGTCCCACCTATCACCCCTCAATTTATCACCTTCCAACCTTGCTCTCCCATGATATCCATACTCACCCTACACATGACATTCCTCCATTCTCATCTCATACTCCACTCACCCTCAATTATTTTTACTTTGACCACCATCTCAAATTAGGGTTTTCCTCCCAAGCCCTAGCCAGGTCTCTTGTGCACCATTATGCTAACCCACGTACTATTTTTCACCCAAACAACTCCACCCTTACCTTATTTACATCCCAATACAACTTTTCACACATAGAGTTTATTCCCATGTGGACTCCATACACCCCATGCAAACCCTCGAAGTTTTCATGCAAAATCCTAGAATTCCCATACAAATCCTAGATTATCCCATGCAAAGTTCACCCACACTTTTATTTTATTCATAGTCCCCTCTTATTTCCCCTTTCATGGATCATGGGTTATTTAGGTTAATTCCATGTCCTTTGGTCAACTCACTTCCCTTTGGTCAACTTACGTCCCCATTTTCCTTTTTCATCGTTTCACCCCTGTCATTACATTAAATACCCTAGCATGCATGTCCTAAAGGGCCACATCACATCACATCATAATCACAACATATACATATTATACACATGCCACAAAAAACACGTGAGCATACCTCAACTCCAAGTTGCACTACACATAAAATAGTTATCATGATAATTATAAGATATATAACATAGCATGGTACATAACATACAAGGCACATAACACACATAGGGTCTTAGCTACATCCTTACCTAATACAACACCGATCTTGGAGCACACTCCTACACCCCCTTAGGGTTTTGACTGGTTTCACCTATAAGAGGGAAAAACTAAGGGTTAGTTTCCCTCATACCAAAAATAATATTATTTCCTATTTTATTCTAAGATTAGGGTTACTATTATTAAAAGAAACTTTACATGTGAAAATTTATTATTAGTCAAAATAGGTTTATGTTAATACTTATAGCCATATTTATATTATTAAAGCTAATAGCTTTATTTCTTCTAATACTAGTACTAACACTAGTTATAGTAAAAATAGTGATATTAATAATAATAGTAATATTAATACTCTTAGTAATAGAAACCCTGGTATTTTTAAGGCTAAGGCTAATAATAGGGTTAGGGACAGAAATAATAATATAATAATAGTAATACCAATAAACTACTAACATTTCTAGGGATAATAATAATAATAATAATAATAATAATAATAATAATAATAATAATAAGGGTTCGAATATTTTTACAATAATAGTGATAGTAGTAATAATAATAACGGTAATGATAACAACAACAACAACAACAACAACAATAACTATAGTAACAATAACAGTAACAAAAGTATTAAGAATAATATTAGTAATAGTAATATTCAAATAATAAATAATAATATTAAGGTTTGAATATTTTAATAGCAACAAAAATGATAACATGCCAAAGCTAGCATTAATAATAATAACAATAATAATAATAATAATAATGAAAATTGAAGTAATAATAAAATAGAGTTTGACCCCTTAATAATAATAAGATTAATACTCTGAGGCTATAAATAATAATAATAATAATAATGATAACGTAATAATAATAATAATAATAATAATAATAATAATAATAATAATAATAATAATAATAATAATAATAATAAAAGGACTTAGGGGTTTAGAAGGGTCAAGGTACCACCTAGGGTTGGTGGTGACCTACGGCACCTGCGACGGCGGGGAAAAAGGGAGAAAAGAGAAAAAGTTGAGTGTTTAGGATAAGAGAGGGGGAATGAGGGAGGAAGTTGAGGTGGTGGAGGATACCTAGGTGGAGAGGGTTAGAGTGGTGGTGGTGGCGCATCCAAAGGCGGCGGCGCAGCCGGCGATGCTGTGGTGGCTGAGGGTGGTGGAGAGGGAGGAAGGGAGGAGGATAGGAGGAGAGGAAGGAAGGGGAAAAGGAGGGTAGGGAAAGGTATGCAGGTGATTTTAGAGGGTATAAGGGGTAGAGGTTACAACAGGAGTGGCGGTGGACGGCGGTGGCTAGGGTGTAGCTGATCAGGGAGTGATCTTTGTACGGCCAATGTGGCTTGTGCAGGGCAAATCGAGGGTGGTGGAGGGTGATGTAGGGAGTAGTTTTGTGGGTGGCTTGGGCGGCATCACTGAACGACGGCGGAGTAGTGGGCGGTAAAACAGGTGGCAACGACTGAAAAGAGAGAATTTTTGGGTTAAGAGAAAAAGCTTGAATGAGGGGTGGATGAGGAGTATTTATAGGCTAAGGATGAGGGGGAGGAGAGAGGGGAAGAAGAAGGGTTGGTGGTAGGCGTGCAGGTTGCCGGCCGACGACCTAATAACGAGAAAAGGCCTGCGAAAATTTGTAGGCCAGACTGCTCAGGAATGGGAAAAGAAGAGGAGAGAAAGTCACATGTGAGGAGAGAGAGGGACTGTTATTAGGTGGAGGAGAGAGAGGGAGTGTTAGGGAAGGGGATAGGGGTGGTAGGCTGGCGTGTGTCAGCATAGAGGCCACGTGCCTACATCGGGAAGTGAGGTGGTTGACATCGGGGAGAGGAAGGATCGGGAGGGGAGAAGGGAGAAAGAAGGGGGTGGACCGACGATATAGGAAAAAGAAAGAAAAGGAGGGGGAACCGAATCAACTGGGCAACGGGGGAGGAAGGTGCGGCGTGGGCCCGGGCTATGCGAAGGAAGGAAGAGGGGAGAGGGACTGGGCCACAGACTGGGCTGGCCCAGGTCGGGGGAAGGAAGGGAAAATAAGGAAAAGAAGAAGAAAGAGGAAAAGAAGAAAAAGAAAAGAAAAGAAAGAAAAAGAGGGAAAGAAGGAAAAAGGAAAAAGAAATTTAGGTGGGTTAGGGTATTTCAAATATTTTGGTATTTTGGGATATTTAAAAATAATAATATTTTAATAAAATAATAATTAAACTCCCTTTTTAGGTTAATTTAGGATTTTTGAAATTTTTTTGCTAAATTCCATTTTAGTTAGTGAAACACCCTAATTTTATCAAAATAAATTATTTATAAAATTCCTTTTTATTTTACCCTAATTAATCCATCTTATTTTAATAAAATAATTAATTTAATTAATTTTCCTAATAAATCATTAATTAGCCATAGTTCTTAAAATTAGGGTTTTGGGGTATTTCATAATGTGCATACTTTCGGTGAGCGATAATCGAATTGGTATAAGATATGGTTATCTAGATATCTCTAGTTTTTTATGGAATTTTAGTCCTCTATTTTTACTATTTATTTCCTTCTCTATATTTTGTATAATGTATCATGGTAGAATTAAGTGCTTTCCACACTCGATTCATAGGTGTGAGGTCATTTTTACCTTTCACCCAACATAAACTAAGCATAGGGAGTGCCTTTCTTATGTTGGATATGGTGTAACACTCATATGTTTTGTGTTTTGGCTTTCATAATTAAATATTTTAAAAAATATATTAAGTTTCAAATTTTTGGGGTGTTATAATGGTGATTCCCCATGAGTACATTTAAGATGGGTAACATGTGCATTAGGGAATAAATACATCCACTCTTTTGCATCCATTACTCTATCAATATGAGAACTAATGATATAATCACTTGCCTTCCCATGCCAAGTGAACTTAGGACCCATGAACCCCATGTCATAAAGTTGGCATTGGTGTAACCTAATATTAAACTAGATATGCTTTGATAACTATCGAACACCCCCTCCCTACTGCTCTGCAAGCAAACTCACATAATTAAAATCTTAACCAACTACCTAAGGCATCCGAATAGTATCCACTATCGAGATAAAATCTTCCCAAAACTCTTGAATTCCCTGTGAAACCTAGCTTCTTGATAATGGCCCCTCCTACTACTAAGTTGATTTTCCACACAGACTAAAAAACATGGTTTGTACAATTGCACTACATCTCCAAAACTATTTTAAAAAGCTTCATTACCTACTCCTTTGACATTCTAGATTATCATATTACGGTTAAAATCCATAAAAAACGACTAGAGAGGAAAAGTAAAGGCTAAATTAAGCCCTTGAGTGACTCAAATATGCTCCTTGTCCACTATAGCACCATGAACCTCCTTTAAGACTCTTATTCTAGGACAAAATGACTCTTGACTATTCATTTTAGGCCGACTTCACAATCGCCCCTAAACTAGGTTGCCCTCTTTCATGACTATATGAAATAAGGCTAGAATTAGACATTAAAATAGGCATCTTACAAGCCACTTGATCACTATCCTTAAATGTTACCCCTTCCATACTAGTTATCTTCACTTGGATATGATTTTTAAGCTTTGGTTCAGCCCCTACACTAGGTCCCTTGCTACTAGTTTGGATTATCTCATTCCTAGGCCTATTTTTGATCGAATCTTTTAGCCTAACTTGCAATGCAGCCCTTCACAATGTGACCCAACAACTTCTTTATCTAAACTAACATCGTTCTCCAAGCCCTGAAGCGTGCAGAAAATGGAGCTTTGATTAGCACCATTAGAAATATCCTCACCCTTGTCATTTGAATCTCCAACCTTTCCATTTTGGCCCCATTATCCAGAACTCCCACCCTATTATCTTTGCCCCTTCCTCCAATTATTTCTTCTAATTTTGTTGAGAACCAACATCTATAGGTCACATTGTTGGTTCTCATGGAGTTAATTTTAGATCTTGTGCAAAGTTGCCCTGAATTACATTAACTATAGGTTCCACATCAGTGTTAGCTTGTTTCTACAAGTTCTCCTATAATGATGGATAATCTTGAATCATATGGTCATACACACCACAATGATAACAAATAAGGCACATCATTTCTTATTCAATTGAATACAAATTCAAACCCAGCTAAAATTTTGGCAACAAGGGTTTATCGAAATCAATCTCTACAGAAATTAGGGAAAACTAACCCTTGAAGGCCATTATCGCCACGTGATTGATATGGAAAAACTAGAAGCTTAGTAATTCTAATCTAGACCACTATGGAAGTAACATAGGCAGAAGAAACTCTAAGTTTTAACGACTACCGCCATACCATCAGGTAATGTTGGTAAATAGTATAGGGTCCCCCACTAAACACCAGTTCGTAATCCATTCTTTTTTTAAATTTAAATAGAAAAAAACATTCTCAATTCTATCAATTCATAAGTGCCCTCTAAATCCCATAGATCTCTAAATTTATGTGTCATAATCTCATACCAGAGGTTCCTTACCATAAGTTTGATTATCAAACACCTCCAATATGGTTTTCTCATATCTGTTTCCTCCTCCTCACTCAACCATACGTAAGGCTAAGGTGAATTCGTAATTTCTGCACCATCTTCACAATTCTCCTCTAACAAGGCATCTAAATCTTTCCACTCAACTTCATCAGATTTTGAATACATCACAACAAATGGTTTAACCAATGCATATTTAAAGTTCCAATGTTGATGAAATTCCTTATCTACCATTAATGGGCGATCCTTTCTATCCATCATCATATCCATCTCCACTACATCATTCTTACCTATGCCATTTTAGTCAAAATCCATTGCTATAGAGCCTATGTTTAATAGAGAAGTCATTTGAAATACCCCAAAACCTTAATTTAGGGAATCATTGCCAAATAAGAAATATTAGGAAAATTAATTAAATAAACTACTTTTATTAGATAAGAGGAAATTAATTAAGGTAAATCTAGGAGAAATTATAAATAATTTTTAAATAGGAAAAAATTGAGTATTCTGCTAATTAAAATAGAATTTAAGGAAATTCTTTCAAAATCCCTAAATTCGCCTAAAAAGATAATTTAATCATTATTTTAATAATTATATTTTATTACATATCCCAAATTACCCAAAATATATTTGATTAAGCTAATCCACCTTTTCCCTTCTTTCTCCTTTTTTTTTTTCCTTTTTCCCTCTCTTTTTTCTTTTCTTTCCTTTCCTTCTCTTCCTTTTTCTCCTTCTTCCCTAGACCCGGGTCGGCCCACTAGCTCAACTCCTCCCTTCCCCTGCGCGGCCCAACATCCCCCGCGCCACTCCTTCCCTCTCCCGGCCAGTTCGGCCTTCTTTTTTCTTTCTTTCTTCTTTTTTCCTGGACCGCCGGTCCAACCTTCTTCTCTCCCACTTATGTCGTCTTCTTCCCCCCGACACGCTTGCAACTCCCAAATCGGCAATGGATTTTCTACCTCCGATCACGCTGTTTGACCCGTCGTTCTCCTCCTCTCTTTCCCGTCATCTTCCCTGTCATTTAGCCTCGGTCGGCCATTCCCTCCCCTGCTCATGTCATTCCCCTTTCTCGATAAAGCATGGCCTACACACGTAGACCTGCGTCGGCCCATCCTTACCGGCCGGAGCACCATACCCCTTGCCCCCTACTCTCTCACCCTCCATTGTCGTTTTACCTTTCGATCAAATTATAAATAGCCCCGAAGGCTGCCATAATCGAGTTTGGATTTTGGCAGCCCAGAAAACCAATCCAACAACCACCGCCTATTCAGCTGTTTGTTCCTCCACCGTCGGCCACCTTCACTGCCCACTCTAGCCACCAAAACGCTCCCTACACCGCCCTCTACACAACCGAGCCACTAACCTTCCTTGCCCTACCCTGCACGAGCCACCCCGACTGTGCAAAAGTACCTTCCCGAACAGTACCCTTCGACTCGTGCTGCCCTTCGTCCCGCCGGTTGCCGCCGGTTCCGCCACCTACAACGCCACCTCTACCTCCCAAAACAACTAGGGGATCCTTCCCTACCACCCCACACCTCCATTTTCCCCTACTTCCCTCTCCCCTAGCCTCCACATCCACCTTTCCACTTCTTCCTCCCTCCACCGCCGCCGCCTGCACCATCATATAGCCTAGGTTGTTCCCCAACTCTTTAATCCCTAAACCCTGTATAGTAATTGTGTTAATGATTTTTAATATTACTAAATATTATTATTAGTGTTATTATGATTATTATTATTATTATCATCATTATTATTATTGTTATTATTATTATTATTATTATTACTATTACTATTACTATTATTACTACTATGTCCTAACGTTATTCCGGTGGATTTCTAGTTAATGATATTAAGACTAAAAACTTTTTGTGTTATTATTATTATTATTCCTATTATTATTGTTATTGTTATCGTTATTATTATTATTATTACTATTACTATTATTATTATTACTACTACTATTGTCTCTATTGTTATTATTATTATTATTGTTATTATTATTATTATTATTACTATTACTATTACTATTATTACTACTATTACTATTATTACTACTATGTCCTAACGTTATTCCGGAGGATTTCTAGTTAATGATATTAAGACTAAAAACTTGTTGTGTTATTATTATTATTATTCCTATTATTATTGTTATTGTTATCGTTATTATTATTATTACTATTATTATTATTACTACTACTATTGTCTCTATTGTTATTATTATTATTATTGTTATTATTATTATTATTATTATCACCATTATTATTATTATCACTATCATTATCATTATTATTATTATCATTATCATTATTATTACTATTGTTATTATTATAATTATTAGTATTATCATTACTATGTTTACTTCTCTAACTATTATTATCATTGTTATTATCTCTATTATTATTATTCTAGTATTCTTCTTATTATTATTAGTATTATCACTATTATTATTGTTATTATTATAATTACCATTAGTATTATTATTATCATGGTTAAGGTTGTTGTTGTTGTTGTTGTTATTATTATTATTATTATCATCATCATTATTACTACTACTACTACTATGATTTCGCTTAATATTATCATCATTATTATCATTATTACCATTATTATTACTATTAGTATTCTTATTTTTATTAGTATAATTATTATTAGTAGTAGTAATATTGTTATTAGTAATACAGAAACCTTACTTTAATACTATGAGTATTACTAAGACTTACTGGATTAGTAGTGATTTGATTAACTATCTTGAAAATAATAATAATTCTACCTTTTGATTATAAACTACTATTATTAATATTAGCCTTAGTATTAGGCTATGATAGGGGTAAGATAGGAATTTTGGTAATTCTGATAGAGGGAGATTAACCTATAGTATTTCCCTCTTATAGGTGAATCGAGTCAAAATTCCTAGGAGGCGTAGGAGCGTGCTCCAAGCCCAACGACGATTTAGGTAAGGGTATAGCTAAGGCCGCTTGTTTGATATGTGACCTACTTGCCTTGGATGTCTCGTATGATTATACGTTGTGTTTTACATGTTATTATCTTACATGTTTTATGTGTAGCGCAGCTTGGAATCGGAGGTACGTCCATGTGATCGCTTTTGTTATGTATTAATGTGGATGTGCTACAAGTTGTGATATGATGTGGTCTTAGGGCATGCATGCTAGGGTATTTGATGTAGTGATGTGGTTTGGGAGCATGAAAAAGAAAATTGGGAAAGAAAGATAACTAAGGGGAAGTAAGTTGGCTAGTGGAGGGAATAGGAGGGACTAGGGTTTGCATGGGGTGGTTAAGGTCCGCATGGGGGCGAACCTTACGTATGGAAAGTTGCCTAGAGGCTTGAGGAGGATAATAGAAGTATCGTCTAAGTGTCTGGGGGCTTCAGGCGGAAAATAGTACGTAGACCAGAATAAGGGTGCGCAGAAGTCTAGGCTAGAGTTTAAAGGGAACTCTAATTTAAGTAGGGGAAAGAAGAGAAAGAGAATAATAAAAATAAATGGGAATGAGTGGGACATGAAGTGAGGGTTGAACCGAAGGGTCGTGATGTGTAGGGGTGCTAGAATAAGTCTAGGTTGTACGAGGCAGAAAAGGATGGTCCACATGACCCAAGTTAGGGTTTTTGGAGAAAACCCTAAGGGAATGCGGTGAGTGGACTTTGAGGTATAAGGTGGTGGACCTAGACCCACACACGTAGGAGACGGGTTCCCGGTGTGAGCAAGCGGATTAAGGGAAGGATGTCGGGGCGAGTTAGGAGGCGTAGAGGTATCAAGATATAAGACGAGCCCTCTTAGGAGGATAAGTATAGTTGGAGTTAGCCATGCATGTCTAGGGCGGAATCTGTTGAATAAGATATGACAAAATACTAATCATGTAAAGTGGAAGAGTATTAAGTCAGGTCCGGCTGATCCACCAGTTAGGAATGGTGGTTAGGGTTTTTACCCTATAAGTGACCGATCCACCGGCAAATAATAGTGGTGTGGACTTCGTCTCGCAAGTGACCGGCCCACCGGCTATAATAGTGGGGGATCCTGAGCTCAATAAACCAAACCCTAATGTGATAATTCGCGTAAAAGATACTAAGTACTTACAGTGGAACACCATGAGGGTCGGGGCCAGACCGATCCACCGGCATAATAGTGGCCAGGAGCATTTTACCCTGGAGACTGATCCACCGATGTATAATAGTGGTCAAGTGCGTTTTGCCCTGTAAGTGACCGACCCACCGGCTATAATAGTGGGGTTCCTGTAGTCGTATGAATTGATAAGAATTATGGTGTGAAACAAGTATTATCCAGAGAATAAATAAACAATGTGGGCCTTTATTTACTTGAGAAATTGTGTGCTATCATGTGATTGTGATTATGTTATGTGTTCCTATGTGTTGGCCTTAGTTATACGGTTACCTTTCTCAGTACGTAGCGTACTGACCACCTATTTCATGGGTGCTGCTCATTCCCACGAGTAGAAGGCCCCTCTGATTTAGTGCAAGTTGGTGACGCTATCTTCGATACCTACGATGCTTACGAGGCATCGGGCGGGGCTGAGAGTTGAGCCCAGACCTAGCTTGGGGGACGAGAGAGACATGACTAGAGTCCATCATCTATTTTATTCTCCCTATATTTTTGTACTTTGTCTTGTTCTATTGTATGACGTCC
This sequence comes from Tamarix austromongolica, assembly GCA_039764185.1. NCBI lineage: Eukaryota > Viridiplantae > Streptophyta > Magnoliopsida > Caryophyllales > Tamaricaceae > Tamarix > Tamarix austromongolica. Next base: position 18,603,960 of record CM077813.1, on the reverse strand, counting down.
TCTGCCATTTGGTACTTTAAAACTGTACGACTTGTGTTTTGCTAATGACTGGTGTTTTATTAACGATTTGTACTTGATGATCAATCTTGCTTAGCCTTGGCACTTAGTACTGGGACGGTAGGAGTGAACCGATCTGGTACTAAATGTGGCGGTAATGCCCCCGAGTTTACAATTTTATCCTTTCAATTCTGTTAAACCCTTTTTAATTAAACGAAATTTTTTAGTAGTAAATTTAGGGGTATTACATCATTTTCGTACATTTCCTTTTGTTTGCATGGATACATTTAGGAAAAAAGGAAAAGGAGGGATCATTGAGGTGGATAAAAAAGGTTATATAACACCCTGAGTCGATATGACTAAGCAGGGGTTATCTTAAAGCACTTTCATATTGATTGGCTGGCCTCTTAGATCAACACAAGTCATTTTAGAGCGTTTTGTCCTCATCCAAACTCTTTCCGATAAATTTTTAGAAAATTATCAAAACTTTCCAAGAGGTTCACCCATCTAATAATTATTCCATGACTAGCATGCTTAACTATGGAGTTCTTAGAGCAGGACCACCAAAAGGATGGTATACATTGTTGATATAAGTAGGCATATCAATCCTTATAATGCTCCCCTCAAATTGAAAATTCACCCTCACTCAAAGAATGCAAAGTCCTTATTGTTCCTCAACCACTAATTATCTCATAATAGTTTATCCCAATAATCGTCTCACTAGGCGGCTGACTGGCTCGTCATAGTTCAACTTGCAATCGTGGTTTCACTCTGATACCATTTGTAACACCCCTAGTCGATACGACCACACGGGGGCTAACTTGGATCACTTTAAGATTGATTAGTTGGCCTTACAGATCAACATGAGTCCTTTCAAAGCACTTTATCTTCACTTAAACCCTTCCCGATAAATTTTTCAAAATTTTTTTGAAACTACCTAAGAGGATCACCCATCCTAAAAATTATTCCACAACTAGTACGCTTAACTATGGAGTTGTTAGGATATAATCACCAAAAGGATGGTATATTATGTTGATATAAGTATCTATATCAATCCTTATAACACTCCCCTCAAGTTGGGGGTGTTATAGGTTGTTAAGTGGAAGAACCATGCAAACCCTAGCCGCTCAAAAGAGAGAAGTGATTTAATATTTCATCATATTATTTTATTTTACTTTATTTTATTTCCTTTTTTATTGAACTTGAAATACAATATCAAATCACATGACATTAATTACATTTTTGCGGTAGAGGCTTTTAAAAATGAGTATTCCTATTTATTGATCAAGCTGCATTTCTTATGTGACAATTTATTTTCCATGATATTTTTTTTTATTTTAAAAACTAAAACTTCATAGATAACTTATCATTTTTTATTCTTCTTCCTCCAAAACACTAAACTAATAAACACCCAAGAAGATAGAATTCAAAACTAAAATCCCCCCAATTTTCAAACCAAATTGATCAATTTCTTGATTCTTAGTATCATCTTCCATTTGATCCTCATTGAAGAGAACTGGTTTTAGAAAATTTTCAACCAAACTATATTTTAGCTTAAAAGTTCATCTATTTTGAGCTTTAAGTTTTTAACCATCATCTTCATGACTTCAACTTGATTTTATAGATAAGATATTATAAGTATTTATATATTCTTGTTTTACAATTCTTTCATATTTTTTTAGCTCTTTAATCACTTAATGGGTTGCCATAAATAATTTGAAGGTCAATCAATTATTGTGGTTCATCCAACTTAGTTTGTTATTTTACATTATGAATTGTATTAATAGTTTTCTATGAATAATTTGATTATATAGTGACAAAAGTTAGAAGGAAACTTATGTTTATATATATAGGGATAGGGTAATATGATGGAAATCATAGGTCTTGAAAATTGTGTTTTCTAACGGATATGTTTATCAAGCCTTTGGCATGTGGTATTGAAGGAAGCAAATGCAATGTTTATAGTTAACTTTAGTTAAGCCAAGAGTAGGTATCAAAAGCATTTTTGATTATAACATAGTAGTGATGCATAAGTTTTTTTTTTTGGTTTATGCAGAAGGTGGAGAGGAGGAAAGGGAACGAAGGGGACCATCCATGCATCAATGATAGAAATCAAACCCAAGCCTCATGTCTAGCATCAAGGACCACTATTGTTTGGGTTATAGTAACTTTCGAACTCCTAATTATTGGGAATCGTGCATAAAATATGATAACTCTAGTAAAAAAGATGTAATATATGTAAATAATCTATCAAAATCTACGATAAATCAAAAACACTAGACACTCAATGCATAACAATGATATGTGAAATTACAAAAACCATGAAGCTAAACTAAAAACTCCAAAATGATATCAAACAAAAATAAACCTAACATCAAGCATATATAACATTGCCTCTTAACATTGCATGCTTAAAACTGACAACTCAACAAAGTACTACAACCAACTCGACCAAGTTCCACTTGAGTGCAACAATATAACATTCAATGAACACTACAATTATCTTCCATCAAAATATATATAGTGATAAGGTAAAGCACCAAGGGAAATTGAGAAATCTATAACCAAACAACACTCTTCAACCTTTCCAAAACAATGGTTTCCTTCCTTGAGAATGAATGTCATAACCAAATATCAAATATGAGATATCCCTCAAGTTCGTGCATAGAATATTTACATGCTTCTAAGTTAGTCCCAAAGTAACAACTTCCTAACTTTAGTCACTATATAATATTTTTTTTAGAAGTTTGATTGTTTGCTATGAATAGTTTGTAAAATAAGATAAATTCTCAAAACATTTTTCTATGATGTATGCATCCTTATGATTGGGGTTTATATTGATCATTATATACTACATTATAATTGATAGATTCAATATCAAAGATTTTAAGGTAAGAGTTTTGTGATTTAATAATGAGTACGACAATATCTATTCTTCCTAAACATGCATAATGTAAGTTGTTGTTGTTGTTGTCATTGTTATAGATGGATTTAATTATGTGAAAAGCTAAGAAATTTAAGTTATAAATTGTCGAATATATAATAATACATAAAAAAATAAACCCCATCTCAAATTTTGCATAGAACCTCCAATTTTTTAGGACCGACTCTACATTTTTTGTAACAAACTTCATAGCCAACATTACTTCCAAAAGATGAGGTCTTTGTAATAACTAAACTAGTATTGGTGCATAGCCTAATTGAATAATTGATAGTTTTCAATAACATAATAGGTATTTGAATTAGATATGCACATCATATCTAAACTTAAATATGTTTTATCTTTAGTTGAGTTGATTAACAAGTATTATTTATAGGCTCAATAATATCAATAACACATGTTAGTATTGATCTTCCATGGAAATAAACATTGTTAGTGATACTCTTAGTTAATTCTGAATATATGATTTCCACAATAGTTGTAATGAGATTAGTAGAATATATTATTAAAAGATAATATCATTATATGACCATTATTAGGATCTCTAAGTGTTCTATCTTTAATGCTTGCAATTCATTTTAAAACTACTTCAATTCAACATATTCATTGTTAGAGAGGTCTAATGACCTAAAATTTTCTACCAAAAAACTTTGTTTTAGTAAAAGAGTAATAACAATATAGTTGGGTGTTACCATAGTACTTACTATAGGTATGGCTTACCGTAACATCATTATATTGAATATAAGGCAAAATAGTTAATACTTAAAATATGATAAATTAGAGAATGAGAGAGATTCATAAGCATAGATAAGAGTTTGAAGATTGACTCTGAGTATAATATCTAAAATACATCAGAAAGGTATACATTGGAACTACGAGTCCAAAAGGTATCCATACCAAACATGATAAACAGGATAACATGACTCTATATACTAACCCTAAGGATAATATCATCACTCCTCCCTAACAAAAGCATCATAAGCAGTAAATCATCTAAGGAGTCCTCATTAACCTACACAAAATCATATAGGCCATCTATTGTGGATATGATCAATACTCATGAAAAGGATGATCAGTATGCTACTGAACGAGTAAGGGAATAATACAGATGTAGCATGGTTATACGAGATACATAAGGCCACATAGAAGAATAAGCATACATATAGATTAACATAATATAATGCAAGATAATAACTAATTCTGGAGGCCCATTATTAGATATAATCATAATCCATATTCTTATTTATGTTGAGTTTAGAGATCCCACTATTATTAATTTGGTTGAACGGATTGAAGCACCTTTCAGAGTAAAATGCTCTTGAGCCACTATTATTGTTCGGTGGAAAGGACATCATATCTACAAGGGTAATGTAATTCCCTAAAATTTTAAAAACCTATAATTTAATAAATAACTTTTATCTGGGATAAATTAGCTTTTAAAATTATTTAATTTAATTATTTTATAAATTTTTGAGTATATAAATTTGGATAGGAATATTTGATAAATTAAAATAAATACTTTGTTATATTATCATACTCTTTTTATTTAAATAACTTTCCAAACCAAAATTCTACTAAAATTATCCTTTTTAAACCCATATATTTAATTATATTAAATTAAATTATTAAACAAATTTATTTCCCAAAAATATTACATTCTATTATTTTATAAATCAAATTATTTTAATTTCCCCTATTTTTCCTTTTTCTTTTCTTTCTCCTTTTTCTCATTTTCCTCCTTTCTTTCTTTTTTCCTTTTTCCTCCTTTGGGCGGCCAGGCCGGCCTGCCTCCCCCTCCCCTGCGCGCCTGGGCCGCTAGCCCATCTCCTTCTCTCCCTTCCTTCCTCTCCCGCGGGACCAGCCTAGCCCAGCCCTTTCTTTTCTTTCCCTTCCCCCCTAATGACTGGGCTGGCCCAGTTCCTCTTTTTTCCCCGACCGGCCTGCTGCTCCCCCTTTCCTTTATTTCTTCTTCTACGCCCCAACCAACGTCCCCCGACCTGTCTTCGGCACCTATGATTGCCATCCCGAGCACCACACCCAGCCACCTCTCCCCACCACCACTACAATCCTCCCTCTCTCTCTCTCCCTTGTCCCTTTTTTTCACCATTTTAGACCAAACCATCCATGCACCCCTGTAACACTCCCAAAATTCACTCCTGAAAATTATTTTTTGAAAGAATAAAGCGGAAGCTAAAAGAGAATTTGGGGAATGTTACCGCCACATCTAACATAAGATAAATGTCCACCATCTATCTCATGCTAGATGTAAGGCTAAAACTTGTCGAAATTCCAAACAATGTCTATGCCGTGAGGATAAAATCCCACAAGGAAATATTCACAGGCAGATGGCAAGTGAATAGATTCACTAAATAAAATCATCGCTGAATTAATCAGCAGAACCTATGAAATAAATCTGAATTTTAAAAGCTTACCAGAGTATGAGGAATTAAAAGCCAATTACAATACCCTTGATATTTTAAATAAAAAATTGAGACTTCCAAAAATAAATACAGTCAAACAAGACAAATCCTGATAGATCAAATTCCGGATCGCCTACTCTCTCAAACCAAGCCTTCCACCCAAATACAATATCCAATCTGAAACCTGCACAAGAGGTCTGCTCCCCACCATCAGTGGATCATCACATGACCCATTCAACCAAGGTAGTATCAGTACGAATCCAATACTGAGTAAATCCCACTACCCTATCTTATGGGAGAGACGTAACATATAACATCAAGTGCATATTGAATCATGGTGCATTACATTGATACAATATTATGCATACTCAATACCCACATCATAAGTCCTACCATGCACATATAATAACATGCGAAACATATGTAACATCCTATTTAAACATGTAAGTGTGGTATGACTGAAATATAAAGTAGCTCATGCTCCTTAGGTAGGAATAAATAATCCATATTATTGATAATTCATTACATGGCCACACAATTTCAGATGCAACATCTTAAACCAATAAGAGATTTAGATAAACCAACAAAGCATTTATGGACAATGCTAAACCAACCAACCAGGCATTTTGGGACAACGCCAAACCAAACCAAGCCGAATCAGGTATTTACCAAGCGGGCATTTATGGGAAATGCCAAACCAAACCAATCGGGCATTTAGCCCCACAGACATTACTTAGGGACATGTCTAGCCCCGGTCCTCTGCTCGTGGGAATGAGCAACACCCATGGAACGGGTAGTCGGTACGCTACGTACTGAGTAAGAGAACTATGCAGCTAAGGCCAAACATATAAAACATATAATATAGCATACATGGCATAATCACATAAGCAGCATGTAGTAATACAGATAATGAAGGCCGGCTATGGTCCGGGTAGACTCATTCTTTAGATCTCTGGTAAATATAGTCGATTCACATCATAGTCTTTATCAATTCATGTGAGTGCGGGAACCTCACTATTATAGTCGGTGGACCGGTCATACAGGGTAAAACGTGTCGGGCTACTATTATAGCCGGTGGACCGGTCATGTAGGGCAAAACGCTCCTAGCCACTATTATTCGCTAGTGAACCGGTGTGGCCCCGACTCACATGATGTTTCACTATAATTACTTTATGTCTTTCCCATGTCTTATCGTTATTACGTTCGGTTTGTTGAGCATGGAATCCCCCACTATTATAGCCGGTGGACTAGTCATGCAGGGCAAAACGCGCTTGACCACTATTATAGCTGGTGGATCGGTCATGTAGGGCACCCTGGCTCTAGCCACTAGTATTCGTCGGTGGACCGGTCTAGGTCCGGCTCAACATTTTCCTCTTTAATCGATTAGTGTCTTAACATATCTTATTTGAAAGTATTTTACCCTTGACATGCATGGCTAACTATATCCACACTTATCCTCCCAAGAGGGCCTGTCCCATATCTTGGGACTCTTGTACCCCTTATCACACCTCGATATCCATTCCCCTTTACACTTACACATAATGAAAACCAACTCCTAAGGGTGTGGGTTAAGGCCCAACACCTCGTGACATCAAACTCCACCCGCTATTAGCCTCTAGGGTTTCCCTTGAAACCTTAATTGAACCTATGTGACCCAACTTCCTCTTACTTCACTACCATTAATTCATTTATCGTCAAACACCTCATCTCATTTAGGTTCAATCCCAAATCATATCACTTTACTCATTGATTTCGTAGGTGATCGAAAACTCTAGCTGGCCACTCCAAACCCTAGCACATTTCTTCCCCCACAAGTAATCTCTCTACTTTTCACCTAACATCACTTACTTCCCATAACACCCATACTCATCCCTCGTATATTAAATTTCCACTCTTAACCCATTACTCTACTCTTCCTTAATTGTTCTTACTTCCACATTTTCCCCATTTTATCCTTTCACCCCACATCATATTATTAACATCCTAGCATGCATATCCTAGAAGGTCACGTCATAAAATATCATAAACACAATAGAACAATCATTACACACATGTCATAAGGAATTTATATAAGCATACTTCAACTCCAAGTTGCGCTACAAGTAATTAGTCATTAAAAACATAAAGTACACAACATGGCATAACACATGATACACAAGACACATAACACACACATAGTTGTTCTTAGCCACATCCTTACGAAACAACCATAAGTGGAGGTAAGTAGACACTTACGTAAATCCGAAGCTAGCTAAGCGAGATAAGAGGGAGAGAGATCACTAGCTCGAGGATCCACAATAATGCTTTTTTAGATCGCCGATAGAAATCGAAAACATAGTTAAAAACTATCCTATCGATCAATAATTGAATTATTATAATTAAATCGACACAAAGAGACACAAACAATTTTTCTTGGAAAATGTGTCCAAAACCTAGGACTCAAGAGCATAGCTCTATTAAGATTTAAGGTTAAATATTACTCAAATCGGATTAATACATATATCACTTGGGACATTTCAAATTAATTTGGAAAGCCCAAGAAAGAATAATCGATTATAAGTTAATTTATTGAAAATGACTTATTCATTAGGTTTTACAACTAAATAGGTAAACCAACCATTTGCATAGAACTAAATTCAAACCGATTAGATTAAAACATAATTCAAATGACTAAAACCCAAAGGCAGAAATTGATTAAATAAAAGACGCATAGCAAAAATTAATTTTATAAAACCATCCCTGAAGATTAGGGGTTTTAAATGCCTAAACTACGAATCGACCAAATCACTTCGATTACCCCAAATTGATAGTTTTAAAACACAATTAAACTAATTTTAGATAAATCTAGATAATTAATTTCAACAAAACAATCTTCCTAGTAGCCGATTTAAAACTATCCATTTTTAAAATTAGGGTTTTAAAGCCCGCAACACAAACTCGGGTAATTCAAATTAATTAATTCTAATTAAAGGCATTAAAATGCATTTAATTCCATTTCAACTATTTCTATAAATTCAATTTCAGAAAAACAATAATACAAATGACCGATTTCATAATTTCACTTGAAATTTATGGTTTTAGGCTAAAAAATACAATTCGGTAAAATTCTATAAATTTAATCAAATTGAATGTTTAAAAATGCAAGTAAACACGTTTTATAACATATAAAATAATCAATTGATCAAAACCAATAAAAGAAATACCCAATTTAGCACAATTAGGGTTTTTGAGCCTAGAATGCAAATCCGATCAATTCTTGCTAAAATATATAAATTAACGGTTCGAAAATGTAATTAAATATATTCTAATATAAATTGTATAGTCAATTGAAAAAAATGACCCGATTACACAATCCAATTTAGTCCCACAATAGTTCTGACCCAAAAATCCAATTCTGATCAATTACGCACAATTTTCACAAATCAACACTTCCGATATAAAATTAAATACATTTTAAAATATATTGTATAATCAATTTATCCAAATCGCCAAATCGGGCGAATCCGAAAAAATCGGGCATAACCTAGCCAAAAATCTAATTTTCCAGAATTCCAACCTAAACCATAAAATTAACTTATCCAAATCAATCTCACAGCACATATATACATAATCAAACAATTAATTTAGCTTATCACAAGCTAAATCATACTCAATTAATCAAATCAATAGTAGGGTTTTTTCAGAAGTTTATACCAAACGAAAATCAACAAGTTGGAGCAAGGGAAGGTCGAAGACGCTTCATCGGAGGCCAGGGGTTGCTCGCCGTGGCCGGACGGCAGCGCGGCTTGTCGCCGCTCCTCGCGGCTGCTGCTACGCTGGCTTCGGCTGCTGCTACGGCTGTTGCTTATTACGATCGAGCTGGTGGCAGTTGTGGCCGACGATGGATGTCGACGGTCGACGAAGGAGAAGAGAGGAGCTGGGGAGAAGGGGGCGGCTGGGGCTGCATAGAGGGTAGGGGAGTCGGGAAAGGGAAAGAGAAGAGAAGGGAGAGAAGAGAGAAAAGGAAAAGAAGAAGGGGGGTCGGGAATTGACTGGTTGGGGTTTTTTTTTTACAAATACAATTATAAAATAAAATATGGAATATCAAAAATTATTATTGGAAGAATTTTATCTAAAATTTATTTGACGAGAATTTATTTTGAAAGGATCCGAAGACTAAAAATAAATAAAAGAGCTATATAAAGAATTTCAAAAATATTTTTGGAAGAATTTACCAATGAACGCAAATATCTATATTATTTTTCGGTAATACATTATAAGACCCCGAAATAATATTTAAAAACATATAAGAAAGTATTTAGGTCAAATTCTAATAAACCAAGACTAATTTAAATAATTTTCGAAACCTGTTTTCCGCAAACTAAAAAGCGTAAAATGAAATAAAATTAATTTCGGAAAGAAATTCATAAATAAGCTCTGAAAACCTTTTTAAATTTAAAACTTCACGAAAATATTAACGATTTCTAAATTCGAATAAATTTAAAGTCGGAAATATTTTCTACGGATAAAATCATTAAAACAAATTTAACTATTTAAACATAAATTCTATAGTTTAAATAATATATTTCGTTAACGAAATATAACTCCCAAATAAATTCGTAATCACACGACGAAATTATAATCGAAACGAATCTAAAATATTAAAAATTAAAATACGAGAAAGAACGGGAATACATATTTTCAACCGAAAATCGAAATCATAAGAATATAATAAAATCATGATCGTGAACGAATTTATCTAGAATGGACTGCAACGACAACGATTAATTAAATTCAAATATGAAGTTGAAATCGTCAATAAATCCATAAAACAAATTGAAATTAAAATAATTAAATGTTTACATCAAATTATGCAAATAAAATCATTAAAATTAATAAAATTAGATTTAAAAAATACGGGGTATTACAACCCCCATCACCCATGGCCTTCGTTTCCTCTTCTTCCCTTCCCTCTCCTTGCCACCCTACCACCTCCTTGCCACCCTACATTCTACTACCCAATCAGCTGCCCGATGCCCTCTTCTCCCTCTTCTTTTTCTTCTCCTCACTAGCCCTTCCTGCCCCATTTTTTTAGCCTTCCCTTCCCCTTCCCCTGATTCTTTTCTCTCCTTTTCTTCTCCTTCCATTTCCATCCCCATTTTGCACTACCACCTCCCTTCGCTGCTTCCACCGCCACACTGACCTCCTACACCACCCCTTGCCGCCCTCTACCTCAGCCCTACACCACCACAACAACCCCTCGAGCCCCCTGCAGTCCCTTCTTCCTCTCCTCTCCTTTTTCTCCCTTCTCGGCAACCTCCCTCGAACTCCTCCTTTCGCCGCCGTCCCGCCGCCTCTACCACCACCTGAGCCACCTACCTACTCCCTGCAACCTCCTTTACCACCCCCACACCTCTTTCAGCCAAAACTGACACTCTCATCCCCTCATTTTCCCCTCCCTTTTCCTTCCTTCTCAGCCATGCCCACATTGACAACTCCCTTTGCAGCCTTGCCGCCATCGCCTCCTCTGCCCTTGGCCGCCAACAACCTATCCGCGACCACCCCTACACCCCCTTCACCCCTGCACCCTTCCCTCCCCCATCTACCTTCTTTCCTAGCCCCAAAACCCTAACCCAAAAACACCCATTCCTTCCTTTTCTTCATGCCAGCTTCAAGCCTTTTCTCCCTTGTTTTGCATGCAGCTCATGCTGCATGAGTAAGATGAGTTGCTGCATTCTTGGTTTATTTTGGTTAATAATTTTAAGGTACAATAATATTTAAGTTAAGTATTTAATTAATTAAGTTTTATAAGGCCTTATGGTTTTGGGTTTTCTTATTTCTTATGTGATAAATATTGATATTATTTTTTAGTGTTGATTTTACTATTTAAAGCTTAAATCTTTAACTGAGATGCCGGTAAGGTTCGATTTTTATGGGAATTAAGGTAATCATGAAACCTCGCTTAAATGCTTAGATAATTGTATGGTAGCACATTAGGGTTTTAATGTGTTATTATGCTTGATACATGTTGTTTAATATAATATATGTAGTTTCTTGTTTTAATTGATAAAAAGGAAAGCATGTTAGTTTATATGCTAGGCTCGGAAATAATGCTTAAGGAATGAGTTTGGTTATTAATGAAATTGTTAAGTACTTATCCATGATGTGCTATGTTATTGTGACATTTAATGCATGAATAATATTATTGTGAGCCCTAGGGGCATTTTAGTAATATATCTTGTGTAAGAGTGTGGCCTAATATGTGTGGATACTAATGAGTATTATGTTGAAATATAATAGTTGGTGGATTCGGATAATGAGAATGGAGTATTAATATTACTATTTCATGTAGTGATGATAATTTAATAAAAGTGGTGTAATAAGGGGGTAAAATAGTGATTTTGTAAGTGAAGGGTATTATGGTAATTTTGGAGGTAAAAGGCGAAATTGTAATTTTACAAATAATGGGTAAAATGGTAATTTTGTGAGTAAAGGGTGAAATGGTAATTTTGAAAGTAAAGGGTAAAATGGTAATTTTGTAAGAAAAGGGTAAAATTGTAATTTTGGAAGTAAAGGGTAAAATGGTAATTTGCAAGTAAAAAAGGGTATTATGCTAATTTTGGGAGTAAATGGTAAAATGGTAATTTTGTAAGTAAACGGGTATCATGGTGAGTTTGGAAGTAAAGGGCAAAATGGTAATTTTATAAATAGAAGGGTAAAATGGTAATTTGGAGTAAAGGAAGGGTAAGATGGTAATTTAATAAAGTAGAAGGGTAAAATGGTAATTTGGTATAAAGGAAGGATGAAATGGTATTTAATAAAGAAAGATGGCAACTTTGTAGTTATAATAATGAAGAAGGGTAAAATTGGTAATTATAATTATAGAGAATAGTAATTTGGTAATTATAATAATGGAGAAGGATAAATTGGTAATTATAATAGTGGAGAAGGGTAAGATGGTAATTATAATAATGGATAAGGGTAAATTGGTAATTATGATAATAAAGAAGGGCAATTTGGTAATTTAATCAACTAAAGGGGAAAATTAGTAATTATGCTAATGAAGAAGGGCAATTCAGTAATTTATCCAACTAAAGGGGCAATTTGGTAATTATTATAATAGAGAAGGGCAATTTAGTAATTTAACCAACTAAAGAGAAAATTAGTAATTATGATAATGAAGAAGGGTAATTTGGTAATTTACCCAACTAAAGGACAATTTAGTAATTATAATAAAGGAGAAGGGCAATTCGGTAATTTAACCAACTAAATGGGAAATATGATAAGTGTAATATTTATGAAGGGTGATTGGTGACCTAATAAGTGTAGGAGATAGCTTAATAACCTAAACCGAGTAAGGATGTGACTAAGAACAACTATGTGTGGGTTACGTGCCTTGTGTGTCATGTGTTATGCCATATTGTGTACTTTATGCTTAATGATCAATCATTTGTAGTGCAACTTGGAGTGATGGTATTCTTATGTGACTTCCTTATGGTATGTGGATGATAATTATATATGCTGTGTGTACGATGTTATATGATGTTACCCTCTAGGACATGCATGCTAGGATGTTTAATAATAGGATATGGGGTAAAAGGATAAAAAGGAACAGATGGGAAGTGAGTTGACTAAAGGGACATAAAGTTGACCTTATTATCTCATGATCCATGAGGGGGAAATGAAAGGAAGTTATGATCAAAATGAACGAGTGATGTGACTTTTGCATGGGAAATTATAAGGTGTGCATGTGGTGGATGGATTGTGCATGGGGATGATCCTTACGTAAGAAAGGTGCTAGGGTTTTGAGTGGCCAGCTAGGGTTTCACAATCGCATGTATAATTGGTGAGTGGAGTGATAGGATTTGGATTGAATCTAAATGAGATGAGGTGTCAAACGATAAAAGAAAGGCTGGGCCACATAGGTCCAATAAGGATTTCAGGGGAAAGTCCCAGAGAGTGGTAGTGAGAGAATTTTGATGTCATAAGGTGACGGGCCTTAACCCACACCTTTAGGAGTTGGGTTTTTGTTATGAGTAAATGGAAGGAGGAACGAATATCGGGGGTGTAATAAGAGGGGTAGGAGTCTAAAGATATGGGACGTGTCCTCTCGGGAGGATAGAAGTAGACATGCATGTCAAGGGTGAAATACTTTCGAATAAGATACGAATAAGACACTAATCATTTAAAAGGAAGATTGTTAAGCCGTACCCAAATTGGTCCACGAGCGAATAACAGTGGCTAGGAGCTGGGGTGCCCTAGAGAGCGGTCTATCGGCGAATAATAGTAGCTAGGAGCGTTTTACCCTGCATGATTTCCGGTCCACCGGCTATAATAGTGGGGGATTCCATGCTCAACAAACCAAACGTAATAACGATAAGATATGGGAAAGACACAAAGTAATTACAGTGAAACACCATGTGAGTCGGGGCTAGACCGGTCTACTGGCGAATAATAGTGGTTTAGGAGCGTTCTGCTTAGGAGACCGGTTCACCGGTGAATAATAGTGGTCAGGAGCGTTCTGCCTTATATGTATTCCGATCCACCGGCTATAATAGTGGGGTTCCCGCACTCACATGGATATAAAATCTAAGAGACGATTGAATAATGATGGACTAATAGCTTAAGGCCCGAAAGTATTGATTTCGCATTATGACTCATGAATATTTGATGGACTTGTTAAGTATGTGAATATTATGTATGCACCTCTCATCATATATGTATATACTTATGTTTCATGGGTTGCATTGCGGGCTTGACTTTAAGTGTGTTTTAAAGGGTTACTTAATATCATAGTACTAAAGGGTTCCATTTGTGGGGGCCCTACCTATTGAATAGATAGCGTGTAACACCCCAAAATTCACTACTGTTTTTTTGGAAAGCGGAAGTAATTAAAATAGAAATGATTAAATTAAAACCTGTGAATTTTGGGGATGCTACCGCCACACTTAGTACCAAACCGGTTCTCTCTGACCGTTTCAATACCAAGTGCTAAGGCTAAAGAAAATTATTAATATTAAACTCAAACCAATAGCTCATAAAAGAACAAGAAAGATCATACATAAAAATTAGAGTGCGCGTAAAGAATCACGAATCAAATAGAAATCAGAGTGGGAAATCAAAATTCGTCGGAGGGAATAACCTTACAATTGATAAAAGGTTTATTTAAAATATCTAATACGATGTAATAAATATCATATATAAGAAGAAATAATAGAAATAAATAGGATAACAAGAAGAGTGGATCCGACCACACTACTTTTGAACTTCGAGCCAAAACATGCTCAACACTCAGCCCCGACTGATGTCTCGCCCACCTACACAAAGTCAGAAGGGCATACTACTCGTGGGAATGAGCAACACCCATGAAACGGGTGATCAGTACGCTGCGTAGTGATTAAGGTAACCGAGCACTAAGGCCAACACATAAGCACATAAATAATGCAGAACAATAATAGAGCATAAGACCAACATGATAACATAAATACACATGACCATCCAAGTAAAAGTACAAAGGCCCATATATTATTTGATTCAATTACTTAACTAATCTCTGATCAGAACTCAATTCACACCATGCTTTTTATCAAATCCATGAGAGTACAGGAACACCCCATTATTATAACCGGTGGGTCGGTCACATATAGAGCATCATGCCCTAACCACTATTATTACAGGTGGATCGGTCACAAATAGGGTCAAACCCTAACCACTATTATAACCGGTGGATCGGTCACATATAGGGTAAAAACCCTAACCATTATTCCTAACCGGTGGATCGGTTTGGTTCCTACTCGCATAGTGTTCCACCATAAGTAATTAATGTCTTTTATTTGCCTTAGCAAAACTTTGATTTATTTTCATTGAGATCAGGATCCCCCACTATTATAACTAGTGAGCCGGTCACATATAGGATATCATGTCCTAACCACTATTATAACCGGTGGATCAGTCACATATAGGGTAAAACCCTAACCACTATTATTACCGGTGGATCGATCGCACATAGGGTAAAACCCTAACCACTATTCCTGACTGGTGGATCGGCTGGTCCCGTCTCAATATCTTCCACTTTAAGTTATTAATATCTTAAGTGTCTTATTCAAAAGCTTTCACTCTGGAAATGCATGAATCATTCCCTTTACACTTCACACATCACAAATCATAAAATTCCACAATCATAATTATACTTTAATCACCAAATATACATGATAACACAAAAACTCTAAGTAGCCACAACAACCCAATCAACCACAACAAACCATAGTTAACCACTCCAAATCCTATTTAACCATAACAACCATAATTAGCCATTCCAAACCTTAATTAACCACAACAAATCACAATTAGCCACTCCAACCTTATTTAATCACAACAACCCAGAGTTAATCACTCCAAACCCTAATTCAGTCTCCTCCATACCCTTATAATGCTCCACGTACTATTTTCCGTCCAAAATAGTTCAAACACCCAAATAACACTTGCATTACCTTCCTTACATCCCAAATCAACCTTTCATATGTAAACTTCACTCCCATGCAGACTTTACACATCTCATGCAACCTTTTGAATTTTTCATGTCGAACCTTAAGTCCATTCGTACGAAACCCTAAATTCTTTCATGCAAACCCCAAGATTTTTTCATACAAAACCCTAAATTCAATCCACACAAAACTAAAGATTCATCCATACCAAACCCTAGATTCAAACCATGTAAAACCCAAAGATTCATCCATACCAAACCCTAAATTCAAACCATATAAAACCAGAGATTCATCCATACAAAACCCTACATTAAATCCTCCCATACAAAACCATAAATTAGATTCTCCCATATAATATCATAAATTATATTCTTCCACATAAAACAATAAATTAGATTCTTCCATATAAAACCATAAATTTCATTCTTCCACACAAAACCATAAATTAGATTCTCCCATATAAAACCATAAATTATATTCTCCCACACAAAACCATAAATTAGATTCTCCCATATAACACCATAAATTAGATTCTTCCATACAAAACCATAAATTATATTCTCCCATGTACAACCACAAATTAAATTCTCCCATATAAAACCATAAATTAGACTTTTCCACACGAAACCCTAAATTTTCCATTTTATTCCTCCACTCAAAGATCATTAAAATACTTAGGTCAACTCACATCCCTTGGTCAACTTCTTTCCCCATCCTCCTTTTTCATCCTTTCTTCCACACAAACCACATCAACATCCTCACATGCATGTCTTAAGGGTCACAAAAAAATCACCACATATACATAATACACATGCCATTCAAATACACGAAAACATACTTCAACTCCACATCATACCATATACGACATAATTAATAATGATAAACATAGGATATATAGCATGTGAAGCACATAATGTATATAATCACACAAAACGCCTTAGCACCCCTTACCTAAAACAACACCAGTCTTGGAGCACGCTCCTACGCCTCCTTAGGGCTTTGACTGGTTTCACCTATTATAAGGGAAAAGCTAAAATTAGACTCCCTCCTATAAAAAATACTATTAAACACTAACTTAATATAAGACTAGGATTTTGATAAAATAATAATAACAAAAATACCAAAAATAATATCAATATTAATATTAACAAGAATAATAAAAATAGTAACAATAATAATAATAAGACATTACTCAAAAACAAAGTGAAATAAGGGCTTCGGCCCCTTTACCAAAATAATACTAATAATAATATTAGTAAAATAAATAACCAAATTTATTAATAACAATAATGATGAAGTAATAATAATAATAATAATAATAATCATCATCATAATCATAATAATAATAATAACAAAAACAACAATAATAACAATAGTAATAATAATAATAATAATAATAATAATAATAATAATAATAATAATAATAATAATAATAATAATAAGAATAACAATAATAATAGCAAAACTAATAGTAAAGTAGTTGTAATATTAATAAAGGAATAATAATAGTAGTAATTCAAAATAGTAAAAATAAAAATAATTATAATTATAATAATAATAACAAATTAATATTAATAATAGAAATAATAAGAAGAAGAATAATAAAGTAGAATTACAAATATAATAGGGCTTCGGCCCTCAACAGAAATAATAATAAAACATTAATACTACTAATAATAATAAAACATATTAATAATTGAAATAATAATAATAATACTAATAGTATTTATATTAGAATAATTGAAATAAAATAATTTAAGGCTTGTAAAAATAGGAAAAAGGGTTGAGAGGGTATAGGATTTAACCTTAGGCTGGCAGGGATAGGTGGCACCAGCGGTGGTGCACGGAGGCGGCGGCGGTGGCCGAAAAAAGAGAAGAAAGAGGGGTAAGTTAAATGCTGGGAAAAATAGAGGCAAAATGGAGGTGGGAGATGGGGTGTTTATAGTTGCCTAGAAGGAGAGGAACATAATGATGATGGTGGCGCAGCCAAAGGTGGCAGCGCACGGTGGCGGTGGTGGTGGCCGAATGGGGAAGAAGAAGAGAAAGAGAGGAGGAGAGGGAGAAAGAGAAAAAGAAAGGTAGGGAAAGGTAGAGGAGTGTCTGCAGAATAATTTGGGAGGTGAAAGGAGCGGCGGCAGCGGCGGAAGAGGTGGCTAATGGTGGTTCGAAGGGTGGCAGAGACAAAAATAAGGTTGATCGGGAAGGCTACTTCACACAGCCGGGGTGGCTTGTGCAGGAATAATCGAGGGATATGAGACATTTGGTTAGCTATAGGGCGGTGCAAGGAAGAGTTTGGTAGGTGGATTGGGTGGCGGCGTTGCCCGAATGCGGCGGATGAGGCGTCTTAAATGGCGGCGATGGCAAGGTCGGGCATTCCTGGGTTGGGGATCAAGAGCTCGATATAGGGCCATTATGGGGGGTATTTATAGGGTTAGAAGGGAGGCTAGGGTTCTGTGGGTCGGCGTGGGATTAGGCAAGTAGGGTTTTGGTTTCGCCGGCGACGAGGTTGGTTGGTGGGACTCAATTTGGGGTAGGGTTGTGCAGGGAAAAAGGGGGGAAAACTGCGAGGAGAGGGGAAGTTAGTTGGATCAAAAGGACCGACGAGTCAGGGGGAAGATAGAGGAATGAGAACGGCTGGTCAAAACGGCCGTAACTGGCGGCGACGAGTTGCACGTCGGCGTCAAACGGGGCTGGGGAAGGAGAAAGGAAGAAGAAAAGGGCTGGACCGACAGTCTAGAAGAAAAAGAAAGAAAGGAAAATAGAGGAGACCGGGCCGGTTGGCGCGGTGAGGGGAGTTTTTAAGTGAGACGCGGCGTTTTGTGGGAAAAAATATGGAAAACGTCATGCCGGGATGTCGAAGAAGAAGAAAAGAAAGAAAAGGGAGAACGGGTTGCGATAAAGGAAAAGGAAGATGGCCGCTGGGTTGGGCCGCATCGCAGAAAAGGAAGGAGGGAGGGGATTGGGCCGCTGGGCTGGCCTAGTTCGGCGAGGAGGAAAAAGAAAAAGAAAGAAAAAGGAAGAAAGAAAAAGGAAAAGAGGAAAATAATTATGTTGGGTATTTAAATTAATTAAAATATTTAGGATATTTAAAGATAATATATTTTAAAAAATAATATTTAAATCCCTTTTTAGGCTAATTTAAGGTTTTTAAAATTTTTTTCCCATAAATTCCTTTTTAATTAGCAAAACACCCTAATTTTCTCCAATTAAATTATTTATAAAATTATTATTAATTTGAAACTATTTTCTCCTTCTTATTTTAAATAAAATAATTTATTTAATTAATTTCCAAAATAAAATTCTTAATTAGCTAAAATACTCAAATTCCTCCTAATTAAAATACTTATAAATTTCTTCTTAATTTTCTCTAATTAATTTCCTTTTATTTTAATAAAAATAATTTATTAAGTTAATTTCTTTCTAATAAAATCTTATTTAACTATAATTTTTAAAATTAGAATTTTTGGGGCATTTCATAGCGTCCCTTGTAGGTTCTTTTCAGGTACTATTCAAGTGGGCAACGAGAAAGAGCGTAAGGAACTATCCAGAAAGTCCTAGGGTTGTATTATTTCTCTTTTAAACCCCAATTTTAATGTGGTCCTTGTTTTTATAACCAACACTGGTGGATTGTACTATTGTGAATTTTTTATTTACGCTACTATAATTTAAATATGGTTTGAGTTCCTCGTAAATTATATTTTACTCTTTTAGCCATAGCACTTGGTACTCGAATGGTAGGAGTGAACCGGTCTGGTACTAAGTGTGGTTGTAATATCCCTAGAATTCACAGTCTTATATTTTTCTTTCGCTAACTCTTTTAAATAAAATGAAAATTTTCAGTAGTGAATTTTGGGGGTGTTATAGGTAACACATTCCTAACCACTATTATTAAACTAGTGGAACGGTTTGAAGCACCTTAGAGGGAAAAATGTTCCTAAGCCACTATTATCGTCTGGTGGAACACACACAACACCTCAATCTTAACTCATGTAATATTTCATTTTAAGTGATTAATGTCTTGTCCATTATTATTTATCGAAGATCATCATGCAAACACACATGTAGATATGAAAGGCACATAATCCAATTTAACATAATTATTTGAAACATATAAAACATGACCACATGAATATCAGGACATCCCCTTAAGGAAAAAGACAATGCTTCCCCTAAGGAACCCTTATTTCATAAGAAAAGCATAACCTCTTCCTTGATACTCATTTACCACTAAATTTAGTACAAATCCATAAAATATTATTATTGACAAGGTATCTAAAAATTAAGATCTAACTATAACGTCTTACACATGCGATAATACTTACCTCAAGGGTTACTATTCATAAATGCTTATGAAACTCTAATTTCACAAATTATGCATAACTTTTTCCATAAATATCATATAACAACCAAATTTAATTCGCATTCTTGAACTACTAATATTAATAGCATATCCAAAAATAAAGGTCTAGAAATATATTTTTACACATGTAATAATGAATCCATCTCTATGATTACTATTTCCAATTTAAGAAATTTTCTCATTTTATTGGACTTGGGCCATTCATAATTATTCCAAATATTCTACATAATAAATTTAGCATATTTTGAGCCAATTAACACATTAAAATACCAAATGTTCCATATTTAACATATATTAACTAAATAACCCTTCAGATAGCTAAACTATCCATATTTTCATGAAAACCCTATGAGCCCCAATATGATCGATTTCCAACCTCTAACACATCTCATCACAAAAATGCTTTATCGTAAATATATATAAGTCAAAAATAATATCCTAACTTATATAGTGATTCATACATTATGCTTAGCTTGAAAAATAAGCTTAATTAAATGATACTCATAAATGCATGCTTTCGCATATTATCCATTTTTCCATAATGCAACACAACGTATCATACAAAAATATTACCATCATGACATAATCCATATGGTGATACCAAAAATGAGATTTCATAAAAAAACTCACATTACATCTAAAACCGTAAATATGACTTCTCTAGTCTCTAAAAACTTATAACTCTAAGATATATACCTCCTCTGGTACCATCGAAAATACCTAAAAACTAATGATAGAACTTAGGAAATTAACTGAGGAAAAAAATAAGCAAATAAGAATGGAAAAGAGCAAATACCAAAGCAAATCGAGGAGCTCGAGTTACATGAGAGAGTGGCACAAATGGTGGTAACTTGCGTGAGGTAATGACGCCACAAGGGATGGGTTGTTTGAGGGACTCACACAGCTAGGGGGTCACTATGTGAGGGTGTTGCTATGTGAGGTCCACACATTAGTGGGTGGGGTGGCATGAGTGGTTGATGTAAGGGAGTGGGTGTGGCGTGAAGAAGTGGTGCAAGAGGTGGTGGTTTTGTGTGGGTGGTTAACACAGAAGGTGGCAGCTATATGAGGTAGGTGTTGTTAGGTTGTTGGCATGAGGTGAATGAGAGGGGAGGGTGGCAGCTATATTGCCTTTGTTGATTATCTCTATTTCATGACTTGTTTTTGAATTATTTTAGCCTTGCCCTTAGGATGAGAATGATATGGTGATCAGACTTCTATTGAGAATAATGGTGACACCCATGGTTTGGTTTTTGTTTAAGTAAACCTATTATTTTAAACAAGAAAAATTAACCCAAAAATTTAGGGGTGTTATAGTTTAAAATCCTAAAACCATAGTCAGCAAATATAGCAACAGAGTTAAAGAGAAATAACAAGTTTTTGGTGTTTGATATGAATAATAGAACAACATAATAAAATTCATCTCTGGAAATACCTACTCTCATATCCCTAAAGCAATAGCAACAAAGGTGATAAGCCACTCACTAGTTGTGCTCTACAACCTGCATAATGTCTTTTGCTTGTTTGAAAGAGTAGATATCTATAAAATGGTGTACATCAATACTGATTAAGCCAAAATACCTTACCCTATTATCCATAGTTGGCATACAGTTATGCTCATGTGTTATTATGTTAAACATATCCACTGCATTCATACTACGTCACACATACTTGGATTTATACATGCTATATGATTAAGGAATTATGGGCCATATACACCATATACCATAAGATAATAAACACATAAGAGACTAAAGTGAGTACAAAGCCACCTAATACATCATCAAGGTCAATCCATTTGTTATCTTAATAAGATTGTAATCACATAACCCAACCAATTATTTAAGAATTATAAGTGAATAAACTAAGTTATCCACCATGAAGACTTGACCATGAAAACATAAACAAAGCAATAGTTACCAGCCAAATGGACATGAAGCATACCCTACACTTGGTCATAAACTATGGCAGTACCAACCAACCTAGGTAAAAAGTCCCTTTAGTATCGATATTCTCTAGTACATCATAAACTCTAGAGTATAGAATATCTAGTCTCTAACCACAAAAATACTCCTAGACTCCTTCTTCCTTCCTTTGTTCACATAAAATAATAAATAAAAAAATTATATAAAAAGAAAGGTAAGAGTTAGAAGAGAATAGAAAATATTAAAGTTCGTGAAAATAACCCTTAGAACTTCATAAATGGAGGCTTGAGGAACCTTCACCAATCTATAACATTAACTCTCTTTTGGTTAAAGGCAATAACTAGATAGTTAAACTTAATATTTTAGAAATAATATGATGAAAGAAAAATGGAGACATACAAGATAAGAGGGGCGTAACACCAAAGGGGAAATTAGGAACTAACACAACCAAGAACATACAAAAGAGAAGATATTAAGTGTAGGAAATTGGTTAAGTGTGAAAATCATCAACCACGGGTAGTGACCCCCTTATGGTTGTCAACCATGGCAGGAGAGAGAGGGAGAAGTCAAATGTAAGTTTTTTTTATCAATAAGAGAAATGATGAGAGTGATTGACATAGGTGATAGAGTCTAAGCGACCAAGTGGATGATGATGGAGGTGATCATAATTATATTTTATGTTAAATGAGAAAGTACCATATGGGATTTGATTATGGCATGTAAGAAGATCAGAATTTCAAAACTCTCACGTCTAAGAAAGCCAATAATGATTAAAAAATAATTTAGGTAAGGTAGAAAATCTAATAATTTGATAAAATGATCAATTCCCAAAAATTATGAAAAATTAGGAAAAGGCAAGGAATTGATTTAGGAACCTAAATATACATACATACATACATACATTGAAAAATAGAATAGTAAAAGTTGCTCAACTCCAACCAATGTGAAAAGGCTATTCATTGACCATCTAAGGCCTTGGATGAGAAGGTTTCGGGCACTGCTAACTAGTTAACTGAAGTTAAGGCCCATTCAAACACCAATTAGTTAAATTGAAAACTATAGTTTCAAATGGTACGAAGGAAAAAATAAGTGTTTGAGAGGTAAAAATAAAGTGTCCACTCGAGTTTAAAGGGTTAGAGAGGGAATTATGAGAATAATCACCTAGGAATTTAGGTTGGGCAAATTAAGGGTATCACAAAACTAGTTTCACATATTATCATTATGTATCTTCAACCTATTCACCCTTCTTAAGCTTGAATAAGTAGGAAACTTTCAATATTTGTGTTTAGATACCTCCTAAACATCTACTGAAATCCCTATAAAGTGTTTTTTTTTGGCAGATTTAGAGAGGTTTTGGTGGTTATAAAAATTTGGTAATGTAAATATAGTGATGATAGAGAATTTTGGGTAAATTTAGGTGGTTTATTCTCATAATTTAGGAGCTAAAGGGGAATATTTATTTTTCCAGTGTTATTATTTTTTTACTTCAAGAATTAGAGTGTGTTCTTACCTTGCTTGATTTGGAGATTTGAGCATGTGTTGAATAGATTTAATTGAAGCATGTTTTAAAACCATGTTTTCCACAGTTGTTAAGAATATGTGAATCATTTCTAATAAAATCATGAGTTGAGAAAAAACCTTGATTTTTAATATGTTGTACCCTCATATGTGAGAAAAATTAGAAAAATATATTTGGGACATTTTTTATGTGAAAAGCATGAGTATTTATACATAGAAGTATGATTGGTCTAGAAATGACCAATTTTTAAATATTGATGTTAATGATGCATGAAGGATGCCTCTAATGTGATTCCAAAGCTTGGATTGCATGCTAAACACGGTAAAGATTGGCTATAGAACGTTTGAAAGTATGATAACATTATTTGATATGTTAAGTTTGCTTATGAATGCATGATGAGTTTAGAATATATGTTAGAACCGTGAAATTTGCATGTTGTTTAATGAAACACTTATTGGATTGATAAATCCATCGATGTGACATCCTGAGCCATCAATTGAATGGACTAATAGGTTGATTGATAGTTATTAAATAAAAATAATTATTCTCTAGTGTTTTTTTATAGAGTCAAATGAATGGCCTTATAATTCGATTGATATGTTAAACTAGCCGACTTAAGTAAGTTGTAGTCAATTAAATATTCTTGTGGCGGGTTTGAATAATCCATTGATGGATTAGTATAAATGGCTAAATGTATGACCACATTGATTAACTGAATATGTTTTCTAGTTGATTTATTTCCTTATTACAAGTATACAAATAATGCATGTACTACGATAATTAAAAGGTCAACTAATTGACCATATGAGTCGATTAGTTTGATTAGCCATTTGAACAATTACCTTATTTTTAATAATGATAAAATAATATTAAAATTGTTCAAATAGTACACCATACCATTCAATTGGTTTGGTTTATGATCCCACAATGTGTGTGTGTGTGTATAGTGGATATAAGTATGATGGCTTTATATATATGGTTTAGATTATTATGATTTAATAATGTACACCTAAATAGCTTATATAACATGATGGTTGGATTAATATCCATATGATTTGCTTGATGAATCTTGATGATGAGTTCTACAAGGTATGATATTAAATATGAGGCATTTGAAGATAATCATATGATGTGGTTAGCCTTGATAGGTTATGGGTGATATGAGATGAATTGATAAGGGTTAATGTAACACCCCCAAATTTACTACTGAAATTTTTTGTTTAAGACAAAGGTTTTAGCGGAAGCGAAAGAATTAAAACCGTAAACTTGGGGGTATTACAAGTTGGTATCAGAGCTTTTGGTTGTTGAGAATTGGGTTTCGGTTAGAGATTCGGTTCTCACGATCCTAAATGTTTTAAATAAAAATGTATTTTCCTTCTTTCAAGTGATTTTTTTTAAAACCCGGATTAGCTTGTGAGGATAGTGTGATTGGGTAGTATAAGTGGCCTTGTGAATTGTTGTTGTAATATGTCTTTGAATATGGTTACTTAGTATTTTTCATGCTTGACTTGTGCTAACTTGAAATTTTATCTGTTGTAACTATTATCGTTTGTAATTAGTTTTCTCTTAAGGGGGTAGTGACCCCACTAGGTTAACCCTAGTCTTGCAGGTTCAGTGGAGTGATAACCTTAATGCGTACCTTGTCGGATGTTGTATGATGTGATATAAATTGTAATATATTTTGGTTGAGTAGTTTCACTTTTTGGAGTTGTAAGAAATTTAGGGTTGTAACCTTGATGGTGATGTTTAAATAGATGTATCATTTTCAATTGGGAGAAACCTGGAATTGTGATAATGATAATGATAAAGTTGAGGTTTAGATTGAGGTGTTCATGTTCATAAATAGAGTGTAGGTTGCCTAATTTGCCCTAGTGTTTTTAATGATGCTCTAAAACTTTTATTATGCATTTATGTTTTGATTTCTGTCAACTAGCATTTAATCATAGGTTGCTATAGTAGCCGCAATTTTGAATTTAAGTGTTTAGACTATCATGGTTATAGCGTAGATTAAAGAGCTTGTTAGTAAAGTACTTTGGTTTAAGAATATCCTTTGACCTAGGTATATGTGATTGGTGCATAAGACGATCTTTTATGAGTCGGTGAGCCAAGTGTTAGCCTTGTTTTCTTGAACTATGTTATAGAGATAACTCATTGTGTAAGGTTTTATGTGCATATTATGTATTGGTTGTGTTATTAGAGTTGTGTACTCCTTAAAATTTTCATTCCTTTATTCTATTTGAACTTCACATTATACTTTCTGTTATTCTTTTGGAAGACCTTATTTTAAAGAATAATATTTTTGTAAATCGTTTTGACCTTATTTGAGTTCCATTGTATTTGATCTACTAAGAATCGATTTTCCTTCTTTTTTTTTACTTCCTATTCCTTGTTTTGATTCAACCTTGCTTGGTTTAGTTTCGTAAACATCGTTTTATGTTCTTCAGATTTACCTTTAAACTACTCATTGCGGTAAATGTTTTATTCAATCATTTTGCCAAGTTTCCACTACTTAGGTCTTGCTGAACTTCGGGGCGAAGTTCCTTTTTAAGGGGGTAGTGATGTAATACCCCGTATTTTTAAAATCCAGATTTATTAAGTTTAATGATTTTACTAGTGTAATTTGATGTAAACAATTAATTATTTTAATTTCGATTCACTTTATGGATTTATCGACGATTTTGAATTCATAATTGAATGTAATTAATTATTTTCGGGAAGTAATATTTTATCGACGTTTTAATTAATTGAATGTAATATTTTTGGGAAGTTTAAATTAAAAATATTTTTGGAACTTATTTAAGAATTTCTTTTTGAAATTAATTTTCTTCCGTTCTACGCCTATTAGATTGCGGAAAACCGATTTCGGAAATTATTAAAATTAGTCTTAATTTATTTGAATTTGACTTAAATATTTTATTATAGGTTTTTAAATATTATTTCAGGGTCTTATAATATATTTTCGTAAATAATATAAATTTTTACGTTCGTTGGTAAATTCTTCCGAAAATGTTTCTGAAATTCTTTATACAACTTTTTATTAATTTTAAACCTTCGGATAGTTTCGAAATCAATTTTGTTAAATAAAATTTAGATAAAATCTTCCAATGAAAATTTTAAATAATTAGTATTTTACTTTTACTTGTGTTTGTAAAAAAAAAAACTAAAATCCCGAAACCCGCCGGTACCCCGACCCCCTCTCTTCTTTTCCTTGTCTCTCTTCCCTTTCCCATTCCCGACTATCCTGTGCGTCCCTGTTCTGCATACCTGGAACCCTAGCCGACCTCCTTCACCTCCTCCATCTCCTTGCTCCTTCGCCAGCCGCCGCCGACCAACCAGCTGCGACGGGCGACGCGATCGACGACGCTGCAGCAAGCTATAGCCGCAACATCAGCCGGCTCGACCACAACAGCCGCGGGAGCAGCAGTGATGAGCGGAAACCCAGGCTACACCACCATCGCCCGGTCACCGGCGAGCCCTGCTGACCACCGACGAGCCACCCCGACCCCCGACGAAGCTTCCCCGACCTTCCTTTGCCCCGATTTATCGGTTTTTGTTTGGTATCATTTCCGAAAAACCCTAACCCTTGTTTTGATTAATTGGGTATGAATTAGCTTATAAAAAGCTAAATTGATTGTTTGATTATGTATATATGTGCTGTAAGAATGATTTGGATAGGTTAATTGTATGGTTATGTTGAGATTTTGGAAAAATTGGATTTTTGGCCGGGTTATGCCCAAATTTTTCAGATTCATCTGATTTGGCGATTTTGGACAAATTGATTATACAATATGTTTTAAAATGTATCTAATTTCATTTTGGAACCGTCAATTTGAGAAAATTATGTAGGTTTTATCGAAATTTGATTCCTAGGTCAAATTTTGGGTGTAATGAAATTGGGCCGTATAATTGAGCCGTTCCGCTTAATTGATTTTATAATATCGTTTAAAATATATTTAATTTTGTATTGGTAGTGTTGATTTGGGAAAATTGTGCGTAATTGATCGGAATTGGATTTTTAGGTCAAAACTTCCGTGGGTTTAAATTAGTTTGGGTAATCGGGTTATTTTATTCAATTGACTATATAAATTATATTATAATATGTTTAATTACATTTTCAAACCGTCAATTGATATGTTTTGGCAAGGATTGATTGTATTTGCGTTCCGGGCTCAAAAACCCTAATTGTGCTAAATTAGATATTTCTATTATCGGTTTTGATTAATTGATTATTTGATATGTTATAAAATGTGTTTAATTGCATTTCTAAACATTTGATTTGGTTAAATTTATAGAATTTTACCGAATTGTATTTTCGGGCCTAAAACCCTAGATTTCAAGTGTGATTATGAGATTGGTTATTTGTATAGGTTTTTTTCTAAAATTAAATTTATAGAAGTAGTTGAAATGATCCTAATTGCTTTCTAATACCTTTAATTTGAATTGATTAAATTGAATTACTTGAGTTTGTGTCGTGGGATTTAAAACCCTAATTTTCGGGGATGATTTTATAAAATTGATTTTGCTATGTGTATTTTATCTAATCGAATTCTATCTTTGGGTTTTAAATAATTTAAATTCTGTTTTAACCTAATCGGTTTGGATTTGGTTCTATGTAAATGGTTAGGTTACCTATTTAGTTGTAAAACCTAATAAATAAGTTATTTTCGATAAATTAACTTATGATCAATTATTCTTTCTCGGGCTTTCCAAATTAAGTTGAAATGTCCCAAGTGATATTTGTATTAATCCGTTTTGATTTAGTTTTAACCTTAAATCTTAATAAAGCTATGCTTTTTAGTTCTAAGTTTTGGTCACATTTTCTAAGAAAGATCATTTGGGTTTTTTGTGTTTATTTAATTAGAGTATGTGAATTATTGATTGATTGGATAGTTTCTAATTTAGTTTTTCGATTTCTATCGGATCTAGGAAAGCTTTCTCATGGATCCACGAGCCAGTGATCTCTCTCCCTCTTATCTCGCTTAGCTAGCTTCGGATCCAGGTAAGTCTCTACTTACCTCTACTTATGTGTGTTTAGTAAGGATGAAGCTATGGCCTTATGCTATGTGTGATGTGATGTGTTGATGACTGATGAGTATGCCATGTTAGTGGGTATTATGCATGTGTTATGAATAACCTGTTTTGTGTAGCGCAACGTGGATAATGAGGTATGATGTGTGTGCCTTATATTATATGAGCATGACATGTTCCATGTTTGATGTTTGATGATATGACATGATATGGCCCTCTAGGACATGCATGCTAGGGTTTTGGTAGCATGAAATGATAAGAAAAGAACAACGGGAAAGTGGACGTTTGGGAAGTTTGCATGGGGGGGACTAAACCTTACATGGGCGTGATCCTTACGTGGAAAAAGTTGATTTGGGTTGTGAGTAAGAGTTTTGGAGAGCTTTAGAGTGATTGGAGACTTGGTATGAAAGATAGTACGTGGGTTGGTGCATAAGAGACCTGATTAGGGTTTTGCGAGTAATTGGGTGTTGGGGAGTCTGCATGGAGTATTTAAATTTTGCATGGGGATGAATCTTACATGATGAAAGTTGATTTAGGAAGTAAATAAGATAATGTCAAAGTAATGGGTCCATTGGAGACTTGGGTGCAAAATTTTACATGGGTCGATGTAAGGGTATCTAAGGGACCCAATTAGGGTTTTGAGAGAAAATGAGGAATTTGAAGGGTACAAGGGTAAAAATGATCAAGGAAGGATGGAGTATGGGGTTGAGAGTGAGAACTCACTTATATAAAGGATGAGTATGGGTTTCTAAATGAGGGAAGAGATTTTGGGGTGAAAGAGGGAGGTTACTTGTTGGGGGAAATAAAGTGCTAGGGTTTGGCGTGGTCAACTAGGGTTTTGGAGTGGTCAACTAGGGTTTTGGGGGTCAACTAGGGTTTGTCGGTCACATGTGAACTTGGGAGATAAAGTAATACATTTGGGGAATTTACTAATAAAAATGAGGTGCGAGATAGAGGACGAAGTGACGTTTGGGTAAGTAAGAAAGAGTTGGGTCACATAGGTCCGATTAGGGTCTCCGAGGAGGAACCCTAGGGGGATGTCGGGTGTGAGAAGAGGTACGGGTCTCAAAATATGGGACGGTCCCTTTGGAGGGGAAAGTAGTAGGGTATTAACCGCATGCATGTCAAGGGTGTTGTGTGATTCAATAAGACACGGATAAGACACTAATAATGTTAAGCGAAAGACTGTTGAGCCGAGCCCAGTCCGGTCTACCGGTTAGAATAGTGGTTAGAGGCGTTCTGCCCTGTGCGTTTCATTTCGGTCCACCGGCTATAATAGTGGTCAGAGGCGTTCTGCCCTGTGCGTTTCGTTCCTGTCCACCAGCTATAATAGTGGTCAGAGGCGTTCTGCCCTGTGCGTTTCGTTCCGGTCCACCGGCTATAATAGTGGTCAGAGGCGTTCTGCCCTGTGCGTTTTGTTCCGGTCCACCGGCTATAATAGTGGTCAGAGGCATTCTGCCCTGTGCGTTTTGTTCCGGTCCACCGGCTATAATAGTGGTCAGAGGCGTTTTGCCCTGTGTGTTTACATCCGGTCCACTGGTTATAATAGTGGGGGATCTCGGCTCGACAGACCCAAATAAATAAGTTAATCCATGGGAAAAATACTAAGTACTTACAGCGAAACACCATGTGAGTCGGGGCCAGTCCGGTCCACTGGTAAGAATAGTGGTCAGAGGCGTTCTGCCCTGTGTGTTTACATCCGGTCCACCGGCTATAATAGTGGGGTTCCCGCACTCACATGGACTATTAGAGAATATGTGTGGAATGAACATATTATTAATGAGAATAAAGAATAAGTCTAATTGGACCATGGCCGGCTTTATTATCCGTATTGCTACATGCTGCTTACATGAGTATGCCACGTATTGGGTTTTAATAATATGGATTATTCCTACCTGAGGCGTATGAGCCACTTTATATTTCGGTTATACCACGCTTATATGTTTAAATAAAATGTTACATATGTTTTATATGTTACTCTAGGTGTATGGTAAAATTCATGATGTGGGTTGTGAATATGTATGATATTGTATCAACGTGTTGTACCCGGATTTAATATGCACTTGATGATATCTCTCCTATAAGATAGGGTAGCGGGACTTACTCAGTATTGGACCCGTAATGATACTACCTTGGTTGAATGGGTCCTGTGATGATCCACCGATGGTGGGGAGCAGACCTCTTGTGCAGGTTGATACTGTGTTGGGGTGGAAGGCTTGACCTGAGTGAGTAGGCAATCTGGATATTGATCATTCAGGATTTTTTTTATTTAGTTGTATTTTGTATTACATTCTTGTTTTGAGAAACATATTCTGGAGTTGTAATCCTAAATCGTATTCTAACTTCTGTTTGACTTACCTCTTATTAAGGATTTATGTTAAATGTCGTCTTGCGTTTTATGATACTTCGTACTAAATGTTGATCGGATTTGGCCTTAGCACTTAGTACTGGTACGGTAGGAGTGAACCAGTCTGGTACTAAGTGTGGTGGTAATTCCCCTGAGTTTACGATTTTATCCTTTGCTTCCGCTAAA
The DNA here is from genome assembly GCA_039764185.1 of Tamarix austromongolica. Taxonomy (NCBI): domain Eukaryota; kingdom Viridiplantae; phylum Streptophyta; class Magnoliopsida; order Caryophyllales; family Tamaricaceae; genus Tamarix; species Tamarix austromongolica. The sequence goes on along the minus strand of CM077813.1, from coordinate 18,572,777 downwards.
CCTTTCGATTTGAACGAAATTTTTCAGTAGTAAATTTGGGGGTGTTACAGTTAAACCTTTAGAGGTTACCTACTATTACTAAATTGATAAGGGTTGGATATTTTCAAATTGCCCATTATTGATGTTGATGCTCATATTGGTTTGTTATGTGTTACATGTCATATTATTTGAATACTATGTAATAACAAACCTAAATTAAAGTGAATGATAAGTGGGTTTAGGATATCTATTTCTTGAATGATAAGTGGGTTTAGGATATCTATTTCTTTGACTGGTATCAAGACTATGTGTAATGACCTTTAATATTATGTTGGTATTTTAGATTATAGTACATCTTACCACTGTGATGGGGTTATGATCCACATGACACTAGTGAAGGATGATTCATGGGCTAATGAGCTAGTATGGTATGGTGTGATATGACTAATACATATATTTCCTCGGTCTAAAACCAAATTATACTCATTGTGTTATGATCATAGAGGGTATACATACTAATAAGGGCAGTGCCTCCGGGATATGTTGTGTTGTATGCCTATTTTTGAGCTACACTCGATTAACACTTGATTTATTTGCCAGGATGTGGTATGGTGATATTGTTAATGATATGAGTTATAGTCTACAACTTTTGCTTGTGATTTAGGATATATGATTGATTTTCTAGGTAGTAATTAGTATGGGTTAAGGTCTTGAACGTTCATTAAATATAAGGAGTGGATACCCACAAGTAATGACATATGATATATGATCATCTATATATATAAAGAATGACCAAAATATTAGTTTTTTTATTCATAACATAGAGTATGAGTGTCTTGTATAACTACTATGTATATGGAAAATGTTGATATGTGACTACTATGATTCTATTCATGTTAAATGTACGGTAAAGTATGATTCGTGTACATAAGTGTATGTGTTTGTGTGTGTGGATATTATCAGAATTTATATGCTTTACTCAACTATTTATCATAATGATTGTTATCATTTCATGGCAACTTGTTCAATCAATGAATAAGGGATATAATTCACTGACACCATAGGTAGCCAATATATGGCAATTTATTTTGGGGTCAAAAAAGAGAGAGAGTTGTTTTGGTATTATTTTGCCAATGATTTTTGTAGTGGGAAAATGATTTTAATTTGGTCTTGCATTTCTAGGTTTTCAAGTTGTATTTTCTGTATTTTAGAGTTCATTATATATATATATATATTATTGTACTTTGACACTGATTCATGTTTCCTAAGCATTGAAGTTAGTATAAGGTAGGTGTCAAGGTTTATATTTTATGCTAGAAACGGCAATAACACCCTACATTGTGCTTTTTCTTCCACACTAAACCATTTTAAACTAAATTTTCTAGGTGTACAAAAATTGGGGGTGTTATATGTAATCTTTATAGAGTGATTATGGTTTAATCATCCCCTGTAGTGTACTAATACTACACTTTTGTAGAGAAGTGCAACCAGTATATGGAGTAGTTAGAGTGGCACCTATAGTGATTCTTATCTGTTTGGCCTTTTAGGGACCAAGAGATATGGTTATCAGAAGCATCAATAATGTGATGTCTTTTGTTATGCCGAATATTGAAATACCCCAAAACCCTAATTTTAAGAATTATAGCTATTTAAGGATTTATTAGGAAAATTAATTAAATAAATTATTTTATTAAAATAAAAAGAAATTAATTAAGGAAAATCAAGAAGAAAATAATAAATAATTTAATTAGGAAAAATTAGGGTATTTTGCTAATTAAAATGGAAGTTAAGGAAAATTTATTTAAAATAGCCCAAATTAATCTAAAAGGAGTTTAATTATTATTTTCTAAATATTATTATTTTAAATAATCCAAAAATACCAAAACCCATCTATTTTCTATTTCTTCCCTTTCTTTCTTTTTCCTTTTTCTTCGTTCTTTTCCTTTTTCTTTCTTTTCTCTCATTCTCCTTTCTTCTTTTTCCCATCCTACCCAGTTTGGGCCTACCTCCCCTGCGGCCCAATCCCTTCCTCCCCTTTCTCCTTCGGCACAACCCAGTCCACACGCTTCACCTCCCTTTCCTTCGCTCATCGCTCAACTAGTCCACCTTCTTTTCTTTCTCCCCGGACCGCTTGGTCCAACCTTCTTCTTCTTCCTCCCCGATGCGCGCCTGCAACTTCCTCCTCGACCTGCGCCTTAATTTTCTCCGCCGACCACGCCCTTTGACTGGCCATCCCTCTCCTCTCTTCCCCGATGATTTTCCTGCCTTTTCAACCTAACCAACCTTCCCCTCTCTTCTCGCATGCCCTTTTCTTCTCCCCAACCCAATCATAACTTGTCATGGCAGACCTGCATCGGCCAGTGTGCCCTATCCCACTTGCCCCCTTTTTTTTTGCTTCCCTCTGTCATTTCACCCCTCCATTTGATCTATAAATACCACACAGGCAGCCCCAAATTTGGATTTTCATTCACATCCTAGAAATCCCGACTCGTGCGCCACCGCTCGATCAGATGCCCTCACTATCACTGTTGCTCAATGCCGCTACTCGAGCCACCCACAGTACCACTCGCCACATCACCCTCTACCAAACTATTCCACCCTCTAGCCTCGATTTGCCTTGCACGAGCCACCTCCGCCGTGCAAAGTACCCTTCCCAAGCAGCCACACTTCCACCCCCGCCACCCTTTGCACCACCGTTCGCCACCACTCTTGCCGCAACCACCACCTTTTACACCTCCTAAAACCCCCCGCAGACCTCCCTCTACCTTTCCCTCCCCTACATTTCCCCTTCATCCCGCTCCTCCTCCCTTCCTCCCTTTCCACCACCCTCAACCGCCACAACGTCGCCGCCTGCACCGCCACCTTTGGTCGTGCCACCACCCCCATTCCAACCCTCTCAACTTGGGAAACCTCAACCACCTTAAATCCCACCCTCACTCCCCCTCTCCTATTCCCAACACTCAACTAATTCCTTCTTTTCCCTCTTTCCCCGTCGCCGCCGTGCTCCGTCGCTAGTGCCGCCGGTCACCACCAACTCTAGGTGGTACCCTAAACCCTCTTAACCCTTAAACCCTAATTATACAAGCCTTATTCATTTTAATTGTATTATATTATTATTACGTATTATTATTGTTGTTGTTATTATTCATATTTACTATTATTTATCATGCTTATTATTATCCCTCAAATATTAATATCATTATTACTATTAAGGGGTCGAAACCCTACTTTACTATTATTTCGATTATTATTATTATTATTATTGATTCAGTATTTGGCATGATATCGTTTTGTTGATATAAAAGAAGGATACTCAAACCTTAATATTATTATTATTCATTATTCGAATATTGCTAATAATATTCTTAATGCCCTTATTATAATTATTATTTTTACTATAGTATTACTATTACTATTACTATTACTATTATTATTAGTATCACTATTATTATTGTTGTAAAAATATTCAAACCCTTATATTATCATTATTTCAAATATTACTATTATTATTATTTCCCTTAGAAATATTATTATTTTATTAGTGCTACTATTATTATATTATTATTTTATCCCTAACCCTATTATTAGCCTTAGCCTTAAAAATACTAGGGTTTCTATTACTAGGAGTATTAGTATTACTATTATTATTAATATCGCTATTTTTGCTATAACTAGTGTTAGTACTATTATTAGAGGAAATAAAGCTATTAGATTTAATAATATAAATATGGCTATAAATATTATTAAAAACCCTATTTTTCACTTGTAAAGTTTCCTTTAATAATAGTAACCCTAATCTTAGAATAAAATAGGAAATAATAGTATTTTTGGTAGGAGGGAAACTAATCCTTAGTTTTTCCCTCTTATAGGTGAAACCAATCAAAACCCTAAGGAGGCGTAGGAGCATGCTCCAAGAATGGTGACGTGCTAGGTAAGGGTGTAGCTAAGGCCTTATGTGTGCTATGTGTCTTATATGCATTGGATGCCATGTATAATGATATGTTGTGTATCTTGTGCTATTGTTATAACCTTTTTATGTGTAGTGTAGCTTGGAGTTGAGGTATGCTCTTGTGTACTCTTATGGCATGTGTACAATATGTTTGTGTTGTGAATGGTGATGTGATATGATATGACCCTTTTAGGACATACATGCTAGGATAATTAATGTAGTGATATGGGGTAGAAGGATGAAAAACAAAAATGGGAAAATAAGTGGACCAAGGGGAAGTAAGTTGACCAAGGAAAAGTAAGTTGACCAAGGAATATGGGATTGACCTAAATATCCCATGATCCATGAGAGGAAGAATAAAAGGGGACTTTAAGAAAAATAAAGTGGATGAACTTTTTATGGGAGAACCTAGGGTTTGTATGGAAGAATCTAGGGTTTGTATGTGAGAATCTAGGGTTTTGTATGAAAACTTTGAGGGTTTGCATGGGATGGATAGAGTCTGTATGGGGGTGAACTTTACGTGTGAAAAGTTGCCTTGGGGTGCGAGGAAGGTAATTAAAGAGTTGTTTGGGCGATTGGGGGCTTTGAGTGTGGGACAATATAAGGGTACATAGAAGGCCAAGCTAAGGTTTAGGAAGAAACCCTAATTTGAGAAGGTGGAAAAAGGAAAATAAATGAGGGTGAGTGGAGTATGAGATGAGAATAGGGGGATTATCATGAGTGGGGCGAGCATGGGTATCATAGGAAGCAAGAGTGGAAGGTGAGAAATGGAGGGGTGACATGTGGAAAGGAGGATGCTAGGGTTGGCATGACCAGCTAGGGTTTGGTGGTCACCTAGGGTTTTGGGGTCACACGTGTATTTGGGGGGGGGGGAGTAACGTGAGATGATGAGGTTTGAATTTAAGGGTTGTGATGTGTTGGGTTTTAAAACAATATGGGTTACATGAGGTAGAGGAGGATGGGCCATTTAGGCCCGAGAAAACCCTAGGGAAGACTATGAATGGTCTTAGTGGTGTTAGAAGTGGGCCTTGACGCACACACCTAGGAGTTGGGCCTCCAGTGTAAGTAGTGGAATAAGGAAAGGATGTTGGGGTGAGTTAGGAGACACAGAAGTCTCAAGATATGGGACGGGACCTCTTGGAAGGATAAGCGTAGATGGAGTTAGTCATGCATGTCTAGGGTGAAACTTGTTGAATAAGACACGGTAAAACATTAATCATGTAAAGTAGAATATTATTGAGCCGGGCCCAGACTGATCTACCAGCATAATAGTGGCCAGGTGTTGGGGTGCCCTAGAGACCGATCCACGGGCATCTAATAGTGGTCAAGTGCGTTATGTCCTGTAAGTGACCGATCCACCAACATAATAGTGGCCAGGAGCACCTTGCCCTAGAGACCGATCTACCGACATATAATAGTAGTCAGGTACATTATGCCCTATATGTGACCGATCCACAGGCTATAATAGTGGGGTTCCTGCCGTACTCGCATGGATCGATACCAAGTATGGTGTGAAATGAGTACTATTCAAATATAAAATAATTAGTTTATCCGAACTACAATTTAGCCTTTATTTATTTGAAATGATTGTATGATGTTATGTTATCATGCTTGGATTATGTGGCTTTGTGTATTGGTGTTAGTGCATGGTTACCTTACTCAGTACGTAGTGTACTGACTATCCATTTTATGGGTGCTTCTCATTCCCACAAGTAGAAGGCCCCTCTGACTTTGTGCAGGTCGATGATACCATTTTTTATGCCTTCGATGCTTATGAGGTATCAGGCGGGGCTGAGTGTTGAGCATGGACTTGGCCCGGGGATCGATAGCGGCATTGTCGGACTTCCTCATTAGGCCTTTTATCTTGTATTGGATTACCTAGACTTAACTTTTATCATTTTGTAGACTTTACTCCTTTTCAGGAATCTTAACTATGTACTCTAGATTGTAACTCTTTTTCACGCACTATGATTTCTATCTTATAACTATTTTAATGCTTTATTTAAGTATTGCTTTGAGTTTGAATTATGATGGTTGTAAACTTCTTTTAGCCTTGTGGTTAGTACGGGAACGACCGAGGGCTGGGCTTGTATTGATCATGACGGTAACATCCCTAAAATTTACAAGTTTTGATTTAATCACTTTTGCTAAATCTTAAATAAAATTAAATTTTTCAGTAGTGAATTTTGGGGTGTTATAGATATTCTTTTGGATCCTAAAGTTTTGTGTCATGTATTTTATTTTATATGCTTTTGTTGTATAAAAAATTATAGTTTCCTTTGAAACTCTTTTAATATTTACACCATTGCATCGTTCTTCCTTTCAGTTTATCTATTAGATTAATTCATAACGTATTTTAGTCTTGTACTTAACATAAGAAAGGAAATTGTGACCTAACTTATTTTAGGTATGAAGGTAATACCCTATCGGTTTTGTCTTTTATCTTATGTAAAATTCTATCTTCATAGAATAAATTGTTCCTAAAAATGTGAGTGTTATGGATTGATCCCCAACAATTTTTTTGTCATTATGGATTGAAGTTGACTTTACAGTGATGTGTACAATTTTTTGCCTCTACAAGGTTATTTCCTTGTCTCTTGAAAAATAAAAAGGCATATTAAAAAACTTTAGGTTAGCTAGACTATAGGAGGGACAATCCAAGGTTTCTTAAACCTCATGAAGAAAAACCTTTCTTCTTAGTGGTACACCGATGAACATGGTTCTTCAAGTTCTTCAATAAAACTTAGATTCCTTTGATCGTGTAACTAGAATAGATTTCTCTATTAGGAATAATTAATGAATATATATAATTAAGTGAAGAGATTTAAAGTGGAGGTCACTTTTAGGTCAAAATAAGTGAACAAAAAGCAAGACATGACCCTCTAAGTGTTGGGCACAAACTATATCATAAAATGACGAGGGTAAATAAGAAATACCATGACAAATAGATGGAAAGGTAACCTAAACCCTCATTTAAAATAATTCACAATAAGAGTTATACAACTATGAGGAGGCTTCATGGCTCGGTCCTTTGAATTAGAAACTATAACATCATATTCATTAGAGATACAATACCACACCTTTAGATTGGTAAGGTAAAAGGATGTGACCATGTAATATCCTGCTTTTTATACCCTTTGCCGTTTGTTAATTTGTGTGGTTGATCATGATCTTAATGTGTTTAATGGTGTTTTGGAATTATATTTTGATTTGATTTAAAAAGGCTTTTGTAGGATGGATTGTTTTGAGAAAAAGACTTAGTTTCTTTAAAAATGAGTTAAATGGTTGGCTCATACCAGTTGGATGGTTTACCTAATCTTTGGGTTTCAATCTAGAAGAACCAAACAACTAATCCTTACGGACAAGTCAACTGGTGAAAACCAGTCAACTGATTTTGTCATACGAATTAGCTAGTATGTTTGACCTTGAAGTTCTTCACATTTGATTTTTGATCCGAATATTTTCCTATGATCTTGAAACTTGATAACTGAGCCTTGGGTTGTTTCTAAATCATTTTTATGAAATTTATGACCTTTTAGTCAAATTTTAGTTAACCTAAATTAGATTTGTAACCTAAATTTGTGGAAAAAGGAGGTTGATAACCTATGTTTTTCTCTCTATCATATGTTTGCTTCAAAATAGTTGTGCCATGTTAGATTTTCTCATTTATATGAAGTTTTATCCCTCTCACGTCATGTCTCATTTTCTCCTTTTGTTTCATTACCCTTTTTTATTAACAACTGTTACAACACCATATCTTCCACCATTTCAGCTCTTCCACCAACACAACAAGAAATATTACTTTGGGCAACAAATTATTTCGTTGCCTAACAAAAAAAATTTGTCGCCCAAACTTTGGGCGACAAAAAAATTTCGTCACAATTTCGTCGCCATAAGCCCGTTGCTCTTGCTTAGGGCGACGAAAAGAAAATTTTGTTGCCCTAAATCTCTTTTTGTGCAACGAATATTTTTTGTCGCCCTAAACCTCTTTTGTGCGACGGATATGTTTTGTTGCCCTAAACCTCTTTTGTGCGACATAGATATTTTGTTGCCCTAAACCTCTTTTGTGTGACACATATGTTTTGTCACCCTAAACCTCTTTTGTGCAACAAATATTTTTTGTTGCCTAAACCTCTTTTGTGCAACAAATATTTTTTGTTGCCTAAACCTCTTTTGTGTAACAAATATTTTTTGTTGCCTAAACCCACTTTTGTGCGACGAAGTTGTTTCATTTGTGGCCCTATTACATGTTTTGCAACAAAATCAATTCCTAGTCTTTCTTTCAAGCTACAAAAATATTTTGTAGCCCAAAGACCTGTATTATGTATTCATAATAATAGATCATCCTATAATGCAATATCATTTATATAGATACTCCACCATATTTCATTACCCTGTAAAATCATATATCATTCAAACCATGCATAGATTACGATATCATTGTCCAAAAACAAATGTCATTCCAATTTCAAAGTATATGATACTGCAATATACAAATTGGCAAAAGTCATGCCTAATGGGTACCATAAAAATCAATTATGCTATCTAGCTTGAAGGACCACCAAAAAATGGATTATGTTATCTATAGTTATGTATACTTAGCTTCATCAAGTATATTGCAGCGTCACAAAATATGCTTCAAGTTAATCTGCAATTCATGAAATAAAAAAATATAAATTAAGATTATAAAGAGATATGCAATGGTATCTATTTATAATTTTCCAATTCCCTTCAATTAAAAAAAGTTGTAAGCCATATTATAAAAATGAATACAAGAACTAACTTACATTCATAAGTCCAAAAAAGCTCCTTGCCTCTAAAAGTCTTTGTCATTTTCTAAGTCCAATTAGATCTCCCAGCTGTAAAAGAGAACAAATAGTATAGTTAGAATACCTGATGCAAAAATTCATCCATCTCAATTTCAAGATAGTGAATATCACATGTCTTACATTGGCACAAACTACAAATTTTAGTTCCATAATCTGTCCACACTTATAGTGCAGAGTTCTAACGTTCAAACCATTAAAAATGGGAAATTTTGAATGGATTAAATATACCTCATACTAATTTAGTGAGTTGTGAAGATTGTTGTGTTCCTAGAAAGCTTGCAATTTGATCTCTCACAACTTGCATCATTTCGGCCTTCAACTTCTGCGTGGCCTCATCAGCATCTGCTCTAAGTTTCCTTTCTCGTTCCTCCTCTTCTTCTCTTAACTTTCTCTCTCTTTCTTCAGCAATTTCCTTCATCTTTTCCATTTCGAGCCTTAAATTTTCCTCCCTTAAGGCATTTGAATGTTTAAGCTCCTCAATTTGTTGACGAAGGCTAGCCTCAATTTCATTATCCTTTTTGTTCCTTAAAGGCATAGGTCCAACTCCTAGCCCTCTAATATAGCCAGAACGATGCTCAAATGCTTGGGTATATGCTTCTTTCACACTAAGATTATCAACTCCATACAACTCCTTCTGCTTAGCATGAAGTTCAGTCAACTTTTGGTATTTTGCATATGCATCATCTTCCCATGTACCATCTTTTTTCCTATAATAATATAAAATAAATAATAATAAAAAAACCCTTACAAATTTTTGTAAATTAACTTATATTTACATACTTCTTCATATCAAACACACGTTTTGGTCTTTTCCCATAATCTAATATAATCTGGTTCTTGCTCTGGCTCCTCAATCGACTCATCAGCATTTTTAGCTATAATAGAAGGCTCTTTTGATGGTTGATGTTCCTACATATAATAAATCCATGTGAATATTTAACTGAAAGAACAAGATATCAAGAGTCAAAGAAGATAAGCCTTTGCTTTAACAATAATAGTTTATTCTATTGTAATACTTTTCATATACAAATATATAGAATTGACCAACCTTTGTATTTTTGATAGAACAATAGTAGTAGCAACAAAAATCGAAAAAAAAATCGAAAAAATTTCATTAATATACTTACAATTTCATGAAGATAGCGCGCTGTTGAATTTCCTCCATTCCTAGGAATTTCAATTTGTCTTGATTTATTTCTACGATTCACTTCACTAATATGCTATATGTGAAAAAAAATGATAATTAATGATTTCATAACTCTTTTGCATCTCATTAGCCAATGCATATCCATCAAATACACTAAATTTATAAATCAGAGCGGAAATACTTGTCATCGGAAACTTCAAAAACAATTAAATAGTAGAACCTTTTGCTTAAACGAACCCCAAAAGTCCACCACTAACCACCTCCATACAGTAGCATTTATTGTTTGAGGTCGGTTTGCAATAGCTTGTGACGTTGAAAATCCATTAAAATATCTCTCTTTTAGCCTGAAACGCCATTGTCTATACAAAATTTGACATTGCATAGATAATGCTTTGTCAACATGACTACCCTCTGGAAGTGTCCACTCAGCCTAAACCATATATAAATATCAAAGTAATCAATTGGTTATGAACAAAATGAAACATGTAACTAATATGCAAAACTAAAACATTAGCTTTAAATTTTACCTTTATCTTATTGAAAAGTCTTTCTTTCGCGGTAGGATCCATATATTTCCAATTTCTACACATATAATTCAATATTCCAAAAAAAATACAATTGATAAGAAAGTTTTGTCAAAAATAGACATGTGCAAATAGAATTAGAATAATAAAAATTAGGTTTACCGTGAATCAAGAGGACAATAATTTTTTACCCACACTCCCAACTCTGTGATGAACTGGTGTGCATCAGTGCCTACAATTCTATTCATTTCTTCGGTGATTTTAGCATATGGCTTTGTAGTGTGGTCATTTAACCGTGAATTAAAATATTTTTTTCCACGAGTGGACCCCTGCTTTGGCCCTACATCACACAAGTATATTGGTTCAACAAATAATGATAAATATGTACAAGAAATATATAATTAAAAAATATATTACAGAAAAATAGGCATTCTTAACACAAACCTATCCTTTGTGATTGTTGCAACCGATGGCGTTGCCTATATGTCATATGATTGGCTAAGTTGTCAGATCGCTCATCATGACCATCCGGTGAAGTCTCCTGATTCAAATGCACTATAGCTTGTGATGATGAAAGATTAGATGCCATTAACCTGTAAAATCCAACAACAATAAAATAAATTGATTGATATGCTAATTAAATAAATTAAGATACAATAGTTATATCATTTGGAAATTTATCATCATCACCTTCGACTTTGAAGGAAAACTAAAATAATATCATACAATATCTTTATCTGATTCTAAATCTGAATAGTAATTAACTTCACCATTTTCATCTTCGAGGCCCTCCTCCTCCTCCTCCTCCTCCTCCTCCTCCTCATTATTCATAACCCTTTCAACATCACAAATATCAACTAAATCAGGTTCAGTATCATCACGTACCAAAGGAATTTCATCCCAATTTAAATCTTGCATATCAGAAATCGTAGTAGTCATCTCATTCTCCCAATTTGCATTTGAAGGTTCACTATCATCATCAATGTCCTCAATAATAGGAAAATCAAAATGATTTCAAGGACTTGTTTTGACAACTATCCTCCACTGAGGTTCTTTATGGGCCTTTACATAAAAAACTTGCCCTACTTGAGAGGCTAGCGCAAAAGGCTCATTATATCTTAACCTACTGTTAACATTAACAAGGGTAATTCCATATTTATCATCTCTCTTTACCCCCATCCTCTTATCCCATACATTGAACCATTCACATCTAAAAATAATGGTAGTAGGACTACCATAATTTTTGATAGGGTCGTATTCCAACACAATCACCTCCTCTAGTAACCCGTAAAAATCCACACCTCCACTATCATCATCTCCTTTTACCATTACTCCACTGTTTTGTGTCTTCCTTCTTCTTTGGCGCTTTCTTGTATGAAATCTAAAACCATTCACAATATATCCCTCATATGTAAGCACATTCCTCATTGAACCTCGAGCTAGACATAATAGTTCATCTCTAATCCTTTCATCCCCAGCATCTCTCAACTCTGTTATCTATATTACATAAAGATTAAAAGAAATAACGTAAGACATACGTTATTACTATAATATATCTATTATTTAATTCATATAGATTATAAGTTCACTTACTCTTTTTTCAAACCATTTAACAAAAGCAATAAGTTGTCCTTCATTGTCATTCATATACTCCCTATCATAAAGAACAATTATTAATCTTTGTAGCCCTATTTACATATTCAATATTCTATATAAATTAAAATAATCTCACTTACTCATAAAATGGTTGAACTTCTTCACAATTTCTTAGAATGTACAGTTGCGCTTGCTCCCAGTCTTTAAAGCTTAACTCTTTAAGTGTAGCCTTCCCTAATGGCTTACCATACTTACAGAAAATAGATAAGCTATAGGGAAGTGGATGATTCTCATCATCATTCCTCTCTTCACGATTAAATTGTGTCTCTATTTTACTCAAATACCGTGAGCAAAATGTAAGGCATTCATCTACAATCTCACTTTATGCAATCGACTCTTCTGGACATGCTTTGTTGCCTACAAATGATTTATAAGTACGCATTTCCCTGCAATAAGAAAAAAGTCATAATTTTACGTTTACATTACAAAATATATCATGTTAAAATATTATAACTTTACATTACCTTTGAAAGCGCCACATTGAATGATAAGCCACAGGTCCTGCTAGCTTTGCTTCACTAGCTAAGTGCACAGTTAGATGCATCATCACATCAAAAAAAGAAGGAACAAATAGCCATTCCAATTTGCAAAGGGTGATGGCTATATCTCTTTCCATTTTCTCCAACACATCAATCTTTAATGTTTTTGAACATAATTGCTTCAAATATCTACTCAACTCTACCAAAGGTTGAAGCACCTTATCATCTAACACACCTCGAAAAGCCGGTAGAAGTAAATCTTGCATAAACACGTGACAGTCATGACTCTTCATTCCAGAAATCCTACCATCTTCCAAGCTTACACATCTTGATATATTAGATGAATAGCCATCTGGAATTGCCAAATTTGCTAGTAGGGCAGCGACCTCCCTCCTCTCAAATAATGTTAAACTATAAGATGCCTTCGGAATATGAAACTTTTCCCCCACCAACTTAGGACGTAAATGTGGATGCATCTTCATCTTCTCAAGGTCCAATCTAGCATTCAAAGTATATTTATTTTTTCTGGGTATATCCAACAATGTGCCCAAGATATTGTCACAAATGTTCTTCTCGACATGCATCACATCTAGATTATGTCGAATTAACAAATGCTTCCAATACGGGAGTTCAAAAAAATACTCTTTTTCTTCCATTGATGCACCAAGTATCGCTCAGATCTCTTTCGCTTAAAAGATTTACTTTTTCCAAATGTGACATTTATAACTCCACTCAATTCCTCCAAAATATCATGTCTAGAAAGTGATTCTGGTGGGGGCCCTCTTTCAGTGTGTCCAACAGCAAAGTCTTTCCTATTCAATCGCCATTTATGGTCCGGTTCCAAGAATCTCCTATGTCCCAAATAGCAGTGCTTACGAGAGTGCTTTAATCTTTGAGAGCAAGTATCTTTATGGCAATTAGGACAAGCAAGGGTCCCTTTTGTGCTCCATCCGGACAAATTAGCGTATGCTGGAAAATCACTAATTGTCCACATTAAAACAACATGCATATTAAACACCAGTATGTGCATCAAATGTCCTAACCCCATTCTCCCATAACTCCTTCAATTCTTCTATTAGTGGTTGCAAAAATACATCTATATCATTACCTGGTGATTTTGGACCAGGAATTAACAAAGATAACATGAAGTAAGCACTTTTCATGCACATCCAAGGAGGTAAATTTTATGGGACAAGAATAATAGGCCATATGCTATATTTGGAACTTAAGTGTGCTCCAGGGTTGAACCCATCACTCGCAAGTGCCAACCTAACACTCCGTGGATCAGCGGAGAAAGTGGGAAATAATTAATCTAGAAACTTCCAAGCTTTTGAATCTGCAGGATGCCTCATAATTCCATCGTCTGGACGATGCTCTTTATGCCAACGTATATGTTCTGCTAATTTAGAGCACCTATACATCCTTTGAAGCCTAGGGATTAAAGGAAAATGGCATAAGACTAGTTGAGGCACCTTATTTCTCATATGCAACCCATCACCATCATTGCTACTTCCATCATATTGATTCTTATCCTTCCATCTAGAGCATCCACAAACTGGACAACTATTGTATTGAGAATATTCTTTCTAAAATAATATGCAATGATTAATGCAAGCATCAATTTTTACATAATTCAACCCAAGTTCCTTAGTGTATTTCCTTGCTTCATACGATGTCTTAGGAAATCCTTTATCAAAGTTAAAGGCTCTATGCAAAACTTGAAGTAGCATATCAAAAGATTTATTACTCCATTTATTATTCACTTTGATATGGAGTAAGTTAACCAAAAATTCTAATTTTGAGAATGTCTTACAACCTGCATACAACTCTGTCTCAACATCTTTCATCAACTAAAAAACTTCTCTAAACCAACACCATTTTCCTCAAGAGACTGGCACCCTACTTCTGATTCAGTATTATCAATACCCATGGAAAATTGAACATTTGTCACATCTTGTACCAATGGACCCATATTATCAAGATCTGCCTCACCATCCGCATTAACTCTAGTCTCTTCATCATAAGTATTATGAATACTATTATTATCACTCCTGATACTGCTGCCATCACTTTCTCCATGAAAAATCCATGGATTATAATTATTCTTGATGCCATACGTCATCAAATGAATCCACATAGTACGTCGATTTTGGGCTAAAATAAAATTACAATTCAAGCAAGGGCATTTTAGCAAAATTCCCTCTTCCTTTCCACCAAAACAGAATTCTAAAAATTCATTAACACCTTCAATATACTCTGGCTTTCTCCTATCATTTATTCCCTTATGGTTCATCCAACTTCTATCCCCAGGCATTTTTGAAACAATGACTATACATGCAAAAGCAATTAGGAAAACATATATTAGGAAATGTTCATCGGTCAAATATAATCAATGACTATCTTCAAATATAATCAATCGACCAAATCACTTCAAATACAATTAGGATCATTTCAACTACTTCTATAAATTTAATTTTAGAAAAATAACTACACAATTAACCAATTTCATAATCTCACTTGAAATCTAGGGTTTTATGCCCGAAAATACAATTCGGTTGAATTCTATTAATTCAATCAAATTGAATGTTTAGAAATGAAATTAAACACATTTTATAACATATCAAATAATCAAGTACTCAAAACCAATAAAAGAAATACACAATTTAGCACAATTAGGGTTTTTGAGCCCGAAACGCAAATCCGATCAATTCTTGCCAAAACATATCAATTGACAGTTCGGAAATGTAATTAAACATATTCTAATGTAATTTATATAGTGAATTGAATAAAATAACCCGATTACACAATCCAATTTAAACCTGCGGGAGTTTTGACCTAAAAATCCAATTCCGATCAATTACGCACAATTTCCTAAATCAACACTTCCAATATAAAATTAAATACATTTTAAGCGATATTATACAATCAATTGAGTGGAACGACTCAATTATATGACCCAATTTGATCACACATGAATTTTGACCTAGAAATCAAATTCCAATAAATTCTGCATAAATTTCTCAAATTGACGGTGCCAACATGAAATTAGATACATTTTAAAACATATTGTATAATCAATTTCCCCAAAATAGCTAAATCGGATGAATCCAAAAAATTCGGACATAACCCGGCCAAAAATTCAAAATTTCCAAAATTCCAACATAACCATACAATTAACCTATCCAAATCATTCTCGCAGCACATATATACATTATCAAACAATTAATTTAGCTTATCACAAGCTAAATCATACTCAATTAAACGAATTAATATTAGGGTTTTTTAGAAAATTATACCAACGAAACCGACAAATCGGGACAAAGGAAGGCCGGGGAAGCTTCGTCGGGGAACGGGGACAGCTCGGCCGGTGGTCAGCAAGGCTTGCCGTGGCCGGACGGCTGTGCAACCAGCGTGGCTCGTCGCTGCCGCGGCCTACTGCTGCTGCTGCCCGCTGTTGCTTCTGCATGCTGCTGCTGGTTGCGGTGGCTGGCAGTGGCGGTCGGAGTTGTGGCCGGCAGCGACTGGTGGAGCTAGGGAGAGCACGCTACTGCGGTGTGGGGCTGCGAACAGGAGCAAGGCAGGCGCAGGGGTGGGAGTGTCGGGACAGGGAAAGAGAAGAGAAAGGAGAGAAGAAAGAAAAGGAAAGAAGAGAGGGGGCGGCAGGCTGGGTGCGCTTTTTTTTTTAACAAAAACACATAAAAAATACTAAAGTTTAAAAATTATTATTGGAAGATTTTATTTAAAATTTATTAAACAAAAATTATTTCGAAACAATCCAAACGCTTAAAATAAATAAATAATTTTTTTTAATTTAAACTTTCCAAAAATATTAACGATTCCTGAAAATGAACAAATTTAAAGTTGGAAATATTTTCCACGGATAGAATTAGTAAAATAAATTTAACTAATTAAACATAATTTCCGTAATTTGAATAATATATTTCGTTAACTACATTATGTGCAACAATAAATAATATCATTGCCCAAAGATTTTTCCACTATAACAAAGGGCAACGATTATAAAAGTTTGTTGCCCTAAAGAAAACAAGGGCAACGATTATAAAAATTTGTTGCCCTAAAGAAAAAGGGCAACCATATACTTTCGTCGCCCAAAATACAAAGGAAAGTATGGCGGTAGAGGTAAAAATTTGGGCGCCAGGGAAAAGAGTACCATGGGCGAAAAAATATATAGTCGTTGCCCAAACTTATTTTTGTGCAACGAGATTAATTTCGTTGCCCTTATTATCATATCAAACAATATTTCTTACTTATTAGAAATTGATTTTTCGCTGCCCCTGGACCCCTACGGGGGCGCCCCCTTATTTAATAAAAAAAATTAATTTTACGATTTAAACAAACACACATTTCAACATAGTTTTGAAATTTTATGTTTTCATTTGAGCATATAATATAGTGCACTTCCCATATTAAATATACCCTAAAGTGTTGATTTTAAAATTTTTAGCAATTATTTGCTAAGGTATGGGAAACGAAAACATAATATTGTTTCCCAACACTATGTTATGGGCAACAAAACAATTAAATCGTAGCCCAAAAGTACAAAGGGCAACAATTATAAGAATTTGTTGCCCTAAAGAAAACAAGGGCAACGACTATAAAAATTTGTTGCCTTAAAGAAAAAAAGGGCAACAATATATTTTTGTCGCCCAAAATAGAACCAAGGGCAACAAAATCTGTTCTGTCGCCCTATTATCATAGAAATCGTCGCCCAAACTCCCTTTTCTTGTTGTGCAAGGTCAACCATATATAGCTTTGAAACTCACCCATGTTGGTATAAATTGGAGTTAAGGGATTAGAGTTTTGGGTTATATGACCCCATACCCCTTATTTTCCCACCATATTATGTCATATCCTCTTTTCACTACCATCCCAAAAAACCATGGGTATTGAGAAACCATGGAGATGATCCAACCAATTACTCAAAAGAATTAAGTGGAAGTATAATCACATGACCACAATATGGTAATAAATTAAAGCATACACCTTAGTGATGTCTCAAGTGATTTTTTTTTAGTAATACGTGACCTATGTGGGTGTATGAATTATGAACCACGTTTTCCCTAATTTATATAATATGCATGTGTTTTCTTGATTCCATGTTATACTCAAGTGCATGTGAAGTCATGCCTAGTAAGAATATCCTTCTAGCTTAGTGCATAAATTGGTGAGTATGGTGTATATGAGTCCTACATGATCCACTCCTACCTATTATAACCTTTGTGCTTTGTGAACCTATATAGTAGGGTAACTTATCTTACTCGATATATAGCTTACTGATGTGTCCATTTAATCATTCACCTAATCAATCCCACAAGCAAAGGACCTTGTGCTAGTTGGTGTGGATGGTTAGTAGATGACCTTATGCTTGTTGGGGTTGGGGATTTGAGAGTAGGACTTTATGGCATCATATTTCCCTTTTTATGGTCCTTAGAGACTGAGATTTGTATTTTGGATTTGTTTTCTCATGTCTTCTTACATATTTTGGCAATCGGTTCTGGTATGATATGACCTTGGTTTGTAAACCCTAACTATCTTCTACTTATATAATTTGTATTTTGTACTTTTATTTTCATGCATGTCGTATTTTGAATACTTTAGCCTTATGTCTAGAATGGTATGGACTGTAGAACACCCATCTTATATTATATATTGTGGTAGCACCCCCTTTTTCATAGGATAGTCTTTGTTTTTTTACAACTGTTTAAAATAAATGATAGTGAAAAATGAGGATATTACATATGGTGCTAGAAATATCATAAAGGTTGAGAGATTTTTCCCTATTTTACCTCCCATTTGCCTTCACCCTTGAGCCCCAATCATATGCCCTTTCACTCTACTCCTTCTCATAGCCCACATAGTGGTCAAAGAAACTAGAATAACAACCTTTGCTGTGATAATTGTGGCTTGAGAACCACATATAAACGTGATGAAAAAATCCTTAAATGTTCTCTAGCAAGTGCGAAAGTGACTTTCCCGATCTTTGAATTTTTTGAAAGCACAACCCTAAGTATTTGCTGGATACTGTAAGATGTTCGAGCCTGTGTAGTTGTTGCAATAGTGCGATCCTCCAAATTTTCCAACTAATTTTTTTTTATGATAATGAGGAAGTGAAAAAAATTGGGGATTGCTATCTCCACAAAGGTATGTCCATCCAACCTAACTCATATTCGATGCAATGCTAAAATATTAATGAGGTCATGTATAACGATAAAATAAGTGCAATATATATGTATGTATGTATGTATGTATGTTATACTAAAGTTAAAGTTTTCAAACCAATAACTCCGAGAGTAAGAAAGTAATAATATTTTAAACTTAATGAACAACAAAAGAAAGCCCAAACAATAGATAAAACATCTAAATGCTAGATTAGCTTAATCTTAGGTTATAAGCACTCCCCTATCAAAACCAACATTTGAGGCATCACCATCCTGGAAACACAATTCCATTTGTCCATTGAATGGACAATGGCCACCATAAAATGTTAGTATCTGTACGACTAGCATTGAGTAAGATCTTGCTACTATAAATACACTTATTCATGGTTTACATAGAATCATGACATATGTAACACCATAAGATAGTGTGTTAATATCAACCAATAACAATCTTATAGTACACATAAGTAATCATATAATGCATAGCTATAAGCCAAAAGATATAACACATATAATTATAATCAAGGAGAGGTTTGAATCGTGTACACTTCACTTGAAAGGAAAGCAAAGCCCTAAGACAACTCTAGGAGTTTAATTTTGATTTTGATTTTGATTATTATTATTATTATTATTATTATTATTATTATTATTATTATTATTATTATTTCATATATTTTGATCATATAAGAATGATTACTTAGAACTCGACTGACAGTCATCTAAGTTTTTTCACCAAAATCAAACTAAATAAAGAAAAAGGAGTACATGCTTCACCACTTATGCTCAATAGCCATGGCAGTTCATATGATAACAAGGATAAAATAAATTAGATAATAACAATGGAGTGTCACATCCTCCACAAATAGTAAATAACCATGGAAATTCATATAATAATAACAATAATAAGGACCTTCAACATCCACCACCAATGGTCACTTAGGGCCAAGGTGGCTGTATATGGATTTTCAACATCATCCCCACTAAAGTCACCTAGTGCTACAATGGCTCGAGTCTTCAACACCCACCACCATGGTCACCTAGCCATGATAAATATAGTACTAACCTTGGTATCTTAATTTTTAAGTGTGCACGTCCATAGAGCTTAAGAGGGTATAGAAGACACTAGATCGCTATCCAACTAGGGTCCCTTTTGTTTTATTGTTACATAAATTGCAAAGTCTGTAGACTATATTTTGTACTGTTACACCAAACATATCCACAAGTGTTTATAGATAACACTAAGTGAAATACCCCAAAAATCCTAATTTATGAATTATGGCAAAATAATGATTTATTAGAGAAAATTAAGAAAATAGGTTACTTTATTAAATAAAGAGGAAATTAATTGAGGAAAATAAGGAGAAAATAATAAATAAGTTATTTAGAAAATTTTGGACATTTTACGAATTAAAATGGAAGTTAAGGACAATTTATCCAAAATAGCCTAACTAATTTAAAAATGGATTTAATTATTATAATTAAAATAATTATTATTAAAATTAAATATCTAAATTAATTATATAAATAAATAAATAAAGACCAAATACCCCCAACCCAACCACTTTATCATTTTCCATTTTCCTTTTTCCTTTTTCCTTTTTATCCTTTCTTTTCTTTTTTCTTTCTTCCTTCTTTATTTATTTTTCTTCTCACCCCCCGGTTTGGGCCAGCCCGTCGGCCCAAATCTCCCTTCCTCCCTGGCCTCCCCCGTCTCGCGTACAGGCCGCCCAACACCCAGCCCTTCTCTTCTTTTCCTTTCTCCCTCCCCCGCGGCCCAGCGTCGTTCGCTGGCCAACGCCCGAGTGCGACGTAACGTTTTGCCTTTCGATCCGCTGAAGAGTCGCGTCGCGATTAATGAGCCTTATAACCGTTGCCAGCCAACGACACGACGCTGTGTTTCGACCTTCTAAACAATGAAACGACGCGTCGAGATTAGGAACGTTATAACCGTTGCCGACCGGCCGGTTTCTCCCCTTTCTTTTCTTCCCTCGACCGCCGGTCCAACCTACCCCGCTGTCGTCTTCTTCCTCGCGCCTGTGACCACCGTGCCGCTGCAACGCCGACAACGCCACAGTCCGACCGTTCTTCTCTTCCTTTTCCCCATCCCTTTCCTTCCCGATTTGTCCCAGCCTACCGTCCTGCACCGCCCAGGCCCTGCCCCCTTTCCTTTCTCACCCAAACCGAGCCAGAACCTGCTGACAGAGAATCTGCAGGCCTGCCCGATCGCCGCCGGACGGCGTACTGTCGTGACCTGGCGTGTCCTCTCCTCCTTCGTCGTTTTCTCCCCCCAATTGCCTATAAATACCCCCCTTTGACAGCCATAACCTGTGCTGCAAAAATTACCCCGAAACTATGCCTCTCTGTCACTTGAAAATCAGACGAAGCTTCCGCCGCCGCCGGTGATCACCGCCGCCACCGCTGGCCACCAAAAACACCCCTGCACCTTCCTCGATAAAACCAAACCATCGCCGCCCTCCACCCTGCCCTGCACGTGCCGCCATAGCTGTGCGAAACTCCCTACTGAAAAACCCCTCTTCCAGTCGCCGCCGCCCCTTGCGCCGCCTTCCACCGCCAGCCCAGCCGCCACCAGAGCCTCTTCCACCCTCCAAAATGCCCAGCAGACCTCCCTCTACCTTTCCCTGCCTTCAACTTCCCCTGCCTCCCTCTCCTCCTTCCTCCCTCATCTTCCACCTCTCTCCACCACCCTCGGCCGCCGCCCCTTGCCACGCCACCGCCCTCACTCCACTCCCCTTCACCTGCTGCTTCTCCCCCACCTCAAACTTCTCTTTTCCTCCTGCCATCCAGCCCCCACCTTGATCTTTTCCCTTCCCTTCCTCCTCCACCGCAGCCGCCGTCGCCGCCACGCGCCGCCGCCGGACCACCACCGACCCTAGGTGGTTCTCCACTCATCCGAACCCTAATACCTCTTTTATATAATTGCTACTATTTTCTACTAATATTGATACCAATATACTTATTATTATTATTATTACTATCATTATTGTTATTACTTTTATTATTACTATTATTATTATTATGATTATTATTATTATTATTGTCATTATTACCATTATTATTGTCTCTATTATTAATGTCTTATTTTCTTACTAATACTAACATCCCTTTTAAACCCTAACTTGTATTATGCTTAACTTTGGTCCTATTCTTATAATTATTAGTATTAACATTTTTATTATTATTATCTCTATTATCCTTACTATGGTTATTATTATTACTACTTAACCTTACTTGGTTGTATTATTGTTATAACCATTACTACTAGGAGTATTATTATTATTATCGTTATTATTAGTATTATTACTATTATCATTATCACCCTTAAGAATAGTTTACTTGTAATATTGTGACCTTATAATATTATTATTTCAAACCTAACACCATTGTTGGACTTAATCTTAAAAACGCTAGAGTTCTATTACTTGAAACATAAGTATCACTATTAGTAGTCTTATTATTATTATTATTATTATTATTATTATTATTATTATTATTATTATTATTATTATTATTATTATTATTATTATTATTATTATTATTATTATTATTATTATCACTATTTTACTATGACTAGTGAACACTAGTATTATAAGAATGGGACTAATGGGCTTAATAAAATAAGTGTAACAATAAGTATCATAAATAACTATATTTTGACTACTAATATTTAGTATACTAATTCTAAGGTAAAAACCCTAGTTTTGTATAAAACCCCTTTTTAGTAATAAAAACCCTAACCTTAAACTAGAATGAGGATTGATAGTAATTATAAGGGAAACTAATACTTAGCATTTTCTCCTTTTATAGGTAACCCCGACCAAAGCCCTAAGGAGTTAGAGGAGCATGCTCCAAGCCCGGCGTCGCCTTAGGTAAGGACGAAGCTAATGGCCTCGTGCTATGTGTGACATGGATGTGTTGAATGTTGTGTATGCCATGCTATGCCATGTATTATCTGATTTGTGGATAACTTGTCTTATGTGTAGCGCAGCTTGGAGATTGAGGTATGTTGTATGTGCTTCCGTGATATGAGCATGACATTCATATGTATGATGTTTATGATGTAATATGTTATGGCCCACTAGGACATGCATGCTAGGATAAATGGTAATATGAGTTGGGAACCATCATGGGAGTCTTGAAGTTTGTATGGTGGGATTAGGGTTTGTATGGTGGTATAAACGTTCGTATGGTGGTACTAATGATTGCATAGTGGTATTAATGGCTTATGGTGGTATTCGGGTTTGTATGGTGGTATTTATGATTTTATGGAGGTATTAATGTTTGTATGGTGGTATTTATGATTTTATGGAGGTATTAATGTTGTATGGTGGTATTAGGGTTTGTATGGTGGTATTTATGATTTCATGGAGTTATTAATGTTGTATGGTGGTATTAATGTTCGTATGGTGGTATTAATGATTGCATAGTGGTATTATTGGCTTATTGTGGTATTAGGGTTTGTATGGTGGTATAAATGTTCGTATGGTGGTATTAATGGCTTATGGTGGTATTAGGGTCTGCATGGTGGTGTTATGGTTTGTATGGTGGTATTAATGATTGCATAGTGGTATTAATGGCTTATGGTGGTATTAGGGTTTGCTTGGTGGTGTCATGGTTTGCATGGTGGTATTAATGTTGGTATGGTGGCCTTAGGGTTGCGTGGTGGAGTTAGGGTTTTGCATGGGAGTTAACGATTTTACGGGATTAAGGTTTGGAGTGATTAACTTTGGGGTGTTGTGATTAAGTAGGGTTGGAGTAACTAATCGTGATTATTGAGGACAATTAAGTTTTGGGATGGCTAAGTATGGTGGTTATGGTAAAATAGGGATAAGAGTGGCTAACCACGGTTGGTGTGGACAACTTGGGTTGGTTATGGCTGCTTAGAGTTGTTCGATGTTATCATGTGTATCTATTGATTGAAGGGTAGTTATGTATGTGGGATTTTATTAGTTGTGATGAGTACAGTGTAAAGAGAATGATTTATGCATGTCAAGGGTGATGTGTGATTTAATAAGACACCGATAAGACATTAATCACGTAAAGCAAAAGATGTTGAGCCGAGCTTGTGGTCCGGTCCACCGGCTATAATAGTGGATCAGAGGCGTTTTGTCCTGTGCGTTTATTTCCGGTCCACCGGCTATAATAGTGGATCAGAGGCGTCCTGCCCTGTGCGATATCTTCCGGTCCACCGGCTATAATAGTGGGGGATCTCGTGCTCGACAAACCAAATGTATAAGTTAATCCATGGGAAATATACTAAGTACTTAAAGCGAAACACCATGTGAGTCGGGGCTGTGATCCGGTCCACCGACTATAATAGTGGATCAGAGGCGTTTTGCCCTGTGCGTTTATTTTCCGGTCCACCGGCTATAATAGTGGATCAGAGGCGTTCTGCCCTGTGCGATATCTTTCGGTCCACCGGCTATAATAGTGGGGCTCCCGCGCTCACATGGATTAATGAAGAAAGATTTGAATGAAAATGAATGAAGTAATCCATGGGAAAATACTAAGTACTTACAGTGAAACACCATGTGAGTCGGGGCTGTGATCCGGTACACCGGCTATAATAGTGGATCAGAGGCGTTTTGCCCTGTGCGTTTATTTTCCGGTCCATCGGCTATAATAGTGGATCAGAGGCGTTCTGCCCTGTGCGTATATCTTCCGGTCCACCGGCTATAATAGTGGGGCTCTCGCGCTCACATGGGTTATTGAAGAAATGTGTGGAAATGGACTTATTATCATCAATGAGAATAAAGAATAAGTCACCATAAAAGTGTTCAGACCCTATCTTCGCATGTTGTCTACATGATTGTGTTATACGTGCTATGTGGTATGACTGTATGCTTGGCCTTAGCGCACCAACGCCCTTACTCAGTATTGGAACCGTACTGATGCTACCTTGATTGAATGGGTCCTGTGATGATCCACCGATGGTGGGGAGCAGACCTCCTATGCAGGTTTGATCGGTTACAAATTATGGGGTGGAAGGCTTGGCTTAAGTGAGTAGGCGATCCGGATATTGGTCCCTTGGGATCTGTTTTATTGGCTATATTTTGTACTACGCTCCTTGCTTTGAAACCGTACTCTAAGTTGTATTCCTAAATGATATTTTAACTGTTGTTGACTCGTGGTTTTCGTGAATGGTCTATGTTAACTATGGACCTATGTTTTGATGACTCTTACTTAAGGACTGTATAGTTTAGCCTTAGCACTTAGTATCGGAACGGTAGGAGTGAACCGGTCTGGTACTAAGTGTGGCGGTAATACCCCCAAGTTTATGGTTTTAATTCTTTCGCTTCCACTAAAACCTTTGTCTTACACGAAATTTTTCAGTAGTAAATTTGGGGGTGTTACAAGTTGGTATCAGAGCTGGTTTCGACCACGCTCTCGGTTTTAATCTTTTTAAGCTGATACCACAAGTTGGTATCAAAGCGGTTGGTCCTTCGGCCACGCTCGTTTTCGAAAATAAATTTGGTTTTCAGACTTTGTATTGATTTTGAAGTGTGTTTTGACCGCTCCTCTATTTGTTTTTAAACTTTTTAAGCTGATACCACGAATTGGTATCAAATCTTTTGGTTGTTAAGGACCGGGTTCCGGTTAGAGACTCGGTTCTCACGATCCTAAATGTTTTAGCCGAAATCGTATTTTAACTTCCTTCAAGTGATTTTTCTTTTTATCCGGATTAGCTTATGAGGACAGTGTGATTGGGTAGTATAAGTGGACTTGCGATTTGCTGTTGAATTATGTCTTCGAATATGCTTCCTTACTATTTGACATGCTTAACTTGTGTTAACGTTGAATTTTATGTGTTGTGGTTATTACAGTCTTGTAACTAGTTTGCGCTTAAGGGGGTGGTGACCCCACTAGGTTAACCCCAGACTTGTAGGTTTAGTGGACTAAAAACCTTAGGGTATACCTTGCCGGGTAAAGTGTGATGTGACATAAATTGTAACGTATTCTGGTGGATTAGTTTTACTTTTGGAGTTGCAAGGAGTTTAAGTTATTATTATCATTATTATTATTATTTTCACCTTTATGAGACCTTAATTTAAAGGACAACGTCTTGTGACTTATTTTGACCTTAAGTACTGTGTATTTCTTCCTTGTTGAATTCTATTATATTTGATTTGTTGGGCATCGATTCTCCTTCCTTTATTTCACCTCTTATGCCTTGTGTAATCCAACTTTACTTGGTTTAGTTCGTAAACATCGTTTTACCTTTCTTTGGAGTTCTTTTAACCTATTTACTTTGGTAAATGTTTTATTCAATTGTTTCGTCAAGTTTCCACTACTTAGGTTTCTCGAACCTCGGGAACGAAGTTCCTTTCTAAGAGGGTAGGGATGTAATACCCCGTATATTTTTTTAAAATCCATATTTGTTAAGTCTAATGATTTTATTAGCGTAATTTGATGTAAACAATTAATTATTTTAATTTCGATTCGTTTTATGGATTTATCGACGATTTTGAATTCATAATTGAAGGTAATTAATCATTTTCGGGAAGTAATATTTTATCGAAGTTTTAATTATTTGAATGTAATAATTTCGGGAAGTTCAAATGTATGCACTAACCTTGACTAGACATGCCATCATTTACCTCCCATGCTTCCCTCTCCTTTTTTTTGTTACTAGTGAAACTCATCGTTACTCACCTACTTTAAAGAATGACAACCATGTGTACTAACACCACTACTTCAATGAAATAGATGAGCCATACATCGACTTGATAATTAAGGCAACACATCAAATAAGACCTAAATCTTAAACTAGACAACCTTTCATATAGATGGAAGATTAAATTAACTTTTAAAGGGAAGGGCCATGAAACTGACAAACTATTAGGCTAGGTCAGTATTCAGGGGTTATAAAGGAAAAAAGGGAGTAATTATGTAAATATTATGTAAATGACGCAATGTCTTTCCAACCCCATAATATGTAAATAAATCTCCACAGTATTAAAATGAGATTGATTATATGTGTCTTATGTAAACAATTCAACCTTTCCTTTAACTTAATAATAACAAAGTTAATAATAATACTTAATAAGATGGCCTAATATGATGACCCAGTCATCACCACTCCTTCAACCTTATGTAATAAATACTGTAAATAAAAGGCTTACCTCTCCAAAAAGGGCTAGATGCTCATTTAATGTTAACTATTATTCCGCTATCTACTTTCCCTTCCTAGAAATACCCATTCCCATATTTTTACCTAATCACAATGATTCCAAGGACCAATAATGTTCAATGATTATTCTAGGAATTTTTATGTAGGATGTTGGAGTTTAATTGCCATTATACTCAAAAGGTATTGATCACATTTAATCATTTAGTTATAGAAGTGTATTCTTATAAACCAAATATTTTTCATATTTTTACCCCACTTTACCTTCATTTTTGTATTTTTTTTGGCATAAATTAAGAGACTTATCATAGTTCAAGACTCTTGTTTATGTTACTGCTCTCTTAGTAATTGTTTTTTATAAAATTTCCCATAAATGCTCAAATATAAGGAAGTGGTATATGTATTCGGAAAAAATCAAATATGAAAGGCATTAAAGGAAGATAATTAACCCCACATCATATTAGAGAAGTCAAGAAAATCAAGGAGCTTAAAAGAGGAGCAAGAAATGGGTGTTGCACAACTATAGCACAACTAGTTGCACAATTGTGCAACTTTTAACCCATCAATGCTAGAAGGAGAATGTTGCACGGCTATAGCACAACTTGCTATACAACCTTGCAACCATCGAATAACTATGTTGTGAATGAAAACTTAGCACAACCTCAACACATCCATGTTGATACGAGATTGCCGAGAGTGGAGAAGTTACACGACTAGTATGTGAAGCCTTGCACGGCCTTACAATAGACACTTACCACTATACACGACACTCATTCCATGTTCCTCTCCACTCATTTTTCTTTGACAAATAAAGGGGGATTAAACGTGCGTCGATGGCAAGGATTAGGGGACTTCTTACTGACTTTTTTCTCTATTATTCCTAAGTAAACAACTCCATGTAATTTATTTGGAATTGATATGCAAATTTCATTCTTGAAAACTATGAGTAGACAAGTGTGTATCTCAAATCTACAATTAACCTATTTTATCTTCACTCTATAGTTTGATCTATCCATATTATTTTTCATTATTTACTGTATCTTCAATATGTATGTCATTTATATTTATTTTAAGCATTTCTTTCAAACCATGAGTGATTAATTCCTTTTTCTAGGATTGAACTAGGCTCTATTTGGTATGAATATGATGAGTTTTTTTTTTGTATGTATGGTTCATATATGTCATTTTATTTGTTAGGAATTATTATTATATGTTGGGATTGATCAAATTTGGCTTACAGAGATGTTAGCTATAACTGAAAGGTTGAAATCAATGCCATAAATTAATATACGAATGGGAATTAAAATTTTCACAAAAATAGACATTTGATTCTTAGGGACTATTGAATTGGTGGCATTTAATGGATTTAATCTAATTTATTAGTCATGAAAGTAGTTAATGAATTAGATTAGGTATGTTCTTATACCTTGAAAGAGGCTAGTGAATCACATTAGACTAATTGTTCACAGCAATTTTGAATTATACTATGACATATTGTAAATTCATTATTGAATACTGAAAATAAGACCGAAGTTTAATCATAGGTTTTATATCTATTGTTTTAGAATCTATAATTTGTTATTCATTGCATTTTTTGTTCATTATTTACCTCCATATTCTTATTCTGTAACAATCTAGATAACTAAAATAATAAAAATCAGTAATCAATTACGAAGTCCATGTGGATACAAACTTGACATGCTATAACAAAGCCGTGCGCTTGTAGATTAAAAACCACCAAGTTTTTAGCGCCATTGATGGGGATTTTGGCCAATTACTATTGATTCTTTTGTTATTAAGCTATAATAGATTTTTCTTTTCTTAATTTTATTTGCTTTAGTGATTTTTTTGCCTCCTTGATAGTTTGTTATTTTTTGTCTTCTAGTGCCTTATATGCAACTATCTCTACATTTAGGACCTCCAGTTGCATTGAATCTTGAAATCGAGAGAACTTTGAGTGAAGTAAGAACTTGGGTATGTGAGAAAAAATCAAGCACAAGCTTTGAAATTACGGCTGAAATAGACGGAGTAGAAGACCAAAATCACTCTCATAGGGAATTTTCATCTCTTAATGCATATGGAACACAATCAAATATTAGAAAGCTAAATGTTACCGCTAACAATTTTGATTTGAAGCCTCTACTCCTTAATATGGTGCAGTAAAATCAATTTGTAGGTAGGCAAATTAAAGACCCAAATTTACACATTTCAATCATCATGGAGTACTGTGATACTTTGAAGATGAATGGATTATCATATGATGCTATCAAGTTAAGGTTGTTCCCTTTCCCGTTACGGGATAAGGAAAGGGATTGGTTGTAGTCCCTTCCTCTCGACTTAACTCTCACAAGCATTCTTTACCAATTACATCCCTTCAAGAAGGAAGGGGAATCAATATATGATGCTTGGGAGAGGTATAAATACCTCTTGAGGATGTGTCCATGCTATGAATCGGAAGACAGGTTGATTATCCATACCTTCTACAATTGAGTTCTCTAAAACACTAGGATGACCATTGATGTTGCAACAGCTTCCAGTGGTTGGGTGAGTGTTCATTACCCAAAAAGAGTGGGAGGTATAATGTTGATAAACTGGATCATCTTAATTCTAAGGTAGATATTCTATTTAAAATATTTGACAAATTAAATGTTAATGCCCTAGCATCTCATACTAACCAAGCATCATGTGAAATATGCGGCATCATAGGTCAAATTGCATTAGAGTGTTAATTTGGAACATCTGTTTTCCCTAATTTGAGTGTCAATGAGAATGCTAACTATGTGAACACTTTTAATTAAAAGGGAGATCCTTTTTTGACACTTATAACCTTAGGTGGAAGAATCATTCGAATTTATCTTATATAAATCCTCCCTAAAGTCCTATGCCTCAAACTACTTATGTTTCTCCAAGTTTTTAGAGTCAAAGGCCTTCCTATCCTCCTGTCCAAAATTCTAATTTGGAAACGGTGATGAAGAATTTTGTGATGACTCAAACAAAATAAAATGAAGAGTTTAAGAAGCAAACTGATGAGATTAGACACCAAAATCAAACCAGGAGTGATGCTATTAAAAATGTAGCTCCTAAGGTTGATTCAATAGCTATACATAACAAGATGGTAGAAAACCAAATCACTCAAGTAGCCCAACAAGCTGTCTCTTCTTCTAGACCCTCTAGGGTAACCCAAAAAAAATCCTAAAAAGTAAGTTAATATCATCACATAAAGAAGTGGGAAGGATATAGAAGGTCCTAAGATGACAAGGGAAGATGAGAGTTTAGGCAATGATATTGAGGATCCCATAATTGATGAGGAAAATACTAATAATTAAAAGGAAAAGGTTGAAAAATTTGTTTCACCTACACCTTATAAGCCTCTCTTACCCTTCCCTCAAAGGTTAGCCAAGACTAAACTTGAAAATCGATTTAGAATTTTTTTTGGAGATATTAAAAAAAATTGTACATTAACATTCCCTTTGTTGAAGTAATTTCTCAGACGCCCTTATAGACAAAGTTTTTGAAGGAGATTTTTTCCAACAATAAAGTTGAAGGATTATGAAATGGTTTCTTTTATAGAGGAATGTAATGCTATTATTCAAAATGTGTTGCCTCCTAAGTTAAAAGATCCTAGTACATTGTCTTTTCCTTGCATTATTGGCAATATTACTATTAATCATGCCTTATGTGATTTGGGTGCAAGTGTGAGTATAATGCCATTATCAGTGTATGACAAGTTTCAATTGGGAGATTTAAATCTCACCACCATCTCCCTACATCCAATAGGTATATTAGAGGATGTACCTATCTAGGTTGGTAAGTTTTTCATACCAATTGATTTTATTATCTTAGAAATTGAGGAAGATTCTCAAATTCCTATCATTCTAGGTAGGCCTTTCCTAGCTACTCCTGGAGCTATCATTTATGTTAAAAATGGAAGGCTTTCTTTAAATTTTGGGAGTGAGAAAGTTTAATTTGATTTATCTAATACTATAAAATTTCCTCTAATTGATGATGCTTGTTACATGATTGATTCAATTGACAAGGTGGTGAAAGAGGACCTTGTTAAATGATTCTCAAGTATCCCTCTTAATGAGTGTTTAATGAGAAGTGGGATTCCTAGTGATGAAAATCTTGAAATTTCTCATTTTGCTAAAAAGGAAAGGAAAAGGCATAAGTTATTGAATTAGAATCAAGCATACCTACCTTAAAAGATGAGGTAATACATAAGGTGGAGTTAAAACCCCTCCCTTCTTCATTAAGGTATGAATTTCTTAACTCTAACTCTAATTACCCTTTCATTTTGAATGCTAGACTAAGTAATGTGGAAATTAAAAATCTGTTTAGAATTCTTAGGTTACATAGATAGGCCATTGGTTTTACTATAGATGATCTTAAAGGCATAAATCCTTCCATATGTATGCATCATATTATTTTAGAAGAAGGGTGCATGCCCTTCGGTGGACATCAAAGGAGATTGAACCCTAACAAGAAAGAAGTGGTAAGAAAAGAGTTACTTAATCTACTTAATGTAGGAGTCATCTACTCTATCTCATATAGTGAGTGGGTGAGTCTGGTGTAAGTGATCCCTAAAAAGGGAGGAATAACGATCATTAAGAATGAGCGAAATGAATTGATTCCAACAAGAACTGTTGACTTAACATTCTTATAAAATTAAATAAGGCCACTCGGAAGGATCATTTTCCCCCACCATTTATTGATCAAATACTAGAGAGGTTGACTTAACATTCTTATTTCTGTCACTTGGATGGGTATTCAAAATTTTTCCAAATCCCTATTCACCCAGCTAAGCAAGAGAAGACTACATTTACATGTCCATATGATACCTTTTCTTATAGAAGGGTGTCATTTATATTATGCAATACCCCTACCACCTTTCAACGATTCATGGTTTCCATCTTTTCTGATTTTATTGAAGACATAATGGAAGTTTTTATGGAATATTTTTTGGTGTATGGTACTACCTTTGATAATTATTTGAAGAATCTTTCTAGGGTATTAGAAAGGTGCAAGGAGCTAAATTTCGTGCTTAATTGGAAGAAGTGTAATTTTATGATAGAAGAAGGAATTGTTCTTGGTCACTTAGTCTTTCATTAGGGCATTATGATAGATAAAGCAAATATAGATATTATCAAAAATATTCCACCCGAACTTCTGTTGGAGGCGTTCGAAGTTTCTTGGGTCACACTAGTTTCTATCGATGATTTATTAAAGATTTTTCAAAAATTTCTAAAATTTTAACTCAATTTCTTATCAAAGATGTGCCTTTTGAATTTAACCAATCTTGTTTAGATGCTTTCAACAGGTTAAAAGAGGCAATGACAACCATCCTAGTGATGCAACCTCCTAATTGGAGCATTTTGTTCAAAGTGATGAGTGATGCAAGTGATTATGAAGTGGGAGTAGTCCTTGGTAGAGAAAAGATGGAAATGTTTATGCAATTTACTATATAAATCAAACTCTTGATGATGCTCAAGTAAACTATGCTACAATCGAGAAAGAGCTCTTAGCATGGTGTTTGTAAAAGATAAATTTTGATCGTACTTAGTAGGATTGAAGATTATAGTTTTAACTAACCATGTAACCTTTAAGTATTTGTTCACCAAGAAGGATGCAAAGCCATGCTTGATTAGATGGATTCTTTTACTCTAATAGTTTGACCTTGAAATCAGGATAATAAGGGAATATAAAATGTAGTGGCTGATTATCTCTATAGGTTAGGGCAAGATATGGATGGAGGTGAAGAGGATCGATGACAACCTTCTTACAATCACAAGCTTTTCTACCCCATGGTTTACAGATTTTATAAACTATAAAGCAAGTGGGGGAAATATCACCAGACGTATCTTATCAACAAACGAAGAAGTTCCTCTCAAATGTCAAAACACTATTATTGGGACGAGCCTTTTCTCTACAATAAATGTGCAGATGAAGTTTATAGAAGATGTTTACCTGAAGAGGAATTTGAAAGTGTCATATCTCATTATCATTCTTTAACTTATGGGGGTCACGCCAACACTTCTAAGATAACTTAAAAAATTCTCCAAGCTGGTTTCTATTGGTCCAACCTCTTCAAGGATGTTAAAAAATATGTTACATCATGTAATCGATGCCAAAGGATGGGTAATATATTAAGAAGAAATGAAATGCCTTTGAATAACATATTTGAGGTTGAGTTATTTAATATTTGGAGAATTGACTTCATAGGACCCTTTCTATCATCTTACAACAAATCTATTCTAGTTGCGGTAGACTATGTCTCCAAATAGGCGAAGGCAGTGATATCTCACACCAACAATGCAAAGGTTGTGGTTCAACCTTTCAAAAAAGATTATATTTCTGAGGTTTGATATTCCTAGAGCAATTATTATTGATGATGGTTCTTATTTCACTAATTAACTTTTTGGCACACTTTTGAAGAAGTATAGAGTTACTCATAAGATGGCCACACCATATCATCCCTAGACGAGTGGATAAATAGAAATTACTAATTGTGAGATAAAGTGGATACTTGAGAAAATAGTGGATATCACGCATAAAGATTGGTCAATGAAGTTGAATGATGCTTTATGGGCCTACCAAGCTGCTTATAAGACACTAATTGGAATGACACCTTTTTGGTTGGTATACGGAAAACCTTGTTATTTACCTATCGAAGTTGAGTACAAGACATTGTGGGCAATAAAGGCTATCAATTACGACTTGAAGGCTATTGAAGAAAGGAGGAAGCTCTAACTTAACGAACTCGATGAGTTGATATTGGATGCCTATGAGAGTGTACGGATATATAAGAAGAGAGCTAAGAGATGGCATGACAAGCACATTACCCGAAGGGAGTTTCAAGAAGGAGATTTGGTGCTCCTCTTCAAATCTTGTCTTAAGTTTTTTTTTTGGAAAAGCTTTATTCTAGGTGGTCGGGTTTGTTCTATGTCTGCAAGGTATATCCATTTGGGACTATTGATATTTGGAGCAAGTCTATGGGTGTTTTCAAGTTCAACGATTAACGGTTAAAGCCTTACATTTCTATATCCCTTGTAGAAAAGATGAGCACACTTGATCTTCTAGATTCGCCATCAAATTGAGAATAACATTATCGAGCTAAGGACCTTAAACAAGCGCTCCATGGGAGGAAACCCATGTTTTTGTGTGATTTTCATTTATTCTTATGTTTCTTTTTGTATTTTGGCTTTTTTTTCCTCTTTTCTTTGCAATGATTTGGCAAGTTTTACCATGATACAAGATGAAGAGGAGAAAATTGGGGAGGAGGAATCAAATTCATGGCAAAAAGGACAAAAAACAAGCTAAAAAGAAGGTGCACGGCCTTGGCATAATCTCTCATACATTTGTGCACACTGGGAACCAAATATGAGACCCCCAGACTCGAGCATGATTGTGGAATCATCTCTCGCATGCCTGTGCACACTTGAGCTAAAAAATACGAGACAAAACTTCAAACACAGCCAGTCTGTGCCAATTCTGCACGCTTGTTCCTCATTATGCATGCTTCACCAAGAGCCATTTTCTCACACGGTTGAGCTGTGTAATGCTGCATGATTGTACGCCGCACCAAATATATATATACAACATACTAGGGATCGCACCTCATGCCTTAAATCTCTATCTCCACTTGCTCATTTTTCTACAACCTTCAAACCCTACACCTCTTCCCTTCTCGCTACTCTTACCCACATTGCATTGCCCCCTCTGTACTGGTCTCTGCCCCGCAGCACAAGAACTCTCACTAGCACACGATTTCGCAGCACAACACTAGTGCACTGCATACTCGTTGCATAGGCACAACACTAGCACCTGCATAACTAAAACAACACTAGCACACAATAGCATTGTACACCCAAAACACTCATCAAGTCATAAGTTAGAATTTTCTCACAACACGAGCATTACATAGGCACCATACATGTGCACTACACATGCTTGCAGCACTGAACAACCCAATTTTCCAATTTCGGTTTGATTTCCACTATTCCTCTAATTGCTTGTTTTAATTTGTTTTGTGTATTATAGTAGCAGATTTATAATTTTATTTTCCACTTTATATTTCATAATCCTTAATATTTGGTGAATTGGTCTCAAATCTACAAGATTTGTTCTAAAATGGCATCCAACAAGTGCACAAAGACAAATACAATGGAAAAGGAAGGGGAATATTCACATCAACAACAACGACAATCTCAAGGAAGAGGTAAAACATCAAATACTGAACCTTCTCATCCTTATGGCATCGTGTTTGCAAATTCAGTTCACCAAGAGTACTATGATGCCATTCCTTCTCGAAATATAACATCCACCCAATTCATTGATTAGACATGTCTTGAGAAGTTATGGATTAAGGAAGACATTGAGTATTTGATAGTTAGAGGTGGTCTCTCTAGCTTCTCTGCACATGCTAACCATACAAGCAAATGACTCACCCTTGAGTTCCTTAGCTCGTTTACTTTTGATAGGATTGTCAAATATGTTTCTTTTAGGCTCTTCAATGAGTCTCATGTAATGTTGCTGATATAGTTTTCTACATTATTTCGTTTTCCTACCATTAGGCTGAGACTTTTCCTCGAATATCACCAAATATAGGATTCTCAAGCATTTTGGTCTCAAATACTTCTGCCAAGACAAGGATGTGCTCCTAAGCCTTACAGTAGACACCACGCTAAGGCATCATTGATTTATAATCCTGCATTGAGGTACATCCAACGACTGTTGGCTGAAATACTTTTTGGTTAAGGGTAGAGCTAAGGGAATGTGCATAAGCTAGAGCTATGAGCTCTACATTGTATGCTTTGGGATGCTGCCCTTGATGGACGGTATTAACTAACAAATCACCTAAGTAATGTTGGTACTAAAATTACTGGTGATATTATTATTAGAGGAATCATCACTCACATTACCTGACGACTTGAATAACACATCAAACATATCCTTGTTGACCTTCCTAAGACATATCTAGGGTTGAAAACTTGCACAAATATGAAACTCATTGTGAAATATGGGTTGTATTTTTTGATAAGTGTAACTTTTGCATCTTATTCCTAAGGTTTATAAGAGTTTTTACCTCTAATTTCAGTTGGAATTCTCCCTTTTTGTTCTTGTTACTGCCTTTAAGTTGTGAAAATTTGTAGGGTCTCAAGCAACAAAAAATTCATGAAGGATGGAAAAAGAATAAGCTTAAAGGAAGAAGAAAGGAGAAAAAAGGAGCAAAAGTTAAAGCGGAAAGAGATTTAGAGCTAAAAATGTAAATTCTGGGATAAACTGAAACTAAGAATGCATATTTAAAGTATATAGGCCTGAAAAAAGTGGAATTTATACCAGGAAAAAGTCTGAATTTGGAGAAGCTTTCAATCAAAGTTGTATATCTTTTTAATAGCTTTTCAATGCATCCAAAATCAACTTAATCGAAGTTATGATGAAAAATTTATGGTCAAAATATGCATCATTGTCAAAGCTGACACGGGAAGCCCATCTTTATCAATACCATAGGAATCCGAGAGGCGGTAATATAAAAACTCTCATTCTAATTTCTCGAAGTAGCCTCCACTCCCTCTCTCTTCTCTCTTCTCTATCCTCTTCCCCAATTCATCAAGATCTCTCTTGTAAATTAGAGACCGAGGTGCAAGAAGTTTAATTTTTATAAGAATTTGTGAACATCAAGGGTATTATCTAATGATCTTTTCTCTATCTATGGAATCTCTTGTTGTTTTTAATATTCTTGCCATGAATTTGATAGGCTAGATCTTGTGCTAAGGTGAAGGGGAATTTCCCCTGATCCGAATGTGTTGAATTATTGCATCCTTTTTTATTCAATTCATGATCTCTACAATAATAAAGGAGGAAACTTTATGGACTTTAATGCATTACATTCTATTAGACTCTAAGATAGAGATAGTTAGGGTCATAGATATATAATAGGGTGGTTGTGGCTTGAGAAAGCACAACACTTTCTATCCTTGTTAGCATGATTGATTATGATTATTGAATTATTTTGTGATGTGATATTCGGTTACATGTGAGGATCGGGGGCGATGAACCGGAACCTTAGCTCTTCTATTTATTTGAGTCACTTGAGTGCTATTTTCCTTTCGTTTTATCTTAGTTAGTTATTTTAGCTTAAAATTTATTATTTCATATCATCTCATAGTCTAGACATAGCTAAGTTCTATCATTGTTCTAGTGGTCATTCACCAATCCATGTGGGATCAACCTTGACTACTACTCCGACCCTGTGCACTTGCGGTAGGAACGTGTCAGTTTTGACTATTATATAATTAAGAGACATGGTATCCATTACCTAACAGAGCTTTCACCACTTTCATTGGTAATGGGAACACCAACTTTCTACCTTCACTAGCCACACCTCGCCTTGGTGAAGCACCCCGACACCACCGATAAAGCACAACGACATGTTCCCCCTCAGAAAGAGCACCTCGACACCACCAGTGAAGCACCTACTTCACCATTGCTTCCTCTTCCACCGCCCCGTCCCTTGGTAAAGACCCAGACCATTCTTCATCCAAAACATCTTGGGATGCCCAATTCCAGAGTATCGATGCACGATTTGATATGCTTGAAGCCCAAATAGCTAGTCTCCAGTATTTCGTCACTCCTATTGACCAAATGAGCACCATGATACAAAAAATGTATCAATGGCATCTTGCGCAAAACTTCCCACCCTATAGCCCCCACAGTAAGTGCACGTTTTTCCCCCATCCACTTTTTCACACACACACATTGCAGACAATGTGTTGTTTAACCATGGGGGGCATTTTTCTTGGCTTGCCATTTGCCATTTTTGTTTCTTTTCTTTTTCTTTTCGCTTGGTGTGTTTTTCTTTTCCTTTATTTCTTCCCTTTTTTTTCTTTTAGTGTGTTTTTTGTTTGGAGTATCTTATGATCTATAAAAAAAAAGAGAAAATATTTGGGAAATGATAGGTCAATGATGAAAATTTGATAGAATTCTCTATATAGCTTGATCATACACTAGTGAGACCTATATATTGTGAGCAAGTATAATGAAAAAGGTTTTGAAATGTTTTAAGCATGAACTCTTTAATCAATAGACTCTCAAACCATTGGTTTACCCATCTAGACCGATACATGGGAAATAGAGTAGTAGCAAAAAAGCCAATGAGATCCTAAGTCTTATAGACTACCCATCATTTTTACAATCTTACTGATTCCTAATTGTGTGTGTTCCCCCCTGATATGTGAAACTAGAACTTGCATGAATTCTCTTCAATGCCACATATGACTTATGCATGCAATAAGATGATTGAGGCACATGTTTTATTTTCATAGCTATATTCACCAATTTGCCTACCAAATATATTTATTTCCTTTTCTTAACCTCTTTGAGCCTAAAACCTATTTCTTCAATAAAAAAACCTACATTGGTAGCCATAATTCAGTGTTATTACCTTTCCCTTGTTCAAAAAATAGGGAGCGGTAACTCTTGAATGTATTTTAATGTAGGAATGTTAAGCATAAGCATGAGGGTGTAATAAAGAAGTGTTTAGTAGATTTTGTGGTGATAAAATGACCATAATGTAGCTTCATCCTATTTATTAATCTATTATCTCTTTTACTTAAAAAAATGAGGAAAAGAAAGAGAGAGAGAGAGAGAGAGAGAGAGAGAAGATGAAGAAAAGAATAAAAGTGTTGAAGTTGAGATGTGGGAAAATTAATCTTATGATTCCAATGGGTAGAGATGAATTAATGACGAAGGCCTTGGTTAGTATATTTTAGAGTATGATGATATATTATTAATCTTATATTCTAGGAAATATTTTTGTTGCTATCGCTCCACTTGTTTTCGAGAATTTGAATACAATCCTAGACTTGTCCTGCCCTTTTCCCTAGTCTCATTATACCTTCAATAAGACCTTATGATTTTTGTGTTGCATAATGTCTTTGAGTGGTGGAGAATGAGAATACGTGAAAGCTTATGATTGCATAATGTCTTTTACCATTTACATTTACCTAAAGTGAGAATGTAACACCTTTAAATTTACTACAGAAATTTTTGTTTAATTTAAAAGAGTTCAGAGGAAACGAGCAGATAAAAATGTAAATTCGGGGGCATTACTGCCACACTTAGTACCAGATCGGTTCACTCCTACCAACCTGATACTAAGTGCTAAGGCTAAATAAGAATAACATCAAATATGAGTCACTTAATAAAGTACAAGTCATATAGAATCAGAGTGCGAAAGTTGAAAGTTACAATCCAAAGTACAGTTTTAAAGTACCAAATGTCAGAGGACATAATACAGCAGAACAAAACAAAATACAATAATACAGAGAACAAAACGGAGGATGAACTCCGGCCACGTCACTCTCAACCCCCAAGCTAGGTCCAAGCTCAACTCTCACCCCTTCCTGATGCCTCATAAGCATCGTAGGCATCGAAGACATTGCCCCTACCTGTACAAACTCAAACGGGTCTTCTGCTCGTGGGAAGGAGCAGCACCCATGAAACGGGTGATCATTATGCTACATATTAAGTAAGGTAACAGATGCACTAAGGCCCACATACACAGAGATACATGACCTAACAGACATGACATAATTACGTAGATAGCATGCAATAACACAGATAAACATTACCAGTTATGAACCAGATAACTTTCTCATTAGATCTCTAATAATTATAATCGATTCACATCATAGTCTTTATCAATCCATGTGAGTGCGGGAACCCCACTATTATAGCCGGTGGAATGGTCACGAGGGCCATGCCCTGCCACTATTATAGTCGGTGGACTGGTCACGAGGGTAACATACCTTGCCACTATTATTTGCCGGTGGACCGGTCTGGCCCCGACTCACAAGGTGTTCCACTTTAAATATTCGTATCTTTCCCATGTCTTATCATTATTATGATTGGTTTGTTGAGCACAGAATCCCCCACTATTATAGCTGGTAGAACAGTCACGAGGGCACATGCCCTGCCACTATTATTCGCCAGTGGACCGGTCATATAGGGCACCCCGACCCTAGCCACTATTATTCACCGGTGGACCGGTTTGAGTCCAGCTCAACATCTTTCTCTGTAAGTGATTAGTGTCTTAACTTATCTTATTCAAAAGAAAATCACCCTCGACATGCATGGCTAACTATATCCGCCCTTATCCTCCCAGGAGGGCCTGTCCCATATCTTGCGACTTCTACACCTCCTAACCTGCCTCGACATCCTTCCCTTCCCATTTTCTCACACCGGAAACCCAACTTCTAAGTGTGTGGGTCAGGACCCACCACCTTACACCCTAAGGTCCACTCACCACCTTACCCTAAGGTTTTCACCAGAAACCCTAATCTGGGCCTATGTGGCCCTTCCTTCTCTGCCTCCCACAACCCACACTATTATAATTCCCCGCGTATCATAACCCTCAGACTCAAATCTCCCCTCATACCTCGCTCTTCCTCGTTTATTTATTTATTTTTATTTCCTTTTTCTTTTCCCTCCTTCTCAAATTAGGGTTTCCTCCCCAAACCTTAGTCGGTCCCTAGGTACCCTTATATTATCCTACGTATTATTTTTCACCTCGAGCTTCCAAACTCCCAAACAGACCTTCCATTACCTTCCCCACGTCCCAAAGTAACTTTCCATACGTAAGGTTCGCCCCCATGCGGACCTTAACCTCCCCATGCAAACCCCTCGATCTCCACCATGCCAAACCCTATTATTTCCATGCAAACCCTAGTTCTCCCATGGAACCTTAGTTTCTCCCACTCTTCCATTTTATTTAATTCCCCTTTTTCTCGTCCATTCACGGATCACAGATTACCTAGGTCATCCTTACCTATGTTAGCCAACTTACTTCCCCTTGGTTATCTTAATTTCTTATTTTTCTCTTTCAAGTCCCCATTCCACAACACCTCATCAAATAACCTAGCATGCATGTCCTAAGGGTCACATCACATCACATCATATTCGCAGCATATCATATTAGCACATACCAGACAAGAGTACGAGAACATACCTCGGTTCCACGCTGCGCTACACAGTAAAACAGATAACATATAGAATACAACATATAAACCATACAAGGCATCCAAGACAAGTAAAACACGTAATACACAGGCGGCCTTAGTTACGTCCTTACCTAAATCGACGCCGAGCTTGGAGCATGCTCCTACGCCTCCTGGAAATTTTGACCCGGTTCACCTATAAGAGGGAAATACTAAGGGTTAATCTCCCTCTATCGGAATTACCATAATTTTTCTATCTTACCCCTATCATGGCCTAATACTAAGGCTAATATTAATGATAGTAGTTTATCAATAAAAGGTAGGGTTATTATTATTCTCAAGATAGTTAAACGAATCACCACTAGTCAAAGTAAGTCTTAGTAAAATCCATAATATTAAATTAAGGGTTTCAATATTACTAATAACAATATTATTAATGATACTACTAATAATAAGAATACTACTAATAACGATAATAAGAATGGTTATAATGATAATAATGATGATAATAATAATAGAAATCGTAGTAGTATTAGTAATAATAATAATAATAATAATAATAATAATAATATTATTATTATTATTATTATTATTATTATTATTAACAACAACAACCATGATCACGATAATAATAATAATAATAATAGTAATAATACCAATAATAACAAGAATACTAAACATAATAATAATAGAGATAATAACAATGATAATAATAGTTAGAATAATAAACATAATAATACTAATACTAATAATAACAACAATAATAATAATGATAGTGATAACGATAGTAATAACAACAACAACAACAACAACAACAACAACAACAATAATCATGATGATGATGATGATGATGATAATACTAAGAGTAAGAACAACAACAACAATAATAATAACAATAACCACCATAACCATGATAATAATAATAATAACGATAATGATATTAATAATAATAGTAATAATACTAATAGTAGTGAGAATACTAAAATATTAATGATAATAATAATAATAGAGATAATAATGATGTTTGTCATAGTGAGAGTAATAAACATGATGATGATGATGATGATGATGATGATGATAATAATAATATTAGTAATAATAATAACATAACAAGGTTTTAGTATTAAGTAATACCATTAATTAGAAGTTCTTAGGGATAAATGTTAGGACCTACTAGTAATAATAGTGGTAATAATAATAGTAATATTGATAATAATGTTAATAATAATCATAATAACACTAATAATAATAGTTAATATTATTAAAAATCATTAATACTTTTATTATTCAAGGTTTAGGGTTCAAGGAGTTGGGGCAACCTGGCTGGGTGGTGGTGCCGGAGGCGTCGGTGGAGGAAGGAAGAAATGGGAGAGGTGGATGTGGAGGCTAGGGGAGAGGGAAGTAGGGGAAAATGGAGGTGTAGGGTGGTAGGGCAGGATCCCCTAGTTGTTTTCGAGGGTAGGGGTGGTGCTGCAGGCGGTGGTATGGGCGGCGCAAAGGTGGCACAGGAGGTCGAATGGGTTGTTCGGGGAGGCAACTTCGCACGGCCGAGGCGGCTCGTGCAGGGCAAGGCAAGGAAGGCTGGTGGTTGGGTTGTGTAGAGTAGGCCTGTGCAAAACCGCATATCCATATCCGATCGGATTTTTTTTTCGGATATCCGATCCGATCGGATATTTAGTAACCTATATTCGTATCCGTATCCATTAGTAGCGGATATCCGAATAGTCGGATATCCGAAAAATCGGATACGGATATCAGATATATCCGGTATATCCGATTATCTGAAAAATATTTATTTTTTAATAAAAATGACTTGTTTATGATCGGATATCCGAAAATTTGATAATGTAAATTCGGATATCTGATATCCGATATCCAAATATTCTCATTGAAATATCCAAATGTGGATATTTTAACCTGCTATAATTAAATTAAAATAAATTCTAAAAATCCAAAATCCATAACAAATACAACAAATCATCAATAATTCAAATATCCGCATTGAAATATCCAAATGTGGATATCTTAAACTGCTAGAATTTAATAAATCAATAATATTTTAATGCGAATATTTTAACCTGCTAGAATTTAATAAATCAATAATATTTCAATGCGGATATTTTAACCTGCTAGAATATAATAAATTAATAATAATCCAAATATCCGCATTGAAATATCCAAATATGGATATTTTGACCTGCTAGAATTTAATAAATCAACAATAATCCAAATATCCACATTGAAATATCCAAATGTGGATATTTTAACCTGTTAGAATTTAATAAATCAACAATAATCCATATTGGATATTTTAACCTGCTAGAATTTAATAAATCAACAATAATCCAAATATCTGCATTGTCCAATGTCCATAACACAAATACAACAATAATATAAAGTCCATAAATCCATAATTAAAACAAATACAGCAATAATCCAAAGTCCAAAGTCCATAATACAAATAGTAAAATACAACAACAATCCAAACTCCAAAGTCCATAAATCCATAATTAAAAGAAAAAATTAACTAAATCATTTTCCAACTAAGAAAGACTTAG
The DNA here is from genome assembly GCA_039764185.1 of Tamarix austromongolica. NCBI lineage: Eukaryota > Viridiplantae > Streptophyta > Magnoliopsida > Caryophyllales > Tamaricaceae > Tamarix > Tamarix austromongolica. The sequence continues at coordinate 18,529,337 of CM077813.1, read as the reverse complement.
AAAGTCATCAATCATCATAATATCATGTCTTCAAACTCCGAAATATCCGACTCATCGATTTGCACAATAGGCGGTAAGCCTACAATATCTGAAAAAAGAAATAAGATAAAAATTAAAAAAAAAATAAAACACATGAAATACTTAAAGTAAAGTATCGATAAAATAGAATAAAAGAATACCAGCTTCAATGTTTTCAATATCCTCAATAATCTCTTCTACTTGAGGATGATTTGAAGATGACTTTATCTAATCTTGCGTACAAACCAATGCTTCTACCATTCTAGGAGTCAAAGAACTACGAAACGGATCAAGAACGCAGCCTCCCGTACTAAATGCAGACTCAGATGCAACTGTGGATACAGGCATAGCTAAAAGATCCTTAGCCATCAAGGCAAGAACTTCATAATTTATAGCATTATCCCTCCAACAACTAAGGATATCAAAACCTGCACCAACAACAAGCAAGTTATCCTCCAAATACTTGTCTAAATTATGTATTACATGATCTAATATATCCAGTCCATACTCCATACAGTCGGTCAGTCATACACATGTATTACATACATAAATACTCCATACAGTCAGTCACAACAAGGACTGAAATATATACAAGGTTCAGATGGCTCACCATCTGAACATAATAATATTTAAATAATGTGGTTGGTCCAAACCATCATGTAAATCAAGCTTTCAAATAAGCAAACAAAATTATTATTATTCTAATATTTTAGTATCTGTATTATTATTATTATTATTATTATAAGTATCATGTTGTATAGCATACTATTAGTCTATTACAGTATTACCTACCAAACATAATTAACAAAATGGGTATCAGCTACCAAACAATGCCCTAACAAAACAAATGTAGATAAACAAAACAAATAAATTGAGAAAAACAAAGACATGCACAATCAGTGACAGAATCGGGAATACCATAGTCAATTTCAAACTACCGAATCCCACATAGTCGATTTCAAACTATGAAATCCTACTAAGATAAGATTTTCATTAACAAATTCCTGCTAAGTTGCTAACAACCTTAACAAAAGATCATATGGACAAATAAATTCCAAACTAACGAATCCCTAACAAAAAATTAACAAACACAGAAGCCCACACAAACAAATTAGCATAACCGACCTCATCTTCCACAACCCTAAAAAACCATCGATAATCGAATATATGACAGAAAAATAGACAGATTAACAAACAATTAGGGCATACCTTACATGGCAAAACAAGCCTTCAAGGAAGAATCAGCAAACAAGAACAATGCCCTACAAAGAAAAATTGAAATCGGTAGAGTTAGACAATGGATTATGTAAGAATTAGAAACAGCCCCTCACGAATTGCAAATGGCTGTACCTGGCGGTGGCTGCCGGCTCGTGGCGCTTGCTCTACGTGGGAAGAGTGGTTGCTGCTGCGGCTGGCGAGCCTGCGAGGCTGCTACTGTGAGCTTCGAGAACGACAAGAAGAACGAAGGGAAGGGAAGGGAAGGCTGGAGAATCGAAAGGAAGAATAGAGGCAGGATTCGGGAAAAATAAAAGCCACCACTCGTCCACTACCAGACAGAGTCACACAAACAAAGACACAGCCTGTCGCCGAGTCGTAGAAGGAAAAAAATTAGGCAGACCGGCGGCCAGACCGGATATTTTAATAATTAGGTTAAATAATTATATATATAATTTATTTAATCAAAAAATATTTATATATTTTATTTTAAAAAAATATTTTCTTATACATCTGATATTTTAATCGGATCGAATAATGCGGAAAAATATCGGATCGGATATCCGCTCTGGAAAATTTTAATTTTGATCGGATCAGATATCCGCTCCGGTTTTTAAAACCCGGATCGGATATCCTAAAACTCGGATCGAATATTTTAAAAGTCGGATCGGATTTTCGGATCCCGGATTTTTTGCACAGCCCTAGTGTAGAGGGCAATGCAGGGAGAATTTTGGTGGTCGGAACGGGCGGTAGAGGCAGCCGACGGTGGAGGAACAGCTAGCTGAAGGAGGGGCGACGCACGATTTTGGTTTTCTGGGCTCCAAATTCCGAACCCGATTAAGGCAGCCTTCGAGGCTATTTATAAGCCAATCGGAAAGGGAAAACGACAAGGATGCGTGGGAGAGTGGGGGGGTTAGGGGTATAGCTATTGTCCGGCGAGAGTGGCCGGCGTAGAGGTTTGTAGGTGCAGACCGTGATTTGTCGGGGAGAGAGAGAGGGATTGCGTGCGGGAGAAGGAAGGAATGGTTGGTCAAATTTGCAGGGGAGACAACGAGGAGGAGAGGGGAGGAATGGCCGATACAGTGGTGTGGGCGTTGCAGGCTTTTCGGCGTCAATTTCGGGTGGCAGTGACCGAAGGTTGAAGATGAAGTGGAGGGGGGGTGGACCAGCGGTCCAGGAGAAAAGAAAAGGAAGAAAGAAAAAGGTCGAACCGGTCGGGAGAGGGGGAGAGGAGGTGCGTAGGGAGTTGGGCCGCTAAGGGGAGGAAGGGTGTTGGGCCAGCGGGCCGGCCCAAGTCGGGGGAGAAATAGAAAAAGAAGAGAAGGAAAGGAAAGAAAAGGAAAAAGAAGGGGGAAAAGGAGAAAAATAGAAAAAATAAAAAGAAGGGAAAATGATGGTTGGCTTAATCAATATAATTTGGGTAATTTGGGATGTTTAATAAAATATAAATATTAAAATAATAATTAAATTCTCTTTTTAGGTTAATTTAGGGATTTTTATAAGAATTTTCTTAAATTCCATTTTAGTTAACGAAACACTCTAATTTTCTCCAATTAAATTATTTATAAAGTTTATATTAATTTGAAACTATTTTTTCCTTCTTAATTTAAATAAAGTAATTTATTTAATTAATTTCCAAAATAAAATCCTTAATTAGCTTAAAATACCACAATTCCTCCTATTTAAAACACTTATAAATTTGTTCTTGATTTACCCTAATTAACTTCCTTTTATTTTAATAAAAGTAAATTATTTGATTAACTTTCAAAATAAAAATCTTATTTAATAATAAATAATATAAATTAGGATTTTTGGGGCATTTCAGAGAAAGTCTACTTCTCTATTAAAATCTTGTCTCATAAGGATAAGCATCTACACGATCCTAAACCTTCTTAGAGTGTCATACTAATACTGATTCGTGATTCAGGATCGATGAGGATTCACAATTTTATGTTCATTTTCTTACTATTAACACTCATAATATAGGTTAATCTAGCGATTGTTTGTCTTGCTCGTGTAGTTCATTCTATCATATGAAGCTTTGATCTCCTCTGTCTAACTTTTCTTTATATTGTTAGGAGTTTGCTTGAGGACAAGAAAAGAGTAAGCATGGAGGAGTTGATAAACCAAATATTTTCCATATTTTTACCCTGTTTTAACTTCATTTTTGTAATTTTGTTTGCATAAATTAAGAGACTTATCATAGTTCAAGTCTCTTGTTTGTGTTACTACTCTCTTGGTAATTGTTTTTTAGAAAAATTGCACACAAACGCACAAATCTAGGGAAGTAGTGCATGGAATCTGAAAAAAATAAAATAAAATATGAAAGGCATTGAAGGAAGATAATCAATCTCACATGATATTGGAGAAGTTAAGAAAGTCAAGGAGCTGAAAAGAGAAGTAAAAGAATCAAGAGAAGCAAAAAATGGGTGTTGCATGGCTACAACACAACTAGTTGCAAAGCCGTGTAACTTTTAACCCATCAACACGAGAAGGAGAATGTTGCATGGCTATAGCACAACTTGCTGCACAGCTGTGCAACCATCGAACAAGTATACCGCAAACAAAAGCTCTATATAGCCTCAACACACGCTCAACACAACCATACTAATATGAGATTGCCAAGAGTGGAGAAGTTGCACGACCAGCCTGTGCATCCTTGTATGGCCGTGTAGCAGATAGTTACCACTATGCATGATACTCATTCCACATTCCTCTCCACTCATTTTTCTTTGGCAACCAGATGGGAATTAAATGGGCACAGATGCTAGGGATTAGGGAACTTTTTACCGAAACTTTTCCTCTATTATTCCTAAGCAAACAACTCCATGTAATTTATTTAGAATTGATATGCGACTTTTATTTTTGAAAACTAAGAGTAGACAAATGTGTATCTCAACTCTACAGTCAACCTATTTTATCTTCAATCTACAGTTTTATCTATCCATTCTCTTTTCCATTATTTACTATATCTGTAATGTGTATGTTGTTTATATTTATTTTCTACATTTCTTTCAAACCATGAGGGAGTAATTCCTTTTTCTATGATTGAATTAGGCTCTATTTGGTATAAATATGATGAGTTAAAATATATGTTGTATGTATAGTTCATATAAACCATTTAGTATGTTAAGAATTATTGTTATGAGTCAGGTTTGATAAAATTTGACTTACATATACGTTAGCTATAACTAAAGGTTGAAATCTATGTCAGAAATTAATATCTGAACAAAAATTTAAATGATCAAGAAAGTTGGCGTTTGATTATTAGGGATTATTGAATCGGTAGTATTTAATAGATTTAATATAATTTGTTAGTCACGAAAGTAGTCAATGAATTATAATAGGTACATTTGTTGACCTTGAAAGAGGCTAGTGAATCCTATTAGACCGATTGTGCACAACAAATTTGAACTATACTATGACATATTATTAATTCATCATTGAAATACTAAAAAGGAGACCGAAGTTCAATCCTAGATCTTATATCCATCGTTTCAGAATCTATAATTTGCTAGTTGTTGCATTTTTGTTCATTATTTACTTTTATATTTTCACTCCATAATGATTTAGATAGCTAAAATAATAAAAATCAGTAATTAATCGTGAAATCCTTGTGGGTCCAACCTTGACATGCTACAACGAAGCCGTACGCTTGTGAATTAGCAACCATCATATTGATAGAATGAAGGATGTGGGTAGTTAATTGTTGTTGATTATGAAAACTATAAGTTACATAATATTCAAACACCAATTTTAGAAGAAAATTAACATAAGATGAAGTTATGTTCATATAAAAGGTTTTATGACATGTAATATGAAGTATCAAATACTATTACTTTTTGACGAGTTACTTGAAGGATTGATTGTGCACGCTATATTATTTCAATAGAAGAAATAGCATTTTCTTTGAATGAGTTCTAATTTTACATTGAAGATTGGAAATGAAAGTTGATAGATAGCAAAAAAAATGTTTTCCACTTAAAAGTTGAAATTTTCATCATTATAGGAAAGGTTGATGCATGCATAGATCTTTACCACTAAATTTATGTGTTTTTTAGTTGCATTTCTATTTTCCACATTATGGAAGACAACACTCAAAGACTAGGAGAGTGATATAATGTCATTTTTTTGGAAACATATTGATCAAACCATGATTGCAATTGTTATAATATAAGTACTAAAATATAACACTAACCATAACTTAGCCATATAGATTCTAATAGAAAAATTCATGATACCGTGATACTTTTTACAACAACATAGTGTAAGGGATTTTTCTTTTCAACTTACTTTTTAATGATCTTATATAAAAAAAAATTAGTAGTCATTATTATTTTACTATTTTTAATGTCATAATTAATATTTTTACTATTAGTATTATTACAAGTATTATGAATAATATCGTTGTTATAGTTATTATTATCAATGTTATATTTCTTTAGTTATTATTAAAAAAACTTCGAGATGATATGATCTAGACTATTTTGATCAAATCTAATATATCCTAAAAATAAGGTAAGGAGAATAGATTGTAAGTGATACAAGCAATAAGCTTAATCTCGTCCTTATTGTAGGATGCAACTTAGATTCCTTTTTTTTTTTGCACTTGAGTTTGCATATGTAAATAAGTATATAATCAAAGTTAATTGTAGTGTTGCAATTATTTTGGAGAAGTGCGAAACCATATTACATGTTATCACACCATATCATATAATATTCTCATCCAAATTAAGGTTTTAAAACTCACAAAAAATGTCAATACAAATAATTTTATTTTAACGATGGTGATAATGTCTTGTCATGATATATATGTAACTCCAACCAATATGTCAAACTAAAAGTAGAAACCACCTATAAATGTTTTGACCTTGCTGGTCTTCATCTCTAATTTACACTTATCTAAAAATTAAATATAGATTAGAAAGTAAAAAATGACTTTAAATAGTTAGTTGTCAAGTAATAGTTTTTCAATTTTAGTTATTCAAATGGACAATTAGGTTTTATTTGATATACACAACTTTACAATTTTGAGGATATGTTTTATAGATTCATCATAAGGATTGACAGTATTTTGATAAAAGTAGTTTATTCTAGAGCATTTATAGGTTTGACTATGTTAAGTATATAGTTTAGTATTTGATAAATAACATGCATCAAGTAAAATTTTTTATTGGAAAAAAGATTTGAAGTAAATGTGTTAATTCTTAATAAATAAATAACATTTTAAGCAACTGGTTATAATTACAAATAATGATAACTTTGTCCCTAATATTTTTTTATCGTAAATTACATCATTGACCCCATCTAAAACTATATATAAATTAATTATTTCATATAACTTTTTACTCATCTCCTTCTAATTTAAGAAGTTAATATGATTTGCATTCTTTTTATTATTATTCAAGATGAAGGTTGATGTATTTTTAGAATGCCAAAACAATTATAAAAATTATCTGATTATAAAATAGAGAAAAATTAAATATAGCAACCATCTTTTTTCAAATAATATTGTAAATTGTTAAAAATTATTTGACATTACCATCTAAATTATTGGTATATATAAGAATATTATTGATTAAATAATTACTTTATGAACAATATATAGCGGTTAATGTATATATTATTTATACATTCTATATTTGTTAATATTTTTACCTAATATATTTCTACAAAGAATTAATTTTAAGGACAATATAGATTTTGAGAACCTAAAGTTTCAAAGATTTGAAGGTTTCAATTTTTTTTTTATAGACAAAAGGAGCTTCGTAATTCTAAAAGTATAATAATGAAAAGGAAATGGGGCTTTAGAAAATCTACAAATATTTTTCTTTTGAAATCAAATGGTAAAAAAAAAATTCTGTTTCGGAAGAGGAGCGTAATTTTAAATTTTAATATCTAAAGCAGCTTTAATAGCCATTAGGATAATGATTAGCTTACCGAATATCGGCTAATTGCCAAATCAAATGATTTGGCACAAGAGTTATATCATTTGAGTCTTCGGGCAAGTCCAGAAGGTTATCGAATCTTTCTTCCCAAAAGAGAAGGTTATAGAATACACGAAATCAATCCTCACAATTCTAATCATCTCAATTCCGACTGATTTCTCACCCGAGCCAAGGCGAAGCTCCGGTAAAAAGTCCAGAAGCAATGGCGCTGAATCCACAGTTATTCCCGAATGGAATGCCAGTTCAATTTGTGAATGAATTGTTCGTGTTGGCAAGAGATGGCGTTGAGTTCGAAGTGGATAAGGTCCCGGGGTGGGCATCTCTATCTCTACTTTAATGCATATACGTATCCGATTGCAGTTACAGTTTAGATGGATTATTGATGCTTGTTGGCGGGGGGTGAATTGCACCATTTATCATCGTTGTTTGATTTGATTTATATTGTCTGCTGCTGCTATAATATCTGCTTGTGAACTGACTTTTAGGTTTTGTATATTTGCGATTCAAGCTTAGTCATTTACACGATTGGGTCTTTTCCTCAGAAGTTTGTTGGTATATAGGTGCGCTACTTCGTTTAGGAATTTGTAGAGCTGATTATCGTTTGTGTAAGGTGATATGGTGATATGGTGATTCCAATTTTCTTTACTTTTCTGACCCTTTGTTTTCGAGACTTAACGTTTTTTTTGGGGAGGTTTTGCGTTGAATAAGAAAAGTAGAAGAGGACGAATGAATGCGCTTTTACTCAAAATTTGAATGTACGAAACTGAGGGCATACTATTTAGGTTTTAGGGGCAGTATCTCTTTATATCTATGGGGTCGGAAAGGTAGTTCAGTTATCCCCTTAGCTTTTGGTTTTTGATCGACGATTCTTTTATTTTTATTTCTATTATCATTTTTCATTTGTAATGGAGGAAGGAGTCTGTTTACTCTACTTTAATTGATGAATTTGCCGATTGCTTTTGAACCTTTGCTCTCTGCGTGTGTTGGGGATAGGATGGGATGGGGTGTAAAGGGTAAGCTTGAGGTATATCACGTAATTTGGCTGAAATTGTTGAAGAAAGATATGACACCACTTCCAAAAGTGAAAGGTAAATTGAAGGGCCTTTATGACTTTGTTATGGTGGACTGTAATTTTATGTATTTCAATTTACTCGATGTGGCTTTGAATGCTGTTGAAAATGTGACAGTTGAGCTGCATCCGAAGCAGCTAGTCAACCCGGGATGATGAATGAAGGAAAATCTGATGGTTGCATCAAAATAGTGGTTCACAATAAAGAGTGCAAAGTTAGGATTCGAGGACTTGGAACCTCCTTGATGAATTACTCAGATAATTCTTATCCTCCCATGCCTATCCTTAATTCCTTATCCTTTTTTTATTAGGAGAATAACAGAGTTACTGCTTTCTCTCACCAATGACTCATCACTGCTCCCTAACTGAATTCCTCACACAACAGGCTCAGCCTAATCATTCCCGTTACTGACTCAGCATAATATTAGCAGACTTAAAATAATTTAACATCTTATTTCTCTACACATACATGTACCTGACCATGGTTTATTCGATCAGCGGCCCTTGGTGTGGGTTGATGTGTTTTGGGGATCCTCTTGCATTCGTTGAAAATCCCTGTATCCCCCATCATACTTCATAGAGTCATCAGACACCAAAATCTGCTAGCCATGTTGCTTATAATTTGCTTGTAGAAATATCAATTTAAATTATCCTGTAATAATGACAACAGGACCAGGCTCATATATGTATGGCAATGTACAACTAAATGCTAAACCTATCAAAAGACATATTTACGAGATAATAGAAGAAAGGAAAAATATCCTATACATATAATTTCCTAAAAGAATTACTTCCTTATAGCATTATTTCTAAAACTACTTTGTTAGGGGAACCACAAATGAACGAACAATATTCACAGCTCAAACAATGGTTTGTAGAATAGCAATGGATGAGAAGAAGAAAAACAGAGATGAGAAAGTAAAGGATAGTATTAGATTTCTGATACAATGTTGCTGCCAGACATTCAAAGCTTTGGTCACCTCCTTTCTTACATCCGATATATTCCCCCTAACCGATTTCCTTTTCCTTGCTATGACTCCAATAGCTACGACTCAATTCAACTGAAAAATAGAGTGACTCAGCAATTCTTAAAAGATTCGAAATAACAACCTGATTGAAAAAATCCCTGCTAACAACGACCCCAATGATAGACTAGCCTTGGTTAGCTCATTTATCTCTCGACTCATTAATCATCCTTTTTTTTCCCCTCCTAACATACGTGTATATGATGATGGGTCTATCATTACTCCCCTCTCGAACCTTCATCTTGTCCTCAAGGTGAAATGCTGGAAACTGTTGGTTAATGAGGTCAAATTCTTCCCAGGATGCCTCGAACTCCGGTAACCCCTTCCACCTAATTAGGGTTTCCAGTATGCCTTCTGAATTGTAATGCAAATCCAACATAGCTTCAGGTTCGACCTTCCATTCTCGATCAGAGGACAAAATAGGGGTTAAAGGGTTGGGCAGATTTCCTTCACTTATTGCTGCCCTGGGTAATGGCACGTGAAAGAAAGGGTGAATGGAGGCATTGTCTGTAACTTGAGGCGATATGCAATCTCCTCAATCTTGGCCTCCAATCGGTATGGACCAAAGTACCTTAGGGAAAGTTTTTCATTTAGGTGCATAGCTAGGGATTGGTGGAGCTATGACTTAAGGTTTACAAATGCCCAACTTTCCATCGAAAATATCTACTCTCTTCTTTCCTTGTCAGCGCTGGAAGTGGTGCTTCAATTTGGCCAGAATAGCATCCTTCTCTAGCAGCTCTTGATCCACTGCTGCAAAAGGAGTATTTCTAGGCTCATAACATAACAATGAAGGGGTATCTCAGCCATTTAAAGCGGTGAAAGGGGTGGTCTAAATGGCAGAGTGATCACAAGTATTATACCAAAATTCTGCCTATAGATTTCATTTTGCCCACTGCTTGGGTTTATCACGGGCAAATCATCATAAGTAGGTCTCCAAACTATGATTTACCACCTCTGTTTGGCCGTTTGTTTGGGGATGATATGGTGAACTAAACTGAAGCTTCATGCCTTGCAACTTGAACATTTCCTTCCAAAAATTTCTCACGAACACTTTATCCTAGTCCCACACTATGGATTGGGTAACACCATGCATGTGGACTACTTCCTTCACGAACACAACCACCATTATATATGCTGTAAATGGATGCCTTAAAGGAATAAAATGGGCATACGTGGTTAAACGATCCACTATGACCATTATACAATCATAACCTTTTGAAATGGGCAACCCTAAAATCTCTTTATATGTCCTCCCAGACTTGTTGGGGAATTAGCAAGGTTTGGAGCAATCTTGCTGGGCCCAGGGGCTGGTACTTATTTTGTTGGCATACCACACATCCTGCAACATAATCCTGGACCTCCATCCCCATACCTTGCCAATACATCTCCCAGCCAATTAGTGGAATGTTCTTAATACGCTTGAATGGCCTCCTATCCCTCCTTCATGGAACTTTGCTAGCAATCTTCTTCACCACTTAGACTTAGCCGATATGATTAAGTGGCCCTGATACATTAAATTTCTTTGTTGTAAACTGTAATTCCCAGTGGTAGCCTCACCCTGTTGAATCCCTTGCACAATGGGCCCTAATTCTGGAGTGGCTGTCACTTCAGATTGAAGAGATCTCAGGTCTGTTAGCAGTAAGGGTAGTAAAATTAGGGGTTGATTTCACTCGTGAGAGCACATCTGCATCCTTATTCTCAACCCGTGGTTTGTATTCAATGGTAAAGTTGTAACTCTTCAACTTAGTGACCCCTTTGAGATGCTCTTGGGGTATCACTCGCTGCTCCAACAAATACTTAGTTCTCACTATAAATTTTTGCCCCCTAAGATAGCTTCGCCACCATCGGATGGCCAACACCATTGTCATTAACTCCCTTTTATACACATATTTCAAACGTGCTCGTTGGCCTAAAGTTTGGCTGAAATAGGTGATTGGGCATTGATATTGCATCAAGACTGCCCCTATGTTGACCTTTGAGGCATCAACTTCTACCACAAATAGATAACATTATCTGATCGAGTTCATCAAAAGCTTCCCGGGCCTCATCATTCCACCCAAAACTATCCTTAATCAGTTGTGCTATGAGAGGGGTTGCGATGTGCTTGTAGTGTTGAACAAACTTTCGGTAATACCTACTCAAGCCTAAAAAGCCCCTTAGTTCCTTCAACATTTTTGCACATGCCATTCCGCCATGCATTGGAGTTTAGATGGGTTAGCTGCCACCTCGTTAGCTAAAATCACATGACCTAAATACTTTAGTTCAAGCTGTCCAAAAGCGCATTTTTTCATGTTCATTGTTAGTGCATTGATACACAATACCTCAAACACCTTGGTTAAATGGCCGATGTGACTCTCCTTGTCCTGACTATACACCAACATATCTTTAAAAAATACTAATACGAACTTGTGGAGTAAGGGCTTAAATATTTCGTTCATTAGGGCTTGAAAAGTAGTTGGGGCATTTGTAAGGCCAAATGACATTACTAAGAACTCATAATGCTCCTCATATGTGCGAAAGGCAGTTTTTTGTATATCCCCGTACTTACTCTAAACTGATGGTATCCTAATTTCAAATCCAGCCTTGAGAACATTGCTACTCCATTTAACTCATTGAGCAATTCATCAGCCATGGCCCATGGGGATAGGAATTTTATCTGGGATCATTACGTTGTTCAAGGCTTTGTAATCAACAAAAAATGGCCAGCTGTTAGCTTTCTTCTTTACTAGCAACATTGGGCTAGAGAATGGACTATGGCTTGGCCTTATAAATCCTGCTGCTAGCATTTTGCCTACTCGGCTCTCAATCTCATCCTTTTGCACTTGAGGGTACTGGTGTGCCTCACACTAATGGGATGAACCCTTGCGGAGGGGGCAGTCCCCGAGACTCTCTTGTCACTTCAGAAAACTTCAACACTACATCCTGAGTTGGTTAGGTATTTCAATAGGTAACAATTCCAAATTCCAGTTGGATTCTAGTGCACAACACTCTAACAAAATTCCTTGACCCCCTTGGCATACTGTCCGGATTAGAGATTTAAGGGATACCTAGGTTTTACACAAATCAACATATCCTCGTAGAGTGATTGTGGTTCTATTCGCTGTGAATTTCATCATTAAGTTCCTAATCTGCATCATACCCAAATTTTCCAACCATTGCATACCTAAGATAACGCCAACACTGCCTAGTTTTAGCAGCAAGAAATCTTTGCTTACCTCAATCTTCTGTAGTGCTAATTAGACCCCCTTAAATATGCCGTGTCCGAACTGAATTCCCAGTGCCCTTGAATACCCCATATGAAGTTGTCCTAGTCATTGCAAGCCCAAGCCTCGTCACCAGGTTGGTTGAGATGGAGTTGTGGGTGGCGTCACAATCAATCTGAACAAACACCGTCTCTACTTGGATGGTCCCTTTCAGCCTCATGGTTCTGGGTGTGGTGAATCCCATGACACAATTGATGGACAACTCCACCACCCCCTTGACCTCCTCCCATGCATCAACAATTTCCATTGGCAACTATTCTTCTCCTTTGTCCATATCCAATGTATTGTCCACTAGCAGCAATTGGAACATGCTATTTTTGCAGGTTGGCTAGGTGAGTACTTTTCTTTGCATCTAAAGCATAATTCCTTCTCCCTCTGGCGCAACAATTCAGTGTTTAGAAGTTGCTTAAATCTCGAGTTCTCCTACTTGCTTGAGACTCTTCGAATGGAGGTGCGCTGCTAGGATTTGCTAGGGTGCTTCGGAATTGAGGTCATGACACTTGATTTGGTCACACCTACTCCAGGAGAGCACAAATAAAAGCTCCTTGGGCTTGAGATTGCCTGGGTTGGAGAGTACGGTCTAGACCCTACTCCACCAACTCCACATACCTCTCTTCTTCGTGTTTGGACGACCTGATTTTTATCCTCCATCGTCTAGGCTAATTCATCTATTTCTATCAATCCATTGGGCCGCATCATCCTAACTTCTGCTCTGACCCTTGGCTTTGGCCCATTTAGGAAAGTACCGACGAGTACCTCCTCTATTAGTCGTCCTTAGAGAGTTGCGATCTACCGATACAATTTGATGTATAACCAAGAATTTCTCACTTAGTGAGCCCTCATGCTTCGGTTGGAATCGTGTGAGGAAGGCTTCTTTGAAATTATTCCAAGTCGTGAACCTCTTCCCTTCTTCCACATACTAAAACTTGGCGAGAGTCATCCCTTCCATGGCTACTGCTATAGTTTCCAGTTGATCTGCTTTAGTCAGCTAGTTCAAGTTAAAGTATTGTTCTGCATGAAACAACCATCCATCCAGATCCAAGCCATTGAAGATTGGAAATTCCAACTTGCGGGTAGGGTGACAATCAACTCGCGGAGCCTCCTAACCTACTGTATGTGCCGTGGGTGATCCATTAGCAAGTACCTCTAGCTCTGCCTCCTCCTTCCTGGAGTGAGCTGAGGATGGGTCTCGGCCTCCTTGCCCAATCAACTGATATAGCCTATCCAGTACCTTTGTCATATTTTGTTCCAATTGGAAAATATTTTGGGTATCTCCTTTCATCCCATCAAACTTGTTCTGCCACTCCTCTCGAACCACCGTCAATTTCTCTTCCAAGGCACCCATTTGTGCCTCTACTACCTTCATTTTCTTTTGAGCCATTCTTTCCAATCACAAATGGCTTTGATACCAAATTGTCAGGAGAATCATGAATCAATGAAGAATATTCACAGCTCGAACAATGGTTAGTAGAATAGCTCATTTATCATACTCATTACTTCTGCATAAAGAAGTTCTTCAATTAAAGCTAATCAGGTAAGATGACTTCAGTTTAAAGATTGTGTTCACAGGAGTTCATGAGCAAGATATAATTCTTGGATTTAAACGCTGATGGAGGTTATGCTGATGATTAGGCTATGGGTTATAGTTAAACAGAGTATTTGTGGTGGTGAAAAAGTGCTAAGTTGCTTTAGCTTTGAAGGAGGCCATGTTTTTTTATGAGGCATCTTTGTTATCTGATTTTACATGCATAGCTGATAGTCCTCATAGCTACGAAGATAAGATGTGATTGTAGGTAGAATGTTAAGTTAATTTGCTTAAATATTTAAGTGAATGGCCTTGTACATTGATGTTGGCTGATTGAGGTGCATGACTTGTAGTGTCATGCGTCACTGTACAGACCAGATCCCTTTTCATGTGGTGCCTGCCAACAGTGGTCAACCATTGAGAATAATGATAATGTGCAGGGGTACTGAATGATTTGGGGCTATTAGCCTTTTTAGGGCAACATTTAATACAAATTCTTGTGGGATCAAGCTTCACTCCTTTCTGGTTTTGGGTCTGAGCTAGATTGAGTTTTTGTAGGAGAAGCCTGTCGTGTCTTCAGCTTGACTGGCATTCTACGTCACATTAATTTCATTTCCTTTGTTTGTGTATTCTGATAATTATGAACTTTTCTTATCTGATAGTTTAGAACTAACATCTTAGTTTTCAAGTTGGATAAAAGAAAATCCCAAAACATATGAAGGGAAAATAAAATTTATACAACATATATCCCTGCATATGTGCAGAGACTTATACTTGTTATGTGTTTTTCTTTTCAATTTAGTTGCCTCGATCTGATGGGAGTTGAAGGCTTAGGGTACGTATTTGAAATATTGCTGTCTGATTGAAAATTCTGAAAGAGGGAAATAATTATCTGAAGAGGTGTCTGAGATCCAGCATGAAAATCTGAGATCTCAGAGCTTGTACAATGTGCTGGAATCTGAAGAAATAAGATTTGAAGACATATATCAATGACTGCAGCTTGGCCTATGTAGGAAGGGATGGCACTGGCAGGAAGGTGATCCAGAAATGTTCTTGCTGTCCACATACTAATTATCTCTTTGCTTGTCATTGCTGTGAAACTCCAAACTGGGTAGTGATAGAAGCTTTCCAGTGATCCTTCATTTGTTTTCTCAACTGGTGCTTAGAAAAAGCTGTACCTTGTTCTCCAGACTAGTAAATGCCAGCAGCTGGTTATGGTAATTTCAGATACTATGGTGGCTTTTATCTCTCTTCTTGATGTTATCCATTTCCCCCTACATCCTTCCCCACTTCCAAGAAAAGGAATAAGAAAACAGAGAGGAAGAAAATAAGAAAAAGCACTCAAAAAGAGTTGTTGCCTTTGGAGCCACTATTGCTGGGTATGGTTCTGGCATGGAATGGATTGGTGTTTATTTGCTGTAGATGAATGTGAAGGGGATATTCCATGTCATATTGTTAATATTGCAGCTCTTATATGATTTTGATTTCTTATATGTGAATCAGTGAACTGATTATTTTGTTGCATATGGTGTCATGTGGTGCTAAATTATTTCTGATCTTTGCTTTGACCAGAGTGGGAAAGCTCAAAGCCAGAGGGACAATTTACTTGTCCAATATTCGTATTGTCTTTGTCGCGAGTAAGCAGGTTGGAAATGTTGCAGCATTTGATATGCCATTGGTAAGCAAGTTGAATGCCCTCTAGTTCACTGGTCTAATTTGATCGTGTTACAGTTTACTGGTCAATATGGAATTCATAGATAACATTTTTGTGCAGTCATAGATATGTGCAGAGACCAAGCTAAGCATGCTCCTTGGGCCTTAGGCTGTGTATCACGTAGCTGAAAATTGAAATTTTGATATTGAATACTGAAGATACAGTGTTGTAGTTTTGTGATGGTATATGCTGAATAAAATGAGATTCTGGACCCAGCATGGTAGAAGAATGTTTCACGTTTTTGTTTATTGGATACTGTTTCAATCAATTGCTTGAATTTGCTAATTCCTCTTCAGGATGAAAGCTCTGTTCTTACCACTTGATCCCTTGATATTATTAATATTAATAATATTATTATTTTTGTACATAGAAGTGGATGTGGATGCAGTCAATAGTCATGCTAAAATATCAAAGCATTAGCTGTTATTATTCAGAAACATAGCTAGGGTGGTGAAGGATTGTAACGACACCTATGTTTCTCTACTTATATCATGAAATAAAGGCAGTGGTTGAGAACAAAAGAGGCCAGGTCATGTGATACATGGAAACTGATCTTGTTGATGCTGAAAAGCTGGTTTGGACACTTTCTTTATACTCGCGCTGCCTCCTCCCATTCATTCTTACTCTCTTATTCTAAACCCTTTCGTTTTAAATTGTGTAAATTCCAAATTGTTGTTCTTATTTCACATGACCTCAAGTGATGCTAGGATTTATCTAGCTGGAAACATGGTAGATCAATTTGGGTTTGGTTGCTAGTTGCTACATCCTCGGTGAGAGTTGGCTTTCCTTCATATTGAAAAAGTGAATAGAAGCATCTTAGGGCCTGCTTATCTCGCCTTGTTTTACGATCAGATTAGGCATAAAAAATCAGATGAATGAAGCACAATGCAGATACGTTAGGGGAAAAATTGATCTGTTGTGATTAGTTAAGTTAGATGTAAAAATAGGAGCATCACCAGCAAGAGAAGTTCATAAGAGTCACTTTTGGGCCACGAAGTTCGAGAAGGTTTAATCTGTCAAACTTAGGTCAGCCTCAGCCACCAAAATGAGTGAGATTATGTTCCCAAACTTATTATTAGATAATATCACATCAATAAAAATAAGATCTTATCTCAAATAATAGTAATGATCATAACAATCATAAAACAAATTATTAAATTTTTATTAGATAAGATCCGTTTAGATCATAATAAATTAGATGACAAGAGCATAGCCTGAGAATTTTCTTGTGTAATTCTTAGTCTTGTCAGTTTTCTTTTAGCTAGAGTTAGGGAACATACTTTGTGACTTTGCTCCTAATGTAGTAAAATACTATGTTCACACGGATTTTTAACCCCCAAAAAAAAAACACTTTGATCATTAATATTTTTTAATATATATTCTTAAAAATTATAATGTGTGTGTGTGTGTATATATATATATATATATATTTTTTAAAGTATTTTCTGAATTTGAGTATTATAATTTAATTTTTATATTATAATGTATTATATTTAATATTGGTTTCGATATGCAATATGACTGATATTTATCGGATCTTGGGTCAGTTGATATGCGAAATTGATGATACACGATAGTTTTAGAATTTTATGTATTTATCGGCAATATATTGATTATCAGTTGATATTTGTTGATATTTACAAGAATTTATTATGAAAAAAAAAAGAAAAAATCACGTCGCGACAACAACAATATAAAATATCATTCACGATATCCTGATACCGTGACCGCGGTTTTATTGATTGGGCTCTCCACATTCAAATTCTATAGTCCTTATCTCTATCCATCCATTTGCCTATTTTCTTGTATCTTTACCCTGATTTTACCAACACCTGGTGCTATATTTTTCCTTTCTATTCTTCATTTTGTGTTCCATATTTTTCTGGTTAAATCCTACAGTGCTGTTATGATGTTGATTCTGGCTGCTCCAAGTATATTTTCTACTGTCTTGCCAACTAGCTGAGGATAATTATCGTGTTTGCCTTACTCACACTTTGCCCTCATGCAGTTATATGTTCATGATGAGAAATTTAACCAACCAATATTTCATTGTAACAACATCTCTGGTTTGGTGGAGCCAGTAAGTATGAGTTATGTAAGTTTGTGTACATATAATTATTCTTTATTTCAACATTTTTCCACAACTTCTTGAACCTTCTTCAGGTTGTCCCCGAGAATGGAAATAGGGCTCTGTATTCTTCCCACTCTTTCAAGATTTTGTTCAAGGAAGGTGGTTGTGGAACCTTTGTCCCTTTGTTTTTCAACTTGATCAGCTCTGTCAGGCAGCATAACCAACAGGTTGCTGCAGTCTCACAGCCGCATGTAGATCCTTTACAGGCAGCCCAAACACCTGTTGATGAGATGATGAGACATGCGTAAGTTGCTGCATTTGTGTGTGTTTTTTTTTGGGTGGTTTTCATAAGAAAAATACCAACATTTACGGGAAATTTTGCAGTTATGTTGATCCAAATGATCCAACAAAGATCTTCCTGGAGCAGCCAGCCCCGGCATCAAATCTGAGGAGACGTGCATACAATTCGCAAGGTGCAGAACAGTATTGATTGTGTGCATGTGTACATACAGTTCAAGGCTCAAACTTTGACGCGACTCTGCAGTTGAAATTTTTGTTGGTCAGAATCAAATGGTCTGTATAGGGGCTATCATCGCCAAATTGTGCTAATCTTGGCTCTGCATTATGCAATTTAGGTTTGACACCACTTAACTACCCGTCTGCAATAAAAATATGGATCCAACTGTTCTTTTACTGTTTTACTATTCATATTTCATTTCTCTTGCGTATGCACAAAGCTTTTTCGTCTAAATTTCTACTTTAATGGTATTCTCTCTATATCCCAACAGATGTAAAAAATAAAATAAAAATTGTATTATCACCTAAATACCATCGAGTAATATTATTTACTGTCTCGATATCTAATACTTTCTGTTTTGGCATATTTGTGAGGCCGCGAACATTTTACTGTTCCACTTCAAAATACCTTTTCTATTAAGGCATATTTGTGGCTTACCCCCCCCCCCCCCCATAAAAAAGTATATTTGTGAGAACCCATGTCTTGGGCCAAAAATAAAAATGAATTAATATCTTAACTACCATAGGTAATATGATAATTATGAAAGGAAAGGTAAGTAATACGGAGAGATACATATTGCGCGATTCCATGGTGCTGTGTTGATCCGGGATGCCCTTGTCATTTTTCTATTTGTTTTAAACGGCACGGACTTCACCGTGTACACCTTTGTCCATTTTATTAATTTTATTTTTTCTTTCAGATGTGAATGAATGCACATCTCACGTCACAGGTTCATATTCCACAATAAAATTCACATGTGTCAAGATATAAACGTCTCTTTTTAGATATACATGTACACCTTTTACATTACAAAAATACATTTCTGGATATATATATATATATATATGTACACCCACCCATTCTAATGTATAAATGCATATTTTTCATAACTATAACACACATCCTCTAATATTACAATATATATCTACTAGTATAAAAAATACCTATTTTTTTTATAGGTAAGATAGCGATACGTGCCATCAAGACAATACAATATTACAAAAAAGCAGCAACATTATGAACCACTTCCTAAATCCTATAGGGAAAATCCCTTCTGTTTGTCTTAATCCAGGATCCAATTCTAACTTTAATGAGCAAAATCAGCCATCTCCTACACACCTGGATATTATCAAACACCACTTTATTCCTAAACTTCCAAATAGCTCCAATAATAGCGAAAAAAGCTGTGTGCCAGATATCTCCCCGTAACTCAATTCTATAAACGCCAAGCCAAGCAGAGGCGTGTTCCTCCATAGAACCAGGCATTATCCATGAAAACCCCAGCCAATCACTAATCTCATACAAGATCCTCCCGACCACAGTACAATGGAGGAAAACATGATTCACCGATTCCTCTACCTCCTTGCAAAACGGGCATCCTGTTTTCCTAGGACCCACAATTTGAAGTCTAGCCAATTTGTCTCTCGTGTTAAGCCTTCTCTGCACTGCAAACTAGGAGATAAGCTCAACCCTCGGGGGTGCTAGTCCGCTCCAAATCAAATTGAGATTCGACCCTCGATGACTGGCTTCTTCCGCTTTCTGGTACTTCGTCTGGCAAAACGACTTGACGGAAAAAATCCCATTATTTTCATACGCCCATCTGAATGCATCCTCTTTATCTCTGGTCAGGGGGAATTGATTAATGAAACCCTTCAATTGCTCCACCTGCTCTACCTCCCAATCAAAGAGAACCCGTCTCCACCATAAACTCCAAGTCCATAGTGATCCTTCCCATCTCCCCATACTAGCAATATTCTCCTCTTGTTGGCCAGACATTGAAAAGAGTCTTGGAAATAAGCTCCTCAAGTCTCCTGATCCTGTCCAATCATCATGCCAGAAGCTAAGTGCTTTCCCATCCCCTATAACAACCGACAATCCCTCCTTCAAAGTAGGATCTGCTCTCCCCAACTTGACGATGTCCGCCCACGGAGACCAACCCCTGTGAGTACCCAGATTAAGATCACCCGCACATTGGTCCCCATAGTGAATTGAGGAAATAACATTCTTCCATGAAGCACTATCGACCGAGTAATACCACCACTACCATTTGAACAATAACACATTATTCCTCATTGTGAGATCCCCCACTCCAAGTCCTCCCAAGCTTTTAGGTCTCTGAATCACACTCCACTTGACTAAAGGTAGACTTTTCCTGTTCCCACTCTGGCCCTAGAAAAAATTACGCTGAATACTAATAATTTCTTTGACCACGCCTTTGGGAATCCTAAAGAGACTCATATAATACATGGGTAAGCTGTTAAGCTCACTTTTGATCAGAACCAATCTTCCTATTCTAGATAGAACTTTCGATTTTCACCCTCCTAACCGCTTTTTCACTTTGTCGATTACTGGTTTCCAAGTCTGACTTCTTCCAGCATTCGCTCCTAAAGGAAGGCCAAGGTAAACAGAAGGCAATTTACCAATGGTGCATCCCAACATGTCAGCCGCCTCTCTCTGAAAGTGATCATCCACACGAAGACCTATGAGTTCCGTCTTAGCAAAGTTAACCCCCAAACCCGAGAGCAAGTAAAAACACTCCAGAACTCTCCTCCAATTCTTGATATTCTCTGTAGATGCCTCACAGAAGATCATTGTATCATCAGCAAACTGAAGATGAGTGACATGACACTATTGTCGCCCCACTCTTATACCATGAATCAACCCCTTGTTGACGCCTCTTCTGATAATATGATTAAATGCTTCAACAGATATCACAAACAAAAAAGGGGAAATAGGATCCCCTCCCCATTGTGAAAGGTGGAGCAGGATACCCATTCATGAGAATCGAGATACTAGCTATCAAAATACACTCCTTAATCCATCCTCTAAACCTGCCTCCGAAGCCCATAATCCTCAAAATATTATTCACGAAATCCCATCTGATGCTATCATAAGCCTTCTGGAAGTCCAATTTGACTATAACCCCTCTTACACTCTTCCTCCTTCTAGACCATTGTACAATTTCATTAGCCACCAAGGCCCCATCCAAAATACTTCTTCCTTCAATGAAGGCCGACTGTGAATCACCTACCAAATCATCAACAACTTGCTTCACCCTTTGAGTGAGAATCTTTGATATCACCTTATAAATGCAGCCCACCATACTAATGGGTCTAAACTGGTTCACCTCCTCCGCTTCAGCCACTTTGGGGATCAAAGTTACCAAAGTTGTATTGATTGATGGCGATAATCTGCTAAACCGAAAGAAATTCAGGACTACTTCTGTAAACTCCTTCCCAATTACACCCCACAGCTTCCAGATAAAGCCCATATGGTACCCATCATATCCTGGCGCTTTCAGAGGATCACATGACCAGACTGCCTTCTTAACGTCCTCCTCAACCGGTAAGTTTTCAAGTGCCAAGCTCTTCTCCCTTGCTAACTTACTAAAGCCTTCCTCACTAATCTCAACATCAAGAAGATTCTGATGCTCGTATAACTTCTTATAAAAAGATGTGATGATCGCCATGATCTCTGCCGAATATTTATACTCCTTTCCATTGTGAATAAGCCTATTGATGATCGCTTTCTTTCTCTTGACCGCTGCAACAACATGGAAATATTTGGTGTTCCTATCTCTCTCCTTAAAACCTCTTACCTTGGAAACCTGTAGCCAATATGCCTCCTTCCTCTTATGCCATTTCAATAACTAACTCTGTAATGTCGTTCGTCTAGCAAGCTCTGCTTCATCACAATCACTCCCATGCCTAGGGCTCTCTAGCTTACCCAACTCGGCTTCAAACGTATTAATCTTTGAATCAATATCCCCGAAGACCTCCCTATTCCACTTCCTCAGCTCTCCCTTCAAAGCCTTCAACTTATCCTAACATCGTCTCCCCTCCAAACTAGCCCAGTACTTAGCCAAAAAACCTTGGAATTGAGGATGCGAGAACCACATATCCCAAGATTGAAACGAAATCGATCCTTTTCCACACTTCAAGAAACTAATACATATAGGATTATGGTACGAGAAAGACTTACCTAATCCCACACACTCTACATCAGGGCACAACACCAACTAGCTAGGGTCCACTAGGAACCTATCCAGAAGACTAGCAGACTTCGCTTTATGCCAGGAAAATTTCAAATTTGATGGCTTCAAATCAACCAGACCCATCTTATTGATCCACTCATTAAACTCCTTAACACTGCTATTATCCACCCATCCTCCCTTCCTCTCATCACAAGATCTCACCTCATTGAAGTCCCTCATGACAATTAGGGGACCCTTGCACTGCTGCCCCACAGACCACAACTCCTCCCAAAGAGCCTTTTGATCCCTCAAAATCGAGTTTCCATAGACCAGAAGAATCCTGCAATCCATCGCTAGAGAACAGAAGCACCCTTCGATCAAGATCCACCTACCACCACTCCTATAATTCCTCATCTCAAAAAACTGAGTGTTCCACCCTACTATCAACCCCCCACTTCTTCCTTGTGCCACTGAGTCCCTCCATTCAACCATGTTAGAACCCCACACCTTATGTTTCCAAGAATCCATGACCACCTGATGCTTAGTTTCCACCAAACCACACACCCACGGCTTTTCCTTTGCAATTAAAGATTGCAAACACGACATCTTTCCTATTACTCCGATCCCCCTTATATTCCAACTAATTACAACCATTGATGATCCGATCACACCCCCTCTTCTCCTCTGCCTTTATCTCTGCCTCTCCCTAATCTTCCTTTGGCTCCTTCTAATACCTGCCAACTTTTCGACACACTTCTTCTCTTCTTTGGATGAAAGCCCAAGTTCCTTTCCTATCTTCCACCATTTAATCGCCTCTACCAATCCCTTCTCCTCCATTTCTCTCCCATCAACTCCATTTCTTATCTTTCAAGCCCTCTCCCCTTGTTGGACCGAAAGAATATTCTTGTCACATCCTTCAAAATCGGGTGGAGGCCTATCACCAATAGAAGGAGACTCATCTAATATCTTTTCCTTGCCACTCCCCTCATCATCTCCTCCTTTTATTCCTACCCCTACTCCCCCCGATCCTTCCTTCCTCTTGCGCCATTTCACGAGCATTCTTTCTTCCTCTAGGTCGTGGTCCACCCCTGCTAAAATTGTCTTTCTAGATCTAGTGGATGATTCCTCACTAAGGCCACCAACTTCCTGATTCAGCCCACTTACTTCATGTTGCGCACGAACGGCTTCTACTCCATGCCCCTGTAGCATAATTCCCCCTTCAGCCACTCGCCCAAAGGACTGTTCTACCCCTTATATTCCACTTTTCCATGCAACCCCGACTCCCTCTCTTTCAATTAATATCCCCCTCTCTTGCGCGTGAAGTCTCCACACCTCCTCTTCCCAAGGCCGACAATTCATTCCTTTCTGTCCCAACCCATTGTCGCACACAGCCTGCATTAATTCCCCCTCCCCCCACTATGGACATTCTTCCCTTTCCCATGCTATTGTGGAAGCATTATCGTCAGCCCCAATTAACAGTTGCACACCCTCCAACGTCGCCTCCTCCCTCAAACACAACACCTTCACCGAACTACTGCATGCCTCTTCGCCTTCCTTGCATGTATCCCTGCTCGGTGATGCCTCCGCCAACCTCTCAACTTCCTCGTCGGAATCCGTCGAGCATGGCCAGAACACTTTCTTGTTTGTCACTGACTTCTGGCAAGGGCTGTAGCCTTTCCCGATTTCAACCACCTGCAATAACACTTCCTTCCCATTAACACTTAACTGCATTTGCTCCCTGATATCCTCCACTCTTGTTGTGTCCACCATGACCCTGGTTGCCTCCATGGAGTCCCCAAAATCCTTGTCCTCCTCCCAACACACCCAACGTCCTAACGGAAACACCAACTGCCTCACAACCTCCTCTTTCCATGCCATTACCGAAAGACCTCTAATTTCAACCCACGTCCTTCTTAGGTAGCATGCATCTTCCATCTTCCATTTTCTAACCACACTGAAGGATTCATGCAGGAGACTACCTGTGTCCATTGCAGCAAGAGATGCCTCCACAGTTTCGAATGTAAGTAAGCATTTGTACCGTCTAAGGTCTCTAACTTTGCAAAGTGTGCTCCAGGACGCCATTAACCGTTGAGCCACAAGGTCCGGCATCATGGGTCACACAGTTTCCACTATAATACTTCGTTCTAACCACTCTATTTCCTCCTTATCCACCCGTATCTGAATACCTCTTCTTTCATTTTTTCTCCCAGCAACCATCGCATAAGACTTGCCATCCCTCCATGCATTTCTCCACGTCGCAAAGACCACACTCTTCCTCGCCACACTCCTACCCGCCGTCCTCTGCTGCACGACCTGACCTTGCCTCCCAAATCTTGCCACCTTTACGTAAAGCTTCATCCTATGCAGTAGTATCCCATTACATTTTCGCACCGCCTCCTTTGCTCCTCTTTCATCCCCAAATCGCACAAAGCCAAACAATGCCTTCATCCCCCACCTAAACTTTCTGCTAATAAAAACATCCTCCACCTTCCCAACCACTTCAAAGATCTCCTGGACTTCCCCTACACTG
Organism: Tamarix austromongolica; assembly: GCA_039764185.1. Classification (NCBI taxonomy): domain Eukaryota; kingdom Viridiplantae; phylum Streptophyta; class Magnoliopsida; order Caryophyllales; family Tamaricaceae; genus Tamarix; species Tamarix austromongolica. Next base: position 18,504,469 of record CM077813.1, on the reverse strand, counting down.
ACATCACCAACAATGTTATCAATGAAAACAGAGAACAGCTGCCTATCCGGGTGCAGCACTGCTCGGCCATACTGTTGGCGTTCGTCTCCTTTTGCTTAAGTAAAAACCTTCCTACTATCTCTTTGATGAGGTTGAGAGCTAGAGTGTGTTCCATGAGAGGTTATTCTATAGGAGGGGTTGGTGACAAGATTAGTTGGAGGTTAGTTTGGCTGTCAATATACATGCATATTTAAATACATATACATCTTATAATAATATGCATGTTCTCCAACAAAACTACACATAGAAAATATAAATACACATATTATACAATATAAATACACAATCTTCAAAATGAAAAGACATACACTTTGATAAAAATGCACATTTTTTTATTTATAAAAATATAGAAGAGGAATATACATGCTATAAATATACATCTTTCATAATGCTTTTATTCATACAAGTATAAGGAAGTAATGTACATGCTATTGTGATTTTTAACTGAATATTTGAAGCATAACATAATATTGCGTTGGTTCGTATAGGTATTGTAGACTTTTAATGTAAAATGTTGAATTATGTGAGAAACAGGGGGGTCCCGTATTTGTTAATACAGACCGTGTTTCTCACTGAAAACTTTGATGTATTTTTTGGACAAAACTCGAGAGTAAAAAAAAATAAACATAGGGTTCTTGTGTTTTCTAAACATTAACCGCATTTTTTCTTTATTTCTAAAACACATTGTTTTGCCTCATGGGGTTTTATCATCTATAACACAAGACATGATGAAACACTAGCAATCAAGTCGTGCGATCCAACTTCTTTGTCTTCTTTATATAATTATCCATTATAAGTGTAACATCCCTAAATTTACGAATCAAAAAATTTAGTTTAAATGGAAGCGTAGGGTAATCTTAAATGGGTATTATTGCCATAATTAACACAATTCTGGCTTACATGCCATTCTCACATCAATTAAAAGGCAAAAATAATTTAGAATGTAAGACAAAATAAATATAGAATAAGGATATCTTCATAAATATAAGTAAGAGTTTTGGAGGCTAACTTCAAATACGAAATCCAAATACATTAAGGAAATATCTTGAGAGAAAATATCAAAAGGGTATCCGGTTTAAAACAATAACTAGATAACATAACTCTTTGATTTCCAACCCCATACATGAGATATAATCACTCCGCCCTAATCAAAGCATCATAAGCAGCATAATCGTCTAGCGAGTCTTTAATGGCCTACACAAGCTCAAAGGGGTCCTCTACTCGTGGAAATGAGCAGCACCCATAAAAAAGATGATCAGTAAGCTATGTCTTGAGTAAGGTACTAATATAGTCAAAGAAAGGTCATACTGAAATGTAAATCATATGGAATCATACACGAGCATGGTATTACAATGTCAGAAAATTACTGATTCTAGAATTCCATCATTAGTTATAATCATCATTCATATTATTATTTACATTGATTTTAGGGGCCTTACTATTCTTAAACTAATGGAATGGTCTGAAATACCTCTTAGGGACAATATACCTGAGCCACTATTATCATTCTGTGGAAGAAACCCAACATCTCTCAGAAAAAAATGCACTTGACCACTATTCTTAAATCGGTGAAATAATTTGAAGTACTTCTAGGGAAAAAATACACCCGAGCTACTATTATCGTCCAGTGGAATAGACCAAGGTCTCAACTCACATAATCTTTCTCTTTAAGTGATTAATATCTTATTTAAGGTGGTATTTCTCAAGGCCCTCATACATACACATGTGTAGACGTGTAAGGCACATAATATATCTTAACATAATCATTTGAAATACATACAACACAACTAACATGAATACTGATACAATTTTCTAAAGAAAAGACCACACTCTTTCTAGGGAACCCTAATTTCATAAGTTTAACATAACTCCTCCCCTAATACTCATTTTATCACCAAATTAAAAACCATCATGAAAATGTTATTATTGACGACATAAACAAAAATTAAGGTTTAATTCCAACATCTTGCAAATTTGATAATAGTCTTCCTTTAGGGTTACTATTCACATCTCCTATATAACTCTAATTTGACCATTTAATCATAACTTTTTTCATAAAATCCATATAACCACCAAATTTAATAAATATTTCCAAAATATCATTATTGACATCATATACTAAAATTGAGATCCAACTCCCTTATTTTACATATGCAATAATAGTTTACCTTTAATGTTACTATTCATAACCCCTATAAAACCCTAATTTCACATTTCAATTACAACTTCCCTCTGAAACTCATATGAATCCTAAATTTTATATGTATACCTAAAATGCTGACATCAACGACATATCCAAATTTTATGGTCAAATCCCAATCATTCATACATATGATTATGATTTCACCCCTCAGTTTTACTATTCACATGTAAAGCCATTTCCTAATTTATTAGACTTAAATAATTTATTTTCACTCCAAGTTTTTCATATAATATTCTCAATCTATTTTGAACCATTTAACACTCTAAAATACCCAATATTCTATTTTAAAACCATATTGACCAAAAGGGCCCCGAGGCAACTATAATACCTATTTGCCACCCAAACCTCACTATTCCCAACATGAATGATTTGTTGATATCCCACACATACCATCATCATAAAAATGCATAGCCATGATTATATATAGATATTTTGTATTCAACACAACTCATACTTTCACAACTTTTTTACCTTTTCTTCCAACATTCAATACCATATATTATATAGTACAAATGTCAAAATAAAATTTTCATACAGTAGTATCAAGCATGTTAACACAAGCAAAGATACACATTTTTGCATATAAAACCCTTAACTATGACATGTATTCTTACCGAAGCGGCTCTAGTCTTTAAGCACGTAAGATCTAAGCTTTCTCCTCCACTACCATCGGAGTATCACATAGAAATAAGAAAATTCAAATTTTAGACTTAAGAATTTTAACCTAAACCAGAACTAAGGTAAAGGAGAGGGAAGGAAATAGAGGTAACTGAATGTCGAAAACTTGGGTAGGGTGGTGCACGACCACATCAGGACGACGATAATGGTGGTGATGGTGGCAGATTAAGGATGGGGTGATGGTTGGAAGAAAGGGTTGAGGTGATGGCGGTGTTGGGATTAGCTAGAGTCAGAGGTAGGGAGTGGTGGTCAGTGACAAAGGTGGTGTAGATGGTGGTGATGATAGCTTAGGGGTGGGTGGTTGGAAGTTAAGGGTGATTGGTAATAATGAAGTGGTGTGGAGCTGGTGAGGTGATGATAGGGCAATGGTGGTGGCCTACCGGTGGCGAATGAAGCTAGAAGTGGTGGCCGACAGTGGTGTAGGTCAAGGGAAGGGTGGTGGCCAAGAGAGGGGAAATTAAGGAAAAGAGAGGGTTAGATGTGATGGTGGTGTTGGGTTGAGGTGTTTCTCTCGTGATGGTGGTGGTGCAGTGCTGGTGGCAACAAGATATGGTTGATCGAGGCTGCAGACACAAGGGAGGGAAAAAAAGAAGGCCACGAGAGGAGGTGATTGACAGCATGTAGGTAGGTGAATGGAGGTGTCAGGGAGATTGGCAGACGACGAAGGTGGTTTGGCTAGTGGATATGGGCGGTGGACTGATGAACCATAGATGAAAAGAAAGAAAAATAGAGCAAGAGGGGAAAGGAAGGTTCGGTTGGCTAGTTGATGAAAAGAATGAGAGGAAAATGGGAGGAGGGGAAGGGAAGAGGGAGGCCTGCATGTGTTTATATATATGTGGCGTGGCTGAGAGATGGAAGACAACAAGAAGGTGTAGGGGAGGCTTTAGTGTGCTCGATAGGTAAGGAAAGGGGCAGGGGTGTAGGGCTATGTTGCAAGGTGGCAGGGCGACGGGGCAGATCAGGCTGCATGGTTAAGAAGGGTAAGGAAGGACGTGCACAGAGGTGCAGGTAAGTCCCTATTTAGGACAAAAGAGGAAAGGAGAAAGGAGATCAAGAAGAAAACGCTGGTAGAAGAGAAAGAAAAGAGAAAAGGAAAAAAGAAAGGAAAAGGGAGGGGGCGAGGTTGGACTTTGCTTGGGGGAAATGAGGGGGATAAAGAAAGAGTTTTAGGTTAGGTTGGGTTGGTAGATGTAGTGCAGGAGAGAAAGAAAGAAAAAGGAAAAAGAAAAAGGAAGGAAAAGAAAGAATAAAGGAAAAAATGGAAAAATGAAAAGGAAAATTTTTTAGTGTAGAATTTGGGTTTAGGTTTATGTTTAAATTTTTAGATAAGTTAATCTAAAATTTTATATATAATTTTTTTCAGGGTTTGGGGTTAGGATAAAATAAAATAAAAATCCAAATATTATAAATTAGATTATGTTAAAATGTTGTTAAATCATGATTAAATTTTATAAGAGTTTGGGGTATTACATCACTACCCCCTTAAAAGAAGACTTTATCCCCTAAGTAAAAGGTTAAGGTTTAGGAAGGATAGAAGGAGGATTTAAGGGAAGGTGGTCTTGGTGGTTAACTCTAAAGGAGTTGATACTATGCTACTGGGTGCTACCCCCTTAAAAGAAGGAAAACCCCAAAATCTAACACACCTGTGATGAAGAGCTTGGGATGTGTCTCACACATGTCCTTCTTTGTCTCCCAATTTGCCTCCAATGCTCCATGGCGGCTCCAAAGGATCTTTACGAGTGGAATTAAATTCATTCGAGTCCAACGTATCATGGTGTTGAGAATTTACAACGGCCTTTCCTCATAAGATAATGAGTCGTCGAGCTTGATCACTTCGGGTCTAATCATGTAGGAGGGATCAACAATGTACTTAGCTTCAAGACGTGGAAGACGTTATGAAATCGGTCTAGTTCTGGTAGAAGTGCCAAGAGATAAGCAACCTTACCAACTCTGTCAAGAACCTCATAGGGACCAAATACCTTGGGCTTAGCATGCCCTTCCTACCAAATCTCTACTCCTATTTGGTGGGAGAGATCCTCAAAAAAACCCTACCTCCCACCTCACAACCATAATTATGACGCCTCTGATTTGCATAGCTCTTCTGTCGACTCTGGGGTGCCAATATCCTATCCTAAATCAATTGTATATAATGAGTTTTCTCATTAATCATCTCCTATCCAAGTACAATAGTCTTGCTAATGTGACTACAACATAAGGTTATTTGACACTTGTGCTTATACAGTGCCTCAAAGGGTGCCATACTTATGCTACCATAATGACTGTTGTTATACGATAACTCCACCAAATGTAGATGATCCTCCCAACTACCTTGGAAATCCATAACGCAAGCTATTAGCACGTCCTAGATTTTCTAGATCATCCTCTCAATCTTCCCATCTATAGCTGGATGAAAAGCGATACTTATCCTCAACTTTGTGCCCATATCCTCCTACAAGTTGCCCCATGTTACGAAAGGAATCACGAAACCCTATCGGAGGCTATGTCGATAGGTGTGAGTTTTGACTGTGTATTTAAGCACAACATAACATTATGTGGATTCGTGTAGATGTTGCATAAGTTTAGTATAGTATACTATGTTATGTGAGAACATGATGATCCTGTGTTAGTAAACATGAACCGTATTTCTTAGAGAAGATTTTGATGTGTTTTGGTCAAAATTCAAAAGTAAGGAAATAAATATGGAGGTCATGTGTTTTCAAAATACAAACTGTGTTTTTCCTTATTTTTGAAACATGCTATTTTGCTCCGTAGTGTTTTTTCTTCTATAAAAGGAGACATGTTAAAATCCTAGCCATTGAAATTCATGTATCCCAACTTCTTCTTATTCTCCATTCAACAGAATTTTAGTTTAGTGTAATTCATTGATTGATTGGTTTAATCATCTTCTAATTATGCAAGAGCACGAACAAAGATCTCTAATTTTTCCTAAATTATTTTGTTTGGTGTTTGAATTCTCAATTGTGCATAATATTATTAATCTTGATTTGGTGTAGTTCTTTTTTAAATCCATGATAATTCCATAACAATTTGGTGTTAGAGCTGCATTATTGAAGAGATCTGGTTATTAAGATGAATACAATATTTGATATTAATAAGTTTAATTGATTTGTCAATTTTGAATTACAAAACTTGAAGATGTATTCGATTCTAATTCAAAAAGAATATAAAAAAAGCTTTATCTAATTAGTCAAAGAAGCCATAATCGATGATGAATGAAGATTCAAAGAACTATATCTAAAGTCTCTTTCTACCATAAAATTATGTTTTTTGAACGAGGTATTGCTAGAAGTGGCAAAAGAATCAAAGAAAGCTGCCTTATGGTTGATGTTGGAGTCATTGTACATGATAAAATCGCTAGCAAGTTGGCTACTATTGAATAGTTGGTTTATGACTTAAAAGTAGGTGAGAGTCAATCTTTAATAAGTCATTTAGATGAATTTGACTCTATTGTTATGGATTTGCATCATGTAGAAGTTAAATTGGATGATGAAGATTTGGCTATTATGTTGCTATGCTCTTTGCTTGCAAGTTTTAAATATTTTTGTGAGACGATTTTGTATAGAAAGGATGAGTTAGTCCTTGAGGATGTGAATTCTGCCCTGCTATAAGGGAGGTTGATTGATAGTTAGTTGACTGGCAGTGATACTTTCAGGGACTCACATAGTGAGGGATTAGTAGCTAGGGGGACATTAAAAGAGCGGAGGTCTGGTTATTGTAAAAAGTATAAATATAAGTCAAATAGTTGACAGAATAAAGTGAGGTATCACAAGAAGGGGCATGTTAGGAAGTTTTATTCTAATAGGAAGCCCGATGCTACGTCTAGTGAGTCATCTAATACAAAGGATGATGCTGTAGTTTCCTATAGTGATAGTGATGGTGATATGTTGTTGGTCACTGATAGACAAAACAAGATTAGTGATAGAAGGATCTTAGATTCTAGGTGCTCTTACCATATATGTCCCAATCAGAGTTAGTTTTAGATGTTCGAGGTGGAGTTTTCTTGATGGGAAACAATTATTCTTGCAATATAGTTGGAATTGGGACGATAAAGGTGAGGTTGTATGATGGTGTGGTCAGAACACTATCCAACATGAGACATGTCCCAAAGATGACTAAGAAACTCATCTCTTTGAGTTCCTTAGATTCTAGTAGGTACCGGTGTGTTATTGAGGATGGTAGCCTAAGAGTTACAAAAGGGACTCTGGTGGCGATGAAGGGGAAGTAGGTTGTGACACTGTATAAGTTAGTGGGTTCTATTATTGTGCGGACAACTATAGTGACATCATCATGGTTTTCAAACTCAGAAGTTACGTGACTTTGTCATATGGGACTAGGACACATGAGTGTCAAGGGTGTGACTGAGCTCTCTAAGAGGGGGTATAGGTTATGGAACCCAACTGTATTTAATTTCTTGACCAATAGAGAGGTTATCTTGAATGAGTCCATGTTCTTCTAGAAGACCAAGTCTTATGATGCATTATTAAGGAGGTGGAGCAGAAGAGTGCTTTGTTCCAGGTGGAGGTTGTGATTGAGTTGGGTGACAGAGATCCTCATGATAGACCCACTATTCTTGAAGTGGGCGGATCTAGGCAGCAAGTGGAGCAAAGAGGCATTGCTCCTGACAAAGGACGAAGGATTGTCAAGCCTCCATTTAGGTACAATAATGAAGAATTGGTTGGCTATGCTTTATCTAGTGCATAGATAGTTGTTGATGTGTATGAGCCATCATCATTCTTAGAGGCTATTAAGAGTACTAATTCTGTTGAGTGGTGTGTTGCTATGGAGGAAGAGATGGAGTCCTTAATGAAGAATTAGACATGGGAACTTGTGAAGGAATCGAGGAAGAAAAAGATTTTTAATTGCAATTGAGTGTACAAGTTCACATAGAGAGCTTGAGGGCTTGTGAGACCGAGATACAAGGCTTGATTAGTTTCATGTGGTTTTAGTCAGATTCCAAATGTGGGCTATAACGAGGTATTTTCTTCTATGGTTAGACATAATTCTATTCATACCTTACTTGCGCTTGTGGCTATGCAAGATTTTGAGTTGAAGCAGTTGGATGTTAAAACTTCATTTTTGCATGGTGAGATTGAGAAGGAGATTTTCATGCAACAACCTAATGGGTTTGTGGTTGAGGGAATATGTGATCATGTGTATTTGTTGAAGAGGTCACTATATGGTATGAAGTAGTCTCCTTGACAGTGGTATAAATGATTTGATCAATTTATGCTTGATTATGGTTTTTCTAGGAGTGAGTATGATTTTAACACTCCCAAAATTTACTACTAAAAAAATATGTTTTTAAAAGTTACATGTGGAAGATAAGGCAGTAAATTTTGGGGTGCTACCACCACACTTAGTACTAGATTGATTTTCTCTACCATTTTGTTACCAAGTGATAAGAGTAAAACATTACTTCACGTAAACTCAAGAATACAATTACAAATTAGAGTAACGAAATAGTTAAGGATATTAATTTACTTTGAAATAAATCTTACTAATTGTGGTCATAAAAGTGTTAGTGAAATGAAAATATAAAAATATTTAAGGAAATATAGAAACTTTTGGTTTAAGTTACCGGATAAAATTCCGGATAACCCTACATTCTTTACCTGAAGGATAGCCTTGAATAGAGCCTACGAGCTAACTTGCAAAGGCCACTGCCCATTGAATAAGCAAAGACACAAGAAATAAACCCTTCAGTACAATAGTACCGAGTAATACGTTATAAAAGACTAATATGTAAGGCCAGCATAGAACACATAATATGCATCACAATAATCACGTGAACATTTAATAAATTAAGTGAAATGTGAGAATCATTTATATAACCACATGCATCAAGATCATATACTACCAATACTCATTCACTAGAAAATAAATAAAACTTACTAAATGAACATCCATGCGATACTTTTTGTAGTATAATTAGAAAGCCACATCATTCTCAAAAATAGGCACAATTCTCTTAATCAACCCACAACTTCTCAATTCATAGGTAGGATCATTAACAAAACCAATACAGACATCATCATAGGTAGGCACAAAGAATGCTACTGAACCACAAGTAGGCACAAATGCTACTACTAAAGTAAAGGTAGGCACAAAGGCTACTACCGAATCATAGATAGGCACAAAAGCTGCTACGAAATCATAGATAGGCATATATGCTGCTACCAAATCACTAGTAGGCACAAAGGCTGTTACCAAATCATAAGCAGGCACAAAGGCTACTACAAAATCATCCTAATAATCCTTTCTATTGAATTATCAAACATTTGCATTTTTATTTACTTGAGGGGAGATCAATGAACTCGAATACGCTAAGGTACGCTAGTCATATTAGTGCATAAGAGCATCATAGTATTCTACCGACTATCAAGCTAGGGACACAAAGGTACCTTATTTGCACTGGTACACGAAGGTACACAATACCTTATCAACAAGGACACCTAATCCATAAGTATTCATACCTCATACTTAGGTCTGTAGAGTTAAACAAAGTAAGATATTGGGCCTGGTTGGGGCACTAAGGCACACCACAAAAATCCATAAATAATTGTGGGCTAAATCACATGGTTAGGGTAGCGACCCCTAAAGAGTTACCATTCCCAATCTTGAGGTCTTTCATTTTAAGTATTAGTATTTTATGAGGGTGACCACGAAAAGTACACATTAATCACATATAATTAATTATTCATACTTAATCATTTTGATTCGTTTCCAACATTATGAGGTAACTAAAGTTAAGATCATTGTCAATGTCAGCATCAATAGTCTACTAAGGCTATCCTAGACTTGATCAATCACATTTAGGCACTTTAGATCAAAATGACTAAAATATCCTTGAGGTTAAAGCTACCACTTTACCATCCATTTTCTTTCCAAAGTCCATTTATGTTATCAACTTGCCATAAAAAGGACACCACACCATAATTAAATTATTGATCATGTAATTAAGTTACTCAACACGCCAAATGACCATTTTGCCCTTTTATACCATTTTGCACTTAAAACCCTAACACGTGCTTCTAAAACAACCAAACATATATTCTCATGCTTAATCAATAATTAATGCACATCTTGCTTGTTTATGAGATTAATCATCATAACATACCCCCAAATTACCAAAGTACCCATAAACTATACAATAGTAATAATCATGCTGAAACATGCATATCTAATACAACAAAACCCTTATACTCATGTCTGATAATGAACATCACATATCATGCACACATATTAGAATATCCATCACGGTACACTCCAAAATACCAAAATACCCCTAGAACCTACAATATTCATAATCATGCTAGACATGTGGTTCTAAATTAACAAAACCCCTATTCTCATACTTTTCATCAAATGTTACTCATCATGCATATTTATTTGAACGATCATCATAATACTCACAAAATTAATAGAATACCCTTAGATCATAAAGTTATTGATAATCATGCTGGAATATGGGTTACTAAGACAACAAACCCCTATTCTCATACTTAGCATCAAATAATACTTATCATGCATGTTTATTTTAAACAATCATCATAGTACATGTAAAATTACAAAAATGCCCCTATAGTATAAAATGTTCATAATCATGTTGAAACATGTGCTACTAATACATCAAACCCTTATTCTCATACTTAACATCAAATAACACTCATCATGCATGTTTATTAGAACAATCACCATAGTACATGCAAACTTACCAAAATACCCTTAGACCATATAATATTGATAATCATATTGAAACATGTTTACTAATAAAACAAACCCCTATTCTCATACTTAACATCAAATAACACTCATTGTGCATGCTTATTAGAACAATCACCATTGTACATGCAAAATTATCAAAATGCCCCTAGACCATATAATATTGATAATCATGCTCAAACATGTATTTCTAAGACATCAAATCTCTATTCTCATTATCAACATCAAATGGAACTTATCATGTATATTTATCATATTAATTACCATAGTACATTTAAAATTACCAAAATACTCCTATTGATATTCATGCTCAAACATGTATTTCTAAGACATCAAACCTCTATTCTCATTCTCAACATCAAACGACACTTATCATGTATAGTTATTAGATCAATCATCATAGTGCATTCAAAATTACCAAAATACCTCTAGACCATATATTATTGATATTCGCACTCAAACATGTATGTCTAAGACATCATACCCCTATCTCCATTATTAGAAGTATTTATAATACATTAGGCATCCCAATTAAGGTTAATTATCACAATATGGTTAAATGACCAAATTACCCCTAGGACACATGGTAATAATAATTTTGCTACAAGTGTGTATTTACTTTCTTAACCTAATATTTTTACATTCATTTAACATACAACATCACTTACTAACATCAGATCCCTTTTTAATCATCCTTTCACAGACATAACATTTTATATAGAATAACATGCCTTAATTTTTTGATTTTCCAAAGATAATATAAATAATCACATAAATATTTGTAACAAGTCATGTCTAATACAAATCACAATGCCAAAACCTTAATATGCTAACATACTGTAATATCCCAATTTTTTTAGGAATAAAGGATAAATAATGAGTTATTGAATAAATCTAAAATATATGCACCCTTTATCATAAAAATAATAATACAAATTATGACGATAAAAATGACACAAAAAAATAATAATTGGAAGCTATTTTAATTAACTAACCTAAAATAAATTATAGATAAATTATGATAATTTCTAAACTAATGACAATTATCATTATTATTATTATTATTATTATTATTATTATTATTATTATTATTATTATTATTATTATTATTATTATTCTTAATTATTACTCGTAAATTTCCAAAAACCCAAAACACCCAACCATCCCTCTTTTCTTTTTTCCTTTCCCCCTTTTCTTTTTTTTTCCCTCTATTTTCTTTCTTTCTTTCTTTCTTTCTTTCTTTCTTTCTTTTTCTTCTTCCTTCTCGGTCGTCTGGGTTGTGACCTAGTAGGCCTAGCAGCGTGGGCCCATCTCTCTTCCCACTCCTTTTCTTCTCTTCCCTTCCCCCCGGCTAGCCTAGTCCTCTTTTTTTTTTCTTTCCACGGGCAACAACGTAAACATGCACACCCTTGTCTTTTCCTTCCTATTCATCTCTTTTTCCTTCTCTTCCCTTTCTACCCTCACCCCTAACCTCCTGCCTGCACCATACCTTGCCCCCTACCATTTTTCATAGCTCTCGCACCTACTTCCATCTCCCTTTCCTCTTTCAGCCATGTAGAGCATGCAGCTGGCATGCCCCTACATGGTCCTCCTTACACACCCTCTTCCTTTTCTCTGCACCTTGTCACATGTAAAAAAAAAATCCTCCTACGTAGGCTTGTATGACCCTTCACTACCAGCCTCTAGCCACCCACCCTCTGTTGTCCTCTCTTTTCAGTCTTGATCTCCTCTGCTTCTCTTTCTCCCTTTGCGATTTCAGATGCCACCCCACCAAGACGCGCTACTGACCCAGCTCCATCCCATCCTCTTCCCTACACCTCCTTGTGCACACTGACCCCTCACCTTGTAACACCCCCAAAATTCATTCCTAAAAAAAAATTGAAAGGATATAGCGGAAGCTAGAAGTGAATCTGGGAAATGTTACCACCACATCTACCACAAGATAAATGTCCAAAATCTATCTCATGCTAGATGCAAGGCTAACACGTGTCAAACAGAATTTCAAACATCTATACCGTAAGGATAAACTCCCACAAGGAGATATCCATAGGCAGATGGCAAGTGAGTAAATTCACTAAATAAAATCATCGCTGAATTAATCAACGGAACTTGTGAAATAAATCCGAATTTTGAAAGCTTATCAGAGTGCGAGAAAATTTAAAAGACAATTACAAAACTCTTGAATTTTAAATACAATACTTGAAACTTCCAAAAATAAATACAATTAAACCAGACAAATCCCGACGGATCAAATTCCGGATTGCCTACTCTCTCAAGTCAAGTCTTCCACCCCAAAACAGAATCTGATCTTAAATTTGCACAAGAGGTCTGCTACCCACCATCAATGGATCATCACAGGACCCATTCAACCAATGTAGCATCAGTACGGGTCCGGTACTGAGTAAATCAATACTACCAAACTCAGGGAAGGAAACATGAAACACATAAGATATGAAATACTCTAGTTTACAATTCTCATGCTCAATTATACATTTATTACATACAATAAAACATAGGATCACTGATTCATACTTACAAGTACATTACTAGACATGACGACACATAAGATACAAGCGTATAAGAAATCACGATCGCACGCTAAGTAACACCAATCCAACAATATGATAATAATCATTATTACATTCGATTTTATTTATTTATGATGAGTTCAGGGACCCCACTATTCTTAAACCGGTGGAACGGTCTGAAGCACCTCTCGGGGACAACACACCCGAGCCACTATTATCATCCGATGGAACGGATTCTACACCTCTCAGGGCAAAATGCTCCTGAGCCACTATTCTGAACCAGTGGAATGGCTTGACGCACCTCTCAGGGACAGGACACCTGAGCCACTATTATCGTCTGGTGGAACGGACCCTACACCTGGTCCTGACTCACGTAATCTTCCACTTTAAATAATTAGTGTCTTATCCATTACTCAACTCATATCATATTCTTATTCACGTTGAGTATAGGGCCCCACTATTCTTAATCCGGTGGAACGGACTGAAGCACCTCTCAGGGACAAGTCACCTAAGCCACTATTATCTTCCGGTGGAATGGACTCTACACCTCTCAGGGAAAAACGCTCCCAAGCCACTATTCTGAACAGGTGGAACGTCTTGAAGCACCTCTCGGGGACAACACACCCGAGCCACTATTATCGTCCGGTGGAACGGACCCTAAGCCTCGGCCCAACTCACGTGATCTTCCACTTTAAATAATTAGTATCTTATTCAATGATTTTAACCGACCATAAATTAGGCCCACATAAATAATTCCATGGCATAAAGATACAACATAAGGTATAAAATAGTTTCAAATCCATACTCAACCATTCACATACTCAAATACATACCATATTCATTATCATACTAACATACATAGGCATTGGGACTATGAATTCATACATACATAAAATTACCACATAGAAAATAGCATACACTGGACAAGATTAAATGATCAATAGGCATACTTATCACCTTTCACTTCAAGTAGACATACAGTCAAATTCCATCACAAGTAAAGGTTAGTATTGACTTACCTCAATCCGAAGCTAGCTAGGTAAATTGAGAAAGAGGGAGAGCTATCGAAAGCTCGACAATCCACGAGAAAGTTTTCCTAGATCCCCGATAGAAATCGGAACTAGGTTAGAAACTATCTTATCAATTAATAATTCACCGATTATAATTAAATAAACGTAAACGAATACAAACGATCTTTCTTAAAAAACGTGTCCAAAACTTAGGACTCAAGAGCTTAGCTCTATTAAGATTTAAGATTAATATAAATCAAATTGAATTAACACCCATATCACTTGGGACATTTCAAATTAATTTGGAAAGCCCGAGAAAGAATAATCGATTATAAGTTAATCTATCACAAATGACTTATTCATTAGGTTTTACAACTAAATAGATAAACCAATCATTTGCATAGAATCAAATCCAAACCGATTAGATTAAAACATAATTCAAATGATTTAAAAACCCAAAAACAGAAATCGATTAGATAAAAGACGCATAGCAAAAATCAATTTTATAAAACCATCCCCGAAAATTAGGGTTTTTAATGCCTAAACAACAAATAGACTAATTTTAAATAAATCTAGATAATCAATTTCAACAAAATAATCTTCCGCTTAGCCAATTCAAGACGATCCGTTTTCAAAATTAGGGTTTTAAAGCCCACGACACAAACTCAGGTAATTCAAATAAATTACTTCAAATTAAAGGTATTAGAAAGAAATTAGCATCATTTCAACTATTTCTACAAATTTAATTTTAGAAAAACTATTATACACATGATCAATTTCATAATCTCACTTGAAATCTAGGGTTTTAGGCCCAAAAATACAATTCAATTGAATTCTATTAATTTAATCAAATGGAATGTTTAAAAATTCAATTAAAAACATTTTATAACATATCAAATAATCAATTGATCAAAACCAATAAAAGAAATACCCAATTTAGCACAATTAGGGTTTTTGAGCCTAGAACGCAAATCCGATCAATTCTTGCCAAAACATATAAGTTGACGGTTCAGAAATGTAATTAAATATATTCTAATGTAATTTATATAGTCAATTGAATAAAATAGCCCGATTACACAATCCAATTTAGCCCCGCAAGAGTTTTGACCTAAAAATCCAATTCCGATTAATTACGCACAATTTTTCCAAATCAACCCTTCCGATATGAAATTAAATACATTTCAAACGATATTGTAAAATCAATTGAGCGAAACAACTCAATTATGCGGCCCAATTTTATTACACATGAATTTTGACCTAGGAATTAAACTCCGATTAATTCTACATAAATTTCTCAAATTGACGGTTCCGACATGAAAATAGATACATTTAAAAACATATTGTATAATCAATTTATCCAAAATCGCCAAATTGGATGTATCCAAAAAATTTGGGCATAACCCGGCCTAAAATTTAATTTTCAAAGTTTTCAACACAAACCATGCAATTAAAATATCCAAATCAATCTCACAGCACATATATACATAAACAAACAATCAATTTAGCTTTTCATAAGCTAAATCACATTCAATTAATCAAATCTATATTAGGGTTTTTCAGAAAATTATACCAAACGAAAATCAATGAATCGAGACAAGGGAAGGTCGGAGGAGCTTCGTTGGGGATCAAGGGTGGCTCGCTGGTGGTCAGCGAGTCTCGCCGGAGCCGGACGGCGGCTCGTCACTGCTGCTGCTGCTCCCGCACGCAGTTGCTGTGGTGGCTCTGCTTCTGCTGCGGTCGAGCTGGCTGCTGTGGCTGCTGCTGCTTTGGTGGCTGCTGTAGTGGCGTCTTCGGTGGTTGTCGACCGGTGGGGTGGCGGAAGAAGGGAGGAGCTGGGGAGAAGGAGGCTGGGGCTGAGGTTTCTGGGCGCGGAGAACAGGGTCGAGAGCAGGGGAGACAGAGAAGGAAAGAGAAGAGAAGGGAGAGGAGAGAAAAGGAAAAGAAGAGGGGGGGTTTCGACTGGTTGGGGTTGCGGGTTTTTTTTTACAAATACACTTATAAAATAAAATACTAATTATCTAAAATTGTTATTAGAATATTTTATCTCAAATTTATTGAACAAAAATTATTTCGTAAGGTTCCGAAAGCTTAAAATTAATGAAAAGGCTGTATAAAGAATTTCGGAAACATTTTCGAAAAAATTTACCAACGAACGTAAAATTTATATTATTTACGGAAATATATTATAGGACCTCAAAAAATTATTTAAAAACATATAATAAAATATTTAAGTCAAATTCTAATAAACCGAGACTAATTTAAATAATTTCTGAAACCGGTTTTTTCGCAAATCAAAAGGGATAAATGGAGGAAAATTAATTTCAGAAATAAATACATAAATAAGCTCAGAAAACCTTTTTAATTTAAAACTTCCCGAAATCTTAATGATTTCCGGAAACGAATAAATTTAAAGTCAGAAATATTTACTACGGATAAAATTATTAAAATAAATTTAAATATTTAAACAGAAATTTTATAATTTAAATAATATATTTTGTTAACGAAATATAACTCCAAAATAAAGTCGTAATCACACGACAAAGTTATAATCGAAAACGAATCTAAAATATTAAAAAACAAAATACGAGAAAGAATGTGAATATATATTTTTAACCGAAAATCGAAATCATAAGAATATAATAAAATCATGGTCATGAACGAATTTATCTAAAATGTTTCACAACGACAACGATTAATTAATTCAAATATGAATCCGAAAACTTCGACAATCCATAAAACGAATCAAAATTAGAATAATTAAATGTTTACATCACATAACGCTAATAAAATCATTAAACTTAATAAATTTGGATTTCAAAAATACGGGGTATTACACACCTCCCCTTCCTTTCCTCTCTCCAGACGTGTAAAGTGGGTAGCTTGAGCTACCATTTACACCACCGTACACCACCAATGCTGCCTTGCACCACCACCATTGTCGACTGTACCTTCCTCCCTGCCCTCACTTCCTGCACAGGAGGGTCTCTCCCTACCTAGGGCTATTAATGGGTCAAGTCGAGCAGAGCTAGGATAGGTTTGGGCTCAACTTGTTTAATAAACGAGACTAAAAATAAAGCTTGAGCTTAACTCGTTTATAAATGAGCTAATCTTTTAATGAGCCAAGTCGAGCTTTTAATAAGCTAACTCCTAAGCTTTTGTGGTAAAAGAGCTGAACTCACGAGCTTTTGCAATATAAACGAGCTGAAGCCCAAATTTATTATGCTTAAGCTTGACTTATTTAATAATCGAGCCAAGCTCGAGCCAAACTTTTAAGCTCATTTAACTAAACAAGCAAGTTTAGTTGAGCCTTTAATGAGTCGAGCTAAAAAAGATCATGAGCCAGCTTGGTTTGTTAATAGCCCTACCCTTTCCATAGACCTCCTCCACCATCCCTTCTTTCCATCTTCCTCCCTTTCCCTACCACCGCAAGCACCACCACGACTACCGCCATGAGACCACCACCTCCTCCACTAGCCGCCTATGCCAGCACCTCCACCACCCCAAGAAACCCCATCCCACTCCTTCTTCTAACATCAAAAAGCATCCTCCTTGCATCACCACTGCCATCGCCATAACACCGCCGCCACCCTCACCATCCATTGCCTATTTTAGTCACATATTCCCCTCCTTACTCATTTTAAGCATTTTATATTAATATCTACGATTACAAAAATCATCATTATTATTATTTCTTTCGTTAAGAAAATAGGGGAAAAGGGTAGAAAATGAGTAAAATAGCTAAGTTGGGTGTTCTCATTTTAGGTACCAAACTATTAATCCTCCATGAGAAGGCGTAGGATCTCATTTCTTCAAGACTAAAGTCAACTAGTTAAGGATATGGTTGTGTTAGGGTTATGTTTATGTGTCTTGGTTGTGGAATAAGTGTATTCGTATGAAACATCTATATATGTATATGTGATCTAAGTGTGTTGTGAAGCTTGGCTTGTAAGGACCTAAGGTAATGATATGTGTGGCCCTCATTGCTTGTTTTTGTATGTGTTTGCTAAGTCTTATCATGGGTTGATGTAAGTCTTGTGTGTTGTTGAAAAATAATATGTTTATGCTAATAAGTCTTAGGTGGGGTTTGGGTGGCCAAGGTGAATAAAATAAAATAATGAGGGATAAAAAAAAGTAAAATTTTAAATGGGGAGTATTTTAACTATCCCTTGGAATAATATGGAGTGATAAAAAAAAGGGCTATTGATGAAAAGAGAGGTTAGGATAGAAACTTTGCATAGGGAGAGTAGGCTTTGCATTGAGGCAAGATCAACTTGGTGGGGCCTTATTTAGAGGTTGATCATGAGGTGAAGAGTGTGTTATGGGTAGGTGGTGGACTCAGGGGAGTTTTGGTGCGTGGGAAGATGGGATAGTGCATGGGGCCAAAAATTAGGGTTTCGGGGTTAACCCTAAGGATTATGGTGTATTGTGGGGAGAAGTTGAGGGAGTTGGGTTGTACACTGAGGTTGTGATGAGAGGTATACCACATGGAGGACATGGGTCTAGTAAAATGGAGGGTGGAGTTGTGTGGGAAAGGCGTGAGAAAATAAAGGAGACATTAGGGTTTTGGGGGGTGTCTATTTGGGAGGTTGTTATTACATGTGGGGGTTGAGGGAGTTGGGCTGCAAGAATTTGAAGTGGGGGTGAGTATGGTGGCATTTATTTGAAAGTAAGAAGAGGAGGAGAGGCTAGAGCCACGTAGGCTAAAAATTGGGGTTTTGAGGGGGAAATCCTAGTGGGTGATGGTGATCATAAATGGGGGGAAAAGGAGAGCGGTCCATGACTGTAATCCCTCAAAATTTTAAAAGTTTATATTTTAATAAATAAATTTTATTTGGAATAAATGTGCCCTTAAATTTATTTAATTTAATTATTTTATGGATTTTTTAGTAAATAAAATTAGGTATAAGTATTTAATAAATTAAAATAGGTATTTTGTTATTTTATTATATTCTTATTATTTAAATAAAATTTTAAACCCTTATTTTACAAAAACTATCCTTTTTAACCATTACATTTTAATTATCTTAAATTAAAATATTAAATAAATTTATTACTCAAAATTATTCCATTTTATTATTTTATCAATTAAATTAAATTATTTTATTCTTTTTCCCTTTTCTTTTTCATTTTTTCCCTTTTCCTTCTCCTTTTCTTCTTTTTCTCTTTTCTTTCTTTTTCTTTTCTTTGGGCTACCGCTGGCCTACTTCTGCCCTTCTCATGCCTTTCCCGCGTAGCCCGGCCGTCCCCTCCTCCTTTCTTTTCTTTCTTCCTCGACCGACCCACTCTTTTTTTTCTTTCCTTTGGCCGGTCCGCCCGTCTTGCACGCCCAGCCCCCCGACCCTTCTTTCTTCTTCCCTTCTTCTTCTTCCTCTTTCCCTAGCGATAATCCCGTCCACCCTCCACCATTTTTGCCGCCCAACCTGCAGCTCTCTCTCTCCCATTGACTCCCCTGTCTCTCCCTCCCTCTCTCTCTCTCTCTCTCCCTCGATTCATTTTCTCTGCCCATCCCGATCCCACCATCCTTGTCTCCCTCTCCCTTTCCCTGTCGACACCCCTTCTCCCCCTCCCTTCAACACCCATTTCCCTACCACCTACAACCACCCCTCGAACCCCTATCCCTTCCCTTCTCTTCCTCTTCTATTTATTCCTCCTTCCATGCCCACTCTGCTTTGTTTTCAAGCCTTATGCCTTGCGTGAGCCTCTCCTTTTCTCCCTTTCTTCTCCTCCCCTCTCTCTCCTATTTTTGGTTTTGCTACCCATCTCCGCCACTTCTGCCGCATCAACCACCACCTGCCACCCTCTACCTCACCCTCGAGCCATCATAGTCTCCATCGAGCCACCTCGCAGCCTATTCTTCCTCCTCTCTTCTTTTTCTCTCCCCTTCCATCCCTTCTCGGCAACCACCCTGTGCAGCCCCGATCTGCCACCGTTCCGCCGCCTATGCCACCACCTGAGCCACCACAATAATCCTTGCAACTCCCTCTACCACCCCAATCCTATCTTTCCCGAAAACACCACCCAAAGGCCCTCGTTTTCCCTCCCCATTTTCCTTCCTCACCAGCCTCCATCTCGACCTCCCTCCTCGGCCGCCACCTTTGCAGCCTTGTTGCCGCCGCCTCCACCGCCCTTAGCCACCTTCAACCCATCCCCGACCACCACCTACACCCCCTCTACACTTCTACACCATCCCCTTGCCCCAAATCCTTCCCCACCATGCCCTTTTCTTAGCCCCAAATCACCAACCTGAAAATACCCATTTTCCCTATTTCCACCACCTTTGAGCCCCCTCCTTTTGATTTCTTTGCACGCATCTCAAGCTGCATTAGCACCATGAGTTTCTGCATTTCTTAATCTATTTGTTTAATAATTTTAAGGTATAATTATATTTTAATTTAATTATTTGATTAATTAAGTGTTATAAAGTTTTGTATTTTGATTTCATAATTTCTAATGTAATAGGTCTTGAATTATTTTTAGGTGTTGGTTTTGATAAATCAAGCTTGAACCTTTAACCGGAATACTGGTAAGGTTCATTTTTATGAAAATCGTTTAATCCCGCTTAAATGCATAGAGTAACGCATGTTAGCACATTAGGCATTTTTAATATGTATTATGCTTGATATATGTTGTTTAGTATATTATATATGTGTTTATTATGTTGGTTGATAAAAGGAAGCATGATAGGTTATATGATATGTATGGAAATAATATTTAAGGTAATAATTTGGTTGTTAAGGAAAATGTTAAGTATTATCCATACTATTTTATGCTATTGTAATATTTAATACATGTTTAACATTTTGTGAGCCTTAGGGGATTTTATTAATGTATATTGTACAAGAATATGGCCTAATATATATATATAGGGGTGCTAATAATATTGCATTAACTATAAGAGTTGTGGATGAGGCATTAAAGTTAATATTTTATGTAGTAATAATAATAATAATTTAATATGAGTGGTGTGCTGAGGGGTATAATGGTAAATTTTAGTAAAAAGGGATATTATGGTAATTTTGGAAGTAAGGGTAAAAATAGTAAATTTGTTAATAAAAGGATAAAATGGTAATTTTGTAATGAAAGGGACAATTTGGTAAATTGTAATAAAAGGGCAATATGGTAATTTTGTAATAAAAGGGCAATTTCAAAATTTTGTAATAAAAGGGGCAATTTGGTAATTTGTAATAAAAGGGCAATTTGGTAAGGGCAATTTTGTAATTTTGTAATAAAAGGGGAAAATTGGTAATTTGTAATAAAAGGGCAATTTGGTAATTTGTAATAAAAGGACAATTTGGTAATTTGTAATAACAGGGTAATTTTGTAATAAAACGGGCAATTTGGTAATTTGTAATAAAAGGGCAATTTTGTAAAATTTGTAATAAAAGGGCAAGTTGGAAATTTTGTAATAAAAGGGCAATTTGGTAATTTTGTAATAAAATGGTAAAATTGTAATTTTATAATTAGAGGGTAAGGTAGTAATTTTGTGATTAACGGGTAAAATGATAATTTGGAAATTAAAAGAGGTAAGATATTAATTTCATAATTAAGGATAAATGGAATTTTATAAGCAAAAGGGTGATGTAGTAATTTTTGGGAGTTAAGGGGTAAAATGGTAAATTTGAAGGTAAAGGGGTAAAACGGTAATTTTGTAAATCAAAGGGGTAAAAGTGGAAATTAGAAAGGAGTAAATTGGTAATTATAATAATTGAGAAGGGTAAAATAATAATTTAAATAACTAAAGAGTAATTTGATAATTTAATAATGGAGAAGGGTAAAATGGTAAATATGATAAATATGAGGGGTAATTTGGTAATTTAACCGACTAGAGGGTATTTTGGTAATTTTGATAATGGAGAAGGGTAGTTGGTCATTGATAATAGAGGATGGTAAGTTGGTAATTAATTAAATAAAGGGTTAATTTGGTAATTAACTAAAAAAAGGATTAATTTGATAATTAGGATAAGGAGGAAGGGTAGTTTGGTAATTTGACCAACTCAAGGATAATTTATTAATTATAATAAAGGAAAAAGGGAAAAGTGGTAATCTAACCAACTAAATGGAAAGTATATTAAGAGTAATAATTATTAAGGGGGATTAGTGACCTAATAAGTATGAGTAGTAACTTGGTAACCTAAATCGAATAAGGGGTAACTTGGTAATTTTATAACAAGGAGGGTAATATGGCAATTTGTCAAGTAAGGAAGGGATGGCTTAATAATTTTATAAGTAAGGGGTAAATGAGTAGTTTGTATCTAATATGTCATTGTGATTGTGGAATTTGTGTTGCAACTCAAATAACGGTGATTAGCGATGTAGGAGTATCTGATGATTAGTAAGTACCATGAGAACGAATTCTAATTCAAAATTAGATGAGATTAGGACGACCTTAATGATTCTTCTGTGTTACCTTGGACGACCATTTGAATAAGAAATGTCTGATGATATCTGAACGAGTAAAAGTGAATAATTATCTGACTGTTGTGCTTTTGTGATCACTATTAATTAAGACACTAATACTTAAAGTGAAAGACCTTGAGATTGGGAATGGTGGCTCTTTAGGGGTCGCTACACTAAAGACGTGGTTTAGCCCACGATTATCTGGTATTCGCTGGTGTGCCTTTGTGCCCCAGCCAGGCCCTATATCTATTCTATCTAGCTCTACGAACCTAGTTAGGGGGTATGCATACTTAAGGATTAGGTGTCCTTGTTAGTAGGGTATTAAGTTAGCTTTATGCACCAGTATGACCACATTACCTTTGCGACCCTGGGTTGATAGTTGAAGGGTACTGAGTAGCTTTTATACACCCATGCGACCGGTGTACCTTTGTGTCCCGGGGTCTTGATCTCCCTATCGAGGAAAAATAAATGGAATTGTTGTGCTGAATAAAAAGGGAAAATACTAATTGTTAAAGTGAAAGATTAATGAGTCGGGACCATTTGAATTATTTGATGAGTACCGATCCACCAGACATAATAGTGGCCCAGGATGTTTTGCCCTGGATGATGTTCATGAGTATCGATCCACCAGATACAATGGTGGCCCAAGATGTTTTTACCCTGGATGATATATATATATGTATGTATGTATTCTGATCCACCGGCCAGAATAGTGGGGGTCCCGAGCTCAATTAAATTTGATTTGGATGTGAATAAGTTATGGAAAAATACTAATCATTGAGGTGATTGATTAATGATAGACCAATGGCCTTAAGGCTCGAAATATATTGATTACTCATTATGGCCTATTGATATTGGTTGACTTGTTAAGTAAGAAAATATATGAAAGTGAATGTTACGTATACGCTATTAATATCTAATTGAATTATTAGATGTGCGAATAAATGGACCCAAATATCATGTTTATACCTATGGTTATATATGAATGTAGTAGTATTTCATGTGTTACATTGCGTGCCTGTTTTTAAGTGCGTTTTTAAAGGGTTACTTAGTACCGTAGTACTGAAGGGTTCCCTTCATGAGGCCCTTGCCTATTCAATGGGCAGTACCCCTTGCAGGTTGTATTAAGGTGCTATTCAAGTGGGATCTCGGGAAAGAGTGTAAGGTACTGTCCAGAAATTTTAGGGTTTTAATTTGTCTCTTTTAAATTCAATGTATTTGTTATTTTGTAACCACTGTTGTTGAATGTTTCTCTCGTAAAGTGTTTACTGCGCTTCTCTGATTTACATATGCTTAATTTTCTCGTAAAATTATATTTTACCTTTTTAGCCTTAGCACTTGGTATTGGAACGGTATAAGTGAGTCGGTCTGGTACTAAGTGTGGCGGTAATATCCCCAAAGTTCACGGTTATTTAATTTACTTCCGCTAATTTCCTTTTAATTAATGAAAATTTTCAGTAGTAAATTTTGGGGGTGTTACAATGACCCATGAGTGTGAGGATTCTAAGGATGCATTTGGGTTGGTGGATAATGTGAGGGGATCCAAGGATCATCGAAGAGTGTGGATATCTGGGGTTAAGGGATTAGGGTTTCCATGAGTTTAGGTTTGGTTGAGGTGGTAGTAGGTCAGAAGTCTTACCTGGTTTGTGCATGGATAAGTATGTGATATCTGACAAATAAGACACTAATAACTTAAAGTGGAAGATCATTGAGTTAGGCCCGTGTGTAAGATATTTATTAGTCCACTAGTTATAATAGTGATCAAGTGTGTTTTACCCTAGATTGTTGTATATTATCGGTCCATTGGTTATAATAGTGATTAGGTGCATTATGCCTTGAATTATAGTATATTTTTGGTCTACCAATTATAATAGTAGTCAGGTGCGTTTTGCCTTAGAGTTTCTAGTACGGTCCACCGATTATAATAATGGAGGCCTCGAGCTCAATTAATGAAACCCTTGGATGATATTAATTCATGGAAAAGACACTCATCATTTATAGTGGAACACCACATAGGTCAGGACCGTGTGTAGTATATTTACCGATTACAATAGTGGTTAGGAGTATTCTTTCCTGGATGACATAGTTACCGCTCCACTGGTCATAATAGCAAGGTCCCCGAACCCATGTGGATATAATTCGAGAGATGTGTAAATACCATACTAATGGCTTTAAACTCCGATAGGGGTAAATGATTTAACATAATATGTTGTTTGCATTATATTTGTATCTTGCATTGCTATGATCTAACTTAATTTTATTGTTACCTTACTCAGTACGTAGCGTACTGATCACTCCTCTTATGGGTGTTGCTCATTCCCACGAGCAGTGGCCTCTCTTGAGTTTGTGTAGGTAGGAGATGAGGCTTTAGAAGACTTTGCTACATATGATGATCTGGTCAAGGCAGAGTGATGCCATAGCATCCTGGGTTGGGGCTGGAGAGAGTGCATCTCGGACTTATTTCCTTCTAGTATTTTTATGTTTTTCCCAGTAGTGGAACTGTATTATATATTTCCAGTACTCTTCTATACTGACACTTGACTTTCTTATGTTCTACCATTTTCCATATATCAATGTTTAACTCTTTCATGTTTTAATTTATTTTTGTTAAGGTATTACACTTGTGTTATTCTTTTAGCCTTACAGTTAGTATGAGGTTGGCTAGGGGCCAGATTGATACTTATCACGGGGGTAACACCCTTTGTGGTGTATGATTTTAGAGATGAATAGAATTTTTCAACTATGTTTTTTTGGGGGTGTTACGCATACAATATCCTAACATTTTAGTGAAGTATAAAGGTTACCCGATTTCCAACAAAATCAAACTTTATCGGTAATCGGATAAAAATGATTAGACTCTTAATAAAATTGTTCTACCTAAAAATAATATCACAACTACCACATTAATATTTGATAAATTTAATAATAATTTTTTATTAAAAATATTCATTAAATATAAAATTACCAAACTACCCATATACATTAATTTTTACCAACATTTAGGAGGTTGGATTGGTGGTAGAGGCGACGAGGGTTAATGTAGGAAGAGGTGGTAAGGAAAATTAGGGGTTGGGAGAAGAAGAAGGAAAGAAAAATGGAAGGTAGGGGGAGCAGAGCATGAGGAAGAAGAGAAGAAGGGAAGAAGAAGAAAAAGAAGAAGAGGAGGAGGAGGAGGAGGAGGAGAGAGGGGGTCCTTCAGCATGCGACGGGTAGGTGGGTGGTGTAGGGAATGACAGGTAAGGATAGGGGTGGTAGGGAAACTTGCAGGAAGAGAAGGAAGGGAAGGGTGAGCATGAGGGAAGTAGGGCATAGGCAGGGGAAGACGTATAGGGGTTGAGCAGTTTTAGGGGTGAAAGTTACATGGCTGAGAAAGGAAGGGAAGTTGTGCACAGGCGCTACCACTAGACTCTATTTGGGTTAGAAGGGAAAAGGAGAAAGGGTGGTGAGAATGAGGCATGAGAGTAGGGGGAGACTTGGGGCATGTTTGGCAGGGGCACAAATGGGGGAAAAAAGGAAAGAAGGGAGGCTAAGCCGTATAGGGGAAAAGAAGGGAGAAAGGGAGTGGGCTAGCCTGTGGGGGAGAAGAAGAAGAAAGGAGAAGTTGGGTCAACAGTGCGGAAGAAGAAGAAAGGAGAATCTGGGTTAGCCGAGTGGAAGAAGAAGAAGAAAGAAGGAAAATGGGCTCTCACAGGAGGGAATGAAAAAAAGAGAGGAAGACTTAGGTTGACCCAAGGAAAAAAAATAAGGGAGAATAAAAATAAAAGGGAAAAGAAACCAAAGGAAGAAAAAGGAAAAAGGAAAAAGGAAAAGAAGAAAAAGAAAAGGAAAATAGATTTAAGGTTAGGATTATAAATTAGATTAAATTTGGGTTATTGGGATACTATTATATTAATTTATCCAAAAATTGAGGTATTAAATTAAGAAAATAATTTTAGGTAAAATTATGGATTTAAGGTTTACTTAAATAAAAAGAGTAAGATAAAATAATTATATTAATTTATTGAATAACTTATATAGATTCGTAAGTCAAAGTTTCACAAAAATAATTAAATCAATAGATAAAGATTACTTTTTTTAGATAAAACGTTAAACATTCTAATTTTATGTTATAAAAAATTGGGGTATTACAATGATGGATGTGTGTACTTGAAGGAGATGGGGGATGGTTCTTTTGTCTATCTTTTTCTATATGTTGATGTAACACCCCCAAAATTCACTACTGAAAATTTCGTTTTATTAAAAGGAAATTAGCGGAAGCAAATTAATAAACCGTGAACTTTAGGAGTATTACCGCCACACTTAGTACCAGACTGGTTCACTCATACCGTTCCAGTACCAAGTGCTAAGGCTAAGAAAAATAAATTACAATTTGAAAGAAATTCAACATACATAAATCAGAGTAGCGCATCCAATCATTACAAGAATAAAATCCACCAATGGTGGTTACAGTAACAACATATACATTTAAAACCAAGAATTTAAATGAGAAAGAGAAAAAGCCTAACGATACCGGATAATTCCTTACTCTCTTTCCCGCAGCCCACTTAAGTAGCACCTAAAAAGACCTGCAAGGGCATTGCCCATTGAATAGGCAGGGGCCCCACGAAGAGAATCCCTTTAGTACTATAGTACTGAGTAACCCTTTAATATCATACTTAAAAATAGGCCCGTAATGCAACACATAATGCAAACTATAGATATAATACATAATAATCGCATATATAATAAGTTATAAGTCACGATCGATACTTTTGGGCCGTAAGTCAGGTCATAGTGTAAAAGCAATACATTCAGGCCTTAAGTCATTATTCCAATCATTATTCAATCAATCTCATACTTTATATCCATGTGAGTGCGAGAACTCCACTATTATAGCCGGTTGATCAGTCACTTATAGGGGAGAACGCACCTAACCACTATTATATGCCGGTGGATCGGTCTCCAGGGAAAAACGCTCCTGGCCACTATTATTTACCAGTGGGTAGGTCTGGCCCCGACTCACATGGTGTTCCACTATAAGTGATTAGTATTTTTTCATAACTTTATTCACATACATAGCTAGTTTTATTGAGCTCGAGACCCCCACTATTTTAGCCGGTGGACTGAAATATATATATATATATATATCCTCATCCAGGCCAAAACGCTCCTGGGCCACTATTATATCCGGTGGACCGGTACTCAATATCACTTGCTAGGGCAACACGCTCCTGGGCCACTATTATATCCAGTGGATCGGTACTCATAATCATAAGTCATTTGGCCCGGCTCATTAATATTTCACTTTCGTAATTAGTATCTTTCCTTTCCTTAATCAGCACATCAATCATATTTATTTACCTTGGACGGGAGATCAATAACCCAGGACACAAAGGTACATCGGTCGTAACGGTGCATACAAGCTACTCAGTACCCTACCAACAAGGACACCTAATCCATAAGTATGCATACCCCCTAATTAGGTCCGTAGAGCTAGAAAGAGTAAGATATAGGGTCTGGCTGGGGCACAAAGGCACACCAGCAAATACCAGAATAATCGTGGACTAAACCACATCTTTAGGGTAGCGACCCCTAAAGAGTCATCATTCTCGATCTCGAGGTCTTTCACTTTAAGTATTAGTGTCTTATTAAAGTGATCACAAAAGGCACAATAATCAGATACTTATCCACTTTCAATCGTTCCGATATCATTAGTCGTTTCTTATTCAGACGGTTATTCAAGCTATCACAGAGAAACCATTAAGGCCATACTAATTATCAAATACCCTTACTTGGCTAATCAGCATTATTTGAATCATATTATAATGTTCCACAATCACAACGACATGTTAGGTACAAATTACTCATTTACCCCTTACTTATATAATTGCTAAGTCATCCTTTCCTTACTTGACAAATTACCATATTACCCTTTAGGTTGCATAATTACCAAATTACCCATTATCAAATTTAGGTTATCAATTTGTCTCCTACACTTTTTAGGTCACCATTCACCCCTCATAATTGCTACACTTAACATATGTCCCATTTGGTTGGTTAGATTACTATTTTGCCCTTTTCTTTTATTACAATTAACGACTTTCCCTTCAATGGGATAAATTACTAAATTACCCATCTCCGCTATTATGATTACCAGTTTCCCCCTTTATTAGGTTAAATAATTACTAACTCACCCTTTAGTCGATTAATTACCAAATTGCCCTTCGCCATCGCCATAATTACCGGATTGTCACTTAGTTGGTTAAATTACCAAATTACCCTTTTTCATTGTCATAATTACCATTCTACCCTTCTCTATTATTATAATTACCATTTTACCCCTTTTCAATTATTATAACCCCCAAATTACCCTTCTTCATAATTATAATTATTAATTTACCCTCCTTCATAATTATAATTACCAATTTACCCTTCTCCATATTTATAATTATTAATTTACCCTTCTCCATTTTTATAATTACTAATTTACCCTTCTCCATATTTATAAATATTAATTTACCCTTCTCCATATTCATAATTATTAATTTACCCTTTTCCATTCTTATAATTACTATATTGCCCTTCTCCATTATTAAAATTACCGTAATGCCCTTTTATTGGTTAATTTACCAAATTACCCTTCTCTATTATCCTAATTATCCCTTTTTAATCATAATTTAATTACCAAATTATCTTTCGTCATTATCATAATTACCAAGTTACCCCTTACTCCCAAGTTTACCATAATATCCTTTTATTTACCAAAAATTACCACAATACCCTTTTACTTATAAAATTACCATAATACTCCTTTTACTTTACAAATTACTATTTTACCCCTTTTACATCCAAAATTACTATTTTTATCTTTTCTTACACAATTACCATTTTGCCCTTCCTTTCCAAAATTACCGTATTACCCCTTACTCCTAATATTACTATAATACCCCTTACTTGTAAAATTATCATTTTTCCATTCACTTATGAAATTACCATATTACCATTTACTTATGAAATTACTATTTTGCCCCTCTACCTCCAAAATTACCATAATGCCCCTTTACTCGAAAACTTACCATCTTTTCCTTTACTCATAAAATTACAATAATACCCCTAACTTCCATAATTACCACAATACCCCTATTCACTTGTAAAATTACCATTTTGCCATTTAATCATAAAATTACCATATTGCCCTTTAGCTTAAAAAATTACCATAATACCCCTTCCTCTTACAACATATAATTTTATCCTTTTTCTTATAAAACTATCCTTTCACCCCTTTCTTTTAAAATTACCAAAATACCCTTTTGCTTACAAAATCACCATTTTACCCCTTTCTTTCAAAATTACCAAAATACCCCTTTACTACAATTTTCCAAAATACGCTTTTCACTTATAAGATTTCCACTTAACCCCTTTATTACACCACTTTTATGAATTTACCACCAATACATAAAATACCAATATTAACACTTCATTCTTATCATTTAAGTCCACCAGCTTGTCATTATTCAACATAATACTCATTAGCAACTACATATATTATATCACATACTTCATAAGCATATCACTAAAATACCCTTAGACAATAGTATTATTCATGCATTAATACCATAATACATCATAGACAAGCATTTAACATTTCCATCAATAATCAAACTCCTTCCTTAACTATCATATCTACATATGGCACAAAAGTTATCATACTTTTCATTTTTATCAATCAATATAAGCAACCATATATATATCATGCTAAGCGCACAAACCATGCATAAAATCATACTAAAATCCCTAATGTGCTAGTATACATTTTTCCATGTATTTAAGGGAGGTTTAATGATTACCTTAATCCCGTAAAAATTGAATCTTACCGGTATCCCGGTTAAAGATTCAAGCTTTAATTAGCAACTCAACACCTAAAAATAATATCAATAACTATTAGGTTAGAAGTAAGAAATTAAAGGATAAAACTTTATAAAACAAATTTATTTAATAATAATTCACTTTAATTAACTATTAATATACCTCAAAATTTAGCCAAATAAATTTCAAAACAAAGGGGGAGCTCACGCTTCATGAACAGCGTGAGTCTCATGCAAAATGAGAGGAGAAAGGGTTCGAAGGGGGGTGAGATAGAAGAGAGGAGAGATGGCTCGGTTTAGGGACTTTAGGCTAGAAAAGGAGATAGATGGGGGAGGATTGAAGGCAAGGCAAGGGTGCAGGAGTAAAGAGGGGGTGTAGGTGGAGGCTAAGGATGGTTTCCTGGCGGTATAGGGTGGCGGAGACGGCGGTAACAGGGCGAAAAAGATGGCTTCCGAGGTGGGTCGAGGTGTAGAGGCTGAGAAGGAAGGAAAAGAGGAGGAAAAATGGAGGGGTGTAAGGGCTGTTTTCGACCAACTAATGCATGGTGGTGGTAGAGGGGGTTGCAGGGTGTTGAACGGTGGGTTAGGTGGCAGCAGAGGTGGCCGGACGACGGCGAACAGGGCGATTGCAGGTGGCTTGGCGATAAGGGGGGAAAATGGGGAGAAAAAGGAAGGGGTGGAGAAGGGAGGAAGTGCAGGGCTCGAGGGGGCGGCGTGGTGGTGCAGGGCAGTAGGATGTGGTGGCAGAAGGTGGCGCAGGGGCTGGGTGCGGTGGTGTAAGCGGCGGTGATCAAAAACCGGGGAAGAATGGGGGGAGAAGGAAGGAGAGAAGAGGGAGCTCGGGGAAGGAGAAGGGGCTCGAAAATATGGGGAATGAAGGGCTGGAGAGATGAAGAAAAATAAGAGGGAGAAGAGAGGGGCAGTGGCTGGTCGGCGAGAGGACGAAGGGTGGCAGATGGCGGTCGGTTGGTAGGGGAAAGGGAGGGAAGAAGAAGGAAAAGGAGATGGGCATGCGAGCTGTGGTCCAAGGGCTGGTTTGGCTCGAAATAGGAAATAAAATGACAGGGGAGAGAGGAGGAGTAGCAGGGAGGTAAGTGGTAGCAGTTGTAGGGCAGTGGCAGCGGGCATGGCGTGCTTGACCATGGCAGAGGAGGTGCTGGTCGGGCGTGGAAGAAGAAAGAAAGGGAGGGGAGGTGCGAGTAGCTGGACCGACGCAGGAAAGAAGGGGAGCCGGCAGATCCAGGGGAAAAAAAGAAAAGAGGGACGGGCTGGGTGTGTCGTGCGTGGGAGAAGGAGGAGTTGGAGGGAGAACGGGCCTGGCCCAAGCGCGCATGGGGGAGGGAAGCAAGCCAGTGCGAGCGGCCCAAGGAAAGGAAAAGAAAAGAAAGAAGCAAAAAAAGGAGAAGGAAAAGAAAAAGGGAAATGAGAAAATAGGGGAAAAAATAAATTAATTTATAAAATCATAAAATGTAATATTCTTGATAAATTATTTAATTTAATAATTTAATTTATTATATTAATTTAAAAAGGATAAGGTTAGTAAAATATTAGCTTGAAAAATTATTTAAATAAAAATGGCATGATAAATTAACAAAATATCTATTTTAATTTACTAAATATTTCCGTCCAAATTTATATACTCAAAGATCCATAAAATAATTAAATTAAATAATTTTAAAAGCTAATTTATCTCTAATAAAATTTATTTATTAAATTATTGGTTTTCTAAAAATTTGGGGGATTATAGTTGATGATATACTTGTTGTAGTAAAAGATATGTTAAATGTTGATAAAGTGAAGGTAATGCTAAATAATGAGTTTGAGATGAAGGATCTTAGAGCTATGAAGATGATCTTTGGCATGGAGATCATTATAAACCATGAGTAGAAAATATTATACTTATCACAAGAGTCCTATGTGAATAAAGTGCTAGAGATATTTCATATGATGGATGCCAAGATAATTAGCTCTCCATTAGCTACTAACTTCATATTGTCTGCTTTGGATTGTCCTAAATCCAAAGAGGAAGAGGATTTTATGGCGAATATTCTATATTTGAATGTTGTTGGTTGTATAATGTACGTTATGGTGTGTACCAAGCCTAATGTTACTGCATTTATTAGTGTTGTGAGTCAATATATGGAGAATCCAGGAAAGGCTTATTGGCAAGTAGTGAAGTGGATCCTTAGGTACTTGAAGGAAATGACATCGGCTTATATTGAGTAAGGGAGATCAACTAATTCACTGGATGGGTTCTTAGACTTTGATTATGGTGGAGACCTGGATGGAAGGATATCTATAGTGAATGAAACACATTGATATAAGGTATCATTTTATCCAGGATATTATTGCTTTAGGAAAAGTTGTGTTAGAGAAAATGGGTACTTTGGATAATCGGGTTTGCTAACAAATCCACTGTCTGTGGGTAAGTTTGATTGTTTCTTGGACTTAATTGGTGTTGATAGGCCATGAGACCCTTTGTTAGGCTAGGGTGTTTTGTAGAGGTCTTTACATATCATGAATCATAAATATTGCGTTAAAGTGGAGAATTGTGAGTTTTGACTGGATATTTGAAGCACAACATAACATTGTATTGGTTCATGTAGGTATTTGAGAAGTTTAGTGTAAAATGTTGAATTTTGTGACTTGTGAGAAACACGAGGGTCCCGTGTTTATTAACATGGATCGTGTTTCTCGTTGAAAACTCTGATGTGTTTTTTGGGTAAAATTTGAGAGTAAGCTGGTCATGTTTCCTAAACATGGATCATGTTTTTTCTTTTTTTCTGAAACATGCCATTTTGTCCCATAGGATTTTATCTTATATAGAAGGAAACATGATGAAACCCTAGCATTCAAGTCGTGAGACCTAACTTCTTCTTTTCCATAGTATTATCCATTAAAAGAAAATTATATATTTGTGTAATTTATTGATTGATTAATTTAGAGCCTGTTTGGTTTTACTTAGGAAAAGTAGCTTTTTTATATAAGTAATTATAAATAAGTTATTTTAGATTAATTAATATTGTTTGGTTTTACTTTTAAAAAGTTATTTTTGAAATTAATTACCTAAAACTACTTTTTGTAAGTTAAAATTAAAAAGTAATTTTAACCTACTTAAGATAAGTAGCTTATTTCTAAAATTGATTTTGATAAAAAAAAAAATCATGGTACATTAGTAAGAGTTAATGAAAAAGTTTTTTATATGAGGTATTAACCAGAACTAGCATACCATACGAGGCCGAGTTGCTTGACTATGTCATCCTCTTGCTTGACTCCCTCCCTCTTGCTCAACTCTACCTCTCTTCACCACATAATCCATCTACATACTTGCCACACTTCGCACTCATTTCATCAGTACTCATCGATAATTTTTTGCTTCCACCACTCCCAACTTCTCAATCGGTTGAGACTTTTGAGCCTTCTCCCTTCGCTATTGATTTTGCAATAGCTGAAGGAGATATAAGACTTTTCTTAGTTTTCTTTTGTAAATTTTTTTTCGAGGTATGTATACAATCTCTCTTTGGTTGGTAATTTTGTTCATCTTGCTTAAATTCATCCCTAATTTTAGATGTTTAGGTTCGATTGGTACCTGCATTGTTGTATTAGGGTATTATGTGGCGATGTTTTTAATTTTAGATTTTTAGACGCAAGATTGAAGTTAAATATTATTGTACTAGGGTATTATGTGTTTGGCTTGAGATTAATGTAGTAGTTTTATGCTGCTTGTAGATTTACAGCTCTATGCGTCAATGTTGGTTTTTTTATCTTCCATAGTTCTTGTTAGTTATGGATGTGAAGTTTGCTTGCGATTAGGTTAGAGCCTGACGAATCTCTTATCAAGAAAGCTAGATTAGCGTATATAAAACCAGTTTTAACGTTGTTTGAGTGTGGATTTTCTCCTTTCACCCATTTGTAGGGTCTCATTTAGCTATACATTGTTTAGAGTGTGGATTTTGTCCCTCACTTCATTCATTTTTTTTTCTTTTATACTTATGTTTACCACCATATCCTTATCCTAATGCTATAGTTTGGAAGGTCATTCTTGTAGTTTGCTCATGAGGTGGTGAGGTCCCAAACTCTAAGCTAGAATGTACCAACTGACCCCAATAACCAAGCAATTCCGCATAAGAGTAGAAAATACAACAATAGTTGGAGAGCTGTGGATTCCCAATCTTAAAAGCAAATAAAATGCAAGAGAGAAGTAACATAATGGAAATCTTGGAACCCCTTTGCTTACCTGATTCTTATGTTTACATTAGAAGTTTGGCTCATACGCTTACACTACACTCTTGCCATCTAAAAAACTAATTCAATTTTGTTGTGCTATCATATTCTTGTAGCCTATAAGGATGTGTTCAGAATGGGCTATAAGTTCCAATCATAATATTGATTGTGAACCCTGATTGTCTACTGGGATCTGTTGGTTCTTGTAAATTCATTGCTTGTCCATTTTGAGAATATAATTCATTCTGATTAATTGGTCCTACTATTATTATTTTTGGTAGCAGTATGTATCTTGGTTTATGACTTATTTGATGGTCTTAGGAATTGATTTGTCTCAAATCTAGTGAAGAAATTACAATATATAAAGCCCCTCAGACATTCACACTGTGTATGTAACAACTGTTGTCGTTCTATATGTACTAATTTCTATATCTTCAACATAATGTTTATAGTTTCTGTATTTTAGGCAAACCAATATTATTTGCTGTAATTTATCATGTGATGTTTGTGATGAGACAATGTTTGGCACTCGTCATTGGAACGATTGATTGGGCATTTGGTTCTTGGAACCCCCTAGGACCATTTGCATTGGAGGTTACTAAAATATTTAGGAACCAAAAGAACCCCTAACCCACAAATATTAGGGTTTCATGTTCCTAAAATTTTAAGAATCATCGGTCCTTGGTTCTATTGTTAGAACCGATTCTGAAAAAAAAATCTGGACTACAAAGACAAGAGGAAAGCAGGGGATGGATGGATGACCAAGGGAGGGGGTGGGTTCATGTGACAAAAGGAGATGGGAAGGGGATTAATCATGTAATATAAATTTCTGTGTTATTTGTAGAAAAATTAGCCATGGTACATGTGATATAATTATGAAAAAAAATTAAAAACGTGTTTATTAATGAAAAAGATTAAATAAGTATTTATTGTATATAAAATATTAAATATATAAGGTATAAATTGAAAGTTTGTGGAACCATTGATGTAAATATAAAATTGGATTGATTTTTTAATTTGTTATGTAACAGTTTTATTTTTACAAAAAAATGTTTATAGGACCAAATTTGTAGTTCTCTAAGGCAAGTGCTATTAGCCACATACCATAGTGGTTCGCGTGCACAACATCAAAGCATTTTTGTGTTGAACTTACAGTCCATGACGTTGTTAGCTTTTATTTAATGAATCATGGCAGTACCATGATCATTTAAGAGTTGCTATAAGTAGGCTTGCTATGTTGGCATATTGTCTAGAGTTCGATTTGCACCTGTTTTTGTCTTTCTCCATACGTCATTTTGGATTCAATCCTCTACATATATATGTATGTGTGTGTGTGTGTATGTATGTGTGTGTGTGTATGTGTGTGTGTGTGTGTGTGTGTGTGTGTATATCGAAGTTGTAAGAGTAACGAGAAAATGATATATCTATTTAAATAAAAGTTGCATCTTGTAAATGATCTCTCATCATTGATGGTCTGTAAATATATTTGTAGGATCTATGACATCTTCATCAAATACTGCACATTAGACCAAATCAAGGCATCAAAATTTTGTTCAATTATATGTTAAAGAGGTTAAGAAAGGCAATAGGCCTAGTTTAAGTTTCAACAAGATTGGATGGTCTAATATTATTGATGCTTTTAATAGGCTTGAGAACATGCGATACCAAAAATTTCAAGTGAAAAATTATTTTACCTCAACAAAAAAAAATTACTTATCATGAGTGAAACTAGAAAGTGAAATCGGACTTAGGAGAGATCCAATAACAAGTGCAATCACTTGGCGGGAGGATAGATGGAAGATATTTGTTCAGGTAAATTATAATTCTATATTTTTTCACTTATTTTTTTATTACTATATATAAAGTGTAATAATTTAATTTTTTTCTAGCAAAACCCAAGTTGTAAATACTTTCACAACAAGCCAATTGTCCATTTAGATGAGCTTTGGTTAATCTTTGGTGGTACTTATGCAATCAGAGAACATTCATGGGATCCATCTCAAGGGACTCATCCAAGTTTCGATAAGGATGATGAAGAGATAAGAACAAGTAATGCATGTCATTCTAAATGCCAAAAAGTCATTGAGATCGATGGTTGTGATTCTAGTGATTCAGATGGTAGGACATGCCAAAAGGAAAAGTCAAGCAACAAGCGTTCTAGGAGTCAATAATCTAGTTCTCGTAAGAGAAATGAGTCAACTAGTGAAAATATTGATAATAAGTTGCTACAATTGTGTGAATATGTATTTAAGAGTAACGATGATCCTCCTTTAACAACACCTTAAGCCTCAATAACCCCCACCATAAAATGCCATGGCTGATGAAATTTCTGATGAGTTATTTATCCTCGGTATTAATGCTTTCAAGGATCTTGATAATAGAAACATATGGATGTATATGGCTCCCCAAAAACTTAATGTTTGGTTGAAATATTTAACATATCCATCTAAGAATTGATCAAGGATGTTAGGTTATTATGGTATTTTGTAAGAGACTAAGTTTTTTTTTAGGGTTTTTAATTTTTATTTGTAAAACTATGAAGTATAAATTATGTTGTTTATGTTGAACTTATGTAATTTTCTTAACTTGAGAATTTTAGTATTTTAGACTGGTCTACCTTTGATAGAATTTAGCCAATCAATCAAGTGCATATCATATTTTACTGAATTATCCTTGAATTATTCATGTTCTTGGATGAAAAATGTAAATGTTGTTTGTTGTATACAATTTTATGCATATATATTAGGTATACATATAATACAAGTGATTCCTTGATTTTGAATAGATGGATGATTGAAAAAAAAGAATACTACTACTTTTACTTGTACTACGATGTTTTCAAAGGAGAAGGAAGACATCTATTGAGAAGCAAGTTTGTTTGGATTCTTCTAAAATAGGTCACTAGTTTGTCTAACATATATTAAATGGTCATGATAGGCTATGTCATGATTTATTTAGAATGAAGAAGGATGCTTTTCTAAGGTTATCAAGTTTTTTAAGATCAAGGAGGTTGTTAAGTGATACTTATAATGTGATTGTTGAAGAATAATTGTCATTTTGTTTTATATACACTTGGTCACAATGAAAGTAGAGTTGTGCAAGATTGATTTCAAAACTTTGGAGAGACCATTAGTAGATATTTCAACAAGGGTTTAATTATTATATCAAATATTTCTAGTGAGATTATAAGGCCTCATCGA
Source organism: Tamarix austromongolica (assembly GCA_039764185.1). Classification (NCBI taxonomy): domain Eukaryota; kingdom Viridiplantae; phylum Streptophyta; class Magnoliopsida; order Caryophyllales; family Tamaricaceae; genus Tamarix; species Tamarix austromongolica. Next base: position 18,466,603 of record CM077813.1, on the reverse strand, counting down.
AGCCTTAACGAGGTCCCTCCTGAGATCATAAATAATTTGAGACTTTAACCTTATTTTAAAGATTGTGTAGGAGTGATAGATGGAACACATATCGATGCTTGTGTTCCAACTATGTGTTCCAAAGAATGAACAAACGCCCTATTGTAATCGTAAAAGAGTATGTTCCCAAAATATTATGATAGTTTGTTCTTTTGATATGTTGTTCACTGGTGCCGCCGTAGCCGACATGCAATTTAAACTCTCTTGTTGTCAATTGTAGCACTGGTAAATAAGGGTATCATTCTAGGCCGGGGATTGAGAGGGCTCACCTCTAATTAACTAGCTTAAAAATAAATACAACTAAAAATAAAAATTCTAAATAACACAGAGTAAATAAATAAGAAAAATACTAATGGGGATTATCAAAAATAATAAAGGAGTAAATAGAATAAAGTAAACTAATAATAAAAATAATGAAAAACGATGGAAAATAATGGGAAACCCGCAGATATGAGAAATATGTTAGGGAAATAAAAATTCACCACTAGATTAGGTCGTAATATAATATTTATTTCTAAGTCATCTTTTAATCATGAGAAAGAGATCGACTAAGTTGCATACCAAAAGCAGGTCTATACACCTTATATTACTTCCCTTAATTAATTAATACGACAAAAGCGCCAATATTAACCCTATTAAATACTAGCAGTATAGCAGCAACAAGCAGCTCCTATATTTAACTAGATTTAATGCATTAAGTGTAAGTGGAAGGCTGTCAATCTAAGTACCCAAACTAGTACAAAAAACATATCTAGCTGTATTTCCTTTCCTTGACCCACACGTATCGAAACGTTTTACCACTTCGGTTAGAATCACAAAACGATTAGGTGAATTGTTATCTAACCTAGATGCAATTTATACATATAAATTCTAGTATATTTAGATGGCCACCTACCTGGCAAATAATCCTACATACTGTCACTTATGAGGAACCAGAACAAGGCATGCACCAAATAAACTATACTGGACAGAATTATACATATAAACGATATCAATTAATATAGAGTCAAGAAACAATCTCACGAAACAAAGAAAATAAAATTATAATTCAAATCATAATCTAGGGTTTCAATTCATTCCCTAACAATAAATATTCAGCCACTCATAATTAAAGAATTAATTACACAGAAATATATATCTAAAATATAAATTAAAAATAAGAGAAAGAAATAACCAGAATTAATTTTGGGTAAAAGATCAAGAATTTATTCAGATAAAAATTAATTTTATTTGAAATAAATTCTACCGGGTATTAAATTCTTCCTCTAATTTTTCTTCCTTCGGTGCCTTGATTTCAGTGTAATATTCTTTTTTTTTTTCCTTTTTCCGACTGACGTGCGCTGACTGGTTCTTTGTTTCCGTGCGTTGAGGCTTTCGTGCGGCGTTGCCTCGCTGATCGTGCCTGGCCTGTGAAGGCTGTCCCATCTCTCTTTCGCCGCCCCTGTGTCTCGTACTCTTTCACCTCTGCGGCTCTTCTCCCTACTCACCCGAGCCTGAGAAGGCTCTGCCTCCTTCGACGCACGCTCACTTCCGAGCTTGAGAAGGCTCTGGGTCCTTCGACGCACACTCTACGCCGCACACTGCTCTCTTGTGCTTTTTATAATTTTTGTTGTCCGTCCACGTCAGCCCTCGCCTGGCCTCTTTTCTTTTTCTTCTTTGAATTTTCTTCGGTTGACCATTTGTGCTCTCATTTGGCTGCGTTTTGTTTGCTCCAGGCCTTTGGACCTTCGGCCGTTGGTCCAAAGGTCAATTTTTTTTATTTTCTTTTATTTAAAAACAAAATCTGCAAAATAAAATTCAATAAATATTAACAAATAATATTTTATTCTAAATATACTTAATTTATATCATTTTAGCTCAAATAATAAAATTTATGCAATTTTTACCACTTAAGTATAAAACAATAATTATTCCCCTATATTAGTTAAATAAACTACCAAAAACTAAGATTATAAGGGTATAAAATGTGTCAAAATATGAACTCATCATTCACATTTGTGGAAGCTGGATAGAAGGGGTTGGCTCATGATTCTCAAATATTCCAACACTGTATTTGAGATTCTAATAAAAACTTTCCTCATCATCCTCAAGATAAATAAACATTAATATATATATTAAGTATAAAATATTAAAGTTGAATAATATGAACTTAAATTTTATGCAGGTAAATATTATGTGGTTGATTCAAGTTATCCCAATACAGCCGTCTATCTTGCTCTATTCAAGGATACAATATATCATCTATTTGATTTTCAAAGAGTTGGCGGTCCATAAGGAAAAGAGGAGTTATTCAATCATTTATACTCGTCTGTGCGAAGTGTGATTGAGCATTACTTTGGTGTTTTGAAGGCTCGTTCTCTCATCTTAAAGCAGATACTAAATTATAGTTTGGAACAACAAATGTTTATTGTCATTGTAGCAATAACAACCCACAATTTTATTAGGTTGAATGGAATGGATGGTATATTATTTAATGATTTTTATAGTAGAAAAATATATGAAGAAAACAATATATAGAGATGTTGGATAACATGTAGAGGGTAGAGCTGCTAGAGAAATGGAAATGGTATAGTGTAGGATTGTAGAGGATATTTACTATGCACGTCATTGAACTATTTGATTTTATGATGTTTATTATAAATGTAAGAATGTTTATTGCATAATATACACTTTGATTATTGTGACTCTTTGAATGTTAGATGTTAGTGAATTTTATAAAATTTATTTAGTAATTGTTCATAATTTTTTAATAATTTAATAATTTTTATTTTACAATTTTAGTAATTTAGAATATCTTTATACTTTTTATAGTTTTTTTATATATTTTTATGTTTCATATGACTTTTAATATTTAATATTACATAATTTATATAATAATTATTACAAAAAGATATATATAGGAAGATAAAAATTGAAGATGGAAATAAAAAGCAAATTTGTAGAAAAATAAAAATCAAAGAGGTACAATAAGTAGTTTTTTAGTATTAATCACTTATACAATAAAAGTAAAAATAAAAATATATTTTACTTGCCAAAGTACTTTTTGAAAAGTAGATTTATAAAAGTAATTTTTATCTAAAAGTAATTATTAAAAATAAGTAATACCAAACAAGGGCTTAATCATCCTATAATTACACAAGAGTATGAATAAAAATATCTACTTTTCCTCAATTTTTCTACTTTATGATTGAATCCTCAATTGTTCATAATTTTGTCAATTCCGATTTGATTTGGATCATTTTCAATCCACTCTATTCCTCAACAGTTGTAAATACACATTCTCTAAGATAAATGTACACATTTTTTGAAGAAAAAAGTAATAGATATTTAGCATATTATATTTTTTTTGTTAAATTATAATTGTAACAGTCACAAAATTTACTACTGAAAAATTACATTTTGAAAAGTTATAAGTGTAAGCAAATACGGTAATTTTTGGGGGTGTTACGTCATACTTAGTAGGTATGTGCATTGTCGGATATCTGTATTCAAACGCATATTTTTTTCGGGATATCCAATCCAATCGAATATTCAATATTCTATATCCGAATACTTCGGATATCTGAAATATCGGATTAGATTTTGGATATATTTGATTATTGAAAAAAATATCCGATTATTAAATTTACATATATAATCTATAACTATTTTTTTTTCTGCAGAAACACTTGTTTAATTATTTAACCTGCATACAAAAAGATATAATACATGATTGATCATATCACCAAAAATTAGCGATCAAGATTTGTGAACAGTGACGCTCTAGAACTGTGGAACGACCTAAGTTAAGAGGCTTAGTAAATTTAGGAGGTTTTTTTTATCTGGTCTGGGTGCTTGCGTGTGTGTAGACCGTGACCTATTTGACTGTTTGTAGAGTGTGGATGTTTATTTTAGACTTTAGTTTAGTAAATTATTTTTGGAATTATATACTATAGCAAAAAAAATGATCAAAACTTGAAGATTGAAAGAAAAAATTAGATTATAAATTAAATTATACCTAAATATAACTAACTTATTCTTAAAATCGTATGTTTTTGGTGGATCGGATTATCCACTAAAAAATCGGATCGAATATCCGCTCCGATCAAACTTATATTTGATCGAATCGGATATCCAAAATTTCAGATCAGTTTTTTCGGATACCGGATTGGTTTTTCGGATCCCGATTTTTCTGCACGGCCCTAATACTTAGTACCATATCGTGCGCAAGAAAGACAGGTTGGGTGCCCTAAAGGAGAATAGAAGAAAAGGAAAAGGAGGAAAAGAAAAAGGAAGAAAAAGGAGAAAGAAAAGGAAGAGGAAAAAGGAAAATGGGAGAAAATAAAATTAAAATAATTTGTGAAATAAAGGTATTTAATATTTTTAATATATAAATAAATTTAATAATTTAATTTATTATAATTTAATATATTGGTTTAAAGAGGGAAATTTTAGTGAAATATTGGTTTGGAAAATTATTTAAATAAGATGAGTATGATAAAATAACAAAATATTTATTTTGATTTATTAAATATTCATATCCATTTTATATACTAAAAAATCTACAAAATTATTAAATTAAATAAATTTAAATTTTAAATTATTTCAAATAAGAGTTGTTCATTAAATTCTAGGTTTCAGATTTTTGGAGTATTACACATGAGTAAGCCCATTTAACTATTCAACTCTTGTAAGACAAAATGCATAGTATTATATGATATTAATGAGCCTATAAGCGAGATGACTTGAGATCCTATATAAATAAGTGGAGCTCAAGCTAGCTTTTGAAAAAATGACTTAAGCTCGAGCTAGCTTGTGAACAAATTAGCTAACTCAACTTTAGCTTGAACTTGACTTATTTATTAAGTAAATTAAAAAATAAGCTTGAGTTTGGTCCATTTAATTAAATGAAGAAGCCAAATTGAGGTCTAATTGAACCAAACTGAATTGGCTTAAGAACCAACTCTATTTATTTACAACTTTAGATATATAGGTGTAAAGAATATAACACATAATAAGATAATCATGCACCAAAAATTTCCACCTCTTGTGTATGTATAGTGCTCACACCACCTCGCCTGACATGCTAATAATGTACTCATAGTAGTTTTTACACATTTTGTCTTGCATCGGTTTTCAATTTCCAAAAAAGTTCATAAATCTCTTCATAATTATTTAAAAGAATCTGAAATGATGAATGCCTTATATTTCTAGACTTGTTCCCCATGAATATAACATATATAATAAAATAAATATGTTATATTATTTGCATACAGTATAACTAAATAAATGGTTAAATTATATTTGTTACCTTTTTCTATTCATATTTATAATAATAATAATACTATGAAATAAGGTATTATGTATTAATACTGTAATGATATTAATTTTATTTAAAAAAATAATAATCAAGCTTAACTTCACATTTGATACAATTAAATTACTAGACCATTTAGAAACTGTACGTGTTATACTTCTAGATTTCACTTGAGAAATAAATACATATAAATAAATAAATAGGTTTGATTAAATAAATCAAAATTTAACTTCAATTTTAAGTTTATTTATTAAATAATTTAAATATAAACTCAAAAAAATTCAGCTTGATTTGTTTATAAGCTGTATCTCATTGAAAAATTGTTTCGCGTTCAAACCCTATTTTAGACCCGCCTGTTGGACGAGACGAGCTAAATGCTGGAATAATACAGCTCGCGCACGGCAAAGGTTAGCATACTAGTTTTACAGTAAACACGACACGAAAATGGAAAAGCCACCAGCTCCTCCTAACAAGCTGACAGCACACACCTACAACGCCCACGCATTCAAGAGCAAGCGAGCTCTACAATAGTCCGCCGGTCGAAACCAGTTTCCTCACTCATAGAATCAGCAGCTCAAAAACAAAATACCACTCAGAATGGCTGGACTCCATCCATAGCTGTGTGAAGGGGAAGGTGTTTTTCAATCTGAGAACTTCTTCCATCTCATCGCCATCTTCTAGTTGCTGTTTTGCTTTTGTTCTGGCATCTGTTTTTCTTCTTCATTCTTTCGTTTAAATTTTGATTGCAATGGCTACTGCTCGGCATTTTGTGAATCGCCGGAGATTGCCGCAGGTACCAAAATAATCCCAGTTCCAGCAAAATAATTCCGATTCCATTTCCAGCCAATAACTGCAATTTTTTCTTCGAACGAGCTGTTGGAATTATGGCGTTTTTGCCTCAGGAACGCTGCTAGCTGTTGGAACGTTTTACTAGTTTAGAGTTTATCAAACGCTCGAGATGAAAACGCAGCTGTGATTTGCTGCTGTCTGAGGCTCAAACGCGTTTCCAAACGGTAGCTAAGTGTTAATAGCTGTCATGTGGTCCAACGCCCCCTCGAGCTAGAACAGGGGAACGCATGCCCAGATTCGGAAGACGAGAATGGTGGGACTGGCTGGATTAACTCTTAGTGAAGATGTCATCCAGTTGGCTAGTGACGGTGGAGACATGTGAAACTAACATGAGGCCCATTAATGGCCGATTCCGCGGGGCATACTGAAAATCCAACTCTACATCTTGGTTCCATTGTTAGAATTCGGGCTGCGAGCAATGCATATGGGTCTATGGCAGCTTGGCTAATCACACTTAACCCTAACAATTACATCTCACAGTCTCCCACCATTCTTTATTTTCGGGTGCCGGTCTTTGTTTCCTTGTTACAAGCTTGACTTCCGTTCGGATCTCGCACGGGCACCGTCGCTCAGGTTTGCTTCTGTTTTTCTCGGACCTTCTTTATGTTTTTTTATTTTTTTTTATTTTTTAGAGTCAGGTTTGAAGATGTTTTTTACCGTAACCGATGTGTGCTTATTTTATTATCTTCCAACAAGTTTGCTGATGGAGGATGTGGACACACCCTCTCTTCCTTTTATTTATTTAATCTAAAAATTAAAATTTATTGTGGTTCGTGCTTAGCATTAGTAGTCTCTTAAGATACTTATTCCTATGTCCTTATTTCTGCATATTTAAATCCTACTCCCAAAAAAATAAATCACATAAATTAGGAGGTGGGCAAATTTTGATGTTTAATTTTCTAAAAAAATATAATATATTATGATATTTAAAAATAGTTATTATATATATATATATATTTTTTTTTTAATTTTTTAAAAATATATATCAAAAAATATTAATAATCAAAATTTATATATTGCCTCTTTTCAATTTTTTTTTTTGGTTTTGTTTTGCCCATCTTAAAATATTAAAAATAAATACTGTTGGAGAACGGTAGAAAGAGAAAGGGAGGTGGTGTTTATTTTAGTAGTAACGTGAGAGCGTTATTGCTCCTTCAACTGTTATATTAAAGAAGGTAACCAAAAATAGGGAAGATATTAACCGGTGCAGTATCCTTGATAATCTATTGGTTCACAATTCAGAATCCTTCGTAAAATCATTCCCTCGTTTACTTTTTTTTTTTTTGTTTTTTCAGTTTTCTGTGCGGCATTCTCGGAAATCAAGCGAGAGAGAAGGTGAAATTCGTTTCTCGTAAAGAAATGGAGCGAGAGAATTTGAAATTTGAAAGATGGTTTTTTTTTTTTTTGAGAAAAATGGAGGTTTCTCGTTTCCCAGTTTATGATTCTTCGTATGAGTTCTGGTTCTGGCTTGTTTAGGAAAGTATTGAATCCAAGGCCTTTCATCCTCCCGCTTTTCTTCTGTGTTTGAATTTGGAAAAATAAAAATGAAAATGGCATCCTCTCAAGTTGAAATCGCATCATCTTCACCTTTCGGCTGCGTCTTGAAGGATTGTAATCGAAGGGATCATCGATTCAGGGAATCTAATTCAAATCCAAATCCCAATTCCAATGACATTAATGATAATGTGAAGACTAATTCCACATTTCAAGAGAATCTCAAGGAAATAGTCAGAGACCGCCTCACGCCCTGTATTTCAATCTCTTCTTCCGATCAAAATTGCTACGAGAGCTCAAACCCAAACTCAAACTCTTGCCGTCCAAATAGTGTCAATGGGAGCACCAATACCAATCTCATGACCAGAAACGGCCACCAGCATCATAGGAACAACAACCTCCATTGTACAAATCAAAAGTGCAAGAAGGAGGATGAAGAACCGATGTTGAGCCACCATCAGTCGCGTATGCTTGACCGGCGGGGTGCACACCAGGCTAAGGAGATGATTAGTACTATAGAGAGGCAGAATCATGAGGTGGAATTGATGGCTCATTCTAATTCAAACTCTGTTTCTTTCGGATCTTCGGCCGTTATTAAGAGAGAGGCTTCTCCAGTGCCTTCTGATACCTCTTCTGTTGATGTAAGCGTCTCGTCTCTTGTTCAGAAATGGCGAGGTTACACCGAGGCAAAGCAAATTCAAAACAGAAAGGAAGTCAATGGCAATGATCAGATTCAGAGCACTACAAGTTCTGTCAATAATAATAATGGAAACCAGACCATTGAGAATAATTATGATGCCTCCTACGATGAAGAGAGGTCTGGATTACATTCCAATAACAACAACAATGAAAGGCAGAGTCTGTCTTCCAACAATGAATTCGAGTCAATTGTGGACTGGGAATCTGTTCAGTCCGATAAGAATAGTATCAATGATCAAGCTTCTGAATCTCGTTCTTCTTGGATTTCAGATGGAAGCGAAAGTGATAGGCTCAGGGTGGTGGACATGGTTAGGAAGTGGGCTAATTCTAATCCTACCAGGACTTCTTGTGGTGAAAATGATCAGGAGCAACAGCAGCAGAATCAGCCATCTCCAGTGGTAACACCATTGGCTCGATTGAGAGTTGATCGAGGAGGGAATAAATCCGCATTTGGTCCTCCTGTCTTGGGTTCTCCTAGGCTGATTAGAGGAAGACAGGCTATTGCTGATTTGTTTACCTGGCTTGAACGTGACAGGCAAAAGGAGATTGAGGATCTCGCTTCCCGTCAGGCTGTAACTAAATTCCCTCAGCGTGGCCGCATTCAGGTCAGTCTCTTATACTCTGGTTCTTTCAATCAAATTCAGGTTTGTTTTGTTTCCTATTTTGGAAGAAGAAAAGAAAACTTTTGAGGTTTGCCTTTTATTTTTTTTATTTTTTATTTTATATATATCTTGATTTTAATTGAATTTCGTTTTGCAGTCACTGCTCAAGCTTAGATTCCTACACCGTAGAGCAGCAGTGCGGGAACAACGTCTTTCTCCTCAATCACAGTCCAGATCGACTGAATCTAGCCGCACACAGCATGCTGCTGCCATAAGTAGTCTGAGGTGATTTTTATCCCTGTGCCCAACATACCCTCCCTCCCTTTATATATCAACAATAAGATACGTTGAGTGCATATAATGGGCATTTGTCTTCGCCTTAGGCTCTTAGCTGGTAAAAATTTGTTGTGCTTCCTTACTAGTTAATAAAGTGATATGGGATTTCGTCAACCATGAAAATGGATGATGCTTGATATGGAAGAATGGGTCCACCATGATTTGAGCTGAAGAAATGAAAGCATGATGTTTGTTTAAAAACCTATTGCCATATTGGGGTCCTAGTGTTGCATAAAATCTCAAGCATATATTACACAATAACATAATACATACAACTAACAAATTAGGAAAGAAATAGCATTGGAAAGCTTGTTGCGAAACCATGAAATTTTAGAATTATGTATGCTATATATGCCTTCAAATGGTGCTATCTCCTGTTGAACTCTGGAAGCATCCATCGAGAGATTGCTGTTCCTGTTGCAGCCTGGCAAATGTACTAAGAGACCTTCTGAGTGATATTTACCTATTGCTAATTGAATTTTGGTTCGGCCAGCCTTCACTCTTATTGTGAACTTCAATTATCTGGAAATAAATACTATCTTTCTCATTCAATGTATGTTTACAAGTTATGTGTATCTAACTGGATACTTAATTTGATGATGGCCAGGGAGAAGTTTAATACAGCATCTGAGATTGAGTTTGCTTCATCAAATACTACTAAGGAGAGAACTGGTATAGCACCGGAGCAAGATTCCACAAGTCCATCTAAAGCCAAAGAGACGCTTAATGGCATAGTGCCTGCGAAGCATGACTCCACTTGTTCAAATGCAAAAGGGGCGGCGTCTGAGCGCAAATCCTTATCATTAAGTGCCAAGGTGCGACTCATCGGTATAGGATCAGAAAATGATTCAATTTCAAATTCCAAGGAGAGGTTGAGCACGTCATTTCATGATCCCGAAGAATCAAATGCAAGCGGTAGTAGGATTGAATTTGAAGGGGCATCCAAGGATGATTGTTTAAAATCTAAATCCAGGGAAACATCAAGCATCAAGTCTGAGTACAACTCAGCAAGATCAAACACTGTGGAGAGGTCCAATTCTACATCCAAGCATGATTTCACTTCTTTGAATGCTGAAGAGAGTTGTCCTGATACGACATCTGAGCATGACTCTGCTTCTTCTTCTTCTTCTTCAAGTTTCAAGGGTCAGCCTTGTACAGCGGGGGCGCAAGAGTTCACCTTATTAAGTACTCTTAGGGAGAGGCTGAGGCCTGCATCCGGGTCTGATAGCAGGAATGTGCAATGCTGTAATTCAAATTCCTCAAATGACAAGGATGAAATGCCTTCTTCCTCCAATCAGCATCTTTCTAAAGAAATCTGTCAGCTGGAACCAAAAATTGAAGTGCGGCCCACTTCAGTCCAAGTAAAAATCATGGGTGTCCAGCGTACAACAGAAAGAGTTCTGCATCTCACTGAAAATCAGCAGGAAAGCGCTGCCCCCTCACAAATAATAGATGAGACGGTGCAGAACAAAGACTTTCACGTTGCCGAAAATCTAATGCAGAATGCAGTATTACAGGAGGGAACAGAAGATCAAGGTATGGTTTATGAAGGGGGCACCATTAATTTTGGTTCAGCGCAAATGGAAGACACTACAACATTCTATAATGATTGGGAAGATGATGACATGATTGCTGAAGATCAAGAGGCCACCTGTCAGTCTTTTCATGGTATCAATCTTGACTGGATTTCTGAGATAGCGCGGCCTAGGAGCTACTGGGAGGACAGAAGACAAGCTTGGTATCAGGAGATATTTGACAGTTGCTCGACAAATGAGGACATAAGACGTCTCATTGAAAGGTGTGTCTGTGTATAATTTTCATATTATTTGATAATCTATTATTATATTTAAGTTAAATTGTACTAACCGGATTTACTTAATGATCAACCTATCTCAGGAGAACTGTGTCAGGTGTCCTTGCCAGTGATTTTCGAGAGAGAATGGATAGGTTGATGACGTCTAATGCACAAAGATATGTGCATAACGTGGAAATGGATCAACATGAGGATGAGGACCGATCCATGGGGACTTTCTTAAGGAGACAGATGCAGCAATCATGGAGTAGTACCCAAGAGCAACATCAAGTTCAAGAAAAATCAGATAGTGTAACAGCTGAATGTCTGGATGTTCATGAAGAACAACAAGAGACGAGGGAGCGAGAGGGACACATACACTGCCAGGAAGAGGATCAGGTCGAGAACGTAGAAGAAGAGGCTGACATTGATGAGGAGGAAGACATGGAACAGAGTCAATACAACGATGATGGGGATTTCTACGATGGAACTCCATCACCTTTACAATTACCTTGGAGTAGTTACCATAACGATCATGCAGGAAGTGAGGACTCGGATCAAGCAGCATCTATACCATTTCGTCGAACTTCAATTGTCCATTCTTATGACCATGATACTCATGAAGGATCTTCTTTGAAGAATGGCTCAATCGTATGTCTTACAACTTCACCTAATAATTGTTTCTGGGATTCTTTATTGCGCTTTTGATAACATCTGATTTAATGAATAGAGCGCATATGGTCACGAAGAAAGTGAGGAGGACTCGGATCAAGCAGCATCTACACCGTTTCATCAAACTTCAATTGTCCATTCTTATGGCCATGATACTCATGAAGGATCTTCTTTGAAGAATGGCTCAATCGTATGTCTTCAAACTTTACCTAATTATTATTTTTATTTTTCGACCCAGCAAAAAAAAAAAAGACTTTACCTAATTGTTTATGGGATTCTCTATTGGTCTTTTGATAAAATGTTATTTAGTGAGTAGGGTGCATATGGAAATGGAGCTTATTTAATCTCTGAGCTAACTACGACATTTGGGGTGTTTTTATATAGGCAATGGGGCTAATTTATGATCTAAAAGTGAATATGGAGCAGATCTACCATGAAGTGTCTGAGCTGCGTAAATCAATAAACAACTACATGGACATGCAAATGAACCTGCAGCATTCTATTAGAAAGGAGGTCTCAGCAGCCATAAACGATTCAGGTGAGTTAAGAATGATCATGATTTTAAGCAAGTAAATTCATTTGTCTCTTTAGACCGCTATGTCAAAGTATCCACTCGATACAAAACACGGAGTTCTGAATTTATACTGTATGATCCACAGACCTGCTGAGACAGGAGGGGATGGAATCAAACCAGAAGGTTTCAAAGAAGGGAAGGTGTTGTATTTGCTGTGAAAAGAAAGTTGACTCTTTCTTGTATAGGTATAAATTAAATCCAATAGTTGCAAAAGATAATTTATAGTATGATCTAAGGGGCTGTTGAACTTGAAAATTCTGTTCGTGATTTCTTTGCAGATGTGGGCACATGTGCACTTGCTTTAATTGTGCACGTGAATTGCATAGTAGTAGCGGAAAATGCCCAATTTGCCGAGCTCAGATAATGGATGTCGTGCGAGCATATCCGCACGCATGATTGAAACGAGTTCTTGATCGAGGACCGTTGCATGCCTGCTTTTTTTGGCGTTACTAGCACTTAGATCGTTAATTTAACCCCCTCAACAGCTTCCTTTTATTCATTCATTGGTTAATTTATACTGTATATAGATTGGTTGGTTGTGATCAGAAATCATATGCTCTTCAATAGTGCCAAGCTTATGAACTGTAAAAGTGGCTGTAAGAAAAAAGAAAAAAAAGCCTTTACGCAATCAAAAAATGGGTTTCCCACTGATTTGGAAATCATTGCTTTGTGTGCGGCGCATATATAGAGCTACAATTAATACAAAATCAGACTGCTGTCTGGCTGCAGGCTTGCAGATTCCTATCATTGATAGAGCCTCTTGGATCTTACTTTAATCACCCATTCATCTTTCACTCATAAATATACAATTTTTATAAGATAAAATATACATTTAAAAAAAAAATATGATCAGCCCAATACTTTAATATATTCATTAATTTTTTTTTATTAAAATGATATACAACTAATTTACGAAAATATATTTTTCAGATATGAATACACTTTTTTATGAGATTGCACATTATATTTATAAAAATATACATCTTTTGGATATAATTACATATAGGGGTATTGACAAGCCAAAATGAGTAATATTTTAGGCCTTAACTTGTGAGCTAAATCAATTTGGCTGTTAAATTTTTAAAAGTTTTTTCACAAACTAAATTGACTAATTTATTATGATTTGATTCTCAATTCGACTTATTTAAAAGTTAAACTATCCAATTTAACTCCTTTAAGTATTTGACTTGATTATATGCTCATTTAACTATTTGGCTAGGCTATTAAGTAAATTTTATACAAACCCAAACATATAAACAATTGAGTAGAGCTTATAAACGAGTCAAATCGATATCGAGTTGAATTTAAGATAGCTTAAGAACAAACAAGTCAAACTTTCTTTAGCTTAAGCTTAGCTCATTTAACAAATAAGTATAAAGAATAAGGTTTGGATTTGATTTATTTTCCTAAACAAACAAGTCGAGCCAACTCAGATAGCCAACAACACTAATTGTACATTTTATTGAAAAAAAAAATACATCTTTAGATGATAAATGCATATTTCATTGAAATAAAATGCGCATCTTATGGTGACAAATACATATTTTATAATGACAATGCACATGTCAGGATAGTAATTTTGTAACTTTAAATGCACATCTTATAATTGTGAATACACATATTTACTAATAGTTGGTGCAAATTTAAAAAACTTCTAAAGTTTTGTTCTCAAAACCAGTTTGTTAGCTTCAAGGGTAAATTACACTCCCTAGGTAATATGGAGTTTACTTTTTTCCCTACACTCGGCATAGTTTAGGTAATAACTATACATATATTATGTTGTATGTAGCAATAGCACTCTATATTTTCTATTTAGTTTCCGTAAAATGTCATGTAAAAAAAATCTAGTTAGAAAAATTAGGATGCTACATGTTGGTTGCTTGTTTTTCATTTTTTTTTATTAAAGGTGATTTAAACATTTCTTGAGGTGGCCTTGCATGAGGTATTTTTGTGTGTTTTGCTAAGCTTTAGATCAAGGTAAATCCAAATCACTCTTTGGATGGTAGAATATGTTGTGAGAGAATGTTAGAATTTTTAGCCTTAGCAGCATGCTATGTATTATTTATTATGAAAATTATAACTTTTATGTTAGTATGTGCAAAAACATGAAATATGAATATGTATGAGTTTTGTGGGTTCTAAATTATTGCATGAAAGTGCCTTTATATATTATTGTCATGTATTTAATTTTTTGTAATGAAATATGTGATTTTGTACATATGATAATAGGTGTTATCATTCTATTTTATGCATTTAATTTTGTGTAGGTATAAGTGAGAGAATAATTGTCCAAACAAAACATTTCCATGCCATTTTATATATTTTATTGTGTTAATTGTGTATTTTACTTAATTTTTGATATATATTATGTTGGTACTTGAGCATGGTTTGGGTTATCTTTACATGAGTTAAGTTTTGTGTACGCTAGGTGAAAATATGTCTCTTTACACATGCCATGTTATTTTTGCCACATGCATGCCAAAAATATATCATGATTTATTATGTATGTTAATCATGAGAATTATGGTAAGCTAGATATGCATGTTTAGGATTATATGTGTTATTTATGCTTAAATCATGTGTAGAGGCAAACTAAACTTTTGGCCAATTTCTATAATTCCTAGAATTTATATTTGTGTCAAAGAGTTATTTTTAATTTCTTTTATCATTTTAATGAATTTTGTGAAATTATATATATTTTTACATTAAAATGGTTAAAATGGGATACTTAAGGTTTGATGTCATTTTGGGCCTTTGTGACTAAAATGTGTTTGGTATGGAATAATTGGATTAAGGTCTTAGTTGACCTTTAGTTGACGTTAGTGTTCACCTTTGACCACTCTCTTAATATGAAGGATGGTTCGGATTGAATTTAATAGGATTGATTAAGTGTTCAAGCTATGGATTAATACCTATCCTAGTACTTTTATGGCATTGAATGATTGTGATTCTTATGGTCATTTTGGATTGATTGTGATAATTTAATTATTTGATTGTTTGGCGGGCCTTGTGTCCTTCATTGTTAATAAGTTGATTTTGAATAAAACATTAATCACTTAAAGGGAAAGACAACTTGAATTGGAAAAAGCCTCATGCCTCTAACTTATCCCCTTCCCCAAATTGTATAGTTGGACCTTTGGGGTCAAAGGCCTCACTTATTCTTTATAGGTATTCCATAAACCCTATAGAGGGTACATGCACTTAAGGACTTGGGTGTTGAGGTTTTAACATAGGTGATTGCTATATCATGTGGCTTCTTTAGCAAGCTTTACCCCAAAAGTGAGTGATTTAATTTTTGTAACACCTCATTAGGATTCATTACCTTGGATTATGGGATTATATTCCCTCAAGAATTAAAAATTGGAATTGTAATTAGATTAGATGAATCACTAAGTCCTCTATTTAATAATTAAAGTTAGGTTGGGTTGATAAGTGTTGAGTTGTGTTGGAATCATTTTAAGGTTTAACCCTTATTAGGGTATGGTTAATATTATCATATGTGGAATTATGAAAGTATGATAGCCTTTAAATGTTATTATCACATATGATTGTATGTTACAGATTAACATTATTCTATCTTTTGTATGATTGAATGTCTATGTGAACATATTATCTCTTTAGAAGCATTGTGATTTATTTTGTATGAGGAATTCATACTGATATTATATTTTCATATGAGTACATGCACTACATCGATATGTTGGTAACTAGTCGGCGTGAAGAAAAATACATGGGAGGAAATTCCTTTTAAGCAATGGGCCTTGAGGAACGAGATTTAGGACTAACCGGTGTTACACCACTAGGTGTTCTTTTGCTTGTCAATTATTCCTTTGGACTCTTATGTCTTTGGCATGTATTTTGTTTGGGGTTTGCTGTAATGGAACTTTTACTATTTGTAACTCTTTTTTAACGTGTCTTAAGTCTCTTTTTTTTTTTGCCATTTTATCAATTTGTTAAAATGTTTTAGCCTTAACAATTAATGTGAGAATGATAGTAGAGACCAGACTTATTGATGCATACCCTACTAATTTTAGTTATTATTTGATTAGTTTTCTAATTAATTGTGATATGTTAACTACACTTAACTATTTTTCCTTTTTTGTGGTTAACTAGGAGAATAAGGTAGCTGATGATTATGGTTGCTGGAAAATGATACAGCTGATACTGTTAGATAAATATTGTATTTCCATATGATGCAATAACTGGATCAAATATTAGTAGAATTAAGTGCTAGCCCACATAAGTAGCCACCCGACCCACATTAGGTTAGCTGGACTGTTGTCTATGCAGTCCCTTAACTTCTATAACTAGTAATATAATTATACCTGATGGGAGCTTATAATAAATTATAACATTTATTACATTTATCTTGTATCAATTGTAATTGGGCTGATTATATTGTTTTTAGTAAGCCGTACTAGACAATTATATTATTTTAGTAAGCTGGACCAGACCCATATACTTATTTATTTTAGTGGGCTAAGTTGTAATGGGCCGATAGATTGACCAAGCCCACCTCAATTGTTAATAAGGTAGGGTTTGGAAGCTCATATAAAAGCTCCTTAAGTTGTAAATCTGGAGATAAGTCCCGATTATTCTATCGAATATACAATTGCTCTCTTTCTCTTTTCTTTGCTCGATGTTCTCTCTCTTTCGTTCTATGTGTTCTCTCACTCTAAAAATCTCTCTTAGATGCCGTTGTTTTCAATAGCGCCTTGAGTGTTCGATCTTCCTTTGATAATTTTTATCACTAGCTGATCAAGATCGGTTTTCCAATCATACCTTCAATGTTTTTTTGTTTTTTTTTTTGGCTTTTCATTGTGTTTTACTCTAAAACTTTACCTTAGAGTTCGTCATTTGGTATTAGAGCCTCAACTTGTTGATAAGTGATTTTTTTAATTTTTCTGTTAGTTTTGGCAACATTATTTAGTTCGACGTCGAATTTTTTGAACCAACTTAAGTCGGAGTCTATTTTCTTAAAGGAAGCCATCTCGACATTCCTTATTTTTTTTTTGGTGATTTGTTGAGTCTTTTCAAAGATAGAACCAATCTTATTTCGATTCTTGGTTTTGGGTGAAGTGAGTTGTTGTTAAGGCTCAATTTGAAGTAAAATCGCTCGATCTGTTAAAATCTCAACTAGATTGAGGGTTTTAAAGCAGATCTAAAATGATTTGTACATATCCATTTCAATCTTGCTAAAATCTATCAATTTTTTCTCCAGATTTTCTCAAATAGCGTTCCTATTTTTCACAATCTATTGGAACTTCTTCAGATTTGGAAAAATTTCTTCTAGATCTACTTTCTTCCCATCAGATCTGCTATGATACATTGATAATTGGTGTTAAATCCACCACTTTTGGCATCACTATTCCACCTCGATGTTTTTGGGGTCTAATATGTGGATGGTGAACGGTTCTGGTGTAGGTCGAAGGCTTTTTGACCCTCGAGTGCACCACCCATTAGATTTATTCCTTGTTTTTTTAATCCCCCTTTTTCATTTCTATGATTTAGTATATTCTCTTTTTTTTTTATGCACTTAGTTCAGCTCTACATTAAGAAGTTTTTATTTTTGTGTGCAGATTTAGCATATATCGGTGATTTGAACTATCAACACTAGAGAGGTCCCTTTTCCAAGAAGAGGGGCCACTCATAATTTTTTTTTGCTTGGAAATTCGATCGCCAACATTTGTTGGCGTGGTAATTCATTCCATGTTTATCTCTTACAATACTTGATCTTGATTACTTGCTTTGATAATTGTGAGGCTTGTTGTTTCCTCATGTTCTGAAGATTGTATAAGAGGTTAGATAATTGTATATTCATTCATATCTGTTAAAGTCTATTTTGACTTGTCTGTATTGCAATACACCCAAAATTTATTACTGAAAAATTTCATTGTATTTAAAAATTAGTGGAAGCAAAAACCATAAATTTTGAGGATGTTACCGCTACACTTAGTACCAGACCAGTTTCCTCCTATCATTCTAGTACCAAGTGATAAGGCTAAAAGAGCATAATACAATCTACTCAAATTCAACTTTTGTTTAAATCAGAGTAGCGCGATAAAGGCATTACAAATGATAAAAACCCACTGTTAGTGGTTACAAAAATAAAATATTTAAACAAAGAGAAATCCTAAAAGTTTTTTGGATGATCCTTATGCTCGTATCCGATACCAGTTTGAATAGCACTTGCAACTTACCTGTAAGGGACACTACCCATTGAATAGGCAGAGGCCCACAAACGGAACTCTTCAGTACTATAGTACTGAGTAACCCTTTATACCAAACTAAAAGAGAGGTCCCACATGCAACACATCATACTTAAATGATATAAAAACGATAACATACACGGGCTTAGAAGACTCACAATTGACATAAGGACTAATACACAATGCAACACCACATATAATAGGAAATAAATAACACCAAATCCATACACTTAGCAATTCCATCACATACCCAATCAGGGACAGACACCAAATCCAAACTTATACCCATATCAATGGATCATAAACGTGCAATCAATACTTTAGGTTATAAGCCATTAATTAAACATTATTTAATATCATCTCTAGAATTATATCCATGTGAGTGCGAAAACCCCACTATTATAGCTAGTGGACCTGAATACACTTAAAGGCAAAACGCATCTGACCATTATTATTTTCCCGTGGACCAGTCTCCAAGACACCTTATGTAATACCCCCAAATTTTTCTACTAAAAAAATTTTGTTTAATGAAAAGGTTTAACGGAAGAGAAATAACAAAACAGTAAATTCTGGGGACATTACCACCACATTTAGTAGCAGACTGGTTCACTCCTATCATTCTAGTACCAAGTGCTAATGCTAAAGAGGATTATCATCAAATACTATTCATTAATTAAAATGAGAATTCATAAAAGAACTGAATCATTACCATACAGAAATTAGAGTGCGATTAAAAGAGTTATAACCTAAGAAGTAAGAATTTAAAGTTCCCAACGACAAAAAACACCGTACAACAGAACAGGACTAAATCAAAATGGCACAAGAAAAAAGAAACAAAAGATAGAATCTGGCTAGGTCACTCTAGATCCCCAGGCCAAGTCCAGGCTCAACTCTCAGCCTTGCTCAATGCCTCGTAAGTGTCGTAGGCATCGAATATATCATCACCTACCTACACAAACTCAGGTGAGCCCTCTGCTTGTGGGAATGAGCAGCACCCATGAAATGAATGGTTAGTACGCTACGTATTGAACAAGGTAACCATACAGCTAAGGCCAAACATATAAGGTATATAACACAAGCATGATCATATAGGCAACATACAATAATACAGATAATGAGCCCGGATTACAGTCTAGATAAACTTGTTCTTTAGTTTGACGGTCAACATGCTCATTTCACACATACTTTTTATCAATCCATGCAAGTGTGGGAACCCAAATATTATAGCCAGTGGACTGGAATACATACAGGGTAGAATGCTCATGACCACTATTATTGTCGGTGGACTAGTGTCTAGGGTAGAACGCTCCTGCCCACTATTTTTTGCCCGTGGAACGGTCTAGCCCTGACTTACATGGTGTTTCATTGTAATTACTCAGTGTCTTTCCCATGTCTTATCATCATTATGTTTGGTTTGTTGAGCATGGAAAACTCCACTATTGTAGTCGGTGAACCAAAAATCATGCAGGGCAAAAAGCTCCTGGCTATTGTTATTCGCTGGTGGACGGGTTTTTAGGGCACCCCGGCTCCTAGCCACTATTATTCGCCGGTGGATTGGTCTGGGCCAAGCTCAAAAATCTTCCTCTTTAAATGATTAGTGTCTTATTCGTGTCTTATTCGATAATATTTCACCCTTGACATACATGTCACCAACCTTCTACTTTTATCCTTCTAAGAGGGCCTATCCCATATCTTGAGACTTCTGCACCTCCTATCATACCCCGTGATTTATTCCCCTTCCATTTACTCATAACGAAAACCTAACTCCTAAGGGTGTGGGTTAAGGCCCATCACCTTATGACATCAAACTCCACTTACTACCACCCTTTAGGGTTTCCCTTGAAACCCTAATTGAACCTATGTGGCTCAACTTCATCTGACTTACCCTACCATTATATTTTTTTATTGCCCAACACCTTTTCTCATTTAGATTCAACCCAAATCATATCATTCTATGCACCAATTACTCATGTGACTATGAAACCCTAGTTGGCCACCCCAAACCCTAGTACCTTTCTTCCCCCATAAGTCACCTCTCCATTCTTCACCTAACACCTTTTTTTTTTCTAAGGCACCCTTACTCATCCCTCATATAATAAGTTTTCCACTCTTATCCCATACTCCACTCTTCCTCAATTATTTTTACCTTCACATCTCCCCTCAGATTAGGGTTTCCTCCCAAAACCCTAATAAGAGCCCCTATACACCCTCATGCCAACCTACATACTATTTTTCACCCCAAGTCTCCAATCACTCCACAACTCTCCCCTTACCTTATTTATGCCCCATGACAACTTTTCTCACGTAAAGATCATCCCCATGTAGGCTCTATCAATCCCATGAAAACCATAGAGATTTTCCATGCAATATTTACATCACTCATTCATTTTGATCATAACATCATTTTATTGTCCTCTCATGGATCATGAGATAGTTTGGTCAACCTCATGTCTCCTTTAGTGAACTCACTTTTCATTTTCTTCCTTTCTATCCTTTCACCCCATATCATATTATTAATCATCCCAGCGTGCATGTCCTAGAGGGTCACATCATATCATATAATAATCACAACATATACATATTATACTTATGCCATAAGGAAACACATGAACATACCTCAACTCCAAGCTACGCTACATATAAAACAAGTTTAATGATAACCATAAGATTCACAACATAACATGGTACATAAAATCCAAGGTATAAAAGACACATAATACACATAGGGCCTTATCTACATCCTTACTTAAAACGACACTGGGCTTGGAGTACACTCCTACGTCTCCTTAGGGTTTTGACTTGATTCACCTATAAGAGGAAAATACTATGGGTTAATCTCCCTCTTACCAAAATTACCATTATTCCTACCCTACCCTTATCATAATATACTATTAGGACTAACAATGATAATATTAGTTTTATAAGTAAAAGTAGGGTTATTATTCTCAAAATAGTTAATCATGCTACTTCTAACCAAAATAAGTCTTAGCAGCTACCACAGTTTATGTTCATGTAATCATAGTGATATTCATATTACTAAAGGTAATAGTTTTAATATTACTAATAATAATAATAATAATAATAGTTGTAGTGATAATATTAATATCAACCCAAACCCTAGTAATAATAATAATGGTGATATTAGTAATGTAAAAGTAGTGACCATAATGATACTAATAATAACAATGTTAGTAGTGATAGTAAGGTTAGTGATATATGAAATGTTAACAATAATGACAAGGTAATAATAATGATAATAATAATAATAATAATAATAATAATAATAATATTAATAATTGTTTCAATCTTAAGAATAATACTAATAAAGGTCCTAATAATCATAATAGTAGTAGCCTTGGTGATAATATGGTCAAGTATAATAATAACAATAACAATAATAATAATAAAAAATGAAATGGTAATAGTAATATAAGGGTTTAAATATTTACCATAATAATAAAGGTAATAATAATAGACCAAAGCTAGCATTAATAATAATAGTAAGAATAATAATGAGGATAATAATAATAATAATAATAGTAGTAGTAGTAATAATAATAATAATAATGATGATAATTATAATATTACTAAAGTTGTAGACCATTAATAGGAAAATTCTAAAAGTAAGGTTAAGTAGTAGTAGTAGTAGTAGTAGTAGTAGTAGTAATAATAATAATATTATTATTATTATTATTATTAAGGATAATATCATTAATACTATTAAAAATAGCTAATACTTGTATAAAATGGGTTTAGGGGTTAGGAAGGTTAGAGTACCACCTAGGGATAGCAGTGGCACCAACGGCAGTAGTGGAGGGAGAAGAGAGGTGGAGAGATGGTGGTATAGGCTAGAGGAGAGAGAATAAGGGTGATTCTGAGATGGTGGTAGGTGCCTCAGGTGGAAAGGATTGGAATGAAGGTGGTGGTGTAGCCAAAGGTGGCGGTGCACGGCGGTGGGTGTGGTGGTCAAAGGTGGTAGAGGAAGAGAAGGGAGAAGGAGAGGGAGGTATATGGAGGTAGAGGAAGCTCCCCTAGTTGTTTTGGAGGGTAGAGAGGGTGTTGGTTGTGGCGGGATTGGTGGTGGATGGTAGTGCGAAGGGCGACAAGGGTCGATGAGGGGCTGATCGGGAGGGGAACTTTGCACGGTCGAGGTGAATCATGCAGGGAAAACCGAGGGAGGAGAGAGGCTTAGTTTGGTGGAGGGTGATGTAGGAACGGTTATACAAGCGGTGCGGGCGGTGGTGATGGGACTGTCGTCTGATCGGGAGGTGGCGCAAAGGGAGGATTTCTAGGCTGCGAAAACAAATGTTCAATTATGGTTGCCTATGGGGTATTTATAGGCTAAATGGAGGGGGGAAATGATAGAAGAGGAAGAGGATAAGAGGGGAAAGTGAGGTAGGACCGCCGGCCGGCGGTGGTAGGCGCATAGGTCAGCCATGGTAGGGAGTGGGTGGTCGGAGGAGAGAAGTGAAAGAGAAGGCATACGTAAGGAGGGAGGACGGTTTGGCTAGGTCAAAATTGGAAAGAAAATGACGGGGGAGAGAAGAAAAGGACATTTGGACAGAGCTAGTGGCTGTCGGGGGAGCAGGGCTACAGATTTCAGAGTCTACAGGTCAGGATTGGGGGGAGGGAGACGACAGGCTTGGACCGAGCGGTCTAGGAAGAAAAGAAAGAAAGAAAAGGGAAGTGGGAAACCGGGCGCTCGGCAAGAGGAAGAGGGAGGCCGACCTTGGGCCGCATGGGATGGGGGAAAAACGGTGAAGATTGGGTCATGCGGGCTGGCCCAATCCGAGGGGTGGAGAAGGCGAAAAAGAAAGGGAGAAAGGAGGGAAAAGAAAGAAAAGGAAAAAATGGAGAAAAAGGAAACGGGAAAGTAATGGGTTGGTTGGTTGTTTAGGATATTTTGGAATTTTTGGATTATTTAAAATGATAATATATATATATATATATAAAATAATTAAATTTCTTTTTAGGTTAATTTGGGATATTTTAAATAATTATTTCCTAAATTCCATTTTACTTAGCAAAACGACCCAATTTTTCCTAATTAAATTGTTTATTATTTTCTTCTTGATTTTCCTTAGTTAACTCCATTTTATTTTAATAAAGTAATTTATTTAATTTATTTTCCTAATAAATCCTTATTTTTCCCAAATCCTCTAAATTAGGGTTTTGGGATATTTCACTCTGCACCTAGCTACTATTCTTTCCGGTCGATCAGTCTGGCTCTGACTCACATAGTGTTCCACTATAAGTGATTAGTATCTTCCCATAATTTATTACCATCCAATGTTTGGTTTATTGAGCTTGGGATCCCCCACTATTACAGTCAGTGGACCGAAAAACACTTTAGGGCAGAATATAAATGACCACTATTATTCGCCAGTGGACCAGTCTCTAGAGCATCTTACACTTGGCTACTATTATTCGTCGGTGGGTTGGTCTGGGCCCGATTAAATAATCTTTCACTTTATATAATTAGTATTTTATTTATGTTTTATTCAACAGGTCTATTTAGTTAACTCGAGGGGGAGGCAACAAATCTAGAGATACAAAGATATACCAGTCATAAAATCAATATTCTATATCAAGGATCATGGTACACATAAAACCCTAATACGTAATTCAAACATATCTAGCACACATTTCCATGCATACTTACAAACCAGGTACCTCTTGCATGATAATGAAATAAATAGCATATCATACCCGTAATAGTCCATTCAACCCTATACATGCATTATCCTTACGATATTTACTGATTTACCAAAATACCCTTGTCCTTATAATATACACGGATATACTTTAATAAGTGTTACTAGGGTCATAAAACCTTATTCTTTTATTTTAATATCCCTTATATATTATTATGGAGGCTTATATAATTCATCGACATATTACCTGTAATTTACCGGTTTATCCTTTCATACTTACAAAATTACTGACATACCACTCTTATTTATAAAGTTACTAAGTTATCCCTTTTTACTTGCCAAATTATCATATAACCCTTCATGCTTGCATAGTTGCCAAAATACCTCTTATATTTGTTAGGTTACCCAAATTACCCTCCATACTTATTAAATCACCAACTTTACCCCTCATACTTGTCAAGTTACCAAATTACCCTTCCAATTGGTTAACTTACCGAACTGCCCTCTATAATTGTTAAAATTACCAAATTGTCCCTTAGGTTTATTAAATTACCAAATTCTCCTTTTGTCAGATAATTTACTAAATTGCCCTTCACACTTATTAAAATTACAGAATTACCCTTTGGTTAGTTAAATTACCAAATTACCCTTCATACTTATTAAAATTACCAATTTATCCCTTTTATTGGTCAAATTACCAAATTGCCCTTATCGTGTTAAACTACCAAAATACCCTTTCTTACTTATTACTTTACCATTTTACCCCTTTTATTCACCAAATTACCAAGTTGACATTCCTTTATACCAAACTAATAAAATTTCCTTCTTACTTATTATTTTACCATTTTACCTCTTTTCTCACAAAATTACTAAGTTATCCCTCCTTTATGCCAAATTATCAAAATGCCCTTCTTACTTATCATTTTACCATTTACCCCTTTTACTCACAAAATTACCAAGTTACCCTTCCTTTGTGCAAAATTACCAAAATACTCTTCTTCTTTATTAAATTACCATTTTATCCCCTTTTTTTCATACAAGTTACCAATTTGTCCTTGTTATGCTAAATTTACTAAAATACTCATACCATATAAGATATTAATATCCATGGTCCATATACATCATCTAACACCACCAATTATTATTATTTGTTTTTAATACTTATTATCACCTACCACACATACTTATTTGGGCTACACCTTTTGCACAAGCAAAATTACTAAAATGCCCCTAGGGCTCATAGTAACATTATTAATGCAACAAACGACCATATTAGCTTATCATATCACAGACATATATTTAACATTATCATTAACAATAAGACTACTTCCTTAAATATTATATCTACACATGACACATAAATTAACATGCTTTCCTTTTCAACAACTACACATGCTACAAGTCATAATACACTTAATATCACACAATATGCTCATAATCATATTAAAAACCTTAATGTAGTAGCATACACATATCCACACATTTTAGTATGGTATAATGGTTATCTTATTTTTAGTAATAGTTAAACCTTACTGATACCCTAATTAAAGGTTTGAGATTTGATTAGTAAAAATTAATACCTAAAAATAATATAAAAAATTTGCATATTAGAAGAAGAAAATCAAAAGAATAATTTTTTTATTATCAAAAGCTTAATTAATACATACTAATACCAACTATTGTTATACCTCAAAAATTAACCAAATTTACCCAAAATAAAAAGTAGGGCTCAACTGCATGAGCAGCGTGAGCTGCATGCATGAAAATAAGGAAAAAGGGGTCGAAGAGGGGATGGGAGAAAGGGAGATGGTTGGTTCGGTTAAGGGTTTTGGGGTTTGGGTGAGAGCTTGTGGAGGGGAGTGAGGGTGGTGGCTGGGTGTAGGGAGGGAGTAGGGTGTGGGTGGTGGTCGGGGGTTAAAGGTTGGTGGCTTAGGGCAGTAGAGGTGGTGGCTGCAGGGATAGGAAAGTGGGTGCAAGAATGGGCAAAGAATAAGAAGGAAGGGTAAAGAAGAGAATAGGGGAGAGGCTGTAGGGAATTTTCGGCCAAGGGGAAGTAAAGTAGTGGTAGGGGAGGTGCCAGGGGGTGGAGTGGTGGTCATGGAGGCAATGGACGAGGGAGAACGGCAGCACACGTTGGTGGTGCAGGGTGGAGACTGGGAAGGGGGAAAGAAAAAGAAAGGAAGACAAAGGTGGCTGCAAGGGCATGGGGTGGTGGCTTGGTGGTGCAGGGAGGTAGCAGGGGGTGCCAAGGGAGGTTAGGTAGGTGAAAGCAGCAGTGAAGAAAAAACAGGGTAGAAGGAGAAGAGGGGAAGAAGGGAGAAATGGGAGATCAATAGAAGGAGAAGGAGGGCTCAAGTAGGGGATAAAATGAGCAATAGAGAAGAAGAAAAGAAGAGGGAAGGGAGGCCTGTCTTGTTGGGTTAGGTGGAGGGTGTAGGGGTGATAGGTGCATGGCCTACGGTGGTAGGGAGGATAAGAAAAAGAGGGGGAAAAGGAGGGCATGCGGGGAGGGTTGTAGGGTTGTGTATGGCCCAAAAATGGAAGGAAAGGGATGGGGAGAGAGAGGGAGAGACATACTACAATGGCAAGTTGTAAGGGAGTTGGTGGCAGGGAAGTTGCAAGCTACCATAAGGGGCATTTGGTCAAGGAAGGAAGAAGAAGGGAAGAAGAAGAAGAAGAAGAAGAAGAAGAAGAAGAAGAAGAAGAAGAAGAAGAAGAAGAAGAAGAAGAAGAAGAAGAAGAAGAAGAAGAAGAAGAAGAAGAAGAAGAAAAATAAAAGAAAGAAAGGGTCAGGCTAGTCGAGCGGGGGAGAAAGGAAAGAGGCGGGCTGGACTAATACGCAAAGGAGAGGGAAAAAAAAGAGGTTGGGCTAGACGGGCACAAAGGGGAGGAGAGAAGAAAGAAGAGAAAGGCCAGAGGCCTAGCACGAGGGAGGCAGATCAGTGGCCCGAAGGAAGAGGAAAAGAAGTAAAGGAAAAGGGAGGAAAAGAAAAAGAAAGGAAAGAAAAAGGAAAAAGGAAAAAAGGAGAAAGGGGAAAAATAAAATTAAAACAAATTTTTAAATAAATGTATTTAATTATTTAGATAAATAAATTAGTTTAATAAATTAATTTATTTAAAATTTAAGATATTAGTTTAAGAGGTAATTTTAGTAAAATCTTGGTTTGGAAAATTATTTAAATAAACTAAATATGATAAAATAACAAAATATTTATTTTAATTTATTAAATAATCATATCCATTTTTATACACCCAAAAGTTCACAAAATAATTAAATCAATTGATTTAAAAATTAAATTATCCCAAATGATGATTATTTATTAAATTTTAGGTTTTAAATTTTTGGGGTATTACATGTATCCCTTTTCCCTTCACCCTTTTGTAACGTTTCCCTTTCTTTCTTTCTTTGTTAGTTCTTTTTTTCTTGTTTCTACATTTTTTTTGCTGATTCTTTAGTGTTTCATTATCTATTGTTGCACGTGTGTTTTTTGCTTTTTGAATATTGTTGGCATGATTGTTTGGATTAAGTGTTTTCTTATGTATGTCTCTTATGATCACTGGTAGAGTAACTTAGAGAATGCCTAATAATTGCTAAAATGTATCATAATGGTCATTCTATGAACTAGTCAGCTCCTTTACCCACTAATGATATGTTAGAAACAATTAGGTCATTTGAGGAACAATTTATTGCATAATCTGTTACTTTATCTGCTAATTTAGAACAAAGATTAGGGAAAGAAGATGTTATATTAAATAATTTATAAGGTGCTAGGACGCATGAACCTGCTAGTGTGCTTGGTAGAGTTCCAATTGAACTTAGACATAGAGTGCCTGCCCGTAATGTCTTAGAAGAGTTTGAGGACCAAGTGTCTATTAATGGTGATAGGCATCATAGGCAATATAATAGGAACAATAGCAAAATAGATCAAATTGATAGGAACCTAGGTAGTATTAAATTTAATATACCCAATTTTAATGAAAGAAGTGGTCTAGATTATTATTTTGAATGGGAGCGGAAAATAGAACTAGTCTTTGAATGTCATAATTACTTGAATGAGAAGAAAATAAAGGTGGAAACTGTAGAATTTATAGATTATGCTTCATCTTAGTATTATAACCTAGTGTCATCTAGGCATAGAAGCGAGGAACCGCACATACAAACTTGGGATGAGTTTAAGTCATTGATGAGAAAGAGATTCATACCTAATTACTATTATAGGGAGTTGTATAGGAAATTATAGTCTCTGAATTGAGGAACTAGGACTATTGATGAATACTTTAAGGAGTTAGAAATGATTTTAATTAAGCCTGGTATTACTGACGATGAAGATGCAACTATGAGATTACTGATAAAGGAGAATTGTAACCATATGGGAAATTAGATAAGAAAGTAAATATTTCTATTCAGATAGAAGGGTAAATCAAAAGGACTAGATAATTTAAACTACCTAGTTTTGGATTTAAGAATAACTGTAGGAAGAATTTTGGTGGTAACAATTCAGGTAACTAGAGGAATAATGGAAAATCTGAATTTAAAGGTTAAAATAGTGATTCTAAATTTGGGAATAGAAATGAAAAGGGTAATACCATTGCATCTAGTAGTAATAATGTACCAACAAGGGCTAGAGATATCAAATGTTTTAAGTGTCATGGTCTTGGACATATATCTTCTGAGTGATCTCATAGAAGGAATATTTTAAATAGGGAATCTATTGATTCTAAATATGAAAGTGTGGATTTAGAGAGTACTGAGTTGGGAAATAACTTTGATTATTCTGATGAAGAAATTGAGATGCTTGTTAACTGTGATATCTTTGTGGTACGTAGGCCATTAACCAATAATAAGTTGCCTGATCCTAATGATATGTAAAGAGAGAATATCTTTCATACTAGATGTTTGATCAATGACAAATGTTTTAATATGAAAATTGATAGTGGAAGTTTTATTAATGCTACCAGCACAATTTTGGTGTCTAAGTTAGGATTAAGAACTACTAAAAACCCCAAACCTTATAGACTTCAATGGTTAAAAGAATTGGGGGATGTTAAGGTCAATAGGCAAGTGCTAGTAAATTTGAAATTGGGGAAATATAAGGATTCTATGTTGTGTGACATAGTGACAATACATGCTGCCCATGTATTATTAGAAAGACCTTGGTAGCATGATAGGAAAGTTACTTATGATAAGTACAAGAATATGTATACTTTATATAAGGATGATAGGAAGATTACATTAGCACCTCTCACCCTAAGGGAAATTTAAGAAATTCAAGTAAAGATGAAATCTGATTACGATGACTTAAACAAGTAGAATTCAAATTTTGGGGATAATTCTAAGGAGTCTAAGAAATCTATAGTATTTTTTGCTAAGAAAAGTGAGGTTGAACGTGCTTTGGGAGAACATAAAGTTGTATATCTGATGGTGTTTAAGGAATGCTATGAGTTTCAAGCTTAGATTCTTTACCTGGTAATGTTAGGGATTTGTAGAGTGAGTACTTTGATTTATTTCCAAAAGAGGTTCCCCATGGATTACCCCTTTAAGAGGTATAGGACACTAAATTGATTTTATTTCAGGGGTTGTTGTAACCAATAGGCTTGTAAATAGGGCTAATCCCAAGGAAGTAAAGGAGATGAAAAGGAAGGTTACTAAATTATTAAATAAGGGATACATAAGAGAGTCTATGAGTCCTTGTGTTGTACCTATTCTCTTAGTCCCTAAGAAGGGTGGGAGTTGGAGGATGTGTATAGATAGTAAAGTTGTTAATAAAATAAGCATTAAGTATAGGTATCCTATACCTAAGTTTAATGAGATGTTTGATCAATTACACGGGGTTGTAGTGTTTTTCAAGATTGATTTAAAAAATGGTTATCATCAAATTAGAATGAAACCAAAAGATGAGTGGAAAACTGCCTTTAAGACAAACTTTGGGTTATATGAGTGGTTAGTAATGCCTTTTGGGTTGACTATTGCTCCAAGTACTTTTATGAGGCTCATGAATCATGTCCTTAGGAATTTTATTTGGAATTTTGTGGTTGTATACTTTGATGACATACCCATTTATAGTAAATCTATGGCTAAACACTTGCATATTAGGACTGTTTTTTATGTCTTTAAGGAGAAACAATTATATTTTAATTTATCTAATTCAAGGTTCTATTTAGATAATGTAATATTTTTGGGATTTTTTTATAAGTAACGATGTAATCTCAGTTGATAAGGATAAAGTTAAAGCAATCCAGAATTTCCTATACCCAAATCCGTTACTGAGGTTAGGAGTTTCCACGGCCTATGATCATTTTACCATAGGTTTGTGAGGAATTTTAGTACATTGGTTGCACCCTTAACTGTTGTCACTAAGAAATATAATGGGTTTAAATGGGGGTTAGAATAACATAAGTCTTTTGATATACTTAAGGAAAAATTAACTTAAGCACCTGTATTAGTGTTGCTAGATTTTGATAAAATGTTTGAGTTGGATTGTTATGCTTTAGGTCTTGGATTTGGGGCTACTCTTTCTCAGGAGGGACATTATTTGCTTATTTTAGTGCAAAACTAAGTGACAATACACAAAATTATTCTACTTATGAGAAAGAGTTGTTTGCCATAGTCAGAGCCTTAGAAGTATGGCAACATTATTTATGGCCTTAAGAATTTGTTATTAACAGTCATTAGGAGGCTATTAAGTATATTAAAAGTCAATTTAAGTTGAATAGGAGACAAGGAAAGTGGATAAAGTTTATTGAGAGTTTTTCCTATGTGATAAGTATAAGAAAGGAGGTGATAATATAGTTGATGATGCATTATCTAGACTATATGCTTTGCTAAATATAGTAGATGCCAATTTATTAGGGTTTTCTCATATTAAGACACTTTATGAGGATGATTTTGATTTTAAGGAATTGTATAATAGTTGTAGTATTGTTGCCCAAGGGATATTACCTCTTTGATGGTTACTTATTTAGGGAAAATAGACTTTTGTGTGCCTAACTGTTCATATAGAGAGTTATTGATTCCAGGAGCATATAGTGGTGGTTTAATGGCACATTTTAGTTTTCAAAAGACTCTGGATGTTTTAATTGATCATTTTTACTTTCCACATGTGAAAAAGGATGTGTCGAAACATTTTGTGAATTGTGTGGCTTGTAAACATGCCAAGTCCACTACCCAACATTTTGGTATATACCAGTTCCTATCCAACCATGGGCTGATGTTTCCTTGGATTTTATGTTGGGATTACTTAGGACTAGTGAAAATAAGGATTCAATACTAGTTATGGTTAACCGGTTTAGTAAAATGGCAAATTTCATACCCTGCAACGAGTCTAATGATGCACTTGTTGTAGCAAATTCATTCTTTGCAAATGTGGTTAAGTTGCATGGAATATCTAAGACCATAGTATCTGATAGAGATGTTAAGTTCTTAAGTCATTTTTGGAAATTGTTATAGGGTAAATTAGGTACTAAGCTGCTATTTTTCACTACTTGTCACCCTCAGAGTAATAGGAAAAATGAAGAAGTGAATAAAACTTTGGAAAATATGTTGAGGGCCATACTTAAAAAGAATCTTAAACAATGGGCATCTGTTTTACCTCAAGTAGAATTTACTTATAATAGAGTTGTACACTCCACAACTAAGAAATATCCTTTTGAGGTTGTGAATGCTTTTAATCCATTGACTCCTCTAGGCTTAGTTCCACTACCTACGTCTGCTTTGCATAATTTTGATGGTTGCTCTAAGAAACGGGAGTGGGTCAAAGGGATGCGTAATAGATTTTTAAGGGACTAGGGGTACAATTTTGGATTCGATTTCTAGGATGAATGGGGGAATAAATGTTTGGTGGAATAAACTCCAAGTGGGACTTGATGGGGTGATCAACTTTGATTCAATCTGCATGAACTGATTTTATTATGCAATATGGCAACAATTTACACTCTAATGAGCTGCCTTAACTGACTCTTAACCCTCTAAAGTCCAAACGTGATTCATGGAATAAAATATCATCTAATACACCAATATATCCCCACTATATATTGCATTTTTAGCTTGGCAATAAGCAAAATACCTGGTACATAAAAAAAATGAAATCACATGTATATCAGCTTATACAATATGTTTCAGCTGCCAATAATTATCTATTTTAATTTTGAAAATAAATAAATAAATCACATCATGACAATCATAACTTGTAATTTATTCTCGGATACTGCAACTACAATTGCTATTATGACCGTTGTTTTATTATCTGCCGTTAATAGATTCAGCTAGCCATAATCTAATGACTTGTTTTGAAACTAACTTATCGAACAAAAAAGGCATAGCCTAAGAAGATAAAGATGGCAGGAAACTCCTAGTATACTTTAATTATGTTGAGAAGTCATGATATGCCAGAAACATTAATCCTAAAAATTGATCTGTTTCCTATTGGCTGTAAACCTGTAGCACAGTGGATGTAGGAAATCAGGAAACATGGGACACTTTCTGTTGTACAGTTCCGAGCAGCATTGAAAATTTCAGAGAATTTTTCTGGCATTATATGGAGACTCCACATACATAGGACAGTCAAGCCCATGACTGGGTTGAGTCAGCCCACACAGTTCTTAATGGTAGAGTGCACTAGTGCCTAGATAACTTTAATTTCTGATATCATGTACCTCTTAAAGTACTGTTATGACTTAAGAATTCTTCTTCGTCATTTGATCAAAAAAATAGGCTCGTAAATTTATAATTACAATGTATGTTTCTAATTGCAAGTATAATACAATTATATAATACAATTAATTATAAGTATACTGTAGTTATGTTAATAATACTGTAGTAAGTGTATTTGTAAGATATATGGCATCTTCATCATATATTGCACATTGGATAGAATTAAGGCATTAAACCTTTGTTCAATTATGTGTTGAGGAGGTTAAGAAAGGCAATAGACCTACTTCAAGTTCCAACGAGATTGGATGGTCCAATATTTTTTATGGTCTTAATAGGCTTGAGAACATGCGATACCAAAAAATTCAAGTGAAAAATCATTTCACCTCCACAAAAAAAATATTACTTAGCATGGGTGAAACTTGAAAGTGAAACCGGCCGAACTTGGGAGAGACCCAGTAACAGGTGCAATCACTCGTGGGGAGGATAGATGGAAGATATTTATTCAGGTAAATTACAATTATATATTTTTTACTTATTTATTATTATTATATATAACTTGTAATAATTTTAATTTTTTTTGTAACAAAACCCAAGTTGTAAACACTTTCGCAACAAACCAATTGCCCATTTAGATGAGCTTCGGTTAATCTTTGGTGGTACTCATGCAACTAGAGAATATTCATGGGCTCCATCTCAAGGGACTCATCCAAGCTTTGATAAGGATG
This sequence comes from Tamarix austromongolica, assembly GCA_039764185.1. Taxonomy (NCBI): domain Eukaryota; kingdom Viridiplantae; phylum Streptophyta; class Magnoliopsida; order Caryophyllales; family Tamaricaceae; genus Tamarix; species Tamarix austromongolica. The sequence continues at coordinate 18,433,012 of CM077813.1, read as the reverse complement.
ATGAAGAGCTAAGAACAAGTAATGCAGGTCCTTCTAAATTTCAAAAAGTCATTGAGATTGAGGGTTGTGATTCTAGTGATTCAAATGGTGGAACATGCCAAAAGGAAAAGTCAAGCAACAAGCGTTCTAAGAGTCAACAATCTAGTTCTCGTAAAAGAAAGGAATCAGCTAGTGAAAAACTTGATAATAAGTTGCTACAATTATGTGAATCTGCGTTTAAGAGTAACAATGATCCTTCCTTGCCAACACCTCAAGCCTCAACAACCCCGACCATAAAAGAATGTTTAGCTATTCTAAATTTCATGGCTGATGAAATTTCTGATGAGCTATTTATCCTCGATACTAATGCTTTCAAGGATCTTGATAACAGAGACATATTGATGTATATGGCTCCCCAAAAACGTAATGTTTGGTTGAATTCTTTAAGAGATTCATCTAAGAATTGATCAAGGATGTTAAGTATTATGGTATTTTGTAAAAGACTAATTTATTTTAGGGTTTTTTATTTTCTATTTGTAAAACTATGAAGTATGAATTATGTTGTTTATGTTGAACATATGTAATTTTCTTGACTTGTGACTTTTAGTATTTTAGAATAGTCTACATTTCGTAGAATTTAGCCAATCAATCATATGCATATCATATTTTATTGACTTATGACTTTTAGTATTTTAGAATAGTCTACATTTCATAGACTTTAGCCAATCAATCATATGCATATCATATTTTCTTGAATTAGCTTTGAAATATTCATGTTCTTCGATGAAAATTATAAATGTTGTTTGTTGTATATAATTTTATACATATATATTGGATATACATATAATACAAGTGATGTCTTGATTTTGAATAGATGGATGATCGGAAAGAAAAAAAAGACTACTACTACTTTTACTTGTACTGTGACATTTGTGAAAGAGAAGGAAGATATCTATCGAGAAGCAAGTTTGTTTGGAATCTTCTGAAACAAGTCACTAGTTTGTCCAACGTATATTAAATGGTCATGATAGGCTATGCCATGATTTATTTAGAATGAAGAAGGATGTTTTTTCTAAAATTATCAACTTTTTTAAGATCAAGGAGGTTGCTAAGTGATACTTATAATGTGACCGTTGAAGAACAAGCGGCAATTTTTTATATATATACAGTTGGTCATAATGAAAGGAATAGAGTTGTGCAAGTTCGATTTCAGCATTCTAGAGAGACCATTAGTAGATATTTCAACAAGGTTTTAATTGCTATATCAAAGATTGCTGGTGAGATTATAAAGCCTCATCGAAGCCTTAATGAGGTCCCTCCTGAGATCATGAATGATTCGAGACTTTGGCCTTATTTTAAAGATTGTTTAGGAGCGATAGATGGAACACATACCGATGCTTGTGTTCCAAAGAATAAGCAAATGCCCTATCGTAATCGTAAAGGTGTGCGTTCCCAAAATATTATGGCAGTTTGTTCTTTTGATATGTTGTTCACATTTGTGGAAGCTGGATGGGAGGCGTCGGCTCATGATTCTCGAATATTCCAACACTGTATTCGAGGTCCCAATAAAAACTTTCCTCATCCCCCTCGAGGTAAATAGAACATTATTTTATATGTTAAGTATAAAATATTATAGTTGAATATTTTTTTTAAGAATGTTTATTGCATAATATAAACTTTGATTATTATCACTATTTGAGTTTTAGATGTTTATGAATTTTATAAAGTTTGTTTAGTGGTTGTTCATAATTTTTTTTAATAAATTTATAATTTTTAGTACTTTGTAATATCTTTATATTTTTTTTATACTTGTTAATGTTTCATATGCTTTTTAATATTTAATATTACATAATTTATATAGTAATTATTACTAAAAGATATATATATAAAAAGATAAAAACTAAAGAAGGAAAAGAAAAAGTAATTTTGTAGAAAAATAAAAACCAAATACTAATAAAGTACAATAAATAATTTTTGTTGGTATTAATCACTTATATAATAAAAGTAAAAACAAATATACATATTACTTATAAAAGTACTTTTTTAAAAATAAATTTATAAAAATAAGTTTTATATAAAAATAATTATTAAAAATAAGTAATATCAAACAACATCCCTATCATGAGAAAGGCTTTATTACTTATAAAAGTCGACTATTTGTTTAATCAAGAGGTCGATCGGCGCGTATAGGCATAAGGGTGTACTCGGGCTAGTACTTACTTTGTTTGCGTTACTTTCTAACCTCATGTATATTACGGATCATATATGTCGTGCGTATTACTTTACACAATCAAGCCTAAGTAACAACAACAAACGGATCATAATATGTAACAACAACAAACGGATCATATATGTCGAATTTAGATCAAACTAAAATTAGATTTATATTGAGTTAAATTAGGTTGTTATGGGATAGGATCGGATTTGAGTGTCTTCCGAGTTTGGATATCTTTTAAATTAAGATATAATTTAAATAATAATAATTTGGGTCAAGTCAGATAAGAAAAATATTGAGTCAGATATGAATCTAACCCATAGAATTTCTTCAAATTTGGATTTGATTCAAATCTATTTATTTCGAATCGGACTGGAATTAGATCGGGTGAATTCGGATGTATAAACTTCGAGTTATATTGGGTTTTTACCAAATTAATTTAATTTAGAATGCATATTGATAGTGATTGTTATTAATTTAATAAAATTAATAAATTAAATTTTGTGATTTATTATTATTTTTATGATTAACATAGTATTTTTTTTATCATAATATATATATATTGATATTAAAAATTCTTATAACAAAGTAGTTAATAATAATAATAATAATATTATATTTATTGTTATATATATATATATATAATTATAAATATTATTATATAATAATGATTGTTATAATAATTATAATTATTATGTTAATTATAATAATAATAATAATAATTTATTATTATTATAATTGTTATTGATATTGTTATTGTTATCATTATCATCTTTAGATATATAATAATCATTATTGTTAGTATAAATATAGACATAAATTTTACTACTATTATTATAATAATATATATTATTACTATTATCTTTATAATTATAATTTTATATTTATAAATTCCCATAAAAAAAATAATAATATAAGAGGATAAGGGTCTACACACATGTCTATTTATTTAATTATACAAGTAATTAGTTGCGTGTAATTTTTTTTCCTTTTAAATAAATAGTTGTCAAATAATTTATGTTATTAATGGAATTTAACAACAAATAAAGCCTTGGCCTTTTTCGAATTGCATTTAGTAATCATTTACCTTCTGGTAAATAAGTAAGTTATAGAAATTAATTTTTACTAAGCATGTTCTATCGTAACACTACCGGCCTTAACTATTATAAATAGACTACTAAATCTCAGTATGACAAACATATTACAAGAAAATTAAAATAGAAGGGCTAGCACAAAAATACTTGAATAAAAAGGAAAGACGTATTGTGTGAGAGCTACAATACTACACAATATTCATAGGTAGTAATAATTCAAAACATGCTTGCTTATATCATACAATCACTTTCTATTATTTTAATGTGGAATTATTGTACATGAGTATATGATGCTATTCCTTATTATAGTAAACTAAGTTTGTAGTTAGTGAGACATCTTTTGTAAATACAATGAATAATAACTTATAATGTTTTCTTGAATAAAAAAAGGCAGGGGAATCAAATGGTCTTGTGCACATTGCCTTTCTTTTATGTATTTTTTAAAGTAGTGGATGCAATTTTAATTTATAGTTTTAAGTTAACAAATCATAATTTTTATTCATCCAACTATGAAATATGTCATTAGTTAGAATAATAGATAGTAAAAATCCTATATAAAGACATATAAGAGATAGTAACAATTACGCTAATGATATAGCATAGTAGTAGAAAATTATGAAGATAAAGTATCGGCCTTTAGACTTAGTTTTGAGATTTTCAAGTTGATTGATTTACATAATAATAGCCTCTAATGATTCTATCATATTGATTTTAGTTTCTGAATGGAAATTAGTAGAAAATATTTGTATTAGATTAGTGTTTTTTTACCAAATTTAAATTTATAAGTTTTATTTGGAGGTAAATAATTGAGTAAATGCTCACTTAGCACATTATTTATTAGATTAATTCCATGCCCCTTAATTATTCTAAAATTAAGGCCTTATATATAAATATTAGATAACAAACTCAAAGATTATTAAATTTAAGGATTTTGATAAGTTGAGCACAAAGATAATTATAATACATTTATATAATAGATTTTACCCAGCAATAGTAATATATTATTGTTAACTTTAGGATTAGTTGACTAATGAACCTTCAGTGATAGGATCGTATTTTAAGTAACCCACTTACTTTTCTACCTACTTATTAGCAAATTACCAACTATATTTTGATATATGTGATACTATTTTTATAAAATATGATTTAATGTACTTTAAATTTTATATATGGGGTAAGTGTAATACCCTGTATTTTTGAAACCTAATTTTATTAAGCCTAATGATTTTATTAGCGTAATTTGATGCAAATATTTAATTATTTTAATTTTGATTCGTTTTATGGATTTATCGATGATTTCGAATTCATATTAGAATTTAATTAATCGTTGCCATTGCGAACCATTCTAGACAAATTCGTTCACGACCATGATTTTATTATATTCTTATGATTTCGATTTTCGGTTAAAAATATGTATTCCCATTCTTTCTCGTGTTTTGTTTTTTAATATTTTATATTCGTTTTCGATTATAACTTCATCGTATGATTACGACTTTATTTTGGAGTTATATTTCGTTAACGAAATATATTATTTAAATTATAGAATTTTAGTTTAAATAGTTAAATTTATTTTAATGATTTTATCCGTAGAAAATATTTTCGACTTTAAATTTATTCGTTTCCAAAAATTGTTAATATTTTTGGGAAGTTTTAAATTAAAAAGATTTTCGGAGTTTATTTATGAATTTCTTTCTGGAATTAATTTTCTTCTGTTTTACGCTTTTTGGTTTGTGGAAAACCTATTTCGAAAATTATTTAAATTAGTCTCGGTTTATTAGAATTTAACTTAAATATTTTATTATATGCTTTTAAATAATTTTTTGAGGTCTTATAATATATTTCTGTAAATAATACAAATTTTATTTTTGTTCATTGGTAAATTTTTTCGAAAATATTTCCGAAATTCTTTATATGGCCTTTTTATTAATTTTAAGCTTTCGGAACCTTACGAAATAATTTTCGTCTAATAAATTTTAGATAAATTATTCCAATAACAATTTTAGATAATTAGTATTTCATTTTATAATTGTATTTGTAAAAAAAAAACAAACAAACAAATCAAAACAAAACAAACCCAACCGGTGCCCTGACCGAACCCCTCTCTTCTTTTCCTTTTCTTTTCTCTTTCTCTATCCTTGCTCCCGACCCTTTCTCCCTCTGCGCAGTCCCACAGCCCCTGCTCCCGCCTCCCTCACCGCCTCTTCTCCCCAGCTCCTCCCTCCTCCAACCAACCGCTGGCCACAATCAGCCACCACTGGCGACGCCGCACAACAGCCGCAGCAAGCAGCAGCAACTGAAGCAGAGCCGCTGTAGCAACTGCCCATAGGAGCAGCAACGTAGGCTGCGCCACCATCGCCCGGTCATCGGCGAGCCTCGCTGACCACCGGCGAGCCACCCTTGGCCCCCGACGAAGCTTCCCCGGCCTTCCTTTGCTCTAATTTGTTGATTTTCATTTGGTATAAATTTCTGAAAAACCCTAATATGGATTTGATTAATTGAATGTGAATTAGCTTATGATAAGCTAAATTGATTGTTTGATTATGTATATATGTGTTGTAAGATTGATTTGGATATGTTAATTGTATGGTTTATGTTGGAAATTTGGGAAATTGAATTTTAGGTCGGGTTATGCATAAATTTTTTGGATCCGTCCGATTTGGCGATTTTGGATAAATTGATTATACAATATGTTTTTAAATGTATCTAATTTCATCTTAGAACCGTCAATTTGAGAAATTTATGCGGAATCAATCGGAATTTGATTCCTAGGTCAAAATTTGTGTGTAATGAAATTGGGTCGCGTAATTGAGTCGTTCCGCTCAATTGATTTTATTATGTCGTTTGAAATATATTTAATTTCATATCGAAAGTGTTGATTTGGAAAAATTGTGCGTAATTTATCGGAATTAGATTTTTAGGTCAAAACTCTTGTGGGACTAAATTGGATTGTGCAATCGGGTCATTTTATTCAATTGACTATACAATTTACATCAGACTACATTTAATTACATTTCTGAAACGTCAATTTATATATTTTTGTAAGAATTGATCGGATTTGCGTTCCGGGCCCAATAAAACCTTAAGTGTGCTAAATTGGGTATTTCTTTTATTGATTTTGAGCAATTGATTATATGGTATGTTATAAAATATGTCTAATTGCATTTCTAAACATTCAATTTAAATAAATTAATAAAATTTAACCGAATTGCATTTTCGGGCCTAAAACCCTAGATTTCAAGTTAACTTATGAAATTGATCATTTGTATATTTGTTTTTCTAAAATTAAATTTATAGAAATAGTTGAAATGATCCTAATTGCTTTCTAATACCTTTAATTTGAATTAATTGATTTGAATTGTCCAAGTTTGTATTGTGGGCTTTAAAACCCTAATTTTAAAAATGGATAATGTTAAATTGGCTACTAGGAAGATTGTTTTGTCGAAATTAATTATCTATATTTATCTAAAATTAGTTTAATTGTGTTTTAAAACTATCAATCTGAGGTAATCAAAGTGATTTGGTCGATTTGTAGTTTAGGCATTAAAAACCCTAATCTTCGGGGAGTGTTTTATAAATTAATTTTTGCTATGTGTCTTTTATCTAATCGATTTCTATCTTTGGGTTTTAAATCATTTAAATTATTTTTTAATCTAATCGGTTTGGTTTTGGTTCTATGCAAATGATTGGTTTATCTTTTTAGTTGTAAAACATAATGAATAAGTCATTTTCGATAAATTAACTTATATTCGATTATTCTTTCTCGGGCTTTCCAAATTAATTTGAAATGTCCCAAGTGATATGCATGTTAATCTGATTTGATCTATATTTAATCTTAAATCTTAATAGAGCTATACTCTTGAGTCCTAGGTTATGAACATGTTTTTCAAGAAAGATCGTTTGTGTTCGTTTGTGTTTATTTAATTTGAATATGTGAATTATTAATTGATAAGATAGTTTCTAACTTAGTTCCGATTTCTATCGGCGATCTAGGAAAAAATTTCTTGTGGATTGTCGAGCTTTTGATAGCTCTCCCTCTTTCTCAATTTGCTTAGCTAGCTTCGGATTTAGGTAAGTCATTACTTACCTTTACTTATGATGGAATCTAGATGTATGTTTGTTCGGAGTAGAAGGTGATAAGTATGTCTATCTATTATTTAATCATGTCAAGCGTATGCTGTGTTCTGTGTGATAATTTTATGTATGTATGAATTCATAGGCTCAATGCCAATGCATGTTAGTATGACATTGAATATGATATGTATTTGAGTGTGTGAAGGGTGGAGTATGGATTTGAAACTATTTGATACCTTGTGTTGTATTCTTATGTCATGGAATTATTCATGTGGGACTGATTTTTGGTCGGTTAAAATCCTTGAATAAGATACTAATAACTTAAAGTGGAAGATCACGTGAGTTGGGCCGAGGTGTAGGGTCCGTTCCACCGAACGATAATAGTGGCTCAGATGTTCTGTCCCTGAGAGGTGATTCAAGCCGTTCCACCGGTTCAGAAGAGTGGCTCAGGAGCTTTTTGCCCTGGGAGTTGTAGAATCCGTTCCACCGGATGATAATAGTGGCTCGGGTGTGTTGTCCCAGAGAGGTGCTTCAGTCCGTTCCACCGGATTAAGAATAGTGGGGCCCTATACTCAACGTGTATAAGAAAATGATATAAGTTAAGTAATGGATAAGACACTAATTATTTAAAGTGAAAGATTACGTGAGTCAGGACCAAGTGTAGGGTCCGTTCCACCAGACGATAATAGTGGCTCAGGTGTCCTGTCCCTGAGAGGTGCTTCAAGCCGTTCCACCGGTTCAGAATAGTGGCTCAGGAGCATTTTGCCTTGAGAGGTGTAGGATCCGTTCCACCGGATGATAATAGTAGTTCGAGGGTGTTGTCCCCGAGAGGTGCATCAGACCGTTCCACTGGTTTAAGAATAGTGGGGTCCCTGAACTCATCATTAATAAATAAAATCGGATGTAATAATGATTATTATCAGATTGTTGGATTGGTGTTACTTAGTATGCGGTCATGATTTTGTGTACGCTTGTATCTTATGTATTGTCATGACCAGTAATGTACTCATAAGTATGAATACGTGATCCTATGTTGTAATGTATGTAATACGTGTATAATTGAGCCTGAATTACTGTATGAGTGGAATGGTGCATCTATCATACGTATAATTGAGCATGAGAATTGTAAGTTAGAGTCTTTTCGTATCTTATGTGTTTCATGTTTCCTTCCATGGGTTGAGTAGTCTTGATTTACTCAGTACCGGACCCGTACTGATGCTACCTTGGTTGAATGGGTCCTGTGATGATCCACTAATGGTGGGGAGCAGACCTCTTGTGCAGGTTTAAGATCGGATACTGTGTTTGGGTGGAAGGATTAACTTGAGAGAGTAGGCAATCCGAAATTTGATCCATCGAGAATTGTCTGGTTTAATTGTATTTATGTCTGGAAGTTTCAAGTGTTGTATTTAAAATATCAAGGGTATTGTAATTAACTTTCAATTTCTCATACTCTGATAAGCTTTTAAAATTCGGATTTATTTCACAGGTTCTGCTGATCAATTCAGCGATGATTTTATTTAGTGATTTTATTCACTTGCCATCTGCCTATGGATATTTCCTTGTGGGAGTTTATCCTTACGGCATAGATGTTTGAAATTTTGTTTGACATGTTTTAGCCTTGCATCTAGCAAGAGATAGATGGTGGACATCTATCTTGTGTTAGATGTGGCGGTAACATTCCCCAAATTCTCTTCTAGCTTCTGCTTTATTCTTTCAAAAAAATATTTTTTCAGGAGTGAATTTTAGGGGTTTTACAGTAAGCCTTATTTTACAAACATTTGTGCCTCATCAACTTAGTTCTTAATTTTATCTAATAATTTGAGTTTTATAAATATAAGTTTATTGACACGTGTTTGTATATATTTCTTTTGCTAATGTTTTTGGAATGTATATGGGTGTTTGTGTGATTTTATATATTATTGGTAATTGTATGAAATTTATTATACATGTAGCCATATGGTATTATTATGAGTATATGATCTTTGTTTCCCTAATTGGCATCGAATTACAATGATGGTTGATTAGATTCTGACACAAGGATTCAACTCTTTATAAAAAAAATTCAAATTGAAAAGTGGTACAATGAAAAGTCTTGTTGATGCAGGAGCATCCCCTTCACCTAATCCAACATTAACCACCCTTTTCCTCAAATTAGAAGACCCAAAGATTCTTCTAAATTGGGAAGATTTTTGCTAAATTATCCTCCCATCAACCTTCCTTCCCAACCCCTTTCCTTTTTGTGCTCGTTTATGAGCAACCAAATGCAATCCAAAATCTACCACTTTTGACATAAAAATCAAGCCATGCATGAGCCATGCACAATCCATGTAAACTCACCCCAAGCTACCCTAAACCTGCAACCATCTTTTTTTGCGGCCACTTTGCAACCATTTTTCCAGCCACCTTTTCCTCCCTAAAGTCCACCCTTTTAATGGCTGCTGCAAGTCGAAACCCACACACCCAACTTACCACTTTCTAGCCTACAAAACCACCCTCCTTGCCACCTTTTTCCAGCATGTAAAACCACCAACTATCACCTTTTTTCTAGCCTGTAAACATGCTATCCTTGACCCCTTTTGTTCAACAGCCTACCATGCTAAGTGGAAGAAAAAGTTGGTGGCTTGCAAGTGTAGAATCATGGCCATCTTTTGGAGTCTTGTAATCACCACTTTATACTTGTGGTAGCCTCCTTTGCAAGTTGACTTTAAGGGTTAACCATTTTCTTTTTTAATTCATGAAACATCTTGTACTAATAGGGGATGACTTGCACTCAAGAATAAATCAACCAGAGTATGGTGCTAATAGGGAGGGGCACATGACCCCCTTTTTGGTGGGGAAAACTAGGCTATGTTTGGTTGGGATTAAACTAAAAAAGCTAACTAAGTAATAACTAGCTAGTTTGATTTCTAACCAATCCTTAGTTCTAGTTGGGAATGGTTGTATTGTAACTAAATGACTGTAACACTATAAAAGGGCAAGTAGGGGCTGAATGTAAGGGTCTTTGGTCAAAGATATTTCTCTCTTTGCGTAGTGAAAATCTCCTCCTTGGTTAGTTCATAACATGGTTGAATTTTCTCCTAAAATTTTTGTATCTTTTATCTTAAGTATTGCATAGCTTAAGTGGTAGATTCAAGTGTATGAATTAAGGGTTACTTAATTCATATATTCATCATTTCATCACCCTCCTAATTTTCTCATTTTTAGTGGTCTTTTACCTAGCCATCAATTTTATACCAAGTTTAACTTAATTTGAATACAACATGCATCAAATTGGTATCAAAGCTTAGGTTGTTTTAAATTAGGTTTCATTTTCATTCTACCATCAACCCTGCACCATTATGTAAGCTAAACGCCCACACACAAAAAAAATTTCTAACCCAAACAACCAATTTGAAACCTTATACTACAAGAAGAAAAAAACTTCTTAACTTTGTAGTCCCTTCGAACCTATTCTCTGCAAGAAGGAGATCATCTTTTCTTCTTAACCCATTTGATCCTTAACCTACAAAAGAAAAAAAAATCATTCACCATTCCAGCCCATTCGAGCCTTAACCTACAAAAGAAAAAAAAATTCCTTCATCTTCTAGGCTAATTTAAGCCTTAGCCTGCAAAAGAAAAAAATTCCCTTCCCTTTACAACCCATTCGAACCCTTAACCTGCAGAAAGGAAAAATTTTCTTCACCTTCTTCACCTTCTTAACCCTTTCAAACTCTCTTTGCAACAACATAAAAAGAAAAAAAAGTAGCCCTATGGATGATCATCCCATACCTAGGGGTTTAAATTTCAATGAGGCACACAATGAAAGAAGAGATTGTGCCATTGAATCCCTACAACAAGACACATAAAGAATAGATCACATGTTGTTAGCTTTACAAGAAGAAATGGGGAAAATTTGATCCCTTTTTCAACAACTTATCCTTAACAAAAACCCACCAAAAAACCACCCAAATCGAGCCCCCCATGAATTAGAGGAACCTCATGGTGTTGATAACCTCTCAAGTGAAGGTGACTCTAAAACAAGTGAGTCATCCCGTGAACCAAGACGAAGGGGAAAAGAAAAAGGAAGAGACTTCGGGGATATCAAACTTGAAATCTCAGAGTTTGAAGGTCAACATAACCCAAAAGAATTCCTAGAATGGGAATTAAGGTGCTCTAGGCTTTTTGAGGCCAAAGAGTACAAAGATGACATAAGTTTCTAAGTAGCCACCTTGAAGCTTAAGTGGCATGCCTATCTTTGGTGGGAGAATCTTACCAACCAAAGAAGGAAAGGGAAATTGAAGGTTAAGTCATGGAAAATATGAAGAAAATTATGTGAAAAAGATTTGTACTATCATCCTACACTCAATACTTGTTCAACAAGTTATCCTCTCCGAGGCAAGGGCCTATGAGTGTAGAAGAATATATATGAGAGTTTGAAAAATTGATGCTAAGACTTGGTATTGAGAAAAGTCAAGAGCAAACCATGTCATGGTTCATAGGAGGCCTTAAAAAAGACCTTGCTAGAAAAGTCGAGATGCAAAGGTATTATACCTTAGATGAGCTCTTCCACTTGGCTAGTAGAGTCAAAAAGTATGAGAAGGAGAAAAGGAATACTCGGTTTAGCATCAACAAACCAAGGGTTCTTCCTCCCAAAAACATTCTAACACTGTACAAGACACCCTCCACCCCTATTAAGTTCAATTTGAAGGGGAAAGGAAGAGGAGTAGGTGAACAGAGTAAAATAAGGAATGTGAGGTGCTTCAAGTGCCAACGAGTAGGTCATTACCAAAATGAATGACCTAACCAAAGGGTCATGAAACTTGTGGAGCTTAATGAAGCCATACCTAAGGAGGAAGTGGAAGAGTTTGCCTCGAACCATGAAGAAGAAGAAGCACCGCCCGATATAGGAGAATCTCTTATGGTGAGGTGGGTTTTGCATACCAAAGAAATCCATGTTGAAGAAAACCAACGGGAGTGCATCTTTCAAACCAAAAGCACCATTAGTGGCAAGGTTTTTTCCCTTATAGTGGATGGTGGGATTTGTGCAAATGTGGCCTCATTCATGTTGGTGGAAAAGTTATGGTTGGCCAGCACACCCTATGCTAAATCATACAAATTGCAATGGTTGAGTAATGGTAGTGTTGTGGAGGTGACCAAGGAAGTGCCAGTGTTTTTTTTTCCATTGGAAAAACCTACCATGACCAAGTGTTTTGTGATGTAGTTTCAATGGACGCATGCCACTTGATTTTGGGGTGCCCTTGGCAATATGATAGGCACATGACCCATGATGGAAGGAAGAACACCTACACCTTGAAGTATGCCAAGAAGAACATCATCCTCACACCATTGACATTACCATTGGCCACGGATGGAGGCACCACCAAGTGTCAAAAGTCTTTGTTCATAGATGAGAAATGTGTATCTAGGGCTTTAAAAAAAGGAAAAATATTGTATTTATTATAATTGGTAGGCAAGAATAAGGGGGAACCTGTGGACCCTCTGGTTAGGGTTTTGTTAGAAAAGTTTAGAGATGTGTTCCCAAATGATTTACCCTAGGTGCTACCTCCATACGAGTCATAGAGAACTAAATAGATCTTGTACCCAGTTCTATCTTACCTCATAAGGCATCCTATCATTATAATCCCAAAGAAGCCATGGAGCTTCACAAACAAGTATAAGAAATGCTAACTAAGGGATTGATTCGAGAATCCCTTAGTCCTTGTGCGGTAGGCCTTGTTGGTTCCAAAGAAGGATGGATCAATGAGGATGTAATTTAATAGTATATATATCAACAACATCACCATCAAGTATAGGTATCCAATGCCTAGACTTTATGAATTTCTTGATTGTTTGCATGATGCTTCTCTCTTTTCCAAAATTGACCTTCATAATAGTTACTACCAAATCCAAATGAAAGAATATGATGAGTGGAAAATGACGTTCAAAACGAAAAATGAATTGTATGAATGGATGGTGATGCCTTTTAGATTATCAAATGCTCCTAGTACTTTCATGAGACTTATGAATGAGGTACTTAGGCCATTCATAACCAATTTTGTTGTAGTTTATTTTGACAAAATACTTGTGCATAGTCCAAATGAAAGAGAGAATGTAAAATATCTTAAGCTTGTATTCCTTGACCTTAGAAACATCAAGTTGCATGCTAAGCTAGAAAAATGTGAGTTTTTTGTAACTAAGGTTACTTTTCTAGGCTTTGTGGTTTTTAAGGACAAGATAACCATGGATGAGACCAAGGCTGAAGCCATCAAGACCTATCCAACCTCGAGAATTTTGACTAAAGTAAGATCCTTCAATGGTCTTTCCTCCTTCTACCGAAGATTCATCAAGGGATTCAGTACCCTCCTTAATCCCATCACCGAATGCATGAAGAAAGGAGAGTTCACGTGGACAAGGGCTACACAGAAAGCTTTTGAAGTGATCAAGATCAAGCTAGGATAAACACCTAGCTTAGCTTTTCTCGACATCCAAAAACCATTTGAAGTGGAGTGTGATGATAGCGAAGTAGGTATTGGGGCGATCCTCATCCAAGAAGGGAAACCCATGGTCTATTCAATAAAAAGGTCAATAGGTCTCACATGAACTATAACACATATGATAAAGAGTTTTATGCACTCGTAAGGGCCTTAGATCACTAGTTACACTACGTAAGGCCCCAAAATTTTATATTAAACACCGATCACGAGTCACTCAAGTACATCAATGGTTAGCAATAGCTCAACCCTAGGCATACTAGATGGGTGGAGTTCCTACAATCCTTTTCATTTGTAGCGAAACATAAGAGTGGCAAGGACAATTTTGTAGCTAATTGTAAAACCCTAAATTTTAAACTAGAAAATTTTATTTTTATGAGAATGCAAAAGTGATTTGAAAAGCAAAATCTGGGAATGTTACCGCCACATCAACCATGAGAGGAGTGTGATCATCTCCTAACCCATAACTGATGCAAGGAAAAATGGATTAAGGAACAAAAGAATGCATAATCATAACAATAATGTGACACTATAAGAAAATAAATACTAGAACCATATCATAGATAGAATGAACTTGATAGTTTACAAAATCAAATACAAGAATCCGAACTAAGAGTTTAAATAACTATAAATACAAAAACATCCCAACGCAGTGGGAAACATACTAATAATCGGTCATCCTAACTCTTACGCATATTCATAAACCTCCAACCCTAAGCAATGACCTATTAGTGTCCCACATCATCACACTCAGCATACTCTAGCTGAGAGTCATAATACTACAAATCGTGATATGCTCTCCAGACCAGAATTCGGGTGATCACAATGACCACACAAGTATAGTATCAGTATGGTGAAGTACTAGAAAAGCATACTACCTAAAACATGGAAGGCTCATGCAACACTTTGAGGTCATACAGTAGCATGGTATTCAATCTACTCAAAAGATAACACACAAGAATAGTGACAACATATAAATACCTCAATGAAACCCAAGGGTATGCAATTGCATGGCTTTCCATAAAAATCCATATAAACGTAATACACATAGTGTCAATATCCATGATGTGATGAATGAAGGATTGCAACTTCCACCACTGCATCACACTAGTGCCAAAGGGATTTTCTTATGGATCTTCAATATCCACCTTACTTAGACACCTAGGTGAGGGGGCATACACTTAATTTTATGTCTGCCTCACCCAAAGTAAATAATCAAAGAATTAGAATAATGCCAATATACCATGATAGGACAAACATAGGACTACAACTCCCACCACTGCATCACACAAGTTCCAAGGGGCTTTTCTCAGGGATCCTCAACATCCATCTTACTTGGATGCCTAGGTGAGGGGGCATACGCTCAATTTTGGGTCTGCCTCACCCACCACACTAGCACAAGTGCCAAGGGATTTTCTCAGGGATCTTCAACATCCACCTTATTTGGACAACTAGGCTAGAGTACAAAAGATAACCAAACCCTAAGTATGCATACTAGGAAGGCCTCTAAGATTATATGATCAAAATCCACAAATCAAACCAATTGGGTGTTTTAAGTGTTGATACCAAACACTAACTAAGGCATATAAGCAACCATATAAGTGTTTAGAGATAACACCAAACTCACACAAGGCATTAAAGCCACCAAATGGATGTTTAGAGATAATACTAAACTCACACAAGGCATTAAAGCCACCAAATAGGTATTTAGAGGTAACACAAAACTCATCATACCATTTGGGTGTTTAAGGATAACACCAAACATCTCATACTAATTGGGTGTTTGAGGATAACACCAAACTCAAACAAAATCAAGCTTCAAATACCAATCATATTGGTTCATATTAACGTAGGTCAATCATGGTTGGAATCATAATAAAAAATATTATAAATACATGGAATAATCAACACAAAAGGCCCAAGAGAAACACAACAAATCATAATAAAACAAGCATTTTCCAATCAAATTAGACGATTGGTATGGTCGCGCTTAGGGCTGTAAACGAGCCGAGCCGAGCCGAATACCCCCAGGTTTGGGTTCGGCTCATTTAACTAAACGAGCCTAAAATGCTGTTTGGGCTCGGCTCGTTTAACTAAACGAACGAGCCGAACCGAGCTTTTAACGAGCCGAACCGAGCCGAGCTCACGAGCCAAAGCCAAAAAATGAACCGAGTCGAGCTTTTCCCTGTTTGAGCTCGGCTCGTTTAATAAATGAGCCGAGCCCGAGCCTCATTTTGAGGCTCGTTTAATTAAACGAACGAGCCGAACCGAGCTTTTAACGAGCCGAGCCGAACCAAATACCGAACTGGCTCAGCTCATTTACAGCCCTAGTCATGCTAGACCTGAACTAAAATAAGAAACAGAGCACCAGTCGACTGGTTGGCCTCATAGATCGACTGTTTATGAGAAATAGTCAACTGGTTTGATCTAACCAGTCAATAGGTCTAAGAGGAGAAAAAACCAGTATAGCCTATACAAAAATCGATCGGTGGGTTTGACCAACCGATCTATTAGTTAGAGTAACCAATCGACTAGTTTGGTCTAACCAATCGATAGGTCTAAGTAGAGACCAAACTACCTTGGTCTATAGGGATGTCAGTCAATTAATTTGACTAACTGATTGAATATTCATTGAGACCAGTCGATTGGTTTACCAAACTAATTGACTACTCTCCTGACCAACCAATCCAAAACTCCAAACCATCTGAATGCTCGCAAAACCAATTGATTGGTTCCAGGAATCGATTAACTGTTATGGATAAAACACAACCCAGACTTGCGAAACACACCAAATTTTACCACACTTTAGCATATTAATCCTAGTATGCTTCTATGTCAAAACACACATAAAAATACATGCTTTACACATAGAATCATATGGACACATGGTGAAGTACAAACTTAACCAAATCATGCTCAACAGTCAATTTTATGCTTAAAAATTAGGAAACTCAACAACACTTACCTAAAAGAATTATACCATAATCTCATACCATGGAACACAATTAAATCATGCTTATATAAAAATTAACACATGGAACCCTAAAGTACCATGTAACTTAATTGTGTTAAAGATAAGAATTATTTACCTTGAAGAAATTCTTCTAGCACAAAACTTCCACCGAATGGCCTATCTAGCAGAACTTTGATTCCTAAGAGACTTAAAGTAAAACCATTAAAAACCCTCTTCCAAAACTTCTTTAAAACTAAGAAAATCAGAAGGAGAAGAGAAACACAAAACACCACCTTTAGAGTTAAAATAGGGTGTTAAAGAGAAGCTGAAATCTCTAATTTTTCTCAACCTTAATTCTTACTTTCTTATGGAAAGCAAGTAATAATTCAAACCAAGATTGGAAGAAGAGAAAGGAAAATAATGCCTGCACAATTCAAAGGAGAAAACTAAAAAGGATTTCTATTTTTCTCACTAGAAGGAAGAAGAGAGGAAAGATGGAAAGGGGTTCAACACTAAGTGAGATTTTCAAAAGAAGAAGGGAGAAGAGAGCAAGACACAAGTGAGGAGTGAAAATGGATCAGCAAAATGAGAGGTATAGGAGCAAGTTAGTCGAAATCCCCAAGAAAAAGAGGGATAAGACAGGTGAGGTTAAGTGTGGGAAAGATAAGAAGTGATCTCCCCCTCAAGTAAATAAAAATAAAATTGTGTGAAAAATAAATTGAAATGATTATTGGGATATTTTGGTGGTAGCCTTTGAGCCTACCTAAGTTTTGGTAGTAGCCTTTGAGCTTACTTGTGTATCAGTAGCTGCCTTTGAGCCTACCTGAGTATTGGTTGTAGTCTTTGAGCTTACCTATGCATTATAGCAGCCTTTGATCCTACCTGAGTATCGATAGCAGCCTTTGAGCTTACCTGTGCAAATGAATTCATAGAAGTCATACAATATCATTAGTGAATTTCACAAAAATGAACATCTAAAGAATAAAAGCACCGATCAAGTTATGGGTAAAGGATATTCTTAGCATCCCCAAACATCATATTATTCTATGGCTAGTTATACAAGGTAGGTTAGTATATAGCAGACAGAACAAAATTCATAGCAAGTTTTTAAAAAGGGGCCAAATTATTCTATGCTCAAACATGCACATGAATAGGGAAGGTATTAGAAAGGAACCAAAAAGGATGATGATATCAATATAATCAAATTGTATAATATATTATCGATAAAAATAAATACAAGAACTAACTTATATCTATAAGTCCAAAAAAGATCCTTGCCAATAAAATTTTATGTCATGTTCTATGTCCAATCAGAACTCCGAGCTATAAAATAGAACAAATAATATAGTTAGAATACCTTGATGTAAGAATTCATCCATCTCAATTTCAAGACAATGAATATCACATGTCTAACATTAGCAAAAACTACAAATTTTGGTTCCATAATTTGTCCACACTTATGGTGCTGATTAATGAAGTTCAGAATATTAAAAAATGGGAAATTTTGAATGCATTAAATATACTTCATACTACTTTAGTGAGTTTTGAAGATTGTTGTGCTTCTAGAAAGCCTTCAATTTGATTTCTCACAACTTTCATCATTTCAGCCTTCAACTTCTAGGCGGTCTCATCAGCATTTGCTCTAAGTTTCCTTTTCCATTCCTCTTCTTCTTCTCTTAAATTTCTCTCTTTTTTTAGCAATTTCCTTCATCTTTTATATTTTTATACTTAATTTTTTCTCTCTTAAGGCATTTGAATGTTTAAGCTCCTAAATTTGTTGATGAAGGCTAGCCAAAATTTTACTATATTTTTTGTTCCTTAAAGGCATATGTCTAGCACCTATCCCTCAAACATAGCTAGAATGATGCTCAAATTCATGGATATATACTTCTTTCACACCGAGATTATCAACTCCACACAACTCCTTCTACTTAACATGAAGTTCAGTCAACTTTTGGTATTTTGAATATGTACCATCTTTATTCTTATAATAATATAAAATAAACATTTCAAAAACCCTCACAATTTTGTATAAATTAACTTATATTTAAGTACTTATTCATATTTGAGATACCTTTTTGTCTTTTCCTATGGTCTAATATAATCTGGTTCTTCCTTAGGCTCTTCAATCAACTCATCATCATTTTCAGCTACAACAGAAGGCTCTTTTGATGGTTGATGTTCTTACATATAATGAATCCAAGGAATCTTTAACTAGAAGCACAAGATATCAAGATTCAAAGAAGACAAGCCTTTACATTAATAATAGTAGTTTATTCCATTGCGACACGTTCCATATACAAATATATATAATTGGCCAACCTTAGTATTTTTTTTTATAGAGCAAGAGCAGTAGCAACAATAATAGAATAGCAACAGCAAAAAATTCATTAGTATACTTACAATTTCATGAAGATATTGTGTTGTTAACTTTCCTCTATTCTTAGGAATTTTAGTCAGTCTTGATTTATTTCTACGATTCACTTTACTAATATGCTACATGTAAAAATAATAATAATTAATAATTTTGTAACCCTTTTACATATGATTAGCCATTGCACATCCATCAAATAAAATAAACTTATAAACTAGGAAAATTTAAAAAAAATAATAGAACCTTTTACTTAGGGGGAAACCCCAAAAATCCACCTCCATACAGTAGCATTTATGGTTTGAGGTTGATCTATGATGGCATATGATGTTAAAAATCCATTAAAATATCTCTCTTTTAGCCTGAAATGCCATTGTCTTTACAAAATTTTACATTGCAT
Organism: Tamarix austromongolica; assembly: GCA_039764185.1. Lineage (NCBI taxonomy): Eukaryota > Viridiplantae > Streptophyta > Magnoliopsida > Caryophyllales > Tamaricaceae > Tamarix > Tamarix austromongolica. Next base: position 18,413,459 of record CM077813.1, on the reverse strand, counting down.
AGATAATGCTTTGTCAACATAACTACTCTTTGGAAGTCTCCGCTTAGCCTAAACCATATATAAATATCAAACTAATCAATTAGTTATGAAAAAAATGAAACATGTAACTGATATGCAAAACTAAAACATTAGCTTTAAATTTTATCTTTATCTTATTAAAAATCCTTTCTTTTGTGGTAGGATCCATATGTTTCCAATTTCTAAGCATATAATTCAATTTTCCAAAGAAAAATTCAATTGATGAGAAAGTTTTATCAAAAATAGACATGTACAAATAGAATTAGATAAATAAAAATTAATTTTACTGTGAATCAAGAGAACAATAATTTTTTACCCACACTCCCAACTTCATGATGAGCTGGTTTGCGTCATTTCCTAAAATTATTCTAGTCATTTTTTCAGTGATTTTAGCATATGACTTTGTGGTGTGGTCATTTAATTGTGAATTAAAATATTTGTTTAAGCGAGTGGACCCCCACTTTGGGCCTACATCACACAAGTATATTGGTTCAACAAATAATGATAGATATATATAGAAAATATATTATACAAAAATAGGCATTCTTAACCTAAACAGTCCTTTGTGATTGTTGCAACCGACGACGTTACCTATATGTCATATGATTTCTTAAGTTGTCAGATCATTCATCATGACCATCCCGTGAAGTCTCCTGATTTATATGCACCATAGCTTGTGATGATGAAATATTAGATGCCATTAACCTATCAAATTCAACAACAATAAAATAAATTGATTGATATGCTAATTAAATAAATTAGGACACAACAATTATATCATTTGGAAATTTATCACCATTACCTTACCCATATGGTTACCTTACTTAGTACGTAATGTACTGACCGCCCGTTTCATGGGTGTTGCTCATTCTCACGAGTAGAAGACCCATATGAGTTTGTGCAGGTAGGAGATGATGTATTTAATGCCTATAACACTTACGAGGTATTGGGTGGGGCTGAGAGTTGAGCCTAGACTTGGCCTAGGGAATCGATAGTGACCTAGCCGGACTCTATCTTTCCTTTGATTTTACCATGTATCTTTTTTATTCTAGTTATGTCATGTCGTACGGTATTTTATGTTTTTGGAAAACTTTAGTTACTTACTCTTTGGGTTGTAATTCTTAAATTACACTCTGATTTCTGTATGACTATGAGGGAGTCCTCTCATGGAATCTCATTGTTTTATTAATGACTTGTGTTTGATGTTCACCCTATTTAGCCTTAACACTTAGTATTGGAATGTTAAGAGTGAACCGGTCTAGTAATAGGTGTAGCAGTAATATCCCTAGAATTTACGATTTTTTATTTCACTTTTGTTAAAACCTTTTATTAAAAAGAAAATTTTCAGTAGTAAATTTTGGGGGGTGTTACAGTAGGTTAGCTCGAAAGTGTATTCAAGAATTACTTCGTGGGTTAACAGAGTAGAACTGTCTAGAAAAAGTTTATCTGTTTTCCTTATAATCTCTTGTATTCTCTTTTCACTGATCTTATTTTGTAACCACAATTAGTAAGTTAGATTTTCTGTATTCTTACTATTGCACTAATCTAATTTATAATTTTATTTTTCATTTGTGTAAAGTAAATTTTAGCATTAGCACTTAGTATCAAAACGATGGAGGAAACCGATCTGATACTAAGTGTAGCAGTAGCACCTCAAAATTTACTATATTTACTTTTGCATATAAATTTTTAAAATAAAATATTTCAGTAGTAAATTGTGAAGGTGTTACAATTATTGTTATGAAAAGGTTAAAAAATAATAATTAAATTATATAAAATACAAATAAATTACCATATATGCTAAACGACCATTTTTTCTCGACACATGATTTTGCGTGTGAAATCCTAAAATGCGTTTCTAAGACATCAAATCACACATTCCTATACTCCATATAAAATAACATATATTAAGTACACTTATCAAAACAAGTATCATGATATGATTAGAATAAATAAAATACCCCTAGGGAATATAATAATAATAATAATAATAATAATGATGATGATGATGATGATGATGATGATGATGATGATGATGATGATGATGATGATGATGATGATGATGATGATGATGATGATGATGATGATGATGATGATGATGATGATGATGATAATAATAATAATAATAATAATAATAATAATAATGCAAAACATGCATTCTAAATCATCAAATTATGCATTCTCATACTCAACAACAGATAGAATATAGTGGGCACACTTGTTGGAATAAAAATCATTATACGCTTTAAATGATCAAAATACTTCTAAGACATATAATAATAATAATAATAATAATAATAATAATAATAATAATAATAATAATAATAATAATAATAATAATAATAATAATAATAATAATAATAATAATAATAATAATAACATGTGTTTCTAAAATAAATAAAAAAATTCACATATCTCCATACTTAACAATAACTAAGACATGTTAGGCCTTCTTAGTGGAATAAATATTACAATACACATAAATGACCAAATTGCCCCTATGGTATACAATATTAATAATTATACTAAATATATACTTAAACATGATCAACCTATCATATTATACATACCTGACATACATAATCTATGTCCATAATTTAATCCATTTTAACTAACATTCGTATAAATAATATGTTACACAAATTTACATGCTCTATTTTTACCAAATTCCATGTTAACACTTTAGGCAAATAACTAAAATGTAGCAAACATAATTGATATAATTTATAGATCAAAAACCCTAATGTGATATCATACAATATCTCACATTTTAGTAAAGTATAGAGGTTACCTAATTTATAGCAAAAGTACAAAATACGGATAACCTACTAAAATTTATCAGGCACCGCGAATTAAATTTTTGCACCTAAGAATAATAAAACATTTTACCATATTAATATTTAACAAGTAAAATACTATTTTTTATTCAAATATTTATAAAATATAAAATTACCAAAATGCCCTTGATGTTGAAAATGGACAAAATACACTTATACCCACTCATGTTGTTCACGCTAAATGTAGAGCGAGGGGGAAATATTCAGGGAGTTAATGTAACACCCCCAAATTTACCACTGAAAAATTTCGTTTAAGTCGAAAGGTTTAACAGAAGCGGAAGGTTTAAAACCGTAAACTTAGGGGTATTACCGCCACACTTAGTACCGGACCGGTTCACTCATACCGTCCCGATACTAAGTGCTAAGGCTAAGTCAAACCATCGTTAATAAGAACCATCCAAAAGCATAAGTTCATGGCCATCATAAATCATTCAAGAAACAAGAGTCGACCACAGACAGTGTCTCGTTTAAGGTTACAACTTAGGAGTTCCACTCCAAAATACGAACATAATACAAATACGGTAAACTCAAGATAGACAGAAACTAGGATAGTAAGAGAGTCCGGCGAACTCGCTCTCGGCCCCAACCAATACAGGTTCAATACTCGGCCCCATCCGATGCCTCGTAGGTATCGTAGGCATCGAAGACATGATCTCCTACCTGCACAAGGTCAGATGGGTCTTCTGCTCGTGGGAATGAGCAGCACCCATGAAACAGGTGATCAGTACGCTACGTACTGAGTAAGGTAACAGATGAGCTAAGGCCAATATAACATACAACATAATATGCAAGGTACAACATACAAGAGACATAGAAAGAGAACGAAGGGTGCAAGTCAGCAATGGCCTACTCGAACCTCTTCTCTCATAACTTTATAATTAGCCATTTCACATTACAAACTTCATTAGCCCATGCGAGTACGGGAACCCCACTATTATAGCCGGTGGATCGGTCACTTATAGGGCAGAACGCTCCTAACCACTATTATATGCCGGTGGATCGGTCTCCAGGGCACAACGCTCCTGGCCACTATTATGCCAGTGGATCGGTCTGGTCCCGACTCTCATGGTGTTCCACTGTAAGTATATAGTATCTTCCCCATGATTTAATTACAACATACTGTTTGTTTTGTTGAGCTCGGGATCCCCCACTATTATAGCCGGTGGATCGGTCACGTATAGGGCAGAACGCACCTAACCACTATTATACGCCGGTGGATCGGTCTCCAGGGCACCCCGGCACCTGGCCACTATTATGCCGGTGGATCGGTTTGGGCCCGGCTCAACAATCTTACTCTTTAAGTAGTTAATGTCTTATTCATGTATTATTAAATAAGGTTCCACCCTTGACATGCATGTCTACTACTCTCTGCTTCTTCCCTTCGAGGAGGCCCGTCCCATATCTTGAGACTGTTCTCCCCTTCTCATGCCCGATGTCCATCCCCTCTTCCTCTTATACATAAGGAAACGTAGTAAGGGCACACTCTCCCGAGAATGTGGACTAACCCTAACACAACGATATCGGTCCCGCATGTCTTCACCCCTCTAGGGCTCCTCCTTGGAAAACCCTAATGTGGGCCTATGTGGCCCAACTCTTTCTTACTCATCTTAACTTTACTTGGTCCCTTGTTTCGCATCCCGTCTCTACTAAGAAATTCCCGAAATATACCCCTTTATTCCCCAACTCCGCATGTGACCGCCAAACCCTAGTTGGCCACACCAAACCCTAGCACTTTACTTCCTCCTCAAGTAACCTCTCCTCTTTGCCCCAAAGCCTCTTCCCTCATTTAGAAGCCCATACTCATCCTTCATACAAGTGGACTCTCACTCTCAACCCCATACTCCATCCCTCCTTGACCATTTTTACCCTTGTACCCCTCCAAATGCTCATCTCCTCCCAAAAACCCTAATTGGAATCCTTAGGCGCTCTTACACCGACCCACGTAAAATTTTGCACCCAAGTCTCCAATGGATCCATAACTTTGGCATTATCTTGTTTACTTCCTAAATAAACTTTCCTCACGTAAGATTCATTCCCATGCAGACTTTAAATACTCCATGCAGACTTCCCAACACACTTACTCACAAAACCCTAATCAGGTCTCTTATACGCCAACTCACGTACTATTTTCATACCAAGTATCCAATCATTCTAAGACTCTCCATGACTCTTACTTACAACCCAAATTAACTTTTTCCACGTAAGGATCATGCCCGTGCAAGGTCTAGTTCCCCCATGCAAACTTCCCAAACGTCCACCTCCCCGTTATTCTTTTATTATCATTTCATGCTACCCAAAACCCTAGCATGCATGTCCTAGAGGGCCATAACAAGTCACATCATCACCATCCACAACAAACATGGAACATGTCACATACGTATAATATAAGGCACACACGACATACCTCATGATCCATGCCGCGCTACACAAAACAGGTTACTCATAACTCATGCATAATACACATCCACATGGCATACTCATCATTCATCAACATGGCATGTTCATCATTCATCAACACATAATATCACACATAGCACAAGGCCATAGCTTCGTCCTTACCTAGATAGGCGTCGGGCTTGGAGCACGCTCCTCTAGCTCCTTAGGGCTTTGGTCGGGGTTACCTATATAAAGGGAAAAATGCCAAGTATTAGTTCCCCTTCTAATTACTATGATTTCTCATGCTAGTTTTAAGGTTAGGGTTTTTATCACTAAAAAGGGTTTTATACAAAACTAGGGTTTTTACCTTAGCATTAGTATACTAAATATTAGTAGTCAAAATTTGTTTATTTCTAATACCTATTGTTACACTTATATTATTAAGCTCATTAGTTCCATTCTTATAATACTAGTGTTTACTTAGTCATAGTAAAATAGTGATAATAATAATAATTATAATAAGACCACTAATAGTGACACTTATGTTTCAAGTAATAGAACTCTAGCATTTTTAAGATTAAGTCTAACAATGGTGTTGGGTTTGAAATAATAATATTATAAGGTCACAATATTTCAAGTAAATTATCCCTAAGGGTGATAATGATAATAGTAATAATGCTAATAATAATGATAATAATAGTAATAGTAACCATAATAACCCTAGCAATAGTAATAACAATAACATTAACCTAGTATGGTTAAGTATTAATAATAATAATAACCTTAGTAAGGTAATAGAGATAATAATAATAATAGTAGGGTTGTTAATATTAACACTTATAAAATAAACCAAAGTTGAGCATAATAGGAGTTAGGGTTCCAAGAGATGTTTGTATGGTAAAAATGATAACTTTAATGTCATAAGTCACAATATTAGAAATGATAATAATAATAAAGGTAATAATAATAATATTATTATTATTATTATAATAAAAGAATAATAATAAGGATAATAGTAATAATTATAAGTATACTAGTATTAATATTAGTAGAAAATATTAGCATTTATATAAAAAAAAAGGGTTAGGGTTTGGATGAGTGGATAACCACCTAGGGTCGGTGGTGGTCCGGCGGCGGCGCGTGGCGGCGACGGTGGCGGCGGTGGAGGAGGAAGAGAAGGGAAAAGATCAAGGTGGTGGTTAGATGGGAGGAGAAAAGAAGAAGTTTGAGGTGGGGGAAGAATCAGCAGGTGAAGGGGAGTGGAATGGGGGTGGTGGCGTGAGCAGGGAGGCGGCGCGCGGCGGTGGACGCGGTGGCCGAGGGAGGAGGAAGGTGGTGGAAGTGGTGGAGGCCGGTGGAGAAGGGAGCAGGGGGTAAGGAGGGTATGGGCAGGTAGGGGAGGACCTGCTGGTCACTTTGGGAGGTGGAGAAGGGGTTAATTACGGCGGAGGTGGCGGCAGCGGGCGGCGCAAGGCGGCGGTGGCGTTTTCGGGGTGGCACCTTCGCACGACTGTGGTGGCTCGTGCGGGGTAGGAACGGAGGCAGCGACGGTTTGGCTTCATGGGGGGTGGTGAAAGGAAGGTTTTGGTGCGTGGAGGTGGTCGCGGCGGCTGCTAGAGGCGGCGGAAAGGGCGTCTGATCTGGCGGCGGCGAGGCAGGGTTTCGGCAAGGTCCAAGGGAAGGACTTGCCCTGGGCCGTTCGGGGAGGGGTATTTATAGGCGATTGAGGTGGGGAAAACGACGAACGGGAGAGGGATGGCACGCGGGGGCAGGTGCGGCAGGCTGCCGTTCGGCGGTGGCAGCCGATCGCAGGTCTGTGGCCTGCAGGCCTGTTTGGCCGTGTGCGAAAAAAAGAAAGAGAATCAAGACGCGTGGTGGCCAGGACGATTTTGCTGGGTCGATTTGGGAACGAAAGGGACGGGAATGGCAGGAGAAGGGCAGCCGGGCGGCAGGGCTGTCAGCGGCGGCAGGCTGCGAGTTGCAGACCTGCGCGAGGAAGAAGACGACGGGCGGGCAGGTTGGACCGGCGGTCCAAGGAAGAAAAGAGAGGGGAAGAACCGGCCGGTCGGCAACGGTTATAATGTGTATAACTTCGACGCGTCGTTTCATTAATTATATGGTCGAAACGCGTCGTCGTGACGTTGGCTGGCAACGGATATAAGGTTCCATAATTGCGACGCGGCGCTTCGGCATCCTCAGTCGTTAAACGCGTCGTTGCAGCCTCGGTGGGCGAGGGCCAGCGCGCGACGCTGGGCCGTGGAAGGGAGAAGGAGAATTTGGGCCGGCGAGGCCCAATTCTGGCGGGACGTAGGAGAAAAAGAAAAAGAAGGAAAGAAAAAGGAAAAAGGAAGATAAAAGATGTATTTAGGGTTTTGGATTTTTTTATGAATTATTTAGAATATTTTTGGGCTATTTAGGGTATTAGTATTTTATAAAATATTAATTAAATTCCCTTTTTTACTTATTTTAGACCATTTTAGATAAATTCCCTTAACCTCCATGCTAATTAGGAAAAGTACCCAAATTTATTCCAATTAACTTCTTTATTATTTTCCTGTTAATATACCTTAATTAACTCTCTACATTTTAATAATTAAAATTGTATAATTAGTTCTCCTAATAATTCCTTGTTAGGCCAAAATTTAAAAATTAGGATTTTGGGGTATTTCAGTTAACAAGGGGTGATGATTAGTGAAGGTGGTGCCTAAGGGTAAGGTACACGGTGGCAGTGCCTAAGGGCAACTGGTGGTGGTTGGTATGGCTGCTAACGCGAGGATGAAATGGGACATGACAGGGTGGCACGATGTAGGGGAAGATATGTTGGGGGTGTGTAGGGCAAAGAAGGGAAAATAAGGGAGAAGGAAAGGAAGGAGGAGAAGGGGAATAGTTCAAAGGAAAGGGTTGCAGAGGGGATGGTTTGGCTAGGGAGAAAGGGCGTAGATGGGGGAGGTGATGGTGTTAGGCAGCTTTATAGGTAGAGGAGATGGGTACGGCAGGGGTAGACATGGAAAGAATTCAGGGGCATGGAGGTGGTGAGATGTCTTTGATGGTGGCGAGGAAAAGAAAATTAGAGGTAAGGGAGAGAAGGAGAAAGAAAGGAAGAAGAAGAGACATGGAGGAAGGAGGAAATCAAGGGGTCGAGTAGAGATAAGGGGATGTGTGTGTGTGTGTGTGTGTGTGTGTGTGGGCACGTGTTTACACATGGTCAGGGGTAAAGGGGAGGTAAAAGGCAATGGAGAAATGGGTTAGTATAGTAGTGCAGGGTAGGTAGGTTGGAGTAGGTGGTGGCAAGGGGCTCAATGGTGCAAGGGAAAAGTTGGCGGAGAAAGGTAGATAAGGAAGGAGGAAAGAAATGAGGCGAAGGGGAAGAGTTCAAAGAAGAAGGTTGTAGAGGGGGTGGTTTGGCAAAGGAGGAAGGGCACATATGGGGAGGAGGTGATGGTGTTGGGAATCTGGATGGGCGGAGGAGATGGTAAGAAACCAAGGTGCAAGGAGGTGGTGAGATGGTGGAGCTAGTGGTGCAATGGCTTTGGTGTTTGTGAGGAAAAAGAAACTAGAGTTAAGGGAGAGACGGAGAAAGAAAGGAAGAAGAAGAGACAAGAAGAAAGGAGGAAATCAAGGATTCAAGCATAGATAAGGGGATGTGTGTGTGTGTGTGTGTGTATGCACACATGATTGGGGTGAAGGGGGGGTAAAAACCGATGGAGAAATGGGTTGGTATAGTCATGCAAGGTAGGTAGGTGGTGGTACGGGGCTTAACAGGGTGCAGGTAAGGTAGGGTAGAAGTCAAGGGAGAGGAAGCCATGCAGGATGGGGAGAGGGATGGTGTAGGAGCTATAAATGGTAGGAAATGGTCATGCGTGAGGGAGAGGAGAAAGGCTAGTTTGGATAGAAGAGGAAAGAATGACGGGGGTGTAGGAGCAGGTAAAGAGCAATCTAAGGAGAGTTGGGCATGTGTTGGGTGCGTAAGGATGGGTTGATTGAGGGAGAAAAAAGGGAAAAGGAAAAAAAGAAAGGAAGAAGAAGGGAGGTGGGTTGGGGGTTCTATAATATCCAAATTTGAGGGAAGTGTTATAAGGATTGATATGGTTACTTATATTAACATAGTATGCCATCCTTTTGGTGATTCCATCTTAAGCACTTTGCAATTAAGCATGCTGCTTGTGAAGCAAATTTTAGGATGGGTGATCCTCTTGAAAAGTTTTAGAAATTTTCTAAAAATTTCTTGAAAAGCACGTGACTAAGGAAAAAACGTGCTGAAATGACTTGTGTTGATCTGTAGGATCAGTCGATCAATCCAAAAGCGCTCCACGATATCATTTACGTGGTCATATCGACTCGGAGTGTTACAGGTTCGGGCAGGGAAAGAACAAGGTATTACATGTTCGGACAAGGAAAGAAAAAAGAGATAGAGGGGTGGATTAGGCTATGGACTAGGGGTGCAGACTTGGGTAAGAAATGAAAAAGAGTAGGAAAGAGAAAAGAAAAAAAAAGAAAAAAGGAAAAGGATGAAAGAACAAAAAATAAATTTAGGTTTATAATTAGAATTAGATTTATATTTAAGATTAAGATAAAATTAATTTATTTAGGTTTAGGGTATCTGATTAAACCGACGTAAAATTTATGGATTTTTAGGTTAGATTTAAATAAAAATGAAAAATAAAATAATTAGGATTAATTAATTTAATAATTTATCTGAATTTGCGAATCAAATGTTAACAAAATAATTAAGCTAATATTTAGGGTATAAGTTAAAATATAAATAAATTATGCTTGATATTAAATAATATTTTAGAGGTATTATAGTATGTTTATGTGGTTATTAATTTAAGAAGCTTTTATAAAAGGTGAGCTAATATTTGCCTTATCATTTGACTCATACTTGGTTGTATTGGATCTATTATAGTGATCCTATAAATTATGATATTTTCTTTCTAAATAATGGGTTATTTAATTATTTTCCTAATTAATCTGTTATTGTTTTAAATGGAATTACAATAATATATGGTAAGCAAATAGTTTCATGTAGGTAGATTGTGACCATACTTGATAACTTATACATACTTGTGGGACGAGTTGAGTGAGTATAATTTGACTTCTGAAATTCTATCTTTTGATGATATTTTTTATTTTTATTTTATTTCAATGGATTTTCGATTGTAGAAGAGTTATTTAAGTTACTAAGAATTATTTAATGTATTGTTACGTCTTTTAAAACTTTTGACGTTGTTAATTGATTTTAATATAATATCCTGTTATATTAAAAATATTATAAAATTTTTATTTTAGTTTCAATTTTAAATTTTAATCTTAATACTTTCATTTATATTCATCTTCTACATTATTTTTCAAATATTTATGAAATTATGCGGATGACATCCGTCAGACTTATCATGTATAAGCCTAGTCAATCGTAACTTCATTAACCCCATGGTCTTATTTATTGTACGTCTAATGGGCGCAGGTAGGCAGGCAGGCAGGCAGGCTAAAGTCCAAAAGAGAAGAACGAAAGCAACGAGTCAGGGTCACATGATCCTATTGGAGGGCACGGTACTGTTCGGTCAAAGCATTGGTCAATCTGACTCCACCCTGATGCTTGTACAGTTGTACCCCCCCTCCCTTCCCTCTCTGATCAGTGTCCTTACCTTAGCTGGCCAGAAACAAACGAAGAAAAGGAGGGAATGGGGATGACTCAGGCTTTTTAATGTATGGGGACCCTACCTGGGAACACGAACTTCACAATCACACCCACGAACTTACCTTTTCCATTAAATGGACTAAACTGCCCTTATAAATCCTAGGTTTTCTAGGGCATTTGGGTACTTCGCGGTGGTTTGCGCATCTGCTCTTTTGTTTTTTTAGGGCATTTGGGTGTTGCGCCGTGGGTCGCGCCGAAGATTGTAATAGTTCGTAAACCGAGTGTACTTAAATTTCGGGTCAAACATATGCGTATTTAACATAATTGTAATGTATTTTTAGTATATATTTATAAAAATGTATTAAAATATTTTGGTGTATATTTATAAAGCATCTTAAAAATATAACATAATTATATGAAATCTAGCGTTTTAAGTAACAACTTTCCGGTATGTGCATCTGTTGGAACTTGGAATGGGATTGGTGGGCACCGGGTAGCAGAACTATTTGATTTATCTAATATAATCAATCATATTATCTAAAAGAAAAAAAACTATCGACGTCTTTTTCTTAAAAAAAATAAAATTGCAAGAAGTATTCTGTAAAAAAAAAAAAAAAGACATCACAATACGCATTTCAAAATTACTAATTAATATAGCAGCAGCACTGCAGCAGGAGCAGCAGGAGTAGTGCAGTACATCATTTCAACGTGTTATTATTATTATTTACTTTATTTTTTCGAAACGGTTATTTGCATGGCAAACCACCGATTACGGTGCTACGCAAATCATTAGGGTACTTGCTTTGCATGCATGGGCTAGTTGTTTATGTCGTGCATCAAGGCAGATTGTCTCTGGAGAGGACTCTTGATAATTAGTAGCAGTGGTAATACTAACTCGCCCGCTCACTCCTACATGAACTGCGTGGATTGATTTGTAACCGTCTCGGTCTCCGTCCATCGATGCCTCTCGCTTTTCTTTCTTTCGATAATAGTAATCCCGCACGTAAGAGTCGGCCAATTGCGATGCATGCATATGCACGTTTTGAGTGAGACGTGCTTTCTGTATGATTGCTCCCCTGTATTATGAAGCCCGTAGGTATTTGAAATAAATAAAGAAATAAAAAGATAAATGATGCCAACAAACTGAACAAAGTATGTCTCTAATAGATTTTATAGTATTAATTTGGAATAAGTTTACAAATACGTGTCTGTATAATTAATTTTGAAGGTGAAGAAAAGAAGTTGTGTTAAAGTGGATCGCTTCTGAAATTCTAGAGTAATAACTTCACTGTTTGGACAGAGATAGACGGGCATGATGACTAGTATAGTTTAATAAAGACGGGACGCGGAGGATTTAAAAAAAAAGGGTTTTCGAATTTTACCCCCAAGAACTTTTAGACTATATGAATATTTAATTATTTTTTTATTAAAAAAAACACTTTATGCTAAACAAGTTTCCATATTCCACCTAATAGGCAGAGTTCTAAAATCTCTAATTTAGAAGGTTTTAAAAATTTTAATAAAATTCTCTTTTATAATACCCAAAACAAAGGAATCTGCCAACAAAACTTTACAATTTTTCTTTTACAATGAGCTACCTTGTAAAGTTCCTCCATCCAAATTTAACCTAACCCAAGCTGTATGACATGTTCATTTGGACGGAAAATTTTAAAAATAATGGAATTTTACGTCTAAAAATTGTATTATTTTGTAAAATTCCATTATTTGAACAAAAGAATTTCAAAAGACAACTTTAAAATATTATACTCTGAATATAAAAATAAAATATCTCTTATAAATCCTTCGTCCAAGAGAAGCGTGAATCATATTTGATACATCATTATCCAATTTTTCGTTAAAAGTAAAAGGAAGGAGGGGGGGGGGGGGGGGGGGGGAGGGAGCACGACGTAAAAACTTACAAGATATACATGATTAGAAGTAGGGGGCAGCTAGCTACATTTTATTTCTAACGTTTTCCTTAACTTTCGACCATAATTCTAATAAGGCAATCTACCACGCACAACTCAATCTTGATATATAATAAATTAGTAAAACGTCGGAGGAAAGAGCGAGCTGTCCGTCGTCATAATAACATCTGAGGGTCTCGGTAGCCAGGCCTTTGAGCCGGCCGAGCGATAAAGGTGTAGGGAGGTAGGTAGGTAGGTTTATTTCCCCGCACATCCTTGCTGTCACTCTTTTGACTCTCTGCTCCTGCTTTCACCAGACTGCTGCACACTTTCAGAGGCACATAATGTATTGCCCTACTGCTGGCTACGATATTGGATTCCAAGTCCGATAATTTAATAAAAGCCAATTCAAAAATATAATTTTGGTTCTCTTTATTTATAAAATAGTCGAATCCAGCCCATTTGTAAATTTTGGTAGCAAAAAATATTTTTGTTTATAGATTTAATTTCAAATTTTTTATACTTAAATTTAAATTTTTTTATTAAAGGAATTCACAATTAAAATTTAAAATTAAATTCTTACCGATCTGAGCTCAAGGAAATATTATAGTTATCTAGTCTAATATAATAACGAGAGAGAGAAAATAAATAAAGGAAAGAGAGATGGAGGGTGGATGGATGGGGGGGGGGGAGCTAGGCAGGCATAGCCAACAAGGACGGACGGTCGGTGCTGTAACTTTTTACTGAGGCGAAGCGGTGGATTAAATCAGTAGATTTAGATACGAGCTTTTTAACTTTGAAGATTTTTGATGACTTTTAGGGCGCCTTAGGGAACAAAAAAAAGAAAAAAGAAAAAAAGAAACGGGCTCGCACCGCCAAAGATATCCTTAACAATAATTAATAATCGTACGCCTATCTCAACCCCTTTTACGTAATAAATTAACGTTGATAGAACCTAGTTAAACCCTAAACTGTGTCGCACAGACATAGATTATAGGCTGGCTGGGGGATCGAGCCGATTGAAAAAGGTTTTCTTTCTTTCATTGTTTCATTCTTTGACTTTTAATAATAAATTAATCCATCTCTATGATAAATATAAAAAAATTTACTTGAATAATTTATCTACTTGTTTAGAAATTATTTCAAAATTTTTATTTATAATCTTTATAAAAAAATAATAAAAAATATAAGAAAAAATTTAAAAAAGCACTACCTTTTTATACCAAACTTATCAGTCAAAAGCCACCGTTTTAAAAATTATTCTCTTATGTATGTGTATTTTTATTGTAAGGGGAAGGGTCAAAATCGTATTATTTGAATAATATGCCTAAGTTTCAAACATCGACTATATATATATATATATATATATAATTTTTTTTACTTAACACACTGTGCTAATAGTAATACAGTTAGCATGCAAATCACGCTACCGAATGTAAGACCCAGTTGCTGCCGATTAATGGGAGGAGGTATTTCATACCAGTCATTGGCTCTCTTTGTTTCAGATGAAGAGTTTTGACGTCTCCTGTTGTTAGAGATTATTTAATTCTGGAACTCCTCCTCCTCCTCCACATCAACATTATAATAATATCAAGTTCAAGCACTCTCCATTCTCTTCCTCTCTCCTTTTTGTTAATTGCATACATACATATATATGTACCCCATAAAAGGAGCTAGAACGGGTGTCAGAAGAAAAAAGAAAAAAAAGAAACAACAAAGAAGTAGAAGACAGAGAAAAGAAAAAGGAACACACATCTTTGATCCTCCAAATTTCTTCGGTCTATATCCGATCTCTGTTATACATTTTATTCTCGAATTTTTCTCTAGCTCTTTCTCTAATTAGCTAGCTAGTTGGGTTTTTTTTTTGTCATTAAAAATGGATATGGTATCATCAATTGATTGAATGGCTGGGGATAGAGCTAACAAGATCAAACATGGCTGATCCGCTGAAGCAAGGAGGAGGAAGAGGAAGAGAAGGAGAAAGAGGGAACGTGAATATAAGAAGCAGCAGCAGCAAGGAGATGATGATGATGATGATGATGACGAGAGAGTACAGAAAGGGGAACTGGACATTACAAGAAACAATGATATTAATTGAAGCAAAGAAGATGGATGATGAGAGAAGGCTTGTAATGAAGAGATCATCACAAACTGCAGCCGCTGGTACTACTTCTCACGGTCATCCTCACCACCATCATCATGGAGATAACATCAGCATCACTGCTACTACTCCTAGCAGTAGTAGTGTTGCTACTACCGCAACCAAGCCAACAGAGCTAAGATGGAAATGGGTAGAAGATTATTGTTGGAATAAAGGTTGTTATAGAAGTCAAAATCAATGTAATGATAAATGGGATAATTTAATGAGAGATTACAAGAAGATTAGAGATTATCAGAGGAGAGTGCTACCTGGAGGAGGAGAAGGACAACCACTAGAACAGCAGCACCAGCAAGAGAAAGCTGATGAGGATCACCATCATTCTCCCTCTCCCTCTTCATCTTCTAATTTATTGCTGTCATACTGGAAGATGGAGAGGAATGAAAGGAAAGAAAGGAATTTGCCCACTAATATGTCCCCTCTGATTTATGATGCTTTAGTCAATGTTGTTGAGAGAAAAAATACTAGTCCTTCTATTACTATTACTGCTACTGCTGTCGGCGGTGTAGGCATTACTGGTACTGTTCACGGCGGTGGTTCTCAGATGAGAAAGATGGCGGTGCCTGCTGAAGCTACCACTAGTCATGTTATAAGTACTACAGATAGTGGGGTACTTCCTACCATTTCTAATGTCATCACTAACCCTACCACTACTCCTATTAGTGAAATTATTTCTACCACAACTATCAGCGACAATATTGTTGGTTGTGGTGGTGGTGGTGATCAGACTTTATTGCCTCCTCCGCTGCAACACACTAACATCCTGTCTCTTCCACCCCCAGCCTCTAATATTCAACCATCTTTACCACCACCACCAAAACCGCCATCCCAACAACCACTCCTTCCATCTCCTCCTCCACCAGTACTAGGTAATTTATCAATACATATATTCTCTCCTTTTCCCTTTATTTTATGGTTATCGATTTTCTAGCATTTTTCTTAAAATATAAATATCTCTGGACTACATAATGAATCACATATACAACATTATGATTAGTTCAGGTTCGGGAACAAGTCATGAGCCTCATTCTGGCTCACCACCAGCAGCCAAAAGACGTCGGAAAACACCACCGCCACCACCAGTACCACTCGGCGGAGAAGCAACAATACCAACACCACCAACAAGCGGCGGCTTCGGCTCTGGCTTTGGTGCCGGAGCTGATCAGCAGCAGATAACATATGATAATCCTACTAGCTCGGATCAAGACGGAGTCGGGTCAGCTATATCCAAGGGTGCAGACCTCATTGTCAATGTTATTCGGGAAAATGAAGAAAGACAAGAGAGAAGACATAGAGAGATAGTAAGTCTAAAAGAGAAGAATTTAAAGATTGAAGAATCTAAGGTTGAGATTCATAAACAAGCTATTAATGGCTTAGTTGATGCCATCAATAATCTTGCTCATTCTATTCTTACCTTGGCTGCTGCTACTGCTTCTTCTTCTACTACTACTTCTAATACAGACAGGAACAACGGAACTGAGGATCAACGGCAACCACCACCACCACCTGATCCGCATTGATTGAATGATCAAACTCTATTATTTTTTACAAAAATTGCATTAATTGTTATCATTATTTTTTTAATTGTTATTGATTGTACGTACGTAGTATAATCATTTTTAATTTATCGGGTGTTAACTATTGGAGTAAATATATATTAGGTGAATTTTTAATTTACTAATTCGTATATTTATGTCCGTCGTTCTTTCTATTCCTTGTTATCTCTGTGCTTGTTCTCTCTTTGTAGTTGCACATATTAATTTATCGCCCACTTGGCTGTTCCGTTTTCTGGTTGATGGAATCAACTCTTTCCCTTTTCTTTCCTTCGTATGTATCCCCCCTAATTACTTGTATACGCAGGTCACTTGTATTCATCGATCTAGTTTGGTATGTAGTACACACAAGTTTAAGCAGCCGAGTGGTAGTGAGAGGGAAAAAGTAGGAAGTAGAGAGAAGAGAGAATGGACGGTCGTTTGGTTGTGAAAAATGGAGGGGACGAACACTTTATGTGGATTAGTATAAGAGAGGGAGGGGCGGCGTATGGGTTAGACCCTGAAGTGTTATGTCCATAGTGCAATGGCAATCATGTGGATGTTTTTTCATCGTCCCACGTTGGTGGTGAATAGAAAAAGTATTCACTTTTTATATCCCCACACTTTTTGGGTTATTTGAATAATGAGCTTGTGGTTGTTTTATGAGTTGTGGGCTGAACCTAATATACCACACACACGCGCACGCTGCCACCCGTCCGGTCCGGGCTGGGCGTGGTCTTTGATCCAGTCCAACCCGATTTTTTCTTTTACCGTTTTTATCCGGTTAATTTGGTCTTCGTCGTCGGTTGCGTTTTTTTCTATTCAACCGTTTCGTTTTTGTGGAGTGAAGAGTGGAAGACGTTCCACTCATGCACTTACTCGGTTTTGCCTATGTAATGACAATTTTCTTTTGTTAATTAGATACGACGAGAGCTTTTATTTTAAAAGAGAAAGCCGCAGCCCTAACGACGGCCATTAACCCTAACCCTAACGAAGCTCATTGTTTTCGAAAATTCCCGATCTGGTCATTGGTCTTTGCAAATTCCATCCTTCAATCCCGAGTGCACGAGATTGAATGAAGTTGTGTTAACCTTGGGGGTGAATCGACCAAGAAGGGATCTGCGCCAATTGTCCGGTCGAAAATCACTTTAGGGCAGTGATTATTATTCACGGCATAACGTTAATCTCGGTTTGGATTTAATTATTTTATTAATTGTTGCGTTTATCGAAGTTAATATTCTTACATTCTGAAGTGATTTTCGTAACGCTTATAATTTCGTTTTCGTGGTAATTTATTCCCGACCTGCTGCTGCTCGGATTGATTAATTTTAATCTCGTTGTGCTGCTCGATTTGCTTTCTTCATACCGAAATTGAATTGGCCTCCATTATTGTTACTTTATTCGCCTTTTGCTGCTGCGAGGAGTTATTGATTTTGCTCGGTTCTTGCTGCATTGTATAAGTCGAAAACATATCTGATTCGGCTTCGGATTTTTGGGTCTTCATTCTGCTCGAATTCATAAGCTCGATTGTTGCTGGAATTTGTTTGCTGGATTAAAAGTGTTCTATTCGAATTTATTGCTCGAATTATTGCTGGATTAAAAGTGTTCTATTCGAAGTGTTATAGCCTCTCGAGTTTGGTGTGCTTTCGTTGGATATAAGAATTTGTTTGCTTTCGGTTTTGGATAATCGACTCTTGCTACTAGTGTTATAGTAGCTTTTGTTCATAATCTTGTTGTGCTAGTTTTCCTGAATCTGATATGGCTTCAAGTGTACCAAGAGTCATCCCCGATATGTCGAAAGTTGAGCCACTTGACGGTACTAACTACCGTCGATGGTCTCAGAGGATGACAATTTTGTTTGAGGCTTTGGAGGTTGATTATGTTCTGTTCACTGATCAACCGACTCAGATTGACACAGATGTTGATCCTGCTACCCCAACCACTACCCCGGTTCTTCCTGCTGCAAAGAAAAGTGATGAAGCTGTGAAAGAAAAATACGAACGGGACAACAAAACAGTTCGAGGTCATATTCTACAGCATATGAACAACAAGCTTTTTGATATGTTCTTCGGTGTCGAGTCTACGAAGGATATCTAGGACAATCTGAAGAACAAGTATGGTTCAGATGAAGCAGGTAGAAAGAAATATGCTGTTGGAAATCTTTTGCGATTTCAAATGGTTGATGACAAGAAGATTATGAACCAAGTCCATGACTATGAGCTGCTGGTTGCTGAAGTATTGGGTGAAGGGATGAAGATCTGTGAAACTTTTCAGGCGAACATGCTGATAGAAAAGTTCCCTCCATCCTGGAGCGATTTCAGAAACCATGTGAAGCATAAAAAGAGGGATTTGACCTTGCCAGAGTAAATCAGTCATATGAGGACAGAAGAGGTGAACCGCTTGAAGGACAACCGAGTACCTTATGCCTCAGGTTCCATGAGCGCTAATATAGTAGAGTCTTCTGCTGGAGCTGACAAGTTTAAGGGAAAAGGAAAAAGGACTCAGAAAAAGGGTCAAGCGAAAGGTCAACCTAACTTCAAGAAGGGTGACACTAGAATTCAGAAGAAACAGCTCACTTGTTATGTGTGTGGTAAGTCGGGTCACAAGGCTTATCAATGCTTCAAGAGAAAGGGCCCACAGACTCAGAATCAACAAGGTGGTGGTCCTCCCACTCCACAAGCTAATGTTGCTGAGACAGAGGAAGTTATTGCTGTTGTGGTTGTGGAAGCAAACCTGGTCGAGAACAAGACAGATTGGATATTAGACACCAGGGCTTCAAAACACCTGTGCGCGAACAGAGAGCTATTCCACCAGTTCCAGGATGCTACAGATGGAGAGCACGTCTTCATGGGAAACTCTGCAACTGCTGGAGTTATGGGAAAAGGAAAGGTTTTCCCGAAACTTACCTCTGGAAAATCTTTAATATTAAATGATGTGTTGTACGTCCCCTCCCTCTGTAGGAACTTAGTTTCTGATAGCTTACTTAATAGGGCTAGTTTGAAACTAGTTTTTGAGGCTGATAAGGTCGTGTTGACCTGAAATGGGGACTTTGTTGGTAAGGGGTATTTTTCTGATGGACTCTTTGTTCTTAATGTTGTTTCTGCTCCTATTAATGAAATTGGTTCTACTTCTGCTTATATTGCCGAATCTGTATTTGTGTGGCATGGTAGGCTAGGGTACGTGAATGTGGCTTCCATAGACAAACTGAAATGAATGAATTTAATTAATGTGTTGGACACTAATGATTATGAGAAGTGTCCCATTTGTGTGGAAGCCAAGTATGTTAAAAAGCCCTTTAAACCAGTCATAGCGAGAACAATGGAATTGATTGAATTAATACACACTGATTTAGTAGATTTTAAGAACACCGAGAGTAGAGGAGGAAAACAATATTATGTGACTTTCATTGATGATTATTCGACATATACTAGAGTTTTCCTCCTTAGGTCTAAAGATGAGACTGAAGGTATGTTCTTAAAGTATAAGGCAGAAGTGGAAAACCAATTGGACCGAAAGATTAAGAGGCTTAGGTCTGATAGGGGTGGTGAATATGGAACTAGTTTTTTAAAGGATTTTTGTGATAATCGTGGTATAATACATGAAACTAGTGCCCCTTATTCTCCCCAACAAAATGGTTTAGCAGAAAGAAAGAATAGAACTCTAAAAGAAATGATGAATGCTATGCTTTTGAATTCTGGTATGTCTGACCAAATGTGGGGGGAGGCTGTCCTATCTGCATGCTATGTATTAAACTGGGTTCCCCATAAGAAACTAGACAAGACTCCCTATGAATTATGGAAAGGTTTTGAACCTAATCTGAAAATTTTAAAAATGTGGGGGTGTCTAGCTAAGGTTGGTTTACCTGACTTTAAAAGAACCAACGTGGGAACAAAGACATTTGATTGTGCATTCATTAGGTATGCTCAAAATAGTGCTGCATATAGATTTCTGTGTTTGAATGACTTTTCTATTTGTGAATCTAGAAATGTAGAATTTTTTGAGAATGTGTTTCCTATGAAAAAGAATGCATGTGAACTTGGTAGTTCTTCTTATGCTTCTTCGGTGCCTTTATCTTCTTCACCATCTCTTGGTATTGAAAATGATATTGTTCATGAACCTAGGAGGAGTAAAAGACGAAGACTAGAAACTAGCTTCGGACCAGATTTTATTACTGCTTTTCTTGTTGAAAATGATGACATTGACATGATTAATGTTGAATTTGTGTCTACATATCTAATTGAGGAGGATCCTAAATCCTATAAGGAAGCGGTAACTTCTGTGGATGCTAGTTTTTGGAAAGAAGTAATTAAAAATGAGTTAGAATCGATTATGTCCAATCACACTTGGGATTTGGTTGATTTGCCTAAAGGTTGTAAACCAATAAGATGCAAATGGGTCTTCAGAAAGAAATTAAGAACTGACGGGACCATTGATAAGTTTAAGGCTAGATTAGTAGCTGTAGGCTACAAGCAAAAGAAAGACGTTGACTTTTTTGATACTTATTCTCCTGTGACTAAGATTGCCACTATCCGCTCCTTGGTAGCATTGGCTACTATCCATGGACTTATAGTCCATCAAATGGATATGAAAACAACATTTCTGAATGGTGACTTGAAAGAGGAGATCTATGTGGAGCAACCCGAGGACTTTGAGGTTGAAGGTCAGGAGACTAAAGTGTGTAGATTGAGAAAGTCATTGTATGGCCTTAAACAAGCTCCTAAACAATGGTATGAAAAGTTTGACCAGACTTTAGTCAGCAATGGTTACATAGTAAATGCATCTGATTCTTGTGTATATTCTAAATTGATTGGACATGAATGTGTGATAATATGCTTATATGTGGATGACATGTTGATTCTTGGCACAAGTATGTCTGCGGTCGATGAAACCAAAGTGTTTTTATCTTCTCATTTCGAAATGAAAGATTTAGGAGAAGCTGATGTAATTCTTGGCATTGAAATGAGAAAAACTGAGAATGGCTTTTGCTTGAATCAAACTCACTATGTTGATAAGATTCTAGAAAAATTTGAATGTCAAAATGAAGTTCCTATGAAGACACCCTATGATCCTAGCATACATTTGAAAAAGAACCTAGGTGCTAGTGTTTCTCAATCTGAAAATGCTAAAATCATAGGTAGCGTGATGTTCCTAATGAATTGTACCAGACCTGACATAGCATATGCTGTGAGTAGATTGAGTAGATATACTCACAACCCAGGTAATGATCACTAGACTGCACTACGCCGTTTACTTAGATACCTTAAAGGTACTAAGGATTGGGGTTTGTATTTCTGTAAATTTCCTGCTGTTCTAGAGGGATTTACAGATGCAAATTGGATTTCTGATAATGATGAAGTCAATTCTACCAGTGGTTATGTGCTTACCTTGGGAGGAGGAGCTATATCTTGGAAGTCTACTAAGCAGACTTGCATAGCTCGCTCCACCATGGAGTCAGAGTTTATTGCCATTGAGTTAGCTGGTCAAGAGGTAGAATGGTTAAGGAACTTATTGGCCGATGTGCCTTTGTGGAGGAAACCCAGTATACCGGTTTCCTTACATTGTGATTCACAGGAAGCTATATGTGTTGCTAAGAACACTGTTTATAATGGTAAGAGAAGACACATTCGTGTTAGACACAGTTGTGTGAGACAACTATTGAGGAATGGTGTAATCTCTTTAGAGTTTTTTAGATCCGAAAGGAATCTGGCAGATCCTCTAACAAAGGGTCTAACAAGGAGAGTTATCCTTGAATCATCTAGGGGAATGGAGCTTAAGCCTTTGAGTTGAGGAAGGTATGGTAAATACCATATGTGATCAAATGAAATCTTATGATCACTCCTCTGCACTACGTTCTCATTCCTATGGCGCATTGTAGTGCGCTGTGGAAAGGTTCAGCTTTCTACTTTGATGAGTTCATAGCCCTATATTTTGGGTGGTCCTATTGAGACGGATCTGATGAACTTACTGCTAGGCTTTTAAAAGGTTGAGCATGACTATGCTATTAATGGATCCATAACCAAATTTGGTGGTGCTTGTGAGACGCACTTGATGGATTCACCTAGGTGAGTGTGAAGGTGGGCCGCCTTCTATGAAAGATTAAGGTTATCTTTCTAGAGCACTCATGAGTACCCAAGATGTGCGTATGGCCATTAAAAGCGCTTGTGTTACTATTGCGGAATTTTGCAAATTTAAGGTAAAACATGTGCTGTGAGGGTCTCAATCGAAGTCTGACTAGTTCAAGACTCGTTCACTCCTCAGATACGATTGTTGCCTCATTTCACTACGTATCAATTCAATCCTTGTGATATTGATACTTAAGTGTTACTCCTTCCTTGTCCAGATCTATCGGGTTTTTTCTTCTGTTTGCCATTGGTGGGGGATTGTTGGTGCAATGGCAACCATGTGGGTGTTTTTCCATTATCCCACATTGGTGGTGAATAGGAAAAGTATTCACTTTTTATATCCCCACACCTTTTGGGTTCTTTGAATAATGAGCTTGGGGTTGTTTTGTGGGTTGTGGGCTGGACCTAATATACCACACACGCGCACGCGCACGCCGCCGCCCGCCCGTTCGGTCCGGGCTGGGCGTGGGTGTGGTCTTTGATCCGGTCCGACCCGATTTTTTCTTTTACCATTTTTATTCGGTTAATTTGGTCTTCGTCGTCGGTTGCGTTTTTTCTATTCAACCGTTTCGTTTTTGTGGAGTGAAGAGTGGAAGACGTTCCACTCATGCACTTACTCGGTTTTTCCTATTTAATGACAATTTTCTTTTGTTAATTAGATACGACGATAGCTTTTATTTTAAAAGAGAAAACTGCAGCCCTAACGACGGCCATTAACCCTAACCCTAACGAAGCTCATTGTTTTCAAAAATTCCCGATCTGGTCATTGGTCTTTGCAAATTCCATCCTTCAATCCCGAGTGCACGAGATCGAAGGAAGTTGTGTTAACCTTGGGGGTGAATCGACCAAGAAGGGATCTGCGCCAATTGTCCGGTCGAAAATCACTTTAGGGCAGTGATTATTAGTCACGGCACAACGTTAATCTCGGTTTAGATTTAATTATTTTATTAATTGCTGCGTTTATCGAATTTAATATTCTTACAGTTATGTCTTGGTCATCCTCAAATAGTTTTGCCATAGTGGCCCAACTAGTCGTGATACCACAGCATGAGAGTTTTGAATTAAGAGGGATTCAATGTGGTCGGTGAAGAGCACAAAATATATCGTGCAACCAGTTTTATAGTACGGGAGCATGCAATCGGTGTAGGTTAGCAATTTTAATTAAAAAATAGCGACACAAGCGAATAAGTTGCTAGAAGGCGAGGGTCAAGGTGGGGTAAGTGGGCAGTGCGGTGCGACTAGGTGACTCAATGTTGGGGGGGGGGGTAGTGGTGGCGGACGACTAATGGTGTGTGGGGGTGACAACTGGCAGTTGCTTATGAAGTAGGGTTAGGGTTAATTAGTTCTCTCATTTGGAGATTCTGATGGATGCGAACAATTTTATATTTCCTTCTGATCGATATGTTCAAGTATGAAGATGAGATATGTGAATAATAATAATAATAATAATAATAATAATAATAATAATAATAATAATAATAATAATAATAATAATAATAATAATAATAATAATAATAATAATAATAATAATAATAGTTGTGAAAGGTATTAAAAAAAAGTGTTTTTAACATTTGAGTAGAATCTCAGTCAATGAAATGTACATGAAAGATAAATTCACTCTCGATGAAAGAGATATGTCTTTGTAGTGAATCTTTTTTTAGAAAAGTGTGTTAAAATTTTAATATAGTAACGATAAAATATATGCACAAATATAGTGAAAGATAAGTATAATATTGGTGAAAGATATGTGTCTTAATAGTAAAAGTTGCGTAAAGAATATGTTCAAACATGCTTAAAGTAATGGTAAAAGATTAGTTTAGTTATAGTAAAATATTAGTTTATGTATGATGAAAGATAAGGACATGAGTGATGATATATTCTTATATGAATGTTAAAATTTTTCAAGACATTTATTGGTAAAAATATGTTTGATGTTGGCAAAATTTTAGGTATGCAATGGCAAAAGATATGTAGGTTGAAGGTAGTGGTGGGATATTTGTGGTTTTGGGGTGTTCTTTGGTTGCACAAACGTGGGGCACAAGGTTGGAGGAAATGTAGTAAAAATAAGGAGGAGAAAGGAAATAATTGGGAATGACTGAACGAATATGAGAGAGGAAGGGAGAGTTGTAGCGACTGGGTTACATGAAATGAAGAAGTTCAAGAGAGTTAGTAGAGGATAAGGCAAGTGTGTGGGTTAGGCAAAGGTATGGGTAAGGGGTGGGAGTTGCATGAAATCATAGAGAAGGGAGTTTGAGTGATGGGTTAGGAAAAGTTGGGTTTAGTTAGGATTATTTGGTTTGATTAGGGTTTTTTAGTTAGCAAAACCAAATCTAAGAAAACAGTCGGTTAGACAAAGGGAAGGGGTATCACATAGGGATGTAAACGGGGCGGGTTCGGATCGGGTATACCATATCCATACCCGAACCCGATTAAGAAATCCATATCCATATCCGTACCCATACCCGAACGGATATCCATTAATATATCCATATCTGTACCCGACGGATATCCGTTACCCGATGGATAATCCATTTATCCGATAAATTATAAATAACCAACAAAAAATCCGTTATCCAACGGGTAAACCCGTTACCCGTTTAAATTTATTCTTTCACAATAAAGTCTTCTTCTATATTTATTCTAGGCGATAATGGTATAAATGTAATATTAATCTTACATTACATTTTATAATTTATAAAAATATATCAAACACTGTAATTTAATATTTGAAACGACGATTTTGATGTATACAAATATCGTTTTTGGGCGAAGGGCATTTTTATCAAAGCAGTATCATGACCAAACAGCCACCAGCATAATATGCGAAGCCGAAGCCCTCCTGCGACGGACTCAGAATCCCTGGTTTCGGTTGTACGCCTGTACCAAGGACAAATAATCTAGGGTTTCAGCTTTTACAGCATCCAGCTATATAACAAGCAGAAGTTACTTCCGCCACCGCTGGTCCTCTACTAATTGAGTGAATTTTGCAAACCTTAAATTATATCCATTTGCGATTAACAAATTTAATTAACAAACTTAGTAACTTACAAACGTATAATGACTCAGGACTCAGGCGGTAGGTGGCAAGCGGCAAGCGAAGAGTCAGGGAGACTCGAAGATGGGCGACGGCATTCGCAGAGGAAGAGTCACTGGAGACGGACGGTGGCCGATGGTTGTTGAATGTTGACGGCGACGAAGGGCTCACGGCGTTGCGTGTGGGCTGGCGGCTGTGCCTGCGGGCGTGCGGCTGTGCCTGTGCTGTGCGCCTCTGCCCTGTGAAATGTGTTATAGAAATGAACAGATCGAGACGAGAAGAGTAAGAGTTTGAGACAAGACAAACAATAAAAATTTTACTGTAAAATTGTAAACGGGCGGCAAGTTAGCCGGCTGAATGTAAAGAGTGTTTAATTTTAAGTAGGGTTAAATGTAAAATGACAATTTAATTCCTAGTTATAACTTATTCTTATATAAAAAGTTAAGGGTAAAATGGTAAATATATAACGGGTAAACGGATACGGATATAGGTACGGATACGGATATGGATACCCCGTATCCGTATCCGTACCCGAACCCGTCGGATATTTTTAACCGTTACCTGTATCCGTATCCATATCCGTTTATTATTATCCATATCCATATCCGTCGGGTAAAATCCGTCGGGTTTCAGGTATTACCCGCCCCGTTTACATCCCTAGTATCACATGTGAGGTAGAGGGTTAAGGAAAGAAAAAAGGAAAAAGGAAAAGAGGCAAAGGTTATGGTTATGGTTATTATAAAAGATAATTAAGCCAAATTTAGGATTGAGTCTTAATTAAAAAAGCTAAACGTCTCATTACTATCTTATTAATACTATTCAACATAATATTATTAGTTGTATGGCATTGTTGTGTGGATACTTTGCTGTACTTTTCCCTCTATGTGGGGTTGACCTTGGCTGCAAATATACCTCTTAGGGAAAATTCTTTCACCTTAAGTCTTATAATCTTGTGAGATATCCAATTCAATTCTATCCTGCAATTGGTAATTATATGTCTCATGCCAAATTAACTTATGAATTGCCATATCTCATATACATATTTGCATTCAACAAATAGATACCCAAATGATTCATCATTATTACTGCATAAAATGCACCGAGTATCTTGTATGAGTCCCAGTCATTGAAGAATTTTTTTCCTAGCATATGCCAAACTACCCTCTACCATTACAATCGCATGCATTGTTGCAATATTTCTCAGTATCAATAGCCTATACCAAACTTTTAATGCCCCAAAACTTTATTTTAGGATTTAAGAAGAAAATAAGATATTATTGGATAGGTTTTAATTATATGTGCCATTTATAATATAATAATAATAATAATAATAATAATAATAATAATAATAATAATAATAATAATAATAGTGGCTATAAAAGAAGAAAAATGATGTAGGGATCTAATTAATAGAGTCTAAACTTATTTACTAACCCCAGATAAATTATAAGTGAATCATAATAATAATTTCTAAATTAATAAAAAATATTTTATTATTATTACTAATTTTTATTATTCTTAAAACTCCAAAAAAATTCTAAACCACCCCACCAACCCAGTTTTCTTTTCCCTTTTTCTTTCTTTTCTTCCTTTTCTTTTTTTTTTTCTTCCTTTCCCCCTCTTTTAGCCAGCAAGGCTGTGCCTAATGGTAGCCTAATCCTCCCCCTATTTTCCTTCTATTCCCCTCCCCTGGCCAAGCTTTTTTTTCTTTCTCCTCCCCCGAGCGACCTAGCCCAGGCGCACTCCTCCCCCCTCTTTTCTTTTTTCTCCTTTTCTTTTTCTCTTCTTTCCCCTTTTGTACTTGCTTCCTGTCATCTTCCCCCCGATCAGAGTTGTTCTACATGGCTGCTTCATAGCTCCTCCTCTCTCTCTCCCCCTCCTCCTTTCCTCATTTGGACCTATAGGGTGTGCAGCAGGCATGATTCGACATGATCCCCCTCCCTCTTGCAACCCCCACAATCCCCACTTACTCCCCCCAACCCTACAAAACTGTGCCTCTTGTATCCCCTACCGCACTGCTTCTTCCCTCTCTTGTCCACTTCCCCCAGCTCTTACACCTATAAATACCCTCCCTAATCCCTCATTTTCTCTCTTTCTCTCTGCCGATCCACTCTCCCTAACATTAAAAGCACCGCCAAAACAGTCGTTGCTACCATTGCCACCACACCACGCCACTCCACCATCTCCACACCCTCCCTTCCTATTCCCTACATCACCCTTCACCCAAAAAACCACTCCCCTACCCCTTATTCTTCTCTCTATTCTCTCCCCCTTATGTAAAGTGGGTAGCTTGAGCTACCCTTTTGTACCTCCCTCCGCCACCTGCGCCACCTTGCATTGCTGCCACCACAGCAACCACCACCCTCCTTTCCTACCTATAAAACCCTCCCCTATCTTACCACACCACCACTCCCCTTTTCTTCCCCTCCTCCCTCCTCTTT
Organism: Tamarix austromongolica; assembly: GCA_039764185.1. Taxonomy (NCBI): domain Eukaryota; kingdom Viridiplantae; phylum Streptophyta; class Magnoliopsida; order Caryophyllales; family Tamaricaceae; genus Tamarix; species Tamarix austromongolica. Next base: position 18,385,396 of record CM077813.1, on the reverse strand, counting down.
TCTTTTCTTTCCTCTCGGTTGCTGCCACTGCCACCATTGTGCGCCACCGCCGTGAGGCCACCACAACCTCCTGACCCAGGAAACCCTAACTCCCCTCCTCTTTTTCCAACCTCAAAACCCCTATTTTTACACCATCCACCACCACCATCGTGCACTGCTACTACCGCCTCTTGCCTGTTGTCCCTTCTAGTTGTGCCCTAGCTTCTTCCTCCTACCTACTTAATATATTTTATTAAAATTTAAATTATTCTTATTATTAATGTTATTATTATTATCACTAATATTTGATTAAGGAAATAAGGAAAAAGGAAAGAGGAGTAAGAAGAAGGTAAAATGACTAGTATAATCATTTTATAGGTTGTGAGCAAACCCTTCCCTGTGAGAAAGCGTAGGAGTGTGCTTCAAGCTTGGAGTCCTATTAGGTAAGGACATGGTTATGGGTTGGGTTATGTATAAATCTTGTATGAATGGATGTATTAGTATGCCTTGTGTGATTTATGTAAATGAAAACTAGGGGTGTGTGTGGGGCATCTTGGCTTGCAAGGAGCTAACATATGTTGAGCATGATTGGCATTATGTGTAATATATGTGATATAACTTGTACAGATGGCATGTTCTTATGTATGGTTGAGATAATATGACTTGTATGCTTAGAAGCCTTAGGTGGGTTTGAGTGGTTGTGGAGAACTAAAATAAATAAAGAGGATGGAGTGAGCAAGGAGAAGTGGGAGAAATTCCCTAATGGTATTAAGAAGTATAGTTGAGAAAACAAAGGGGGAAAATAATAAAATGAAGGATTAGGGTAAAATCTTACATGGGGAGTGTGAGCGTTTGCATGGAGTGTATGGCCTTTGAATGGGGGAAAAGCTTACATAACTAGGGTAGAAATGTGTATTTTGGGTGATTGGTGTTCTTGGGTAAGAGTTAGTACATGGGTTGATGGAAATGTACATGGGAGCATAACTAGGGTTTTTGGGGAAAAACCCTAAGTAAAGGGGTATTGTGGGAGAGATTAAAGAGGTTGATTGTACATTGGGTTGTGATGAAGAGTGTGTTACATGAAGGTTAAATCAATTCAAATGGAGGATATAGTTGTGTATAAGAAGGGGGTATGAAAGAAAAGGGGTATATTAAGGTTTTCGGGGTTGACCAATTGGGATATCATTATTATATATGGGAGTTAAAGAGTCGGGTTGTGAGGTTTGGAGTGGGTTAAGTATGGTGATGGTGTTGTAATCAAGGGGGAATGTGGGTTGTATGGGAAGAGGAGAGGCTAGACCCACATAGGTCATATTAGGGTTTTAAAGAAAAACCCTAATAGGTGATGGTGAGCCTAGGTGGAAAAATGGAGAAGTGGGCCTTGACCCACATGTTTGGGGGTTTTGAATTTATGGTAAGTATGGTGGAAGATGAAAAGGGGTCTTGGGGTCTTGGGGTTGTGTAGAGGTCCCAAGTTAAGGGTTAAGGGTTAAGGTTATTTAGGAAGTCTGAAATGGAAGGGGTATGTATGTCTAGATGAGAGTTACTTGTTGAATAAGACATGAATAAAATAATAATCACTTCATGTGGAAGATCATTAAGTTAAGCTCAGACTTAAGATGATTTCTGTTCCACTAGTTACAATAGTAACTAGGAGCGTTTTTCCCTAGAGACCATTCCATCGGCAATAATAGTGGCTAGGTGCATTCTATCCCATAGTAGTATTTCCGGTCTAGTGGCTATAATAGTGGGGGTTTTGAGATAAATAAGCAAAACCTTGGATGATAATAAATCATAAAAAAGACACTAATCACTTACAGTAGAACACTACGTAGGTCAAAGCCAAACTTAGGATGATTTATGTTCCACCAGCTATAATAGTGGCTTGGATTATTCTGTCCTAGAGATCATTCTACTAGCAATAATAGTGGCTAGGTATGTTCTACATTAAAGTATGTATTTCCATTCCACTGTCCATAATAGTGGGGTTCTTATGCTCACATGGATATAACTTGAGAGATGTGTAAATATGGTACTAATGGCTTAAATTCTGATAGTGGCGATATATCTAATAAACTTACAAGTTGTATTATCTGTATTTTATTTGATATGTATTGCCTTATCTATATGATTATCTTCCTCAATATGTAGCATACTAATCACCTCTGTCATACGTGATGCTCATTTCCACAAGCAATGGTCCCTCCTGAATCTATGTACGTAGGTGATGAGGTCTCTTGCTGATTTTGAGGCTTATGATGAGTTGGTTGGGGTAGAGTGATGATCTGAAGTCCTAGGGATGGGGCTAGGGAGGGTTTTCTCTAGAATTTTTATCGTCTGATGTTTCTACTATTTTTATTTCCCCGTAGTAGGGTGTTGTATTGTATTACATTTCACTTATGTATTAACCTTAACATTTGTTCACTTTGGTTTCGGTAATTAATATTGAACTATTTATGTTTTTAATTATCCTTATTAATGATTATTATACCTTTGTAGGCTTGTGGTTAGTATGAGACTGGCTAGGGGTCAATCTTATATTGATCACGATGGTAGCACCCCTTTCCAGTTTAGTGCATGACTTTCCTTAACAAATGAAAATTTTAATGTGTAAATTTTGGAGGTATTACAAAACTACCTTCTGGCATTACACTCTGGGATCTTATGTCTTAGTAAATGATAACCACTTTGGTATATTATAGGTACCTTGATTTGTAACTACCATATATGTTAGGAGATATTTAAATGATTGCCTAACAGTGGCCTCTACTACATTATATTTCTCATGGCCCAAGAAAACTTTTCTATCACTATTGTATCCCACAATAATTTGTGTTTGAAGTAATATTCATAGGATAATTTTACCCACAAAGTTTCTTTTTTCCTTTCTAGATTCACCAACAAATTTATTCCACAAGTTGATGCCAAATAAGGGTAACCCACCTCCATAATGTGGTTTACAAGCTATTTGAGAAGAAATTAAAACTCATTTTGTAATACGGGTTGATCCATGCCATAGGAAAGATTTTCACATTAATTCAGTAGTTCTCATAATTTTATTGAGAATGAAATGATGGCTCTAATAAGCCTGGATATTATAAAATCTAATTTGATGAGTTGTAATCTCCCTACATAGCTTAATATCTTTATAGCCCACAGAGTGAGTCTTTTAGTAGTATTTTATATAAAATGAGCACATTGAGCTACTATTGACTTGTTTCTAGATATGTACACTCCTAGATAATTGATAGGTAGTCGGCATTCACCCATATTAAAGTCTTCGATAATTTTTTTTTTGGTGTCATCCAAACCCCCCACAAAAATTGTGACTTTTCCATTTGTTTAAATTCAAACTTGAGAATAAAGAAAACTTTGTAAAACTATTCATTAGCTTTATAGCTGAGTGGCTATCTTCATGTGCAAATAAAAAAAGGTCGTTAGCAATTAATAAGAACTATAATTTTTATCTCGTGACACTTTGGGTGCCTTATGAGCATTTTGTCAAGCCACAGACCTTGAATCAATTGATGAAGATATTACATGAGGATAATATACAAGTATTGAGATGAGGTTGCTTTGCTTGAATCCTTTCTTTGTTAGAAATGGAGGGCAAGTATAGTCATTAAAAAGTTTAGAACAACTCACAAGGCTTACACATTGCATAATGAGTTTGACAAAATGATAATAAATCCAAGACCATGAAGTATCTACTCCACAAAGCATCATTCAACCAATTCGTAGGATTTTCTAAGATATAAATTCAACATGTGAAGAAGATAAATATGTTTTTGGTTGTAATTTATTACCAATTCATGAACTAATAATATACCATCATTAATACATATTACTTTAACAAAAAAAAAACATTATGTGATGGATCTATGATGGAAGGGAAGAATATGTTTTATCTAGTTGGTTATAACATTTGAGATGACCTTATAAATTATACTACAACATGATATAAGTGTAAATTGTTGGACCTTTACAATTGCTTTAGCTATGGGGATAATATTTAGTGCAGCAACATTAATTCCTCTATGCAACTTCCTTGTGTAAAAAAAATCTTGATCAATAAAGTTGTTCAGCAATGATATCCCAACACTTCTTGTAAAATAAGTCATTAAAACCATTGAGGCTTGAAGCCTTATCATTCCTCATTTTAAACACAAGTGGTTTGACCTCCTATCTAGTAATAAATAGGACATAGTAGATGCCTCTATCATGTATTGTTAATGATATGTCATTTATTTAAGTATTTTAGGGTCAAGGTCAACTATATAAATCATAAAGGTTCTCATAATATTTTATAGAAGTCAATAAATAGTTATTGAATCTATTACAAATTAGTAATTGTGTTTCCTTGATTATCTTGTAATCTGTGAATCCAATTTCTTATGACTGCCCTTCATTCTTGCATGAAAAAACTTTATGTTCTTATCACCAAGATTATGACATTACACTATGGATTTTTCCTTATAGAATCTCTCCTTGCAAGTAAAGTAATAATTAAGCCTCTATAAGGACTCCTTTTCTTTTGGCCAAAGAACTATCCATGGGGTCTTAGATTAAAGTAATATCAATTATGTGTGCTACTTCTCATGAGTTAGCTACCCTTTCTTTTATGCTTCCAAATTTTCTCTAGTTGAAACTTAAGTTATGTTAGTTTTTGTTGGAATTGGATCATTACACTACCATTCAAAATTGTTGCCAACTGTAGACAATAGTAGTTCAAATTTAACAACAAAAGCATATATATTGTAGAATCTAAATGGTCTCTTTATAGGTGTTTTTTTCTCACCACAATAAATTTATATATGAAATGGTTAAAGATTATAGAGGTATAAAAGAAAACATGAGATGCAGGAAAACTATTGAGCCAATAAAAATTCCTAGGAACTATGTCTAAGTTGTGGTGAATTCTATGCTCATTTTATTGTATGTTGGACCAAATAAAATGGCAGCTAAAATAACTCAGCCATATCTAATTCATAGGAGGATCACCTTGTAGCTTCTCATTAGATGTTAATACCACATTGAAGTCTCTCACTAATAGTCATGTCTCACCCATAGGTTATATATATAATAACTGGTGCCACAAACTTCTTCTAAGACTACCGATATTGAACCCATATACTATGGTTAATTAAATTGAAGGTTTGCCAAATAACATTGTGATTCTAGAGGATATAGCAAGAATTCATTTGTTATAGTTTTCATATCTATAGATTCCACCCTACCCTAACCATACAATTCACATGATGGTTGTAGTTATTTAGCAATTGCCAAGTACTTCTAAGACAAATACTAATTGTAGTGGTGTTAGTCTCTTTAAATCTATTTTCTATTAAGCCCACAATGAACATATTATTTGCTATCACTTATACCCTTGCTTCTTCTTGTTATTGAGGCTTGTTCAAGCCTCAAACAGTCCAACACAAAATCATTATGCAAGGAAAATATTATTAGGTAAATAGTTCTCCCCCAAAATAGTAAGGTAATGCCAACTTATAATGTCCCTCAGCTTCTAAAGTTGTTGTACATTCATCTAATATATCAAAAAGATGATTGCAGGATTAAGGGAACCAAGATATGGTCAAAATCTATCCTTTAAGTTGTTTTCACTACATGGAGTTCAACTCCTTCTACTCCCCTTGGAAATCTTGTTTTGAAGATGGATGTTGAATTTCCTTCCTTTCATCTTTTATTATTTTCCATTTTTGTTTACTCTCATGCATCTCATGTTCTTGAAACTTAGGGTATGTAGTCAACTGATGGACAAATTGATTGTATTGTAGGCATAGTTGTGGTTATCACCAACAAGCTATTATTGCCTTATTCAAAATATCACAATGAGAAGTTTGGATTGAGATATGGGCCTTTGTTGCCGTTACATCATTTGCACAAATGAATGTTCCCACAAAGCTGGCTATGCGGCTTAAAGGGTTCAAAGACCACATAGGAAATGATAATCTAGGAAACTTGATCTAGGTTATTGGAAATCAAAACCTCCCAATTTTGAATTTAAATTAATCTTACCATTGTTCAAGAACCAAAGGGGAATTCATGAAACTCCAAATAAGACTATCCAAGGTTTTATCATATTTAATTTGGGATTGGAATCGAAATAGGAAGAAGTCATCATCATGTAGGTGAATTTTGGATAGTGATAAATGATCCCAGTTCTTCACAAAATTGTCTATGTGTGAAAGGAATGACACCAAATACATACCCTATTAACAATGCATGTCACTATTCAACTTCTTTTTCCAGTTCAATCATAATCAACTCTGTCATGGAACCATCCACTAAGATTAGGGGGCATACTTGAGATCTAAAACATGTGTTAACTTGCAGTTGTTGTACAACTTCTCTTTCTAGGTCAATAATGCATTTACTTTCGTAGTTGATGCTTACTCTTGTTAAATCACCACTTCTAATAGCCCAATCACCTTAGGCATAGATTGAGTGGTGGGAATACCTTTGTCAAATGGTGTAGAGAGAGTACATTTTGAATGTTCCTTCAACCTCTACATTTCAAGGGTCATTGTATTGGGTTTACCTTTGAGTCACAATTAGATGCAAATTGCCAATCACTCGATTCAGCGTGTTTGGATCTTGCAAATGGTAGTCACAATTGCTTTTCCTTTATCATCAATGGAGTACGTTTGACAGAGGTTTTTCTTCCTTTTCCTCATGCATTCAATGGCGTGTGCAACTTTTTTATTCTTTTCGGCTTGCTGATTATGCATAATCATCGATTCAGTCAGTCAGGGAGTAGAAGCTGTTGTTCTTGGGTGTTGGATTCTCTATTTAAGATCTTTAGGTAAAGGGTGATTGGGACGTGAGGGAGTGAATAAGGTTCAGCACAACATGTGCAAAAACGTGATTTCACAGAGTATGACACAATAATAAAATATGCCCTGATTATATGCTGTATAGTATAACTTCCAAAATAGTAACAATAATAAAATATCAGACAGAGTAAACCTACAAAAAAGCCGCAAGGGGAGGTTTTTAAGAAACCGGAACAGCTGAATAGAAGCTACAGTACATGACAGGACACGGTATTTGTGGGAATGCACTACTCTGGATTAGAGGAACTTAGTGACTGCACCATAAAATTATACATAACTGAATTCTAGGGTACTATGGATTTTTAAGGTGTTTATCAGACCTAGGGCATAACTCACTCAGGCAATTTAAATTGAAATGCACAACATTTTACTATTTCAAAAATGAAAAGATACATATTACGGGTCAAAAATGACACCCCAGTTTACTCAGACACAGATATCTGCAAAGATAAAAATCAGACATATCAATTGAAGCAATGCGCTCCCTTGACACTCATATAAAATCATCAGGTAGAGGGGTTGATGCGTTTATTCCCGTCCCAATTATACCTGCCTTATGGACAGGATGTGGCGGAATGGGAGTCCCAGATATAGCTGGTTCTTGGACAGGATGTGAGTGAGTAGGAATCCCAGTTATATCTTTCTCCGTGACAGGATGTGGCTGAATGGGAATATTTTGCTGTTCTTTATGGTTTTCTGTCACAGGGGTGCTTTCTTCAGGGTGAACTGAATCTGCAGCATCATTTCCAGTTGACTCAGGAGCTTTAGCATCTGGACTAGATTGGCTCAAATCTGTCTGATGATGAGTCTCTTGACTTGCATCAATTGGAGGATCACTTTGTTCACTTGCATCTGTTGTTACTGGGGCACTTGTTTGACCAGAATCTGATGGAGGTAAAGTACCAGATTCACCTGATTCAGCTAGAGGTTGACCACTATCCTGGGTTGAATTCGGTGAAGATGCAGAGTTTGGTGTTGGTGCAGAGCTTGCAGTTGGTGCTGGAGGTGCTCCTAGTAACAAAGGCTTACTGGCATCCTGCTGTGTACCCTTAATTGGTGGTGCAGATTTCTTTGGACCAGTTATAGTTTGGGTTAGGGAGACCATGCCCGGAGGAAAGATTTCGATTGGTGGTTTCTTATTTGCCTCTCCCAAACTTGGAAGCTTAGGGTCCTCTAAAGAAGCCAGAAAAGCAGCCGTAGCATCTGTCTTGGTCGTTCTGGTGTGCTCAATCTCCTTCTGTAGCATCTTATTCCAAGCCTCAACCAAATTCTTCAGAGTTGGTCGCCCATGAGCCTGAAGAAATGACGTCATTAAATAAAATTATCACAGGATGAGAGCATTTTAGCGCAAGCTAAAAGAGAAGCCATACATGAGCATGAAGGACAGCCTCTGCAAGCATTCCAGTTTCCTGCCATGCCTTCTCCATCAGAGCATTATCTCCCAAATTTGCAGCTGCAAATGCCGCTTCACGGCCCGAGCCAACTGAGATCAAATTATTCACCAACCCCTGAAGTAGGCAATACAAGCATTACGTTGCTTGCAAGTTGCAAGAAAGAATGGTACAGCCTTCAAGCAAAGCAGTTACATGTTCACACACGACGATCAAGAGATTTTCATCAAAGCAATAAATGTAGAGTGCACAAAGAACTTGAAGCAAAGCAGAAAATGACCATGTGAGAACATTGTAGATGTCTGCAGCAGAAGAAACAAATTTCTAGAAGGAAAGCTCTCGTAAGCATTGATTTACAGTTCATTTCGGATTCAGCTGGCTTGATATTTGCGTTGTGTCAGGTGCCCCGTGATCATATCAAGAATTGACCAAATACAGTTTGGGCAATTAAAAAGAGAAGTCGCTGATACTGCATTGAGATCCTCAACAATATGGATGTAAATTCCTATAAATAACTATGACTAAAAGACCACATACCAGCATGGCTACCACCGCTTGTAGAACATATGCAATCCAGTGATGCAAGAGGCAACGGCATTGCTTAGCATCACTGTAGATGCCATTGAAGAGTTTCAGAATACCCCCATAAAGAAGTCAAAAGACATGACTACAATAGTTTAGCAAGTATCAAATTGAGCCTAAATGTCAGAAGAATGTGCAATCGGTTACAGATATCCTCTCCTTCCATTTGGTATGATTGAAGGCCAAATAATACATGGAACACAATTTTTAAATTAAGCTTTCCACCCAAAAGCATTTCTAGCTCTACATCAGCATAAATTTAATCGTCTTACATCTACTGTTTTCGATAGTAGCCATTCCGAGCTTACAGACTAAGAATATAATCATCCAACTCCCTCTAATATTATCCAACATAACATTTTCATATCAGTAAATTGGAACTCTCAATAAAACGTTGCATCACACACAAGATGTATAATATTACAATGTTAGCAAATGAGGAAAACAAACTACAGAGCAGAAAGATAAGTGGTGTTCTATATTAACAAAAGGACAAATTGGATAACTGAACCTATAACAGGAAAGTCTGGCATCATTCAAAAGGGTGCACCTACTTCAAGATAAAACATTGTGATGGTTTCAAATGAATGAACCGTAATACTGACATCTGTAAGAACTCAAAAATAAATTTAAAACTATTACATTCTGACCATTCAACAGAGGTAAAAGCATGCTAGTGAAAATTACTATCTCATGTGCAATAAATTTTCAATCACTTGAGACACAGTACTCTACATGCAAAGAGACGAGGGAAAAACATACACTTAGCCGTGTTAATTCTCCATGGTTGGCAAGGCGTAACGCTAAGCCTTTCAATTCACGACCATGCAAAGCTCCCTTCACAGATCCTGCAGCAGCTAATCTTTTAAGAGCTTCACGAGCAATTTCAGACTGTGCAGTAGCATCAGCAGCATCAATAAGAACCAAAAACTCTCTGGCATATTTTGCAATTCCTTGAACAGCGTCTAAAATGTTTTCCTTCTTAGTAGTCACATTAAGAATGTTTGTCAGATCAAGTCCAACAGTTTCCTGTCCAATGTCCCTGCTGTTGCTCATAGTGAGAAGACACTGAAGAGCTCTTTTCAAATCATTGCCCTGCATGGCAAGATCAAATTCCAACCTGAAAACAAACATCAAATGTAAAGCATCACAAGACCAGACACTGAGATTTGTAAATTTAATCCAACAAACAAGGCATTAAATTTCTACAAGGATTACTAAAATGCACATAAAACCCTATTTACAACCACTTCCAAAATAGCCCTAACCAGCAACATGAAATCATGCAGCCATAAGGAGAGTCGATACTTTAGTGGTTGGAACATAATACAAATTGGAATTTAGTATTTATCTGTTTAGTAGTGTGATTAGGTAAAAGTATTGAGTAGACTTCAACAGGGATGCCAAGAGGAAACTCAGTATAAGATCTTTTCATCTGAGACCGGCTATCTATAGCATATTTCTTATGCACGGATAGAAGGTTTGTCCTTTCTCATCAGCAATGAAACCAAAAACGTGTTTTACAAAGCTCATGCAAAAAGACTGGTGACATTGATTGCACCCTACACAGAAATACAGAAAGTCACAGCATGAAGCCTGACATTTGGAGGAAAAATGACCAGCATACTGCACCCTACAAGAAGTACAGAAAGTCACAACAGGAAGCCTGACGTTTGAAGGAAGAATGGCCAGGTACATTATGAAATAATAACAAAAAAATGTCAGTCACACTCAGATATCCAAGGCCAACACATACAACCCTATTGCCCCTTCCCTCTTCCCTCTTCCCCCTTCCCCCTTCCCCCTTCCCTTCCCCAGCCACAATTGTAATTGCAATTCTGCCTCAGAGAGTAGATTATATATAATTATTTTGAAAACCCTACCTGGAAAAGAAGCACATTAAAATTAGATCAAGGTCAAAGTTCAAAGTTAGACTACTGCAGAGATAAATTTTAACAAGCTGAAGCAAGCTTCTTCCATATTTTAATTACCCCAAGTTTATTTCATTTTTGCTAAAGGACAATTTCTTCATTCAGTTGCATTTTGTTATTCTCCTGGCGCACCTCATATATTAGTCAGGAGCATGAAACAAGAAAAGTAACTCATCCCAGAAAATGCTCTCCAAGAAGTGTTTAGGCACAGAAAAAATGGTAACTTTAACCTTAACAAGTTGCAGAGGATGGAGCATGAACACATGACTAAAATTTCCACATTCAAATGCTATTTTTTTAATTTTAATGTGATAGCAATGGCTAAAATTAGCATTCAAATGCTATTTTTCTGGTTTTACAGTGATAGCCAAATGATTTACGAGTACTACTCTGTGCATCATGACCAAAGAATTAAGTCATAGTCCACCAAATTGTCCAGGTCAACATGCTAAATCGTAATCTGAGTTTGTTAAAGGCCTTTGTTATGGATCTGGTTAGCAATAGAGAGTACTGGGGTTCTTGCTTTTACCTATGGTGGAATAGTCTAGCAGATAAGGGAGGTGAGAACCGGCAGCCTCCTTGGGAAGGAGTCGGCAGCAGCTAGGATATGGGGGAGGGGAGGTGTGCGAGAGAGTGAGAGAGAGAACTAAGGAAAGAGAAAGCCAGCGATTTAGCAATTTGTTGGCTGTCTATTACTGAAGACATATATTCTTACTTATAGGTGATTGAAGTTAGTGGGCCTTTAGAAGCCCTAATACATAAAATCCCTTTACATGCCCTAACATAGAAAAGACCAATTAACTAAGGGCTGCTACTAATTAGCAAAAATTAAGGCTTGCTATTTATCAATATGGTCAAGTCTATCTAATAAGAGCTGAGAGTGGACTCGGTCCTGGCCCAACTATAAGCCCAACCCACAAAAGCATCCCTAAGACCCTAACATTACTCCCTTCTAAATCAAGCTTGTACTTAAGCTTGAAGGTAGGGAATAAGTGCCAAAAGTCGTGAAAGGTTCTTGTGAAGCATCTTCAAGAGGGAGGCCATCCCATTCGACCAAGATCTCCTACATGCCACGATTGAGGCAAGTGTGAAGAACATCAGCCAACTGCAACACAACACTACTGTTAGCAATAGAGTCAAGGAAAGATCTATAGGTGGAGGCCCCAAAAACTTTTGATATGCAACTTAGCCCACCCAGCTGATAGACCCTTGATGATGTGCACCTATGTGAGGAGGACTAAGGGTGGAATTGGGTAAGGAAAATGGACCAGGTTATGGCATAAGGGGAGATTTACACCAGCTGAAGGAAAAAGGCCAAGTCGCCTATTGTTAGTCACTAGAATCTATTAGAGTTATTTTCTTATTTCTTTTTCTTTTCTTTTCTTTTTGTTACGAGTCTATTAAGGAGTGGGGTATATAAATGAGAGTCCAGGAATAGAGGGAGCGCATTGGGAAAAGTCGACTAGTGGGAAGTACCAAGCCCTCATATAGCCTAGATTATTACTGTCTTCTTGAATTCGATTGTCAGGATTATTTTCTTTCCATCTTAATTTATTTTGTGCCTATTAATCTGGTATCAAAGCCTTTTTGATCCTAAGGCACCGTGGATGCAAGACAGAATTGTTGGAGGGTAAATTGACACAAATGCAATAGGAAAGAGAGAGTAACAGGAGGAAGACTAGAAGTGAGACTCTGAAGATGGAAGAGAGAATCAACAACATTGCAAAATGGATGGGAGAACTAGCAGAGAAATTGGATCATTACCACAAGGATAGGGGTTCTAGTTCGTCCATCCGAGATGCAGGAAGGCATAAAGAAGGTGAAGGAGCTTAGGCTCATGGCACTCTAGAAGTTCCTCCAGGTGCTCCTAAAGTGAGAATGGATACTCAACCCACACGCCAGGTGGAGTTCCTCCTCTTCAATGGGATAGACCCGGATGGTTGGATCTTCAAGGTTGAAGCACTACTTCACTATAAATCAAGTGGGAGAAACAGAGAAACTGGAAGCTACGGCCATAGCGATGGAGGGAAAAGCCTTGGCATGATTCCAATATGAGGAGGATGATAGGTGCTTCGACTCCTGGCTTAGCTTCAAGGAAGCTCTACTAATCTAATTTAATATCGCCATGAGGGCTCACCCTATGAGAAATTTATGTCCATCAAACATGAGGGTACAGTGGAGGCATATATTGAGAAATTCGAGTTGCTTGCCTCTCCTCATCAAGGACGATTAACCATGGAGGTACTGGAGAGTACTTTTCTCAATGGGCTGCAACCACAAATTCAAGCAAAAGTTCGAATGATGAGACCCAAAGGGCTAGTCGAACTCATGGATGAGGCCTAGATGGTCGAAGACAAGAACCAAGTGGTTCTGGAAGGAAACCAGGCCGGTTATGGAGGGATGGGAAATCGACTTAAGTTGGCTAGTAATCCACCTAACCCGGTGATTACCACTCAGACTAGAAACAATCCCGTGGGGTTCATTGGACAGGAGCAAACCCACCTTGGGCCCACGCCAACAAAAATTCGAAGGGGGGGGGTACTCAAGAGACCTCTCCCTGCACAAAGGTTGAGCAACGACGAACTCATGAGAAAGCACGAGAAGGGCTTATGCTTCAAGTGTGCAGAAAGATTCACCCCAAGCCATGCATGCAAGAATCGCCTTTTCCAAGTAATGATAGTAGAAACAGACAAAGAATTGGAGGAAGATGAAGGGAATGACCGGAGGTTGGAGCCGGGGAGAGAGGAGGTTTTTTGGGGGGGGGGGGAGGAAGGTGCTATCAAACTCTTTATGAACTCTGTGGTGGGAATCAACAACTCCTACACTATGAAGCCAAAAGGACAAATCCTCGAAGTTAAGCTAGTGGTATTGATTGACTATGGGCCACCCACAATTTCATTTCTCAAGAGGTCGTGAAGAAGCTCTCCATTCCCATAACTCCAATTGATCCTTGTGCAATTCTACTAGGTATTGGAAACTCTATCATTGCTACGAGAGTTTGCACAAGGATACAATTGATACTGCCAGAGGTCGAGATGGTGGAAGATTTCCTGCCATTAGAGCTAGGAAGCGCGGAAGTGATCTTAGGGATGCAATGGCTAGAAAAACTGGGCATGATGCAAGTCAATTGGAAAAAGCTAGTGATGAAGTTCAATATAGGGCCGACTCCGGTGATACGTGAAGGGGGAGTCCAGCCTCTGCTGCACCCAGATCTTGCTCAAGTCCATGCTATGAACAATGGTTAAAGAGAAGCAAAGACTCTTACTAGAGGGGTGTGCCTTAGGAGAAATGGAAGAAGAGGAGAAGGGTCGAACCACGATTCCCCTCAGATTCCAGTACAGCCAGGAACAAAACCAATTAGCATCCAACCACATAGGTATACACATGGTCAAAAGAATGAAATGAACGTTTGGTGAGGGAAATGCTAGCTGCAAGGATAATCCAACACAACGAAAGCCCCTTTTCCAGACCAGTATTGCTAGTGAAAAAGAAAGATAGTGGCTGGCATTCTTGCGTTGATTACAGGGCATTGAACAAGGCTATTGTATCGGACAAGTTTCCCATACTAGTAATAGATGAGCTGCTAGATGAGTTGCAAGGGGCAGTGGTTTTTTTGAAATTAGACCTCCTCTCTAGCTACCACTAGCTTCGGGTGAATCCGACAGACATACCTAAGACAACATTTTGACACCCATGAGGGTCGGAACGAGTTTCGGGTGATGGAATTTGCGTTGACCTATGCCCCCACATCCTTTTAGGCCTTAATCAATAAGTTATTCAATCCTTATTTAAGGAAGTTCGTGTTAGTATTTTTTTTATGACATCCTAGTCTTTAGCCCTTCCTTAGTTCAGCATAAACAACACTTAAGGATTGTCTTTGAGGCATTGAGAGAACATGATTTATTTGTGAATGAAAATGAATGTGCCTTTGGATAGCCAGAGTTAAGAGTATTTGAGGCACATAATTTCAGCCTAGGCTAAGGAGTAGCAGTAGACCCAAGAAAGATAAGGGCAATGGAGGAGTGGCCCGTTCCCAAGAAGCTAAAGGAGTTACCAGATTTCCTGGGGATTACAAGTAATTATTCGAAGTTTGTCCGTGAATATGGTAAAATTGCTGCCCCCTTAACGGGTCAGCTAAAAAATGATAACTTCAGCTAGAATCCTCAGACCCCCTTGAAGTTGGCAATGATCATGATTTCGGTGTTGGATCTCCTTGATTTTTCAAAACAATTTTTCATCAAGACGGATGCACCCACAATGGGGCTAGGAGTTGTACAAGAACAAAGGCCTATCACCTATTACAGCTAGGACTTAGGACAGAGAGCACACCTGAAGTTGGTTTACAAGCGAGAATTAATGGCCACAGTACTATTTGTACAAAAGTGGAGGCATTATCTCTTGGGAAGAAGGTTCCTCATACAAACGGATCAACACAACCTCAAATACTTTTTGGAACAGTGGGTGATAATAGAAGGGCAGCAAAAGTGGGTGCTAAACTCTAGGGTTATTAGTTTGATATTGATTATTAGCTTGAAAATAACAACAAGGCAGCAGATGCCCTATCTAGGGTAGATGGCAATAGTTCAGTTTCAGCACTGTTAGTAGCATGGATAGGAACTTGGGAGGAGTTACTTGCTAGGATCGATAAAGATCCTCAATTAGGACCTTTGAGATAGAAATTGACATTGTCTTCAGAGGGGAAGGAGGGGTAACACATGCATTAGGGAAATTTGTTCTATAAGGACCGTATGGTACTACCAACAAGATCTAAGTATATTTCCTACATCCTATTGGAGTTTCATGGTGGAAAGATTGGGGGGCACTCGAGGTTACTTAAGATATACCAATGCATTGCTAGAGAAGTCTATTATCTAGGAATGAGAAGGCAAACCTAGCAATATGTGCAAGAGTGTGTGGTTTGCCAACAAAATAAGGCAACCATGATAGCACCAGTAGGACTTTTACAACCTCTACCTATCCCTAAGCAAGTGTGGGAAGACATTACAATGGATTTCGTGGAAGGGTTACCTACGTCCGAAGGGTATAATTGTTTGTTGATAGTGGTGGATCGATTGAGCAAATATACTCATTTGATTCCGTTAAAGCATCCATTTACAACCCACACCATTGTTGTCATATTTGTGAGGGAAATAATTCGCCTCCATGGGATACCCCATTCTATCGTTTTTGACCGGGACAAGATTTTTGGCAGAGTTGATCAAGCTACAAGGCACCAACTTGAAGAAGAGTTTAGCTTACAGCCCTCAAACGGATGGCTAGTCTGAGGTAGTGAACCAAACCTTAGTCATATGTAACACCCACACAAATTCCACTCAACAAAGGTGATGGACGATAATGTTCGTGTGGCATGATGAAGGACGAATAAGGGTAGGATAAAATGCAACAAATGTAACACTTAAACACCTCATAAAGATGATGTTTAAATGGATCTCAAAGAGAACTCACAAAGATGAACCCTTTGATATGAATCAAATGAAGAGAACACAAAGAATCTTCATAGGATTCAAAACCAAAGAAAAGGAACACACAAAGAATCCTTAACAATGGCCACTTTAAACTCACATAGAATTGGAAGGTTTAAACTCTCTCAAAGGAGATGATTTTTATTCAAAACTCAAACTCTAAAAATTTTACACATGAAAAGACCCTTTTTATAGGCCATAACCCCCATGCCAACTCATACCAAAATCGTAGGATATTTTCCAATCAAACCATATCCTAAGTTCTAACTAACCTTATCCACTTCTAACTAACTAACTAATATGACCGTTAATTACAGCCCATAAACTCGACTTTCCAGCTATTAATTACAGCTAATTACAACCTGTAATTACACTTAAATGATATGGCAATACATCATATAAAAATCGTTGCCTTATGAGCTAGTTAGTTACATAAAATAACAACCTTAACAAAGAAAACCCTAATTAGCATCACTCCATGTGTGGCGCTTGTTCCAGCAGCTTCCACGTGTCATGCTGACGTGGCATAACGTCCAACATGTCATCAAAACATAAGTTGACTCATCCCATAGCTGCCATGATATTAAGGTCTTGTTTGGTTGCTTGAAATTGCATAAAACGCAACTTATGCTTTGAAATTCAAGAAAGTGTCTTGTTTGACTTTAGCACTTCCAAGAACTCAAAGAAACTCCTCAAACATGTCTCAAAACCATGTTTGGAAGTAAATAAGGCCATGCTCCTGCATCACTTAGAGACATATCTTAGGTGCTTTGCATGGGATAAACCAAGATAATGGATGCGGTCGGTGCCCTAGGCGAAGTATTGGTACAATACTTCTTACCACACAGCTATCCATAACACCTCGTTCCTGGCATTATACAAAACAAAACCACCACCCTTGCTTAGGTAATAGACGAGGATAGCTTATGTGGCTGTAGTGAACGAGGAACTTAAAGGAAGGCATCTGATCTTAGATGAACTTAAGTTGCACTTAGAAAGATCACAGCAACGTATGAAGGCTTTAGTTGACAAAAAAAGGTGAGAAGTGGAGTATCAAGTAGGAGAGTGGGTGTATGTGAAGTTGAGGCCCTATAAGCAGAAGTCTCTAGCCAAGCGTAGCATTGAGAAGCTCTCACCTTGCTATTTTGGTACGTATCAAGTGGTTTCCAAGGTGGGAAAGGTGGCGTACCAATTACCATTTGGCCCTGCCGGCCATACCTCCATCCAATCTATCCTCCATGTTTCTACGTTGAAACGAGTAGTAGGAGCCAGGCATCAATCCCAGCCACTTCTTGAGATACCAACTGAAGAACTGGAATGAAAGGCACAACCAGAATTTGTAATAGGGATGCATTACAATTCCAAGGGGAAGCTAGAGGTTCTAATTCAATGGCAGGGGTTGCCAAGCTTTGAATCATCTTGGGAAGAATTTGAGATCATTAACGAGCAGTTCCTTACTTCCACCTAGAGGACAAGGTAAACTTTGTGAGAGAAGTATTGATAGACCCTTAATGAGGCGCATCTATGTGAGGAGGACTAAGGATGGAATTGGTTAAGGGAAATGGACCGTGTTATGACACATGAAGAGATTTATGCTAGCTAAAGGAAAAAGGCTGAGTCACCTATTGTTAGTTACTAGAATCTTTTAGGGGTATTTTCTTATTTCTTTTTCTTTTCTTTCAGTTACGAGTCCGTTAGGAGTAGGGTATATAAATGAGAGTCGGGGAATACAGGGAGGGCATTGGGGAAAGTCAAGTGGTGGGAGGTACCAAGCCCTCATATAGCTTGGATTATCACTGGCTTCTTGAATTCAATTGTTTGGGTTCCTTTTTTCCATCTTAATTCCTTTTGTGTCTATCCCCAACCTTAAACAAAAAAGGCCCATCAAATTTTGGAACAAGCTTCTGATTAAAGCAACAAGCTATGATAACTACCAATAAGGTTGTAAGCACACCCATACCATGTCCCCTGGCTGAAATTCCAACCCTCTTCCATACTTATCCTCTCATTGTTTCATCCTATTCTAAGCCTGTAGCAACTTTTCTCAAGCATCAAGAAGGAACGCAACCCCAATTATCAGGAGTTAGTCGGAATATCCACCTTGGTAGTGCCAATTGAATACAAATCTTAAAGGTTATTGTCCATAAACCAACTCGAAGTGCGTTGTCTATAAGAAGTAGTGACAGGATGTGGTCGCCAATTTAAAGTAGGCCATTGGAAGGACTTTTTCATGCAAAACAACCCCAATCTCACTTCCTGATGTGCCATGATCCATGACTATTGCTTTAAGAAAGTAAAGGAGTTGCAAGATTAGGGCAAAAGCAAAACTTTCCTTAAGGGCAGAGAAGGCAATATAGGTCTTTGGTGACCATTTCAAAGCGTTTGTGCAAAGGAGTTAAGTGAGAGGGGCAGCTAATTGTTTATATCCTTGGATGATTTACCATAATAGCCTATCAATCCTAGAAATATATGCAACCGCATACTGATTCAGGCTTCGGCCATTCTAAAACATCTTGTGACATGCACCATGTGCCCAGATATGCCAAAAAGTCCATAACAAAGGCACATTTTGACCTTTTCAAATAGAGCCAGTGGGTTCTCAATACTTGCAAGATCATTCCCAAATGGGTAAATGTGCTCAACCCAAGTGCAGCTATAAATAAAGATATCACGGAGAAACACTAAATTTCTACAAATAAAATAGAAGATCTTGTTCATGAGTGCATAGAAAATTCAAAGTGTGCATGACGCATTTGAAAGCAGCCTTTCCTATGTCTTGAGGTGCCACGTGAATCTAATTGTACCCAAATCAAGGTCAAGTTCATTAAAGTACTCGGCCCAAAAGTTCCTCCACCACCAATTTCAGGAACTTGTTATTAATGGCCTTAGCATTCAATTATCAATAATTCACACATAAACGCCATGTATCATAATGTTTTTTTGACCAATAAAATGGCGATGACAACAAGGAATAGGTGGGATAGATGATCCCTTATCGTAACATTGCAGGACACTATATATTGATTTCCTCCTTTTGAACACAGTAGTAACAATTTGAGCAATTCACAATTGGCTTGATTCCATTACGTGGCACAATTCGGTGATCATATGACTAAGGGGGTGGAAGGATTGAGTACTCTTCAAACAACTCCACAAAATCTAGGAGCGAACCCTAGAGGGTGTTAATGTACACCTATGCAGTACCACTAGTCTTCCCTGGATGTGAGCGATCATGGTCAAGGATGAAAAGTCCCCCAATATGGGTCCTTCGTTGTGCAACCACTTAACTTTGAGCATCACATCTAACCCATCTAGAGGAATTGCCACGAATTTGATTGAAAATAGGTTGCCACAACCTAAATTGAAAAAGTGTAGACACCTACTGATTAGTTGTGGTAGTGTCAATGAATTTATGGGTGTTGCCTGACTCTACTATGACTAGCATTTGTCGCACAATCACCATGGCTTGCAACTACATAGTTTGTGAATTCTTAGTCCTTGTGATAACATGCCTTGATATCTCTACTTCTTTGGCCAAATAATCTTGTATATCACCCAACTCCTATTCGTACTCTAAAAACTCACCTCAATCTAGAAAAATAGCTTACACTTGTGCCCTTGTGTGAAAACCTCATCACAAAAGAATATACCCTTATCTTGTTATTCTGCCATCTCTAATCGGCTCAATCTCCAAATATATGGAGAAGCGGATTGGTGTAGAGCGCTAGTCTTGTGGCCTCGAGTCATGTCATGCTGCCAGAGGGAAATGTCCGTGAGAGGTTACTTAACCGGCATTTTTCCCTATTTCGCTCTATCTAAGCCTTCCACTCTTAGGCAAGATCAAGATCCATAACGCTGCCTAAGTTACTGGGTTTAGCCCACATCAATGTTGCACCGCATGGTTGATGCATATGCCAATACAAATTGGGTCAAGTTAGGAAGGTTGTTATCAATGGGGGATAACTAAATAAGAAAACAGAGAAGAGGGTGAAGAAAATGGGTTGAATATGATCTTTGGTACCTCCTTAGATCATATACTAACAAGAACCACCTAAGGTTTCAACACTTACGATAAATCTTGTGAGATTTTAGGATTCAAACTTCAAACTCATGCACTAGAGTTGAAGGTGATTGATTTCTGCTGAGAGAAATAAGATAGCCAAATTTTGAGTTGTTTTTCATTCAAGTGTGAACCCAACACTTATAGGAGAGTGTTGGGTCTCATTTAGTTGTAATACAACTCAACAAAAAAAGGACTGGTTTGGTTAACTAATCAAACTAGTTAGTTGTCAAAGAGACTAACTTTAACTAGTTTAATCCTAACCAAAACTAAAGTTGACTTTGTACTAGCTGAAACAAAGAAATCAGAATTGTTTGGGACCTTCCCAATGTCTTACATCTGACTTGGGAGGCTCCTTACAAGTTGATAAGCTAAGCTAAGCTAAAAACATCATTAAAAGTAAAAAGTAAAAGTAGCTTTTATGCTAAAGACTAAAAATATTATTAAAAGCATAAAACAGAAAGTAACTTTTCTGCTGCAAGCCTAAAGTGCCATCATAGCCTAAGCATAGGTTTCTTTTCTTCCAAAAAAGGCCTGCCCCCTATGATACTTATAGTTGTTGCTGCTGCTAGTGCCCACATCTGCCCAGAAAAGTGTTGTTGGGGCTGCTATTGTGGGACTTGAACTGTAGCCTATCCTTGGCTGGGTAGTGAGCCATTTAAGCCAAAAAAATGAGCCACTAAGGTGCAAAAGGTGGTGGCTGGATTGAAGTTTTGCATGGCTTTCATGGCTTGGGGTTTAGTTAAACTAATTAGTCCAAGTGAGGAGGTTTTTATGTCAGCCTAACTTAGAGAAATTAACAGCTAAATTAATATCTTGGATAATGGATGCTCCTGCATCAATGGTTGTAGCTAATGATTTGACAACCATCAATGGTGCCCCACAATCTGATAATGGTGCATGTGGCTAAGGATACTAAGCTCACATACCACCATTGGTTCCGGTGGGGTCGGCCTTACCTAGGTTGCCTTAATTGATGGATTCTCTTCCTCTGTACTTGTCAGCCCATGACTTCAATATCATTTGTAGTCTTTGCAAGCTTACTAAGAGATTCTTCCAACATTTATCTAGCTTCCTCAAATTCCTTTTGGTTTTCTACCATTTTCTTTTTCTTTTCTCATAAACTCATCCTAATGTGCTTTTAGTTCATCTAGTTGTACCTTTTGATCCCTCTTTGATTGGGTGAATTTTTGGTTTAGGTCTTGAAGCATTGTTTCCATCGCTACTATATGTGCTTTCAATTCATCCTCCGTAACCAATGCCCTTTATTATGGTGTTAGTTACATGAAGATGTGAAGGAGGATTGGGGTTAGCAAAGAAGGGAGTATTCTGGATCTTGCTTTTACTTATGGTGGAATATTGTAGGGTAGAAAAGAGGAGAGGATCGATGGCCTCTTTAGGAAGAAGTGGTGGCAACTAGAGTATGGGGAAGGGAGACACATGCAAGATATAGAGTTGAGAAGGGAGAGTCAAGGAACTAGCAATTTGTTAAGGGTTCATTTTCTTCAACTTATTTTCAGCACTTATGAAATATCATATCATATCATATTAGAAAAGAAAAACTTTGATAATAATAAAACAATATAAAATTAATTATAATAATAGTAATGATAACAATACTAATAAAACTAATAAGAAAATAAATTATGACAACAATAATAATAATAATAACTCATTGAAAATTTTAATTAAGATCAGATTAAATCAAATAAGACAACATTAGAACAAGCCCTAATTCTCAAACTGAGGACCTAGCCACTTCTTTATATTTGATTACAAGCTAGTGGGCTAAGCTTTTTATAAAACCTGATATATTAAAGCCCTTTAGAAACTCGAATATATAAAAAGGCCAATTAATTAAGGATTTCTACTCATTGGAACATGATAAGCTTATTTATATGTGATTACAAGCTAGTGGACTAAGATTCTTATAAAACCTAATATATTAAAGCCCTTTAGAAACCCTAATATATAAAAATATCAATTAATTAAGGATTTCTACTCATCAGCAAAATTTAAGGCCTACTACTTATTAATACATCAAGTTTATGTCATTAGGTCTGAGATTGGACTTGTTCTTGGTCAACAAAAACATTCATAATAAAGTTTATCCTACCACATCACAATCTCAATTATAGGATCCAAATTCTCTCTCATTCTAACATCCACCCTGACATATGATACAATCTAAATAAATCTAGCATTAAATATAACCAAAGTGAGCATTTACTTCCATCCACTTGGTTACTATATATGTTAGTTGGCATATACTACGATGGAAGGGTCATGTAACAACATAAAAAATGGCTTTAATAAAATTCACTCTTTGGATTATATTATCTCAAGAGAGCATGCTTCAGAATATGAACTTCCACTTATTAGATTGGAAGATAATGATAAGACATGTTAGACCACAATCAATAAAGCCCCATCATATAACATGATCAAAGATAATCCTTGGCCTATCTAATTGCACTTGGCATGTAATCAAGACTTCATTTGTTAAATTAATCTACTGAAATAAAAGGAGATGAAATATATTGATTCTTTTAGATAATACTTCAATGTATAATTTTTCCATTTTTGCATAAAGGTATTTTTTTTAATTTCCCAAAAAGTAATGGGTCATATCAATTGGAATGAAGTAGTAATTTGGTGAGGAAACGAAGCCTAAGTGTGATATGATCACATGAATAGATATAAGGGAAGTTATATTGCGAACCAAAGTAGCTTGATGGCAGAGCCCACTACTTATTAGTTATTAGGGCTTAATTAGAAGAAAAGATGAGCTTAACTTTCCTATTCCTAGCATCATACTTAGGTTTTCTTGGGTATACGGTAGGTTTTTTAGGAATTCAGACTTCTTAGAAAGTAACAAATTATGATTTGTATGGTATAAAGCAAGAAAGCCATAAAGGATGTACAACTCACCCCCCCCCCAAAAAAAAAAAAAACTTGCTAGTTCATAAATGAACTACTCAAGGAGGGATAGAAAATAGCTCTTTATTTATTTTCTTCTAACACAAAATGTATTGAAATTAAAAGTAAATAAATTTCCTATCCTACTTAATTATTAAACAAAAACAAATTGGTGAAATCTTTAAATTAGAATCACTAGAAGTATAACATCATCGGAAAGTCACATCAAACACACTTAACGAGGCCTTAAAAGGATAGATTCTCCTTGTGTATGATGACATTTGACTGAGTTCCACTGAGGCACAATGTGTTCTAAATAATTCTATTACACACGACAACATTTTAAAATTTTTTTTACTTTATTACCAAATCTCTAATGCATTAAACTGATATATTAAAATATTGACCTTTTGAAAGAAAAATTAAAATAATACCAAAAATTAAATGAAAAATAATAATAATTAAGAGATCCCAGAAAGTACTAAAACTTATGAAATATTTAAATGTAAATTATTACTCCCCCATTTATAAAAAAAGTGTCATTTCAGCTTTTGGCACAAGATTTAATAATGTAATCTAAATGACTAAATTATTCATATTTAAAGCACAATTGGCAATGATAAAATTATTCAATGTAAGGTAGCAAAGAAGAAAAATTATTCAAAATTTATATCTTAAATGTAGGATGACAATTATTTGTAGAAAAAACAAATTCCTAAAATCCCACTTATTTGAAAAGTGAGGCAATATTATTTTTAAATTATCAGTTAATCCCACAAAACTTGAAATACATGGGAACAATTAAAATAATTAGAAATGAACTTACATTAATACGTGATAATGAAAGTCCTAAAAATGTTGCAGTGAGGTATTATTATTTTGAAAAGTGAGGTAATATTATTTTTAAATTATCAGTTAATCCCACAAAACTTGAAATACATGGGAACAATTAAAATAATTAGAAATGAACTTACATTAATATGTGATAATGAAAGTCCTAAAAATGTTGCAGTGCTCGGTGGCGTTGTTCAAAACACATGGTACCTCAATCAAGTCAAACTATCCTACTTAAAAACATAAGAAACATGTATTGTCACAAGAAACTATATTTGACTTGACCTTTTGAAAGAACATGGTCACCAGAGATAACAAAGCTCATCACCTTAGGAACAATTCAATGATACATCTTAATTATTGAGTGGGAGGATTACCATCATCAATCTATCATTAAGCAATGTGCGAGCATGTGTAGACAGAATCACTGTACATGCAAACATGAAGCATCATTATGATTGTCTATGACGAGAAATAACATCAGACCTCTTAGAAATTCCAGGCAAATGTAATGCTTCGACAGCATAACCCATTCCAAGCATAAACTGTGCCAAATCATCATGATGCTCCCTGCCGAGCCTTGTAGCCCTGTAGACGAAGGAACAAGTTGGTGTAAAACAGTAATATACAATGGATGTAACTATTAAATAAACATTGGATCAAACACAACTACCATTTTACAGCACTAACAGCATCCCCATAAGCAGCAAGACAGCGGCAACGGATACCAGGATGACTAAGAGATATAGCATGTGCGCGCATGTACCTGAGATTTTTTCAACATTTATGTAAA
The DNA here is from genome assembly GCA_039764185.1 of Tamarix austromongolica. Lineage (NCBI taxonomy): Eukaryota > Viridiplantae > Streptophyta > Magnoliopsida > Caryophyllales > Tamaricaceae > Tamarix > Tamarix austromongolica. The sequence continues at coordinate 18,360,570 of CM077813.1, read as the reverse complement.
GATATGTTGCTAATTGCTATATTCAATCAAAAGTCAGGAGGGTTGATCTGAATGGCAAAACGCTAGCAGAAGATCCAGCAACAAAATCATCTTAGAATAAATTCTGATACCGCAGGGTATATGGCTAGTCAGTCAGAAATTACCTATCAACCAACCAGAGAACCCCGTCTCTCACACCAACCACTACGAGTGGGCCAACTGGCCGTTTTTGCTCCGCTGGGAATCGGGTAACTGCAACAGATACCCCTCCACCCCCCACAGCTATCTCATTAGCTTTTCTCTCGTCAGGCATCCCTGAGTCATCCCCCTCACTTCTAGAAAGTTTTGGCAATGTTAAGAAAGGTGGCACAGAAGGAGCATGCTGGAAAGAAGCTAATCTCACCACCTGCAATAACCATAATCGTGATTATCTTTTCATTTTATTGGGTTGCTTTATGACAGCAATTATGTCTCACTGCATAGCTCAAGAAAAAATGCATGAGAGAGATGGATAGTGCTTCATAAGATGTCTGCAAATTGAAATTGATGCTATATCCAGATTCCATGGAGAAAGAGCAGCTTTGTTATATAACCACAATTCTCCCTATGCGGCTATGCCTTAAGAGGGGATATTATAAAAGAGCTACAGAGATAATGCTTCCCTCAAATCAAAGAAACTAGTGTTAAAGAAACCCACTTCAAATCTTTCCTTCAAAAGTTAATTGAGCCATATAATTTCTCTGTATGCCCAAGCCAAATTTCTTTCTTGTGCTCATCCCCATGCATTCCCCATCCCCTACTCATGACTCGACGAGGCTGCCAGCTTCAAATCCATTTTATCAAAAGATATTATAACCAATTATCATCAGCTCTCCACTTGATTATATCCAAGCATTATATCTTCAGCACAGATATACATATGCACCACGCAACACCTTTGAGGCTCCAGTTTGATCCACACATCACCAATCATCAAATGATTTACCAGACACATCTGCATTTTGCACGCTTTTGGCTCAACCCTATATGTAATTTTAAGTCAAGATTCCAATAATCATAGGACAAGCCCTATAAATAAAAACTTTAAAAATTAAAAAATAAACCCTCAAAAAGGAAAAAAGTAATTATAAGTCAAGTCAGATAAAGAGAGAAAGAAATGAGGATTTAAAGTAGACTTCAAGTACTTCAACCAACACGAAAGCTGTATGTTTGGTTCTGACCATAATACAAGGAAACAAGTGCCCAAGAGGAGAGACAATCAGCTGATTGTTGCCTTCCGAAAATGTAAGATTAAAAAAGCTTCAGCTATCGCTAAATCATAGTGAAATAAAAGAATAACTGTGCACGCCAGGAGATTGCACAATATTTGATGGAAGGGATGAAGGAAACCATAGCCCAATGTGATTTACCATGAGACAAAAGACCGGTGCCAGTCCTTGTGAGATGCTCTCTTATAAACTTCCATGATGTTTTGAACATAGCACGTATCTTGATATTCCATCACTATTGGGTACATATCTAAGTTTTGCCCGCTCTGTGACACTTATGAAGTTTTAATAGTTTCATTTATTTGATCAATTAGCTTATTTAATATTCCCTCTGTCCTACAATTTAACTCCCTTTTAGTTATCTATTCAAATTTATTAAGTCATACAATATAATCATTTCACAGCATTAATCACAAAGAATCAGTGAAAAATTCCTAAAAACCCCTTTTTACCAATTAAAAGAACAAACTTACTGAACAAAAGTGAGTTACTTATGGATAAAGTTGTGATGATCATTGTAATGGCATTGTACTCAAAGGAGAGTGATGATGCATTTCCAGTTCCTTGAAAAAGTAGAGCTCCAACTAGAGAGTAAAAATGTAGGATGAATTAAGTAGATAAAAAACACTAAATTACAAGTACAAGAAGGATTATGAAAAAGGAATAATATACCTGGAGCATTGGTGGTCTTAGATTTATCCTATCACTTTTATCAAGTTTAGGACCTTCAACGTTAATTAAAGCTAACTCCCCATGCTCTGCAACAGCTCTTGCATGTATCTCTTTCATTTTCATCTCTTCCTTCATTCTCTTTGTCTCTATGTCAATAGCAGCAACTCCAGCATCCACAAAAACAACTCTACAGGGGATTTCCAAAAAATTAAAATTAGAAACGGGAAAGAAAAACACATCTCTATCTTCTCAAAGGCAATAGCTATCCACAACATGCTAGAATTTTGAAATTGTAGGGATTTTCATTCCCTTTTCTTTAAAACTTACGATATCAAATATGGTAACTTTTCCACAGAAATAAATAATAAGTTTATGGATTGACATTTGGCCTAATATTTTCCACGTACTCCATGTTTTAAATAATTTCACTCATTTGAAATTATTATCACTTAGATACCTTTTACATTAACAAAGTCAGAATAGGTTGAGTTTAGAGTAATTAAGTTAATTTTTGTTAGTAAATACTAAAAAGTATATAAAATTCTTAAAAATTATTGAAAAATCTGAAAGATTAAAAAAAATGAAAAGTATTTAAATATAAAAAATTTATTTTTAAAAATTTTGAACTTTTTTTATATGAAAAAATCTGGGGATTTTTTTTTCCTGACAGTGTTTTTAAAAAAAATTGGAATATTTAAAAAGTTGATAAGAAAAGAATATGAGTTTTTTTTCCTAAAAAAGGAAAAGTAAACAAAATCAGAAATTTTTCTTGAAAAAAAATGAATTTTTTTTCGAATATGAAATTTTATTAAAAAAATTGATTTACAAAAATTGAAAAAATTATACTAAAATTGAAAAAAAAAATCTGAGAAAATATTAAAAAGTGAACAAAAAAAATTTTAATCTTTTTCAAAATTTTAAAACTTCTGTATGTTTTTTATTTTTCCAGATTTTTTTTTTCAAAATTCTTCATTAATTTTCAGAATTTTATCTAAGACAAATTCCATTTAGGTAACTTGATATTTGACCTAATATTTTTCAGGCACCCTCTATTTTGCATCATTTCACTTAGATACCTTCAAATTTTAATTTATTTTTCATTTAAGTATCTAAATGGGTACTGACATGGAATTAGAAATGTGATTATTTTGACCATTTAGATAGTCAAGTAAAAATAAATTCAACTATGAAGGTATCAAAGTGAAATTAAAAAATAAATAAATAAATAAAATCCAAATGTTAAGGTATCCAAATGAAATTTACCTTTTATTTAATTTTCAGTATTTACTATTAGAAATCACCTTAATTACACTAAACTTAACCTAATATAGCTTTGTTAATGTAAAAGATAACGAAATGATAATGAATTCAAATGTGGAGGTACTTAAGTAAATTTATTTAAAACATGGGGTATCTAGAAAATGTTAAGCCAAATGCTCAGGTACCTTAATGGAATTTATCCTAAATTTATCCATTACCTACAACACAAGCATAGACAAATGATACGTGTAATACAGGAATTGATGATGTGGCATCAGTTTCAAAATTATCAAACCAAGGTCATTGCTTTTGCTTCAAGTTTTCATCCTTGCAACCTAGATGGAAGGTAATGTCTACTAGAATTCTTTCAGGAGAATTTTCAGTGCACTGCATGTTCCCTCAATGTGCTCTCTAAGCATTCTATAGTTTAAAACACCAGCATCATCCTCAGATCAACAATATCATAAATCCTCCTGCTTCCATCTGAAGCCTCTTGTATGGCAATTTGATTCCAGCCAGGCTGAAGGCCTTCTCAAACACCACATCCCAGGAGTCAACAGGACTTTGTTTAACACTGTTATAATCACTTTCATATTTTCAAAGTATGCAATTTCAGCAATTGATTGAAATGAATTGTGGTTCAAATTGAACACAATAAATCCTAGTTTAACATATCAAGCAAAAACATTGTGAACCCCAATATTGTCAGCATTCAACCTGTATACAACAGTCAGAAAAATATAAAAAACAAAACATAGAGACTGTCATTTTTTCAATGAGTAATAATTCTTAGCATTAATCCTTCATAAACTGGACTAAGGATATACACGAGAGAATTAAAAGCAAAGACTAACAAGAACAGTTTCCCATAAATCAGCAAATTAGCGAAAAAAGCTTGGAGGTCTTCCTCAGACAAAATAGAATAAAACTTTTCTGGCAGTCACAAGTTATTAGAGAGCACATTTGATTCAAGCAAGAAAATATTTCCTTCTCACAAAATTCTTGAATCTTGCAGTATGCATGTTACTTGAAGCACTTATTAGAAGGTAATTTTGTTTGGCAATATTACTGATACACCTAATTCCTTTTTTGCCACGGAGAGCCTTTGATTTGTCAATGATATTATAACAACATTGAATTTGTATACTATATTCTAGTGACTGTTGAAAAACTGATATAAAGACCTTGCCATCTTGGCAGTAGCACAAGGTCCAGAGTATGAACCTTGTATCACCAATTTGACAGATGACGAGTGCAGGTCCATGTGCCCATAAAATAGAATATGGAACTTTATGAACAGGGCGGTTAAGTGCCTGACTACACCTTTGAACAGATCCTTGACAAATCTTCTAAAATATTGAGAATACATATGAAGAAAAGGAGAGAAGGGTTTTTATAGTGGCACACAAAGCTATGACTGTACGTTAATGATATCATTTTAATGAAAATATCTCCTAAAAGAACAATTTTGAAATGAATGTAAGATAACAAAATAAATTCTTCGGCTTACTCTATGGTGGTTGGCGTAGCCACAAATAGCTGTCTCCTATGCCATACAGCACTTGTTGCATAGGGAATTGCAACATCTCCCAAGTACCTATACTGTGGACGTAAGGATGATACAACAATGTATTGCTGGTAGGCAAAAGCACAATACTCGACAGTTTGGTCCCATGCTGTCCACTCTGGATGGGGTAAAAGATCTCCAACAGGTTGGAATGTTTCCCAGCTACAAATGAGACTTCAATCAGAACCCAACAGGGAATTTGAATGCATAAGAAAGAAAAGCCCCAATATATACAGTATGAACAACAGGAAAAAGAAAATCCCAATATACAAGGCATCCCAGACTCTCAGGATGATGATAATGGTGGAAAATAAAAAATAAAACAACATCAACAATAACCTACACATCTGTAATGTCATGGCAAGCTCAATATACATTGTCATGGTAACAGAAACAGAGGCCATTAAAAGTTACCCAGAAAGGCATTTAGAATCACTATTCTAAATGTTGAATAGCTCGTGCTAAAGTAAAGGAAAAACATACAGGAAAAAATTCAACTAACCAGATACATTATTGACATAGCAAACTTTTCCAACCAGAAGATTTTGTCAATGAAATAACCCGAAAAATTAAGTCCATCTACATTTAACCTCCACAATGCAACAAGCACAATCCAAACTAGATTATGGATAAAGCAGATAACAGGCTCGTTGATAAACCCAGCAAAGTGATAGACACATCATCAGATACACTTATGTTAGGGAGGGAAAATAGGGCTGAGTAATTGGGCCAGGAGATGAATGAGCTAATCCTGGGTTAGTTAATCTTTTGGGTCATTGGTGGAAGGGGTTTTTTGTCTTTTAGCTGGACAGGTTGTTATTAGAATCTATTATGCTTTGCTGATTCAGTCTTTTTCTGCATAATTGGGCCTTAGCTTGAGTCTTAGCAATTGGAGTGTTTTCTCAGGGGAAGGGAATTGGTTGAGGGGGCTGAGATGTAAAAAGAAAGGTGGCCGGAGCCTGGAATGTCGGGCAGCACCATTATATCAGATCCCTAATACTATCATTTTACCTTCCTCACCTCTGTTTTTCTTCTTCTCATCTATTGCCATTCAACTAACCATTATTTGAGTTGAGAATATTGGTTGTTGGTTAGCAGCTCTTCTATCAATTTGGTATCAGAGCCATTTGTGATTGGGAAGCATGACTCAAAAGAAAATGGAGGCAATAGACAAACAAATGGGCACTTCAGAAAGAAATTGACAGTGGTTCAGGAGGAGTGGTAGACGGAGATTGATGGTACAAAAGGGCATACCCGGAAGATTCCACAGCTGGAAAGAAATATGATGGAGGTATTGGATAGGCTGGTTTAGTTGACCTCGGCTCACTTAAGGAAGGAGAAGGAAGATGAGCAGGAGGTTCTTGTCACTAGGCCAACAGTAGCACACATAGTAGATCAGGAGGCTCTGTGAATTGATTGTCCCCTTACCCACTAGTTGGAGTTTCCAATCTTCAATAGCTCGGATCCAAATAGATGGTTGGTTCGTGCAGAATGATACTTTAACTTAAATCAAAGCGACTGGAATCACTAGCCATAGCTATGGAAGGGAAGGCTCTAACCTTGTTTCAATATGTTGAAGAAGGGAAGAGGTTCATAACTTAGAAGAATTTCAAGGAAGCTTTCCTCACTCGATTCTGATCAAAGCAGGAAGGTTCATTCTGTGAGAAATTCTTGGCTACACGTCAGACTACTTTGTTGGAGTATCTAGAGACATTCGAGTTACTAGCCACCCCTCTGTGAGGACGATTAACAGAGGAGGTACTCGTCAATACTTTCCTTAATGATCTAAAGCCAACAAGGAGGGAAAGGATTAGGATGATGTGGCCCAATGGATTAATAGAGATAATGGAATTGGCCAGGATAGTGGAGGATAAAAATCAAGCTATTCCAACAAGAGGAGTGGGATGGACGGAGCTAGGGGAGCCGGGTCTAGACTATAATCTCCAGCCCAAAGAGCTCTTATTCAAACTTACCCAAAGTCAAAGTGACCAAATCAAGGGCTGCGACCTCAATCCCAAAGCAGTCCATAGCAGCTCACCTCAATTCGAAGAGTCCCAAGTGAGTAAGAGAATTCCAGGATTCAAGCAACTTATAGATGCTAAGTTGTTACGTCGAAGGGAGAAGGGATTATTCTTACAATGAGAAAAGTACTCACCGAGCCACATCTACAAAAATCGCACACTACAATTGCTGCTAATGGACGATACACTGGAGATGGATAAGGAGAAGAGGAGTTGCCAATGGAAATTATTGATGCAAGGGAAAAGGTCAAGGGTGAGGTGGAGTTGTCTATAATGTATGCCGTGGGATTCACCACCCAAAACCATGAAGTTGAGAGGGACTATCCAAGAGGAGACAGTAGTTCTTTTGATTGATTGCGGCACCACACACAATTTCATCTCAACTGACTTGGTGGAGAGGTTTGGACTTTCGTTGACTGGGATGGCTTCATATGGGATATTCATGGGCATTGGAATTTTAGTTCAGACACAAGGAATATGTACGAGGGTCTAATCAGCATTGTAAGAGATTGAGGTAAGTGAAGATTTCTTGTCACTGAAACTGGGAAGTGCAGATGTTATCTTAAGAATGCAAAGGCTGGAAAAGTTGGGTATGATGTAGATCAACTGGAGGAATTTAATGATGAAATTTTCAGTGAATAGAATAGCGTCCACTCTAAGTGGAGATGTTGATTTGTGTAGGACTTAGGTTTCCCTTAAATCTCTATTTCAGATAGCATGTCGGGGGGTCAAGGAATTTTATTAGAGTGTTGTGCACTAGAATCCAATCAGAGTTCAGAATTGTTGCCTGTTGAAATACCTAACCAACTATAGGATGTAGTCCGGAGGTTTCCTAAAGTGACAAGAGAACCTCGGGGACTACCCTCTCAATGTGAATTAGACCACAAAATTCCACTAATTTCAAGGGCTCGTCTAATAAGTGTAAGGCCATACCGGTACCCTCAAGAGTAAAAGAATGAGATTAAACCGTCTAGTAGGCAAAACACTGATAGCAAGGGTGATAAGGCCCGACCATAGTCCTTTCCCTAGCTCGGTGCTGCTGGTAAAGAAGGACAGCTGATGATTTTATGTTGACTATAGAACCTATGCCGGATAAATTCCCCATCCCCATAGTGGATTAATTGCTTGATGAACTGAATGGAGCAACAGTGTTTTCAAGACAGGATCTAAAATCAGGATACTATCTAATCAGGGTGAGTACTGAGGATATACCGAAAACTATTTTTCATACACATGAGGGGCATTACAAGTTCTTGGTATGTTATTCGGCCTTACTAATGCCCCATCTACTTTTCAAGCTTTGATGAACAAAATATTTAAGCCTTTCCGATGTAAGTTTGTATTGATATTTTTTTATGATATACTAGTGTATAGTCATGATATGAAGTCACATCATCTAGTTAACATTTGTGTTCAAGGTACATTAATAGACTTTAAATAATAATCAATTATGTGAATTTCAGCTATAAATAATTTATTGACATAATTTGGAAAAATAATATATTGAAATGAAATAAAATAATGTATATCCAAATTTTTAGGTATGTTTGGGTGGAGAAATTCAAAAATTAATAGATTTTAAAAGTTAATAATTTATAATTAATAATAAAAACAATAATTACTTTAACAAAAATATATCAATAATTATCACAAATAATAATTAATAACTGTAAACATGAAGAAATGCACGGTTGGACAGTTTGAGCAGGAGTATTTAGGTCACCTGATCTCAATTAATGAGCTGACCCATCTAAACTCAAATGTATGGCAAAATGGCTGGTGCCAAAAACATTTAAGGACCTAGGGGGATTTTTAGGCTTAACTAGGTATTACCAAAAGTTTGTTAAGCACTATGGGCACATAGCAGCCCTTCTCACAACTCAACTGAAGAAAAATAGTTTTGGGTGGAATGCTAAGGCCCAGAAAGCTTTCGACAAGCTCAAGCAAGTTATGTTATCTGTGCCAATTTTGGGATTGCCTATATTTTGGGAACCTTTTGTAGTAGAAGCTAATGCCTCAAGGATTGGCATTAGGGTAGTCTTGATGCATAAGCAACGTCCAATTGCCTATTTTAACCAAGCCTTACATAGAGCACGTCAGAAATCAGTGTATGAAAGGGAGTTAATGGCAGTAGTGTTGGCCATCCAACAATGGCAACACTATCTTATGGGGCAGAAATTTATAGTGAGGAATAATCAAAAGAGTAAAGTATTTGTTGGAGCAACAAGTGATACCTGAAGAGCATCTCAAATGGGTCACTAAGTTGTGGAGTTACAACTTTTCCATCAAATACAAACTTACGAGCGAGAATAAGGATGCAAATGCCCTCTCACAGGTGGAATCAACTTCTAATCTCTTCCTATTATTGCTATTTGGGTAAAAGACCCAAGCTCTCTTCGATAAAAAGTGGTATTCGATCTGGAATTAGGGCCCATCGTGCAAGGGTTACAACTGGGTAAGGCAAGCACCAAGGATTACAGCTTATAACAATGGAATATAATGTATCGAGGTCGTTTAGTAATACCGGCTAAGTTTAGAGGGGAAGAGAGTTCCATGGAGGAGGGATAGGAGGCCATTCGGACGTAGTAAGGACATTCCACAGGTTAGCAAGGGAGGTGTATTAGCAAGGTAAGAGGAAGGAGGTTTGGGACTATGTTGCTAGTTGTGCGGTATGCCAACAAAATAACATCAGATCTATGGCGAGATTGCTCCAACCCTTGCTAATTCCCTAACAAATCTGAGAGAACATATCACTAGATTTTATGGAGGGACTACTGATTTCAGAGGGCTATGATTGTGTAATGGTGATAGTGGACCATTTAACCAACAGTTTCCTGCATTTCACCTCAAGGGCAAGGTGAAGGTTCAAGGGGAGAGTAATAATAGACCCATCATTAGATACACTTATGTTAGGAAGGGAAAAGGGGGCTGAGTAATTGGGTTAGGAGATGAATGAGCTAATCCTAGGTTAATCTATATTTTGAGTAGTTGGTGGAAGGGGTTTTATGTCTTTTAGCAGACAAGTTGTTATTAGAATATGTTATGATTTGCTACGTCAATCTTTTTCTATTTAATTGAGCCTTAGCTTGAATCATAGCTATTTGAGTCTATTTTCTCTATTTAAGGCAGGGGAAGGGAATTGATTTTTGGGGGTAGGGGGAGTGAGATGTAAAAAGGGAGGTAGCCAAAGCCTCAAATGAGCAGCAACACCATTATATCAGATCCCGAATACTATCATTTTTCCCTCCTCATCTTTGTTTTTCTTCTCATCTATTGCTATTCAACTAACCATTGTTTGAGTTACGAATATTGGTTGTTGATTAGCCGCTCTTCTATCACAAAGTTGACCCAAACACAATTACTCAAATCAAACAATCCAAAACAATATTTTATTTTGATTTAAAAATATAAAAATTAAAAATGTATTTGATTCGAAATCTAAAACAACCCCAATTCGATCAATTTAGACTTGAAGTTAGTCGAAACCGACAAAAATCCACATCCAAACTGACCCGAACCTAAAATAACTCAAACTGAACACTACTCACTCATATCCAAACATAAATTTGAACGCAAACCAAACTAAGGTCAAACCTAGTATATAATTAGTAAAGTTAACAGATTGACAAACCACACAAAAAAAAATACATAACTAAATCAACTAACATACATCATGTATACATTTCTTAACAAATCTAAAAGAAAAAAAAAATCAGGCACTATAAAATGTATTTTATGATAAGCTAAATAAAGAACTAATATGCTAAATAACCAAAAAATGATATTCATTACTTTTTTAAAATAATAAGCTAAATAAAGAACTAATATGTAATGATACCTATTATCAACTAACATCAGGTTAATCATAATATAAACAAGATTTTTGGTATTTTATCTTAATGATGACTTCTATGTATAACCTTATACTTCATATATTAGTTGGTTAGCATCAATTACCGATCTTTTAAAAATTATGGCTAAATCCATTTCTAGTTATCAATGATTGAATCCAATGATACAAATTTAGCTTGAATTTAACAAAGAAAACTATCACATCATATAACTCAACTTGATTTTATAACATTTGACAACTAATGTCAATATAATCTCTAAATCAACTTCATACGAACTATACCCAATCCGACCTGAATTCTATAGCCCAAATCCAAAAAAAGGGGGTCAAATATTGACTTCATCTGACATATGTCCGACCCATCATCTAACCAAAATCAAAATAGAATTGTCGCAAACAAACCGAAATACATTTGAACCAAACCCGAATAGGTTGTGTAGGTTTTACCCCAATTTGAACCTATATGAACTGAAATCAATCTAAATGATTTATCTGTCACCTCTATTCATTGATAGAGAATAAAATCATAGAACCATATGATGCAACAAATTTATGAAAATTGAATAGAAGGTGGTAAGGGTAAGTATAAGCACAATTTCTTCAATCCATAATCTACCTTCTCTAAGACCCTATTCCATGAAATATCAAATCTAATCAGTTTCGAGATTAATATATGTGTTAGAGTCAATGTTAGTTGACCTTAGCCACGATGGACCATGAATTATCCAATTTATATTATGGGTCTCTAGTGTCATGGAAGTTAGTCAAGATATCATTGCTAGTTGAGGAGGATTAGATGGTGGCCTCCGTGCTCAATGAATATGAGCATGATGATAGATCATCTTTCAAGGAAATTAAGGGCAAAGTTTCTAGAGAAATCAAGAGGTGCTCATCATGGGAGGATTGGCCATACCTAGGGAGCACAAGGGTCTTTGCACGTAGAGACAAACTCCCTAGAATTCCTCATCCCCTCCCCTAAGAAATTTCGTATAGCTTCCTATTGTCATTTAAATGCATTTTTTATTCTTTGTTTATCAAATGATGAAATTTTATCTAGGGTTGTCTTCAATTAACTAATTTCTAACAACTAGTATTCATTGCTTCTAAAATTTAGGCCTAATGATGGAGTACAAGCCCAAATATCTATTGTCTTGAATTAGGAAATAATAATAAACAGGAAACAAAAGCAATATTTCCATAGTTCTCTCACTTAGCTGAATTGATTTCACACTACACTCACTATGACCCTAAATTCCTTTCTCTTTGCTCTTTAATCCAAGAGCATTACCTCTGCAACAAGTGTTCTCACTTCACCTTCTCAATTGCACAAGCACTCTAGCAAACCCTAATGCCACTTAGGCCAATTTTCATACTTAACAAAGCATTTTCTTTTCTTTACCAATCAAAGAAAGGATATACCATTTTAGGCAATTGGACACACACTCTCACAAATGCATCAGTGGACATAAGTTATGAAATACTAGAGCCATTGGTAGGAGCATAGCAACATGACTCACAACCGGATAACTTACTAATAAATGATGGTGAAAGCTATCAAGAAAATCAATTGCATGCATTAAGTGTGCAATGAAATATATGCAAGCTCTATAGAAGTAATATGTTACAATGCAATTCACTAGGAAAACAAATGGGATGATGAATATGATCTCATACCGAAAGTGGTTCAAGCAACATTGAAAGAACCTTATTAGATAAGAAATAGATTATGTGATATGGTGTTGTGAAGATATATTCATGATAGGTATTCTCAGATTTCAGCATCTTTGAGGAATAAAGATACTAAAAGACCTAAATACTTGTGAGAATAAAGTGATTTGGAAGATTATTTTGGAAAGTCCAAAAGCCTTTTTATCTAAACCAGATTTCTTATCCGTTTTAGATGTCAGATTTGTTGTGTTAAAAATGATTGACTTGAAAAATAAAAGCACCCACAAAGCCAATGCCCTTAGATAAGGCTCCCTAGCAACTTCTTCCTTCTTTTCTTCACAAAACCAAAAAAAAAAAAACTTGTGCCCCTTTTTCTTCAAAGACCTATGGCCAAGAAGATAAGTAATACTTTCCTAACGGGTGGTTTTAAGATGCTAAGAGTCTAGGAGTATGTCCCCAACAATTGTCCTAGTAAATATATAAAGGAACAAAGAAAGAGAAAATAATGAAAAGATCCTAGAATAACAAGAGGCCAGGCATCAAACAAGAAATTTGATGCTGATCCCTTAAGAAATCCACACTCATATCCATCCAAAATAACCAGAAACCATAACTATCAGGCCCGAACCAACCAGCCAAAATGGAAGAACTGGCAGATGATCACCTGTCCAGTCCAGTCATAATGCTGAACCATTTTTCATGTGGACTGATGAGAAAGGGTGAAAAGCTAGCAAACGACAAAAGAGTGATTTCTAGTTAACTTTTATTGAGCCTCTCCTACGACAAATTGAAGCACTCATAGAAACAAACCACTAATGTAGTGTCTAAAAATAGAAAAGAAGGTGAAACCAGTAAGTCTTGTCATCAAAATAGCTCAATTACTGGCCCAGTTCTGACAAAAAGTTAACGACTTCCATATTCCTTGATTCATAATAGCATAATTTGCACACAAAAACAACTTTAGAACGATAACTGCTTGGCCATCATAAATTTCCATAACATAATAGGATAATAGGACAAGTATCACCAAGACACTTACCTATAAAGCTGAAAATTTTGAGGGGCTGCGTCAGCTTGAGAGCGCTGAGAGCCATCATCAAAAGTATTAAAAGAAGAAATACCAGCTCCAGAGCCTGATAATGGCATAGACTGAATTGTTGAGATCGCAGTTGCCGTAATAGGGCTTACACGACGAGAAGTTCTATATGCAACTCCAAGTAGTGCACCTCCATGCAAACCAATGACCTAAGCAGGATAATTTCCAGAATGAGATGATAACTTGATATGACCTTAACACAAACATAAAAGGCTGCAATACCTATAACAAGAAGCATAATTCAACTGAGAATTTAGAGACATGAGAATGGCTGGTTAGATATTGGCAAATCAGGTACTAGTGGATTTAAACATACAGTAAAGCAAGAAGAGTAATAATGCCAACTCTTTTTTCCTTTCAATTCCCCTTTTTCCACTCCAAAGGAGATATCAAAATGCCATTAAGACTTAAGAGGTATAGCTAGGCCTATTCAATGGGTTGGACTTGACATGGCAAATGTGACCCAACCCATGAAATTCAGTCAATAATATAGGTGGGCTGGATTATTATGGGTTGAACCCTTGTTTGAGATAAATGACCATGGATTTGTGTAGGTTTAGCCATGGTTTGTGTTATAATATAGAGTTATTTCTGACGCCGATCCATTAAGATGCAGAATTAATTTTATTGATTGACAGGAATTAACTTTAAATTTGGGATTAACTTTTACAGTGTGAATCCCTAATTTTCTGTGATTGATTTTTTAGCTTTCCGGGATTGATTTTTCATTATATTATTGATGGGATAGTTTCTCAATTTTAGGAGATATCTTCCTATCTTTAAGGGAAGATAATCCTGTAATATTTCTGCCTATCCTTAGGAAAGATAGGATATATATGGACTATGAACAGAATAATGAAAATAAGAGTTCTCTATTCTCCACAGGTTACCATGGCAAATATTATCTTTTATCTACGGGATGTAATTTTGAATTTCAATTATTATCAGTTCACAATCGGCGATGATCGAGGATAGAGCTTTTCTCTCTTCTTTCTTATGATTTTTCAGTCACTTTTGCAATCCATCCCTCTGTACTCCATCATTCAATATCTAATCATGTTCTTCACCACACCGTCATAAGTTCTTTCCTGCCATAGCTAGTGCCGTCATAGCAGAAGCTAAATTTGGCACCACTCAATTAATAAAATTTTCCATGAGAATGTCCAAGATTCAACCACGCCACTTGATTTTAGCAATTTGATTGATTGCATCAATCATCCTGATCGCCATTAACAATGTAAAAAAGAGAGCAGGATTTTGACAAGGGATAAAGCATTAAACCGCCATGTGATGGCTCTTGGCTGAGTGCATGCTAGAGAATAAGATGTTGATGGATACTAAGATTTACAAGTGGATTTGAATGCTTGGTTAGTTGCTGGAGAGGGTGTTGATTTGACCATTCGTTATTTGTAATTCAATAATTTATTATATATAAGTAGGGCTGTAAATGAGTAGAACCAGTTCGGTATTCGATTCGGCTCGGCTCGGCTCGTTAAAAGCTCGGTTCAGCTTGTTCGTTTAGTTAAACGAGCCTAAAAGTGAGGTTCGGGCTCAGCTCGTTTATTAAACGAGCCGAGCTTGAGCTCGAAAAAGCTTGGCTCGGTTCATTTTTTGACTTTGGCTCGTGAGCTTGACTCGTTAAAAGCTCAGTTCAACTCGTTCGTTTAGTTAAACGAGCCGAGCCCACTCATCATTTTAGGCTCGTTTAGAGCCTAGGGGTATTTGGCTCAACTCGGTTCGTTTACAGGCCCTATATATAAGCTAATTGTGGTTGCCAAAAGAATAGGATGTGGAGGTGGTGGTGGAGTTGTGGTGAGGCGGTCATGGCAGCAGCAGTGGCAGTAGTGGTGGTATAGGATGGTTCATGTATATAATAAGCCACAGTAACCTACGGTCAACCCAGAGGTTATAATGGGATGGGTTGAAAACTATTAATCATCAAACCCAACCCATCATGGGTTGCGACCATGGATTGTAAGGATTGTATGGGTTGAGGTAACAATGGGCTAGGTTGAGCCATCGAACCCATTTGAACACCCCTACCAAAACAGTCATTCAAAGCTTGAATTTTGTGTTTAGTGTCTTTTGGTTCCATAATGTTTTATCTGTAGGCAGTGGTCTCCAGCCGGCATACCTACACCTACAGGTAAAACATTATGGAACTAATAGATACTAAACACAAAACCCAAGATCTGAATGACCATTTTAGATATCAAGAATACCAATCCTGGATACTAGAGTAAACCCAAAAAGAGTAAGAGAACAATCATAGCAAAGACGATTAGGGCCCCGTTTGGTAACTCTACTTAAACATTACCATGACCCATTACTTATTGAATTTTTTTAAAAAAAATTATCACCGCCTTTTATCATAATTTATAGTAAGATGTTCTTTAACACAAAAATAAAGACAAAGTCAAGGAACATATCCCAAAATGTCAATATGAATCTTGTACTACATCATTCTCCCTATGAAAACCAGACCAGGAGTTTCAAAAGAATGACAAGCCTGGGCATGGATTAGATCTATTGTTCCATAATAGGATAAATTATAAACATCATATACTAGGAAGAAAATGGCTCAAGAACATCAGAATAAATGCAATCATCCATTGGTCTAATTACTAGCACACCACTTTCAACCTGACGCTCCTCAACTGCATGGAAGTAGTCAGGATGGAGTAATCAAAGAGGTGGGATGTAGAAGGTCATGGAGGTGATACTAAAGTGAACCATCACATCGCTCCTCCCAAAAAATTATTCACAAATATTACAACCCCCCCCCCAAAAAAACAGAAAAAGAAGCAAGAAAAGACACCACAGGTAAGACAACTACCAAAGGCTTACAAGAGGATTACATACATATTACAACTTCTACTAAAACTTCAACGAGAGAATGATTACTGCTGTCAGAAAGAGCAAAAAATTTGTTGATTTAGAGAAGAGGAAGAGAGTTTCTGCTTTGACGATACAAAAAATATGTCATCGAAATAAGTTGTGAAAAGTATTGGATGAATTTATCTTTCCGATATTCAGTTTTCACAGTTAATTATTTGACTATGTAATCTAACTCACAGGCCCATATCAAATGCGCAATGTCCATCCTGTTCTAAGAGCATTCAAAGAAAGAGTAACACAGTTCACTAGCTTCAGACATGTTGAGAAACAAAGTATTTGACCAAAAAATTAGCTCAAACCAGAAAAGTAAACTAAATTCAGAACTAGTACCGGCTCGCTGCGACCACCAATTGACCTCATTAGAATGTTTGATGTCCCATCATCCAGTAAGATACGTACTTGAACAGAGGCTGAAGAAGCTGCACTAGCAGCTGCTACAGCTGCTGCTTGTGCTGCAGCAGCAGCCGCCTCCTTTGCTTTTCTAGATGAACCTCCTTTAGGAATCATAGGCATTCGAGGAGGCAATGCAGATTCTAGTATAGCAAACCTATCACAACATGTATCCCACGCCAAAAGTCTGGCGCTACCCGAGTCAACAATAGACCAATCAGAGACCTTGTATATGGAGAAGAAAGGTATATCAGGCCATACAATTGCAAGATACCTGCAGGTGATCAGAAAGTCGGTGAACACCAAAATCAACAGACAAAACAACTTTTTTGGATTACAAGTGGCTAAGCCCATCAGATAAGAATACAATCGTTATAGGATAAGCAAGAACACTAACAGAGTTCTAGACAATATATATTTGCAGTGACAGAGACCCTACAAACTCCGTTCCTACCCCTGGTCCCAGAAAACAAATGAAGCAGAGAGAGTTGGATGAGAAGATAAGGGAAGTGAAAGCAATATGCATTGGTAAGAAATATCCATAAAAGATGATAACTTACTTTCCAGAACTACTCACAGAAAGTACAGAATATGAATCATGTGGAACAGGTGTGCTGATACGCTTTTTAACCTGTTTGACATGCACTGGTTCAAGAGAGTCACCCTTTGACCTCCCTGATTCAGTAACTGAGACATTACTTCCAAGAGATGGATTTGCAGTGTTAGAGAGCTGAAAATTCAGTAACTTCAATTCTCTGTCCACCACATACACCGCAGAGTGCTCCCGGCTTCCTGCTTGTGATGGAAGAGGAGCAACAGGTGGAAGAGATCGAAAATCAAACTCGCCGATAATGACACCAATATTAGTTCCGGTAGCAACAAGATGTGGTTGTAGAGGATGAGCAACCATACAATAAGCCTGAAATAGCATTAGATAGCGAAAACAGAAGCACTCAGAGAGCCATAGCAACTACTATCTGACCTTTAGCATCCAAAAATTTAGTGATACAGCAATGTCAATGAAATAATTTGAAGATTATGTCCTGTTTAACCTAATTATATACTTCTTGAGAGAAATGATACAGCACAGGTGTGCATACATACGCACGCGCACACACACAAAAAAAAAAGGACTGATTTTTGGGAAAAGGTAGCCACAAAAAATTAAACTCAAAACCAAAGGAAGAAAAGATGTTAAAAGGGCATCAGTGATGATGAAGTTTGTTCACCAATGTGCACAATGGTGAATAAAAATACTAATCACCTTGACAATACCTCCTTGCCAGCTTATAATGTTACATAGTGTCTGATGTTAAAAGAGCCAGAATGGTTCGCACAACTTCGTTCAACAAACACCTCAACTATGACTGATTATCCACAATACCTCCTTGCCAGCTTATAATGTGACAACTTAGGAGGAACACCTTGAAAAAACTAACCCTAGAACCCAGAACACAAGCGAAAATTGGAAGAAACTTGATGTACCATGTGATACCAGATATTGTATGTCAGTGTATTTGGAGACTGGTGTAACTTGTATTGGAGGCTTCTTGCCACAAAACCAAACGAACATTTGTATGGAACAAACTTAGCAATTGTAGTTGCAATCAAGGTTCCCATCACATTGTTCCTGTCAGTTTCCTTGATCCTTTTTGGGACTTAAAAGCCAGAATGCAATTTTGCACGGCTATTAGATAATATTGGACAAAAGTGTATTTAAAGGCATAAACACTTTAGGTTTGTTCTCATAAAAGCATAAACGTTTTAGGTTTGTTTCCATACAGCATAAATGTTTGACTTTGTTCCATTAAGGCATAATGTTTTAAACATTTCAAATTTGAGGTAAATCTGGCCATTTTCATTTATGCCTTAATAGAAACAAAGTAAAAACATTTGTACCTTAATGGGAACAAAGTCTAACATTTATACCTTAAATTTTTCATTTATAAAACGTTTTTACCTTAATTTTTTCATTTTTAAAACATTTATGCCTTAATATAAACAAAATTTAAATGTTTGTGCCTTTACAGAAAATTCCAAAACATTTATGTTTTTATGAGAACAAACCCAAAATCTTTATGCCTTTAAATACACTTTTGTCGACAAAATCACAAAGGACATTTTAGATTACTTTTTTGTGGTTTTTCTCATTCAAGTTAAGTAAATTTTATTGTACAAGTTGGTAAAATTTCAAAGTTCATTTTCCCAATATAGACTTTAAGGCTTCATTTGATTCTAATAAAATTTTGAGGAAAGAAAACTAAAATCAAAATACTTACTTTTAAACTTTCCTCAAAGAAAATTAAATAACTAATATTAAACAATTTTATTCATCACTCTTTTTCTATCTCACTAATTTATGTAAACCAAACACGAAAAATTATTTTCCTCTTTATTTTCTTTCATTTCTTTAAAATTTTCCAAAAACCAAATGGAGCATAAGTTACATAACCCCAAATTCTGGATATAATCCGTCCAAGAATAACATAATTGCTGTTACACGTTTCTGGCAAGACAATTATTTTGATATCCATAAATCATGCAGTATTAACAAACTAGGAAATTCTTGTAAATTTTGAATTGGAAAATTATCTTCTACCTAAAATTATAATCAAAAAAATGCTTTGCTCTCCAAATGTATTCCCTTAAAAATATGAAACAAATACAAAACACATAAATTTTCTATTCTTTCTAATATAATAATCTTATAATAGTATCTTTATCTACGAATGGTAGTATCTATATCTACCCAAAACTATATCTCTATATACATATTAGTATATTTATTAATTGTATAATGATACATAAATAGTGATGGCAAATAGTGTGAAAATTTAGACTTTAAATGTCCATTCCATAATTCAAATGACCTAATTTGTTCAGAAAAATGTTAGGAACCTAAATTAATATAAAACTTATAAAATTCACCATAACTAAAATTTTCCCAAAACAACGATATATACACCAAACTTATTGATGAACTAACTCAAGAATAATGAGTTAATGCTATAAAAACAGGATGATTTAGAACCCAATTATGTGGGCCTTTAGGAAACAATCTACTACTAGCCCACAAGCTAGAAAAGGTAAGGCTACACACACACACACACATATAACCAACAACATTTTATCCCATGAGCCTATCATAATAATATCCCCCTTTTTTCACTTAACTCAATGTTTCTATCCCATGCTAAAGTTCTCTTCAACATGAATTCACAATAATTTTTTTAAAAAGGGCAAGGTCGTGAATCCTCGTTACTCAATATAATTTGTCCATGCTTTTCTAGGACAAACTTTGACATTAATATCATTAAATATATATTTATAGAAATAAATAAAAAACATTATTAAAGTACTTTTAAAGATAAATACAACAATTACTCCTCCGTTTCACAATAGAGGGCTACAATTTTTCATTTTCGTTTCATAATATAAGTCCTATTCCAATTTCCAACAAGTATTTATTGTTATATTTCCTAATTTACCCCCTTTTGATAGATATCACATAACAATTAAATTGTTTAAATTCCAATATGGGCATTTTAGTTGATTTGTGAACCCTTTAACCTAAAATTCAATAATTCTTAATATGTGGGCTAAAAAACTATAGGTCTTCTAGTGTAAAACGGATGGAGCACATTTTACATTACGATTATTATATTGAGATAAAAGAAGTATCAAAATGCAAACTAAAAATCCATGGGTTATGGCTACTAATATCTAGAAACAAAGGGATTATTTCAGCATCATTTCTTTCTCTTTTGATGGCAAAGATAAATGAAAGAATATAGCTTGAAGGAAGGAATAGCTCTCTTATCTAATGAACAATTAAAAATCCCTTTATGTTCTTCAATTTTATTTTATTTTCTCACAATAGGAACAAATACAAAATAAACATTTTTTTATAACTTTCCATAATCCAAATCATAAAGGAACCAATTGATCAAAAGGTTTAAGCTAAAGGCTTGGGTCAAACTGCAGTTTTATACTATAAATCAAAGCGCCTAGGCTCCCCTCATGCAAATGACTCTTTTTAGGTTTGAAGCGTAGACTTAGCACGGGCCCATCTCATACCATGAGTTTCCAATATTTAGGGAGCCTCGAACACTAGACCTTTTGATAATAGTAATTCTAATACCAGCTTAAGGAACCAGTTTATCCAAAATTTAAGTTGATGGGATCGACCAAATATATAGTGTTATACTATATTTTTTCACTCCCACGCAAACATTGCATCTTCTTTTCTATATAAAGATGGATATGTTCTGAATATGTCCACGAATTCTATAATTTGTAAAATGTCTCTATCATTCAATTGTTCAGCAGTAATAGTGCTTTCATAACGCATTAGATTTAGGAGAATTTCATGTCATTGAAATATGCAATGAAAAGGTGAATAATGAAAATAACTAATAATACTACAAGTTTTCATTCAAGCTCCTTAATTACTCCTAAATACATGCAAGCCATCTAAGAAGTTACATACCCGGAGCTTCTTGTTGGACCCAAGTACTTGAGGAGGAACGAGTGATGAAAGTTCACATAATGGCCTTGTAAGTGCTGAATAAGTAGGATGCTCAATAGCCCTGTTAAATGTCCACCAACTTAGTACCACAAAAAGCAGTGCACTTTCATATAATCTAGTCAATCACAAAACCAACACTCAACACCTCGATAAAATGCACTTTATTTCATTTACTCATACTCCCCCTAAATAATGGCCCGGTAACACACTATTTTGTAGAGTATATTCATACATACATACATTTAAAGATAGAGAGAGGGGGATGAAAAAGGACATCTCAATTCATGCTATAAAGAAAATGTACCATATATGCGAATCCTTGACACAAGTCAAGATATCAAGATTTGGAGCTCGGGGATGGCACCAAGAAGCCACACTGTGGCAAGACATCTTAGGAACAGGTTTGATACGCCGCAACTCCTGAGGGAAAAAAAAGTCACTTTTGATTAAAGGGGGTGACGGCTCATCAAATGAACAAGACCAGTAATAGTGTTACTTCCAGGGTTCTCAATGATTACAAGTTGACGCAAAAATGAAGCAAACTCTAGTGAAAAGAACAAAGGTTTTTCTCTTTATCTCAAAACTACTAGAATGGCTTTTGATTAAGGAAACAAAGAGCATACAAGATAGATAGCATACCTTAAAAGAGATAGTGTCCCAAATAGCTAAGGTCTTGTCTGCACCGATAGTGATGAGCTGAGGTGGCCCTCCGCTCACTCTAGATAGCTCAACGGCCGCAACTCCACCATCATGTGCCTTAAACCACATCAAGAAATTAGTACCATCTTCAGAAGTAATTTCCAATTTTCTACTAAAGCAAAAGTAAACAAATAAATAAATAATGATACATCATATAAAAATGTTGGCACACATATGATGGAATTAATTAGCTCAAAATTAAAGTATGGCACACAGATTTAGGTAATGATATATACCAAGAATTATAACCTATATTACCTAATTAATGATTGCCATGGAAACTAAAAAATTACAAATTTTCAAAATGCTATGAAAGTAAATAAAGTTATGGTAAATTGTTAGCATAAAATAGGCGGTGGTAAATTTGGTAGTTTGAGTAAGTTTTTTTCTTTTTTCATATGGCGGTTGTCGTTGTTATGGTGGTGATGGGCAATCCAATATCAGGCTTTTTACTCTGCTACCAAATAGTGGCATGGGAAGCATCATGTTGGTGGCTCTGCTACAATTGATCACATAGGAAACATGTGAATCAGTCAAAGTGTGTTATCTGCTGATATGAATAATGTCAGAGTCCATTGATTTGAAGCATACCGGTAACCGATTGATTCGAAGAATACTGTCCAGAATGCAATGGGAATATTTGTAATCCGTTAGTGAGGGGGCAAGGATTTCAGCTCTGCTGCGTCATCATATAGTATGATTTTAAAGTAAGCCATAAAAATTGTGTGCGCAATGATTTAATATTAAATAGTACATTAATATAAAAACTGAATTATTTTATGATTTTATTTGACAAGGTCCCGTGCTTCAAATATCCAGTCGGGGCAACTTCCACTTGATCAAATTCATTTTTCAGTTTTTAATGAAATAGCACCATCATAATTTAAAAATATGACACATCAGTATTAAAGCAATAAGTTATCACTTGACTGATCAATTGTCATATTTAAATGGGAGTTGCGTAAACTAGTAAGTTTAAACTTTGAAACTGTTAAAAATTAGGAATTGAAAATATTGGATTCCTAAATACTAAAAAGTTTAGATATTACACACTTATAATCTGTTAATTATTGTAATGCTTTACTTAAAATATAGATAAAAAAATTGAAAGTAAAGATAATAAAATCAATAAAAGATGAATGTCTGATGAAATTAACTATTTGAAATTATAAAGCATTTAGCAGTTTGTTTCTGAGCTGTGCATGGTCATGGTGGAGTGTCTGGAGGCACCTTTTTAATCTAAAAATGCGCCAAGACTAGAAACAAGGAAGAGAAAGGAAATGGGGACACCAATTAACCAAGAAAACAAGTAACAATGGTCTGCGTAGGAAATCAAACCTAAGACAAGAAAGACAAAAAAGACAACTTCATCAGGTGAGTGACAAATTTATTAGAGTTTAGGAACTTCATATAAATACTAACAAGTGGAGATCTCATGGTGTCACATGACATTAGGACTCTGCCCCTTTATAAATTGAGAGAAACATCTCAAAATGGGGTTCTTTTATTAATCATTCATATCTAGGTTTGTTGAGAGGGAATGATTTTATATAATTGTTACCTACTATTTATTACCTATCAATAGTCAATCATATATATTAAAGCAGAAACAAACAAGCCAGCCATTTCCAGCCTCTTTGGGCATCTCCCCATATCCCCATATACAGGGCCAGACACATATTAATATGATTTAGAGCACACAATTTATACATCATTTATAAATTACAGGATTTAATTTCTAATTTAGAAGTTGTCTTTTGGAATGTCCATAAATGCCATGTATCAATCAATAGAATTCTAGCTAGAATATTTCCAAAATACAATAACATATTTCAATCAATATACTATTATGTATATAAAACAGAGTTATGTATATAAAACAGAAATCAATTGATAAATTATTTTCCTGCTTATTTTAGCATCTCCCGATATGTGTGGCTGAATAATTTTAATCATAATTTAGAGAACAAAATTTATACATCATTTTTAAATCACAATATTCAATTTTCAATTTGGTCGATTGTCTTTGGGAATGTTTAGAAATGCCAGGCATCAATAATAGAATTTATTAAGAATATTTCCAACACAGAATAATATATATCAGTTAATGAAGGAAAATTCTTATAATAAATTGTCGGTCTTCAATTAGAAAATAATTACAAGTTCTATTAATTTTTGTATTTATTTACCACCTAATAATACACAACATTCATCCGTACATATATGTTACATCAAGCACTCGTAATATTCAGCAAATAAACAGAAAAACCATATGCGATGGAAGGAATGCAGGTCATAAATTTCTAATTCTAAGGATTTCAATAATGCCACCTTTCAAATCCTTCAACTTCGAAGCATAAAATTTCATTTGATTTTCTCATATGCGATGACAATAATCAAGTTAGGGACAATCACTTAAAAAAGTTGTTTTTACCTATGGTAGTTATTTCTAGAGTAACAAACCACTGTGGATTGAATATTTTGAGATATAATAAGATGGTGTCCAAAGTAGCTCAACAATTAATTTTGTATTCAAAGAAGTTTTCCAACATTCATAGACTTGAAAATGAAATTTTCCCATTCTTGACTATAAATATTGTATCATGTGGCTAAATTTGTTTGTCTCTACACCTTTTTATTTATTCGCCTATGATAACAATGCTTAAGATTATTATTCACTTGAAAAATGCATACACATGAGATAGTAGATGTTACACAGGCAGCATTTATCAAAGGGACAGTAATCTATGATAATATTCCCATGGATGCTGAACTTTTGAAGCATTATGGGAGGAAGAACATGAGTCTGTCATCAAACAAGTGTTGCTAGCATTACAGTTTCCTTGGCAAGTTGTGGAGATGATCATGCAATATGTGATTACTGACCTTAGTTTTTCAGATGATTTGCTGCTGTTTTGCAAGGGGGGCACAAGATCAGCACAATACTTGAAAAAAGTACACATGGAATTGACCAAATGTTTGGGTTTGGGAATTAATCCTGCAAAGAGCTCATTGTTTTGCTGTGGTGTAACAATTGTTATAAAGCAAGCATTGATGAGGATTTTTTAATGCACTGAAGGGAGCTTTCCTTTTAGGTATTTGTGAGTACCTATGGAAACAACTTATGTTGGCATACAACACTACCAGGGATTAATCAATAAGCAGTTGGGGCAGGTAAAGCACTGGACTAGTAAATATCTCAGTTCTGCCAGCTGGATTCAGTTGATAACCACTGTTTTAACTGGATCAATCAGGTTCTGGGCACAAATCATGCTCCTCCCTGCTGCTGTCCTTGAGCATGTTGAACAAGTATGCAGAAAATTCTTGTGGTCAGGTGCAAATGAGAAGCATCAAGACCTAGTTGCATGGAGAACCATTTGGTAAAAGGGGCTGTAGTCATTAATGACCTGAAGAAATGGAACCATGCAGCCATGTGGAAGTGATTATGGCAGAAAGTGCATCACAAAGAAGGGCTCTGAATAAAGTGGATTCATGGTATCTATATTAAAGAGAGATCAGTGTACACAGTGGAAATCAAGACACATCAATCCCGGATATTTTGAAGTGTAATGAATTTGTGGGCTATATTGCAACAAAGTATTCAAGATGGGCACTGTGGTACAGAACAATATTCCATTGAGAAAGCTTATAAATTGATAAGATACAGGGAAGAAAGGAAGCCTTGATACCACATAAGATGAAAGTATGACGGTATACCGTGGAACAAGGTCATCTTCTTGTTGGCATGCTGTAATCAGGGAAGAAAGGAAGCCTTGATGCCACATAAGAGGAAAGTATGACAGTATGCCGTGGAACAAGGTCATCTTCTTGTTGGCATGCTGTAATGCACGCATGACATGGAGCCAAGACACTCAGAATCGATGTGGGATTTGCACAGCAGAAGGAGAGACATATGATCATCTCATAGTTAGTTGCAGATTTGCTGGACAATGTTGGCAAAGATTGTTGGGGTGGCTGGGCATGACAGTACAGATGAGAGATTGGCAGTCATTCATACAGTGGTTGATCAACAAGGCAAAAAGGAAAGGCTGGGGCATTACGTGCAGCAGCAGAAGCTCTAGTGTACAGCATCTGGCAGTGCAGGAACTATTCCATTTTCCAATTCAAGACTATTCATCCTGCTTTGCTTAGGGCTCTAATAATGAATTTTCATATTAGACTATATATGTGCAGCAGGAGTGCTCAATAAAGGCTTCTAATGCAGGACCTCGATAGATCGGCATAATTAGATTCTCATTTTGAAATCCATAGTAATGAGGTGCTTGATTTCTGATATTGGTATTAATAAAAGTAATACTAATTACCAGAAGAAACATAGATAACACTAAAGCTAGGAATCACACCAAACTAATCCTAGATAAAAATAAGCCTAAAATCAGAAAGATAAAAATTGCAAATAGAAGTCAGGCATCAATGAAACTAGACACTATTGGACGTTGGTCAGGTCTAAGCAGCCGCCCAATGACGGCTGTGAGGAAACTCCAAGAATTGCAGGATGTCTGAAACGAAACAATACACTCTAATGAGTCGACTCAACAACAGCAAACAATTGACCATTGGATGCCGAACATAAATTTGAGTCATTAGTCATTCAACGAAAAATCAAATCAGCCACATTAGATAGCATGGTCAAAATCTCCTAGGCAAGTAACCAAGAATGATAATTAAGCCAGTAACTCACACACATGTAACATATCAAACATATTAGAACAGTATCGATTATTCATTAGTCATATCAAATATTTTGGAATTATTCATCAGGGATTCAGGGTTAACCCATGAGTCCATACTTATTCCCAAAGCGTTATAGTCTTTTATTCTATCGCTATCTTGGATAATGATGGGTACAAGTTTTTATTGGTCCTAAACAGAGTGCTATAGTTTTTCATTTCATCAGTCATCTTAGATAATGATGAGTATACCTTTTAATTGATTCAATTAAAGTATAGATCTTCAGAGGACTATCAAGGAAGATGGGCAAATCATCTGGTTTCTTTCAAGTTCCCCCCCCCCAAACTTTCCCACATATCATATGCACCCCAAAGCTGGTAATAGTATGCCATATGATACAGAGAGAGCAGAGAGTGGAAAATAAAAGTGCAAAGAAGAACATGATACCTTTAGACTTAACTTGGGTACAAGTTCTCGTGAATCTTGACCATGGTCAGCACTCCACAATATGAGCAAACCATCACTACCGCCCGAGACAAGAAGCGCCTATCCTCATTTCCACAAGGAAAAATTCATAAGCAAACAAAGGACAATGAAAATCCATACACACAAAGACTAGCATGCTGATCAAGAATTAAGCGCAATGTAACAGAGTCATTCACAAATAAGTAGCCATTTTTCTTTTATTTTTCAACGTACGTCCACTGTTTCAAATTTTATTTCCAGTTTCACATTGTTAGGAATCCTATTGATTCAAAAAATTAAACCCCGACTTTTACCATGACTGCAATTTCAAGAAGATGCAAAATCAAAGCCTTAAGGCTCCACAATTGTCCACCTTGACTTATTCCAAATATGCAAAATTTCTTACCTTTATAGAGAATTGGATCATGTAACTAGAGAAATCTCTTACTTCTCTTCCTGTATCAACTATTCAGACATTTTGCATATTTTAAGAAACTAATTCATTTCAGCGACAGAATTTGTTGATTATTGTTATTATTAGGCATTTAGTGATCCACAAAAAATAAAAACTAATTTTAGGAGTTAATAAATACTAATCAACGTGTAAATATTGAGACCAATACATAGGAGCTTCAAAACTGATCAAGTTGGAGCAAACAACTTGATTGCAGAGTAGAACAAGAAAATATGGTGTCAATAATAAATTTTAGCATTGCTGAATCATTTGTAAGTAATGATAATTTGACTAATTCCTGGACAAATAAAAGATAATTATCAGAAATTAAAAAAAAAAATTGAAATATGCAGTAATGCAACTAAACTTGTAGATGGGTAATGAATTCTCCCTTCAATTTTGAAGCCTACTCATACAATCAAATATCGGTACCGCAATTGCGTATTGGCCGCAATTTTGCGGTTTTTGGGTCAGCCGCGACGCGAAATTCCGAAATTGCGGCCAATACAGAAAATCACACATTTATCGCCACAATATCGGCGAAATTTCTGATATCGGCCGATATTTTACCGATATTGACCGATATTGGCCGATATTCACCGATATTTACCGATATTTGTTGTGTAAAATAATTAAAAATTCACGCCACGATATAGAAAATATCATTCGCGACACCCCGATACCGCGACACCGCGACCGCAACCGCAATCGCGACCGTAACCGCGGTTTTATTGTATGAGCCTACTTCCAACATGAGCAGAAAGAGAAGGTAGAAGCCACTTAGCGCAGTCAGTTCAAGTCCAGTAGCTATTCAATATTTTAGCATGTGATTCCTGATATCCTCAATTAAATACTGATTCAAAATCACAGCCAATAACATTATGATGAAAAATCAAGGATCACCATTGAAGAAGAAGAAGAAGATGGTGTCTAACTAGCTCATCAAGCTGGGAAGGAGAGCATATTTTCATTGACAACCAGGAAGGCTTCCGGTTTCCTAATCAAACTCTTTAAGATAACTAGATGATAACTGTTAGACACGATGGTCTCATGACACTAATCTCAATTACTTGATCCGAGTCATCCTATGGAATAATATTATGGGAGATATTTGCAAAGAACAGAAATTTTATTTCGTAGGTGAGACGTAAAGGTTGCCATTGGTCTATTCAATACTTCTGCTATTTTCATTGTGTTTAATAATGTTCTTGTATTTCTCTTTCCTCAAATTTTCATCACATAAAAGTTGTCCTCCAAACTTGAGATAAAATAAGTGATGAGCAGAAATGACTTCCCAAAAAAATTGAAGAACTTCATCCAATGCCAATATTAGCTACTGACTTCATACTAGGCTATTAGCAAATTTCTCCAACAAATCCTAAGTAAATTAAAATAAACTAAGACTGATTCTATAGAAATAACTGCTCAAAAACTAATTAAACACCATGTTAAATACATGGAGTGAAGCAAGAATAACATGCTTCTGGGTTGTTGCTGTACATGTTAAATACATACCACATCGTGACATGATTCCATTTTCCATTTCATTTAAGTGGTCACATAATAAACAATAAGATAGAAGCAGTTTATGTTGAAGAATTTGGTCTACATCCAAGACTCAAATAGATGAAAAGATAAGGAGACTTAAAGATGCACCAGTGAGGGAATTGTGAGTTGTTGGAGACCTTTCTTCTTTTTCCTTTTTTTTATGTCAAAAGACAACAAGGACATTGATGGAAAGGTTGCACTTGCAATGGACTCAGAAATCCAAACCCAGTTAGTGCATAAGACTCAGGCATGGTTTCCCACCAATCCCCTGCCAACTTCACCATGCAGACAAGGTTGAAAGAGATCCTGCTATGCAGGACAACGTGACAAAATGACTTCTCTAGCAGAGTCTTTTCATGGAAGTGATAGACACTGGACTGTATGACACGGATTAGAAAACATGCTTCTGATCCTTGCTAAAGGAAAAATAGTGTCACTTTTAGCAAGATAGGACCTGGAAATATGATTGCATAGGTAAACAGCTTCAAATATTCAGTTCCTCCTACTCCAAGCAAAACTACTTGGAAAAGATAGAAATATAAATATATGTTGGGTTTGGAATGAACGGGGGAAATTAAGATAATGAGAGAACCAGGAACAGAAGAGGAATGGAGTAAGGGAATGACTGAGCTCGAGAAGGGGGGGAATCAAACAGAAGGAGAACAGTTTTAATAGTAAGTATCAATGTTTCACTTCAATCAGTATACAAGCCTTGGTCAAATATTGGCCAAATTATTTCCAAACGCTTACGCGATAAATCAAATCATAATAAAATCGTAGAAAATAAAATCTACTGAATAATATCTAAATCCAAATAATAACCTTAGAATATAATATCTAGACAAACCATAGGAGCTATTTAGCTCATCTGTCTTTACTGGTTCATGTATACAATACATCACCCATTCTACCCTCAACTATAAAAAGAAAAGGAAGATATAAGTAAAAATAAACAAAAAATCCAGCCAAAAAAATAAAAATAAAAAAAGGAAGAAGAAAAGACAACTTGGACCTAATTGGGTACAAAAGCCGGCCAAATACTCCCTCCCTTTTACAATATAGGCCTCTTTTCCTTTCAAAATATAAGTCATATTTTGGAAAACTCATGAACTAAATGCTACATTTCCTACTATACCCTCTACTTTCTGTTTTATTAATTAATGATCAAGTTTTCAAAACATATTTATGTAGGATATATTAATAATCTTATACATTTCATTTCTTTCGTAATATAAGTGACTTATACTGTGAAACGGAGACGGAGAGAGTAGTAATTAATAATTACTAGTGTTCATATAACAACACCCAAAAATATATTATCTAATAATATATCCTAGCATGAAATAATATCACCTATATAATATCCAAATATATAATAAACAATAATGAAATATCTAATGTTGACTGAATCTGATAAGTGGGCTTACGACCTGCTAGTCCATACTCCATACTCCATCACTACATTAATATTACTTCCAATAATGAGAATGACTGCTTAAAAACTTTCAAATATTTGATATCATAGTAGTTGGTTATACTTGCTAGAAGGACAGGATCTTTTGCTGTCCAGAAATGAAAAAAGGGGAAAACATGCACAAAATTCACTTCACAACTGTCAGACAAAAACTCTCTTTTGACATATTCTGAAAGGAACAAAAATGAGGACTTTATCTCAAGGAGAAAATGTGCGGAATCTTTCATGGACATGGTCCTTTCCAGAAGCACGAAACTATCCCAGTCAAATAGCTATCACACATCTAATGATATAACAAATCTTTTTTTATGATCAAGAAATTAGGAAAATAGTATTTTAAATTCAGCCCAACATCAACACCACTAACCTATGAACTTGTCAATGAAGGAAACAATAGACCATTAAAGGAACTTACTAAATATAACAGTAAAAAAATTAATAAAGTCAGTAAATAAGTTTTCAAGATACGAAAAATTGATTATGAGAAGAGAACATTATTGGCCAGACATGATACATAATAACTTTCAACAATCTTCAGCACAATTCCTGTAATCATGACCTGGTCACAGAATGAAATCAAGTAGCTATGTGGCCTGAACATCAGCCCTCGGAGGCTCGGGCACTCAGGACCCTTGATCCATGAAACTGTAATTTTGAATTTTGACATGGTAGAAACCAGTGTTTGAAAAAGCGGCGCAAGGTGCAAGGCGATGGGGGGTTAGGGCTTTTTTGGTGCTAGGCGAGGCTACGTAAGTGAGGCGCATATAAGGCGCGCCTCAGGCGCTAGGCGCAGAGGCTATGAGGCGCACGCCTCAGCATAAAATCAAGCAGAAACTTGGGAGATCAATAGACACATAGGGAGGATGGACTTAGGGAAGAGGGATAAAAAACCTTTTCAGCAGAAAAAAAAAAATTACATGCAGACTGCAGAGACTTAGGGTAGTTAAATAGTCATTTGTTGGAAAAATGTAAGTCTATTTATAGTCTTGATTGCAGTAAAAATATTCTGCAATTAATATGGGAATTGGGGAGAGCAAGAGTTATTTTGGAAAGGTAAAAAACCAGCTGCAGAGACTGTAAAGTCTGCTACCACCAATTTAAAGCAAGAAATAGTTATTTTGGTATATCTGCATATATTTTTTGCAGATATAGAGGAAAACAGATAGGGCATTAGGAAAAACCAAAGGTATATCTGCATATATTTTTTGCAGATATAAGGGAAAACAAAAGATATAGGGAAAAAGAAAGGTCCCTCTTGTCCTATATATTTTTTGCAGAAAATTTTTCTTCCTAATGTAAAAAAAAAAAAAAAAAAAACAACAACAACAACAAAGGGAAAAACAATGTACCACTACATCTGGAAAAAAAAAAGAGAGAGCATCAAGGAAAACTGGAAAAAAAAGTATATATGCCAACAAAAAAAAAACACTAGGCGCCTCACATCGCCCAGGCGTGCGCCTTCGCCTTGCGCCTAGCGCCTAGGCTCCAGGACCCCTAGCGCCTCGGTGCGCCTTAAGCCTTTTCAAACACTGGTAGAAACCTCATTGTTCAAATTCACCACAAAACCAAGTTTTGGACTCGGCCAAAAACGGAGAAAAAAGCAGATTATGCATTGAGATAAGCAGAACTACTACTTCTGTGGTTCAGAATATTATTTCAGAGGGATTCTTAATTCTGCTTTTAGTAAAGCAGGGAATTATCTTGCATCAGAAAACCGAACTCAACCAGTGACACATTACAAGAGTCAGAATAAATCACAGCATAGCACATGCACTATCTCCCATCAAATCCTCAACAAGCTGGATAATAGAAACTAAAAATCAATGTATCATTACATTCATCATAATGAGGTAACTGAAAATTCCTCTTTGATGGCATTCACTACACTAGAAACAGACTATCATGGCATTTTGTTCAAATTTGGCAGATAAAAATAAGCGAACGAGTGGATGGTTACTAGATAGGTCAGTCTGTGCATTTTAATGAATTGAACAAGAAAAAAAAAAGTATTTACTCTAGCAATCTCGCAATTCAGGATGAGTTGGAAAAAATTCTGAGACTGCGTCTCTTCATATATGACATACTCCAAAAACAACAATCAGCCAAGCATTGTTATAGGGAAGTTATTGTACTAGGGAAATTGACAAATGTTCCACCATGTAAGAAGCAACATAGAACAAGGAGCGAACAAAATCAACATCGATAAGAAGCAGCCATGAGGAGAAAAGCTAAACTGCAGGTTTAAAAATTTTAATCACTCTCTTGTCTGTAGATAATGGGTTTGGTTGGACAAAGCTCTTATATTTCACAAATTGATATGGTTACCCCACTTATCCACCAGATAGAAGAATAACTTCCCAACTGGAGGAGCATTAACCATGAAAAATGCACAACACAGGCCATACTCCAGTGTCACTCTGCTCAGCAAAATCCTTTTCTCACAATAAATTAATGTCAATATTTTTCTTCCACCTCCCAAGTTCCAAGACCAGCTCCAGACTTACAGTATTTAGTGAGCTAGAAATACACTTGCACATACAAAAGGGAGGGAGGGAGGGAGGGAGGGAGGGAGAAAATAGGAGACAGAAACGGTTCAGTGTCCAAGTAAACAATCAACTGTAAAATGCAGAACATAATATTAAAAAAATCATAACACAAGAGCTTACCTCTCCTGAAGAAGCCATGAATGTAAGTAAACAAGTTATAGATCCTTTGTGGCCACCAGTGTACCTCCGAGCAAGCTGTAAAGAAAAAGTCAGTTATGAAGGTGATTGCATATATTTTAGCCACTTAGCTTGAAGAAACTACTTTACAGTCTACAGACCTTCCATGTTATCATCGAAAGGACTCTAATCACACCATCTGATCCACCAAAGGCTACAAGTGGACCATCACCTGCAGATGACCTTGAAAGGAACTCCATACTGCAACCATATTAAAGTACACGCATGCTTAAGAGAAATGTACCAAAGGAGCAAAATGAGTGTGTATCGTTTCTCTACTATTGTCCACCAAATGTAGCAAAGAGTGCTCGAGAATCAACAGATTCCTCTTCCTAAGAAGAGGACAGAGGGAATGGAGAAGTAAACAAATGTTGAATTACCAGAGAAGGGATCTATTGTCAAGTTCTTGCTTAGGAACATCACGACCACGCATTGTCACCAAGTCCAAAAATATTGCTTTATTTTCACAACAGATGACTAGAAAATGCCTTCCTTTAGTAGCTGGGGGAAGAGAATTAACGGTTGAAGTGACATGACTAACTGCAGATGGTGCTTCAGCAGCTGCTGCACGATTATGCCACAGTTGCCAGAAGCGTACATCATCGTCATAAAATCTAACCTGCTTGACACTTTATGCAACAATAACCATCCATCATAACTCTTAAGTATCTAAGAAATATATAGCCTCACAGATAAATGAAAAGGCAGATGTAAAAATTATTACCTTCCACCCCTTATAGCTTCTGTAGGCTTCCCTTTGGAGTCAACTGATCATTGCAGAGAAAGAAGGGTAATGTCAAGGTATGATCAAAACAACAGCCAAAATGATATAAGCAGAGTACAAATTGGAAAAGACAACATCATGGAAGATAAGAGCCTCTAATTGAAGTGAACAATAGAAATCAACTAAAGAAAGCAATTTTTCTAGCACAGTAACAAGCTACATGAATTCTGGTCATTGAGGTCATTGTCATTTCCTCCATCACCCCACCAAGTTATGTCCTAAAATGCTCAACAGCTTCTATCCAAGCTATCTTAAGTGTTACATGACCACAAACACATGGTAATACCTTCCATGTGCTTAAAACCCTATCAATAACACTTCCACCTTCAGCCAAACAAAAGCAATGAGAATTGCATCTTAGAGCACAATAACTGATACTACACCACCAACAACCAACAAGAGCCCCATAGATTTAACAGTTCACATGTTGCTTAAGCAGAAATTCCAGTCAAAACAGATCACAGACACACAGATTTAACAGTTCCTCGTATCTCCTTAAATCAAAGCCACCACTCAGTTCCAACGATAATTGAGTACCATCCACCAGGTTTTCATGAGCAAGAGATGTCGATATATTTACTAACAAATATGATATGTTGAACTGAGCGTAAACAGATATGTCGTGGGGAAAACTCAACCTGTTTAGTGTTGTAAGGTGAGCCAATTCGAAAAGATGCGAACACAAGCCATCAATTATCGATTGAAATCATGAAGCAAGTAATAGGTAGTGAAAATGTACAGCATACATACCTGATTCACCCTCAGCGAGCTTCTCTAATCTGGCACCAACTAGGCGTCTCTCATCAACACCACCAGCTTTAAGCTCGTAAATCACCTAGAAGTTAATACATCAGAAATTGTTTTCATTATTTGGTTAGCTCACAGGGCACCGGGATCATTATCCGATATCTGATAATAATATGAACTGGTTCGACACCACTAGAAACATCGTGGGAAGAAAGCAAAAAGGTAGAAGAAGAGAAGTACTTGACGATGCTCCCAATTCCAAACGGAAACATGATCAGAGGCGTCAGCAGTAACAAGCCATGGATGAGTAGGATGAACCTGTATTTTCACTATTTTCTCATTCGTAGGACGAAATGCCCTCAGTCTCAGCATTTTTCGAATTGAATAATCTACAACTCCGAAATCGCCCACCCCAGCCCCTCTAGTTGTCTCTCTGTCCCTTTCTTTCTCTTACACGCGAAAAATGCTAGATCTGGCGGGCTAGAAAAAGTTGGAGGATCTGGCGGACCTTGGCAATGATTTATCTACCATGGAGTCTCTTTTCAATGCTACCATGGGTTCCCGATTCTGTCTTCGCGTCTGCACTCCAGATCATGCATACATATTGTACAAATTTCTTTGCGGGAATCCCCTCTGATTCACTATAATTCTAAACGACTAAACGCCGGGCCTTTCCGATTTAGTTAATCACTCGGATTAACAGGAGAAGGGGAAATACAGGTCAATCACTCGGATACTATTTATAAAATTTTTAAATTGTGTATATTTTTATCATAATTTTAAAATATTTTAAACAAATTAAAAACTAAATAAATGTCAAAAACATTTATATAGCGTAGCAAATAGCTCACTAAACCTGACATTACATTATGGATAAAATTGACTTCAGTACACTTGTGTATGGCTTAATTCCATATACAAGTATATTTAAGACTTAACATTATTATTATTATTATAAATATATTAACTGCAATGATATTAACCTCAATAATATTAATAATAATAATGGTAATGGTAATAATATTATTTTTATTAATTATCGTAATAAAAAATTACTATAAATATAATTGCAATTATAATAATAATTATTATCATTATTGTTATTGTAATCATTATTATTATTATTAATGATGATAATAATGATTCTAATTATTATTATAATTAATTAATTATTATTATTATTTATTATTATTTTAATACTTATAAATATAGTAAATTTATATAATATATTATGTATTTTAAATTATCAAAAAAAAATGCAGTAAACAACACTGAGTTGATACCTAATATACAATATAACTAAGGTTTTTTTTTAAAAAAAACATCATATAATCTTTAGTTTCCATTGTTAGATATCATGTAAACCTTCGTCTACAACTTAGAGTTACATGGTATTGGCCTACAAAATAGACGAATGATTATGTGGTGTGTACAAATATAAAGTCAATGTTATATTGTACCCTTTTTTAATATTAAAAAAAAAACACATGGTTATATTACGTATTACGTCTAAATTGAGGGTTATTTGTTGTATTTTTTCTAAATTATTTTTATTTTATTATCATTATAATATTATTTTTAGTCTTATATTACTAAAATTATAATATTTTAATATCATATATTATAAAAAATAATGTTTGAGCTCAGTTTGTCACATTAAATAAATGAGAAAAACTCTCTCCATTCCTAATTTAGAATGATACCGTTATTCACTAATACTACAAGTATATAAAAAGAAAGTTTAAATTGATTATCAGCTACGACCATGTCGTATAACGTCTTATGTAGAATTTTACGTAGAAGTACGACTAATGTTACTTCTTATATGTACACCGGCAAGGGGGAAAGGTTATTGAATGTATGCCCCCTTTTACTTTTTTTTTAGGGAATTTAAACATGTTTCAAACCTTAGAAATTGATATGCAATATATTCTTATTACTCTAATAAGTGTTACTCTCGATACTTATTAAAGTTTGTTCTTGTTCCTATTTTGAGTTAAGTATATGTATAGGCATTCAAGTAAGAGAACAAATACCATGGAAAATTTTACATGGTTCTGTAACACCTATTTTTTATTGTTGAAAAATTTTGTTTATTGAAAAGATTTATAAAAGCAATAAACAACAAAGTTAGAAAAAACGAGGTATCACCATAATATCTAATATAAGATAGACGTCTTGTCATCTATCTCATGCTAGATATAAGGTTGAATGTCCAAAATATGGATCAAACCATACACACTAGAAAAAAGGTAGAAGTGTTATGGGTCACAACCCAAGGCTATTCAAACCCCCAAAACAAATGTAAAAAATCCAAGGGAAAGAAAAAGGAGTTCAAATTAGAAATAAATACATCACAAATCCATTTCAGTCTCTAAAGGACTATCTAAAGATAAAATGCCTCTAGAATCCCCAACTTTGGAATACCCCAAGAAAGCAAAAGGGAGCGTCAGTATGCCAGCCATCTTCACCAACCTACATTATGCCATTTGCTCATTGAATAAGCAGTTTAGCATAAGAAGTCATATTAGTATGCAATGTATTGAGTAATTCAAAACTATCCTATTATGAAGGATCATGATCCACATAAGGTCATGCTAGGCATATAGATATATCATGTTCACAAATTAACATACTACCCACAAGCCATAATTATACATATCATGACATATATGCACATGAATACCGAAAAGGGGCATGCTTGATCATAAACGTGGAATCACATCTAGACCTTGTATGCCGCAAGAATTAGGATTTATAAGTCACATTAATGATATCAGCACATGCAAAACCACCTAAAGCATCTCTAAGGTTTATTCCATTTTAATTATTTTTATAAGAGTGTGACCACATAAGTTCACACACATATTGTAATATTTCATTCTCTCAAATCCTAATTACCATATGTGATTAACCTCGTAGCCCCTAACTATATATATATATATATAATCAAGTCTCATTCCGTTCATGTTAATTTTTAGACATTTCGTCGATCATTTCTCTCGTGTACGTAAAACACATTTATTTCAATTCTTCTGATTCTTGTGTTTTTTTTTGACCCCTTCAAATTTTGTGGATCGATATAAACATATTTTTGAGTTCATTAACCCATTCTATTCATTTATGTTTCACCATTTCCTTCTGAATTGTTAAATTACAAAAAAATTCGTTTACGCGACTTGACAATTTTAGCTATTTTGGCCATTTTTAATCCGTTAGTCATCAAATGAATTCTGAGACCAAATATTTTTATATATTTAATTTTCTAAAAATATTTTGAATCAATTTGTGATAATTTGAATCCTCCATTATTCGTTTTATGCTTTTACGAAAAAATGTGTTTCCGCCACTTATTTGTGTTTGCCCTTTTTTTGTCATTTTTCATCCGTCAAGCTTCAAACCAACTCCGATACTTAATATTTGTATATATTTGAGTTTCTAAGATTATTTCAAACATTTTTATAAATTTTTATGATTTTTATAATTTAATTGATATTTTTTTCTCAATAAGTGCACATTATTGGACTTCCTTGCAATTTAATTAATCAAAATAAATTGTAACCAAACCTCTAACTAATATTTCAATCCTAACTAAACCAAATCAAATTTGTAACTTTACCTTTCTCTCAACCAAAAAGTGCAACTAGTACCATAATCATGATTTTATAACATTTATCTTACACACTCAACCATAGCATAACGTCTTTCTTACACCCCTAATTATAGTACTCAAGTGAGGCTAAAGTCAAACCAAAAACTCAATCCACACTCCTCCATTTCAGATCTCACTCTATTTTTTCCAAATCGTGCGTTCTAATTTTAAAACATACATAAATTCATGAATTTCAGCAGAGTGTAAAATTGATTACTTTCTAACTTGCAGCAACTCGTTTCTCTATGATTGTCCTATTCATTTGGTTTTTATTTCTTTAGAAAGATTGCATTGCATACTATGACTAAATATAATTTACATCCCTGAAGTCGAGCCCCTTCGAGCTTATTCATAACCAAACTTTTGCTTCCTGACCAACTTCACAACATCAGCAAAGCTTCTTTTTTTTGTGACTTCCGGCATCTACCACGCCTTGACCTTGCTTTCTATACCTTGTATTATTATTTGGTAGTGTTCCTTGCATGTTATAATTCATCTAAAAACCATTTACAACAACGATATAGTGCCCCTCACCTCTTCTTTTTCCTCTCTTATGCGCTTTGCCGAGCAATGTTGGAATTTTTGTTGTAGTTGTTTGGTGTGTTGTAGCAAAGATTTCGTGACTTTCCTCTCTTCTTTTCTCATTGGTTTCCTTCCCATTAATCCTCCAAAACCTTGCTCTATCATTCCTTGGTGGTTTTTGTTGTTGTTGTGGTGGTGGTTTTAAAACCTCTATATTGAAGAGTAGTCTTTTCCATTTCACTTCTTCCATTTCAATTCCTGTCTCCCCATTTTTGTCTTATTTATTAATCTGGGTTTATCTAAATATTTATCTTCTATTCTTAAAGGTGATTGAGTGGGTTTAGATAAGGAATTTCTAGATTCCTTATTTTAGCTTTGATAAGGAGCTTGGAAATTTTAGTAACTAAACTAACATTTAGAAATAAAATTTTATGCTAAGTGTATTATATGTTCTTTTATGGATGACTAGCTTTATTTTGATTATAAGCATGAAATAATATCTTGAAAAATACTGTATGACATGTGTATGTTTCTATCTTATGTATATAAGCATGAAAATCTAATTATAAGATGGTTTGTGTGATTTTTACATGTTCTCATGTCTGCTAGAAAGGTGATGAATATTTAGTGAAGTAGTGATGAATGCTCAAGTAGAGTCGTGTTGAATTTCCAGCATAGTCATAATGAATATGCCTAGATTTGAGTAGTTCAGCTCTCATCCTTATTATTTTATGTGATTTTTGGTTGTTATAAATTTATATAAGTATTCCATTGTATGTATAATAGTGTATAGAAGCTAAGTTATAAGTTTTGGATCATTTAGCGTTGAAATGAATTTTTTTTTAAGGTTTAGACATATTCAACCATGGATACATTGGGCAATACATATTGCTTTTAAAAGTTTTAATTACACCATTGTCTTTGTTGGTTCTTTTAAATAAAATTTAGTTTTGAAAGAAACTTGGAGGAAAGATTGGATATTAATCGTGTATGCCACACTACACCACAACCTAAGCTTTGATACAAAAATTGATGTGTGTAGGAATATGTATTTATGGTTTGGTTAGGGTTTAAAAGGAATATGATGATTCAAAATTGATGAAAATATGATTATGATGATTCGAAAAAAAAAAAGAGATAATGGTGATAATACTCTAATGATGTAGGGTTTACAATGGATTGGTTCATGGGTTAAGGTTAGGGTTTATGATTAGGGTTTAGTATATATATAAATAGTGATGACGAACGGTTGGAAATATGATGATTTGATGATTATATGATGAATTTAAGATGTTGAGGATGATAATTTGATAATAATAATATTATTATCTTAAGTTTGAAAATAGATAAAATCAAATAAGAAAAATAGGTTTAAGATGAATGTTGAAGATGATGGTGATAGTGATTGTATGCAACGTTTAGGGTTTTGAATGGAGTGGGTTTGTGGAGGGTTTGAAAGATAGATCTTAATCTCTAATTCACACAGACAAAGAGATTATGGGTTTTAATAATAATCACTCACACATAATTGATTGTGAAGAACTCACACATAATTCATTTAAGCAAAGCTTGCAATTTCATCATTTTTTTCGTTTCCTTTGTGTCGTGTACATCCTATGATTTTTATAAATATTGGAACTCCTTAATTTTACAAAATAATACTCCTAATAATCTAATAATAATCGACACAAAAAGCATTATCTTGCTTCCTACTCTAAACACACTCAAAATATAGAATAAGATAATCCTAAAAGATATAATTAAGCTACTCTTTCTACTAATTCAACTTTCTTATCTTTTTAACATTTATCAACTAGATAATAATCCATATCGCACGTCAAAATTATTGATTAAAGTCTCCCCATGCATATACCACATTCAACCCTTCCATGCAACATATTGTTTTCCTCCATGCATGTCATGCACACGCCTCTATTACTAGTGAATTATTTTGCAAGTTTCGTCCATAACTAGCAAGTTAGTCACCTGTTTGCCTTCAAATTCATAGGGGATCCTCTCTAAATAGAAGATAATAGGTCCCAAAATAATAAATGCTAAGTCTTGACCATTTTATCCTACATCAGACATTTTGGCCATTACATGTAAATTCTGGAAGTTTTGAGACCTAAGTGGATATTATATTAATAAAAATAAGTTAAATGGATAAGTTTGACACTTAGGAAACATTTTACAAGTATAACTAGAGATATTAATTAAAATAATTGATTAATAAAGAAAAAGAAAAAGAGAAATGTACACTTAGGTACACTAAGTCATCTCATAATTTTATCTTGTATCCTATTTATATTGCATCTTTAGAAAATAATTGGTTAAGTATAATTCCTTTGACATAAAATAGTCCTCCCTTAATACTAAGGTAAATTAGTTGGCGTTAAAGATACTTTATTCAATTTATGTGCCTTTAGACTAGTTATTTGATTTGGCCTTATATGTGAACCCTTGGTTGACTTAGATATTGGTTATTGAACCTTGTCTCGAATAATTAGAGTTAATGTATATTGATACTAAATTTTATTAAGCCTTTCATGGCGTGGAACTTGAACTTTGATGCCTCAATAATCTTGTTTGGACTTTAATACCTCGACAATCTTCATTGGGCTTTAATACATCATATATTCAATTAGGCCTTAATGGCATGTTAATGGGCCTTTGTGCTCTAAATGGTTTAAGCCTTGATTCCTCTATGGATCAAGTGCATAGATAATATCAAAAATTACTAAAATAATTGGCTTATGTTCATATATATTATTAAGTGATATTTTGTGGTCCTTTGTTCTAGTTTAACCTAAATCTTGGCTAAGACATTAATCACTTAAAGTGAAAGATCTTGATTCGGGACTTATACCACTCGGGGTAGCTATCCGAGTTAGGTTTGGTATTCGCTTGGTACAATTATGGTGTGTTCCTATTCTATGATTCTCGGGTGCCTTACAAGGTATGGGAGGCCCTATTCTACTCTATAGGTGTCTCGATATATTTTGACCCTGTATGGGGTATGCATACTTAAGTGATTAGGTATCCCCTTTTTTGGTGGTCTGGTTATGTTTCTAGGCAAGCCAGCTAGAGCTAGTACCGTTCAAGTACTAGATTAATTGTTAAGGTTTCTTCGAGTCTCCTTCCTCAAGTTAATATAATATATTAGTTTTTATCATAATAATAAAATATAATAATCAATGAATCCCATCTATCCATACATTTGTATCATATTATTTTTTGATTGATGGTTGATTTTTCTTCTTCTTAATTGACATTTATGTGTAAGCATGTTATCATCTTATTATAGCATGCTCTATTGCTTTATTTGCATGTTCTATTGCTTTCTTTATATGGGCCTCGTACATAATGTTATCTCTTTAGGATAGTTGTGTTACTCTATACAAGATATGTACTAATACTACATATTTGTAGGTGTTGTGTCGCAAGTACATGATGGTAACCCTGGAGGTTCGTCACGTAGAGTGATGAGGGTTTACGCCCCGGGATTAGGGCGTAGAGTTATATCTATTTGAGGTCACACATGTTATGTGCCCTAGATTCTAGATATCTCTTTTGGACTCATCATCTCTTTTATCCCCTTTATCGCTATTTATGTATTATATTATCTGGAGTATGGACTATGTACTCTGTTATTATGTTCAAATTATCAAAGTGTTTTACTATTTATATCTATTTCGATAAGTTATGATTTACTTGTCATAATTTTTTAGCACTTAGTACAAGAAATGTATGGACTAAACACATGCTAAGTATGGCGGTAACACCTGCTATATTATGTTAACGCTTCCTCTTAAAATGAAAATTGTTTTTGAGACATTACGCATATCATCATCATGAGTGATGAGCTAGGTTATTTCCCATTATCTCTAAATAACCATGGAAGTCATCCAAATAACTAAGTAAACATATCTTTAGTCGAAGTCAAGTGAAAAATGGACATAAAGTTTTGGTAAAGCCAAATGAAAACCCACCTAGGTGATAAGATCATTTAGTATTGATACCCTCTAGTACATCATAAGTGTATTAAATAGGAAAGGCTCCAAGAATGGATTAGGCCCACTCGAAGGAAAATAATAATAATAATAATAATAATAATAATAATAATAATAATAATAATAATAATAATAAGGGGATGAAGTCAATTAGCCATCGGAGCTAATCGATGACCGAATAATATATACCCACCACGGTGATCAAATGTTCTTAGACTAAGTTCTTAGTATCTTATTAGATCAAGATTTCATGCTGCGCCAAGGTCCACATACCATTACATTCCAAATACAACTAGATAAGGATATCATATTATCCTTCATTACCATTGAGGATATTTTAGGGTGATAACACCATCAATTAACAAATATTAATACCAACCATAGACATCCAAACCATCACTTAATCCATTTATGCTTCATTTTATTCAAAAGTTAAAGTCTAGGTCAAAGCCTAAGACCAAGGTCCAAGCCATGGCCAAAATTACAAGAATGACCCTAAAAAATATCACCAAATAGTACTCCCAAGAAACTAGTTAGTTGGTCCACAAAAGCATTAGGTTAATCTATATCTACAAAAGAAAGCACAGCATTCAAAAACTGAACACCCATTTGAATATCAGAAATTGACTAGTTGACTGGTATGATTAATTCTATTCCAACAAGTTAATTGGTGGCATATCAAAGCAATAATATACAATGTCCAGTTAACTAGTTGATTGGTTGGACATATCGGTCGATCGTTACACTAGTGGATCAATATTAATTTTACCAATTAACTAACTTTACTTATACCCAATCAACACCCTATTTAAGGTTTAATCGTGCATTTTTAATCTAAAACAAACTCCAAACACTGTGTATACATGACATCTAGCATTTGAAAAGGACCAATCAAACCTACTTAGCACTTTATCATGCCTAGAATATTATTAAATCATCAAAATACATGTTTGTCATCTCATAATCCATCTTAAAGTTAGAAAATCCTAAAACATGCTCCAACACTTGGCAAATACTTTATGTTATACATTAACAATATGAACTTGCTTAGATATCATCATATTCAATATATAATTTGGATCAACTCAAATCTTTAATAGACTAATCCTCATAACCATGCATAAAACCTTATGTTCGTGCTTTTCTACTCATGCTCCATTTATTCAGCCAAGGATAATTAAATTAACCAAATTATACTAGCACATGATTTCACGCATTCTTTTCATAAAACCCTTAAAACATGCCACACAAGCACATCCACCCCATACAAACATAAGTAGTGACTTACCCCAAGCCAAGCTAACAAAAATTCACCCAAACAAGGTTACCTAGCTTGAAACTTCAAAATATTGAGCGCTATAAATAAACAAAAAAAACTCAAAAAATCCCTTTTTAAAACTCAACAAAAAAATCAAAGCTTAAAAATCCAATAAAATAAGAATACATTCAACCTCATCCTAGACTTGAGGAAAACCAAGATGAGGGTTACTCAAGCCTTTCACGTTCTCTTAAATCTAACCCTATTTTTCTTAGAAAAAATAAAATAAAAATAGATATAGGGTTGAAGGAAGGAAAATAGAGCAAAATTAGGGAGTAAGAAAAAAGAGTGGGCTATGTGGATAGGAGAGGCAATGAGAGAGCTAGAGAGAAAATGCTCAAAAAATAGGAAATAATGTGTGAAAAGAGAGGAATTAGGTGAGAGTGTAGGATCGAGGGAACTTAAGGAGTCATGAGTTTCCTTCCCCATACCATAGTAGATTGGTGGTTCACAAGATAT
This sequence comes from Tamarix austromongolica, assembly GCA_039764185.1. Classification (NCBI taxonomy): domain Eukaryota; kingdom Viridiplantae; phylum Streptophyta; class Magnoliopsida; order Caryophyllales; family Tamaricaceae; genus Tamarix; species Tamarix austromongolica. The sequence continues at coordinate 18,315,823 of CM077813.1, read as the reverse complement.
GGAGGAAAATTTAAGCAAGAAGCTAGAAATGTTCACAATAGTGACGATAAGACCTTAGCTTACAAGTCGAAGTCAACCTAACTTTACATGTGGGAGGAAAAGAAACAAAAGGGATGACCAACTGATGTATAAAGCATGCTAGCTAATGTTGGCTCCAAATCGTACAAGAATAAATGGCATAAAAGAAGGGGAGAAAGGGGAAGGTAAAAAAGGTGAGGCCATCAAGGTTACTTCTTAAAAGTTAATCCACAAATATGTCTAAGTTAATTCAAATTAGATCTAAAATGATCATGAAGCTAAAAAAAATTACTTATGATTAATTCAAAGATTAATCACCAAGTTATAAAATTATTGGAAAAATATCTAAATTAAAACGAGCATGAACACGTTGACAACAGATGAATTAATTGACTATTATATTCCCAAAACAAATTAACTAGTTTCCCATTCTTAACAATAAACACTAAAATGTTGCACAATCAACTTTTATGGGGCCCCTAATTGGGCGTTACCCCTCAAAAGCTTATACTTATCCCTTTTGACAAATCCATTCCAATTTTAATTAGAAAAATACTTTAAACACAAGCTTATATAACAATTAAACACACTTAAATCATGATCAAACATATAAATTAACACATACCAAAGGATTTAAAGGTGGGGTATTATAAGTTCAACCAACAATGGTCGACACCCACGGTTAGATATGCTCTCTTTATCACTTCACTTTTATTTTAAAGGTTACAATGCATGCACGTTGATCTAACTCTAGACCTAAGCTCCCCATAACTAACTCTAGTTATATTTCCCAAGTATGAACTCTTGTGCCCATGATCAAGTACACTAGTTATCTTTAATAATTATGAGAATAGTTATTACAATTTATTATTTGAGCTCTCTACTTCTCAACAAGTTAATAATTCCTCCAATATTTCTCAAAATACAAGACTTATTCATGCGAATAATTAGATTCAATTTGCTTGATCATAAAAATGTTTTTGCTCTTTTATTATGATAAATAATTTAATCCGTAAAACCATTCCTCTTTTTATATTGCTTTGGGGTCAACAATTTTGGTATAATAAGACATTAATTTCTTAAAGGCAAAATTTTCAATTGAGCCTATATATCTCTAACTCTTGGAGTAGCTAACCAGGAATAGCTTTGTATAATAGTTCACCTATAGGCAAGGAAACCCACATTGGTTCCAATATTTCTCCCACTCTATTTTATATCATCGATGTACTTAAGGGTACTAACACTTAAAGGTTAGAATACCTAGCAATGCAATGCAATGGTTACTACCTTAACTTATGACCAAGAGTAGTAAACATTTATATTTACTTTCAAACGGTTATTATGATAACCACCGATATTGGTATGCGATCATGGTTAAGCTCCATAACGAATAACAAAAGTGCTTGCTCGGAATTCTTTATGGTTATAAATTATGTGTTCACTACCCCCATTAAGACCATAATTGGAATAAACCTTAATGATACCTTGAGTGGTCTTGCATCCTCCTATGCATTATTTAACATGTCTTATAATATATTCATGATGATGCACATGCCTCTTAATTCTTATGACACGTATGGCCATACATGATCCCATATTTACAATAATCATGTACTCTCAATATTCATGTGCATGTGCAAATGTACCATGTAATGAATATCATGTAAGCATTGTATATGATCTTGGAATGTTAATGCATCAATATGATAAATGTTAGTCAATCATGATCTATATGATTGATAAGACCTTATGTATATCAAAACTTCCATGATAGAGTAACTTAGCTTATTTGGTATGTAAGGTACTAACATGCCTACTCAATCAAATGAGCAAGTGACCTTGTGCAGGTATATGTGGCTAGCCAGCAGGGGACCTTTTCTATGGGAATTATAGGGCTAGAGAGTTAGGCATTCAAGTTTTTTTTATGGTTCCTTAGCAGTTGAGATACTATGTGTAACACCCCTAAATTTCACTCCTGAATTTTTTTTAAAGAATAAAGCGGAAGCTATGAGAGAATTTGGGAAATGTTACCGCCACATCTAACACAAGATAAATGTCAACCATCTATCTGATGTTAGATGCAAGGCTAAAACCTGTCCAACAATTAAATTCGAATTTTAAAAGCTTATCAGAGTACGAGAAATTAAAAGTCGATTACAAAACCCTTGGAAATTTAAATACAACACTTGTAACTTCCCAAGATGAATACAGTTAAACAAAACAAATCTCGAAGGATCAATATCCGGATTGCCTACTCACTCAATTCAGGCCTTCCACCCCAAAATAGTATCTGATCTTAAACCTGCACAAGAGGTCTACTCCCCACCATCGATGGATCATCACGGGACCCATTCAACCAAGGTAGTATCAGTACGGGTCCGATACTGAGTAAGGTAGTAGGTGCACTAAGGCCAACATACAAAACACACTACACAATATACATGGCATAGTCATATGAACAGCATATAGTAAACAGGTGATAAAGGCTAGCTATGGTCCGGATAGACTTATTCTTTTAGATCTCTGGTAATTATAATAGATTCACATCATAATATTTATTAATCCATGCGAGTACAGGAACCCCACTATTATAGCCGGTGGATCGGTCACTTATAGGGCAAAACACACCTAACCACTATTATAGCCGGTGGATCGGTCACTTATAGGGCAGAACGCACCTAACCACTATTTTATGCCGGTGGATCGGGCTGGCCCCGACTCTCATGGTGTTCCACTGTAAGTACTTAGTTTCTTTTACGTGTATTAACAAATTAGGGTTTGGTTTACTGAGCTCAGGATCCCCCACTATTATTGCCGGTGGGCCGGTCACTTGCGGGACGAAGTCCACACCACTATTATTCGTCGGTGGATCGGTCACTTGCGGGACAATAGTCCACACCACTATTCCTTACCGGTGGATCGGCTGGCCCCGGCTCAGTACTCTTTCACTTTACATGATTAGTATTTTATCATATCTTATTCAACAAATTCCGCCCTAGACATGCATGACTAACTCCAGCTATGATTATTTGAAATACCCTGAAATTTTCTAATTTTAAAGATTATATTTAAATAAGGTTTTATTTGAAAATTTAATTTAGTAAATTATTTTTACTAAAATAAAAGGAAATTTAGTAGGAAAAATTAATGAGAAATTGTATAAATAGGTTAAGTAAAGGAAATTTTGGTATATTATCTAATTAAGGATTTTAATTTGGAAAATTATTTAAATAAATTATTTTATTCAAATTAAGAAAGATAAAATAGTTTCAAATTAATTTTAATTTTATAAATAATTAAATTAAATAAAATTTCAGAGATTTATTAATTTAAAATGGAAATTTTGGAAAAATCCTTTAAAAAGCCTATTTTAGCCTAAGAAGGGATTTAAAAATTATTTTATTTAAATATTATTAATTTTAAATATCCTAAATGTTCAGATCTATTTAATTGGCCCTAACCTAATTATTTCTCCTTTCCTTTTTCCCTTTTCCCTTTTTCTTTCTTCCTTTTTCTTTCCTTTTCTTTCTTTTCCTTCTTCTTCTTTCCTTTTTCTTTTTCTTCCCCGAATTGGGCCTGTTGCGCCGGCCCAATTTATTTTTCCTTCCTTTTCCTTTAGCGCGGCCCAGCCCGCGCGTCGTCTCCACCACCCCCTTCTCTCAACGTTGCGTTTTACCTCTTCTTTCTCTTGAACGCCGCGTTTTGCTTCATCTTTTTATTACCGTTGCGTGGCAGAACTAAGCGCTGTCCTTCAGGCCTTATTTTCTCCAAAACGCGTCGTTTCATTTAAACGTTTTTACCTTGCGCCGAACCGCCCGGTCTCCCTCCCTTTTTCCTCCTTTTCTTCCCCGCGAACTGGTCGGCCAGCCCCCCATCTTCTTCTTCCTCCTTCCGCCCGACGCCATAACCACCCACCTCCCTCCTTCACCGAAAATGGCGCCGCCGGCCACATGTGGCGTGACCGGCTCTTCTCCTGCTCGTTTTCTTCCTCTAGATCTGCACGTTCATTTGAAACCATCAACTGCCTCTCTCTCCCGCTCGTTTGTGCACTGTTGCCTCGCGAAGTCGGCAAAAAATCAAGTCTTTGCCGCCCGACCTTCGGCTTAATTTAAACACTTAGTAACCTCCCTAATTAAAATATAATCTCCCCAACTATAAAAACCCCCTCATTTGCATGATTTTGGGATTTTATTTTCCCCGAAACCCTAAGTTGTGCCTGTGCGCCACCGCCCCATCAGACGCCATTTTATCCTCCTCCGACCAACTTCAACACCACCTCTTGCTACCAATCTCTTCCCTGCAATACTATCTAATTAACTAAACTAACCTCATCCCTCGATTCATCGTGTGCAAGTTTATATAATCATCCAAAGTTGGCTAGTTGATTCGACAAGAATCTTGACCCCGAGACAGTGAACCACCGTCCACCACCACATCCGCCACTTCTAACACCTATTAAACCAACTATTAACTTCTACTAATTATCCTCTACAGCCCCATATAATTATTTTAATTTTCTTCCTCTCCATCACCTATTTTCCTAATTTTTAACCCCCTTAGACCCATTTTCCGGCCACCTCCGGGAACCACCGCCGGTTCCACCTACATCCTCCAACTCAAGGTGATGCCATAGACATTTTAAATACTTAGTTTCGAATTATTAATAATTTTTCTAATTTTAGCCAAAATTTTAGTATTAATTCAACTTTAATTATTATTATTATAATAATAATTATTATTAGTAATATTGACTGTATTCTAATTTCTAAATTTTGTTTATAGGCCTGGGAGTATTATTGAGTAAGATACAATAATTATCTCGGCCTTTACCTATTTACTTAGATTTTTACATAATTGATGTTATTCTTAATAATATTTATAATAATATTATTATTAGTATAATTATTTGGTTGATACCGTGATTATTACTGGAAGAAAAGATGCCTTAAATTTTAATTATGCCTCGCATTTATTAATTTTATTAACATTATTAACATTATTAACATTATTAACATTTTTCAACATTATTTTAATTATATTATCATTATTACCTTTATTAAAATATAATATAAGTATATATACATTATTAATTTTATTATCACAATTCTGAATAGTATTATGTTCATCATTGTGGGATGGTTAGAAATCCAACTTTTAATTTTAAGAATTTCGATATCATTAATATCTAATATTCTATTTATAAAAAGTATCATTAATATTATTATACTTTATTTATATTAATAATTATTTTTATTACTATTATTCTTATTATTGTTATTATTATCATCATTATTATTATACTATCATTTCTATTTTGGGTGAAGGATAGAAACCCTTAGGTCACCACCCTCTTCGAACGAAAATAATAAATTAATTGTAATAGTTTCTATAGTTAATTTTTAAGTAGTAGTATTTTAATTAAAAACCAAATCTTGGAATAAGTTACAGAATAATAAAATTATATAAGAGAGTCTAATTCTAGTATGATTTGATATAATAGGCGAACCCAATCAAATCCCTCAAGTGGAATAGGAGCGTGCACCAAAACTGGTGACATTTTAGGTAAGGGTCTACTAAGGTCATTTATGTGTTTGCATGCACTATGCGTTTGATATGCCATGTATTTTATGTTCGTTATTATTAATTATTTCGCATATGGAATGATTGTAAAGTTGAAGTATGTTGGTGTGAATAAACTGTGGCATGAGAACTATGCTTATGTTTATGTCATTATTGTATGATATGACTTGAGACATGTTGTTATGGTTCATGAAATGACATGGTGTTAGGGTTGCATGAAATGGCATGGTGTTAGGGTTGCATGAAATGGCATGATGTTAGGGTTTGTATAAAATGACATGACGTTAGGGTTTGCATGGAACGGCATGATGTTAGGGTTTGCATAAAATGACATGATGTTAGGGTTTGCATGGAATGGTATGATGTTAGGGTTTGCATAAAATGACCTGAGGTTAGGGCTTGCATGGAAGCATGTTTACGTGGAGTTAAGGTTTGCATATGAATTGGGATTGCATGAGAGTGTAGTACGTGGAGTTAGGGTTTGCATGTGGATTAGAGTTGCATGGAAGTATGTCTACGTGGAGCTAGGGTTTGCATGTGTGTTAGAGTTTGCATGGAAGTATGGTTTACGTGGTGTTGGGGTTTGCCTAAGATGGTATGAACTAGGGTTTACATGGGAGTGTGGTATAAATCGAGTTAAAGTTGTGTATGAATTAGGGTTTGCATGGAGATATGGTTTACGTGGAGTTAGGGCTTACATGAAGCTAGGGTTTGTATGGGAGCTAGGGCATGCATGGGAAGATGACTTACGTAGAGTTCGTGTTTCATGGTAATTAGGGTTATTGTATTATTGGGATACATTATTGGATGTGCATGTCTTGAAACGAGTATTTGAATAAGATACATAAATTATTAAATACGTAAAGTGGAAGATGTTGAGCCGGGCCCAGATCGATCCACCGGCATAATAGTGGCCAGGTACTGTAGTAGCCTGGAGACCGATCCACCAGCTTAATAGTGGTCGGGTATTTTACCCTAGTGACCGATACACCGGCTATAATAGTGGGGGATCCCAAGCTCAACGAACCAAACCTTATATGTTGATAAGATATGAGAAGATATTAATTACTTACAGTGGAACACCGTGCGAGAAGGGGCCAGACCGATCCACCGGCATATAATAGTGGTAGGGTGTATACCCTAAGTGACCGATCCACTGGCTATAATAGTGGCCAGGAGCCAAAGCCCTGGAGACCGATCCACCGACAAAAATAGTGGGGTTCCCGTACTCGTATGGACCTGATAAAGAACATGGTGTGTATCTACATTTGATAAAAGAAAGATTAAATAATTAATCCGGACCTTTTTGGGCCTTACGTATGGACCTATTGATTATAAGTGATTTCACTTTATACTTCTATGTATTATATGTGTGGGTTGTAATCGTATGTGATTATTATCCTACATGAGTTATGTGTTATGTGTCGGCCTTAGTATTCGGTTACCTTACTCAGTACGTAGCGTATTGATCACCCGTTTGATGGGTGCTGCTCATTCCCACGAGCAGAAGGCCCGTCTGATCTGTTGCTGGTAGGAGATATTTACTTTGATGCTATCGATGTCTACAGGACATCAGGAGGGGCAGAGTGATAGCTGGACTGGATCAATCTTTAGAGTGACGTGGTCGTTGTCCTTTTTAAATTTATGATTCATGTTATCTTTTATTATGTTTGAATTGTCGAAACAATTTTACTAAGGTTGTTTAGTTATTATCTAGAAAAACAATAGCCGGTATTTCGAATTATATAAGACTTACGCGTACTCTGATTCCTATTTTTATAAATTTGAATTTGAATGGTATTACTGATAATGTTTTCTTAGCCTTAGCACTTGGTACCGGAACGGTAGAAGTAAACTGGTCTGGTACTAAGTGTGGCGGTAACATCCCCAAAATTTATGGTTTTAATTTATGAGTATTTTTTTTTAAAAATGTGTAAATTTTGGGGTGTTACATTATTCCCCAAAGAGGGCCCGTCCCATATCTTGAGACTCGGCGCCCACTAACTCACACTCCATCGTCCATTTCCCTTTACACATACCCTTTAATGAAAACCCAACTCCTAAGGGTGCGGGTTAGGGCCCAACACCTCACGACATCAACTCCACCTACCATTACCCTCGAGGGTCTTCCCTTGAAAACCCTAATTAAACCTATGTGGCCTAACTTCCCCTCACTTACACAACCATTGCTCCATCCATCTCCCTACATCTCACCTTAATTAGATTTAATCCCCAAACATATCACTTTACCTCTCGACTTCACATATGACTAGAAAAACCCTAGTTAGCCACCTCAAACCCTAGTACCTTTCTTCTTCCACAAGTAACCTCTCCCTTTTTTCTCACTCAATATTCCTTCTCTCCCATGACACCCATACTCACTCCTTACATAAAAAATTCCCATTCTTAACCCGTAGTCCACTCTCCCTTAATCATTTTTACTTCCACAATTTCTAGATTATTACTTCCTCCCAAAACCCTAATCGGGTCCCCTATACACCCTCACACCAACCTACGTAATATTTTTCATCCCAAGTCTCCAATCACTCCACAACTCTCCCCTTAGCTTATTTACACCCTAAATCAACTTTTCTCATGTAAGGATCACCCTCATGCAAGTTATGTCCATCCCATGTAAACTCCTGAAGTCCCCATGCAAACCCTAGGATTTCCATGCATGGTTCCCATCTCTCGTTCATTTTGGTCAACCTCATATCCCTTTAGCATCTCACTTCCCATTTGTTTCTTATTGTCCTTTCATTTCCCATATCATAATATCATTTGTCCTAGCATGCATGTCTTAGAGGGCCATATCATATCACACCACAATCACCACTCATACATATCATACTCATGCCATACAAACACATACAAAGCATACCTCAACTCCAAGTTGCGCTACACATAAGACAAGTTAAGGAAAATCATACGATACATAATATAACATGAAATACAAGGCATCCAAGGCATACAATTCACATAACACACATGGGCCTTATCTACATCCTTACCTAAAGCGACGCCGGACTTGGAGCACGCTCCTACGACTCTTTAAGGCTTTGGCTCGATTCACCTATAAGAGGGTAAGACTAACGAGTAGTTTCCCTTCTACCCAAAAATACTATTATTTCCTATTTTAGTCTAAGATTAGGGTTGTTATTATTACACGGAGTTTTATAAGTGAAAACTAGGGTTTTTACCATCTAGTTAGCCTACTAGTTATTACTAGTCAAAATATACTTATGTTATTACTCATAACTATATTTATATCATCAACCCAATAGCTTTATTCCTTCTAATGATAGTACTAATATTTGTTAAAATAGAATAGTGCTAATAATAATAATAATAATAATAATAGTAATACCCATGCTCTTAGAAATAGAATCCCTATCATCTTTAGGGTTAAGGCTAATAATGGTTATAGGGTAAGATAATATTATAATATTAGTATTACTAACAAGGTGCTAGTATTATTAAATATAATAATGATATTAGTTACATTTGGGATAATAATAATATAAGAGTTCAAATGTTTTTGTTATAATAATATTAGCAAAACAATAACCATAACACTAGTAATAACTAACAATGATTCCATAGTAATAATGTTAGTAACAAGGGCATTAGGAACAATATTAGCAAGGTTTGAATAATAACAATAATCGTAATAATACTAAGGTTGGGTATTCTTCTTCTATAATGACCAAAGGGAACATGCCCATTTTGGTTTCAATAACATTAATAATAATAGAAATAATAGTAATATTATTAACAATGCCAACAACAACCACAACAACAATAATACTAATAGCAATAATAATAATAAAAAATAATAGTAATAATAATAAAAATAATAATGATAGTAATAATAACGTTAAGCATAGTAATAATGATAATAACCTTATTATAGTAATCAAAATGATAATAGTAATATAAGGGTCCAAGTATATATATTAATAATGAAAGTGACAATATATAAAGTTAATATTAACAATGTTAGCAAGATAATAAATATAATAATAATAATAATAATAATAATAATAATAATAATAATGGTAACAATAAGGATAATAATAATAATAATAACGTAGATAGTACCATAAATATTATTAATATTTGTATAGAATGAGTTTATGGTTTGAGGAAGGCTGGAGGACCACCTAAGGCAGTGGTGGCTCCGGCGGCGGCGCACGGTGGAGGCGGCTGTGGAGGTTTGAGGTGGTGGAAGAAGAAGAAAGGAGGGAGGAGGATAAGGAAGGGAGGAGGAAGAAAGGGAGGTGTGAAGAGGTAGAGGAGTCCCCCTGGTTGTTTTGGAGGGTAGAGGTGGCGCTGATGGCGGCGGAAGGCGGTGCGAAGGGCGGTAGGGGCTGGAAGTGTGTTAATTGGGTTGGCGGTTTTGCACGGCCGGGGTGGCTCATGCAGGGCAAATCGAGGAGCAATGAGGGTCTAGTTAGGTAGAGGGTGGTGCAAGGGTCAGTTCTGGGGGTGTTTGGACCGTCAGCGATATGTGGCGTCTGCGGACGGCTCATCTAACGGAGCAGCGGTGAAGTGACTGACTCTAGGGTTTTCAAGGTCCAAAATATCGAATTAAGGTAGGCTATGGGGTATATATATAGGTCAATTGGCTGGGCAAGGCCAAGAGGAAGAAGACAAGGGTGTGCAAGTGCCAGGCAGGCCGGCCGATGGCAGTAGTCGAGGCGGTGCTGCCATGGTAGGGCGGTAAGGTCGAGGGAAGAGGAAAAGGGAAAGGGGCAGGTTGCTCGAGAAAGGGTCGGTTGGGGTCGAATCTGTGAAAGAAAACGACGGGAGAGGGAAGGGCAGGATTGTCGGCCAGTGCAGGTGGCTGCTGGCAGGTGCAGGGTCGTAGGGTCGGGGTACGGTCACGCAGGAGGAAGAAGAAAAGGGAAATGGGGTGGATCGGCGGTCCAGGGAAAAAGAAAGGAGACGGAGAACCGGCCGGTCGTCAACGGTTACTTGTTGCTTAGTGAAACACGGAGATTCAGTGGATATTTGGGCAAAACGCTGTGTTGTCTCGTCGGTTTGCAACGATTATTTGTTACTTAGTGCGACGCGGCGTTTCAACAAATTTAGAGGCGAAACGTTGCGCCGCGACCTGCGATGCGGGCTGGACGCGCTAGGCTGCGAGGGAGGGAGAAGGAAGGGAAAAGGGGAAGTTGGGCCGGGCGAGGCCCAACCGGTGGGGGAAGAAAAGGAAAAGGAAGAAAAAGGGAAAAGGGGGGGGTTTTAGGGTTTTGGATTTTGCATAGATTATTTAGAATATTTTTGGGTTATTTAGAATAACAATATTTAGAAAATAATAATTAATTCCTTTTTAGATTAATTTAGGCTATTTTAGATAAATTTCCTTAACTTCCATGTTAATTAGAAAAACTACCCTAAATTTTTCCCAATTAAATTCTTTATTATTTTCCTCTTAATTTACCTTAATTAACTCTCTTAATTTTAATAAAATAATTTATATAATTAATTTTCCTAGTAAATCCTTATTTGGTCATAATTTCGAGAATTAGCAATTTGGGGTATTTCACTATGTTGTTGTCATTTATCCGTTGTTTTATCCCCATGTATTTTGTACTTGTTTTAGGGCTTGATATAGCATTGGTTAGTAAACCTTATACTTTCCTATCTCTTATGCATTTTTCCTTCTACGCTCTAGTTTTATCTTGTGTTGTGTTTTGATACTTAGCCATGTATAAAATATGAGACAGATGATGGAATGTCTATCTTATGCTTGGTATGGTGGTAATATCCCATTTTTCCAAGGACTTTTTCATATTTCACTTATCCAAATGTTTTAACAAACAAAAATTTGATGGTGAAACTTTAGGGTATTACATACCATAATGGAGACTTTATTTGGATCAACATGGATGCCTTGGGCCAAAAAAAAATGATCCAAATAAGCCGCTTGGTCCTATCCAAAAACACACTTAGAAAATTTAGCACTAAATTGGCTTTCGTTTGAAATTTCTAAGACATTAGTAACATGTTGTGCATGAGAGGCCTTATTAGGACTATAAACAAGTATATCAACAAAGAAAACCAAAATAAATTTTCTAAGATAGTGGGAAGGATTAGTTCATGGTAGATTGAAATATGAAGGGGATTAGAGAACCCAAAAGGCATAATGATAAACTCATAATGACCTTCATTAGTTCTAATTTTCATTTTTGGTATACTGGGCTCCTTAATCCTAATTTGAAAACAGACACTCCTGAGGTGTGGTACCCCATTTCACCAAAATCCTAACTCATTGAGGAGCTTTATTATTTAACAATATAATTATCTTATTTTAAATATTCTATTACATCCTATGGAAATTTTGGATGATTTATTACATTTTAAAAATGTTTTGTCCTCACTTTCTTGCCCTTTATTATGATTTTGACTATTGTGATACTTTCAAATCACTTTTTATTTCCACACTCTTTTGATACCCTTCTTTTATGTCTAAATTTGAGTTTCTCATATTTTCTTAGTTTTTTAGGCTTTTTCAAAATCTTCAACCAAGTAATTGGCAATAATGCACTATTCATCATACCAATAGGCCTTACTTGAGTTTTTAAGCCTCAAAAAGTCCTTTTTAAATATCTAAAAATTATGAAATATTAGGGGATCATTATATTTTAGCATTATTAAACACTAACTGATTTATTAAGATATATTTGGATAGAATAAGTTATCAAAATCAACTTTTTTTTTCTTATAAAACCTTATAAGAGTATACAAGCCCTTATAATGGATGTGAGCCATCCATTTGGATCCTTTGGGCTGGTTCCATCTTGGTTGTTGTGGAAAATTCAATTTTTTTCGTTCCTTTAGCCAAAACGTTACCATTTTAGTATTTATACCTTAGCATATGTTTATTATTTCTTTCGATCATTTAATTCGTCTTGTAAAGTGATATGAACCACTTATTTTTTTTGTGGCTTGGATGGAACTGACCAACCCTCAATTATTAGTGTAAGTTTAGATATTTATTACAAGTGAAATTACTCTTTTACCCTTTTAACTTTAACTTAACACCTAAGTATTCCAACCTTATCCTACCTTTAGTCATTTTTTTCTTCTACACCCTCATCGTTTCCACCACTTCCCCCTTCTTTGTTCTCCTATTTTCATGGTCCTTATTCTCAGTCTTGCTCCATTGTTGCATGATCTTCCACTTCCAATTTCCTTTGTCTAGCTTTCCTTTAATTTTGATTAAGTAAAAGGAGGTTGGATTCAATGAAAGGTGGAGTTATTTCTTTTTGATTTATAAGCTAAATTTGTGCTTTTTTTTCATTTTCTTTGTATTGGAGCATTGGATTCAAAGGTCAACCTCATAAACTCTTAGGAAATTAGATTTATAAGTTCTTATGATCTTTTATCAAGTTATGCTTTACTTTTTTAAGCCAGTGTTTGGTGTATGCTGATACTTGGATGATAGTATTTTTTTAATGATTTATGAGCTTATTTATATATGAATGAAAGCATGTTAGTAATTGGGTTTAGACATTTTAAGTTTTACAGAATGTTGGATGGTTGAAGTTGAAAGATTGTATTTTGTGATTTTGTCAAACCATTTGGCTTTAAAGCTTTTGAGGGTGCTCTTGTTGCTTTTAATTAGTTTTGATGCATCCATGATATTCCTTGATATGTTTAGGTATAATTTCATATATAATATATTTTGATTTGGATATATTTGACATATTTTATGCTAGGTTACAGATTTGAGGGCTTCAGACTCCTCATTAGTATTTTAGTTTTTGCCATGATTTTGAGTGTTGTTGTTGTTTTTAATGAAATCCAATGCTACCATGATATTCATTGACACATTTAAGATAATTTTTGTAACATAACTAATCTTGATTTGATATTGTTTGACATGATTTAAATTTAGATAAATTTTGGAATGTTTAGGCAATGTTCAAATTGTTCTTCATGTTCTTGAATTTTTATATGATACTCGTATGGGTTTGTCCTAATTATGGCATAATTTTGATAATTTGGGTTGAATCCTTATTTCGGAATGTTTTAAACAATTTTATCTGTTTTTAGCATTAATAGTCTATTGATGTTAATAGTATACTAACATGTATAGTTATTTGATGTGAATATCCTTTTTACGCAAATAGTATTTTAACATAAATAGTGTGTTTACATCAATATTTATTCAATATAAATATTATTTTGTCATTAATAGTCTCTTAGCGTTGATAGTGTATTGATATGAATAATCTTTCAGTATGAATAGTATTTTGGTAATAAATAATTTAATTGTAGATTTCAACATTTCTCATCTTTGTAAATAATATATTAGTGTAAATAGTGTTTAAAAAAATATTCCATTTGACCTATTTTTGTGTTCTGAGTATTTTTTATTTTTTTTACTTCGGTTTGGTCTTTTATAGCCTCAAATATAGTTCTTTATATTTTTGGGTTTTTGGATTAAAGTGGTTTACTTGGTTGGTGATATTTGATATGGATTGGCTTGTATGCCTTCGTCTTTTTTAGTTTATTTGCCTTTGGTGTTGATATTTTGGTCTTATTTTTGGTTTCTTACTTTAGCTTATTTGCCCTTTGTTAGTGGTTCTTGTTTGTCTTAAGGCCTTTAGATTTATTCATTTGACTTCTATGCCTCATGACATTTTGGTTTGGTCTTCATACTTTGGATTTGTTTTGCTTGAGCTCTTATGCCCTTGTCAAGGTTTTGTTGGCTAAATGCTTTCAATTTTTTTTGGGCTTCATGCTTTGCTTTACCTTAGTGGCTTTAGCTTGATCTCAGATCCATGGTATTCTTTTTAAGTGGTTTAGTATCTGAAGACCTATAACTCATCTTATGTTGTTACGTGTTATTACTTAAAACACCACTTATTGTTTGTTGAATTCATTTGATTCTAGATACCTAACATCCAAAAGTTGCTAGTCGAGGGGTAGTGAGCTTTATATACGCTCTTTTATTATGTGTTGTATGCTTATATTTTGTTGCCTTCGAGCAGGAACCCAAGTTGGTTCTAGTATTATTCCGACTTTATTAGACTTATGTTTATTTAGAGGGTATCGATACTTAAGGAACTAGTACCTAGGTGGTGATACACCATGGCTTATGTTCATTGGTTGCGAATGGTGTGTACTGATCGGTTTATTTTTCTCTATTATCTTTTGTACATGAGCTTAGACTTTATTGACCCTAGATGTTATATATCCTCTCGGTAGTTCTTACTATGTGCTCATGTATCTAGCAAAGGTCTAGGTTGTCGGTCAAAGTTCTTATTTGTATGGATTATATGGTTGTTCATGTTATCCGATATCCACTTATCCGATCCGATAGACTCGATTTTTTTTTAAATCAAATATCTTATCAGGTCAATGAAAGTCAAACAAACTAGATATTTGATTCGACAAATACAAATAATATCTTATCCGAAGAAAAATATTTATACATTTTTTTAATAATTTTTTATTTTATATATAATTATATATAAAGAAATTTAGAAGTATATATATATATATATATATAATTTTGACTTACTTGATTTATTATTTGGGCCAAAATTTAATTTAGTTGAAATTATATTTTTAATATAATTCCTTTTTAGATATTTATACAAAAAAATAAAAGCACTCTGTATACTGATAGACCCCACCCACCCAGTTACTCACCCCTTATTTATTTCCCCCTCTCTCTTCCTTTCCCATTTTTTCTCTACAGTGCAAACTAATTTCAAAACTCCTAAGTCTCAACTCTAACCTCCTGCTTCGATGCTTCATGCTCCATCCGTGCTCCCCTGTTTTATCTTTGTTTTCGATCTATCCACACCACCGCCATACCACCTCGTCCCGCCACTTGACCATACCACAACAAACCGCCACCTCCTCTGAGCTCCAGCACACTAGTAGATGACAACGGACGGTAGCAACAGATGACATTAGCCGGCAACAACAGACGGCATACCACCTCGCCTCGCCACCACCAGCTACCCTTGCAACGTCTGCACCAACGAATGTTTCTCGACCTAAAGTGAAGCTCCAACTCCATTTACCTGCTCTATTTCGGTTGATTTCAGTGGGTATATTTTTCCCAAACCCTAACTCTTATTTTGATTAAATTATTATGATTAGCTTATGATAAATTAAATTAATTGATGAATTAGTGATGTATTGTATTTTAAAGAATTAGATTTGATATAATCCAATTAAATCTTGTGATGTAGCAACTTTAATTTTAGTTTTAACATTGAATATTTGTTGAGTGAGTCAGATATTTGCCGAGCGGATCGGATAATGTCAAATATATTTGTGATTTTATAGTTTTTTATATTTAAAATTTTATTCGGATAATATCAGTTATATTTGATATCTGATCTGAAAATTCAAATATACGATCTTTTGGATATCTGATGTTTCAAATCAAATATCAAATATCATTTTTAGATATCCGAAATATTGGATATTTGAACCGTGAATAGCACTAATGGATTATATTATCTTGATATCTTTATGGAGTTTTTACCTTAGTGCCTTTATGGAATTGCTTTATCATTTGGTGCCTTATTGGCTTATTGGTATCTCAACTATGGTTTATTTTATGTTGTTTGGAGCATGACTCATGAGGGTTATTACTATATGATCATGATATGTGGTTATCATGTTTTTGAATAAGCATGTTCAATTATCAATGTATCATATCAAAAATATGAATGATCTTATGTTAGCTAATTTTATAGGTTAGTATCTTGTGTAGGTTATGATCTGGTATCAAATGGCTAAGTGGTCATAATTCTATGTGTTCTATGAGCCTCTACATATGGTTGGTAAATATAATTTGGCATCTAGGGTTAATCCTCATGTATGTTGTAAGCATGTTGTGTTGTGAACATGCTAGGGTTGGAGTTTTCCAGTGTTGCTAGTTAGGGTTTGTGACCTAATTTTTTGGGTATCTGTGCCCTAATTATTTTCTTAATGTATTTCCTTTGCTAGTTTTGTAACCTTATATAATTTAGGATCAAGCGCTAAATAGGCTTGATCTCTAAATATGAATTAATTTTAGCTTTGCATGTGGCATAGGTTAAGTATTTGTTATACCTTCCCTATGTTAGATGCGGCGATGATACTTTGCGTTTTGTGTTTTTACTTCCTCTAAATATTTTGAAATTGAAAATTTTTAGGTGAGGAAAATGGTGGTATTATAAAAGGTCCAACATGGAAAAAAATAGGATTTCTATGTAATTTATCGTGGAACTCATATATAATCAAGACCAATTCAAAGTAAAAATAAATAGAAACATGGTTTCAATTAATGGAGCCCAAGGACAATATTCTTCTCCAATCTGAGTTTTGCTCATGTATTGAATAAACTCAAGGACATATTTGAATAATTCTCACTATATGCAAGAATGGTTTGTAGATTATGAAAAAACTATAGTGGTTAAACCTAATTATATAGTAATTACGAACCAAAAAGTAATAAATACTTGATTGTGGACTTGGAAACTCCTTATATGAAAATATTAACCTACTTCCACACTCAATAGTTTGTATAATCCCCTTATTTTATTGATTAAACAGGATAGAACATTCATATTAACCTCTCATTGATTTTGAGCTCAATAGTTGACCTTTTCCTCGATAAAAATCTCCTCATTTTAAAAGTGTGGGTATTGGTAGGGTCTCACATTGATGAGTTGGGATCCTTCTTGGAGGTTAATATGGTGGTCTATGGATTGGTCTGGTTGAAGTTCCATAGGCTTGTTAAAAAAGGCTTGATATTGATTTAATATTTTTTGTAACTAGAGGTCAAAGTTGTATAGGCTAGGCTAGTTGTAGGGCTTTGATTAATTTATATGTGGAAGTCAGTGCTTTGTGAAGAAGTGTGGTGTAGGTGTTTTAATTATTTGAGGGTGATTGGGTTGGGTTATGTTGGGATATGGTGTCTGGACAATGTGATGGGTTTTCCTTGATAGGTGAACAACATCGTGAGCATCTTATGGCTCATCATTATTATGTCAAGAGTTTAAAGCTAATATTGTGCCTACACTAATGACTTAGAGGATAAGGAAATCAAACTAAACTTTTGCCTCTTCGATTAACATTAATATTGATCGACAAAACCCTTTGTTTAAAGCTTGTCTGCAGTGCCAACATATATAAAGAGGTTCTTGGTTTTGTTAGCAATTAGCTTCAGGTAGGCTACAATTCATTGGTGGATATAATTATGAATGTTTCTAGTAGTAATGCACACTTATACTGGTTGGTTAGTGATGGTGCAAGATAGGTGGGATCTGGTAAAGACATGGAGAGGGATTTCATGTTTTGGTGATTCATCTTCGCCTATAACTCTGTTAATTTCATCTTGAGGTTCCTTATCTAGTGGATTTGTCTACTCCTTCTTCTTTGAAAGAAGAATGTAAAGCTAAGTTCAGCTTTAGTAGCCTAGTTTGAATTGCTTATCACAATGATAATCTAGACCCTATTTTTTTGGGCTTTTGGCTCATTGAGGGAAAGGATATCTAGAAGGCATAAGTTGATATGAAATAAATTAGTTTTGGTTTCAGAATGGGCTTGAAATTCTAATAAAAATGTGAATTTCAAGCGTACCGATCGACTAGTTTTCCTAACCGATCGACTGGTGTGTTGCGGAATTGACATTCTTGTTTTCGACAAACCAGTCGACTAGTGTGCCCAAACTAATCGATTGGTTGTCTTGCAATTTCATATCCATTTCTGATTTTTATTCAAATTTTTCTCTAATGTTTATGAAAACTTCATATTAGAGTCCAATTATGCTAACAAGTATATTTTAGTGTTCTATGATTATTTTTACATTATTTAGATCATTACATAATTTTAATTAGCCAAAATTTTTCCCATAAAGCACCTTTGAGGGAAGCTTCACCTTTTCTCTTCTCCATCACCCATCCCTCTCTCTTCAGGCAATTGAGGGTGTGAAATTGACTTTGTGCACCATCTCCTGACTCACCAACTCACTGCAATACTCATTCCTAGATACACTCAACCCCTACCACCCCATCAAGTCATCCCTCACATCTTGGTTGCCCATGCTCAACCTCACCAGTCTCATCTCCCTCTCTCCTGTGAATGTTGACCCATCATTTCCTCTATACCTTTTACTTCTAATCCATTTTCATTTCTCACTTATTGTTCTTTCTCTTCGCCCTTTTCTTGGTGGAAAACTTCCCCATTATCGAACAACCCTTCATTTTCCCTCTTCTCCAATCTACTGATAAACAATAGAGACTCAATCTAGTTTTATACCTTATTTGTGCGAGCATTGCATTCATTTTCTTCTTCTAATCTTAGTTTTAGTTCTCTTTGGCTTTCCTTAAGCAAGGAAGAATTAAAGTTGAGAAAGGTTGAAGATTTCAACTCTTCCTTGACACCCTATTTTTGTTTAGAAAAATGTGGTGTTTTATGTTCTTCTTCTTATTCTAATTTTCCTTTGAATTTTATGAATTTTTGAGAGATGATTTTTAATGGTTTTAACTTTGATTCTCATAGGACTCGAGGTTCTGCAAGATAGTCATCAAGTAGGAGCTTTTGTACTAGAAAAATTACTTCAAGGTAAGACGTTCTTATCTTTAACATAAATGGGGTTCTTTGGTGTATTGGGTTTCCATGTGTTTGGTGTATATGTGAGCATGATCTAATTTGTATTATATAATCTAAGCATGTGGTATAATTATTCCTAAAATAGTATAGTTGGAATTCACTGATTTTAAGCATAAGTTAGCCATTTGTGCATGATTCGTATGAGTACATACATTACCATATATCCATGTGGTTCTATGAGTGCAACATGTATTTCTATGTGTGTTTTGACATAGAAGCATTCTAATATTGATATGGTAAAGTGTGGTAAATTTTGGTGTGTGAATCTCAGGTCTGGGTAGTGTTTTACCCAAACCAGTTGATCGGTTCTTCAAACTCATCGACTAGTTATGCGAGCAGTCAAATGATTTGGACTTTTGGATTAGTTGGTCGCTAGAGAAGTCTATTAGTTAGATAAACCAATCGAATAGTTTCGATGAACGATCAATTAGTTAGTTAAACCCATCTACTGGTTTCCCTACATACCAAAATGGTTTGGTCTCTATTTAGATCCATCAATCGGTTGGACCAAACCAATCAAATAGTTTCTATGACTGGTTGATCTGTTGTTTAAACTCATCGACTAGTTTCCCTGCAAACCAAAATGGTTTGGTCCCTACTCATACCCATTGACCGATTAGACCAAACCGTTCGACTGGTTCCCATGAATAATTGATTAGCGAGGTCAACCAGTTTACTGGTTCTCTAGTGTTGTTTTGGTTCAAGTATGGTACGACTAGGTAAGTCAGCTAGTCCAAACGGAAGCAATCTAGTTTGTTTATAAATTGTTGTATTGATACCTCCATGCATTTACAACATTTAAATTATGATTTCAACTATGATTGCTTTAATTTAATAAGAATCATCATGCTGGTATTTGGGGCTTGAATTTGGTTCAGTTTGGTGTCATCTCTAAACATCTAATTAGTGGATTTGATGCCTTATTTGTGTTTAGTGTTGTTACTTGGAAACACCCTTTGGTTATTTGCGGATTTTATTGTGATTTGTGATATCACTTGAAAGTGCATAATAATGGTATAAGAGTTCGTTTAAGCCATTTTCTCTAGCTCTCAGGGTACTTATTGGGAGTTGGTGGGTGGGTCTCCCTATAGTTATGTTTTCACTCAGCAATTATTTCCTTCTCTACCTAGGCTACAGTCAGTAAGGGGGTATGCACATATCTTAGAGGATAGGATTATATTGTGTCAAGCTGGTGTAGATCGGTGCTCAGTGAGGGTGGGTGAGGTATCTCAGCACAAGCCCCCTAACACTTTGTATAACCCATTGCTTAGGCTAGTGTTGTATCCCAACTTGTGTTATCCCTCGCGGCAAGTGCACTCGATGTGTGGTGGGTGCAATATCCTCGAAGAAAAGTCCCTTTGATGTATCCTGACCCCGTGTTGGGAGTGTGATATCCCAATCTTTATCCCTCGTGGCAGATGCACTCGATGTGTAGTGGGTGTGGTATTCTTAGAGAATGCCCCTTCGATGTATCCTGACCTCATGTGGTGGGTGTGGTATTCCATTGTGATTATTTTGTACTACCATGACTTTGTATCATGGTAGGGAACTGGGTAGCCAAATGAACTATCTTATCAACCAAAAATCGTGTGGTTACTAAAGGAAGAATTATAATATGGTTTATATTGTATGTATTGCAATGTATTTACTGTAATTTTATACTTCCACGATTTCCATGCAAGTATGCCTTATTGTATTACTACTTGAGGTTAAGTGTTGAGTTATACCATTATGATATCACCATGCTATTATGTGACTTCAATGTGTTGCATGAGCCTTACCATGTTTTAGGTAGTATATTTTACCAATACTTCACTATACTGATACTACACTTGTGTGGTCACTGTGATGATCTAGGTTCTGGTTCTGGGAACAGAATATGATTTGCAAGGCTACAACTCTTATTTAGATTATGCTAAGGGTGATGGTGTGGGTCATTAGCGAGACATTGCTTGGGGTTGGAGGTTTATGTCTATGCCTAAGAGTTAGGCTAACCGGTTAGAAGTATTTTTCCCATTGCGTTGGGAAGTTTTTGTATATTTCAATTACTTAAATTCTTGGCTCAATTTCTAGTATTTGGCTTGTAAAACTATCATACACATTATATCTATAATATCGTTCTCACCCTTATTATCCTGTATTGTCACATTAATGTTATGAGCATGAACATTTTTGTTCATTGTTCTATTTTTCCTTGCATTAGGCATGAGTTAGGTGATGATCACACCTCTCTCATAGTTGGTGTGGTGGTAACATTCCTCAGTTTTTTTAAAATGCTTCCAAATTATCTTAAAAATTAAATTTTCTAGTTAAAAAATTAGGGGTGTTATAGAAAGTTTTTCTTGTGGGTTGGATTTATAGTGGTGGAATGCGAGGAAGGGCTAAGAGGGGCGATTTTGTTGGTATTGGATTTAGATTTGGCCTTAGGTGAATGGGGTTGTTAAAGGGAGCTTGATTATCAAAAAAGTCATCCACAATAAGTTTGGCCATCTTAATAGCTTAGGATATGGAGGTTGGTTTTAAGTAAGCCATTTTACATTAGATTTATGGCTCTAATTTAGGTACAAAATAATTTAAGATGGGCGTTGATGAAAGTTCAATGAATCTATTACGTTTGCCTGTTGTTTGGTAATCAATGACCCTACCATATTGTGTGTAGAAATTCTAGAGAGGATAAACATGGTTTATAGAGTGGATAGTCATAAAAATTTGTAAGAGTATAGAAATTTGCAACTAATACACACACTCTTTCTAGCGGTTCAAGAACATTAAATAAGGTTTTTCTACATCCATTACCAAAATGTTATGGATTTTAATATTCTTTTTTATTATGAGTGGATTATGATAGCTCATTTAGGTTTATGAGTCTATAATTTTAATGACATCTTAAAAACTCATTGACACCTTAGTCTTATTATTCTCTATGAGGTTTATGAGCGTATAAACTCAGTGACATCTCTAAAAAACGCTGGACATACAAAACCTCCAAAAATGAGTTTTGAAAGAGTGTTGTGGTGATTACATTGAATTCCTAACAATTTACAAGATATGAAATTGAGAATGATTGTTATAAAGTAATTTAGCTAGTGTAATATAGATATAAAAGTGATAAAAAATTAGCTTTGATGATTGAACAATGAGCACTTTATAATTTCTCAAGAAAATCATATAATGAAAGTGAGAATTAAGATGATTCATTAAGAATGAATGAGAGTAGAAGAGAGTAATTGAATTGCACTTAATAGGCTTGGGAATTTATCTTTTTTTTGGAAGTTTGAAATAATCCATTTTATATTTCCTCTAAAAGACATGGTCATTAGTTTTGCATTTAATTCATGATAGGAAGGATGACTAACATATCTATTTCTTAGTAAAACATACCCACCGATCAACTGGTGCTAAATAGCCAGTTAGCTGATGACTGAATTTTTTTGAGAAAAAATATTACTATTGGAATTATGGAACTATCCATTGATATAGCCAATTAAATAGGATAACTAGTCAAGGAAAATTAGGGTAATAATTTTGGTCAAATCCGAAGAGGATATAAAAGTGAACAATATCCAATCCAATGATCCTTGAAGGCCAGTTGGCTGGTGTCAACCAAATTCCTTATAGGGTAGAATAAAATAAAATGATCAGGTCTTCTAGGAACCAACCTATTAACTAATTTGTGATGCAAGAGAAAACAGTCAAAAATTAACTTTCATAATTATTGAACTAACTACTCTTTATTTGGAAAGTATCTCCCACAAATTTGAAGACAAACGAATGGTTACGTTGCTAGAAACATATCAAACAAGTTACTAAGTGTCTACGTACATGTGCATAGCATGTATGGAATGCACGTCCACGTGCATGGGGAGTTTCTTTGCATCTTGGTCGAGAACTATTAATAATTTAGATAATTAATTAATTAAGTAGTAGGGTTAGATATTAGATAAAGCATAAAGTAGCATAATATCTTTTAGCTTGGATCTTTTGAATTTTGCTTTTTAGCTAAGTGGTAGAATGGATAAATACAGCCATGAAGTTCACGATTATGTACAACAAGTTGAAGATCAATATTGAAGTTCAATGCAAGTTGAATTCTGTGTGAGTTCAATTCAAGTTAATCGAATATGTGTGAACGATTTAGCTTGAAAGTTTTAATCTTTTTGTCTTTGTGAATTAGAGATTAATTCATATCTTTTATATTCTCCATAATCCATATTTTCCAGCCATCATGATCATCCAAAATTGACTCTAATTCGAAGTTGATTACTGCCCTAAATCGGTTTGGCATTCAAACATCAAATTCCACCATTCAAAACCCTAAACCCTTCATCCGAACCAAACATCGCCTTAACCCTTCTAGTCAAATTAAACCCTAAACCACGACCTCATCATTAATCCAAACCCTAACATTCGAATCTCATCATCATCATCAAACCATTGTCAAATGCATATCTTAATTACCACAACTCATTCGAACAATCACCATTAGATAACCACTACCATCGAATCATACATATTTTGTTCGAATCATCCGCACCCTCTTTCCATCCTATTAAAATGTTTTAAACCCTAATACACCATCACCAAGTCTTATTATAATTAGTATCATCACAAATGAGTCATATTCTCATCAATTTGAGAATCCCATCCTCCTACACACATTAGTTTGAAACTTGATTAGGGGCTTAGACTAGTTGATTAGTGGGTTCAAAACATAACTTACATATAATCAATTCCAAAGAGCATGCATTATTTACCTGAGACCAACCAACTAGTGGATTTGGACAGTTGATTGATGCCACCTAGTTTTTGAAATTCCTAGAAAGTATTGGTGTTTAGCTAGTGACTAAATGACTGATCAACTCATGCTAGTCAACTAATGTTTAGTAAAAACTAATACTTAGCCCATTTCTAAGTTAAATTCTTTTCTAAAATTAAAAACAATTTAAAAACTTTTTAGATATTAAAATTTTGAAGGTTTAAGCTCATGCATACTTCATAACCTAGAAAGACTTAATAAAATCTACCATAATCTTAAAGTCTTGATGGTCTTGTATGCAAACTCCTTCCTGTGTGCTTGAAAATTGATTGGTCTCTTATATTAACACATTCTAAGGATTTGATTTAAGTGTGTCCATGTCATATGAGATATTGTTGAACATGCACACTTAACCAAACTCATTAAACCCTTAATTAGGTTTGTTATCATCAAAACAAGAGTTAATAAATTAATAGGTTAACAATCACCCCTGTTTTTATGATGACAAATAAAAATGTGCAGTGATGGCAATTATAATGTATGAAACATGAAAAGATCTAAAAATTACCATTTTTTCTTCTTTTATCTATAATCACTGGACTTTCTCCCATTTTTTTCATCAATAAAAGGTATGAAAGGTTTAACCTGAGAAATCCAAGCAAAGGATTAACAAGTAGAGGGATCCCCCTCAGGTTGTGCATTAATGACATATTAAAAATAATTACAATGTTTTCCTAGGTTTAGAGACATAAAAAATATAATAATAAAGTCTTCCCTTCCATATTCAAATCCAAACACTATTTTGATCGACCATACTATTATTTATCCTACTCATCCTTCCTAATCTCTTTTTCTTTCCGTGCTTTCCCAACCTACTAGTTCAGCTATATGTACCACTAGTGGCAATCGAGACTCTTGATATAGTCATTGATCTTCACCAACTGGTTGGTCACGTGTATTTAGTCCTTTTTGTTCAGGTTTATATGTATCAAGTGAATCCATGCCACCCTTTACTTTGGGCATATACTACTTATTAGCTGATGTATTTTGTTTGCAACATCTTGTTGGGAAAGGCCATTAATTTTTTGGTAAATTTTTTTTATCAACATATATTTTTATGTGGCATAAGTGTTAGTAAAAAAAACTCTATCAATAAAGTTGTTACCCACATAAACAATTTATTTTTTTTGAAAAAGTTGACACTCCCAACATATATATTTTTCGGCATAAATATAATTATCAATGATGATCTATTAGTAAAGTTTTTTTCTAGAAAAATTTATCTATTATTAAAACCTTTTGGAACATATAATATCTATTGGTAATACTAATTCCAACACATGATATATATTAGTGATACCAATTCCAACATATGATATTTGTTGGTAATACTAATTCTAAGACTTGGTATATGTTAGTGTTAATAGTACCAATTAGTATATATGTCGTTATTATTAGGATAAACTTTATTTTTTAAAATAATATCATAAAAAAATATCTATTAGTAATACTATTTGCAACACTTTGTATATATTGGTAATATTATTTCAGTAATGTTATATGTATGTTGGTTATATCCTACCAACACCTAGCAATATTTTTTTAATTTAGAATAATAATATCGATGGATATTAGACAATGACATCATTACCATATAATGAAGCTTGAATGCTAAACACAGGTGATATCCAAATCACACACTTGCTCACATACATAAAAGCAAGACACCCTTACATATCTAAAAATATTATAGACTCATATGGCTTTGTAAGTTATTCCATCACACACAAAAAATATCACTCTTGTGTCATTGTATATCTAGACCAATCATCATATAGATACATATTCAAGCCATATAATTTTTACATAAATTTTATTTATACAAACTAACAAGAAAGAGTTAAAATTACATCAAACTGTCATCCTCATCACCTTTTTCACTATTTGTATCATCTTCTACATCTTCTTCGCTATGTTCTTCATCATCCACTTGCAAACCTTATAAACCAACAAAAAACACTCAATATATGAAAATTAATAAATAAAAACAAGCCTATTAAAGTTTTTTGTAAGTCTTGCCTAAACAAGTGATCTATGATATAAATCCCATTTGACTACTTAGATAAACCATTTTATTTCTCCCCTAGATAAACCCTTTTTCACTTCTCTCAATTTTTCTCTAAATTCTTAACCAAAATCCATCAAATTAGTTATATTTTGCTCAACTTTAAAATTATTTAAAAAAATAAATTTAAGAACACTATATTGATAATGAACATAAATGGCTTATAACAAATAATTAGTCAACATATTACTCGATCAAACAAATATAGAAATGTTAGTAGGGCCCAAAAATCAATTCCATCATAAGGATAATAATCAATAACAGTTAAAATAAAGTTTTTGAATGGCTATGACCATTTTGTGTGGCTATAACAATGCTATACCAAAGGTCCCTCGTAGCTAGATCTAGAAATAATAAATTAATCGATGAATCTCCTGATAGTTTATAGGCTCAAAAAAAGGAATCCTAAGCAATGCACTACGAACAAATGTAGTTTTAATTGGCCCACATTGCTGAATGGGTCAGAAAGGGTTTACCCTTTCCTTAGGGGGCATGGTTACAAAATATTTCAAAATATATCCTACTGATAAATGATAAAATAATTTATAAATAATAAAATGACCACATTAAATCAATCAAACGTTAATAAAAGTTGATCTCATTTTTGTTCAAAATAGAGAGTGCAAAATTCAGATATTTTATGGCTTAAAATAGGTATAGTTTATAAAATAATATTTTATAAAAAAAATAAAGAATGATAAACAATTGCAATAAACATATCTTCAAGTATAGAAATGTTAATAGACAAGTTACTTACCTTGAAACGCTTACCAAAGTGTCGTCAACCAGATGATCCTACATTAAAAATTAATATATACTATTAATATAAAAGAGTAATTAAATATGCCACTTGTACTAGGTACATATAATTTTTGAGTTAGGATCATCAAATAACAATTATTATACCCCCTAAGTAGTTATACTAAAGTATATAGATAAGCTTTTATATAATATTAATATTTATTCACTTGTATAAAGTTAATACTTAATTATATCTATCATCATAAGGATTGTATTGCAAATAACTAAATAAATAAATAAATGGTACACAAAACATGAAGTGACCAATACTATCAATATGTCGTAAATGACATTTGGAATGAAAGAACACGCCCCCACGCGCTATGACTTCTCCCCCTGCTTCTTCTCTTCTCCCTTGCTCCCATCATATTTTGCAATCGAATCCCTCAACAATAGAGACCACCAACAAGAAGCTCAAACGATCTATTGAATCGATCGCTCCAAGTATGCTTCTAAAAAAATATAGGTCAATTAGTCCAGAAATACAATTCACAAGAAGGGTATGGGAGGTCAGCATGTAAGGAATCTTCCAGGTAAGTAGAATCGAGTCTGAGATTGAAGTAATGATCTCATAGATGTGTAGAGGAGAGAGGTGGAAGAAGACAAGGCTGAGGCCATCTTCCCCCTCAATTGTCCCCATTGACCCTCCATATCAATCTAATGTTTTATTTTCAGGCTAAATGCATCATGAAAAAGGGTAAGAATCTCTTAGAAACACTTCAGCATGGGTTAACAAAGTTCCATTTCAGTCTAAGAAATTTTCTCAAAAAATTAAGTTTTGAAAATATGCCCAACTTGACAAACCAATCGATCATTTTGGTCCACAAGTCGATTGTTCTACAAACCAGCCAATCGGTTCCCCAACCAATTTATCGGTTTAGTCGAGTAAAACCATTTTGCTGAAACAACAAACCAATCGATCAGTTCACTTGAAAAAATTAATAAATTTAATTTTCCAACCTTATTTCAAATCTAACTTTGCGTCATACTAAATAATAATACCAAATCAAAATCAACCATCAAATTTGAAATAATTTCTCATTCAACACTTTACAAAAAGATGGGGTATTACACCAATCTCCTCAAGGCTTTCCAAAAGTAGTTAAGAAATTTGGTATCCTTATGAAAGACAATTATTTTGGGGATATCATGTAACCTAACTATCTCCTTGAAGTATATATAAACAATGTAAAAGGCATCATCTACCTTATGACATGGGAAGAAATGTTTCATCTTACAAAACCGATCTACATCACCTTAATGACATCCTTTTGCCTTTAATTTTTAGGTAAAACCACTATGAAGTCCATACTCACATGGTCCTATGGGTGATGTAGAGTGGGTAATGGAGTGTAGAGTCCTTGGTAGAAGTGACTCTTAGACTTTTTACGAATAGAACTCTTAGCTAATATTGATTGTATATCTTCTACCATCCTAAGCTAATAAAAGTGCTTATAGAGTAGAACACAAGTTTTGTTAATGCCAAAATGCCCTGCCAATCCTCCTCCATGCAATGCTTGGATCAATAACTCTCTAATGGAACACTTGGGGATGCAAAACTTGTTACCTTTGAAGAGGAAGCCATCTTGAATTAGGTTGGATCCTCAATCATTATATTGGTCTTTAAAATTTCTTACAAAGTCTTCATCCTACTTCTATAGCTCCTTCAAGAATCCAAACCCTAAGACTCTAACCTTTAATAATGAAAACATATAATACCTTCTAGAGAAAATATATGCTACAACATTTAATTTGTCCACTCTTATGTTTTACTACAAATGAGAAGATTGTAAAAACTCGACCCATATAGCATGATATATTGAGTTTGTGTTGCCCATTTATGTGTTTTTAGGGACTCATGATGAATATGCATAACAAATTGTGATGGCCTAAGGTAATGAGACCAATGATATAGTACCCTAAAAATAACATAAAACTCTTTATCATAGGTGCTATAATTGTATCAAGATCCATTGATCTTTTTACTAAATAAGGATACTATTTTTCCTTACTATAGTAAAGCTGCTCCAATTCCCACCTCACTAATATCACACTCTACCTAGAATACATTTTAGAAGTTTGGAAAACTTAGGATTGGAGCTTCACTCAACATGTTCTTTATCACCTTAAAGGCTTCTTATGTTGTTTTGGTCTATTTTAATTTCCCCTTTTTGAGTTACTCTGTGATAAGGGATAAAAGCGTGCTAAATCCATTTATAAACAACCTATAGAATGAGCCAAGTCTATGAAAAAACCTAATGTTGGTGATAGATGTAGGTGTACACAATGTTCTTATTGCCTCCACCATTGGCTCATCCATGGATATCCCTTCTCCTATTACAATGTGACCTTAGGCACAAGCAAGCCACATTTTTCTAGTTTGTCACACAATTTGTTATTCCTAAGTGCTAAGAACACAAGTCTCAAGTGCCTTACATTCTCATCACTACCAGAGGAGTACACAAGAATGTCATCAAAATCTGCTACAACAAATTTAGAAATGAAGGATCTAAGAATGTCATCCATGAGACTCATGAAGTTGCTTGGGGCATTATACAATACAAAAGGCATGCCCATCTACTTGTACATGCCTAATTTGGTCTTGAAGGTGGTTTTACACTCATCTCCCTCCTTTATCCTAATATGCTAATACCCGTTCCTTTGGTCAATCTTAGAAAATATGATTGTTCGATGTAGACAATGCAACATATCATCAAACCTAGGTATGGGATACCTATACTTGATGGTGATGGTGTTGATAGCTCGACTATCAACACACATAATCATCGATCCATCCTTCTTTGGTACTAGAAGCGTGGGTACCATGCAAGGGCTAAGTGATTCCCTAAATAATCTCTTTGATAACAACTCTTCTACTTGCATTTATAACTTCAAAGTCTCCTCAGGGTTTCACCTATATGCTGGCTTATTTGGAAGGTGGCATCAAGAACAAGCTCAATTTGGTGCTTATGGGAGATAACTTACTAGGTAGTTCATTTGCGAATACATCCCCGAAATTACCTAGCAAGGTCTCCGATAGATGAGATTTATCGATTATTTTCATGTTTAAAAATATCATTTATCTCTCATTAATTCTATTAGATTTAATATTTTCGTCGAGTTTTCCTCCTTTGAATAGATTTTACAGGAAAGGAAAAAATTGAAGAAATTCAAGGAGAAGTCATTGAAAAGAAGAAATCAAGTAGAGAACACATCAAGAAATTTTGAATCAAGGAGAGCGAAGTTGGAAAGGGAACAAATACATCCAGAGAAGCTAGGCTGAAACTTTCAAAGGAATTGAGTGGAAGGATAAAAAACACGGCACCCCCATGTTTCATAAACACGGGCCGTGTTATTTATCTCGAGCATCAATCTTTAAATCCTTGTCAGCAGAACAGTTGGAAGAAAACACGGGGGTCCCGTGTTTCCAAAACACGGACCGTGTTTCCATTTAAAAATGTGTAACTGTCCGCGCGACTTGTTTATGATATATTTCTATCTAAGAACAGAGTTCGGGATAGAGAAAAAAAGAGATCGAAAACAATTGGAATGTATTTTTCTTCCTTTATTCCTCTAGAATATACATATAATGCACAATTACAACTTTTTGATCTTCTTGAATTCTATTGATGATTTGACAATCTGCACTTCAATTGATAAGTCTTCTCTATTCCTTTATGAATTTCAGTATCTTCATTTTTGTTAAATCTAAGTAGATTTTCTGTAATTTTACTTGTGTTCACTATATTATCATCTAATTGTTTCAATAATAGAATTCGTGAATGTGTTGTTGTTATTAATTTTCAAGATTTGTATGTAATTATGTGAATTGTAAATATGCAGATATTTGAGTAATTTGAATAGGGTAGGATGATTTGAGGATGAAATTTTATCCTAATTACCCTTTCATATTTTAAATGTTTGATTCTAGACGAAGTTTAATTGAATTAATGGATCGAATTGAATGATTCCGTATCATAGATTAAGATTTTTGAACTAATTAGATTGATCACCTATTTAGTTTAGAACTTAATCTTTGCTAAGACAATGAAATTAACCCGTATTTGTTAATTAATTTGTCTATAGTAGCAAGAAGATTAATTATTAATCTTATCCATTAATTCGTGCAATTGCATAATTCAAGCTTTTGTGATTATGATTGTAGTTGGTTGCTTTCCGTTCATAATGCTACCATTAATTGAATCTAGTGTTTGTAACCTAGGTTATTAAATGGTTAGAAAATAAATTGAGAGCATATTCAATTTATTAAGGTTGAGAGAAAGTATAGGAATTTGTTATTCTGAATTTCCTAAGTCAACATTAAATTGTTTAGAATCATTCGTCTTATTTGAATGTTTGGTATTTTAATTCCATCATCAATTCATTCCTCCCCTATTTTTCAATTAGTGATTAAGATTTAGTACAATTAGATATAGTATTAGAATCAATGAAATTTTATAAATGGGGTTGTAACATCAATAACAAAATTAATGATTAAAACGTCATTCCTTGTGGGTTCGACTCCTTCTTGCCATATACTACGTATTTGGAATTTAGGATTTATTTAAATTTGTTGTATTCACGACAGTGCATCAGTCTCAACCCTTGAGTTAAGTGTTCCACCTTTATCATTATTTTTAAGTATTAATAAGAATTACATGACTTTCCCATTGCCTTTTGGTTTTTCTAACCCCTTACCATCAATATACATGGTCCTTTTAGAATCACTATCCTCCCTGATAAATGAGGATTGAGAGCTAAGGGTGTTAATACCTTATTTTTGTTGGCATACTTCAAGCTATAAGTGTTTTTCCTACCATCATGCTTGACATACCTATCACATTTCCAAGGCCTCCCTAATAATAGATGTCATGCATCCATAGGAACTGCATCATATACAACATTATCTTGATATGTTTTTCCTATGGAAAATGGCATGACCACTCACTTGGAAAATTTGACCAAATTGCCATCGCTAAGCCATTAAAGCTTGTATGGCCTATCATGTACATTAGTGGGTAAATGAAGATTCTCTACAAGACTACAATAAGCCACATTTGCACAACTACCTCCATCCATAGCAAGGGAACATATTTTTCCAAGAATTTTGCACTTGTTATAAAATATGTTATCCCCTTATGGTTCTTCATTCATGAATTCCCTTGTATGAAACACCCTTCTCACCATAAAGCCTTCTCCAACATCCAGTGGAACTTCCTCTAACTCCTCCTCATTGGTTGAATGGTACTCTCCTCCTCATTGGTTGAACTCCTTATTGGAGAAGAGTTTTGTGTGTTTGTTTGGTTCATAAAAGAAGATTCATTAGAATAAGATCTAAGATCATTACCTCTTCCTTCTTAATTTGGCTCTTTATAGTCACCTTAATGTGGTGGTGTTCTCCTTGGAATTTGAGTGTTGGAATTGGGTATAAGGGCCTCCAACATGCCTAATACCTTCTTTATGTCATTTTGCAAAGCTTGTATGGCCTTATCTCTTTTTAGGTTTTTTTCCTTTTCAAGTCTCAAGCCTCTTGGAATTTTTTGATATCCCATAGATGCTTAAAGTTGAAGAAGTGAAACAAGGATGAGAATGCATCGTTTTTTTTAATGGAAGGTTGAGTGGTGGAGTGGAGATAGTTTGAACGGTGGTATGAGTGTGGAATAAATCGAATGGTGTGGCCCGTGTGGGTAGCCTAAAAGAGTTTTGTTTGTTTGTTTGGTCCAAACTGGCTAAAATGAAGATTAAATGAACCAAAATTACCAACCTTGAGTATTTGATGCATATGGCTAAACAACTAGGCTAGACTTAAGGGACAAGTTGGATTGGGTTTAGCTACTACCAAAATCAGAATGGAGAAGATGATAAATAGGAGGATGATTTTATATTCAAGATATCTTGAAAAAAAATACCCTCAAACACCACTCTAGGTTTTAACAACTAGAGATAAAGTTTGAAAGATTTTGTAGAAATTAAGATAATACTCTTTACCCAAGTATAGAATGTGGGTATGTGGGTGTGTTGGTGTCGAACATAAAATTTGCTGGTAAGACATAATATACCCCTTTCATTAACTTGTCACCACACTTATAGATATAGCTTTGTTTCCTAAAAGCCACTAATAACTTGATAAATCTAATTTAGTTAACTATGAACTAGAAGTTTGTCTAATAGAACAAACTAGTTTAGTTAGAATGTAACTAAACTCAATCAACCCGTATGTTTTCTAGGAGTTGAATTTCAATCTTCCAAATTATCCCAAAGTTTGATTGGGAGGGATACAAAAAGTGATTGCTTAAGCAATTACAATTAGGGAAAGTTTAGACAAGCCCTTTTACCATGTTAAGCTAAAAAAGGAAAATATGTCTTATCTATCCTAGCTCCTAGATGCAAATTGAGATGGTCTATGGATGGATTGATTTATCTTTAAATTATTCCATATTTAAGGCTTTTAAAATGTCATATTTGGCTGTCTAAAACCTGCCTTGTAGTTGTTATACTTCGGCCTTCTTGTCATCCTTTTTACTTTTTAAATCATCCCCCAAAAATGGTTGTTACTGATAGTTGGATTTTTGCATGCATGGCTAGATACTGATCCACATTCTAGTCACCAATAATAATGAAAAAATGATGGCTTAAAACATAGCTTACATGGCTTGCTAAATTAACTCATTAATTTAGTCCAATTTAGAAAGGTTTTAAATGCTCCTAACTTTATAAAATTAATAAATTGATTATTATTGTGCACGGGGGATGCTCCCACATCATCAAAGGGTTGAAAAAAAACTTAATATCTTAATGAAACATAACTTTCACCTTTTCCCTCGAGATCAAGTGAGCCAAGAGAAGAAAACCAAGGCTAAAAATCAAGGACTCTACAACCCTTTCCAAACTATATTCCACTTTGCTCAAGGAAACAAAAAAAAACTAGAATGAGAATTAATATGAGGGGAAAAGAGTTAGAGTGAAGCTTCAAAAGGAATAACACTAGAAGGAGACTCAACAATACTCGAAAGCACAGAGGTTTCTCATGAGTTTCAAAAACAAAAATAGGGGAGAGAAGACGAGAAAATCTTGGGCAAGGGAAGAAGATAAAGTATATAGAGCTTGCTCACTTAAGTGTGATAAGAGGAATAAAGTGAATTCTATAGGTTTATGCTTAAGTGTAGGATATTTGTGTGTAAGAAATCCCATTAAGATAGGAGTATGTGTGTGTGTGTGTGAAAGAGAGAGAGAGAGAGAGAGAGAGTGGGTGTGGGTGAGAGAGAGTGGATAGTAACAACACATATTTATTGATTGTATTGCTACCACACAATAAAGGAGAATGGAGGATAGATAACGAGGGTTGTTATTAGGTAGATAAAGTAGAAATATCTCATAAAGTAACTTTAAGGGAATTGTTACTAAATAAATTGAAATAGTAGTTCACAAATTATGAAAATAGTTCTATAACTCTTAAAATTGTTTAATAATAATAAAATATCAAAATTATATATTTCAAAAACATTGGAATAAGGTTCAAAGAAAAATAAAGAAAAAATAAAAACAAATGCTAAGAAAACTCTCCATAACCAATCAAGTGGTTTTACTAGGTTAAAAAACTCTTCTATTATGAACTAACCCACTTGTATGCTACTATATCTACTACGTTTCTTAGTTGTATCAAGTAAAATAAAGTAAAAGTTAAAAGGCTCCTTGCAACTAATTTTCTTAAATCTTCTAATATTTTTCCAAAATATTATAAATATATGGTATTTAATACATATTCAAATATTATTCACCATATAACAAATATATTTCAAAAGTTATATAAATGGGGTATTATAGCAATAATTATACTTGGCATATGGTAAATGTCATTAAAAGTCACATGTTACAATTAGGGTTCATACCGATATATGAAAAAATGAGTGTATCTTGGTGAAACATAGTTGATGCTAGTTGGAGAGGAGGGAGGGGTTGAGATGACACATTTTTTGGTTAATTTATTAGGAAGTAGTCTCAAGCCACATATACATGGTAACAATGACTACGAGGCCTTAAGTGGTGACTTGGGGACTAATAGAGATCAGTATTATGAACAATTATCTCAAGAGATGAAAATTAAATTATATTCTAGATGTGAAATTTCTTTTCTTTTAACTTTTTAGTAAATTTTATTTATCATATGGTGTGAATATTCAAAGGGAAATAAAGAATTTGAAGGTTAGATTGAATGGTAGGATTGGTGGGTTGAAGATTATGAAGAGGGGTGAGAAGCTTCAAGCAAGATTCAACCAAGACTTAAATAAAACTATGAATCTTCAAGCAATAATATTCAACAAGAATTCAACAATAATGTATCTTTGAATGTTTTTCTAAGAATACGTTCAAAGGCTCTAGCTAAGATTACTTCAAGTAGTCTTAGGAATAAATTCACTCAAAGGAGAGAAAGATACACCAAGTATTAAACTTGTGATTTGATTCAATTAGATTCAACTCTTTTTTTCCTCATGTGCCAAGTTATTCCTTCTATAGATAGTGAAAAGTTAGCTAAGTAGCACACTAAGATAGCCACATTAATGCACATATGGCTAACTAACACACCAACCTCTAATAGCAACATATTACTAACCTATATAATACATGAATTGAACTACAAATTAGTACAAACAAACGTAGCTAATTATTACATGGAAGAAACTAACAAAAAGCCCTAATTTACATTATAATAATAATAACTAGGTCTTCTTTAACTTGAAATTTTGACTTCCATACATAATAGCTCCCTTGACTTGTAATAACTTGTAGTATAAGAAGCAACCTTAAATGTGTTGAAATTTTGAATCTTTTCCTTACAAATATGTTACATACCAACAAGAATAACATAAAATATACTTATTATGGTTAGTTAAAGTTATATCATCAAAGATAGATATTGTAATAGGACCCATTATTAAGAATGCCAAAACCTAACTATCATGAGAATCATTAGATGCATCATGAGAATCCATAGATGCTCTTACATCATCATAAGAATTAAATAAGTGGAGTAATAAGTCATTTGATGGAATTTAAAAAAATTTTGAAATGAATTCTTCCAAAGTAGAATAAGTTACCTAAATTGATTCATGATATAAGAAGATGACGAGCAAGCTAGTCATAGAGTATGAATTGACTTATATGTGCAAGTATAAGTATTTTTCCCTTTACTGGAAAGAAAATGTTAATAGAAATAATTATCCTTTATTTGGTATGTCTCAATGGATTAATGATGGTATGAGGGTAAATAAAGTGCCTTATAAAGTATTGTGGTATTTTATTTTGACACCCTAAAGAGATTATATGCCTATAGACACACCGTTAAATACATGAGATGACATTTAACTAGGTATTCTAAAGAGACAAGGGTGCTAAGACACCCTATCGATGTAAATATGTGAAAAGATTTTGATGTGAAGTAACTATTTTTTTTTTGTTAATCCTCAAAGTATTTGTTTGAGGTCATCATCTAATAGGTTTAATCTATTTGGCATGGGTAACAATTATAGCATGTAACTAATAATTATGACCATATATAACAAACCCTAGGGGATGCATGAAAAATCTATTCTTTGTGGTCACTCTATTAATATTTAGTCCTTTTGGTCCTAATATGGATATTGATGTGTATTTCAAATAGCTAGTTGCTAACTTGTGAGTGCTTTCAAGATGTAGTTTAAAAAACTATTCAAAATGTGTGTTGAGTTGTTTTCAACCACGAATAACCCCTCTCTCGATGGTATCTCTTAGGATGAACAAGTTAAGGGTATATTTCAAGCCCCAATTGTAGTAAAGACAATCTATGTGTTAGATTGAAGGGTAAGGTAAGCTATATTGGTCATTGGTGATGTATTCCACTAGTCATTTGATTTAGAAATGCAAACTATTTGATGGTAAGTCTGAGAAAATAAGCCCTCCTCAAAGATTTTCAGTTAGTGATATTTGTATGTAGTTGATTTGTGTATAATATTGACCATTTTAGAAGCATTATGGAAACAGAAAGAGAGGTGATGAATAGTTCAACAAGAACAAGAGGAATATCTTTTATGAGTTACCGTATTGGTCTACTCCTCCACTGAAACACAAGTTAGATGTCATGCATAGTTGGAAACAAAAATGTTTCTTCTAACTTACTTGATATGTTACTTGGTATCGCTAATACAAAGGATACTAATAATGTAAGACTTATCATATATGAATATAAGATAGGAGTTGTGTCTTTATTATGAAGAGAATACATTGATGAAGCCTACTACAGAATATACTCTTTCATTTGTGATAAGGTGACCTTCCTTAGGTTATTAAGAGATGTGAAGTTTCCCAATACATTTACCACGAATTTAAGGAAGAATGTTGATAATGATAATATATTGAGTGGGTTGAAGTAAAAGGACCATAATATCATAATGTAATGGTTGTTACTGGTTAGTGTGAGTCAATTTTTGACAAAAAGATAAACAACATCATTTTAAGAAAATTCTCTAGCAAAATATGTACGACTTTACTTGTTTGATTTAGACAAAGTAGATTAGCACATTGTTGTTATCTTGTGTAAGTTAGAACACATATATCCTCTATCTTTTTTCAGTATCACAATTCCCCTTCTAATCCAATTACCCAAATAAGCAAGCCTTGGTTGACATGTTCATAGGAGTTAGATGTATCCAAATGAGAGGAAGATGAAGGACCAAAAGGAGTATATTAGAAAATTCTTTCACCTTGAAAGTTATATTGTTAAAGGTTTACTCGCAAATAAAGCATTGAGGTTTTGTTATAGGTATGTACTTGAAGGTGCTAAGTAAAAGTTCAATGGAGCATATAGAAATAGAGATGTGGTTATAGAGAAGTGGCAGGTGTCATTTTTCCAATTCAAGGCATGTTCTATTGGTAAGAAGACACATATGAGTATGATATATAAAGTAAAAAAAGAGAGACTCAGTGGTACATTCTCAACAACTATCCAAAAATACATAAATATCTAGAGTAATTTTTTTTCTAATATTCTCTAAATTTATTAAATATTATATTTAATCCATTTAAATTAAGTAGGACATTCATTTTCTCACATTAAGCATATTAATGAAGCTTAAAAGAAAGAATTTCTCTCTTGATTATATTCAAGGTTTTTTTTACTAGTGATATTTAAAACCTATAACAAGGCATCACATAATATGATATAATTACTAATTGTATACACACAAATATTACAAACATATGAGTTATCGTAAATGCACCAATGAATTATTCTCTTTTGAAATGGTGCATTTGATATATACTATCTTATTTGAGTTTTGTAATTAACAAATTTACATTATCAAATCATGATAAAGATCTAAGAGGATATGAAAAAATAGATCAGTGGTTTGAGTATGTGTATGTATTAGGGGAGGGTGATGATAATTTCTATAGGTAATTACTTGATATCATAGAATTATCTTACTTGTCATGATGTTATGTAGTTTTATTCAAATTCAGGTGGTTTGATACCAATCCCAAAAAGAAGAGAGTTCCACATACTACGTTTAATTGGTTCAAGATTGACCAATATATTTTTGGAACTCATGCAAAACAAGTTCAGTATGTCGATATTTTTTCAATGGGCTTAATTGAAATTTCATATGGGAAGGCAATATTTGCAACATTTGATTTTTAGATGACGATGATATCAATCACATAAATGTGGTGGATGATGTTGACTTGGCTATAGTTTACTTCAACATCATGTTTAAGGATCTTTATAGCTTAAATTTCTTATGTACTGGTAATAGTAGTGTTGAGGTCCAAAGCAGTGATCAAAAGACATAAGAGACTTTGTTGTTGAACATACACACATGTAAGAAGAATTTTTAGATGAGGACGATGGAGGATTTTTATTATTATTTTGATATGGATAGCATATACGATTCTAGGTAGTTGTGTTATTTGGTAGTATTTTTATTCTTTATCTATGCCTAATTACTTTATCATCATATTAATTATATTCTCTTAATTCCTTTAATTTTAATTAGTAGTTATGAAGGAGATTTACCTTATATATTATTATAGTCTATTATCACTTTTATGTATATTATAATATTTGATGGTTTGTATATATATCCCAAATGTCATTAGAAGGCATGTAGATCTATGGCTGATGTGGCTACTTGACATCATGTTAGCGATGGAGATGGATGTTGGCATGTAAGGTGCAAGGTTATAAGAGGTGGTCACAGGCTCCTACTCAAAACAGGTAAATATCTTCCATGAAGTTAAGGTAAAAGTATCTATTATCTTGTACAATTAAGTAAATCTAAATTATATAATTTCTAACGTATTTTTCTTCATAGGTGTAGGAATATTTTGATTTATCTCCATGGAAGCAAAGTTTATAATAGGGAAAAATCCATATAAGTCTAGGCAAGTTAATGACTGATTGATATAAGAATCACAAAGTGACCATATAATAGATTAATTTGAATATGATAAATTGAGGCCCACTTTCTTTGAGCTAATAGTGTGGTAGAAATGTAACAACTTATAGAATTTGCTAGAGCAAAAGGTAACTTTTAAATTTAGATCCATAAGTTTTTTTTAAAAGAAAAAAACTTCTATAACGAAATATGAACCTATTAAATTTTTAGTAAGTTGGGGTAGAAACAAATAAATCAAAAAAGGCAAAGCAAACCACTTTGAGCTTCCATGATGCATAATCATTATCATAGTTTCAGCATAAAAGAGAAACCTAAAGTTTTGGTAAATTTATTTCATTATAATTTTATTGTATTATATTAATTTTTTTAAAAATTTATATTCTCATACAAAGCCAAAACAAAAAAAAAATTATTTCCTAAGGTCAAGCCCTGTAGAGGGATGAGTTATAGGAATAGAAAATGGGTCACTCAAAATGTGGAGGATAATTTTGTGAGTCATCTCACATTAATTATAATGTTATTAATATTTGTTGGAATTATATGTCCAAGTTTTCTTTTTGTGTGAAACACCATGTTGAGGAAGCGAGGAACATTCTTCACAAACCCATGGTTGACAATAGTGTCGATTCTAGCATCCTATAGCCCCTATACATTTAAATGAGAGTGAAATACTTCATGATGTCCATGGTACACATCGAGTGCATGGAAACACTACTACAAAAATGGAAAATAATAATGGGACATTAATAACGGTAGTTCGAAAACTGTTGTCAAACGCGTGAAAATTAATGGGCGGGAGAGTTTTGATAACAGTTCTAGTTAAAAACCGTTATTAAAAGGGCAACGTTAAAATTTGGACGGATGTTTTAATAATGGTTTTATGTAAACCGTTATTAAAAGAGCATTTAATAACGGTTCATATTAGAACCGTTGTCAAAAGTCAGAAGCTTTTAATGACGGTTCCTGGAAGAACCGTTATTAAATCCTCTTTTTAATAATGGTTCTCTCAGGAACCGTTATTAAAACCCCAAAATCAAACTTTTATTTCGCTCAGTTCTGTTTCGTGCCAAAGTTTTCAGACTCTCTGCACCTTCGTTCTCTTGCTCTCCTTCTCCTTGCAAACCCTCGCACCACCACACCGTGCACCACCAACTCGCATCACCACACCGGCTCCTCTCAAGTAAAGGAAACCCTCGCACCGCCAACTCTCTACCATGCCTCTGCCATTGTCGGCTCTACATGTGCGTGTTGTCATTGTTCCGAAGCTAGCTAGCACTTTCACCTTCATCCTCCGTCATTTTTTAAAGCCCTTGCCTCTCTCAACATTCTCACCGTCGTGTTTGTAGCTAGCTCACTTTATGTATGTGTTTGTTCTTCCTCTCATAACTTTTTATCTACTTATATATGTATATATATATAAATGCATGCATGTTGCTATAGGGTTTCGTTTGTTTGTTATTGAAAGATTGTGGTTTGTCGTTCGAAAATGTGTTGTTGAATGTGTTGGCTGAAAATTTTGCTGTTTGTTGTTGAATTTGTTGCGTTATTGTTATATATTAACAAATGCATGTGTTGGCCGAGACCTTTACATATATATATAATATGAATGTGAGTGTAGAATTATATACAATTTCACTCATAAAAACTATACACACACACACACACACACACACATTTTCATTAATAAGTATAGGAGACTAGCAATAAGATATAGGAAATGTCATATAATGAAATGCAAATATATTTTACATATGCATATGTTAATGATTTCTATTTGATGAGGATTAAATAGATATAGAGAATAAGGAATATATAAAAGTGAATAATTAAATAGAGAGAAATAATTGTGTATGATAATAATAATAATAATAATAATATGATTTATATATTACGCTTTAATTACATTTAGCTAGGTTTAGGGATTAGGGTTTTTTTTGTGGTTTAGGGTTAGGTTTTATTATAATAAATTATGGTTAATTAGCTAGGGTTAGGGTTAGGGTTTATCGTTTATTATAGTTAATTATGGTTAATTAGGGTTAGGGTTAGTATTAATATCTTTTTGTAAACGTGTTAGCATGATTTGTATATATATATATATAGAATAGCATGATACATTTGAGATTAATTCTTTCTAAGCATGATTCGTATCGATAATATAATGGTACATTATTATGCTCAATACATAACATTCCAACATAATTTATTTATTTATTTTTTGTAGAGATATGACCAACAAAAACATTAATAGGGATAGCAGTGATGAAGAAGGGAAGGGATGACCTACGATTATGAGAATTATCATAGACATGAGGAATAGAGGAGAAGTAGTCGAGTTGGGATGGAATACTTACAATCTTCCCATCGGCCCTTACGTAGATATGTTCTTGACCTACGTTTCACTTGTGACCCGTAACCGTGTTCCTATCTCTTATAATAATTGGAAGCAGGTTCCACAGGGTCATAAGGAGCATATTTGGCAGGAAATCACGGTAAATATGCTATTTTATGTAATCATTTTTGTATTTCAAATGTTATTAATTTTATTACATTAACATCGGTATACATCTACATGTCTTATTTTGCAGAGAGTGTTCAATGTTCCAGAGAGTAGGAAGAAATGGCTTCTTAGACGTTGTGGGGAACGTCTAAGAACATTTAGGTCATATTTAGCTCGTAGAAAAATGTATAGAAAGAGGGATGGTTCTCTATGACAGAACCCACCCAAACGATACGGTTTCATCGATCAAGAAAGTTGGAACCAATTCATTGCTTATCGTCTTACGGGGGATTTTAAGGTACTTGTTAGATAACAATTAAACTTTTTGTATCAATCCCAGTATTATGCTTAATATTGAAATAACCATGTCATTATGTTTTGGCTTGTCACATAGGAAAAAAGTACCCAAAATAAAGAGATTGCCAAGCAAAATATATACTGGCATAATATGGCTCGCAAAGGCTATGCGGGCCTTGAAGAGGAGTTGGTATGCATTTTGTGATTATCTATTTACATGTAAATGTTGAATTTTATAATAATATTCTTAATTAAGAATATTTTTTGATTTATAGCTCCTAGCCCAATACTTGGACCCATGTACCTCGTCCATCAATATTGGTACATTATGGAAGAAGGCTAGAGCGACAAGAGATGGATATGTTAATGAATATGTTGATGTTGCAGCCAAAAAATTGCAATTTTGTAGATATCTAGAACCCTACTTAGTTTTCTTTTAGAAAAGTATTATATTATGCTTATTCCTATAAGTTAAATTTACAGGACGAACTTGAAACGTCAGAAGGTGAGGAGGTGGACCAATATAGCATTGTGTCCCACGCTACAGGAATTGTAGAATACCCTGGAAGACACAGGGGCCTTGGATTGGGTGTTACGAGAACGAGCATATGTGGTCGATCTCGTGGTTCTCATAGCACTAATGAGCAAGTCTCCATCCTCACCCAAAAATTGAACGTGGCATTTGAACGGATGGCAACAATGGAGCAAGAGTTGCCATTTATTAAATCTCAAGGGTATAAGCCATCCGATTCAGTAGACCATGATCAGCTTCACATACCAAATGTAAATAGCGTCAGAGATAGTTGTGAAGCTGATGCATTTCTTTCTACTCTTCCCGAGGTAAGCATTACAAACTATGAATTGTTATTAAATGTGTT
This sequence comes from Tamarix austromongolica, assembly GCA_039764185.1. Classification (NCBI taxonomy): domain Eukaryota; kingdom Viridiplantae; phylum Streptophyta; class Magnoliopsida; order Caryophyllales; family Tamaricaceae; genus Tamarix; species Tamarix austromongolica. The sequence continues at coordinate 18,272,808 of CM077813.1, read as the reverse complement.
TGGTGTAATAAGTTATTAATAATGTGTAATATTTTTGTTTAGGGTTTGCATAAATGTGACTTATTAGCGAATGACCTTTCAACAATTTTGGCGAAAGGAAGGGTCCGCTTCAGTCACAGTACTGAAACGCAGACAATCCACGGGTACAATTTAGCCCTAAATACAAGGCTAGTGAGTATTGACACTCCAATCATTGGCAATGCACACTTGCCTTGTTATAAAGAGGGCGATGAGGCAACCACAGTACTAGAAGCTCATGGAAGCTTCGTGGCTTGGCCTGCGGATCAAATATGTCTCACTACTGAAGATGTATTGACATTTGACATCTTCATTAGACCTTGTTTAGTAGTTACACTATATATACCTTTTTCATATATATATTTATATGCTCAATATATATTTTGTTTAATATTATCAATTAAGGAATCAAAAAAGGAATAAAAAAAGAAGACTGCTTCTGCTAGTAAAACCATGAGAGGTACTAGCAGAACGAGCAACACAAAACAAGGCGCTGCTAAAGGAAAGAGAGCTAAATCTGAAAAATCAGTTGCCCCATGAAAGATTCCTTCTTCAGATCAGCAAAGCCAACCTCCACCAGCATTAGCTATATTATATTTTTATGCCCAAAACTACCTCAGGGACAATTATATTTTCATTGATTGTCGTCCTGAGTATGTTCGGAGGGACGATGCTACTTACATGGTATCGACGGCTGACATAAGCGACATTTATAATCAATAATGGATGTCAACCATAAGTTTCGTTGTCTATGTCACGTAAGTATTATTTCATTTTGAGATTTTAGTACTCTTAACTTATACAATTGGAATTTTTATGACCTCTTATATGAGTTATTATTTATTAACAAATATGCATTGTTTTTGTCGTCCATAGGTCGGTAGCTACTCGAGCTGCGATGGAGGGAATGTTGTCCTCTATTGTGTTTGTGTGCCCATAATACATAGCTGACGGTAGTACAATAAGAGATGGTAAGCACATAAACTATTTAGCGGATCGCATTTTGATTGAGAGACACACCTCGCAACTAAACATTGGGTTTTGTACGCCGTCCGACCTGATCTTAATAAAGTCTATGTGTTTGATTCCCTTCGAACCTATGACGTGCCTTTTGAAGTCGCTCGTCGTGGTGGGAAGGAATTTATCGACATGTTAGTATAATTTTCACTTCTTACTTCATTAGCTTATTTATACATATATTCGCCTAGCTTTCATTATTTGAGGTATATATGCGTACTTACAATATTGTGTATCCAACTCTATTTATTAGGGCACTACGGACAGCGTATCAAAGGAGAGGTGGGAATGGTGTCCCAGACCCAAAGAATGTTCAATACGAGCCTGTCATAGTAAGTAGGAAGGCAACTATTTCATATTTTATTTTAATTAAAATTAATATCTAATAGTTAGAGAGCTAACTGAATTTATTTGACAGTGTCCACAACAACAAAACGACAAAGATTGTGGATACTATGTATGTGGAGCAATGGATCTGATAGTCCAAAATAGATCGGTCAACATAGATCCAAGCCATGTATGTTTTCTTTTTGATATTTTTTCATTAATGAATCATGATATATATGTTTGGTACTTGACGTAAGTGCTAACTGTATATTAATCAAAACTTGGGATTTGTATTTTTTCACCGATGATTATGCACAATGCCAGCAATACAATGTTGAAGAAATTGATGAAGTGAGAGAGCAATGGGCCAAGCATGTGCACTCATTTATTCGGTATTAGGTAGAGATCTATATATTCTACATGCATGTTCAGGTTTGTATTTTGTCTATGTCTTTAAGTCTTCTAAGCTAGATTTATGAACATTTTTCTTTGGGGTGTAGAGCTACCAAGTTGTGGTATGCCTACTAATTTTGATTGTTGAGTATATATGTCCGGTGTATTAACAAGGGATTGATTGAAATTATGGTGTGATTGCAGATTTGTTATCAATTGATGTTGTTTTACAATGCATCTTTGGTAATTATTTGAACATACAACTGTGTATGTAGGCAGGAACAAAACTGCAAAAACTAAAAAAAAAACTGGAGTTTTAATAACGGTTTTCATCATAACCGTTATTAAAAGCTCCTTTTTAACAACGATTTTTAAGTAAAAACAGTTATTAAATATGAAGTTTACGCACATATTCACGGGTTTTTGTGTATTTTTCATGACGGTTATGAACTGTTATTAAAGATTTAATAACGGGCGATTCAATAGCGGTTGAAAACCATTATTAAAACTATAAAATAACCGTTATTAAAACCCATTTCCGTGGTAGTGAAAGGTATGGGGGACACACTTTCAAGGGAGGTTTCCAACTATTGTTTTAGCACTCATATTAGTTGCACATAGACTAATACAATACATGCAAGAGAAATAATAAAAATTCATAGGTGGAGTAACAACAAGCAACAATGAATGGATGTATGCTCCACTGACAAGAAACATTTGAAGGAAAATAACAAGAATTACAACAAGTTAGAGCATTTATGTCTCAACTTAGTCGAGCTAATCCACATCTAAGAACAAATTTGTACGAAATTGCAAATGATCTAAATGATTAGGGTTTTGATATTTCTTACAAATGACATCATGTTTGTAACAAACTTTATTTCTTAACGACTTTCATAATTTAATTTGTAAATATCATTAATATTTTTTATTGTATGTGATATAGGATTATTATTAAATATATTGTGCACTTTATAACTATAAGAAAATAAAATAAAATAAAAAACTATCACTGATGATATGTCATCGATATTAAGTTTATTAAGAGAGAGAGGTAGAATAAGAAGAAGAAAATGACTATCACCAATAACTTGGTATTAAGAATCTTGCCCCCTCTAATAATTTCTTTAATATTGATAATTTGTTGCTGGTGATAAGAAAAATATGAATTCAATTTCTTTTTGAATTGTTATCAATAATAGAAAGTTTACCAACACTATTACTATAGATAATAATGATAATTAAAAATAAACTATTGATAGTTTTAAATCCTATTTTGTCGGTGATGATCTTAATTCACCAACATATTAATAATAATTGGGAATATGCCTATCACCAACAAAAAGTCATCGGTAAGGCTTATATCACTAACAATAATTTTATTATTATTAACAATAATTATTATCGCTATAATTTCTTATTCCGATAGTGACTCTAATGTTGAATCATCATGTAATAACAAAATTACATACTATAGTTTCTTTCCCTAATATTATATTGTTATGTTAAGTATCAAGGACCTTTTCTTATGTAAAAGCTGATGGTATATACCTCATAATTTTGTATTTAAAAAGAATGTACTTAAAAAATAGTTATGAAAAATAAGGCTTATTTTTATACTTAAAAAAATAGTTTAATTCTTTTAGTGAAAATTCCCCCTCATAGATACCATTTCAATGGAGCTTTAAACAATAATGACAAATCAAAGTTATACATGAGTAAGTGTTTTTGTAATAGCTCAAAATTTTAGCTGATCTCAATGATAAGTAATTAATAGCTTGACCTAATTCTAATATTTATTCTGGATAATTTGTATTTTCACCTAAACCTAATCTCGGATGATTGATATTTTAATCTTACTAAATTTGTTAATCACTGTTTTAACCTAATCTTAACCATAATCTCACACTTATCTCCTTTTCAATTTCCCCATTTTCTTTCACCTTTTTTTTTCCTTTTCATTCTTCTTCCGCTGCTTTTTATTTCTTCTTTTTCCCACCTTGCATATTTTCTTCTTAACCTTTGCAACACACCACAACCATGTCAACCATCATCTCCTACAAATCAATGGAATATGTCCCGTTGAAGTTTGACCATCACCCCTTATCGTGCCTTACTCGCATCGCCCATGCACCCCTTGCCTTCTCTTCTCTATCATTTCTCCCCTTTCAAGTAAATGTCCATGTGTGTGTATACTTCTCCCTATCCTACCTCATTTAATATCTCACCTAACTCCCACTCCCTCTATTTTTGTCAAGTAAACCAGCCCCTATCACCTTCCTTTTTCTTCTTCCTTCGCTAATTTGTCTCAACGATGTTCACAACCATCAACACCATTCACCACTACCAACCACCAAGCACGACCATGGCATTGAAAAATCAACCACCACTACCACCCCCATCATCCTCCCTCATTGTTTCCCAACCATCATTACCCTAGGTCTTCTATTTTTTCCTTCCTGCCCACCATTCTCTGTTTATTTTCATTAAGGTCCATGGTCGTGCAACATCACGCCCCAACTGTGCCTCTCCGACACAACCCACACATAGTTTTGTGTACAGCCGTGCACACTATTTTCTTCTCGATCGTATGTGTTCCATGCTCTTGACTTGTGCATGTGTTACATGCCACACCCATACCCTTCCTCTGGCATAGTCATGCTTCTCTTCTATCACTCCCATGCTCTGCTCTAGCACCACCATACATTCCTCCATACTTCCATGCAGCTTGAGCTTTCCATTTGTTTTGGTTATCCCAAATTTTACCCTCCTTTACCTTAACTTTTTCCTCGATTTGTATTCTTAAGCTCTAATTGTGGGTTATTCTTAGTTTTGTAGGTGATCTTTCGGTGATCTTGAATGAGGTGGTTTAGGATTATGTGCTTAGAGACTGGTATCCTTGTTGGTAAGAATGCATGTTGTAGTTAAGACTTTATATGTGTAACGTGTATTTGTATATGAAATCCTATTTTGTAATATGATATATTGAAAGTGATTATGATAATGCTATGATGTGATATATTGAAAGTGAGGAAAATGTGAAAGTATGCATTGGAGTATAATGTTGGATACGTGGTATCTATGTATATAATTAGGGTTATGTATCTCATATAAATATCAGAGATTGAGATGTATTAATATTGTGATTCATAAGGCCTTCAGAAAAATATGAATATTTTAACTATTGTAAGGACATTATGGTCATTTAATGGCAATATGTGTAATAATCGTGGTATAATAAGTTTTTAATGGTGTTATCAATTATTCCATAGGTAATGTGATTAAATGATGGTTGAGTAAAATATAGGTTACCTCTTATGAGATTTTGAGGTTTAGCTAAGAATAGGGCATTTTGGTTAATAAAGGTTAAAAATTAAATTTTGGTATTTTAAAAGGGGGAATAGAATTTAACAATGCTAAATATGATACTCGAAATATTTGAAAAATCTATGGACATTTACCTTGAGAAATGATTTGAATAACCATATGGTTGTGTTTGCATCTTTTAATTATGTGTTGTGCATATTTTTATGAGTCACGCATAGGGCTGTAAATGAGCCGAATCGAGCCGAACACTGCTAAGCTTGGGTTCCGCTCGTTTATATTGTATGAAGCTCGAGTTCGGCTCGAGTTCGTTTAGAGTTCGATTGCGAGTGTTCGGATTCGGCTCGTTTAGTATTCGCGAACTATTTGGCTCGGTTCGTATATCTTAATCGAGACTTTTGGGCTCGTTTACTGCTCGTTTAAATACTCGTTTGAGGTTCGTTTGGGGCTCGAGTTCGTAGTCCGTTAATAGTTCGGTAAAAGCTCGTTCGGGCTCGTTTAAAGCTCGTTCGAGCTCGTTAATAGCTCGTTCGGGCTCGTTAATAGCTCGTTCGAGCTCGTTAAAAGCTCGTTTACGCCTTATTTACAGGCTACAGCCCTATACACTTAATAAATCAATATTTGACAAAATTCAGGCATAATTTATCTTGATTATAGCCTGAACAAATATTAACCTGTTTCAAAAAAAATTTGCAATGCACCTATTGCACTCAAATTTAGGTGCAAACTACAAAGTTTCTCCCTATTTCAAAAAATGTTTACCATACACCTATTGCATACAAATTTAAGTGCAGAATTTCTCCCCAAAACCTGTTTAATATTACAATAAATCCATAAAAACTAAATAATACAACTACAGATGTAGATACATCATACATCAATAAATTCAATACACAAACAAAATGGCTTCAAAGCTCCATATCCATAATAATCATCACAGCCACATCCATTGCCATTGACCATTGAGTAATATGATAAAAATAACCTGCACCAAATTAAAAGTATAAAAATTATATTAGCATAGCTTAGAAGTTAAGATATAATAAAAATTACTATAATAAATATAACAATAATAATAAATCACAAAATTTATTTATTGTTCATATTAAATTGAATCACAAGATCATGAAGGTTATAAATAAAATGAAAGGAAAGGGGTGAATCTTGGTGGATAGAAGAGAACAAGGAAAGGGAAGAACTTCCTTTAAAATTTAGTGTTTTTAGTTAAGAAAATAAGAGCTAAATAGTGATTATTTTATTTTAGAAAATTTATTCTAAGTGTCAAAATATTTTACATATAATAAGCATATTATTTATAGCATGTTACATATACATATATTAAGGTTTTATGATGAAAATATATATTTTTAATATAAAGGGTATTTTGGTCATTTCATAATAATTTAAAATTTTGTACCTAATATCAATATTTCATGTGAATATTTTAAGGTAAATAACCATGGCTTGGTACCCAACAATAAAAATAGTTGCTTAAACTAGTCTATTGATAAAAGTTGTTCAACTAGTTTCCAACTACTAGTTAAGAAGTTGCTTCATCTTAGAAACCCTCACTCTCAACCTGTACCCGAAATGGTTAAGTTTTTCTTAACTAGTAAATTAGGTTTAATATACTAGTTGATAGGTTTATTAGTGTAAAAACTCCTTTGTTGTTACCTATGCACAATTTTCTTAACCATTTAGCTTGTCCATGTACCATTTAGCTTGTCCTTCATACTAGTCAACTAGTCTCTTGTAACATCTATAATTTATGAAATCTGTATAGGACTTCAAAAAGTTGAAGAAGGTATTAAATTATTACTTGGTGTGCAGAAACATTGCAACAACACAAATCCTATATTCAATTAATCAAAAGGATGATCAGTTTCTCCAGACCCACACAATGTCCATAAGAGACAACAAGTTGATGCTAGACTAACTTCTAATCCAGGTTTCGCCATCTAAGACTGAGCAAAACTTCAAGCTAATCAAAGAAAAAGGTCATTTGTTGTTATTTATGTAGAAGCAACTGCACCTGAGAGCAAAATTAATTATACTTAATTTCATGTTCACTTATTCCAGTAAGAGCATGCTTCTGTTCTGATGTAGGTGATACAATAATAGCCAGCGGATGCAAATGTTATCACGGCCTTCATTTTGGTGCAAACAATTGCAAACCGTAGCCATATTATTTTAGATTTCTTACACCCGAATACCCTCCTAGACAAAATCAGTCACAGAAAATTGCTTACGGGAGCAACAATCAAGATCAAATTTCACTACATGCCCCCCATCTGAACTTACCTGATCATGCATTTGATCCGTGCACACAGTAAAGGAGGGTGTAAGAAGGCAAATAAAACACAACAAAATTCTAAAAATATTTTCACATTCGTAAAGTGCAAGCAGATTAATGGTACACATGGATTGGAAAATTAAGGTACAAGACTATGAGGTCAAAACTAGAAAATAATGATGCAACGTGCAGTGTAGAAGAAGCACAGAAGGGCCTAGTCCGAACCTGCAGCCAGCGGCCAGAATCAAAATGATCAGAGAGAGGCCTTCTGTTGGGTGTCTGAAATCATACATAAAGAAAAAAGAAAGAATTGGACAACCGTCAATGCTAACAGTCTGCACACAGGACAAGGAATTGAACACCAATCATCCAACGCTCTAAGATTTCTCTCAAATTGGATATCTAGCATACATAAACTACTGGTGGATGAAATTATCAGCAGGAACAAAACAACTGTATTTGATCACAGCCAACTGATGTTTCAGCATCATATGAGCGTGGAATGTCAAACCAGTAGATAATTGTTTCTCATATTTTCAGGTAATATTGACGGGTTTTATGTCTTTTACATGCCTGCTTTTTAAAGAGCAGTGAAATTTTATGGCAGTTTTATGTTTCTTCATATTATATAATGAACCAGGTATATGGATGAGAAATGTTAACTAAACTTTTCAGCCCTTAGATCTAAATTAATGGTCTAGATCTATACTAAATTAAAAAATAAAAGAAAACACTATTAAGTAAAGCTTTTACATCACAACCTTGATGTCGTCTTTCTCTCCAAGCCCCTTTCCCTACCCAATTCTTCCTCCACCCTCCCTCAAGTAACTTGGTGCCTCTGCTCGCAGCCTGCCACTCACTGTCGTTGAATCATCATCATCCTACTACCACCACATGGGACTTGACCACTCTCCTGTAAACAAATTATTTTTGGGTATGAAGCTTGATTATAGTTTGTTTTTTTTTTCGTTTTTCCTAGTTCATAACTTGATTTCTACTCCGATTTCTTCTTGTTTTCTTCAATTTATTTGTATTTGCTCTCGTCTATTTGTCTTTACTCCGATTTGTTCATGTTTGCTAGATCTTTTTAATTTACTTTAATATTGGATCTCTTCAATTTGTTTGTGTTTGGTTCAATTTTACGTATTTTCAATAAGTTTAGGTTTTTTATTTTGTCAATTTTACCATTTTATTTTTCCAATAATGTTGTGGCAGTGGTTTATAATGGAAACCTGATTTATGGTAAGCTTTCACAAACCCTAAACTATCAATTTTTTAACGAAAAATTGGGATTCTCTCATCTAATTTAAGTGCATACATTGGAATTGAATCATTTATATCATTATATGCAATTATTCATGCAAGCCACAAAAATTTTATAATCACAAAATCAAGCATAAACAACCAGAATACATTAAAAATTGACTAGAAATTTTACCTCACTGCAAAATTTAGTGGACACAGAATCTGCAAGGTCACTTGCGATTCTGTGACTTCAAATCGAAGACACTTGGACGAGAAGACCTAGAACCCTGCAAAATAAAAATAATCATCTCAAAAATCTAAAATTGTAACAAGATTCGATGAAAGAAGAAGGAAGAACACATACTTGGGGGCAAAATCGACGAAGACACTTGGACGAGAAGACCTAGAAGTCTAGAACCCTACAAAATAAAATTATTCATCTAAAACATCTAAAATTGTAACAAGATTTGATGAAAGAAGAAGGAATAACACATACTTGGGGGTAAAATCGACGAAGACCACAACTCTGCAAAGGTTTCGAAAAACACCAAAGAGGGACGACGGTTTCCACCAAATGAGCTGCGATGGCAAGAAATTGAGCTGGATATCGAGCGACCAGCGCTGGAGGCAGCCGAAGAGGGCTGGTGAGTTTGCGAACTGCGAAGGATGCTCGAGCAGAGAGGTAGGCTGAGGTAAAGGTTCGAGTTCGACTATGTCTGTGTCGAGAAGAGAGAAGACGGGTGGGGGCGTGGGGCGTGTTTGGGGCTAGCACTCATTCGATTTCGGGGGAGTAGAGCCGAGTAGGGTAGCCGAATTGCCGAAACAAGAAATCAAAACGACAACACAGCACCGCGCATGGGCGACGGGGGATGGTAACAGGCGGGAATTTTTGGGTTGTACCAAAACGCGGCGTTTTAATGTAAAACGCTGTGTTTTGGTTTACAACTTTAACAAACTCATAAACGAGCCTTTAACGAGCCGATTTCGAGCCGAATCTTAAACGATTACTAAACGAACCTTAAACGATTACTAAACGAGCCGAGCCGAACATACCTATGCTCAAGCTCGGCTCGTTTAATAAACGAGCCGAATACGAGCCTTAATTTAAGCTCATTTACCTAAACGAACGAGCTCAAACGAGCTTTTAACGAGCCGAACCCGAGCCGAGCTCGAACTGGCTCAGCTCGTTTACAGCCCTAGTCACGCATGATGGTTTGGCTATAAACTATGCTAAATAAGATACTAATCATTTAAAATGAAAAGATTACATGAGTCAGATTGAGATGTTTTTGTGTGTCCGTTCCACCTAACGATAAGAATAGCTCGGGTGTGTTTTTCCCTTAAAGATGCTTCATTCTGTTCCATCAAATTAAGAATAATGGGGCCTTATACTCAACGTGAATAATAATATGATTATGAGATAAGTACTAATTGTAACACCCCGAGTCGATACGACCACGCGGGGGCTACCTTGGAGTGCTTTCGGATTGATCGGCTGACCCTACAGATCAACACGAGTCCTTTTAGCATACTTTGTCCTCACTCACGCACTTCCTGAGAAATTTTCAGAAAATTTATGAAACTTCCCAGGAGGTCACCCATCCTAAAATTGATCAACGGCCAGCACGCTTAACAGTGGAGTTCTTAGGACGGAATCACCAAAAGGATAGTATACCATGTTGGTATAAGTAGCCGATTCAATCCTTATAACACTCCGCTCAATTTGGGGTATTACATTCACCCCCACTCAAAGAATGCAACATCCTCGTTGCGCCTCAACCAATGACTGTCTCAATACAGTTCATCCCAAGAATCGTCCCGCTAGGTGGCTAACTGGCTCATCCAAGTTCAGCTCACGGTCGTAGTTTTGCTCTGATACCATTTGTAACACCCCGAGTCGATACGACCACGCGGGGGCTACCTTGGAGTGCTTTCGGATTGATTGGCTGACCCCACAGATCAACACGAGTCCTTTTAGCATGCTTTATCCTCACTCACGCACTTCCCGAGAAATTTTCAGAAAATTTATGAAACTTCCCAGGAGGTCACTCATCCTAAAATTGCTCCACGGCCAGCACGCTTAACTGTGGAGTTCTTATGACGGAATCACCAAAAGGATAGTATACCATGTTGGTATAAGTAGCCGATTCAATCCTTATAACACTCCGCTCAATTTGGGGTATTACACTAATGGATACGACATTAATAACTTAAAATGAAATATTACATGAGTTAGGATTGAGGTGTTGTGTCTGTTCCACTAGATGATAATAGTGGTTCAGGTGTATTTTTTTCCTAAGAAGTGTTTTAGACAGTTCCACCGATTTAAGGATAGTGGTCAAGAACATGTTACCCCAATATATGTTGGGTCCTTTCTACCAGACAATAATAGTAGCTTATGTGTGTTTTTTTTCCGAGAAGTGCTTTAATCCGTTCCACCGAATTAAGAATAGTGAGGTCCCTGAACTCAGTGTAAATGAAATAATGGAGTATGTTATATCCAATAATGAGTTATAGATTAGGTATTTACCTTACATCTCTTTATTTGTGCTTATCCTTTGATGTGGACTCCTATTTTTCTTTGTAACCTTACTTTGATTGTATGGTTACCTTACTCAGTACGTAGCATACCGATTATCCCTTTTATGGGTGTTACTCATTCTCACGAGCAAACTACCTAGGTGTTTGTATGCAGGTCGATGAGGACCTTCTAGATATTTTGATGCTTGTGATGTTTTATGTGTGGATGAGTAACTATTATGTATCGGGGTTGGGTGTTGAATCGTGATATCTTATTATTGTTTTGCGGATACATTTTTGGACTTTTAGTTTTATGGAATCCCTTTATATAGATTTTGGATATTGTACTCGGAGTTAATCTCCAAACTTGTATTTAAGTTTATGAATGTTCTATTTATCATATTTCGTGTTCTAATTGTTTTGTCTTATAATTGATGTATGGATGGTATGATAAGCCAGAGTTATGTTTATTATGACGGTAATACTCAACTATTTTAATAATATACTTCCGCTAAAATAAAAATAAATAATAAAATTTAGGGTATTAAAGATTTTAAGATAAGTAATACTAGATGCATAAATTAATGCATTAGTAATGGACATTAACTATACATTTTATTGCCTCTACATTTCATTTATTATTACTAATACCATACTAGATACCGATAGCAAAAAATCTATAGGAGTAATAGACTAATAGTTAATTAAACTGAAATGCCCACGCATGAATTAATATAACAAAAATGGATAAAAAATACAATATCTCATACATCATTAATCCTGACCAAACTTCATCTGTTGGGACACCTTAGTAAAAGCAGGCCCAGAAGATATATCTTCCCACCAAGCCTTAACCAAAGGGCGATCATTAATCAAAGCAGCATAAGGTGTATTCATTAGATAATGAGTGTAAGGTAAGTGATGTAGATCAGATAATGAATTAAAATCCTCAGCTAAGTACTTATTATTAGCTAACCTTTATTCGTAGACATCCAAGACCTTGCCAAGTTGACCTACATTATCGTCGATGAATGATGGATCAGGTGTCTTGCCTGTTCCTGGTGCTACGAAGTATTGGCAAAGGATGAGTTGGATATGTGGTTGGTGATGATGAGCTTCTACTTCGTACCATACTCTGACTATGGCCGCTTCTTGTGGCCTTTCATGCCTTATGAGATCATAGCATTTGGTCCTTGTATTTATCGCACACGTATCCGGTGACTGCTCGAGATACTGTGCAAAATTTAAACTTATTTAAGTCACATTGTGTCATCATATATGTTGATCAATTTTAACGATAAAAGTTAACTGGTTGTCGTTTTAGTAATTTATATATTATTTTAAAAAATAATAAATATGTATAATTACATAATTTAATAGAAAATATTATAATAATTAATACTTAGAAAAAAATAGACATCGACTCTATAAAAGAACTTTTACTTAACATATTTTTTTTTATAAATGAAGCGAGTAACTTCTAATAGTTAGCTAAGTACTTAATTAATTAATTAGTCATTTTTTTTATGAACCGGGAATAGAATAGCCGAATAGGTATATGGGCCATATTTATATTTCAATAGGACGACACTATAATTTGTACTATTACATATAAATAATATAATTTATATGAATTTGGGACATATCATAGTTAATTATCTAAATTTTTACCTATATATATATTTATTAGTTTACGATCAATATATAAGTAAGAAAAGAGAAATTGTCTATGTACCTATAGGAATTAAATCCCAACCTTTTACTTAACATCAATGATCAACAACTGTTTGGACAACGGTGACTTTCCCTTTTTACATGTGATAATAATAAAAGAGAGGAAAAATATATTGCTCAGTTATAAATATTTTTGGAAATTTCTTTTGATAATTAAATTTTTTTATTAATCAAAATAAATTATAAATTCGCTCAACATTGAGTATCATTTAAAGAGATTCCCTTTATCTTTTACGAATGAGTAATCATATAATATAGTATAGCCATCCAACACCGTAGCATAACCAAAAATATTTTCCACCATAATACCAACACCGACATTATATAAATATGGATCTATTTAAGATACATAGATGAGTAAAGAAGTAATTAACTATTCATAATATCAAATAAAAGCTTTCATTTAGGGTTTGTCTTGTAGGTGGAAGAAAAAATGTCTTCCTAATTTTTATATTTTATATCAAGTGTTTAAAAATAATACAAATATTTTCAATTAAAAATTTATTTTAGATCAAATTAATATCTAAAATAGTTATTTATCTAAAAAAATTAAAATTCTTTAATTTTGTATCCGTATACCGAATCAAACAAAATAGGTAATAGAAATACTATGAGGAAAAGTGTGTAACTTTATGCCGATTAGCTAGAATTTGAAAAACGACAGATCATGAAATATATAAACATACACCGGAGCTAGGGTTAGCCTAACTATATGTTGCGAAAAGAATCATATAGCTTCAAAGATCAAAAGTTTAATCTTGGGTTCCTCTCCAAAAGAATAAAATAAAATAACTTTAATTTTAAATTATAATAGTATAAATACTTCATGTTTGTTTGGAGTTATTTATAAAATGTAATTATCTAAAATAACTATTTATTTTAAAAAAATTTAAGCTAAATTTTTTTTAAAATAAATAATTATTTTGAATAATTATTTTTTATAATTAGCTTCAAACAAGCACGTATTTATGAAAGTAAGCATAAGTCATAAGATCATTCCAGCAAAAAATAAAATAAATAAAACACAGACAAGTACACTTTAATACATATATATTGAAATTAGTGGCAATCGATCTGAAAGGCAGTAATACGTAGGAAAAAGCGTAAGATCTTCGTCTTCAAGGACAGGGATCTGACCAAAAGGCTGGAAAGAAACGAAGGGAGAAAGTAGAATCGTCATCGCCTAAAGTATATCATATAAAAATCACACTACATAACTATTGAGAATAATAAGTGATCAAAAAAGTTGAAAGAAAAAGAAAACAACAATGAATATATACGAACAGGAATCTAGAATTAATAAATGGGAGGGGAGGGGGGGTTAGTAGACTAGCAGTTACATTTTTGGAGAGAAAAGGAAGCTGTTTGTGCTCCATAGCAAAAAGATCGACAGGAAGCAGGAAGCAGATCGAATTCAACTTGTTTCTCATGCAGACAAATCATGGCTGCCGTAGTGCTTGTTGACATAGGCAGTCCGTACTCCGTACAGCTTCAATACTATACACCAACATCCTCATCAGAAATCATGAGTGGTGATGTGACTGATGTCGATTATGAGACACAGCTGGTACCAAAATTCTTCTGACGGACATTGTAAAAAAATAAAAAATAAAAATGTCTGTTTGGGGTCCACCTAACATTTACTTTTTTACATTTTCCCAAGTTGAGTCGATCCTCTTATTTGGATTCTGGAAGGAAAAATTATTGATCCGGCCGCTATAGCTACAGTCGCTCGTTACCCAAGAATTAAAACATAATGAAATGAAAGAGTTGGTCAGGATACTCAAGACGAGGGAAGAAGTACTACGGTATATATCTTTGGAAATTTTTTATTTAGGTTAGTTGTATAAGTTTTATAGCAATTTAGGCTTTCATTTTTTTTTTATAAATTAAGTCTCTAAATTTTGAAAAAGACATGAAAAAATAGAATATTTACATAATTTGTCATTAATATTATTTACCACTAAACAAATATCAGTACAAACGTGTGCTATGGTCATAAAATACTATGTTGGTTTCATTGATAAGACAAATGACAACTATCACCGGATGGATGGAGATACAGCAACAATGTTGATTTAGAAAGATAGTAGTTTAAATTTGCCATATAAAAATTAGTAAGACGCCGTATTGATGGGATACTATATTAGTTTTGGATTAGGTTAAAGAAAAAAAAACCTTCATTAAATATTCATTTATAAGACACGTGACATATATCACTCGATGGATGGAGATATGGCTACAAGGTTTATTTAAAAAATTGTTGTTTAAATTTATCATATACTAATTAATAAGGTGTATATTGATCTACGACAATATATAAATACAAACGTTGTCATATACACTAATACGAAAATGAGAAATAATAACGGGACATTAATAACGGTATTTCGAAAACCGTTGTCAAATATGTGAAAATTAATGGGCGGGAGAGTTTTGATTACGGTTCTAGTTAAAAACCGTTATTAAAAAGGCAACGTTAAAATTTGGACGGATGTTTTAATAAAGGTTTTATGTAAACCGTTATTAAAAGAGGATTTAATAACGGTTCATATTAGAACCGTTGTCAAAAGTCAGAAGTTTTTAATGACGGTTCCTGGAAGAACCGTTATCAAAAGATGTTTTAATAACGGTTCTCTCAGGAACCATTATTAAAACCCCAAAATCAAACTTTTATTTCGTTCAGTTCTGTTTCGTGCCAAAGTTTTCAGACTCTCTGCACCTTCTATTTCGCTCAGTTCTTGCTCTCCTTCTCCTTGCAAACCCTCGCACCACCACACTGTGCACCACCACACCGGCTCCTCTCAAGTAAAGGAAACCCTCGCACCGCCAACTCTCCACCACGCCTCTACCAATGTCGGCTCTGCATGTGCGTGCTGTCATTGTTCCGAAGCTAGCTAGCACTTGCACCTTCATCCTCCGTCGAGTTTGAAGCCCTTGCCTCTCTCAACATTCTCGCTGTCGTGTTTGTAGCTAGCTCACTTTATGTATGTGTTTGTTCTTCCTCTCGTAACTTTTTATCTACTTATATATAAATGCATGTATGTTGCTACAGGGTTTCGTTTGTTTGTTATTGAAATATTGTGGTTTGTCGTTCGAAAATGTGTTGTTGAATGTGTTGGCTGAAAATTTTGTTGTTTGTTGTTGAATTTGTTGCGTTATTATTATATATTAACAAATGCATGTGTTGGCCGAGACCTTTACATATTATTGTTGTATTTGTTTGTATGGAGAATATAGATTCAACATTATTGTTGAATAATGGCTCTTGGGAAATAAGTTTGGGTACTATGGATCATAAATACAATATATTTAGAGCAATAAATCACTAACATTAACACCATTCAATATATTAGTAAGTAATAAACAAGAGAGAAGACATTATTACTGTAAACTTTGGAGGGTCATAACTTTTTCACGGGACCTCGGATTTAGGTGATCTAGGAGGCTATTTTGGGTATTTTTTCGAGATCTACGACGTGGCAAATGGCGGAGCCGGTTTGGGCAATTTGGGAGCCCAAAAAAAGGCCATTTTGGCCTCTAAATTAAGGTTTTTTGTTATTTTTCATATTTTGTTACATAGCTAACATTCCTAACTAACATACAAGTGATACAACCTTGAGGGTATATTTTTAGGGCCTTTTTTACATTCTAGGGTATGAGGGTGTTATATAACCTCTTGATTAAAGTGGTAATACATGTTGCCTACCTTTGTATTTTTCATATAGAATTTATTCTAGAAACAACCATTATATATCTACCCCCTTGTATTATTTTGTATGTAGGGTAATACATGTTTTTAGTTATTTTAGTTTTTACTTTTATCAGAATTATTTTTCCATTATTGTTTATCTCTTTATCCAGCCATCCGCCTATTAAGCCTCATTGGGTATCTTACTATGTCTTAGCTGGTGAGGGTTGTAATAGTACTTCTAATGGGGCTATTACTTTCTTTTGTTTTCATGGTTACTAAGATATTGAGGCAGGATAGTGTAACATATTCAAATTTAAAGACTTCTTAGTTCTTTCTTTTGTAATTATGGATGAGATAAGAGTTTTAGGTACCTCCAAAGAGCTACTGGAACCAGATATTCGAGACAAAGGAACTTAGATGATGATGATGAAATTGAAGTTTTTAAGGGTTCAAGTGAAGAAGACGAGCTACATTCCGATGATTCAGAATGATGAATCACTTATTTTATTAATCAAAATTTGGGATTTGTAGTTTTTCACCGATGATTATGCACAAGGCCAGCAATACAATGTTGAAGAAATTGATGAAGTGAGAGAGCAATGGGCCAAGCATGTGCACTCATTCATTCGGTATTAGGTAGAGATCTATATATTCTACATGCATGTTCAGGTTTGTATTTTGTCTATGTCTTTAAGTCTTCTAAGCTAGATTTATGAACATTTTGCTTTGGGATGTAGAGCTACCAAGTTGTGGTATGCCTACTAATTTTGATTCTTGAGTATATATGTTCGGTCTATTAACAAAGGATTGATTGAAATTATGGTGTGATTGCAGATTTGTTATCAATTGATGTTGTTTTACAATGCAGATTTGGTAATTATTTGAACATACAACTGTGTATGTGAGTAGGAACAAAACTGCAAAAACTAAAAAAAAAACTGGAGTTTTAACAACGATTCTGATGAAAACCATTATTAAAACGTAGGTTTTAATAACGGTTTTAATAAGAACCGTTATTAAAACCTACGTTTTAATAGCGGTTTTCATCAGAACCGTTATTAAAAGCTCCTTTTTAGCAACGGTTTTTAAGTAAAAACCATTATTAAATATGAATTTTACGCACATATTCGTGGGTTTTTGTGTATTTTTCATGACGGTTATTAACCGTTATTAAAGATTTAATAACGGGCGATTCAATACAGTTGAAAACCGTTATTAAAACCCCTTTCCGTGGTAGTGATATCAACATATTAGGACAAATCATTTCATAAACCTCAACTATGTTATTAAGAATCGTTATGATAGTATAACTTGGTATGCAATGCTAGACATTAGCTTCTTATGTGCATGTTGCTCGAAACGTCATTCACTCATTTGTGCATGTTGCTAGTCTTCATATCATCAAAATCTTCTTACTCGCTCAGAAAGAAAAAAGAAAAAAATCATGCTATATTAATTGACAAATGACCAATTAGATCATAAGTTTTAGTTAAAAAAATATATCTTCTTTGTAACAATTCCAATTTTACTATTTAAAAGGTTTGCTTTATATAGAATTGTTCACAAAATATTGAGTATTACCGCCACGTTTAACAGAAGTCTAGCCTCTCTGCCTTTATTATGCTAAGTGCAAAGGTTTACAACAATTAACAATGAAAAGAAAAGGCATTAATATATAAAGAGTTATGGATAATACAACCTTCATACAACAATACTAACAAAATGCAACCATGGACATAAGAGCCAAAAGAAGAATGGAGAACAAAAGAATGCCTAAAGGTGTGACACTGTCCTTATAGTCATCCCAACTATATCTAATAGTACAACTTATACAAATCACAGAAGTAGGGATTGTCATTTCCCTGACCCTCAGGATACCACTCCTCACAATTTGTTAGCCACTACATGTCGCACACATACTTATCTAAAACGTGATATATAATATCAATACAACTTTACTGTATCGAGTAAATGATAATACCTCTAAATTGATAGTATACTCATATAGCAATGAATCAACCAAAGATAAGGACCATGCAAAATATAAGATCATGTTTAGTATCAACATATAAGGTCAAACATGATTCCATATATCCACATGTGATAACAACATTAAAGGACAATCATAATTCTGCAACTCCACATATGATAATAACCAACATGCCTTGATAATGGTTCAATCTTAAATATTTTTCAAGCCAAAACCTAATCTAATTATTTGAGAGATGCCATGGTTTTCTAATCAAATTTAAATAAAGTGAGTTCAAATATTGAGAAGAATATAATCCCATAATATAAGGCAATGATACCAAGGATAAATCAACAAATCAAATAACTAAATTCCAAGATGATAAATCAAGGAAGTTACCTGGCATAAGCCATGTATATACAACCTCAACACTCAAGTCCTTAAGTATGCATACCCCAAGAGGATTTGTGAATCCCTATGAGAATAAATGAGCCATTTGACACAAAGATCCAACAATGCACCTGAGGCCTATTCCAAAGCAAAAAATCACTTTCCATACTCAAGTATTTCTCTTTAAGTGATTACTATTTTATTCAATGTTAAATTATCATTTCAAAGATACTAATATCCACAACAAAAATCTATTCCTACAAAGAACGACAAGAGTCACTACAACAAGTCAAACATCCAATCAATCCAAAGGACTACAAAGGTCACAACAATTCAATGCCACAATAATCCTAGGATTAAGCATTAAGTCGTACCACGAACACTTAACCAAATCAAATCAAATCAATTCAATCCCTTATCCAACCTCCAATTATCTAAGTGCTAATACTAGGTCAACTATCAAAGATGAGTTAAAGTTCTGCACCAATATCAACCAAAAGTTAACTAAATATAAGAAAACACACCATGGTCAAAATACATAATCCAATGTCAACTCTTAGTCAACCTATAGGGTCAACCTCCAAAAATTAACAAAATTGTCCTGACGGACTAGCTATTAGTTATGGAGAAACAACACATACACAAAATAAAATAAAAAATCCAATTGATAAGTCCCTCCCATAACATGTTGACCAATATAGGACAAAACCAACACATATAAATTCCAAGGTTAATTGGCCGATTAGTGGAGCAATTAACCAATTTTACCTAAACTAGTTGTCTGGGTTCTCTGAGCAAAACACATAGAAATACATGTGATTCAAACATATAAAAATCTGAACTTATCCATATAATTGTATCATGCTCTTAAAACATAAAAAAGTGTAAAAAATTCATGCTCACATGTTGATTACATTAAACCAAGCTTAGAGTTCAAATCAACTATCACATCATGATTCACCAAAATTCAACAAAATGGCCAATCATGTTATCAAACTCTAAGATATCATGCATAACACCAAAGATCATGCTCAACTCACACATTCAACTATAAATACCTAAATACATGATAAAGAAATACGAATCATGCTCCCATATACATTTTTGTTTTGAAAGATATAAGTGCTCATTTGTACCTATTATCATGCTCTAAGACATATTCACACCAAAACATAATTTAGTAACAATAAAACTTATCATGATTCTAAGATTACGAATCCTAACATTCTTATGCATAAATTCTACCATCTAAAGAATTAAGTTATATTTATCTCAATCTAAACTCAAGCAAAAACACACAAAAATGCCATTTTCAAAGGCAAACTCAAGACCCACTTGGAATTTCTTCAAATTACAAGAAGAAACACAAATATGATGCGTATAAAAAATCAACATAAATTACCCACAAATCTAATATCATTTACTTATCTAAAAATGATTTGAGGCTAGATAAGAAAAATTTTGGAATAGGAACCAAGAGAACAAGGAGGAAAAGAGGAGTAAAGAGGCTCAAAAATTTGGGCTCAAGAATAAAGTGAAGAACACTAACAGAACTCAACAAAGGAATACATACATAGGGGGAAACAAAGGAAACAAAGGTGTGGCAAGACTTAATGAAAAATCAAAAAATCAAGAGGCATAAGAGATCATATAGAGTGTTAAAATCTATAGTAAAGAGAGAAAGAAAAATGGCTTGCACTATACTTGAATGAAAAAGGCAGTCACACGAGGTGAAGGTGTAAGAGAGGTAGAGTCAAGATAACGAGGAATTGGAAAGGAAGGTCAGGTCAGTCAACCCTAGTTGACTTCTACCATATCTGCATAAGATTAGAGGGACAAATGAAGAGAAAATAGATGACTTAGGTAGGTGATGAGTGATTTGATAGAGAAAGCATTTTGGTAAATTTATGGGTAAATTAATTGGTAAAAGGTTCAAGAAGTCAGGAGAATAATCATACAACTCCCAAAAATAATTACCAATAAGGATAAAAAAATAGAAGATTAGAAAATTACTAGATAAGGTTTGAAATTAGAATAAAATTGTAAAAAATAGAAACCTAGATGAACTAGTTGATTGGTTTAGCAAGACTAATCGACTAGTCTCATTAGAGACCTAAAAATAAAATAAGCAGTTACTCTACAATACCCAAACCTACATAGGGAGTAGGATAATCAACCCAATCACAACCAAATACACATAAAGGGTAGGATTAATTCTTCATCACGGGGATATAATTTGGTAAATTAGGGTTCCACATTATGGGATATTACATTATAATGCAAGAGTATCCGTAGATCCTCAAGATGATAGTGACTTGGCATACTTGATTATGAAACCAATCACATTATATATCTTTGATAATAATAATATGACTAACCTTAATTATGTTACTTTATGTCATTCTTGCAGGTATGTAATATATTTGCGGGAATAAGATCAAACCATTTAAGAAGTTAAGATACATAAGATTTCATGTGTTACAAGCTATTATAAAGGGAGTTATTGTGCATGAAAGTCAACTCTATATATCAAGAGGCTTAGTCAACATTTCAAGTTAACATCATTGTTTTGATTAGGATTCTTGTTAGTTGTTTTTATATACTAATTAGCTTACTTTATTTGTAATAGTCTTTGTTGATTCATGTATTATATATGATATAATTACATTAATAATACTATTTTATGTGCTAGTTAGCCATTTATGTGTCATGTGGCTAAATTAGTGTGATAGTTAGCAATGTAAAACTCCTATATAAAGCATGGTGTCAATAACCTTGTAACATATGGTTGAGTATATTGAAATCTAATATAAGTAAAGTACTTGGTTAATTCTCTCTTTATGTTTGAATAATTCTATCTAAGAATACTTGAAGTAATCTTAGATAGGGTGACATTCAAAGGTTGAATTCTTTATCAATCCTTATTTGAATATCTTCATTCCTTCTTCTCTAAAAGCAGCCATCGATCCTCTCATCTTCTACAATCAAATGAATCTTCATTACCTTTAGAATATTTGTGTCACATTCTTTTTCTTCCTAAAATTCTTTGACTATGAGAGAGAGATATGATAGTGATCATGATAAAGAATCCACTATTATAGTTGTGATTAGGTGAAGGAAAAATATTCTAAATCAAAAATAAAAAATAATAATTGAAACCATGTTTTAATGGATCAAGCAATGATAGCAAGAGGATATGGAAGGGGAACAGAAAGGTTAAGAGGAAAAAGAGGATGCCATGGTGGAGAAGGAAGAGGAGAAGGATGAAGTATAGGAGAATGAAGAGGGGAGGAGAAGAAAGAAGATACTTTCATCACTAAAAGGTTGAGACACATGATGATACTATTCTAAGACACTTTTCTTTCTTAGGTTATCCACGGTCCTCTTCCTTCTCAACACCGTTGACTACTTTCCATCCTCGTTGTGAATATTTAGTGATGTATCTTCAATTAAGGGATTTGATGCTTCACTCTCATATTTAGGGATACTTTTTCCCTTTTTGTATTATATGTTTATGTAACACCCCCAAATTTACTACTGAAAAATTTTGTTTAAATCAAAAGGTTTAGCGGAAGCGAAATATAAAACCGTAAACTTGGGGGCGTTACCGCCACACTTAGTACCAGACCGGTACACGTCTACCGCTCCAGTACTAAGTGCTAAGGCTAAAACCAAACAACATCAAGTGCGAAATATTAAAACATGAGTCGACATTTGACATAAATCATTAACCAAACACAAGTCAATTAGTATTTAGAATACGGTTTAAGAGTACAACTTAAGAGTATGATTTTAAAACATGAAGCGTATTACAAAATACAGCTAAATAAAACAAGTCCCGAAGGATCAATATCCGGATTGCATACTCACTCAAGTCAAGCCTTCCACCCCAAAATAGTACCTGATCATAAACCTGCACAGGAGGTCTACTCCCCACCATCGGTGGATCATCACAGGACCTATTCAATCAAGGTAGTATCAGTACGGGTCCGATACTGAGTAAGGGAGTAGGTGCACTAAGGCCACGCATACAATCATACAACATAACACACATAGCACAATCACATAGGCAACATGTAATAATATAGATGATGCAGGTCGGCGATGGTCCAATCCAACTTCTTCTTTTCATAACTCTGATAATTATAGTCGATTCACATCATAATCATTATGAATCCATGAGAGTGCGGGAACCCCACTATTATAGCCGGTGGATCGGTCACTTATAGGGCAGATGATGCACTGTCGTATGCACAACAAATTTAATAAATAAATCCTAATTCCCAAATACGTAGTATATGGCAAGAAGGAGTCGAACCCACAAGGAATGACGTTTTAATCACTAATTTTGCTATTGATGTTATAACCCCGTTTATACAACTTCATTGATTCTTATACTAAATTCGATTATACTAAGTCTTTAATCACGAATTGACAATTAGGGGAGGACTGAATTGGTGATGGAATTAAAATGCCATACATTCACATAAGAAGAATGATTCTAAACAATTTAATGTTGACTTAGTAAAATCAGAATAATGAATTCCTATACTTCCTCTCAACCTTAATAAATTGAATATGCTCTCAATTTATTTTTTG
Source organism: Tamarix austromongolica (assembly GCA_039764185.1). Taxonomy (NCBI): domain Eukaryota; kingdom Viridiplantae; phylum Streptophyta; class Magnoliopsida; order Caryophyllales; family Tamaricaceae; genus Tamarix; species Tamarix austromongolica. The sequence continues at coordinate 18,249,285 of CM077813.1, read as the reverse complement.
CACCCATTTAATAACCTAGGTTACGCACACTAGATTCAATTAATGGTAGCATTATGAACGGGAAGCAACCAACTACAATCATAATCACAAAAGCTCGGATCATGCAATTGCACGAATTAATGGATAAGATTAATAATTAATCTTCTTGCTACTATAGACAAATTAATTAATAATTACGTGTTAATTTCATTGTCTTAGCAAAGACTAAGTCCTAAACCAAATAGGTGATCAATCTAATTAGTTCAAGAATCTTAATCTATGATACGGAATCATTCAATTCGATCCATTAATTCAATTAAACATCATCTAGAATCAAACATTTAAAGTATAAAATGATAATTAGGTTATAATTCCATCCTCAATTCATCCTACCCTGTTCTATTTACTCAAATTTCTGCATATTCATAATTCATACAATTACACAAAAGTCTTAGAAATTGATAATAACAATGCATTCACAAATTCTATTCTTGCAACAATTAGATAATACTATAGTGAATACAATTAAAACTACAGAAAAACAACTTAGATTCAACAAAAACAAAGATACTGAAATTTACAGAGGAATAGAGGAAACTTATCAATTGAAGTGCAGAATGTCAAATCATCAATAGAATTCAAGAAGATCAAAGGTCGGAATTGTGCATTACATGTATGTTCTAAAGGAATAAAGGAAGAACAATACATTCCAAATGTTTTTCGATCTTTTTCTCCGTGTCCCGAACTCTGTTTTCATATCAAATTTATCAGGAACAAGTCGCGTGGCAGTTACACGTTTTTAATTGAAAACACGGTCCGTGTTTATGAAACACGGGACCCCCGTGTTTTCTTCCAACTGCTTTGCTGACAAGGATTTACAGATCGATACTCGGGATAAATAACACGGTCCGTGTTATGGAAACACGGGACCCCCGTGTTTTTGATTCTTCCACTCAATTCCTTTGAAAGTTTCATCTTAGCTTCTCTTGATGTATTTGTTCCCTTTCCAACTTTGCTCTCCTTGATTCGGCATTTCTTGATGTGTTCTCTACTTGATTTCTTCTTTTCATTGATTTCTCCTTGAATTTCTTCAATTCTTTTCTTTCCTGTAAAATTTATTCAAAGGAGGAAAACTCGACGAAAAGATTAAATCTAGTAGAATAAATGAGGGATAAATGATATTTTTAGACATGAAAATAATCAATAAATCTCATCTATCAAATACCCCCATGCTTGAATTATTGCTTGTCCTCGAGCAATATCATAACATGCACATGAATACATCAAGAAACGCAAGAGAAACAGGTCACGGAACACAAGATTTATTAGATTGGAATTATTCATGTACGAAGTTCAACTTGGACTGGGACTGAAAAATACTTGTAAATCATGAAATATCAATGATAAAAATATTTTTGGATCACATCTTAAATCACCTTAAAAACAGTCTTATCAAATGCTCAAACGGTTAAAGAACGAAAATTATAATAATTAGTATCTCATCATGCAAATTAGATCAAGACTAATGAAATTCAACTTGGTAAATTCTTACTTTCGGAATGTGGGAACGCTCACTCTTTAGTGTATAGGGTATGATGTGTTTACTCTCAAATTCTCTCCAAATGATAATGATCACCCATATGTTTGCCATTATTCTCAATTCGCCACCGCTAAAAGAACTAAATTATATAAGAATCAAAAGGTCTTAAATTTGGTTGTAATGGGGCTAGGGTTCTAAGATGGGATGGAATTTTGGTATTGTAGCTAGACTCTACCAACTAGAGAAGCAATATATATATATATATATATATATATATATTTTATAATCTCAAACCCTTCCATTCAACCAAACAACATCAAAAGACATGAAATTTTATTCTCTTCTTCTTCTTTTTTTTGAGGTGAAAAACGCTTAGCTACTTCCTCCATTTTTTTATGATATCCACACCCCCATACTTAGATTTCACCTTATTAACAAAACAAAAGTTCTCCCTGAAAATATTTTTGCTCCACTAGTCGTAGAGTAAGGAAGAAAAATACATATGGAGATTAGTTGTTAATAAAGTTTAAATCAATAAAACAGGTCTATAGGCTCAAAGGGTTTATGCAATGGATAACAATTTTTCAAGGTGGGTTATTTGGCCTTGTAGCTAACAAAGAAAGAAGAGTGCCTTTATCATTTTCAAATATCCTAAAGTTCTATGCAGTCTTGAAGAGACTAATGGCAAATTCTAGTTTCACATATCATTGGAGAATGCACACAAAAGAGAAATATATTTTGGATAAGCAATGTATCCAAAGGTTAGGCTCAAACGCTCACAATGTTATATCCACCAATTTTGAATTTCATTTCATCTCATTCCTAGTCAATGCATGATTTGATCTCTAATCATTCTAACTTTCTTTCCTTCACTGTTATCACATCTTCAATTTCTATCTTTAAGGTTTCAAAAGATGTGGATCAAAACATACAATAAGTATAAGATTATCCTTTTTGAAAATAATTCAGTCCCATACTTTGTTTTACTTCATATATGGATTACTCAAATCTAATACTTCCTGTTTTTTTTTTGAAGTGCAGCATTAAACAACTAGTACGTAAGTAGATAAGAATAAATTAACTAACTACCACTTAGAAAACATATATAACATTTACTAACTATTTCTATGAAAGAGTAATCACAAGCCTACGAATAGTAATGCACCCCCTTACTTAATGTGTTCATTGTCCCTAATGAACAAATGCAAGAGAAAAATGAAGAATAGGTTTCAAGAGGGAGGTGGAGGTGGGTCTCGGCTCCCGAGATGGAAATCATAGAGATTCTTCATCATCTCCATCATCTGATTTTGGTTATTGCGAATGGAATCCAATTGGGAATACACTTGATTTTGAAATTGGAGATGCCATTCGGGGACAAAAGTTGAGGTGGAAGAAGAGCTGGCTTGGGATCGGGGTGGTGGTGGTGGTGGATGGGCACCATGAGGTGGAATAGGATGTTCGATGGCTAATGGGGCAGGGTTATTTTCATCCTCACTAGGCTGCCAGTTCAATGGGTTTAAAGGGTCAGTTTTGGTAGGATTAGGAAGAGGAAAGAAAACACGCCCCTGATAAGAAAGGTACCACGCATTATTCCTACGCTCAATAAGATGCGTAAGGCGACAATGTTCGATATCAATGCGGGTGCTCATGGCCTCAATGGGCATATCTTCAGGATGGGGTATGTCCAAACTTACACAGATGGTGGTAATTAACCCACCGATAACAATGTCTCCCTGTTTGGAATTACCGACCCTTTGAAATTGTTTTGCAATAAAATAGGCAGTATCAACAGAGTAGTGTTCAAGCATAGAGTAGAGAAAGAAAAGTTCAATTGAACGAACTACCCCGGTACTATCTCCCCTCCTAAAGATGGTAGTAGCCAAAAGCCTCTGAATGTATCGGAAAACTAAGTTAAAAATCCTAGAGGATTTGGCTTCAGAAATGCGGAAGGTATCGGGAGTAGGCATATTCGCTGTATCACCTATTTTAGCGAAAAAATTGTTGGCATAGAACCAGGGTAAAATGAATCTGAATCCCTGTGAAGGCAACATGAAAATGTGGGCAAGTTCATGCACTGCTAATTGCCTATCTTCATTAAAAAGGCGAAAAGAAACATACCCTTGATTATTTTTAGTATCACCAATGTCACCAACTTCAGCACACAATTCAAAAGTACTCAAAAATTCTAAAGTCAAGCGTCTATAGGTATGATTAGTACAATAGACAAAGTGTTGCAAACCTATAGTTTCGAGCATGCGCATGACTTGATTATGAATGCCCAATGTATGCAAACAGCCATCATCCAGATATCTAGTGCCAGTAATACGCCTTTGAGACAAGTAATCGTACCTTTGTTGTTGTTCGGGGGAGGTAAAAATTATACCTAAATCGTTGGGTCGATTACGTCGTTGTCTCGCTTGAGTTGGTGATGACCGGGACCTTGAGGATTCGCCTTCAGCACGCTGCTTCTTTTTCGGTGCCATCTACACACAGATTACCACTTTGAAGTTAAGAAACAATGTCTTAAACTTGAAAGTGCAGCATATACATAATGTTACTCTTGAAGAATAAGATTAGACTGCAATGATAATTATAACAAAGTTGCACTGAATGCATACAAATGCCCTAACCATGTCATTCACCCAATTTTATAATGGTGCAAGTTATGGAACAAATGCACCCAATATTCAATCACATTGTATCAGCATATGTATGCAAAAACAATGAAACCGAATTAACATTGCTGCAATATGGGGAAGAACCACTTACCTTAATTGTGTGAAAACAGGCTATAACAAGTCAGGAATCAGAAGAATGATATGTGAATATCAAATCCCACGAAAACCCAAAGGATATTTCCAGAAAATGGATGAAACAATGCTCGATTGAAATTAGGGTTTGACACTAATTGAGTCGCCTGTTCTGTAGTGGATTGACACAAAAAAAAATCGGCAGAGAAAAGAAATTTAATGGTGGGGAAAGAAAATGGGATGTTAATGGAGTAGGAGTTGTTAAGAGTTGAAGATTTGAGTGAGAAAAATGGAGGATTCGAAGGAGAAGACGGTGCTGCGAAGAACTGGAGAGAATCGAACGAAAGGGCCGTGTTTCTCAGATCTGAAAACACGGGGGAGAAAAAGGAAACTGGATGGAAACACGGACCGTATTTGTGAAATATGGTACCCCCGTGTTAAATTTTAAACATTCTGTTTCTGACTGAGAAGGTAACATGGGTCGTGTTTACAAATACGGTACCACCGTGTTATTTTTCCAGCTCTCTAGAATTCTGAAATGCAGGGTGGCTGCCGAGAAGGTAGGGAGAGAAGAGAAAAAGATGAGAGGAGGAAGAAGGGGGCTGCAGGGTGGTTTTATGGGGGCTGTGATGGCTCGCGGGTGAGGTAGAGGGTGGCAGGAGGTGGTGCAGGTGGTGGTTGAGGTAGCGGAAGCGGCAGCGGCGAAATAAAAACAGAGAGAGAGGGGAGGAGAAGAAAGGGAGAAAAGAAGGGGCTCAGGCAAGGTATAAGGCTCGAAAAAAATGCCCGAATGGATCAAGAAGTGAAGAAGAAAAAGAATAAGGAGAGAGAGAAGGTGATAGGGAGCTTGGGGATGGCATTAGGGTGGTAGAGGAATGACCATGGCAGGGAGAGGGAGAAGGGAATGGCAATGGCAGGGAGTGGGGAAGGAGGATGGTGGGGCCGGTATGGGGCAGAGAATGGCAGGAGAGAGAGAGAGAGTTAGGGAGGTCAATGGGGGAGAGGGAGTTGTAGGGGGAGGGAGTTGCAAGGAGTGGCGATGGCAAGGAGTGGGGAAGAAGAAAGAAGAAAGAAAGAAGAAGGAGAAAGAGTCGGGGAAGGGGTGCCGACGGCCAGACCGGCCGAAGGAAAGAAACGAGTCGGCCCGGTCGGGAGAGAAAGGAAAGAAAAGAAAGGGGGAGGTCAGGCTCGACGCACTGAAGAAAAGAAGAAAATGGGCCAAGCTCAGGCGCCGGGGAGAAGGAGAGGGAGGAGAGGAGAGAATGGGCTAGCGACCCGGTCGCAGGGGAAAAGGGACAGGCTAGGGCACCGGCGGCCCGAGGAAGAAAAGGAGAAAGAAGGAAAAGACAAAAAGGAGGAAGAAAAAGGAAAAAAAAAAGAAAAAGAAAAGGGGAAATGGAATAAAATAATTTAATTGATAAAATAATAAAATAGAATAATTTTGAGTAATAAATTTATTTAATAATTCAATTTAATATAATTAAAATATAAGGGTGTAAGAGGATAATTTTAGTAAAATAATGATTTGGAAAATTATTTAAATAATGGAGTATGATAAAATAACAAATATTTATTTTAATTTATTAAATATCTATAACCAATTTTATATACTCAAAAATCTATAAAATAATTAAAATAAATAGATTTAAAGGTTAATTTATCCCAAGTAAAATCTATTTATTAAAATATAGGCTTTTAAAAATTCGGGGGATTACAGATACCCCCTATAAGGCCCGTAGATCTATAGAGTAAAGAGATGGATCTCATTGTCACACTACCGATACACAGCACAAACAAAATCATAAGGAAGGCTTCCACCACATGACCCTACCTCGGAGGCCATCCCAAGGCTACTCAAGGTGGACTATATACAACCACCAACTATGACCACTAATGTGACCTATAATACGATTCCCATTAGTGGACTGAAACAACTAGTTATGACCACGGATGTGACTAATTTAAATGAAAATTGAATCACGCGAATCTAATAAAATCTTAGTCATGAACAGATTTATCCAGAATAGTCCACAATAACAAACAGTTAAATAAATTTCAACATAAATTTGAAAATATCAATAAAACCATAAAACAAATTAAAACCTTAACTATAACACTCCCAAAATTCACAGTTGAAATTTTTTATTTATATAGAAAACTATAAACTAAAAATAAGGGGTGCCACCGCCGTAATCAACACAAGATTGACCTTGGACCAATCTCATACCCACAAAAAGGCTAGAAAATTTAAAGGTATTAATGCGAGAAATCAATAAAACCACAATAGTTACAACACTTCTTAAGCAAAACAAAATGTACAATTGTCAGAGTTAACACGAAAGTGAAAAGTGAATACAATAATGCCCCTTATGGGGGAAATTAAACGGTAAATAAAACAATAGGGAACTTAGATAAAGGTGATTTAAGCCATTCCACCGGTTTAGAATAGTGGCTCAGGAGCGTTTTGTCCTGACAGGTGTAGAGTCCGTTCCATTGGACGATAATAGTGGCTCAAGTGACTTGTCCTTGAGAGGTGCTTCAGTCCGTTCCACCGGATTAAAAATAGTGGGGCCCTATACTCAACGTGAATAAAAGTATGATATGAGTTAAGTAATGAATAAGATACTAATTATTTAAAGTGGAAGATTACGTGAGTCAGGACCAGGTGTAGGGTCCGTTCCACCGGACTATAATAGTGGCTTGGGTGTGTTATCCCCGAGAGGTGCTTCAGACCGTTCCACCGGTTTAACAATAGTGGCTCAGGAGCATTTTTCCCTGAGAGGTGTAGGATCCGTTCCACCAGATGATAATAATGGCTCGGGTGTGTTGTCCCCGAGAGGTGCTTCAGGTCGTTCCACTGGTTTAAGAATAGTGGGGTCCCTGAACTCATTGTAAATAAATAAAATTGGATGTAATAATGATTATTATCAGATTGTTGGATTGGTGTTACTTAGCATACGATCGTGATTTCTTATACCCTTATATCTTATGCGCCGTCATGTCTAGTAATGTACTCATGAGTATGAATCCATGATCTTATGTTTTGTTGTATGTAATACTTGTATAATTGAGCATGAGAATTGTAAGCTAGAGTCTTTCATATCTTATGTGTTTTATGCTTCCTTCCATGAGTTTGGTAGTATTGATTTACTCAGTACCGGATCCGTCCTGATGCTACCTTGGTTGAATAGGTCCTGTGATGATCCACTGATGGTGGGGAGCAGACCTCTTGTGCAGGTTTGAGTTCAGATACTGTTTTTGGGTGGAAGGCTTAACTTGGAAGAGTAGGCAATCCGAAATTTGATCCATCAAGAATTGTCTGGTTTAACTGTATTTATGCTTGGAAGTTTCAAGTGTTGTATTTAAAATATCAAGGGTATTGTAATTAACTTTCAATTTCTTGTACTCTGATAAGCTTTTAAAATTCGGATTTATTTCACAAGTTCCGCTGATCAATTTAGCGATGATTTCATTTAGTGAATTTATTCACTTGCCATTTGCCTATGGATATCTCCTTGTTGGAGTTTATTCTTACGGCATAGATGTTTGAAATTTTGTTTGACAGGTTTTAGCCTTACATCTAGCATGGGATAGATGGTGGACATCTATCTTGTGTTAGATGTGGCGGTAACATTCTCCAAATTCTCTTCTAGCTTCCGCTTTATTCTTTGAATTTTTTTTTCAGGAGTGAATTTTGGGGGTGTTACAATTATCATTTCATAAGTCATAAATATTAGAGACAGACAATCATAAGATTAATATCGCAGATAAAAGAATTAAAAATATTAAATGAGCTTTATTTTCACAAATAAATAGTAAAGATATTTATAAATTTTAATAATAAAAAATATTGCGCTTTGAATCAAACAAAGATATTTATCATTGATTATAATTTATTTGATAACTCAAAATATTTAATTACTTAAAAAAAGATAATTTTATAAAATAAAGATGATAAAAATAAGACTATACAATGTATAATTATCATTTATTACATTGTATATATTAGATACAATTATAAGATTACTAGTAAAGATAAATGAAATAAAAATATTGTATGTGTTTTATTTTTACAAAGGTAAATAATAAAGATATTTATAAATTTTAACAACATTATATTTGATTGCTTAAAATATTTAAAAATTTTACAAGTAAAAATATTAGATGTTTATCATATATTATATTTAATTGATTACTTAAAATATTTGATTACTTAAAAAAGATAATTTTATAAAATAAAGGTGAGAGTAACAAGAATATACAATGGGTGGTAGAATTTTAAATAAGTGGAGGAGTTCATTGTTGTCGAAAAATGTTGATGCTTTGGTAATTACTCGTAATTGGTTATCTGGATATGATGGTAATAACATTAGTTGTTATGAATTTGAATATGTTTATTTGATACTTTTTTTATCAATGAATTTTGAAGATAATAATGTAATTTTTTTTTTGTATTTACAGAAATAGAAGAAGAAGAAGAAGGAACTTTTGTGGAGCCATCAAAGTCTAACTAGTAGCAATAATGAAATGGATTAAGGAGCTTAAAAAATAGCGGTTAAAGTTTTAGACGCTTTTGCTCGTAAACATGGATAATTATTATCTTTTGTGGGCAAAGAATTTAATTTTTATTCAATCATGTCATTTTTTTCATTTATTGTAGATTTACCATACTTGGATAATATTTATGTTGTTGGCCAACTACTATCTATTAGTGTTCTTTTATTGCTGTTATAGGCGTTGTGTTAAAACTTATAAGTGGCATATTCCGATATTGATGCTCTTATTCTGGATCTTTTAAATTTGTTAAGTTATTGTTGGGTTGATAAGTCTCTTGATCAAAAGTTGGATTCCTTTTCCGAAACTAGATTTTTGTGGAAAGCCGGTAAAGAAGCCGTACTTAATCGCTCCTACTCTTTCAGCAGACATAATATGATAGGTCCATTTAGATTTTTCGGTTCTCGATCAAGTATATATATATATATGTATGTATGTATGTATATGTATATATACACACATTCTGGCTAGTTTTCGTTCTTCTTGTAATTCTTTTTGGACTTCTAATTTATTTCTGTACTTTTATTTCTATCCATATCTCTCATACATATTAGTAATTTGCAAAGCATTTTTAGTTATGAGTAAACTAAATTTTATTTTTAAAGTCTCAAGAGATCAAAATATAGTATTAACTTACACAAATATAAACTATATCAATACTTTAATTAAAAAAAACTAACAAAAATAGCTCGACCAGTTTAATATTTATTTAGAGCATCTGGTGTAAAAAAATATATTTTAATTTCAAATTCAGGGACTTTAAATTTAGAATTGTGGTTATGGAAAAAAAAAATTTTACCCACAAATTCTGTATGCTTTAAAAATTTTGAGTTCTCGATCCATATGTGTAGTACGTGGACCACAAGTGCTACATGTGATGTAACTAACAAGTGCATGTTGTCGTACAGATCATTGAAGTTGATTTTTGATACTTTTTAATATATTTTTTGCTCAATTTATACTGTTAGAATATATATATATATAACACGGTTAATATTAACAGTAAAAAAATTTACCTACAAAAGTATTATTTTTTTACCCAATAATTTTTATATCATTTATTCTATCTTTTTTTCATATTCATTTCTCTACATAATTTATCTTATTAATTTCTCTAGTTGTATTTATTTTATTAACGTTATTATATTTATATTTTTATTGTAATATTTTTATTAATTATATTATATTTGTATTTTTATTAATTATTATTATTATAGTAAAAAAACTATAACAAGTTATTTTAAACATAATTTAAATTAAATAATAATTTTATATTTTTTCATAAATTATTAATTATTATATATAAATTGATATAAATTAAAAATTAAATAATGTAAAATATAAATAATTAATATTATAATTAATAAATATAATTGGATATTGTAAATTTAAAATTGATGAACGTAGAATACTAAATTATATTTAAAGTAAATTAATAATATTAAAAGAAAAAAATATAACTAAAACTTTAAGTTTAGGGTTATAACGTAAGATACTCTTGATACGGGGTATAGTTATTATTTGTTGGATTTGGTGGGTGATAACTGATAAATGACACTATTATGCTCTTCTATTAAGAGTTTCTTCAAATAGGTGGATTAGTGGATGTAATAGAACACTTTTTAAAAATTATTTTACAGGCTTACAACTGGATGTTTGTTTTTTTTTGGTTATTTATTTATTAATAATATATCTTATTAAAATATCATTAATAAATAAGAATGTCTAGGGTAAAATTATGAAAAATAAGTACAATTTATAAAATACTATATTTTTAAAAGCTTTAAATGAATAATAAAATATGTGTAATTTATTATTATTATAATATATTTTGATGTCTGATTAGGTTAATGTTGGGTCAGATCGGGTGATTGTTAGGTCGGGTCGGGTCAAAGTGGGTCAGATTAATACCGGGTCAGGTCAATAACGGGTCGGGTCAATAACGGGTCACGGGTTAGGATTAGTTCAGGTCGGATTTATTTTTATCGGGTCAGTGCCGGGTCGGGTCAATGTCGGGTCGGGTCAACTTTTGCTAGCTCTAAAGGAAATATTGTAAATGGGGTTGAGTACGGTGTATGGGTTGTGGCAAGAGAGGCCATCGAGAGTTTGAGTGTTGGTCTAATACACAAGTCATTACATATGAGGCCCTGGTTCGACAAAGGGTACCACTTGTACAGGGAAGTGCTCAAATTTCAGGGCAACCATAAGAGCATGCCATTCATAGCAGATGTGTGCAAGGACAAGTTAGACATTTCCATTGCAAGAACTGTGGAGTGGATCGTCTGAAGAAGGATTGTCAGGGCCGATCAGTGCAGTGTCGATCATGTGATAGGATGGGGCATCAAGCTAGCAAGTGTTGGCATAACATAAGAGATGGTGAGTGATCTTCGAAATTTTGGTTGCAAACATTACCTTAGGTCTTGGATTTTAAAATGCAAGGTGATCAAAAGTCTTTACGGTGGAACTAGCATTGATACTAGTGATGTGTTTTGGGTTGTAGTAATCTCATCGATATGCCTATGTCAAATTATATAAATATATTAGGGTTTTACTGTTTGGATTTTGTGTTATTTTTGTTGTTGTACATAGTGATGTGTGGATGTGAAATCTTTGTATCAAACTTTACATGTGTAACGTGTGCGTTGTTATTTTGTGTTGTGTTTTTATTTACTCATTACTTTCCTTCCTATAAACTTTTGTTCGTTTATACTTGGATTGAATCGTTTCGGTTAAACCTTAATTCTTTATTTTGGATTTATTTTTGGTTTTTTCTTTTGATTTTGTCGAACTTGGGGACGAAATTGCTTTTAAGAGAGTAGTAATGTAAAACCTTATTTGTTAAAAATCTAATTTTTATAAATATCAGTGTTTATTTATAAGTTTTAACATTTAATTTTATTTTAATTGGATTATTTAATTTAATTTATGTTTCTCGTAATTATTTGTTAATGTTTTTATGGTTTTATTGACGATTTTGAATTTATGTTAAAATTTATTTAACCGTTTATTATTGTAGACTATTCTAGATAAATTTGTTCACAATTACAATTTAATTAAATTCACGGGATTCCATTTCCTTTTAAATTATATTTACATTTTTGTCGTGTGTTTTGATTTTTTTAAAAATTTACTCTTAATTATAATTTCGTCATGTGATTATAATTTTATTTTTGAGTTATATTTCATTAATAGCAATAAATATTTTTTTTAAAAATAAATTAAATTTTTTTAAAGTGGTAAAATTATTTTAATAATTTTTATCCATAGAAAATATTTTCATTTTTTAAAGTGGTAAAATTATTTTAATAATTTTTATCCCTAGAAAATATTTTCATCTTTTAATTTATTTATTTTTACAAGTCGATAAGATCTTCTAAACATTTAAATTAAAATAGTTTTCATAAATTATTTAAAACATATGTTAAATTATTTTTAGTCATTTGATTTTCTATGTTTTTAAAGAGATCTTTCAACGTTTTTAACTAAAATTTTTTAAAGTAAAATTACTTATTTATTATATTTTAAATTTTTTTAAAAAAAATCCCGTCGCACGCCCACTTGCCTTTTCTTTCTTTCTTTTCCACCTGCGCCGCAACCCGACCTCACTGCTGCCTTGCCTTTCTCCTTCGTTGCCCAGCACACCACCACACCACCACACCACAGCCGCGCTCGCCAACACCACCTGCCATCCCCATCCTCGTCGTGGACGCCAGCATTATCCAGGCGGAGCAGCAGCAGCTCGCGAAGACTGAAGAGGCGCGCCGCCGTCCGGCCACCTCCACTGCACCCTACCACCGGCGCTCAATCGCCCCGATTTGCTGTGTTTTGTTTGGTATATTTTCCCCAAAACCTAACCCTTATTTTGATTAAATTTCTGTAAATTCTCAAGGGTAGGATGTTCTCAAGGTATTCAAAAGCTTATTCAGTTTTGAAGACCATATTTTACCACCCTGGATACAAGATTTCGTAATAGTCCGTAATCCTAGCAGATATCATGCCGTCCGTCTTCCTCTATGCTTGCTTATCTGTCTTCATTCTAGCATACTACTACTTGAATCTATTCCCACTTCAATAGGGAAGGAGTTGAGGATATTAATCCCCAAATTTCTCAACAAGTAATTAGATAGCCCCTGATGATGCTTGGATGCCTTAATTCGGCTAGTGTATGACTTCTTATGCATCATAGGCTTATATGAAACAAGCGCATGTTTGATACTCCTTGTACTCAACCCAAGCCGTTAACTTGTGCTCCTGTTATTTTATTTCATGCATTCCGTACCATGGAGCTGAGCTTTTCACCTCTCAATTAGATATATTTCTAATTCTAATTACATTAATAAATTACTGTATTAAGTTATCTAGTTTTACTTTTATATTTGGTTATTTATAATTTGATGGGATATGAACTGTATTGATAAATTCGATTAGTTAACCCATTATTATATCGACCTAGTCCTAAAACTATTTCGGTATCTTGGAATTTAGAGGATAGTTTATCAACCACATAAATAAAATGAGTTGATATATATAATTGATATAAAACATAGGAATTTTATGATAATTTTGTTATTATTGATAGGGCGATTTGACTAGTGAACACTGAACAGGTATCATTTTGGAGTTTGTGTTTTCAGTAACTTGTCTATTCACCCTTCTGTACTTAAACATATGTTTATTGAAGATTGTTAGGTAGCATTTTATGACTCAAAACATGTTGATTGTACTTTAAAATCAGGTCATGAAATTGCAGGAAAGTACCACAACAGGTCTGATTTGGGAAGACTGTTTGCAGCAAATTTTATGACATTTTAGCATGATTTTTTGTACTTAAAAGTCAGTCCATGTAAAAGGCTACCTATCATAGCTTTTCTTTAGTTGTTAATGTTGTCCTAGCTAGTTTTTTAGCCCTTTAAATTGTAAGGAACCTCAAAATTAAATATATATATGGAACTTGATGTCGACATATGTTATTTTGGGATTTTATGTGAATGCTCCAAGGTTCTTATGATGTTGAAGTATGTTTTGAGATTTATGGTAGGTAATATAGGTTTTACTTAATTTCAGCGAATCATTTGTACCATTGATTTGACTAGTGAGCTATTGAACCAGTAGCAAGACTGGTTTGATAACTGGATCCAGTTATGAATACTATTACATTTAATCCTCAATATTTCTGCTTTTATTTTCTTCTAAAGATTTGCCTTTATTTCTATTAAATGGTAAAATTAAGATAACTAAATAAAAAAATGCTATTCAATATGTATATATATAGGGGAAATATCTAATGAGAACTAGCTCTTTTAGTGAGAATTGAGAACTAGTATTTCGAGTTGAAGAAACTACCCACAGTAGGTGGTGGAAACTACTAGTAGTAATTAGCTTAAAAACCTATAGTATTTGAGTGTTAGAAAAAAAAAGTGGTGGCATTTTTATAAATAGTATATTTATATTTCGGTTTTGGAAACTACTTGTCGTAGGTGGTGGAAATTATTTTTAGTAGGTGGTAGAAACTACTATAAGTCTCTCAGGAAACTATAGTATTTGAGTGTTGGAAAAAAATATTACATTTTTATAAAAATTAGGTATTTATATTTTAGCTCAAGAAATTACTCACAGTAGATGGTGGAAACTACCTCCAGTAGAATATCTTAGAAAACTACAATATTTGAGGGTCAGAAAAAAATATGGTAGTATTTTTATCAATATTAGATATTTATGTTTCAAATTAGAAAATTTCCTACAGTTGGTGGTGGAACCTACCCATAGTAAGTAGTGAAAACTAGTGTAAGTATATCAGGAAACTAGTTTGGTTCTCAGTTTTTATCGTAAAGGGTGAGTCTCACTAGATATGCCATATATGTATATATATATTTATTTATTTATGGAGAACTCTAGTACTAATTATTCGTCATTGATATATTTGCAGTTCTGACCAGAGCCGTAGCCTATCTCCTTCTACATTCAAAGCTTAGAACCAACTTATGGCACCTGCATTTTCCTCGATTGCTACAACCATTACTCCCTCTTCCTCAGCTAATATATTCTTCAATGGCTCTAAACGCAAAGGTAATTGCTTCATCCTTTTTTTTTTCTTCTTCTAATTTTCTCTGTGCTTTAGCATATTCAATTTTTACTGCCGAACTGGGTTTTGATTGTCAGTCAACTTTTACTTAACTCACATTGGTAAAGTCCTCATATCTTAGAGTGGCTTTATCCTATACGCTATTCTTAGGCTTTATCTTATAGTATTCTTCTCATACTTTTTCCGCTCCATCACCTTTGCATTATCAAAACTTCATATTATTTTGTCCAAATTGCTGCATATTGTAATTATTACTAATTTGCATTTGTGATTGAGATTGATTTATTTAGGGTCATTTTTGGCCATTGTAATCCCTTTTTCTCTGTGAAATGGTTGATTTGCTGCCAAAAAATTGTTAGTAGTTTGCTTAAGTCTTAAATGTCATTTGCTTGTTGACTGAATCAAGCCTTCGTTCTAGTTCTCATATTTTTGTTCTTGATTGAGTTAGATTAACTCAAAATGTAATGTTATCAAATTTGCTAGGAAAAATTTTCCTTCTAGTGCTTGTTTGGTGTGCAGATAATATTTTGGATTATTTATATAATGTAGTTAGAAAGGATAAAAATAATGCAGAAAAAAATATACATTTTAGTTCGAAAAAATGACTAAAATGGGTATTCATCTGGAAAAGTTTTCTTTTATTTCAAATAGACTATATAAGATACCTTAAATGTGAGGGTATCTTTTCTACCCCTACTACTTCATATCAAACAAACACTTAACGATTTGAATGATTAGATACCAAACAGGCTCAAACATGAGCATACTAATTGACAGCTGTCTAGATTTTTCTCGTATTCAAACCAATGTGAATCCGTACTATACCAACATTTTCTATGCTTATGGCATTTTTTTTTGCTATGCAGGGATGTCTCCTGTCTGTGATACACTATGCTCCTCAAAGAAAATGCCTATTTTAGAGCAGGTATTGTTGTCATTTTTCATTTTTCATTTTTCATTTTTTTGGGGTGTGTGTGTTCTTAAGGTGCAAGTTTTAATAATGTGAGATGAGATGAGATATATGAAACAGAGAATTGTGTCATTCTTGAAAGAAGATGGAAAGAATAATATGTATATTTTGTGGAGTATTTATCCATTGTGGATCTGTCCTATAAGACTATTTTTTACTAACCACTTCCTATTTTGATATTGTTGCCCATAAGTTTCAAGCAATAATATCAAAGATGCATGTTGACACTATTTTTTCGTACTTTGTTTGTCCAGTTTAGTGGAAAATTGAGTGCTGGGTTTCATGGGTGTCCTCTTATGCATCATAATAAGAGCAACTTTACCGAGACTCAAAAAAAATCTGGTGAGTGGGCTTTCTTGTTCATGTCCTCTTATGATGTCGGGCATGTGCATTATCAAACTTATAACATTGGATTTCTGAATGAAAATTAGTGAGGTGAACCATTTACATATGAGTTTATTTACAGACGGAATCTTTAAGTTTTGACCCAACTGTTTTCTGCCGCTAGGGTAGGCTATTAAACAATGTTTTGGCTATTCAGTCCTAACGTACTACATTTTGCTTGTTGAATTGATTTCTTCAAATCATTCTGTAGTTATTCAAGCCATTTCAACTGGTGAAAAGAAGGCCGAGAGTGCTGGAGGCATACGTGGAAAACTAAACAAAGTTGTTCTGGCCTACAGTGGTGGCTTAGATACATCAGTTATTGTGCCTTGGCTGAGGTATGCTTCCTATTATTATTGAGTGGTCATAGTGGGGGTTAGAAACCATCTATCTATAATTTTCTTTTTGTTAAGCAACCAAGTACTTAGCTTAGTGGTTAGTTGATTGAAATGATACAAATGATGTTTTTGAGTGGAATTGGTAAAAAACTGAATTTAACTAGAATTTTGTTGATGCAAAAGCCACAGTTTTGCAGTTTCTTTTTATATTCCTCCTAATACATCTATAGGGTTCTTTCGCTTGTGTCTCCTACATAATTATGCGTGGTGTGATGGTATTTATATTGTTATTGCAGGGAAAATTATGGTTGTGAAGTTGTATGCTTTACTGCCGATGTTGGCCAAGTATGCTTATAGTCAACATTCACTTTTAATCCTTGTACTTTCTTTGTTTTATTTGTACATGACCTTTGCAGTGCTTTTTGATGCAAATGAATGAAAAAAACTATTTCAGGGAAAAATGGAGTTGGAGGGTTTGGAACAGAAAGCAAAGGCAAGTGGTGCTTGCCAGCTAGTGGTGAAGGATTTGACGGAGGAGTTTGTAAAAGATTATATATTTCCTTGCTTGCGTGCTGGTGCTATCTATGAAAGGAAGTACTTGTTAGGGACTTCAATGGCCCGTCCTGTCATTGCAAAGGTGATATTTCAAAATATCAACTGAAATTGACAATCACATCATTTTATTATCAGATTACCATTATCAGTAATCTCTATCATACAGTTCCCCATTGCGTACTTGAAGTGAACCAAGTTTGATGAGCTTATGCACTCAAATTCAGGGTTAACATATTCTTGCTCTTGCAATCTAATGGTAGCTTTTGATCAGAGTGTTAGTCTTCAAAGCTTCTAATCATGGCGAGCATGTACAAGATATTGCAGGACTGCTAAGTGTTAGAACTTTTCCTGCGCTTAACTACAGCTCATGCACAAATCATTATTGTGTATGACATAGTGCTACTGCCATATCCTTGTCAACCCAAGTACCCTTTATCTCACTTTTTGCAATTTTTCAATCTAGTTTTAATTCTTCCTGGAGGCATCTGCCCCCATCCTAGATGATAAAGACAAAAATAACTGTGTTTCTTCATAGATACTAATTGATAAGAATTAGTATTTGTTGGTAGCTTTTGCATATGTTACAACTAACAGTTAGGAGCCATAGCATTTCCCTATTTTAGAGATGTGTTGCCAATTGCTAGTCCTGGTTTCTATATATTTCGACTTCTCCTCGGGAAGGAGCGCCTTTGTGGATATATATATATATATATGGACTTAGTTTTTATGGCCTAAACTTATTTTTGACTTTAATATCCAATGGCTTCAATGGACAATTAGTAGCTTGTTTGAAACTACTTATCAAAAATATTTATCATGACCATTACTAATTTAAAATTTTTTTTAGGCTTATAAGTTTTCAAAATAAGTAATTATCTTTGATAAGTAGCTCCAAACATGGGATAGGTTGTCTTGACTTTTTTTCATGTTCCTGTTCTGAATGAGGGATGCTAAGATGTTTCATTCTTTAATCTTTGTTTAGGCCATGGTTGATGTTGCCAAGGAAGTTGGAGCTGATGCAGTTGCTCATGGCTGCACTGGAAAAGGAAATGATCAGGTACAATTCCCCAGCACTCTGTGCAGTTTGAGATCTGTATGTAGATTTCCCCATGAATCCTAGACAGTTTATTGGAGTGCATGCTTCATTCTCTCTGAACAGAAATTTTCTTCTCCTACAATTTTCAGGTCAGATTTGAACTCACATTCTTTGCCCTGAATCCTGCACTTAATGTCGTGGCTCCTTGGAGGGAGTGGGAAATTACCGGCAGAGAGGATGCCATTGAATATGCCAAGAAACATAATGTGCCTGTCCCTGTGACAAAGAAGTCTATTTACAGCAGGGACCGGAATCTGTGGCACCTTAGCCATGAGGTACTTTCCCTCCCTCCCTCTCTCTTGTATGCGTCGTTGGTGTGCCCTGCTATTGCACTTTTGAGTTTCAGTCTTCATAGGGTGCTCAGTGGTCACTGACTCTTGATCTTTGACCAAGTTGTCTGTTGGTATCAATTTTTGATCTGTTCAATTCGATGCATGGTGTACCTGATCGAAAATGCCTGTATATTGTTTGCTTTCCTCTGACTAATTATTACCACAAGATGGACAATCAGATGCTGAAATAATATTACTATCCCACCACCAACTCGTGTATAAAGTTACGGCAACATGTAACTACTGAATGTTCTATATATAGATCCACATATTGGATTTCCTCAACTTGGCAGTGGACAGCTGAGCTAGAGAGACTTTTTAGTTATTCACTGAAGTGTTGTTTTGTCTTTGAAGTCTTGCTATGAACATGATCATTTTTGCCATTTGTCCCATGCATGATAAGCTATTATTCATTCTGCTTGTTGATGCAGGAGCATCTGCTTCCCCTTTGATTTTCAATCTTGAAAATCATGGAGAACTTGTTCCTAAATTAAGCGCGATTGAGGGGCAACTTTTATGATGAAATTTGTCCTAAGAGGTAAGGGGTCCCAAAAATAAAGCAAACACCTCTCTTTGAAGGAAGGCTAAATACAAAGAAACAAAGTCCCAAGGGAACATTGGTTCCATGTCCTAGCTTTGTTTAGCAATTTATGCGCAAATATGACTAAACCAAATGCTTATCCTTTTCCCTACAACCAGCAGCAACCAAGGGATATCCTAGCACATTTGGGGAGTTAAAAGGCAAGCTAGATCTATCTCAAATAATTCCCACATTTTGCATCAGCCCCAGCAGTCATCAAGACGTCAAGGCCATCCCAAATCATCAATCAAGTTCCATGAACTTGGACATCAATTCTAGTATCTTTTGGACTCTTTTTGCATTGATTAGGAGATTATTAGGTCTGATTGTGTGCAGCACAATTAAAGAATGGATAACAGCTATTTTTCCATCATTTCAATCACCTTGGAGCACGAAATTAGAGGAGAGAACAAGGCAGGCCAGCAGCAACGTTTTTAGCAATTTCTGCATCATTTGGAGTTGTTGGGCACGGAATTGGATTTACAGCAGCTGTTGCAGCTGGCAGTATTCAGAAGCTACAGCAATACTTGCAGTAATTTCAGTCCAGTCTGGTCATGGCAGAATATAACAGCAGTTTGGACAACTTTTGGGTTGATTGGGCACAGAAATTCAGGGGCATTAGGACAGCATCAGAAAATACAGAGTAGGTAGGGATTTTTGGAAAGAAAACTAACTTTCAGCCCACTACAAGTATAGCTTTGTTTTTAGTAAAGTAATGATGCCTAGCTATTAGTTTTGCCTTGTTAACATGCAGGACATTATATAATCAGTTGTAAAGGTATAGGAGGGCTGATTGCACTCAATTCTTACAAGCCAAAAGGTCAATGGTTGATTGTACTCTTGGTTAGAATTAAACTAGTTAGTTTCACTTCTCTAGGTAACTAGTTAGTTTGATTGTAACCAAGTCGGCCCACTTGTGTCTAGTTAAGTATGTTTGTAACCAAATAGGACCTAACACACTTTATATGTTAGAGTCACATATGAAAAGGGAATCAGATTTAGTTGCCCATAATATTCTCCCTTTTAGTGAGATGAATCTTGAAACTTGAGAGTTTGAATGTTATCCTCAAAATCTTACCTTATTGAAATTGAATATCTTGATGGTAATTGTGAGTATATGATCATAGGAGGTGCTTATTGATCATATTTTTTACTCTTTTCTTGTTGTGTTTTGTTTTGTTTTGATTTGATTTGATTTTTGGTGGAAATTGATCCTAAACCCCCGTTTCCTAGCATGACCCAATTTATTTTCCATATGTATATTTGTAACTACAATGCAATTCGATTATTCATGTATCATTTGTATGGATTTGTTTCAAGCCACATCATGATTGTGTAAAGCCATCAGTGTGAACGTGGTTTGATCATGCATTTCATATTTAAATCCCCAACCATTTTGAGCATTGCCTTTATTTTTCATCGCTATAACTCTCTCTTGCTTGAAAGGGGGATATCTTGGAAGATCCAGCAAATGAGCCTAAGAAGGATATGTACATGATGAGTGTTGATCCTGAAGATGCACCTGCTCAGCCGGAGTAGGCCTTTTGTCTTTTTGTTAACATCTTTCCAGTTAATGATTTGACGTCTTTTAATTGCTATCTCACTATTTCTAAATTGTTGCAGGTACGTTGAAATAGGAATTGTTTCTGGAGCACCAGTGTCTGTCAATGGGAAAACATTATCCCCAGCATCCTTGTTATCGCATCTTAATGAAATAGGAGGACGACATGGGATTGGAAGGATTGACATGGTGGAGAACAGGCTGGTAGGAATGAAGAGTCGTGGAGTCTATGAAACTCCTGGGGGAACAATCCTTATCACCGCAGCCCAAGAGCTTGAATCTCTAACCCTTGACCGTGAGATGATGCAGGTGAAAGACATGCTAGCCCTGAAGTATGCTGAATTGGTGTATGCTGGCCGATGGTTCGACCCCCTACGAGAGTCACTAGATGCCTTTATGGAGCAGATTACGAAGACTACCACCGGCTCAGTGACGCTGAAACTTTATAAAGGGTCGGTTACTGTAACCAGCAGGAAGAGTCCGTATAGCTTGTATAGGGAAGACATTTCATCTTTTGAAAGTGGCCAGATATACAATCAAGCTGATGCTGCTGGCTTTATTAAGCTTTATGGATTACCCATGAGGGTACGAGCTATGTTGGAGAAGGGCATGTAGTTTCTGACTTTAGAAAGGTTGATCCTCGGATGTGTTATCCATTTACTAGAATTTTGTTGCCGTTGGAGGGTTTTGTTTTTTGTTTTCCCTTGATAAATAGTCTCAGGCTGAAAGGATGTCGATCTCCTCGTTTTTTTTTGGGTATATCATGGACTGCTGAACATTATCTTTGGGTTAAATCCAAAGGTACTTTATATTTTCTACTGTTAGTGTTTTCGCAAGTTGACCATGCCGGTCTGAGTTGAAACTATCAGTATCCTTTGTGCCTGAGCCTATTTATCAAATTCATTGATAAACATGCATTATCGAGTAGCCACAAATATAGATTTCTCAAACGAGGAGGCTAATCTAATTTCAATCACTTTGGGATGGGTTCTTGTATAGAAATCCACCTAAAAGAAGTTTTAGCTCACAGCAAGCAGGGCTACATGACCAGCAGCAAGAACATCTTTATGGAATGCATCCAGGAGTATCCCCTTAAGGAAGCCATTAACAGCGGGCATATATTTTTGTTTTCCTTTTCAAGCTTTTCTTCATCATGCCATCTAATTCAATTCGTAGTGTTTCATCGACATAGCTCCTTAGATGTCCCAAATGTCTTGTTTCCATCATTATACATTAGCTGCAAATACAAGCAAGCTCGCTCTGTATCACAGACGAGGCCTCAAAAATACGAATGGTAGTCTACTACTCGCCTGTAAATTCTCTTTACCCAAGGAAACAAAACCATTGGGTAACACTTATTGAGATGTGAAACACTAAGCATCTCCCCATTATTTATTAGCTATTCAAGTTATGGAGATGCAAATTGGATCAGAGCAATAGTTGCACAGTAGTCTCCAAAATAGTTTTTGTACGCCGAACAAGTCAAAGACAGGAGAATTTAGATACGATACCAAAGTTGCTATACACCAACCGAAACCACGTTATGGAATTCATTCTCACATGCACGCAGTTGGATCTTGAACGATAATATTTCTCAAGAATCAAGTGCAATTTTACCATGCACTTCTAGATTTTCGAGAATGGAACTGTTCTTAGAAAACCACCACTAGGTGTGGAGAATGAGTGTGCAAACTTACACCAGTGTGCAGAAGACGAGTTGATTTCGCTAGCTGTTTATATGCTCTTTCAGAAACAAAAGCTCCTCGTGAATGGACAAAAAATGTTGTGGTTTCACAATCTTCAGTACTCCAGCCTTTAAAGGCAAAATATACCATTATATATATGTAAAGTAGTGTTATGAGTACACTAGTTCAAGACAATAAAAGAAAGTCATTTCAAAAGGAAGAATTCCTCAAGTCATAAGTTCTCAACCCTTCTACGTACGTGGATGACATGTTAGAAAAAAAAAAATAAAAAAATAGAAGAAGTGTGGTGCTCGTGCCGCTATTAAGTCGACAATATAGTCGTTAGCTCGGAACTAAAGCACCGCACCTCTCAGATAATGAGAATAAGGGGTCAAATAAGAAGGGAATGAGTATAAATATAGCACTGAATGTGTATCATATACAATATTTTGGGCTAATATCCCCTATCCTATAGGCTAAGAGGATTGAATACCGAAAAAGTATTAGTTTGAGCTAATCCAAAATAAAAAATAAAAAATTGAAGGTAAATTTTATGTATATACAACATCTTGTATTTTTACGTGTACAGGATTAATGATGTGAAGGATTATAGAGAGATAATGTGACATTTAGTTATGGCCAAAAATAATATACTTGACTTCGTTAAAGCAGAATGGGTATAGAAGGAAAGTTAGTTTTATAAATTAACATAATTTGCACAAAAAATATATCTAATTAAACTGAACTGTAATTAACTCTTCCTACTTTAATTCTTGTTTAGTTTCAGATTAGCTCTGGGGCTCTTTGGAAGTTAAGGAGAATTTAACTCTTGGTGGGATGGGCTTCGCGTACTCATTCGATAGATAGAAGTGACGATGGATGTCACAGCTCTTAAAAAAATGTGTGATAGAAAGTGAAAAGATGTTCTCGTCTTTTTCCTTAGCAAGGGAGCTTCTATGATTTTAAGATCCATAAATCAATAGGAGCTTATGGGTTATGAATGGGAGAGATCTCTTGCTTCACACTACTTTTAGCAGGGTAATCTCATCCAATTCCTGCATGATGCTCGGTTGGGAAAGAAGCATGCAAACGGAGACAAGTGGAGGTGTTTATAGCACCAGTAAACAAAAAAAAAAAAAAGCCTATTGGTTATTAAGTTGATTATTTTTTTTTAGTGGGGCAGACATCGGTACATGTAGAATAGGGTACCTGAAAACTCAGGATATGTCGGAGGTGGAACCAGATCATGTATCCATTAGCTCGTTAGTAGATTAGACTTATACAAGACGCCCAATCACTATACAAGAATAATAATTAGTGTCATTTTGGGTGTGAATCCAACTGGATCGATGAGAAAAGACTGAAGTCCCTCACCAACCAAGCCATGGGAAGCCAAAAAGTTAATTTATTTGTTAAGGGAAAGGTGGGTTTCGAAAGTTGCATGAGCAGTCATTGTTTTATGGATGATGTTCTAAACAACTTCTCTATGTGAAATTGAAGTCGGGAACGTCAAGAATGTTAATTACTAATATAACAAAGAACGACCGAACAACATAGGAAGAAAAGCGAAATAAGCTAAGTTACAAATGGGCTCACAGAAGATAACCCAAGCGTATTAGCTGCTTATAATACCTCGGCAGAATATAAAATAATGTCCTCTCTGCTCAGCTTTAGGGAACGGCTGCCCTGCTACCATATGGTACAAGATTCAGTGTATCTCGTGGCTCTGCCCGACACAAATAAGATGTGTCATATGCCGGACAGAAATGACAAAAAATCAAGTTGAATGACTGCAATCTGAATAACAGTGTTAGTTTGTCATGAAAGAGTAAGACTACTTACTTGAGAGCCTGTAGTACTAGTAACCATGAGCATGCCTTTTGGAACATGGGCATCAATATCTTCTACTTTGACCTACATAGAAAGTCTAATTTTGAGAAACTAAAGAAGGGAAAAAGAAACAGAAAAAAAGAAGCAGCTAAACTGATCTCGAAAGATTTCCTCGTACTGGGATATCTCAAAAAGATCAACATATCATGTTGCCATTCTAGTACCATTTTAAGTTCCAAAGAAGATGAATAACATCAGCTTCAGCTTTGATACATAGTCCAAAGGCAGGATCACGTCTACAAGAAAATCAAAACCCCAAGGAAAAAGGATTCTTTATCTTCCCCGGTATAGGTCACGCAGATTCCTTCAGGACTCCGATCCTCGTGCTTTTTGCTTTAATGACAGATTTGGACACTTCCGATTTAGATCAATCATTCTAATGTTTCATGCTACACCACCTCAGCTGTTGTAGATGCTTTTCATCTCTAGTTAGTTACCCCTATAGATGGTCTTGACTTCATAGCAGATAACCACGACACTTACTATTGCCCGGGCGCGTGTCTGGCTGTCCGTCCCTATTAGAGTTTGTGGCGGCACTTCATTTTGTAATCAAGTGGGATAAGCTGACTGTGGTTCTAGGCCACCCCCTAGTTGGAGTAGCCTAGCGCACCCTTACTGGATGAGCTAGAGGAAGAGCACATTCCTTACCAAAGGGGATTCAGATCTACAAATTTACTGATGGGGTTATGGAGTTATTTAGCACGGCCTTTCAGATTTCACCGGGTGGATCAAGAGGTGTCCCTACTTCAAGGTTGAAGGGAAGCTTGATGATGAGGAGGGGACTATTGGCACACATCCTATCCTATTAAGCAAAAAAGCATTGCCATATTACTTAGAATATTAGATATTAGCTATATATAATATATTAATTAGAATCTTTTAATATTTTGGTATCATTATTGAATTCAGTTATACTATAAGATATAAGTTGATTTTGTCTTATTCATATATAGGATACATTGTATTTTATTTGCATAAGACTATGAATTTTCTTATTTATTAAGGGCCACGTCCATTAGCTTGTGTTAGACATACATAATATAATCATATTGGAGAATAAATAAAGTAATTAATTATCACCCCCTAAATGAACCTCCATCATTCCTCCTCCTCCTCCTCTTTCTCGCCTAAGCTAATAGTCCCCCTCCTCTCTCTTCTTGATATGGGGTGTCCAATGGGTCAAATTTAGTTAGAATTTTGTTAGCCATGCCAACATTATTGTAATTCCATTATGTTATTTTGTTATCTTTTGTTAGTTCTCCAACTAGTATATGTAAGAGAAGGATGAGCTAAGTGAAGGCAGAAATGAATGCAATAGTCCTCTTCTGCGTCTTATCTGTGTTCTCTCTCAATCTGTCACGATCCAACATTAATAGCTTGATCAATCCTTCATTCTTAAATCAGGATTGATCCTGCCAACAAAACTTAGTTTTTGATCCTCTAGAGATCCTAAGTTGTGTCATTGGTATCAAAGCATGTTAGCAGATAACAATAGTGGATGTCACTCATAAAAAAAATCCAAACTAAGGAATTGGAGGAGATAGTGTACAAGCACATAGAGGGATCTAACACAAGTCTTGATAACCCAATAGCAAACTTGCGTGACATGATTCTAGCCTTAGCCAATCACCTATCGGTCGGAATGGTTGAAATAGGGGAGTCGTTGGGAGTTGGAAACAAAGTCCACTATGGAGGTAATCCCAGCCATAACTCTTCCTTTATGACCCGATTGACCAAGGTTGATTTTCCTAAGTTTAATGGGGGAAATGTCAAGGATTGGCCATACTGGCGTGACCACTTATTTTCCCTAGATAACACCATTGAGAAGACTAAGGTGAAATTAGCGGCTGTTCATATGGAGGGCATGACCCTTCAATAGCACCATGCCATAACCAGAAGTAAAGTTAATAGGGAGCCTGTC
Source organism: Tamarix austromongolica (assembly GCA_039764185.1). Taxonomy (NCBI): domain Eukaryota; kingdom Viridiplantae; phylum Streptophyta; class Magnoliopsida; order Caryophyllales; family Tamaricaceae; genus Tamarix; species Tamarix austromongolica. The sequence goes on along the minus strand of CM077813.1, from coordinate 18,223,068 downwards.
ATGTGGAAGGAATATGCTATGGCAATCACAAAGCGATTTGGCCCTGTGTATGATGATTAATGTCCAAGTTGATGTCACTAAGGTAGACTAATGGCATTGATGATTATGTAGATCTATTTGAAGGCATACTTACTCGAGTTGATTTGACTTATGAATATAAGGTTAGTTGTTTCCTTATGGAATTTGATATGGCCATTCAAATGCAAGTCAGAATGTTTAATCCCAAGACCATTCAATTAGGTACCCGAATGGCCAAACTAGCCGAATCAACTCAGCAACATAAGCATGGGATATCCCTTCAGTCCAAACAATTCCAACACACTTCCAAACCATCTAATTTCAATAAACCTCCTCCACATAATCTACCCCACTCCTGGAACTACCCAAAAGACTGGTACCTATGCCTGCTAGAAACAGTAATACTACCCTTCTTGATCGGCCTTACAAAAGGTACAATCAAGCTGAATTGGATGAGAGAAGGGCTAAGGAGTTGTGTTTCTTCTATGATGAGCCATTAACCTTAGAACAACAGTTCAAACATAAGAGGGATTAGCTATATGCCATTGAAGTAGAAGATGAAACAGAAGAAAGGGAAAAAAAACCAAGGTAGTTGAAGAATCTATCGACACCCTGAAACCTCACATATCTATTAGTGTCATAAATGGATCCCCCACTTCCAAAATATGAGAGTAATAGGGGATCAAGGGAAGAGAACCAAATTCTTATAGATAGTGGGAGCACCCAAAACTTTGTAGATGCACAAATGGTAAAGATGATAGGGTGTAAGCTAGAGGTTACTAAGCCCATGACTGTTTTTGTGGTTGAGGGGAAAAAGGTGCAAGCGTCAGCTATCTATAAGCATTTCTCATGGCATGGAAGATGCATAACACCATGTTCATAGCTGATAGTATGGTGCTTCTCTTGGGATTTTGTGATGTGGTATTGTGAGTTCCATGTTTAATTACCTTAGGTCCCATTCTATAGGACTTCCACTAGCTTCAAATGGAGTTTAATTTCAATGGTAAAAAGCATGTGCTAATGAGATCTACCACCTCTAAATGGAAGACAATAGAAGGTAAGGGTTTGTTAAAGGCATTATGGCAAGGAGGACAATTAGCACTAATTCAAGTATGTAGACCCTATGAGCTAGATATGGAGGCATCTTCTTCCCTACTCTCAATAGTGTGTTCCAATGAAACACATGACACTCTTAATGAGTTCCTTGAAGAATACTGTTCCCTATTTGAAGAACCTTCAATTCTTCCACCTCGTAGAGGCATATTTGATCATAGAATTCCTTTGGTTCCCAATGTTATCCCTGTCAACAAGAGGCCTTACAAATATCAAACCCTATAAAAGGATATTATAGAGATATTGGTAAGGGAAATGGTCGAGAAGGGTGTTATACAACACAGTGTGAGCCTTTATGCCTCCTAGGTTGTTTTAGTGGGCAAGAAGGATGGAACTTGGCCTTTGTGTGCCGATTATAGAGAATTAAATGGAAAAACTATTAAGGACAAGTTTCCTATACCCTTGTTGGAAGATTTATTAGATGAATTAGGTGGTGCCACTCTCTTTTCCAAACTGGATTTGAGATGGGGTTACCACCAAGTGAGGATGTGTAAGTAGGATGTTTACAAAACCAAATTTAAAACTCATGAAGGTCATTATGAATTCTTAGTAATGCTCTTTGGCCTAAAAAATGCCCATTCTTCATTTCAAACACTTATGAACCATATGTTTAAGCCTAAGGAGTTTTGTATTGGTTTTCTTTGGTGACATCTTGGTGTGCAACCCTGATTTGGAATCACATCTCTAACACTTAAGTTTAGTCTTCCAATTGTTATAGACTAATGTTCTCTACCTTAAGAGGAGTAAGTTTTTCTTTGCCACATCACAAGTGGAGTATTTAGGGCACATTATCTCTGCTAAAGGGGTAGCAACCGATCCTAACAAGATGACAGCTGTGCAACAGTAGCTTGAGTCCCATACCCTGAAACAATTGAGAGTATTTATAGGGTTAGGAGACTATTATAGGAGGTTTGTGAAGGATTTTGGTACTCTTTCAAAGCCACCAACTAATTTACTGAAGAAGAATAAGTTCTCAAAGGGGATTAGACCTAAATTGGCTTTTGAGAAATTGAAACAAGCTCCATGTACAACACCCATGCTTTCCTTAGTTGATTTCCCTAAGATCTTTATTGTTGAGAGAGATGCATCACTTGGTGGCATTAGTTCGATGCTTATGCAAGATCACCATCACATTGCCTATAGCAGCAGATATATAAGCCTTCTAAATCAGTCCAAGTTTGTTTATAAGAAGGATTTGCTGGTAGTGATGTATGCAATAAAACAATGGAGTCCATACTTGATGAATAGACATTTCATCATTAAAATTGATCAGAAAAGCATCAAATACTCGCCGGAGTAGAGAATAACCATGCTTGTTGTAATACTCCAAAAATTTGCTTAGCTTAATCTCATGTCATTAATGCTCTAATTTGATTCTAATATCAAGAATTCTTATTTTAGCCTTAACCTAATATCTTAATTCCAAAACTTTAACTGAATCCAAAACCTTGACTCAGATAAATTGAATTTCGTAAACCAAAATCAAAACTCGCTAAAATTTTCGCTAATCCTAACCATTTTGGCTAATCCAAAATATCTAAACTAATCTCCCAACCCTTCTCTTTTTCCTTTTCTTTCTCCTTTTCTTTTATTTCTTTCTTCTCCTCCTTCTATCAACCTTAAGCTTGTTGCAACTTGCACCCTCCCCACTTGTTCCATCACCCATCACCTTCCTGCACCCTCATCCTCATCCATCACCTTTCTCCTTCTCCTTCTCCCATCTTTGCAGACCTGCACATCCCATGCACACACCCTGCACACTCCATTTTCCCCTGCCACTTTACTTCTCACGCAACACACCTATATACAACCATCACCACCTTCACCTTGCAGCTACTACCCTACTTCTAACCATCCTCTGCAACCGTCATCATCATCACCACCTTGTAGCTACACCATCACCATCATCATCATTGCACGCCCCATGTTCTTTTTCTTTCTTCCTTGATTCACACCACACATGCACACATGTATATATTTACTACACACTCTTCTTCCCTTCTCTTTGGTTTACCTCCATTCTTCCATTTTGTGTCCAAAACACTACCCGACCACTCCTTATTCCTTCTCTTTTCTTCTTCTTCTTCAACCTTTTCCCTATTTTTGGCCTACGTACCACCATTCCCCCACCGTGCATCACCTCGGCCACCACTTGTCGCCTATTGGCTGGTGGACCGACCACTAAGGTCACTCAAACTTCCCCCAACACCATCGTAGGCCATCACAGCTAACCACCACCTCTTTTCCCTTCTTCTTTCTCTCGTTTGTTGCATTTTTGCAGAGTGCAAAACCTGTGCAAGGCCTCAACACAGCCATGCAACATTAAAAATTTCCTATCGCACAACCGTGTAACCTTTGCACCGCCAGGTCGTGCGTGATCTTTTCTCTCAGCCCGGTGTGCACTGCCGCAGCATAGCCGTGCAACCTTTGCACTGCTTGGCCGTGCGTGATCTTTTCTCTTGACCAAGGCTACACTTCCTGCTGCACAGCCATGCAAATTTCCATTTTCGACCGTACACCTCTATTTTCACCCCATTCCTTGTCCAAACACTACCAAAATTTTACCATAGCTCCACCACACATTCCTCTATACATCCACACATCTCAAGCTTCCATTTAACTGCAGTTATTTCTATTTTTACCCTCGTTACCTTGATTTCTCCTTCGATTTAACTCTTCAAGCCTAACCATAAATTTTATAATTTTTTATAGGTGGTATTCCAGTAGCTTCGGAGGAGGAAGTCTAGGATTTGTGTGCTTAGGGCCTGGTGTTCTAGTTGTTAAGGATACTATTCGATGTTTAGGGTTTTTGGTGTTATTTTCTTGTATGGTTATATGTGTTTTTTGTGATATTGTTGATACATGATGTAACATTTGTTGATCATGATATTTTGTGATGATATAAATATTATGTCGAAAGAAAGCAAGAATGGGTAAGATGTACCATTACTATTTTGTTGTGATGATGTCATATTTGTGGAAATATATCTTACGATATGAAATATGGGCTTAAGGATGTTATGTTATTGAAAGAAAGTAAGAATGGGTAAGAGGTACCATTATTATTTTGTTGAGATAATGTCATATTTGTGAAAATATATCTTATGGTATGAAATATGGATTAAATGAGTTTTGATAAATGGATTTAAGAATTCTCATGAGATATGATGATAAATGGCAGACTTAAAAAAAATAATATGTGTGGAAGGTGCAAGATTTAATAAAATAAAGATTTTTATTTGTGCTTAAGGATAATTTGGTCATTATGGGATAATAAGAAAATTTTGGTATTTTATGTGTTAGGTGAATTAAAATATGATAATAATAGTATGAGAAATTATTGGAAGTATTATTGTTTTTTAGGATCCTTAAATGACTTAATGGATAATTTGGGGCAAGTATCTTATAATGATAATATCATTATTCCATGTATAAGATCTAGAGGTTATACAGATTTCTGAATACATTGTTAATGTTTGACCTTATGAAGTTATTTATCAGAATTGGTAATCATGTAAATTTCATGGGAGGTGTTATGACAAATCTGTGGAATTTGGGTTTTGTATATTCTGTGAGTTATATATCGGGATGAGAGTATTAATGTATGTGTATGGGAATTAGAACGTGTATTTTGGGTATGATAATAATAATGGAATTTGGAGATGATATAATATAAGTTGTGTAGAATAATCAACATGGGAGAATGAATACTAGAGTTTGAAAGCACTTAAGGACTTGGACCTATGCTATATGTATATCTGTTTTTTAATGTGTTCTATGCATAAAAATCAATCTTAAATAAGATACTAATCAGTTAAAGTGAAAGAGCACATGAGTAGGGCCAAAGTGATCTATTTCTCTCTCTCTCTCTCTCTCTCTATATATATATATATATATATATGTATGTATGTATGTATTCCCATTCTATTGGGGAGAATAGTAGCTAGGGAGCATTTTGCCTCGAGAGGATGTTTTTAATCTTTGTTCCACCGAAAAGAATAATGGCTAGGGAGCATTTTATCCTGATAAGGTACTTCAGTCCGTTCCACCAGATTAAGAATAGTGGGCCCCCTACTCATCGTGAAATGAAAATATATTATTATAATTAATGAAAAAGATACTAATGATTTAAAGTGGAAGAATACGTGAGTTAAGACCAAGGTGATCTATATATATATATATACACATACATACATATGTATTCCTGTTCCACCGAGGAGAATAGTGGCTTGGGAGTATTTTGCTTTGAGAAGATGTTTTTAATCTCCATTCCACCTGAAAGAATAGTGGCTTAGGTGTGTTGTCCCTAAGATGGTGTTTCAGACCGATCCACCGATTTAAGAATAGTGGGGTTCCTGCACTCAACGTATATAAGAGAATAAAAATGGATTATACTTAATAAAGGAATCGGGTCTTAAGAGATGTTTCATTTATTTTGTTATTCCCTTATTATCTAATGTGAAAGCATGTGCTATTTGTATGCCTGTTTCGATAGTATTATTTCCTTACTCTTGTTTTATGGGTGCTGCTCATTCCTACGAGGAGGAGGCTCTGAATCTTATGTGCAGGTCTGAGAAGGTCAGCTAGATGATTATATTGCATATGAAGCCTTATATGGGGATGATTGACTTCATCTATGTTAGGGGTTGGGTGAAGAGTAATTGTTATCCGGTCGATGTATTTAACTAGATACCCTTTTTGGCTCTTGATCTATAGTATCCCTTTTTTTGTATTTTGTATTGTTAAACTCGAAGTTAGGCTCCAAACTCATTATTGTACTATAAATATTCTTTTTTTTTTTCTAATTTCCTTGTGTTACTTTAAATATTTTAGCCTTGTGATTGATTTAAGGATGGTTGTATAAGCCAGAATTATATCGATCACTGCAGTAACCCCTAATATTTTACTTAATTACTTCCACTACAAAACAAAATCTTTTAGTAGTAAAAAAAATTGAGGTGTTACAAGATTCCAAACATGATATTCTTGCTAAGTTTTTGGGGTTTAATTTCAAAATTAAATGCAAGAAAGTCTAAGAAAATAAAGCTATTGATACACTTTCTAGAGTAATCAATTTAGCATTGTTAGCATTGGTGTTAGAGGGAGAAGCTTCAGATTTATGGAAGCAACTATAGAACACATGGGTTACTGGTGCTGGGTTGAAACCATAATACAACCCTACAATAGAATCTAATGTCCCACCCTCATTACACTTGGGTGCTTGATCAACATAGATGAAAAGGGAGGTTGGTGGTTGGTGATTCTACTCCCCTCAAGGTTCTAGTAAAATAAAAAATAAATAAAAGTAACCTGCATTCATACATTCAAACACTCTCAAGTCTTAATGAGCAAGTTGGTATTAATATAAAAATTCACAAGAGGTTATATAGCTTATTTTAAATTATGCTAATAGACAATTTCACACCATAAACCATCAATCATTGATTTGTTCTAGTATTAGGAATAATGGTCAAGACACAGATGCTTTACAAAATTATTTTTCAGTATGAAATGAAATAAACTAGAACATGATTTATTACTGGAAATTTCTAAGCTATGTGAATGGAAACATGAGCCATAATAAAGTAAACAAATCACGATAAAAACACCATGAAAAAATCCAGAATAAAAAAATAAACCCATCAAATATATTAAATGCTATTCAAAGGGATTAATGATCAAATTCCTTAAATATCAAGTTTCACTCCCACTTTATTTGTTGACCTTCCCTATTTAGTCCCTTCTGAGCAAAAAAGAATATTTTCACATATTATCAATTATGAATATCTAATTTACATGAAATTTCTTTGCACTCATATACATTCAATAGAAACATAACTATAAATTCTAGATGAAATTGATTTAATCTCGCTAATAAAAATTACTAAAAATATAAGATTTATAGATATAATATATGAAATTATTCTTAGCAACTTCAAAGAGGGTAAAAAAAAATTATTAGCAAATCAAACCAACAAAACTCAAAAGTTGAATCTAATATGCCCATTAGATGGGAAAATTCTAGAAGATGTAGACAACATTATTCAAAAAGGACATCAATTGCTACTGCTGGTTCAAGAGGGAAACGTATTGCTTATGGTGATGGAGGAGGAGAGGAGGTTGAATGTTTTAGCCTACTCTGTTCCACAAGCTGATCACAACTAAGGATAGAGTATGCTAATGTAGGCTTGTAGATGAACCTATAAATGGAGAAAAAAAAATATTACATACATTGACACTTCTGCAAGTTGTTTATTTTTCCTCACTCGACACACCTACAATTACATATATTAAGATCTCTATACATTTATTATGGTCTTTACACATCAATCACAATGTACACCAATAAATTAATAATAATAATTGATGATTAATGGTGTCATAATTAAACGAGTTGTTTCATGCATATATGCATGTATTAACTTATTTAAAACAGGGAGGTTGTGGTATAGATCAAGTTCATCAGATGCCATACAATCCAGCTAGAATGGGAATTTTTGTTGGTGCTGAGCAAGTTAGTAGTACCACAAGAGGAAATGGAGGGAGAGAATCATGATCAAGATACAAAGAAAAGAGCTGGAAAAGTCTATGAGTCTATTTAAAACACCTAAGAAAATGGTAAAAAAGATCATAAATCTCCCCAAAAAATTCTATTAACTACCTATTGTACCCCATAGCCAAAAGAATCAGAATAAGAACATAAACTAAAAAAAAATCACTGACAAAAGATTATATAGGTAAAAGTTCATTAATTAAGGAGAAAATATGTCTTCAATACCATATCTTCATACCCAAAATACAAGACATGGAACACATTCAAACAAAAGAAAATAGTAAAGTAGTAACACCCTCATAAGAGCTTAAAAAAATATCAAACATAACAACCAAAATCAATAGTATGAAACCTGCTATTAGCAAGGGTAAGAACAAGAAACCGTGACTCCTTAATATCAAACAAAACATCCAAATCACAATCAAGAAACATAAGAGTGAGAAGTAATTAAAAATATTAGAAAACAAATAAAACTTCCAAAAACAACCTAACTAGATCATGATACCTAAATCTCAATCTCAACCTAAAGGAAGTAGTTAAATTAGAACGTCAACTAAGCTCCATATAACTTTTTCTTAGTAATTTGATCTATTTGTGAAACCAACAACGAATGACAAAAAAAAACCCAAATTTTCCTAGCAACAAATTCGCATACCAATAACCTCAAAATTGAAAATCAAATCAGGGTTCCAAATTAATAAAATTGAAAGATAATTAACCCGACCTATTCAAATCGAGCAGGTAGATTCACAAATTAAGTTGAAGTTGGTTGAGCCAAAGATCTATTGTTGGGATGCTTGCTCGAACTCCATAGACAATGATCGTGAGTGTTATACTCTATTGGGTGATACATGAGATGATCAAGGGAGGTTGAAAAATAAAATTAAAAGATCTTGAATGAAAAGGTGCTTTGTGACGTTGAAGGAAGAGGAGCTCGATGAAAATTATTGGGTAGCAACCCAAGCCTAGATACTTCATTTTTTGGGTAACAAAATGGTTTTAGAACCATGAATTGGTCAAGTAATCACAAATTCTCAACCACAACCTCACATAAGTCCATTATTGTTGGTCGTAGAAATTATTAGGTGAACTTGGTGCACCTAAAATTGGATACACCTATTTGTAACTTTAGTACTTACAATTATAGTGTACTTTTAGTACAATTTTATCAAAGTACAATAAATTGTACTAAAAATACGCCATAATTATAGTAAATGTACAGGTGTACCCAAATGGTCTACGTAATAACTTCTCGTTCAATTGTCAATTGGTCGCATATATGTAAGGCAAAATCTGCCAAAATGTAAAGGTTTGATTACATAACATACACCAATTTGACAACTCATAGGATGCAAACTATTGCTCCCATATGCCTCCTTTTTTGAAATAGTTAAAGTGACCCCACATGTTTTTAACTAGCTCTGCCCTTAGTATTGTGTATTATTATGGCTTTATGGTTTGATTTTCTTTGGTCTTAACTCTCAAATCCTTTGTTCACTCACATGTTAGTTATTTATAACCTACTAACTCAATTTTTTCAAAATTAGAATTTTTTGTTATTGTCTCTAATGCTGTTGGGGAGAAAGGAAGAGGAGGAGGATGTGAAATTTTGATCCTATTAAAATGAGTTCAACTCTATTGGGTTGGATTGTCATTGTTTCTATCTATTGTTGGTGTTTGTACAATGTTTCTTTCGATTGTTGATCTTACCTACTTCTTTATATATGAAAGTCACTTATAAAGTTGATGTTTTACACCTGATAGGGCTTCTAATGCAATCACTATCTTGTCTTGTGTTCCAGCCCATTATCCACACTTTTTATTTTTATTTTTTTAGTATCAATTATTGTTGTTGGGTATTATTGGTTCTCTTACACTAGGATATTTTCATGTTTTTATGGGATTTGATATTTTGATTTCCCTAGTTTGTTGCCTCTAGAGCTAACAATTATGTCTTGTAAGTCATTTTCATTACAAGTTGTTATTACTATTAGTCTCGTGTAATGAGTTCCATCTAGTAAGTGAGTTTGTCAAGTGATGGGATAACATATTACTCAGTAGGTATTGGGTATCTAGAGGGTAAGGATTTGGATGAGTTAAGGATATCAGCTCAAGTTAGGGGACATATATAGGTATGAGTTTTCTTATCAGGTTTAGGTAATGGTTAGGAGGTACCCGCCTTGATTCTGATATGTTTCCATCCCTACCATACACGGGTAAATAGAATGTCTAAGGACCCAATATCATTTAAAATGTAAAAAAAATGAATTTTATTATTACTACATTAATTAATTTAATTGGTAATGGAATTTGAATCAATCGCATCCACACTATCTAACCATCATACGCATCGATAATGGGAACTTAACTCGTGCCCTCCAACTTGGTATTAGGACACATACACCATGAGAAACCTCCACACTATTAATCAATCCTCTACTAACTTTACTATTCCTACTAATTTTTTATTTACTTATATATATGCATAATTACATAAATTTAGGTCCCTATTGTTTTGGGAGCCATAGACTTATGCCTACTTTGGTTACACCTAAGGCCACTCTTAATCTTTGCCAAACTAAACTCTCTTAGCTAAAAGTAATATATAAGCTAGTTGATGGACATGAAATATACTTATATTAAGAGGTGTTTTGGATGGAGGTTAATGCAGGTAAATGAAGGTTAATTTTTAGGTTTACTTTGGTTATTTTTTTATGCTAACTTAGGTTAAAATATTAACTCAATTAACCTAGGTTCACCTCCATATGTTAACCACCAGATCGGAGCTTGATGTTAATCATACAAGTTGGATATTCATTTTCATCCACCTCAAAGCAAAGTTTATGGTTTATTTATCTACATTAACATTTTAAAACTTTCACCTAACCTATATTCACTTACCTAATTTAACTTAACCTAAGTTCACTTCAATCTAAAAGGACTCTAAGTATGCCCAATGAGACAATGTGGATTATTATTCATGAATTTGTTTAGTCAGTTATCTAATACTATAGGGTTTATATACCACACGTAGTTCAAAAACAATTCTACACTTATTTTAGACACTAGTATGTATATCTTTGTAGTGAGTTATAATCATAGATATACTATTTTTAGCAGTGGTAGATCTGATTTGCATCTATGTATGGTTTAATAAATTTGTTATTGATTGTTGATGTTGGGTTTATTTATTTATAAAATAAATTTATAATTTTTTATTTAAAAGAATTGAAGCTAAACTGAAACACTTTACTAAATAAAGCCTTAATAATACATGATAATTCAATTGAGATACAAAATTAGTAGTTTAACCAATGTCTTACAAAAGGGTCTATTCCCTAGCTTCAATGGAAAACTCACAACAAACTCTTACTTTCTACACAACAAAAGTCCTCATCAAGCCAACAAGAATCACATACAAAATGTAGATTTATTTTTCTCTACAGTGGTTGACAATATAACCTAATTTTATCCATTTTGTCATTAGTAGTTAGATGATAGTAAGTAATACGTTTGGAAAGCTCTTAAATCTTTGGAAGTTCAACTTGAAGACATATTATTCCTTTATGAATTGGAACTATAGGTCCCAAAACTATACGCCATAAATCAAGTATAATTGTGGCAAGCATTGCTGCACCGAGAGCATCAATTGCCACTCTTGTCAAGTCCCATTTATCCCTAGGTTTCTCAATAATTCTGCTAAAAAAAAGATGATAACATCATTAAAAGCTATGAGATTATTTGAAGTTTTAGAAATAATTCAAAGTGTTCAAGCAAGAAAGCTCATAGTGTATTTGTCTACTCTCCTAGAGTTCACTTAGAAATATTGGGAAGCTAGCTAGCAATGAAGCAAATAACGTAGAACAAATATCCCACTTTTTACATAGTATCTCAAGCCAGAAAATGATAATTAGGAAACTAAATATTGTTATGAAATAATTGATCATGAATTAACAAACTAACAACTACAACTAGATGATAACAAACTTGACAATGAAAGAGGAGTTGCCTACATTAGATCCTAATATACGATAAAGTATGAAATAGCTAATATCCAAGAACCCTCCATAAGCCACCTAAGTTTATCATGATGGTGAGAAGTAGAATGATGTAATTTTCAAAGGGTAATGTGTTGAAGAAACATGGTAGAAGATGAGGCAACCATGTGTTAGTAGGATGGTTGTATTTGGTTCCTACAAGATTTGAATATGAGCAATTATCTAGCCATTTGTTAATAAATAATAACTAGTGTATATCACCATTGTCCATCCTCCATGATGGAAATGTGTATGAATCTTGAAGTACTGTGAAGAAGTAGTGAGTCCAAAAGTAATTACCATTGTAGTTGAAAAATATTATCAATATGCTACTAGCATGTAAGAATGAGAAAATACAATGTTTTATTAGATTTGATCTGCTCCTAAGAGAAAAGGTTTAACATGATTTGACATAGAATTCATCATATAGTTATAATATCAAACTCTTAGGTGCAATTGAAAAGGTATATTTCATAGTCATTAAGATCCCTAAACTACTTCTCTAAGGAGTGGGAGTATTCACTATAGAGCCCTATGAAACTTAAAATCCTTAAACCTTGAATTCTTTGATACATTCATTGTGAGTTATCCTAAGTGCTTGGTCCCCAAGTTAGCTTCTAATGAAATTGAAAAATCTAATGCTTTGACAATTGTTGGAATAACCCATTATGCACATCTATTTGAGTTTTGATATTGGCAAAAGCAATGTTGCCCAAAATTTGATATGTTAAAACTTTTTACCCAGATAAAACCTTCCATATCCCAATATATTAACTCAAACACATAACATCTAGAAGAGGTAATAAATTAATTAATTACTAACGGAAAAATGACCCCTCTACATGTGGACACAAGACACTTACATACAATTGATAACACCACAACAAATGTAGATGAATATAGCCGCAACATTATGAAAAAATTTATATAAGGGAAAATTCAAATTAGACCAAAATCACCACCCAAAAGTACTTAATTCTCCATCAAGATCTACTACAAGACATCAAAAGTCCACACGAAAGGATATAAGTACATGTGATTGGAACATCCCTTATATGGATCATATCCTAACATTTGGCTACATGCTAATAGCTTAGTAAAAACATAGAATTGACCTTTACCCCATAACAATCATTCTAAGCAAGGCTTGCTCTTATTAGCTTGTAGAATAAAGAATAATCATTCTAAATTTTCAAAACACAAGATAAAAAGTTAGAACCAATTGATTGATTTAAGAAGGTAATTACTAGTAAAAATAACTTTTATGTTTTCTCCCATTATGGGAAGTGACAACTACAATCCTGTTTTCCCCGTAATAGAGTAAATCAATCAACAATTATTACAACATAGGTGTAGGTAATTGTAGGAAGAAGGAAAAACCTATTTCCCTTAGAAATATCAAAAGTATGCTGAAAGAAGGGACTATTTAAATCAACACTAAGAGTACATACTCTAGCTCTTCAAAATTTTGTCTTGTGGGGATGTGATGTGTAGGGATGTAAAAGGGAAGGTAATACTTGAACTCGAGGGGTATGGATATGAGTAATGCTAAATGGATTTGGGTGAAGATTTAAAAAAAATTGTCGGATTTGGGTATGGATATTCATATTTATACCCATACCTGTTTAGTTGATTTATAATTACCCTTATATCCTTATTTTTAAAACATAGTATGGTGTTAGGGATAAAATTATCATTTTAAATTAATCCTAAAATTGAGTTACACTTCTACCTTCAAGAAAAATTCTACACTTCATTTGGTGACCAAAAAAAATAAAAATAAAAAACTATGCAACAATCACTGATTCTTTTTTTTTTTCTTTTTTCTATAACAAATAGTAGTAGTTATATAATACAAATAAGAATCAAAACTATCTAATTCTTTGCAATAAATCATCAATTTAAATCACTTTTTGCTTGAGTCAACATCCAAATGTAGGTCTTAGCACGATCAAATTCAAATTATTTAAACAATCAAATTGAAATTGAAAATCAAATTCATCGAATTTCATGAAATCTCTATATCAAACAATCAGTCAATTACCTAATCACTCACAGATAAACAAATTGCCTATCTTAGTTGGCCTAAATTTTGAGATTCAAAAACATGAAAATTTAGGGAATCAAATCGGACAAATGTAACAAATGAACCTCATAAATTTGAATGAAGTGAAAATTCTAAGATAAAGAGTAAGCCAAAACAGAGCATAGAGAAGAAAGAACAATTCTCCCCATTCTCTAACCTATTCTAAGCTGACCATAAATTGCCAATATTAGTAGCGGTGCTGCTAGTACTAGTTTGTGTTGTGGATTTTTCTTCTTATTGTTACCACTCAGATAACAATCATCATCATGAATTAAGGGGAATGAAAAAATAGATATTTTCTTAGAGAAAAAAAATAATTAAAAGTATAAAAAGGATGGATGTCTGGATTTGAGGATGGAAATATGAGGTGGGGATTTAAGTTTACTACACATTGTTTTTTTAGCTTTTTGTTGCCACTCTTAGAGAAGTTATCTTCCATGAGGTGAGTTTTCTCATCTCACATTCATCTGTAGCAGCGTTGATATGATTGCATATTTGTTTATCTGATTAAATAACCAATCGATTAATAAAAAGTTAAACAATGAACGGGTAAACATATATAATATTTGATTTGTAAAAAATATAAATATATATATTTAAAGAAAGATTATAGACATTAACTCTTTATAACCATATAGAATTATAAAATATTAATTATAATTTTAAAATGATTATGGAATTATTCTAGTAGCTATAGTCTTTTGATGACTATTACAATATAAACTTTAAATTTGTATTTAGTTTCTAAACTTCATTCGCTCTTTTGGGGTGTTAAAGTTCAATAATATATTTTAATAATCTTATAGGATAACATAAACCACTCATATGAATATAGGTATGTATATAATTCGACTTTTGATTTTTGTTTTTTAATACTTTATTATGAATTTTTTAAAATTAATTAGTTAGAACAATTATACAAAAATTGGACATTTATATAATCTGATGGATTAATGATCTATATTTGTAGATATCAATTTTTTTATATTAATTTAATTGATAAGATCAGATATACGATCCATTGAATTCGGTTATCCATGTTTTAACAACCCCACTTGTAGGTTAATAGTACCACTCCATCTCTCTTGCAATGCATAGTTGTGCATGTGACATCGGTATTGTAACACCCCAAAATTCACTATTTTTTTGAAAGCGAAAGCAATTAAATTATAAATACTTAAAACATGTGAATTATGGGAATGTTACCGCCACACTTAGTACCAAACCGGTTCTCTCCAACCGTTCCAGTACCAAGTGCTAAGGCTAAAGAAAATATTTACGTTAAATTCAAATTAACAATTCATAAAAGGATTCGAAAGATCATACAACAAAATCAGAGTATGAGAAATTAAGAGTTAATTACAATACCCTTGAAGTTTCAAATAAGACTTGTAACTTCCAAATAGAAATACATTTAAACAATATAAAACCCGATGGGTCAAATTCCGGATTGCCTACTCACTCAAGTCAGGCCTGCCACCCCAAAACAGTCTCTGATCTTAAACCTGCACAAGAGGTCTGCTCCCCACCATCAGTGGATCATCACATGACCCATCAACCAAGGTAGTATCAGTACGGGTCCAGTACTGAGTAAGGTGACTTGATCACTAAGGCCAAGACACAAACACATAAATCATGCAGAACATAGAAGGGCATAATTACCAACACAATGACATAAGGTGCTTACGATCATCCAAGTAAGAGTACAAGGCCCGATTGTAGACTGGATTAATTTTTAAATTAATCTCTGATCAGAATTCATTTCACACCATACTTTTTATCAAGTCCATACGAGTACGGGAACCCCACTATTTTAGCCGGTGGATCAGTTGCGAGGGTAACATACCCTGCCACTATTTTAGCTGGTGGATCGGTCGCGAGGGTAACATACCCTGCCACTATTATATGCCGGTGGATCGGTCTGGCCCCTTCTCGCACGGTGTTCCACTGTAAGTAATTAGTATATTTTCCATGTCTTAGCAACTTTATAGTTTGATTTTGTTGAGCTCGGGATCCCCCACTATTATTGCCGGTGGATCGGTCGCGAGGATACATGCCCTGCTACTATTATAGCCGGTGGATCGGTCGCGAGGGAAATATTCCCTGCCACTATTATGCCGGTGGATCGGTCTGGGCCCGGCTCAACATATTTTACTTTACGTGATTAATGTCTTAAGTATCTTATTCATAGGCTTTCACCCTAGACATGCATAAATCTTCACACATCATAATTACACTTTAATCACCATATACACATGATAACACCAAAAACCCTAATCAGCCACCATATACCTCAATTAACCACAACAAACCATAATTCAGTCTCCTCCATACCCTTAATTTGCCCCACGTGCTATTTTTCATCCCAAGTGCTCAAACACCCAAACAACACTTACATTACATTCCTTACATCCCAAATTAACTTTCCATACATAAATTTAATACCCATGCAGACATTAATCTCCCCATGCAAACCTTCGAACCTTTTTCATGCAAACCCTAATACCACCATACAACCATCAATGTCACCATATAAATCCTAATACCACAATACAACTGTAATTACCACCATACAAACCTTAATATCATCATAAAAACCCTAATACCAACATACATCTATTAATACCACCAGGTAAACCCTAGATTCCGTCATACAAAACCCTAAATTCAAACCATATAAGACCCAAAGATTTGTCCATACCAACCCTAAATTCAAACCATAAAGATTCTTCCATGCCAAACCCTAAATTCAAACCATAAAGATTCATCCATACCAACCTTACATTCAATCCTCACCAAACCAAAGACTCATCCTTAACAAACCCTAAATTCAAACCATAAAGATTCTTCCACATAAAATCATAAATTAGAATCTCCCAAGGAAAACTATAAATTGAATTCCCCCAAGCAAATCATAAATTAGATTCCCCCATATAATATCATAATTTACATTTTCCCAAATAACATAAAAAAAATTAGATTCTCCCAAACAACCATAAATTTGATTATTCCATATAACCTCATAAATTACCTTCTCCCAATTAACATCCTAATTTAAATTCTCCCAAACAAACCATAAATTCGAATCTCCCATATAACATCATAAATTACCGTCTCCCAAATAACATCCTAAATTAGATTCTCCCAAACAAACCATAAATTCTGCTCTTCCACACATAAAATCATACATTAGATTATTCCTTATAAAACCATAATATTAGGTCAACTCACTTCCCTTCGTCAACTTCTTTCCCCATCCTCCTTTTTCATTCTTTCTCCCACACAAACCACATCGACATCCTCTCTTGCATATCTTATAGGGTCACAACACATATCGTCACATACATATAGTACACATGCCATATAATAACATACTTCAATTCCAAGTCATACCACATATAAAATATTTAATTATAATAAACACTAGATACATAACATGCGAAACACATAATATACATAAGCACATAAAAGGCCTTAACACTCCTTACCTAAAACGACACCGGTCTTGGAGCACGCTCCTACGCCTCCTCAAGGTTTTGACCAAATAACAACTTACTAATACAAATAACATTAATAAAATTCTAACTTTACTAAAGATATAGAAATAACAAAAATATTATAAAGGTTGATAATATAGGGTTAAATACTTTACCCTAATAATAATAATGATACTAAAATAATATCAATGAGAATATAAATAAGAATAATAATAGTAACAATAATAACAATAAAAAGGACATTATTCAAAAATAAGGTGAAATAAATGCTTCGACCCCTTTTCCAAGATAATACTAATAATAAAATAAATAATCAAATTTAGTAGTAATAATAATAATAATAATGACAAATTTAGTAGTAGTAGTAGTAATAATATATATATATATATATATATATAGTTATAATATAAAAGGAAATAGTGCTAAAAATGATAATATATTAGTAATAATGTTAAAAATGCTAATAATAGTAAAAAAAAGGCAAAAGCTGCGAGGCTTAATTAAAATTTTAGGTTTCTACGCTTCCTGAAATAATTACACTATTAAATAATTAATTACACTAATAATAATAATATTAATTATATTATTATTAATAATAGTAAACATGTACTAATTCTATTAAATAACTAAAATTCGAGAATAATAGTTTTTATAACTCAAGAATACTCCCAAACCTGTAAAGAAGATTTAACCATTAGATTACAGTTGATAACAATAATAATAATAATTATAATAATAATAATTAGAATCGAATTAACATTAAAAATTAGGATAAAAGCATAATAATTATCAATAAATTGAAAGTAAGTGTTTAAAAGGTCTAGGGTTTCACCTTGAGTTGGAGGGTATAGGTGGAACCGGCGGTGGTTCCCGGAGGTGGCCAGAAAATGGATCTAAGAGAGGTAAAGATGAAGGAAAAGACGGAAGAGGAAAGGAGAAAAATAAAATAAGCTTATGGTTCGGTGGAGGAGACTTAGCAGGAGATATTGGGTGGTTTAGAAGGTGGTAAAAGCGGCGGATTTGGTGGTGGATGGTGGTTTAATGTTTCGGGGTGGAATTTTCTGGCGAGAGGACTAGCCAACTTTGCACGATTATGGAGGCTTGTACAAGGTGAATTGAAGGTCGTAGATGGTTTAGTTAATTAGAGGGTGTTGCAGGGAAGATATTAAGATGGAGAAGAGGCGTCGAGGTTAGCTAAACGCGGAGAACGAGCTGTCTAAAGGGGCGGTGGCGGGCGGTTTTTACTTAGGGTTTCGAGAAAGAAGAAGCTTCAAAATCATCCACAAATGGACTATTTATAAACTTTAGATGGGTTATTAGGGTTTTTGAGGTCGACAGGATGGGTTTGGGTGATAGGGTTTGGGTGGCCGGCGTCAGAAATCGGCCGGCGATTGGTTGGGTTGGGTCGAAGGTTCGTGAAGCCAGAGAGAGAGAATGAGCGAGAGTTGAGGATAGTTGATCGTTCCAAGTCAATGTGCTAGTCAAGAGGAAGAAAAAGAATGGTGAATCGGTCGGTCAAGTTCCGCGTAGCCGTCGCCGCCATTATCGGGCGCAGGAGTTGCAGCAGCGGTGACGGAGGAGAGAGGAGGAAGAAGAAAGAAGGAGATGGGGGGCTGGACCGGTCGGTCTAGGGGAAAAGAAAAGAAAGAAAGAAGGGCAGACCGGGCGGTCGGCGCGAGGCGAGGGTGAATTAAATGAAGTGACGCGCTTCGATGGAAGATCACACTAAAACGCAGCACGGAAGAGGAGGCCGTCGCGCGGCTGGGCTGGGCCAAAGGAAATGAAAGAAAGAAATAGAAGAACTGGGCCGCTCGGCTAGCCCAGTTCGGCGAGAAGAAAAAAAAAGGAAAAAGAAAAGAAAAAGAAAGAAAAAGGAAAAAGGAAAAATAATGGTTTGGGATAATTAAATTAATTAGAATATTTCACATATTTAAAAATAATAATATTTAAATAAAATAATATTTAAATTCCTTTTTAGGCTAAATTAGGATTTTTAAAAGATTTTCCATAAATTCCATTTTAATTAGCAAAACACCCTAAATTTCTCCAATTAAATTAATATTAATTTGAAACTATTTTCTCATTATTATTTTAAATAAAATAATTTATTTAATTAATTTATAAAATAAAACCCTTAATTAGCTAAAATACCCAAAAATTTTCTAATAAAAATTATTTATTATTTTCTTCTTAAATAGCCCTAATTAATTCAATTTAAAAATAATTTATTTAAATAATTCTTATAATAAATATCCTTTAAATGTAGTTTATAAAATTAGAAATTTTTGGGGCATTTCATTATAGGGAAAAAAAATGTAATAGATTTTTTCTGCCAAATGTCATCATTTTTAGTTCATTGATATGCTGTCGTATGAGTGCGCTTGTAGTTATATTGGGCTCAAGACACAATGAAACCTAATAATATTGGTTCGGATTTCATTATTAATTTTAATTTTAATTAATGTAACTTTGTATTTTGTTAATTTTTGTAATTACCTTCACTTTCTAGTATAATTTATAATAAAATATTTTTGAATAATAAAATAAATTATAAATATTGTAATAACAAGTTTAATTCTCTCAAACAACTTACGAATAATTTAACTCTATTGGGATCCATTTAACCACTATTTAAAGATGGTAATAAAATAAAATACTTCCTCTGTGTAAAAAATAAATTCAGTCTATTATTTTGTATATTTTTTAAAAAAGTAATAAAAGTAGTTTTAAAATTATACTATAATCTTTCATTAAAAAATAACAAAGCATTTAATATATTTATAATTAAAAAAAGGATAGAAATAAAAAGATAATTTTTTTATATAAAAATTTAATAGTATAATAACTTTCTTTCCGATACGGAGAAGAGTAACATTTGTTAAAGTCCACGGCGTAACTTTAGTTATGCCAGTGACCAATCTCATTCATCTAGTTGAACATCTCAACCAACATACATCTCAGCCAACATATTCAAACATTGCATGATAATGTTCACCTAATAACTTTATCTCCCCACAACAACACTCTCGGAATCATCGATATCTTTAAAAGATAGCCTAACAAACTTGACTCTACCGTCGCACTACTTATAATGTGCAACCATTGGCCTCTCAGCTCCTTTTATAAATACCCAGGTTAATAAATATAGGTTCAATAGCGTGTTTAAGGATATACATTGTGTAACATCATACCTACCTCTCATAGTACATTACGCTCTTTCTACTCTAAGTTCACTTGCTCCATAGTTCATGGCAACGTATTTCAGAGTCAAGAACTCATTAGCTCCATTTCCACTTAACAATCCGTTCATAAGCTTTGACCCGTTAGAACTATTGTTTAGCTCCTTTGCATAGATTAAAAGGAGCTTTATCTTATCCACTTCTATATGCCATTTCATTATTTCTACACCTATGTACCCTCTTTATATATTAATTAATTATTATTATTATTATTATTATTATTATTTGTGTGCGCGTGTGTGTTCCTACATTCTTAATTATTATTATTATTGTTTTTTTGTAAGCATGATCTTAAATCCCATCTTTCAAATTCAGTGTGGATATTGATAGAATGATAGTCCATATACACGTACCATGATTTACATATACTCTATTAATTTCGTATTCAAAAATTAAATTTGTAGATATATTTTATTGAGGTACCATAATATCCGACTTAATATTTTACACATACTTGTATTTTCATCAATTCTACTTGTACACTTAATATTTTAAGTTCTTTCATTTGATCTTTTTCTTTGACAACAGTTTTATGCTTTTATATGACATATCAAGTATTTATTGCAGTCATTGTATTTATTACCATATTCTACAAAAAATAAATTATAAAAATCAAACCCATTGAAACATTTTTAAAAAAAAATTCTAGAAATTCAAAATTTTCATAGAAAATACTAAAACGATTCTAAAAAAATTGAATAGTGAAAGCTAAAAATATAAATAATAAATATAGACGTAGCATATAAGACAATTTTGAGATATCCTATTTATATAGTTAGAATAACAAATAAGGCTCTAATTAGATAATATTACTTATTATCATTACTACTACTGTTGCTGCTGCTACTCCTGCTCCTCCTACTCCTCCTACTACAGCTGCTCCTGCTGCTGCTGCAGCTCCTACTACTACTCCTTATACTCCTCCTCCTCCTCCTCCTCCTACTACTACCACTACTCCTATTCCTACTACTACTCCTCCTCCTCCTACTCCTACTATAACAATTACTATCGCTACTCCTCCTACTCCTACTACTCCTACTACTACTCCTCCTCCTCCTCCTCCTCCTCCTACTACTACTCCACCTTCTGCTACTTCTACTACTCATACTACTGTTGCTACTGCTCCTACTGCTGCTGCTGCTGCTACTACTACTACTTCTGCTGTTGCTGCTGGTACTACTCCTCCTCCTACTACTGCTACTGCTCCTACTCCTCCTATTGCTCCTCCTCCTGCTGCTATTGCTCCTGCTCTTGCTCATGCTGCTCCTCGTCCTCCTCGTACTCTTGCTGCTCCTCATCCTCCCCCCTCCTCCTACTCCTCCTCCTCTTCCTACTCATCCTACTCCTACTTCTACTACTGCTACTCCTCCTCCTCCTGCTACTACTACTGCTACTCGTACTGCTGCTTCTGCTGCTCCTCCTCCTCCTACTATTATTGCTACTACTATTGCTGCTATTACTCCTACTCCTACTACTGCTACTCCTACTCCTCCTCCTACTACTGCTGCTACTACTACTACTACTTCTCCTCATATTGCTACTGCTCTTACTACTGTTATTGCTGCTACTGCTACTGCTACTACTACTGCTCCTATTGCTGCTATTACTACTACTACTACTGCTGCTGGTGCTACTGCTGCTCCTCCTATTACTCCTATTGCTCTTGCTACTGCTACTGCTACTGTTGCTCTTGTTGCTACTGCTGCTGCTGCTCCTACTACTACTGCTACTCCTACTATTACTACTCCTACTACTATTGCTACTGTTGCTGCTAATACTACTATTGTTGTTGCTGCTTCTACTCCTACTACTACTAGCTATTGCTGCAACACCAACAACAGTTTACTGCTACCGTTACTGCTACTCCTACTTCTACTGATGCTACTATTACTACTGCTGCTGCTACTCCTCCTCCTCCTACTCCTACTGTTGTTGTTGTTGCTGTTGCTACTCCTGCTGCTATTACTCCTACTATTACTACTGCTGCTGCTCCTATTGCAACAACAACTTACTACTACCGCTACTGTTGCTACTGCTGTTGCTATTGCTACTACTACTACTACTGTTGCTACTGCTGCTACTACTACTACTACAATAATATGATTATTATTATTATGCATAAAATTATAATAAATAATATAATAATATTATTATCAATATTACCATAAATTAAAATAATAATTATAATAATATTAATTAGAATCATTATTATCATTATTCTTAATAATAATAATAATAATATTAATAGTAATGATGATGATTATTATTATTATCATTAATGTTATTATTATTAATATTATTACTACCATTATTATTATTGTTATAATACTAATAAAAATAAAATGCTAATTTAATTCTCATCAAACAGGCACCAATATAGCTGAGCAAAACAACGCCGAAGACTAGTGACACAAGTGAACATGTGGAGAATGGCCAGCTCTGCTAATTTTTTAAAAAAATTAGAAACCAGCTTGCTATGCCTGGATCAATATGGTTTTGCTTTTTTTTTTTTGAACTTCCATTTTTGCCCCCTTCTTTTTAAACACTATTGACACCACCTTAAAATACAAGGACATTGTAATCATTTCTGATGTAGGAGCATCCGACATAAATTAGCATAATTTACTCATTAATTTTTCCAAAAGAAAAGGACCTAAAAACCTTTCTAATTTGGATAAAATTAATGAATTAAATTATGAAACACTTAGCTATGCAAAGGATATATTTAAGCCATCATCTTTTGACAGATTTCAAGTGGCTTAAAAAATGGCTATTTTGGATAAACATGGCTCAGTTTTTGACTCCAACAACAACAGGGGACCTAGCCATCTTGTTGTAATTTTTGGGCACAAAAATGGAGGAATGAAAGAACAAAAAAAAAACATAAATCAACTACAAATAATTATGAAAAAAGTTAACCAGTAGGCCATAATTTTATTTAAGGTCTGCAGGTAGAAAAGTTACTTCTTCTTTTTATTTTTTAATGATGTTTTATCCCCTATCTTTTAGGTTACTTCCTACCTTTTAATGATGTTTTAGTACTAGCTTAGATCTAGCTTTTTTACTTGTAAACACTCCAAAATCAAAGGGGGTAGAAACAATGGATTGACATTTAGGTATGAAGAAAACCAACACACCTGGTTGACTTTGGTTAGAATTAAACTAGTAAATGTTAGTTCCTTTGACAACTAGACTAGTTTGATTGGTTAACAAAATTCATCCCTTTGTATTTTTGATGAGCTGTAATGTAACTAAATGAGACCTAACACACTCTCATAAGTGTTAGGATCACATTTGAAGGAAAGGAAGATCTAATTACCCCTTTTTCTCTTTGAAAAAATAGAGAAATCCTCACAAAATTCAAGTGTAGAGTTTTTCTCATCTTCCAAAAAAATATTACTCTTCTTTATTCCAAGTGTTTAAACCTTAGATAGTGATAGTAAGTATTTAATCATGAGAGGTTCTCATAGATAAAATAAATTTCCTTTCCTCACGTAACACCCCAAAATTTACAACAAAAAATTTTCATTCAAGTGGAAGCGTAAAACAATATAAGTGGGTGTTACTAATGTACTCAATATAAGTCTAACTTACCACGCCATCCTTACATCAAATACAAGGAAAAATAATTAAACACTTAAAACATGGTAAAATAGGGAACGAGTTTGATTTCATAAATTTAACAAACATTTAGATAATTACTTTGAGTTTAAAAGACAACCCACATAAAATAAATACGTTGGGAACTAAGTGATATATGGTATTTATATGTTATTTTCCTAAGTAAAAATGTCATTTATTCTTAATTATTTTTATAAGATTTAATCTTTTCTTGAGTTTTTCTCTTTTGGATAGATTTTGCAGAAAAAGATAAAAGTGAAGAAATTCAAAGGAGAAATCGATGGAAAGAGCAAATGAAGCAAAGAACACATCAAGAGATATGGAATAAATGGAAGAAAAGACCAGAAATGAAGAATGTATATCAAAGGGAAGCTTGTGTTGAAATTTCATAAAGAAATAATGAAGGAACAAGAAACATGGCCCCCCGTGTTTCATAATCACGACCCGTGTTTTTCTATCAGCACATAAAATTTCAGCTTTTAAAATTCAGCATTTGACAGAGAATTCAAGGAAAAACATGGAGGTCCTGTGTTGTTCTTAAATTTTGTAACCGTTTGCATGAACTTCTCCTTGATATATTTATAATGTTCTAAACATTCGAGGGGTCAGTTCTAGGGAGTCCGAGAATTGGATTCTCTCTTTTTCGCTATATTCTCTAGATACCGCATGTAATTTGTAATTCCAATTCTCTTTCTCTCCATTGTATTCAATTGAACAATCAACACTCTGTAATTCAAGTCATTAAGTTCTTCTCCATTCCTATCTTAGTTGCAAGTTTTGATTTTTTGATTGAATGAAAATAAATTCTCTTTATTGCATTGTTATTTCTCTTATGTTTGGTGTTTCATTGTTAATTTATTTGTAATCATTGATGTTAATTATAGATTATTGCATTTAATTGTGTGTTATTGCAATCATGTAGATAGTATAAGGTAGGAGGATTTGATGACGGAATTAGGGTTTCGGATATGACAACATAATTTGAATTCATGATTCTAAATGAAATTTAATTGAATTGATGGACGGAATTGACGGAATTGAATGATCTCGCATCATAGAATAAGAATTTAAACTAATTAGGCTGATCACCTCTCTAGTTTATATCTTAATCTACGCTAGGATAATGGAATTAATACATAATTGTTAATTCATGTTTCTAGAGTAGCAAAAGATTAATTATTAATCTTATCCATTAATTCGTACGATTGCATGATCCGAGCTTATGTGATTATGGTCGTAGTTGACTGCTTTCCATTCGTAATGCTGCCATTAATTGAATCTAGCATTCTTAACTTAGGTTATTAATTGGTTAGGTGATAAATTGAGAGCTTATTCAATTTATTAGAATTGAGAGAAAGCAAAGAGATGAATTATTATGAGTTTCTACAGGTCAACGTTAAATTATTTAGAATCATTCTTTTCTCCATGATTATTTGATATCCTAATTCCATAATCAATACCTTCCTATCCTTATTCATTAATTAGTGAGTACAGTGTTTTATTAGTTATCCATAATATAAGAATTAGTGATACAAGGAATGAGATTACATAATCGGGGTTTTAACATCAATTACATAATTATTGATTATATACCATTTCTTGTGGGTTTGATTCCTTCTTACCATTTACTACGTATTTGAAAATTAGGATTTATTTATTAAATTAGTTGTGCATACGACAACGCATCACTAAGAGTCCCAAAAGATATCTAAACTAAAAGCGTCAACCAAATAACTTGGCTCTACATCCAAGCCCTGAGGGTAAAGTAGTCACTCCTCCCCAAGTAATGAATCACATGCAACAAAGTCATTCAAGGGGTCCTCATTAACCAACACAAACTCAACTAGGCCCTCTGCTAGTGTGAATGAGTAATGCCTAAGAGAATGATGATCAATATACTATGTAGTGAGTAAGGTAACAATACAATTATATCTAGTTTACATAGAATACATAAATCATATGGAAGAATAAGCGAGCATAGTAATATATAATGTAAGATAATACCGACTTCGAATTTCATTAATAGGTATAACCTCAATTCAGTTCTTATTTACTTTGAGTCAAGGACCCCACTATTCTTAATCTTGTGGAATGGGCAGAAACACCTCCCAGGGCAAAACACAACTAGCCACTATTATTAAGCTAGTGGAAAGGAATCAATACCTCCTAAGGAAAAATTCTCATAACCACTATTTTTAAATTGGTGGAACAATTTGAAGCACCTCCCGAGACAAAATGCACCCTTCCAATATTATTAAGTAGGTGGAACAAACTCAACACCTCGTACCTAACTCATGTAGTCTTTCACTTTATGTGATTAATATCTTATTCATTATTGCTTATCTGGAGATCATATTTTGGTTTACGTTGAGTCCATAAATCCTACTATTCTTAAACTAGTGGAATGATTTGAAGTACCTCCCAGGGAAACATACACCTATGCCCCTATTATCGTCAGATGGAATGGACACACATCACCTCAGCACTGATCCACATGACCTTTCACTTTAAGTGCTTAGTGTTTTATTTATTGTGGTATATCTTAAGATCATCCTCATAGGAAATCTTAACTTCATAATTCCATCTTAACATAACTATTTGAACAAATAAAATACAACCACATGAATATCAATACATTCCCTTGAAGAAAGGGCCACACTCCTCATAGAAAACCTTAATTTCGTAAGTCAAACATAACTTCTCCTCTAGTACTCACTTATCACCAAATTCAATACCTGTCCTTAAAATATTATTATTAAAAACATATCAAAAAATCAATATCTAACTCCCACATTCTACACATGTGATAATATTATACTTTTAGGGATACTATTCACAATATCCTACAAAAACCTAATTTCACAAATCGAACATAACTTTTTTCATAAAATTCATATATCCACCAAATTTAATACTCATTCATAAAATGTCAATACCAAAAACATATCCATAATTTAATGTCGAACTCCAACATTTTACACATGTGATAATGACTTTACCTCTATAATCACTATTCCTACTTAAAGTCATTTTTCTCATTTATTGGACTAAAACCATTCATATTCGCTCCAAATATTCCACTTGATATACTTAGCATATTTTGAACCAAATATGACATTAAAATACCGAAGATTCCATTGTTAATCCATATTGATTAAATTGCCCATAAGACAGCTAAAATACCTATATTTCCACAAAAACCTTATGAGTCCCAATATGAATGATTTTTCAACCTCCAATATATACTATCATCATAAAAGCACATAACCACAATTATATATAGATACCACATATCCCAATTCATGCTAACACAGAATATGCACAAACACATGCTTTCACAACTTCCTCACTTGTTCATCATACGATACAACATATACATGATTATCATAATAACATTATCCATATAATAATTCTAAACATGAAATCACATATAAATACACATATTGCAAATAAAATCCCTAGCTATGACATGCATTATAATACCCTAAATTTTATCTAATCTTAATTCTAAGTAATTAATATCTTAACCTGATTCTAATCTTGAAGAAATGATATTTTTACCTAATAATAATTTGTTAATCCTAAATTTTAACCTAATTATAATCTTTGTTTCGAGTCATTAATATTTTTAACCTAAACCTAACCCCAGATGATTGGTAATTAACTTTACCTTAGTTTCCTAATCTAAATTATTTTAACCTAATTCTAATCCTAACCTTAAACTTATTTTCTTTTCTCCTTTTCTCCCTTCTCCCTTTTTCTCCTTCTCATTTTCTTTTCCCTTTTTTCCCCTCTTACCCGATTGACTTCTCCTTCTTCCTTTTCTTCCCTACGTGATTCATTCTTTATTCCGACCAAATCTCTTTTGCCATGCTTACACACTAAACTTACCTATCCTACTTCATAATCACCACAATCAACTCCCAAATCTCAAGGAATGTGTCCCATTGAATTTTTTTTCCTAACCTTCCCCAATCATGTTTGCGCCACCCCTGCCTTCCTCCTATTCCATGCCACCTTGTGTGTGTACACACACACACACACACTCCTCCCCAAAGTTTTTTCTCATTTAATACTCAACTAACCCACTCCACTACCTCCATTTCTATTAAGCAAACCAACCCCAATCACCCTCTCTTCTCCTTTTTCCTTTCCTGCCCTATGTGTGTCTTCACCACCCACCAACATTTCCCTGGGAAAATAATTGCCAACACCTCCCCATCCATCCTCTCATCATCTTCAAATATCACTACCTCAATCCATCCCCCTTTCCCTCCTCTTTATCGTGCTTTGTTTTGTTTTTTGTTGAGGCACACGATTGTGCACCCTCGCATGTCCTAGTCGTGCACCCTCACATAAATTATGCATGGTTTTGTACACAACCATGCACACTCTTTTATTCTCACCAATGCACTTCGCGCACAACCATGTTCACCTCATATACATTTCCCATGTGCATTCCACACTCTCGATCCATACATGCAAAGCATGCTTCACCCTTTCTATGTACCCTTGGCACAACTGTGCTTCACCCATTCTTTTCTACGTACCCTTGGCACAATTGTGCTTCCTTTATTACATACTCGTGCTCCACTCTAGCATCACCTTAGCACCACTATACATCCCACCATACTCTTGTGTAACCTGAGATTTCCCCACTTGTTTTGTTTATCTCCATTTCTACTCTCATTTACCTTAAAATTTCTCTCTGTTATATTCTTAAACCCTAACTATGTTTATTCTTATTTTCATAGGCGATATTCTAGTGATCTTGAAGGAGGCAGGTTAGGTTTATGCTTAGAGACTAGTATCATTTTTGGTAAGGATACATGTCATAGATAGTACTTGTATGTACAACATGTATTTTTATGTGTTATCATGAAATGCCCCGAAAATTTTAATTTTAAAATTATAGTTAAATAAGATTTTATTAGGAAATTTATTTAAATAAATTATTTTCACTAAAATAAAAGGAAATTTATTAGGACAAATCAAGAAGAAATTTATAAATATTTTAATTAGGAGAAATTTGGGTATTTTAGCTAATTAAAGATTTTATTTTGAAAATTAATAAAATAAATTATTTTATTTAAAGTAAGAAGGATAAAATAGTTTCAAATTAATATTAATTTTATAAATAATTTAATTGAAGAAAATTAGGGTGTCTTGCTAATTAAAATGGAATTTATGGAAAATCTTTTAAAAATCATAATTTAGCCTAAAAAGGGATTTAAATATTATTTAATTTAAATATTATTATTTTTAGATATCCAAAATATTTTAATTAATTTACTTAACACAACCTTCCTATTTTTCTCTTCTCCTTTTTTCCTTTTTCCTTTTCTTTCTTCCTTTTTCTTTCTTTTCCTTCTTCTTCTTTTCCTTTTCTTTTTCTTTCCCCGAATTGGGCCAGCCCAGCGGCCTAGTCCCCTTTTCTCTTTTCTTTTCCTTCGGCACGGCCTAGCCCGTGCAATCGTCCTCCATCGTCCTTCTCGCTGCGCCGTGTTTTGACTCCTTCTTCCACACGAGCACTGCGTTTTGATCATTACCTTTGTACCGTTGTGCTCGACCGCATCGGAACGCCGCTCTTCATTCCCTTTTCCATCAAAACTCTGCGTTTCATTTATTTTTCCCCTCACCTAGGGCCGACCGGCCCAGTTTCCCCTTTTTTTTTCTTTTCTTTCTTTTCCCCCAACCGCCGACTCATCTCCTTCCTTCTTCCTCCCTCCTCCACCATTGTCGAACCTGTAACCTCCACCCTCCCCGAAAATGATGCCGCCAGCCACACATGTCGTGACCGGCCTTTCTCCCGCCCATTCTCTTCCCCTCAATGCACACTCTAATTTGAACCGCCCCACTTCCCTTTTCTTCCCCACGTTTGCCCCCATTTTCCCCTATGAGGGTCGGGCACGATTTGAAATCGTGTTGACCGACCAACACCATAACCACCCCATTTCTCACTGGCTTTGACCTCTTGGTAACCTCCAGAACTCGAACCTACCCTCCATCACTATAAATACCCCCCGTATGGCATGGTTTCGAGATTTTTTTCCACGAAACCCTAAGTACAAGTCTGTGCGCCACCGCAGCTTTAGACGAACGGTTCTCCACCTTTAGCCAACCTCACCGCCTCTTCTTCCTCCCAAACTCTTCCCTGCAATGCCCTCTAATTAACTGAACCAGTCGCAACCTTCGATTTCTCTCACACGGGCCTCCATAACCGTGCAAAGTTTGCTAGTCCTCTCGCTAGAATTTTTACCCCGAAACCTTAAACCACCGTCCACCACCACATCCGCCACTTCTGTTGCCCTCTGAACCACTCAAAAACTCCTGCTAATTCTCCTCCACCGACCCATTAACTTCTTTTCTTTTTCTCCTTCCCCCTTCCCTCTTTTTCTTCATTTTCGCCCCTTTTAGATCACTATTTCGGCCACCTCCAAGCACCACCGCCGGTGCCACCCATCCCCGCCAACTCAATGTGAAACCCTAGACCTTTTCAACACTTCCTTTCAATTTATTGAGAATTATTCTACTTTTATCCTAATTTTTAATGTTATTTCAATTTTAATTATAATAATAATAATAATAATAATAATAATAATAATAATTATTGTTATCAACTGTAACCTAATTGCTAAATTTTGGTGACAGGTTTGGGAATATTCTTGAGTTAGATAAATTATTATTCTCGAATTTTAGTTATTTAATGGAATTATTACATGTTTACTATTATTATTAATAATAATATTATTAGTGTAATCATTTATTTAATATTGTAATTATTTTAGGGGGGTCGAAACCTAAAATTTTAATTAGGTCTCGCACCCTTGCTTTTTTATTACTATTATTAGCATTTTTTAACATTATTACTAATGATATTATTATTATTATTATTATTATCTTTATTAACTTTTATATTATAAGTATATATATAGTATAAATATCATTATTACCATTATCGAATAGAATTATTATTAAATGGGGTGGTTTCGAAAGCCACCTTGTAATTTTTAAGATTTATATTATTAATATTAATATTCTACTAATAAGAGTATTATTAATAATATTTTACTTTTATTATTATTATTATTATTATTATTATTATTATTATTATTATTACTACTACTACTACTACTACTATTACTATTACTATTACTATTTTGGTGAAGGGTAGAAATCCTTATATCACCACTCTTTTTGAATGAAAATAGTAATTTATTTGTATTTTAAGTAATATTTCGTATAGTTAATTATTGTGTAATATTGTTTTAATTAAAAACCAAGTCTTAGAATAAGTTAGGGAATAATAAAATTTTAGGAGGGAGCCTAATTCTAGTATATTTTTATATAATAGGTGAACCCAGTCAAATCCCTCAAGTGGAATAGGAGCGTGCACCAAGACCGGTGTCGTTTTAGGTAAGGGTGTTACTAAGGCCATTTGTGTGTTTAGATGCATTATGTGCTTCATATACCATGTATTCCATGTTTATCATTATTAGTTATTTCGTATGTGGTATAAAGTGGAGTTGAAGTATGTTGTTATGAATAAATTGTGGCATGAGAATTATGTGTATATTTATGTTATTATTATTATATGATGTGGCCTGAAGACATGCATGCTAGAGTTGTAAGATAATGATGGGGAGTGTAGCAATGTGGTGTTAGGGTTTCGCATGAAATGGCATGGTGTTAGGGTTTTGCATGAAATAGTATGGTGTTAGGGTTTTGCATGAAAGGGCGTGGTGTTAGGGTTTTTGCATGAAATGGTATGGTGTTAGGGTTTTGCATGAAATGGTATGGTGTTGGGGTTTACATGAAATTGTACGGTGTTAGGGTTTGCATGGGATTGCATGGGGGTTAGGGTTTGCATGGGAGTGTGGTTTACGTGGAGTTAGGGTTGCATGGAGTAGGGTTTGCATGGGAGTTAGGGTTTGCATGGAAGTGTGGTTTACGTGGAGTTAGGGTTGCATGGAGTAGGGTTTGCATGGGGGCTAGGGTTTGCATGGAAGTGTGGGTTACGTGGAGTTAGGGTTTGCATGGAGTTAGGGTTTGCATGGGAGCTAGGGTTGCATGGGGTTAGTCATGCATGTCTAGGCAAATGTTTATGAATAAAATATTTAAGACATTAATTACTTAAAGTGGAAGATATTAAGATGGGACCAGCCGATCCACCGGTCAGGAATAGTGGTTAGGGTTTTACACTATATATGACCGATCCACCGGTTATAATAGTGGTTAGGATATGAGGTCCTATATGTAACCGGCCCACCGGTTATAATAGTGGGGGATCTCGAGCTCAATAAAGACAAACTAGAGTTGTCAATGCTATTAAAAGATACTAATTACTTACAGTAGAATACCATGCGAGCAGGAACCAAGCCGATCCACCGGTTAGGAATAGTAGTTAGGGTTGTACCCTATATGTGACCGATCCACCGGTAATAATAGTGGTTAGGGCATGATGCTCTATGTGTGACCGACCCACCAGTTATAATAGTGGGGTGTTCCTGTACTCGGATGGATTGATAAAAAGGCATAATGTGAATCGACTTCCAATAAAAGGATGATTAAATAATTAATCTGGACCTTTTGGGCCTTATGTGTGGACTTGTTGATTATAAGCTATGGATTTCACTTTATGCTTTTATGTATCATATGTGTGGATTTGAAATTTTATGTTAATAATTATCCTGCATGATTTGATGTGTTATATGCCGGCCTTAGTACTCGGTTACCTTAATTAGTACGTAGCGTACTGATCACCCGTTTCATGGGTGCTACTCATTCCTACGAGCAGAAGGCTTGTCCGATCTGTTGCAGGTAGGAGACACCTACTTTGCTGCTATCGATGTCTATGGGACATCGGGAGGGGCTGAGTGATGTTTGGGCTAGATCAGTTCCTGGAGCGGCGTGGCTGTTTTCCTTTGTTTTAAAATTATGACTCATGTTACTTTTATTATGTTTGAATTGCCAAAACAATTTTACTAATGTTATTTAGTTATTATCTGGAAAAAACAATAGCGGGTATTTCGAATTATGTAAAACTTGCGCGTACTCTGATTTTTTTTTTTTATAAATTTGGATTATTAATGGTATTATTAATAGTATTTTATTAGCCTTAGAACTTGGTATCGGAACGGTAGGAGTGAACCGGTCTGGTACTAAGTGTGGCGGTAACATCCCCAGAATTCACGGATTTTAAATTAAGTATTTTAATTACTTCCGTTTTAAAAAAAAGTAGTGAATTTTGGGGTGTTACATATCATATTTGTTAATGTTATATGAATAATGTTATAATCCCCCAATTTTTTTTTTTAAAAAAAACTACAACTTAATAAATAGCTTTTATTTGGGATAAATTAGCTTTTAAAATTATATAATTTAATTATTTTATGAATTTTTGAGCATATAAAATTAGATAGGAATATTTAATAAATTAAAATAAATATTTTATTATTTTATCATACTCATTTTATTTGAATAAATTCCCAAACCAATACTTTTCCTAAAATTAAACTTTTTAAACCCATATATTTAATTATATTAAATTAAATTATTAAATAAATTTATTTCCCAAAAATATTACATCCTATTATTTTATAAATTAAATTATTTTAATTTTCCCTATTTTTCCTTTTTCCTTTTCCCTCCTTTTCCTTTTCTTTCTCCTTTTCCTTTTTCCTTCCCTTTGGGTCGCCAGGCTGGCCTGCTCCCTCTCCCCTTGTGCGCCTAGGCCGCCAACCCACTTCCCTCCCCTCCTCTCCTTCTCTTGCGTGCGTCGCAGGCCCAACCCCTACCTTTCCTTTCTTTTCCTTCCTCCCCTAGAGACCGGGTCGGCCTAACTTTTCTTTCCTTTCCCATGCTCGGCTTGCTTCCCCTCCTCTCCCATTATTTCTTCTTCTACCTCCAGCCTCGATCTGCCCTTCGACGCCACATCCGGCCACCGCCCTGCAGCCTCTCCCTGCCACCACTGCAACCCTCCCTCTCTCTCTCTCTCTCTCTCTCTCTCTCTCGTTCTTTTCTTCCCCATTTCATACCCAACCGACCCTGCACCCTCAACACGCATGCCTTTTCTTTCCTTTTCTCCCCTTTCCTCTCCCTGCCACCCGACCACCTACTTACCACCCTACCACCCTGTTGCCACCCTACCGAGCCATCTACTCCCTCCTTTTCTCTCCCTCTCCTTTTTCTTCTCTTCAATGACCCCTACCCTGCCCATTTTCTAGCTTCCTTCCCCTTCCACTACTTCTTTCTCTCCTTATCTTCTCCTTCCATTTTCATCCCTATTTTTGCACCACCGCTTCCTCCGCCTGCACCACCTTCTGCCACCACCTGCTGTTGCCTTGAACCACCGCACCATCCCTCTAGCCACCCTACATCTCCCTTATTCCTCCCCTCTTCTTTTTCTCTTCTTTTTCTCCCTTCTCGGCAATGCCCCTGCAACCCCTACCGCCATCCTGTCGTCTCTGCCGCCACCTGAGCCACCAAACCCATCCCTACAACCTCCTCTACCATCCCCACACCTCCTTTGGCCGAAACTGACACCCTCACCCCCTCATTTCCCCCTCTCTTTTCCTTCCACCTCGACAGCCACCTTCGCAACCTCGTTGCTGCCCTTAGCCCCGACAACCTATCCCTGAACAACACCTACACCCCTCTCCACCCCTGCACCTTTCCCTTACCCTAAATCTTCCCCCACCTACCCTCTTTCCTAGCCCCAAAACCCTAACCCGAAAACACCACTTCCTCCTCCCTTTCATGCCATTTTGAGCCCTTTTTCCTCTTGTTTTGCATGCAGCTCATGCTGCATGAGTAGTATGAGTTGCTGCATGCCTTGGTATATTTTGGTTAATAATTTTAAGGTATAATAATATTTAAGTTAAGTACTTCATTAATTAAGTTTTATAAAGTCTTATGCTTTGGTTTTCTCATTTCTAATATGATAAGTATTAATATTATTTTTTGGTATGGGTTTGCTAATTAAAGCTTGAATCTTTAACCTGGATACCTGTAAGGTTCAATTTTTGCAGGAATTAGGGTAATCGTTAAACCCCACGTAAATGCATGGATAATGTTTGCTAGCATATTAGGGTTTTAATGTATTATTTTGCATAATATATATTGTTTAATATATTATATGTAGTTGCTTATATTGATTGATAAAAATGAAAGCATGTTAATTTATAAGCTATGTGTGGAAATATTGCTTAAGGGAAGAGTTTGGTTATTAATGAAAATGTTGAGTACTTATCTATGTTATATTATGTTATTGTGACCATTGATCCATGAATAATATTATTGTAAGCCCTAGGGGCATTTTAGTAATATGTCTTGTGCAAGAGTGTGGCCTAATATGTGTGGGTGTTGAAGAGTATTATGTTGAAATATAATAGTTGGTGGAATTGGATGATGAGAATGGAGTATTAATATTAATATTCATGTAGTGATGATAATTTAACAAAAGTGGGGTAATAAAGGGTATTATGGTAATTTTGAAAGTAAAGGGGAAAAATGGTAATTTGTAAGTAAAAGGGTATTAAGGTAACTTTTTAAGTAAAAGAATAAAATGGTAATTTTGTAGGTAAAAGGATAAAATGGTAATTTTGTAAGTAAAAGGTTATTATGGTAATTTTGAAAGTAAAGGGCAAAATGGTAATTTTGATGTAAAGGGTAAAATGGTAATTTGCAAGAAAAAGGGTATTATGGCAATTTTGGAAGTAAAGGGAAAAATGGTAATTTTGGAAGTAAAGGGAAAAATGGTAATTTTGGAGGTAAAGGGTAAAAGGGTAAGTTTGGAAGTAAAGGGTAACATGCTAATTTTGGAGGTAAAGGATAAAATGGTAATTTTGGAAGTAAAAGGTAAAATGGTAATTTGAAAGTAAAAGGGGTATTATGGTAATTTTCATAATAAAGAAGGGCAATATAGTAATTGTGATAATGGAGAAGGGCAATTTGGTAATTTTAACCGACTAAAGGGTAATTTGGTACTTGTGATAATGGAGAAGAACAATTTGGTAATTTAACCAACTAAAGGGTAGTTTGGTAATTATGATAACGGAGAAGGGTAATTTGGTAAATATGATAATGGAGAACAGTAGTTTGGTAATTATGATAATGGAGAAGGGCAATTTGGTAATTTAACCAACTAAAGGGTAGTTTGGTAATTATGATAATAGAGAAGGGTAGTTTGGTAATTATGATAATGGAGAAGGGCAATTTGGTAACTTAACCAACTAAAGGGTAGTTTGGTAATTATGATAACGGAGAAGGGTAATTTGGTGATTATGATAATGGAGAAGAATAATTTGGTAATTATGAAAATGAAGAAGGGTAATTTGGTAATTTAACCAACTAAAGGGTAATTTGGTAAATATGATAATGGAGAAGGGTAGTTTGGTAATTATGATAATGGAGAAGGACAATTTGGTAATTTAACCAACTAAAGGGCAGTTTGGTAATTATGATAATGGCGAAGGGTAATTTGGTAATTATGATAATGGAGAAGGGTAATTCGGTAATTTGACCAACTAAAGGGCAATTTGGTAATTATAACAAAGGAGAAGGGTAATCGGTAATCTAATTAACCAAATAGAAATATGATAAGTGTAACAACCGTGAAGGGTGGTTGGTGACCTAATAAGTATGGGAGATAACTTGGCAACCTAAACCAAGTAAGGGGTAATTTAGTAATTATGCAACATGAAGGGTAATATGGTAAATTGGCAAGTAAAGAAGGGATGACTTAACAAGTATACAAGCATAGGGGAAATCAGTAAACCGTATCAAATATGTCGTTGTTATAATGGAGTTTCGTAATAAGACTCAAGTAACATTGAATAGTAAGATAATGGTGTGTGACAATTAGTAAGTATCATGAGAACGAATCCTAAATTGGAATTGGATGAGATTATGATGGCCTTAATGATTCCTTTATGTTATCTTGGATAACCGTATGAATAAAAAATACCTAATGATATCAGAGCGATCGAAAGTGGATAAGTATCTGATTGTTGTGCTTTTCGTGACCACCTTAATTAAGACACTAATACTTAAAATGAAAAACCTTGAGATCGGGAATGGTGGTTCTTTAGGGGTCACTACCCTAAAGACGTGGTTTAGCCCACGATTATTCTGGTATTTGCTGGAGTGCCTTTGTGCCCCAGCCAGGCCCTATATCTTACTCTATCTAGCTCTACAGACCTATTTAGGAGGTATGCATACTTATGGATTAGGTGTCCTTATCGGTCGTACTGAGTAGCTTTATGCACTAGTACGATCAGGGTACCTTTGCGTCCCTGGGTTGATGGTTAAAGAGTACTAAGTAGCTTTATGCACTAGTACGATCAGGGTACCTTTGTGTCCCTGGGTTGATGGTTGAAGGGTACTGAGTAGCTTGTATGCACCAGTGCGACCGGTGTACCTTTGTGTCCTGGGATCTTGATCTCCCATCTGAGGCAAATAAATGGAACTACTGTGATGATTAAAAAGGGAAAACACTAATCATGAAAGTGAAAGACTAATGAGCCAGGCCCAGTTGGATTATATTATGAGTACCGGTCCACCGGTTGTAATAGTGGCCCAAAAGCGTTTTGCCCTGGAAGATGTTTATGAGTACAGGTCCACCGGATATAATAGTGGCCCAGGAGCGTGTTGTCCTAGCAGATGTTTATGAGTACCGGTCCACCGGATATAATAGTGGCCCAAGAGCATGTTGCCTTAGATGATGTTCATATGTATTCCGGTCCACCGGCTATACTAGTGGGGGATCCCGAACTCTATAAAACCAGTCATGGATGTGAATAAATTATGGAAAAAATACTAATCACTTATAGTGGAACATCATGTGAGTCGGAGCTAGACCGGTTCACCCGCAAATAATACTAGCCAGGAGCATTCTGCCCTGGAGATCGGTCCCACGACGAATAATAGTGGTCAGGAGCATTCCGCCCTGTATGTATTTTAGTCCATCGGCTATAATAGTGGGGTTCCCGCACTCACATAGATATATAATCTGAGATGATTGAATAATGATGGACTAATAACTTAAAGCCCAGAAGTATTGATTGTACGTTTTGACCTATTAAGATTTGATGGACTTGTTAAGTATGTTATAGTGGTATATGCATTTCTTATTATATATGTATATAGTTTTGTATTATGTGTTGCATTGCGGGCCTGCTTTTAAGTGTGTTTTAAAGGGTTACTCAGTACCATAGTACTGAAGGGTTCCATTCGTGGGGCCCCTGCCTATTCAATGGCAATGTCCCTTGCAGGTCCTTTTCAGGTGCTATTCAAGTGGGCAACGGGATAAAGAGTAAGGAATTATCTAGATCTTTAGGGTTTCCTCCTTTCTCCTTTAAATTCCTAGTTTAAATGTAATCTTTGTTCTTGTAACCACCACTGGTGGATTCCATTCTTGTAAATTGTTATTTACACTACTCTGATTTAATTATGGTTTGAGTTTCTCGTAAGTTGTATTTTTCTCTTTAGTCTTAGCACTTGGTACTGGAACAGCAGGAGTGAATCGGTCGGGTACTAAGTGTGGCAGTAATATCTCCGAAATTTACAATTTGTTATTTTGCTTCCGCTAATTCTTTTAAATAAAACGAAATTTTTTAGGAGTGAATTTTGGGGGTGTTACAAATGTTGATTATGATAATGCTATTAGATGTTATCTTGAAAGTGGAAAAATGTGAAAGTATGCTTTTGAATATATTATTGGTTGGCATGAATCTAGATTTGTGGTATCTATATATAATTGGGGTTATATATTCCATGACTATATACATATTGGAAGTTAAAATTCATTAATATTGGGACTTGTGAGGCATGTGGAAAAATATGAGTATTTTAGCTAATGTAAGGGCATTTTGGTCATTTTATGATAACATTGGAAAAAATCATGCTATGATAATGTTTAAGGGCTCTATATGTTATTTCATAAGTCATATGATCTAAAGATGGTTGAGTAAGAAACAAGTAATCTAATATGTGGTTTGAGGCTTCCGGTAAGGTAAAGACATTTTAGTTAATAAGGGTTAAATATGGAATTTTGGTAATTTTAAAGCGGGGTTAGACTTTAAATATGCTAAGTATGATACTTGAGATATTTGGGATAATTATGTGTAGCATATGTATAACAAAATGGAAAAAATTATGCTCACATTGTAAAATTAGAGTTTCTTAGGGAAAATTATAGACCTTATCCTTAGAGATGAAATGCCCCGAAAATCCTAATTTTAAAAATTATAGTTAAATAAGGTTTTATTAGGAAATTCAATTTAATAAATTATTTTTTATGAAAATAAAAGGAAATTAATTAGGGCAAATCAAGAAGAAATTTATAAGTATTTTAATTAGGAGAAATTTGGGTATTTTAGCTAATTAAGGATTTTATTTTGAAAATTGATTAAATAAATTATTTTATTTAAAATAAGGAAGATATAATAGTTCCAAATTAATATGAATTTTATAAATAATTTAATTAAAGAAAATTAGGGTGTTTTGCTAATTAAAATGGAGTTTATGAAAAACCTTTCAAAAACCCTAAATTAGCCTAAAAAGAGATTTAAATATTATTTTATTTAAATATTATTATTTTTAAATATCCCAATTATCATAATTAATTAAATTAACCCAACCCACTATTTTTCTTTTTCCTCTTTCCTTTTCTTTCTTCCTTTTTCCTTTCTTTTTCTTCCTTTTTCTTCTTCTCCTCCCCGACCTGGGCCAGCCCAGCGGCCCAGTCCCCCTCCCTCTTTACTTTCCTTCGGCGCGGCCCAGCCCACGCAGCCGTCCCACTTCTTCCTCCCTTCTCCGCGCCACATCTCGCTTCTTTTTTCCTCTAAACGGTGCGTTTGACTTAATTTTTGCCCCTTACCGCGCCCGACTGCCCTGTTCCCCTTTCTTTCTTTCCTTTCCCCCCGGGCCGACTAGTCCCTGCACCCCCATCTTCTTCTTCCTTCCTCCCTTCTAGTCGACTACCTGCAACTCCGCTGCCCAACTCTCTAGATTTTCGCCACCAACCTCACCGTTGACTTGGCTAATTTTTCTTCTCTCTCTCTCGCCGATTCAACAGCCTCATCAACCCAATCAAATCTCCCCCTTCTCGCTCTATCCCCTCCCTTTTTCCTACACATACCCCTGCCCTGAAATTTGCTTCCACTAGCCAACCATCGCAGCCGGCGACCCCAACCCTACTTTCATTACTCCTTAGCCGACCCACAGAACCCTACCCTCTCTTCATTTTCTCTATAAATATACCCATAATGAGCCTGGTATCGAGCTCTTGATCCCCAACCTAGAAAACTCCCTTTGCATGCCGTTGCCCTTTCAGACGCCATACCCACTGCCGTCGACCAACCACAACACCAAATTCACCCACCTAATCCTTCCTTGCATCGTTCTCTACCTAACCATACCTTCCCCCTCCATCGATTTTCCCTACACAAGCTACCTCGACTGTGCAAAGGTTACGTCCCAAACAACCCTCTCTTCTACCTCCGCCGCCCTTCGTACCTCCATTAGCCACCACTCCCACCTCTACCGCCCTCCTTTCACCTCCCATTCTGTACTGCAGACCTTCCCCTACCTTTCTTTTCCACTCCCTCCCTCTCCTCTTCTCTTTCTCTCCTTCTCCGTTCGGCCACCACCGCCGCCGCCGTGTGCTGCCACCTTTGGCTGCGCCACCACCCTCATTCTGTCCCTCTCCTTCTGGGCAACCATAACCACCCTTACTTCCACCCTCTTTCTCTTTCTCTTTTTCCCAGCCCTCAACTTTTCCCCTTTTCTTCTCTTTTTCCGGCCGCCTGTGTCGTCGCCGGTACCGCCTATCACCACCAGCCTAAGGTTGAACCCTAGACTCTCTCAACCCTTTTTTCATATTTTTACAAGCTTTATTTTATTTTATTTCATTTATTCAAAATATATTATTATTATTATTGTTATTATTATTATTAATGATTTTATTATTATTTCTATTGAGGGTCGAAGCCTTATTATATTTTTATTTCGATTTTATTATTATTATTCTTATTATTGCTATTATCTTTATTATTATTATTATTAATATGTTATTATTATTATTATTATTATTATTATTATTATTATTTAATAAGTTTATTATTACTCAATGTAGGGTTGAAACCCTACTTCATTTTATCTTCGATTATTATCATTATTACTAGTACCATTATGGTCATTATTATTTTTGTAATATTATTATTGTTTTTATCATTATTATTATTATCACTAAATTTTATTATTAAAGTTACTAATATTATTATTAGTATTATTTTGGTAAAGGGGCCGAAGCCTTTATTTCACTTTGTTTTTAAATTATTCCCATTTTGTTATTATTGTTACTATTATTATTATTATTATTCTTATTAATATTAACATTGTTATTATTATCCTTGCTGTTATTATTTGAGTATCATTATTATTATTAGGGTAAAGTCTTCAACCTTATATTATCAACTTTTATAATATTTCCATTATTTCTTATATCTTTAGCAAAGTTAGAAATTAGTTAATATTATTTTTATTAATATTTTATTATTTTATTAAAAGCCTAGTCTTAGAATAAGTTAGTAAATAATAGTATTTTTGGTAGGAGGGAATCTAATTCTAGTTTTTCCCTCATATAGGTGAGACCAGTCAAAGTCCTAAGGAGGCATAGGAGCGGACTTCAAGACCAGTGTCATTTTAGGTAAGGGTGTTACTAAGGCCTATTGTGTGTTGATGTGCATTATATGCTTTGTATGTTATGCATCCTATGTTTACCACTATATTGATTTCATGTGTGGTATGACGTGGAGTTAAAGTGTGTTCATGTGTTGTTATATGGCATGTGTACTATATGTATGTGATGAAATATTTTGGTATGTGATGAAGTGTGTTATGACCCTGTAAGACATGCATGTGAGGATGTTAATATGGTTTGTGTGGGGGAAATGATAAAAAAGGAGAATGGGGAAATAAGTTGACTATGGGATGTGAGTTGACCTAAGTGTTATAATGATCCATGAGTGGAAGAATAAAATGAAAAATTTAGGGTTTCGTGTGGGAGAATCTAATCTATGTTTTGTATGGAAGAATCTAATTTATGGTTTTATATGGGAGAATCTAATTTGTGGTTTTATATGGGAGAATCTAATTTAAGGTTTTGTATGGAAGAATCTAATTTATGGTTTTATATGGGAGAATCTAACCTATGATGTT
Source organism: Tamarix austromongolica (assembly GCA_039764185.1). NCBI lineage: Eukaryota > Viridiplantae > Streptophyta > Magnoliopsida > Caryophyllales > Tamaricaceae > Tamarix > Tamarix austromongolica. Next base: position 18,180,682 of record CM077813.1, on the reverse strand, counting down.
ATACAGGAGAATTTAATCTATGGTGTAACATAGGAGAATCTAATCTATGGTTTGCAAGGATTGAATTTAGGGTTTTGTATGGAGAAACCTTGGGTTTTTTGTGGATTGAATCTTGGGTTTTGCATGGAGGAATCTAGGGTTTTGTATGGTGGAATCTAGGGTTTTGCATGGATGGATCTAGGGTTTGCATGGTTGAATCTAGGGTTTCACGTGGGAGTTCTAGCGTTTTGCATGAAAAGTTCAAAAGGTTGCATGGGAGTAAAGTTTACGTATGGAAAGTTGATTTGAGATGTGAGGAAGGTAATGTAAGTATTGTTTGGGTGTTTGAACACTTTGGATGAAAAAAAATACATGGAGCAATACAAGGGTACGTATGAGACCGAGTTAGGGTTTGTGTGGACAATTAGGGTTTGGTGTGGCTGCTTAGGGTTTTGTGGTATCATTTATATTTGGTGATTAAAGTGTAATTATGAGGGTGGAACTTATGAGTTGTGATGTGTGGAATGTTAGAATGATTTGGGTCGTGTGAAATGGAGTGGGATGAACCACAAAAGTTAAAATTAGGGTTTTAGGGTAAAACCCTAAAGTTAGATGTGGATTGGACTTGGAGGTGTGTAAGAGTAGGCCTTGACCTACATATTTCGGTGTTAGAGTTCTAGTGTGAGTTATAGTATAGAGGAAAGGTTGTTGGACAAGTTGGGAAGTGCAGGGTTCTCATAATATGATACAAGTCAGTTGGAGGATAAGTGTAAAGAGAGTGATTCATGCATTTCTAGGGTGAAAGCTTCTGAATAAGATACTTAAGATATTAACTAATTAAAGTGGAAGATTGTTGAGCCGGGCCCAGACTAGTCCACCGGTGAATAATAGTGGTTAGGGCATGATATCCTATGTGTAACCAGTCCACCGGTAATGATAGTGGTCAAGCTTTGTACCTATGCGTTTCCGGTCCACCGGCTATAATAGTGGGGGATTCCGCATTCAACAAAACCGAACATATTTGTGCTAAGACATGGGAAAGACACTAAGTACTTATAGTGGAACACCTTACAAGAAGGGGTCAGACCGGTCCACTGATGACTAATAGTAGTCAGGGGCTTTATGCCCTGTGTGATTCCGGTCCACCGGCTATAATAGTGGTCATGAGCTTTATGCCTTGTGCGATTCTGGTCCACCGGCTATAATAGTGGTCAGGAGCTTTATGCCCTGTGTGTTTCCAGTCCACCGGCTATAATAGTGGAGTTCCAGTGCTCGCATGGATTTGATAAAAAGTATGTTGTGAATCGATTTCTAATCAGAGATTAATTAAGTAATTAATTTGGATTATAAGTGGGCCTTTATGTATCTACCCGAATGATTGTTCGTTATTATGTTATCATGATGGATTATGCTCTTTTATTTCTTTTGCATTATTTATGTGATGTTATGTGTTGGCCTTAGTGCACGGTTACCTTACTCAGTACGTAGCGTACTGATCAGCCTTTTCATGGGTCTTGCTCATTCCCACGAGTAGTAGGCCCTTCTGACTTTGTGCAGGTGGGCGGGACATCCGGTAGGGCTGAGTGTTGAGCATGTTTTGGCTCAAGGTTCGAGAGTGTCGTGACTATATTCACTTTTCTTGTTATTTTATCTTCTTCTGCTATTTCTTTTGTATCGGATTTTCCCTCTTATGATTTATTACTTGTATTGAGTATTTTAAACGAACTTTTTATCGGTTGTAAGCTTATTTCTACTTTGGAAATGAATTATAATTCTCTACGCATACTCTGATCTTTGATGTTATGATATTTCTAAGTTCTTTCGTGAACTCTTGATTTAAGTTTAATATTAATCTTTTTTTAGCCTTAGCATTTGGTACTGAAACGGTCGGAGAGAACTGGTTTGGTACTAAGTGTGGTGGTAACATCCCTAGAATTCATGGGTTTTCAATTTTAAATTCTTCATTTTTTTTAAAAAATAGTAAATTTTGGGGTGTTACAAGAGATTGCTTTGATAACTATGTGGTTGTACTTTAGGTGTTTCAATTATGTGTTGTACATAGCTACATGAGTGTTGTATGATGATTTTAATATGACCAAATATGAATAATATACTAATCATTTAAAGTGAAAGATCACATGAGTGTGTCCAATGTATGTGTTGGGTTCATTCTACTAGATGACAATAGTAGCTCAGGAGCATTATTCCTTGAGAGGTGCATGATTATGGTCTAACATATTAAGAATAATGGGGCCCCTTAAATCAACGCGAATGAGAATATAATTTGAGATAAATAACAGATGAATAAGATGCTAATAATTTAAAGTAAAAGATTATGTGAGTCATGACTGTGGTGTTATGTCCGTTCTACCAGATGATAATAATGACTTAGGAACGTTTTTTCCTAAGAGATAGTTCATAATATTTCACCAATTTAAGAATAGTAGTCAAAAGCATGTTTTCCAGATATATGTTGGGTCCATTCCACCAGACCATAATAGTGGCTCAAGTATGTTTTGCTTTGAGAGGTGTTTCAGTCGGTTTCACTGGATTAATAATAGTGGGGTCCCTGAATTCAACGTAAATAAAAGAATGGGTTATGTTTATATTATAATATGAGTCATGGAATTAGTTTTTACCTTGTATCACTTATCGCTAAAACACATGTATGCCTTTTCTCTTATATGAACTTATATATTCTATGTAACTCTACCTCGGATGTATTGTTACCTTACTCAATACGTAGTGTACTAATCCTCTGTTTTATGGGTGCTACTTATTCCCACTAGCGGATGACCTAGATATTTACATACATGTTGATGAGGAACCATTTGATGATTTTGCTGTTTATAATGCTCTATGTGTGGAAGAGTGACTCTTATGTATTGGGTTTGGGCGTAGAGTCATGTTATCCGATTATCATTTTGTCTCAAATACATTTTTTGGACTCTTAGTTCCATGAAATTCCTTTTATGTATTTTTGATATTGTACTCAAATTTAACTTCCAAAATCGTATTTAATTTTACGAAGGTTCTCTTTTTTCTATTTATCATGTTCTATGTTCTAATTATTTTTTCTTGTAATTAATTTAAAGATGGTATGGTAAGCTATACTTACGTCGATTACGACAGTAACACCCAACTATTTTGATATTAAACTTCCGCTAAAATAAACTTTTTTAGTAGTAAATTTTAGGGTGTTACATGTATTCTTACTAAATCGTATATGGTCTTTAAGAACGTAAGACCTATATCTCCTCTTCTAATACCACCAAAATATCACCTAGAAGCCAAAAATATAATAAGATTAGACTTAGGAAAATTAAATAAGGGAAACTAAGGCAAGGGAGAGGGAGGAAAAATATAGATAATAAAAAAAGAGGGAGGCTCATGCAAGGGTGGTACAAGGTAGAAGGCACGACAGTGCTCCAAGGAGACGACAAGGTGGCACAGAATGGGGAAGGGAGTACAAAACCTAGGCGTGGGCATTGTAGGAGGGTACAACCACGACTTGGGTGGCTTGGGGTGGTGATGCTTGGCAGTTAAGGTGGAGGTGTGGTGGGGATTGGGTCGATGATGGTTTTCAAAAATGGTGGTGGTAGTATGGTGTCCGGATCAGTGGTTAGGTAGGTAGGGATTGGTTGGTGATGGTAGGGAGTCAATGACAAAGAAGTGGAGTGGAGGGTAGTTGTAGGTGATGGTAGCACAAGCAAGAAAGAAAAAAGAAGAAGAAAGGGGAATGTTGGTGGACGTCGTCAACGACATGGGAAGGGTAGAATAAGAAGGGAATGAGGAGGAGAAGGGAAGGATCAACGATGGTGGTGTTGGGCGGTGATGACAACAATGTAATAGAGGGAGAAGGAAGGGGGTTTGGCTAGGGTGAGGTGTGACAATAAAGAGGTGGATGGTAGATGAGTGAGGTGCGAAGATAACAAGTTGGGGAAGGAAGCTCGAGTGGTAGTGGTATTGGGTGTGGCATCGAGTAGTAACCAAAATAGAGTAAGGGAATGAGGTAAAGAAGGAGGGGCTTGGGGTTAACAACAGAGGCATGGAGGATGAGGAAAATGGATAAGGCTGAGAATGTTCATGCATGTGTGTGTGTGTTCATGGTTGGGAGAGAAGGTAAGGGAAAATTGATGGAGGGGGAGTCCTAGTTTAGGTGTGAGATGGACAGGGATTTGGTGTGGCAATAGGCATTGGTTGTGCAGAGGGTGTAGGGTGGAGTTGGAATGTGCATGGGCGTAGGTTAGTACATGCATGGGTGCATGGTTGAGAAAGGGAAGAGGAGGGTGATGGGAGTGCATAGGGTAGGGGTTGTTTGGCCTAAAAAGGGAAATGGTTGATGTTTTGTGTGGAATGGGAAAGAGGAGAAAGAAAAGAAAAGGAAAGAAAGAAAAGAAAATGAAAGAAAAAAGGAAAAGAAAAAGAAGGGAAAAGAAGGAAATTTTGAGGGTTAGGATTAAGATTAGGTTTAGGTTTAAAATTTTGGGAATTAATATAAAATTTAAGTTGTTAATTATTTAGAGTTAGGGTTAGGATAAAAAAACATATAATGACCTAGAAATGAGATTTTATATTAGGTTAAAATATTAAATAATCAAGATTAGGATTAGATAAAATGTTAGGGTATTACACCTCATCTCTTTCTCTTTCTAATTTTTTCTTTCAGTGGTAGTCCTCTAAATCCACCACAATTCTTTAGTTTAACCCAATTATTTCTCATATGCATCAATTCCCCTCTAAACCTATCATTTTAATTTTTATCATAAAAAGTTATAATGAATTGGTTTTTGTCCTATGCACATATCAAGAGCCATTACCCAATAATTAATGGATGGATTTATGAAACTCTAAAAGCCATGCAAGCTTAATTTAAGGCCACCACCTTTTCTACCCTTTAGGGACTTAATTTATGGCTCAAAGATGGATTTCCAAGATAGTTAGAAAGGGAAAAAATTCAAGCCAAAACTACAGTAGCAACCTCCATTTTAGCTTGCCTAATTAATATCTAGACCCACTTTTTGTGGGTCATAGGAATGGAATTTCAAGCACATCAACAAGAAAACAACAGATATGATTGTGTAAGAAGTTGACCACATCTATTTGATAATATTGGAGACACTGTAGGCACAAAATAAAGGCACATCAACAACAACCCCTTACCAGCAATTTTGGACAACTTTGAGAGTTGTTTGGGTGCAAAAAAAAGGCAAAGGGGATTAGCAACAAGTATCACAATAGGTTTCCTTTTAATGGAAGAATATTAGGTAGCATTTTATGACTCAAAGAATGTTGATTGTACTTTAAAATTAGATCATGTTAGGGTATCAAAGTACCACAACAGGTCTGATTTAGGAAGAGTGTTTGCAACAATTTTTATGACATTTTTAGCATAATTATTTGTACTTAGAAGTCAACCCATGTAAAAGGATACCTATCATAGATTTTCTGTAGTTGTTAATGTTGACCTAGATATTTTCTTAGCCCTTTAACTTATAAGGAACCTTAAAATCAAATGTAAGGGCATGGAGTTATGTTAAGTCTAGTTTGACATACCATAAGAGTCAAAGGCTGGTTTCTTTATGGTTAGATTTAAACTGGCCTAGTTGATCTTATTTGACAACTTATAGTTTGGATACTAATAAAATAATTCCTAATTGATTTAAACTATTCTCTAGTGTTAGAATCACATATGAATGACCTCATATTTGGAACTTTGTTATATTATCATTCAAAAATCTTTCTTTCTTCATCCTAATTTGTTGTAAGCTTTAGGTGGTGATTTAGAAAATACAATTCTTAGGAGGTGCCTAAGATTGTATGAAATTATCTCATTTCTCCCTCATAGTCTCCTTTTTTTTCCTGGACTTCTTACCCAACTTTCATTATCTTCCTTAGTATGAGCTAATTTTCCCCACATGCATCATCTTTTCTCATTTGTGTTGTTTGAAGTTGTAGCACTGTCCTCGACTACTCAATGAATGATAGACCAATACCAACACTACCATTCTTGGTTGTACTCAATGGTTGTCAATCACTCAAGCTTCCACTACCATTGTTCACTTGCACTTTTGTCCCAAGTTGTTTCTTCATTGTGGCTTCTAGATATTTATTTATTTTGCATTCTCTTCTTACAGAGAAATTCATTTTACATTTCTCAACTTCTATTTTTAATTTTTAGCTTAATTTTTTTATTTTTAGATGAGCGTATTCCTTTCAATTGAAATTATTTTCATATTCCTTAAGCTATAGTTAGTTTGGGAGTACAGTTTTTTGTATATATTTTATGAGAACTCAATTAATTTGATCGAGCTTTTATATTTTGTAAATTTTTTACTTATAAATTGATATGAACTTGTTTGATGAAGACACATAAAACCATCACGTGCATGAAAACACTATTCTTATGTTTACTACTACGGATAATTCTTGTGGATTAAATGATTAGTTGTTTATGCAAGTTATATGCTTTCATTATGTATTAATTAACTTTTACTATGTTTTCATGAATATATATGGAACTTGATGTTGACTTATGTTATTCTGGGATTTTATATGAATGCTCTAAGGTTCTTATGATGTTGAAGTATGTTGTTTTGAGATTTATGGTAGGTAATATTAGCTTTACTTATTTTTAGCGAAACATTGGGACCATTTATTTGACCAGTGAACCATTAAACTAGTAGCAGGTTTGATAATTGGTTTAGTTATGAACAATATTACATTTAATCCTCTTTATTTCTACATTTATTTTATTCTAAAAATTTATCTTTATTTATATTAAATTGTAAAAATTAAGATAACTAAATAGAAAATATGATATTCAATATATATATATATATATCAGTTTGTATTTATATTGAGCCTCTGAGGAATCAGGTTAATATAGAGGAAGATTAAGATTGATGAATAAAAAAAAGAAGAGATCAACAACTTTTATTTATATTAGTTTGCATATTACAAAGGATTTGTGAAATGTAAATATTGCTCAACACATGAGCTTTACAACTTTTTGAGAGAAGAGTGCTAGAGCTATTCAGAAGTATTTATGGAAGAATGATCATGACCTTTCTAGTCTTCAAGTCCTCTCTTTATATAAGCTGGAAGCTTCAAGACTTCAAGGCATCATCATTGCATATATTGTATCATTGCATATATTGACATTTGTGAAGGAATAATATCTTTTATGTTTACACCTAGATAGGGCCCATAAGTTTGGTAGTTATATGGGGTGTATAGATGAGTTTTATTCCTTTTATCATAATCTTCATTAACATTAATAAATTTCCTTTGTTTTAAAAAACAAAATTGGTGTAGAGAATATTTTTATAGCCTAATTTTTGTTGAACCAAATGTTTGAAATATGCTTTATACTTTTATCCTTTTTCGGCTAATACAATGATTACTACAACCACCATTGCTAAAATTACTACTACAATGATATTTGTCTGCTGTGAATTTTGATTGTTGTCTGACCTGGATTTTTTTTTAAAGGAAGAATGCCATAGCAATCACCTTCATTCTTATTGCCATAGTCAATGAGGGGTTTGGAATATGATAATGTAGAGGAGGATTTGGTTTGTGAAGAAAAATTTAGGTTAAAATGGAAAGATATTCATTGTGTGTTTTTGTTATGGCAAGTCGTGCCGTTGTATAGAATTCTTGTGCAAGGAAATGAGCTTGAGCAGGGCCTGTTTGAAGGGGAACATGGGATATTGGTTACATTGGTTTCTATGTCTCTATCGAGGGTTGGATGTGCTATTTGGAAATTTTGTTAAAGGCTTGAAATTTATTCTACCATTTAACTTTGAAACACTTGACAATGGTAGGAATGCCATAAATAGTTTGATGTTCTACTTCCCATAATAAAACCCATGGGAAAAAGAAATTACAACAAAAATGGAACAAAGGTTGGAATTGTTTATCTTTTAGGGTTGGAAATTTTTTTTTAAAGGAATCCATGGCTTCTTTTACTTATGGGGAAAAGATCCTAGGTATAGAGCTAAAGCCTTTCCACCTTTTGATGAACCAAAAAGGAGGATTAGATGATACAAAATTTTGGAAGAAGAAAATCCAGGAATGGCTCCTCTAGTTGTTTTGAGAGAAGAAGATGGTGTGCCATGCTTATTGGTAATCCCAGTAATTAAAAGAAAGGAAGTTTTTTTAGAGATTTTATATGATTCAGGGAGCCTTTTAAGACTTTTAAGGGCTTTGCCCTAGTTTAAAAGTGGAGTATTTTGTGGATTTTATAGGTTGAATAGATCGGTTCATTAGGAGTATCTTTATGAAAAGTATTTGAAGGGAACCAAACTAGTATTTTCAAGAATTGCCATATAATATTACTAAGATTTTTGTAAAACTCAAGGTTTGTAAAACCATCCAGAAAAGAGTTTTTGTAAATTTTAAGAAGGGTCATGATGAAAATAGTCATCCTTAATATTTGTTATTATTTGAATGTGAGTTTTACGTACATATTTAGAATATTTTTGAAAATATTTTTATTTAGGAACAATTTGCTTTGAAGAAGGGTTTGGTAAAATTACAAGATTAATATAAGAGGATTGTAAAATCAAATTTTGAGAAGGAATTTTTTGAGAGGAAGAAGAATCCTCCTCTATTTTCAAAACTGAGGAAGAGGTTTTGCCTGCCAATGGAGATGGAACACTCTATACAATTTGTTGAAGTGCCACAAGTGCTTCTTGAGACCTTGAGAGGGTAGAAACCCAACTTTGAATATCCTTTTGAATTTTTTTAGGGATACTTGTTATATGGAGGCTCATTATTCATCTTCAGTGGTAGCCTCATACTATGATTTGATATAAGTTTGTGTGGGGAGGTTTTGAAGGTAGGTTATTTGTCTTTCTTTTTTAGCAACATATCATATCCTTTCCTGAAGAAATTCTCTAGTTGGGAAATCTGGAACATAATTTGAATCCCCTTTAATAAAATCTACATCAAAGTCAATAATTGATACTATGGTCTACCATCCTACAAATATTTTCTTTGAGGCAATATTTTAGACATCCTTTTGTAGTGCTTCTTTTATAGATTTACAATCTATTCTTAGTAAGAATGTTTAGTTTAGAAGGATGGAATAGAACTTTTGAATGCAGAGAACTATGGAGATGAATTCTTTTTTTATGGTAAAATAGTTTTTTTGGGTATCATTCTAGTGGGACGAGGTGAACTGAACTATTTGTTCCTACTGGTTATTAACCTATTTGAGAATACGACCATAACCAATATCAGAGGCATCTATTTCAACTACTTTTGGGAGTTTTAGATCAATGAGGTGGATACATGAGATGTCTTGAACTTGGGTTTTGATGTTTTTAACAATATATATATGTTCTTGAGTCCAAGGAAATGGATTTTCTTTAATCGGTCATGGAAAGATTTGGCGAGACTGCTGACATTAGGACAAAAATCCAGGACATAGTTAAGACTACCTAGGAATCTTTGTAAATATTTTTTATATAGAATTCTATCAGGGATTTTGGATGTAAAAATTAGGGATCTCTCAATTAGGGTGATAGTCCCCTACAATATTTATTGGTCGAGAAATCTTATATGAGTTTGAAATAAAGTGATTTTTGATTTGGATATAACAAGACCATTTATTTTAATAAAGAAAATGAATGTCCTAAAATGTTTAAAATGTTGATCAATAGAGTTTGAGAAAATGTGGGCATCATCAATTCAGACAGTGTAAAAATTAGAGTATGGATTAAAAATGTTATTCATGATCCTTTGGAATGTATAGGGGCACTTTTGATCCAAAATGGAATGAAATTTCATTGATATTGAACAAAACGGACAGCAAAAGCTATTTTTGATTGGTCTTTTGGTGAAAATTGAATTTTCCAGAAGCCATACTTCATATCAAAATTTGAAAAGATGGTGGTTGAATGAAGTCTTTGAAGGAGATCAAGTTCGTTAGGAATGGGGTACCTAATCCATTTGAGTGTTGTGTTAAGGGGTTTGTAATTTATTACAAGCCTAGGAATACCTTGTTCTATTTTAGGTTGTTTATTAACATAAAATGCTACACAAGACCACAGAAAACGAGATTTGGATATGGGGCATTTATTTTATTATTTAGTTATCTCATATTATCAGTGGTTTTCTAGATCATCATTCATTAGGACTTGCCTAAAATTATTAGAAATATTCTTTTGAAGGAAAGAATCTTCATAAGGGAGCTTAACAATGTGTTGTTTTCTATACTAGAAGGCATTTGGAAGGTCTGAGAAGACTTCTTACTCAATTTTTTTAAGGATAGTGATTTTATGTTTGATATTGTCGGATTCTAACTAGTTTTGAATTTTTTAAAAGGACATTCCTTTTTGAGAAATTGAAGGTATGTTTTCTTTCTCTAGACAAGAAGATTGAGCTAGTTATGATAAATGGAATTAGCCTTAAGAAGGTTGAGATTTCTAGTTTTAGAAATATCAATGAAGGATATTGTTTTGAAGGTAATACCAATATTTTAACTTAGTAAGGGGTTATAGATTTATAAAAGGTGTGCTTAGAATAATACTATGGCTAATGCCAAGTGTTATGAGATAAGTCGATTTGATTTAGACATGGTTGTAAACAATACTAGATTCGCATTTGCTTTTGTGTAGAAAGTCTTTTTGTAGTAGGGTTCAGAAATATTTTTTGGAATAATACCATCCTTGATATAATTAATATCAAAACCTGTATAAAAAAGGGCTACGGTATTGATTTGGAAATCATCAAAAATTTTGAGAGTGATGTTATAATATATCTTCGAGAGGTAATTTCTTTTAGTACATTAAGGAAATGCATGAGAGTAGGGAGATTTTAGAATAATTGATCTTCATAATCTTCATCATCTATTTCATTTAGGATTGGAGAATCCTCCATAGATTTAGAAAGTAGAAAATATATGATGTTGCTATCACTTTCTTACATATGTTGAAGTTATTCAACTCACTTTTGCTCTTTTGATTTCCTATTAGAGTTTGGAAGTCGTAGGAATAGAATATTTGGATTTTTGTTTTTGCTTAAGAATGGAAGTTAGGTTATAGGTATTTTTTGGCTTACCTAGAAGTTTAGATAGAGGAGAAGTGGACTTATCATTTTCAAGAGATTCACAAAGCTTCTTAAGGTACTATTTTTGTTGAAGGGGATCATAAATATGTTGAAAGACCTTTAGCATGAGATTTTTCTCTTTGTTAAGGACATTTATTTATTTTGAATTATCCTCATCCTTATGTTTGAAGGAAGAGGAGGAAGAACGTGAGGCAATTTCATCAATTTGGAGTCTAGATTAAAAAAAAATCTCCTTCTTGATATTCATTTTTCAAAGATTAAATGAAGAGGTTTTGGATTTTTCCAACATTTCCCCATTTATATGGATTTCACGAACTTTTCTATTCAACCGGAATTACTTGGATATATGGCCTTTTATTCCACCTTTATAGCAAGTAATATCTCTATTAGAAGGACATTGAGAAGAATATCGGGGTTGTCTTCTATGAGGTTGGGATCTCTTGTAATATGGCGGTGGTCATTCAAGAGGTATCATTTCTTGGAAGAGATCTTGGGCGTATGTATTTGAGTGATTGTTTGGTTTGCAGGAGCCATTAAAGGATTTGGTTTTAGTATAGGTGCCAAGGATATCAAATTGTTGGTAGAAAGAACCAAGTTAATGCTTAGTCTTATGCATCTTCCATTTGAGATGTTGCTGGAGTTTAAGGTTTTGAAAAATTTTAAGACCTTCTTTTTGGGTAAGGCTAATGAATCAAGAATATGGGATTTGGTTTCTATGGGTCTCTTTTATTTTATTTCAAACTCTTTCTCCAATAAGGGTTGGAAGGTCAACAAGAAACTTTTCCTTCTAAAGGGGTTGGTTTGAATCATCATGAATCATAACTCTGGTGAGAAATGTGTTTTTGTCTAATTGAAAGTCACTTAGTTTTTTACAAAGGAGGTTTGGGAGAAACTCAATATTTTTATCTTTGAGGTGTGAAGGGTTACTAACAAAGTGAAGAGAAATGACAAGGATGAGTGAGGCAATGGCGTTGAGACATATATCATCATTTTCAATGATGATGTTTCCCTCTTAATCAATTTGGATAGCCTCAAGAAAAGAGATATGCTATTTTGGGAAAGCATGGAAATCCTACCATCCTTTAAGTTAACCAGAGAACCTTGCAATTAAGAGTTCTACAATGGCTTTATAGGACATACTAGTTTGGATTTTTTAAACATTAGTAGCCATGGTCATTTGTTGGAGGAGGTTTAGAATATTATATTTGGATAATCCATCAATATTCCATTTATAAAGGGATGAGGCCTTATAATTTGGTTCAACAAGCTTTTGTGGCCTTGTTTTAAGACTAAGGTTAGGGCTTTCATTTCTGGTAATAATGGCCCTAGATGAGGATGTGACTTGTTTTCAGAGATTTGTGATGAAGATGTGTCTTGCAATGTTGAGGGATGGTTTTCTAGATTTGTTTATCAAGTTTTGGAAGTTGGGAGCCAATTGTGCTAAGGTGGATGTTTGTATAGTTATTTCCGGGAAGGATATTTTTAATATAATCCTTAACATCTTCTTTAGGCATGCAGAGAGGTTTTAACTCAAGTGAGTTACCGCCTATGGATATTTTAATATTTTGTAGAGGGGGATGTTTAAACTCATTTGTATCTTTATCGGTCTACCATGTTTTAGCTTTATTGTGAGTGGTGACTAAATTAATTTTCTAGAAAGGGAAATAAATGTCATTTTTTGGCATATATTTATAACCAATCAAAGAATAAGACTTGAATCTTTTTGGATTGGATGAAGTCATAGAATTCTGTTTGGATAACTTGGCTTTGGTGAAGGAAGTGTTTGAAGAACAATGCTCTTTTCTTAAAGTTATGAGGATCAAATAAGTCATCTTTGAAGTTTTGTTTGTTTATCTAAAATATCTTTCAATTACATTGAATTTTTTTAAAAAGTTTAGAGAAACTAGGAGAACTAGAAGGAGAATTTGTGTCATGTAGTAGTTCGAGAACTTGTAAGGAAATATGGGATGATTCTACCATTTGTGGAGGTTCAAGATTGCGCAGTTCATTTTGGTATCATCTATCTATCTATCTATCTATCTATCTATCTATCTATCTATCTATCTATCTATCTATATATATATATATATATTCCCTAGGTTATAATGATATCAAAAATCAATAATAATAGGAAACACACTCACCATATTTTTTTTTATTCTATGTAAATTTGTTCCTATTATGATGCATAATATGACACCCATGAAGCCCAACACTTAGTTTTCCACCAAATTGGACAAACACAGAGTGAAAAAATAGATTCAAAATGCATCTTTGATAGTATTTCTTGAAACTTAAGGGCAGCAATATCAAAATAGGAAGTGGTTAGTAAAAAATAGTCATGTAGAATTGATCCACAATGGATAAAGACTCCACAAAATATATATATTATTGCTTCCATCTTCTTTCAAGAATGACATAATTCTATGTTTCATATATCTCATCTCCTCTTATATTATTAAAACTGACACCTTAAGAACACACACGCCAAAAAATGAAAAAAAAAATTGACAACAATAACCCCTCTAAAAAAGATGTGAGCTTGTGACTCGTATTTGGTGTGTAGAATAGCTTGGATTGGTGTGTGAAGTGTTTTGGAGAAATTTGAAGTAGAATTGTGAGCTGTTCTGGAAATATGTGAATATTTTACATTGAATAAATTATAATTTCGAAAAGTGCTAAACATGAAAGTTTTAGATCTTTCTGTTATCTTTCTAACGCATCAAGAATCAGCTCGATCAGAGGTTAGATGAAGAAGTTGTGGCTGAAATACTGAAGATTGTCAAAGTTGGAAATAAACACGGGGGGCCCGTGTTTTGGAAACACCATCCGTGTTTTTATCTGGAAAATATGTTATGTTTTCCGGGAGAGGCCGAGAGATAGAACATAAACACGGGGGTACCGTGTTTATTAACACGGTTCGTGTTTTTTGGGTTTTTCGCTCCGCCTCGGTTTTTGCTAATGACAGTTTCGTATAGTATAAATACCATGCGATTAGAACTCTAATCAAAGAGCGAACGCCGTCTTCTTCTCCTATTGAGTTCTATTGTAATTCCTTGATAAATTGAGTGATTTATGTGAGAATTTCTTTGATTCTTTGTAATCACAATTACTTCACATCAATAAGATCATCTGATTCCCCAATCTATGTTCTTGAGTGTTATTCTCTTATCAATTCTTGTGTGTTCTAATTGATTCTAATTAGATCTTGTTTTTCCGAATTAGTATCGATCCACAACAAAAGACATTTTCTATAACACCCCGTTTCTCAAAACCCAAATTTCTATAAGTATCAATGTTGATTTATGAGTTATAAATTTAAATTTTATTTTAATTGGATTATTTTATTTAAATCATGTTTTTCATAAATTTTCATCAAGTTTTTAATTCATTTTATGGTTTTACTAACAATTTTGAATTTATGTTGAAATTTATTTCTTCATTTGTCGTTGCGGACTATTCTAGTTAAATTCGTTTATGACTATAATTTTATTAAATTCACGATATTCGATTTCCATTTAAAATTTATTTCCATTTTTATCATGTGTTTTCATTTTTAATATTTCAAATTCTCTTTCAGGTATAGTATTGTCGTATAATTATAACTTTATTTTAGGGTTATATTTGATTAATGAAAATCAATGATTTTAAATTATAAAATTTATTCAAAGTAGTAATATTATTTTAATATTTTTTATCCATAGAAAGTATTTTCATCTTTGAAACTATTTATTTTTATGAGTTTGATAAGACATTAAGAATATTTAAATTAAAATGGTTTCCGTAACTTATTTATGATTATATTTTTGGAAAAAAAAATTCTTCTATTTTACATATTTTGGTTTACGGATGCCATTTTCGGTAATGTTTTAAATTAATTAAAGTTTCTCAAAGTTTAATAAAAATATTTCTCCTTTGTATTTTAAATATTATTTTGAAATTTTATTTATATTTTAACAAGTGTTTTGATTTATTTTGTATAAAAGCTTTTAATCGAGTAAGTCTTTTTTTTTTCTCCGAACATATTTATAGATTTTTCAGATTTATTTTTGTTAAATTTTACCATAATTGAAATATCTTTTAACTCTTATTTTTAGATGTTTATTTTGTCTAAATTATTTTAGATAGTTTGTTAAAAAAAACTGAATCTAGCACCACTCCCACTTTTTTTCTCTCTCTTCTTTCTCTTTCTTTCCCTTTCCTTTTTGTGCTCCCAGACCTCGACCCCCTGAACTCCCCTGCCATTTTCTCTACTTCATTGAGTAGCACCACCACACCACAGCCACCATCGACCACACCACTGCTACCTCTGCTTGTCGTTAACGATACTAGAAGCGGGGTGACAATGAATCAGCAACTAACAGCTTCGACGCAGCCCGATGTCCCACCGTCTAGCCACCTCCATTAAACTCGACCACTAGCGAGTGGTCCTCGCCGACCGACAAAGCTCCACCTCCCTTTACCTGCTCTGGTTTGGTTGAATTTGTTTGGTATTCCCCCCCCCCCCCAATCCTAACTTCTAAATTTTGGTTTGATTTTGTGAATTACCTATAATTGATCTAAATTAGATACTGAATTGAGTATATATATATTGTGTGAATCATTTGGATGGGTTAATTGTGTGGTATATTCTTATTTCTAGAATTTGGGATTTTCGACCCAGTTATGTCTAAATTTATCAGATTCGTCTGATTAAGCTATTTTGGATAAATTAATAATGTAATATACTTTAAAATATATTTAATTTCATGTTGTAAGTGTTAGTTTGAGCATTTGGTGAGAAATCAATTGAAATTAGATTTTTAGGGCAAAACTCTTGAAAATTTAAATTAGATTGATTTATAAGTAATTTTATTGAATCGATGATACAATTTGTATTAAAATATTTTTAGTTTCATTTCCAAATAGACAATTTAAATATTTGAATAAGATTTGACTAAATTTGCAATCCAGGATAAAAAACCTAATTATGTTAAATTAGATCTTCTTTTATTATTTTTAATCAATTGAGTATGCAATATATTATAAAATAGGTCTAATTACATTTTTAAACATTCAATTTAAATAAATTAATTAAATTTGACTTAATTACATTTTTAGGCCTAAAACCCTAACTTTCAAATGAAATTATGGACTTTGTCAATTGTATGGTTGTTTCTTCTAAAAATGATTTTATAAAAGTATTTAAAATGAGCTTAACTTTATCCTAATACATTCAATTTGAATTAATTGATTCAAATTGTGCAAATTTTTATTTTTGAATTTAAAACCCTAAATTTTGGGAATAGTTTTATGGAATTTAGTTTTGTTTGATTCTTTCACATATTAATCAATTAGTTTTGATTTAAAACTAATTAAATTGAGTTTTAATTTATCATTTGGATCAATTTTTTGAAATTGATCAATTTGACGTTTTGGGTGGTAAAACCTAATTGTTTT
Source organism: Tamarix austromongolica (assembly GCA_039764185.1). NCBI lineage: Eukaryota > Viridiplantae > Streptophyta > Magnoliopsida > Caryophyllales > Tamaricaceae > Tamarix > Tamarix austromongolica. The sequence goes on along the minus strand of CM077813.1, from coordinate 18,164,185 downwards.
TTTGATAAAATTTACTTGTTTTCTATTATTCTATGTTTGGAGTATTTTTCTCTAACTTAGTCTAATGATTTTCAAAGGTGATCTAGCAAGGCATGTTAGGGGATTCCGAAACTAGGGTTTTCCTTCTTCTTGTGTTAGGATAGCTTGGAAGCTAGATAATCCTCATAAAAACCTAGCTATTAGAATCTTATATGTTGATGTATATTATTCCATATTTTGGTTATGCTAAGAACATAGTGGGGTTTGTTATTAAGGCATGTAGTTTGTGTGCCTCCACCATATGGCTATCTTAGTGTTTTATGTTGTATTGATATTGTGGTGTGGTATATGGTAGTTCTTCACAGATATAAATCATAATTCTTTTTCTTTGTATTTGTATTTTATGAGTTATTATGTTATGTAAGTTGATTATCATATAGTTGATATTAATTATTGTTAATCGTATTTAATTTTTCCAAGAACATTAGCAATATGTTATATATGATGGAATATGTAGTCATAAACATAAAGTATGAATAATTCTAGTGAAAAGTGAAAAGATTGAATTATGAAAATTGTGATATAGGTCACATTAGTGGTCATACTAAGGAAATTATGATATAAGTCATATTAGTGGCCATAGCTGGTGGTTGTATATAGTCCACCTTGAGTAGCCTCAGGATGGACTTCGAGGTAGGGTCGTGTGGTGAACACCTTCCCTATGCTTTCATATGTGTTGTGCCAGTAGTGCGATAATGAGATCATTCTCTCTACTTTATAGATGACCTACAGACCCTATAGGAAGTATAAATAGTTAAAGGTTAGGGTGACTTGAGTTATTGTGTAGGCCATAGCCGTAGCGTTATGGGTCACAATGTGTGCCATATCTACAAAGCTATAGGCAACAGATTGTTGTGGGTTCCTTGGCCGCCATGCCCTAGATGCGAATAATATTATAATATTATATTTTGGATACGGATAATATTATCTTTTAGATGTGAGAAATATTATGTATTGGAAATGGATAATTAAAATAAGTGGAATAAGTGAAACAAGTGAATTATGATATCATATACAAGGAAATTGGTAATTATGTGAATTAGCATGTGTGATGTAATATCTTTTGGTGGAATTGATCAAGAAGTGGTTCTATGAACTAATGTGGAATGATTTTATGAAAATTTGTAAATGATGTAAATGAAATTAAATAGAGTGAATAGTGGCATGCAAGTAAATATGCTATGATACTTTCTGTGAGGGTGCATCATAAATCCTACTATACTTCATGAATTTCATTATCTTCCATGACATTATTCTATAATGGCATAATTTTATTGCAAATATATATTATTTTGTGAACTTATGTTTAATAAAGATTGTATGTTTTTCTATGGGATATGCATTAATCTTAGGCCATGTTCTTCTAATACTCTTGTTAATCTACATACGTTGTTCTTCTATTTTCCATGATCTTATATGAGAGCATGTCCTTCATGTTTTATCATTTTTTTGCAAGTATATAAATCTATGTGTGTATACTATTGATATGAGTTGGGTTGTTTACTCAAAACGTTATTATACTAATATTATACTTGCTTAGATATTTGTATGCAGGTACTCTGATTTAATTCATATATGATTTGGACATGGGCTGAGAGTTAGAGCTACCTAGAGTTTTGTTCCTTGAGGACTCTTGTAATTATTTGTAATTACTTGGGAAGTTAAGTAGTATTGAAAAATTTTAATTTGGTATTGTAAACCATCATTTATATTTCTATTTTTTGATTTAGATTTTGGAACACATGTTTTCTGTTGATTTATCTGCGATGATTTTGCAACGTTTTTCACTGACTTTATCAGTGAGAATATTTTATTTAGTTTCTATTTCAGGATTTATTAAACAAGTTTTTACCCTTGCATCTATCAGAAGAAATATCACACATCTGTCTTATAATAAGTGTGGCGCAACAATCCCCATTTCTTGTGTTTACTTCCACATTATATCATTTTTAAACAAATTTTTTTAGGAGTGAAATGGTGATGTTACATCTTCTTTGAGAACATAGTGTATCTTGTATCTAGCGGTGTTTATGGTATCAGAGCCATATTTTCCTACAAACCTCTTTTAGGTATCAGAGCTTGGGGAAAATGTAGAATCAAGCATAAAATCTTTTGATACCAAAATCAACCATGAAATCCTATGTGAATATATATATAGAATGCTAGTGCTAATTATTCGTCAATGATATATTTTTAGTTTTGACATGTATAATATAGTGAGCTCGACACTGATAAATTGTAAACCTTAAAAAGACGAAAAAGTTTTGCCTATGTCCTTCTACCTTCTAAGCTTAAATCAAGATTATAGAATAAATACACAAACCATCATCAACTACAAAGAATGATAGTTGTTATTGCACCTACAGTTTCCTCTACTGTCAACACCATTACTCCCTCTTCCTTTACATACTTGATTTGTAGGTTTTAGTAAGGAAAATGATCCGATACAACTTTCCCAAATTTTTTTCATCTTATTTTATTTCTTTGTAATTTTTTTGTTAACCAAAGATTATAGAACCATTTTCCATATAAGGTTTTCCTCTCTTTACTATTTTCTTTAAATAAAATAGAGCCTAAATATCTAACATTTACTATCAATTTACTTGGCCTCACTCCCTAGTCATTTTCAAACTCTCACTCACAAACTCCCATCGGTTTTCCATTTTCACACTGTACTTTCCTCATCTTCCTTCTTTTTATTCCTCAACAGTTGGCATAAGCTAGCAGGGACATGGAGTCATAGTATTTTCTGTCTCATTTTAGTTCTCATCGGGTGAATTAGGTCAAAGATCTTGTGTTTAGTAAGTTTTATTTTCTTACATTTGTTAATTTAAGACTATAGTGTAGTGTGGCAACTAAGATTGTAATTTCATGGGATCACTAAATTATGTAATATATAAATATAAGATATGGTATATTAATAGAATAAAATAGTACTTTATATCACATGATGTAATTGCAAATAATTCAAAACTCTCAAACACGTTAATTTTAATTATAGAATAATTATCATTGTTAAAACTAAGTTTTTTAGGATTTATTAATTTATAATATGGAAGAGTTTGGAAAGGTTATTATGTAATAACTTATAATATATAATAATTAACCATTTATAAAATAAATTATTATATGTATTCAAACATCAATTAAAATAGTAGGCAAATTCAAATACATATTCAAATTGAAATCATAAGACATTAAAGTTATTAGAAGATTCAAAAATATTAAATGGTAAAAATGTGAGAACAAACAACTTTTATTTTTAAAACAATTGAAAAGAATGACACTAAAACCACCACCGTACACAAATTCAATGTCCTTAGTTGTAGAAATTATTATGTGAACTTGGTGTACCCAAAATTAGATGCAGCCACTTGTAACTTTAGTACTTACAATTATGGTGTACTTTTAGTACACTTTTGTCAAAGTACAATAAATTATACTAGAAGTACACTATAATTGTATTAAATATACAAGTATTGTACCCAAATAATCCACGTAATGTCTTCTCCCTAAATTATCGATTGGTTGTATATATGTAAAGAATATATACCAAAATGTAGAGAAAAAGGTTTGATCGCACAACATACACCACTTTGACATCTCATGTGATGCAAACTAATGATACCATATGCCTCTCTTTTTTGTAACAGTTCACATAACCCCACATATTATTAACTAGATTTGCCCTTAGTATTGTGTATTATTATGGCTCTATGGTCTTATTTTCTTTGGTCTCAACTCTCAAATTTATTGATTAATTCACATGTTAGTTATTTGTAACTTACCCACTTAATTTGTTTAAAATTGTATTTTTTTATATTACCTTTAATACCATGGGGGAGAAAGGAAGAGGAAGAGGATGTGAAATTTTTGATCTTGCTCAAATTATTTTAACTCTATTGATTTGGATTTTTATTGTTCCTTTCTATTATTGATGTTCCTGCAATGTTTTTTGTTTTTGTATATTGTTGATCTTGCCTACTCCTTTGTATATGAAACACATTTGTAGAGTTGATGTCTTACACCTAACAAGACTTCTATTGCAATGTAGATGATATCTCTTTGAATTTTTTTCTTGTTATCCATTTGAAATGTAGATTTTTTGGGACTCGGTTTTGATGCTTTTTATGGTCTATTACCAATTGTTAGTCACTATCTTACCTTGTGTTCTAGTCCATTGTCCACACTTTTTTTATTGTTTTAGTATCAGCTATTATTGTTGGGTGTTATTGGTTCTCTTATATAAGAATCTTTTCATGTTTTTATGGGATTTGATATTCTGATTTCCCTAGTTGGTTGCCTATAGAATTGGCAATTATGTCTTGTAAGTCATTTTCATTACAAGTTCTTGTTACTATTAGTCTTGTGCAATAAGTTCCATCTGGTAAGTGAGTTTGTCGAGTGATGGAAAAATAGATTACTTAGTAGGTATTGGGTATCTAATGGGTATAGATTTGGGTGATTTAAGGATATTAGTTCAAGTTAGGGGACATATATAAGTATGAGTTTTCTTATTAGGTTTAGGTAACGGGTAGGAGGTTCCCGCCTTGATTGTGATATGTTGCCATCCCTACCGTACATGGGTAACTAGAATGTCTAAGGACCCTATATCATTAAAAATGTAAAAAAAAAATGAATTTTATGAGTAATACATTAATTAAATTTATTAATAATGGAATTTGAACCAATCGCATCAACATTTTTTAACCATCATATGCGTCGATGATGGGAACTTAACTCCTTCCCTCCAACGTGGTATTAAGACACATACACTATGAGAATCTCACCTCCACACTATTAATCAATCCTATACTAACTTAAATATTCCCACTAATTTTTATTTACTTATATTTGCATACTTATATAAATTTTGGTCCCTATTGTTTTAGGAGCCATAGGTCTATGCCTACTTTGGTTACACCCAAGGCCACTCTTAATCTTTGACAAACTAAACTCCTTTAGCTAAAAGTAATTTATAAGCTAGTTGATAGACATGAAATATACTTATATTAAGAGTTGTTTTAGATGGAGGTTAATGCAGGTGAATAAAGGTTAATTTTTGGTTTACTTTATTTATTTTTTATGTTCACTTAGGTTAAAATATTCACTCAATTAACTTAGGTTCACCTCCATATGTTAACCACTAGATCGGTGCTTAAAAGAGGTTTATGTTAAACATAAGGTTGGCCACTCCTTTTCATCCACCTCAAAACAAACAAATTTATGGTGTATTAATATAAGTTAACATTTTAAGACTTTCACCTAACCTAGATTCACTTTAAACTGAAAGGACTCTAAGTATGCCTAATAAGACAACGCAAATTATTATTCATGAATAATTAGATTATATATTTTGTTTAGTCAAGTATCTAATACCATAGGGTTTATATATTGCAAGTATTTCAATAACAATTCTACACTTCTACTTCTAGAAACTAGTATGTATAGCTTAGAAGTGAGTTGTAATCATATAGATATTATTTTTGATAGAGGTAGGTCCGATTTGCATTTATGCATGGCTTAATAAAGTTTTTATTGACCATTGATGTCGTTTTTGTTTATTTAAAAAATAAATTTATAATTTTTTATTTAAAATAATTGAATTTGTACTGAAACACTTTACTAAATCAAGCCTTAATATTACATGATAATTCAATTGAGATACAAAACTGTGTTCAGCAGTAGTTTAACCAAAATCTTACAAAAGGGTCCATTCCCTAGATTTAATGGAAAACTTACTACAAAATCTTACTTCTACATAATAAAATTCCTCATCAAGCCAACACGAATCACATACAAAGTGCAAGTTTATTTTTTTCTGTAGGGGTTCACAATATAACCTAATTTTATCCATTTTTTTATTGACATATAGATATTAGTAAGTAATATGTTTGGAAAGCTATTGAATCCATGGAAGTCCTTCTTGAAGATTCTTTCTTACTTCATGAACTAGAACTATAGGTACCAAAACTATGTGCCACCGATCAATTATAATTGCGACAAGCATTGATGTGCCAAGAGCATCAAATAACTCACTTCGTAAGTCCCATTTATCCCTAGGTTTCTCAACAATTCTGCTAAAAAAAAGATGATAACATCACTAAAAGCTATGAGATTATTTGAAGTTTTAGAAATAATTCAAAGCGTTCAAGCAAGAAAGCTCTTACTATATTTATCTACTCTCTTGGAGTTCACTTAGAAAAATTGGGAAGCTATCTAATAATGAAGTACACTTAAAAACATTGGGAAGCTAGCTAATAATGAAGTACATTACATAGAACAAAGACCCTACTTTATACATAGCATCACAATCCAAAAATTGATGATAAAGAAATTGCATATTGTTAAGAAAAAAGTGGCCATGATTTAGCAAACTAGTAACTACAACTAAACGATAAAAATCATGATGATTAAAGAAGAATTGCATACATTAGGTAATATCTCTAAATATGCGATAAAGTATAAAAGAGCTAATATCCAAGCACCCTCTGTAAGCCACCTAAGTTTATCAGGAAGGTGAGAAGTAAAATGATGTAATCTTCAATGGGTCATGTTTGAAGCAAACATGTGTTAGCATGATGGTTGTATGTGGTACATATAAGATTTGAATATAAGCAAGTGTCTAGCCATTTGTTAATAAATAATAACCAGTGTATATCACCATCGTCCATACTCCATGATGGAAATGTGTATGAGTCTTGAAGTACCATAAATAAGTTGTGAGTCTAAAAGTAATTACCATTATATCTGAAAAAGTTTATCAATATACTACTAGAATGTAATAATGAGAAAAGAAAATGTGTTTATTACATTGGATCACCTCATCAGAGCAAGTTTAACATAATTTGGCATATAATTCATCATATAGTTATAGTCTCAAACTCTCAAATGCAATTGAAAAGGTATATTTCAAGGCCATTAAGATCCTTAAACTACTTCTCTAAGGGGTGGGAATATTCATTATTAAGCCCCATGAAACATAAAATCCACAAACCCGATACATTCAGTGTGAGTTATCCTAAATTCTTGGTCCCTAAGTTAGATTCTAATGAAATTGCAAAATCTCGATCTTTATAAAATTCTTGAATAACACATTTTACAAACCTCTTTGAGGCTTGACACTGGAAAAAGTAATATTGCCCAAAATTTGATATGTTAAAGCTCTTTACGTAGATAAAACCTTCCTTATCCCAATATATTAACTCAAACATTTAACATCTAGAAGCAGTAATGAATTACTTAGTTACCAAAGGAAAAAGGACCCCTCCACATGCTGACACATGACACGTGCATCCAATTTATAACACCACAACAAATGTAGATGAATATAGTTGCAAAATTATGAGAACTTTTTGTAAGGAAAACTTCATATAAGACCAAAATATCCTCTCGAAACTACTCAATTCTCCATCATCATTAGACATCAAAATTCCACTTAAAAGGACATAAGTACATGTGATTAGAACATCCCTAATATGGATCATATCCCAACCTTTAGCTACATGATAAGAGTTTAGTAAAAATATAGAACTGGCCTATACCTAATAACGATCATTCCAAGCAAGGCTTGCTCATATCAGCTTGTAGAATATAAAATAATCATTCTAAATTTGTGAAATACAAGATACCAAGTTAGCACTAGTTGATCGATTTAAGAAAGTAATTATTAATAAAAATAACTTTGAAGTTTTCTCCCATTATGGGAAACGAAGACTACAATTCCCCATGATAGAGTAAATTGATAAAAAATTATTACAATAGATTTGGAGGGAATTGTAGGAAGAAATAAAAACATACTTCCCTTAGAATTATCATAGGTATACAAAAAGAAGGGACTGCTTAAATGAATGCTAAGTGGACATACTCTAGATCTTTAAAATTTTGTCCTATAGGGATGTAAAGGGGTAGGTAATACTTGAACCCGAGGGGTATGGATATGGATAATGCTAAACGGATTTTGGTGAAGGTTTAAAAAACTTGTTAGATTAAAAGCAAAAGTTTGATTCAGCTGGTATGGAGAACGCGCCCCACGCGCTTCCTTGAATTGCTATTGTGCCTCTCGCTCGGTGCTGACCATGGCCAGAGGCAATCGATGAAAGAAGTCATCACCAAATCCCATAGAAACACCACAACTGAAGTCCATCAATGCTCCTTCATCATCGGAAAGTGATCTTAGGACGCGTCCTGCAGTTTCGCCTAATGGAATTAGTCGAAAACCCTTGATTGATCCTCCATTGAACTCTTTGGATAAGAATTTACCTGACAATGAATCCCCTCATTTATCTAAGAAGTTTGATGATCCTAAACCTAATAGCACTGATTCAATTACTCACTGTTCTAATCCATTACCTTCTACGACTCTAAGTTGGAAGGACATTATTCTCTAGAATCGGCGGGAACAAACTATCATGAATCTCTCATTCATGTCTCCTGAGATAGTTAATGGTGAGGCTACGGCTAAGCTACGAAGAGAGGAGATTTAAAAGGAAGAGAAACGATGGGCACATACCCTTATAGGAATGGTGGCTGGATTTAAACCTTTGATTGCTCAAATTAAGAAATTTATTGCTGATCATTGGACAGGAATTTCTGCTTTGCCCCAAGTTCTTCCACATGAACAAGGCTTCTTTCTTTTTCGATTTAAGAATCAACAATATTGTCTCACTATTTTGGAGAAACATTTCTAGTCTTTTGTTGTTCGACCATTGATGGTTAGGCAATGGAACCCAAGTGTGCCTTTTAATAAAATAGAATGGAGACGTATGCCCCTATAGATCACATTACCTGGTCTTTCTTAGCCCAATGGTATGCTGACTCCCTTAGTCGAATTGGAAGTTGTTTGGGTGTGCCTATTTGTGCGGATATGGTGACTGCAACCATAAGTCGTATATCTTACCTAAGGTTATTGGTTGAAATTGATGTTAGTTTACCTCCTATTGATTATATTCCTATTGAAACAGGCTCTGGCATTAGAAAACAACCTGTAACTTATGATTGGAGGCCTTACTTCTATTCTAAATGTGACACTCTAGGACATGATACCAAATTTTTTTGAAAAGGTATTATACACCAGCAGGATCAAAAGGTTTGGAAACCAAAATTAGGGACCAAAACTGAAGGGGTAGAATCTCACCCATTACCTCAGAAGACTAAGGAATTTGAGAACAATGTTTCAGGCTAAATCACAACTTCAAAATTTGAAAAAGGAAAGGATAAAATTGCAGACCAAAACCTTGATAGCAATATTATCATAGTTTTAGACTCCTTGGAACTGTTCAACTTCCCAAAAAATGAGCTTGCAATAGGTGGAGGGGTTGGAAATCCCCCACTAGGAGGAACTTCCTCATCCTCCTCATGACCTCCTTTGAACAGCTCATCCCTCTCTATATCCTTTTATAAACCTCTTATTGATCGAATTACAACTAAACTTCAATCTTGGACAAATAAATATTTAAGCTTTGCTGGCCGGTTACAGCTGTTACAGTCAATAATCTTTGGCATCACTAATTATTGGCTGTAGGTTTTTCTTCTTCCCAAAGGTGTTATTCATCATATAGATGCTCTCTGCAGGAAGTTCTTTTGGTCTAATATGGATCCATAAAAGAGGAAATCTCCTATTTCTTGGTCCAAAATCTGCCTCCCTAAACAATAAGAGGGATTGAATATAAAGCATTTAGGGACCTAGAATTTAGCCTGCATTGCTAAATTTTTCTGGAAGCTCATTGAAAACAAAGAAAGTTTGTGGGTTAAATGGGTTCATGAAAGATATACCAGAGACACTCCTATATGGCAGATCACGTTAAAGCAAGACACTTCCTGGACTCTTCGATAGATTCTTAGTATGCAGAAACATGGAGGTGATTTTTTCACCTGCTATTGCTCAAGGGGTAAACTACTTGTAAACAATCTTTATAATGCTTTCAAAGACCATTCACCTCCTGTCCCTAGGGCTGATTTGGTGTGGCAACATCTAGGTATTCCCAAACATAAAATTATAACTTGAATGGCATGCCATGAAGGTTTTTCTGTTAAAACTAAACTGTAGAAATGGCATATAATTGATGATGCTACCTATGCAAGTTGCTTATAGGATGATGAGGATATGAACCACCTCCTCATCTAATGCCAATTTGCCCATACTATATGGCGATCCATTCTCAACTGGCTTATGCTTCCTCATTGGTTTACTTCTTGGCAAAGCTACGTATCTTGGATGATTAAAATTACCAGATCTAGAAGAGGCCGAGGGAAAATTTGGAGGGCTTTATTTGCAGCTATTATCTACCATCTATGGTGCAACCGTAATATAGTTATATTTCATCTCAAACAAGCCTTACCAGCAAGAATTATTCATCATATGATATCTGATTTATTCATATGCTTTAGCTCTATTAATAACACAAATGCTCAAAGATATCTAAGTTTGATTGATAGATGGGGAAATTGATGTATTCTTGAGGATGGGGTTTTGATGGTTTACTGTTAACTCTGATGGATTATCATCACATAGCTATTATGTTGTGGTTTGGATGTAATTGTTCTTTCTAGTAATGATATTACTTCGTTACCAAAAAAAAACTTGTTAGATTTTGGTACGGATAAGGATAAATGGTCTTCATATTTGTACCCCTTACCCGTTTAGATGATGTATAACTACCCTTATATCCTTATTTTAACACCTAGCATGTTGTTTAGGTTAAAATTGTCATTTCAAATTAACTTTACAATTGATACACTCTTCTAACTCCTAGCAAAATTCTACACCCATTTGGTGACAAAAAAAAAACTCTATGCATCAAACACTAACTCTTTTTTTTTTCTTTTCCTATTTTTAACAATCATTGATTCTTACTTTAACAAATAGCAGTAGTTATACAATGAAAGTAAGATTTGAAACTATTTAATACTTTGCAACAAATCATTAATTTAAATTGCTTTTTGCTTAATTCAATATCCAAATGCAGGTTTAGTAACAATCAAATTCAAATCGTTTCCAACTTATTAACAATCAAATTGAAATTGAATATCAAATTCATTAAATTTTATGAATTATCTATATCAAATAATCAATCAATTACCTAATCACTCATATATCAACAAATCACCTATCTCAATTGGCCTAAATTTCCAAATTCAAAAATTGAAAATTTGGAAATCAAATCGGACAAATGAAACAAATGAACCTCATAAATTTAAATGGAACAACAATTCTAAGACAAAGAGTCTGCCAAAATGGAGTATAGAGACAAAAGAACAATTATCCCCATTCTCTTACTCCTATTCTAGGCTAACCATAAATTGCTAGTATTAGTAGTGGTAATCCTAGTATTAGTTTGTGCTATGAATTTTTCTTCTTATTGTTACTGCTTAGACAACAACCATCATCGTGAATCAAGGGAAATTAAAAAAATGTGTGGATTAAGGATGGAAATATGGGGTGGGGAATTTAGTTTATGACTCTTTTTTTGTTGCGAATCTTAGGGAGTTATCTTCCATGAGGTGAGTTTTCTTATCTCACACTCACTAGTAGTAGTGTTTATATGATCACATATTTGTTGATCTGACAATCTAATTAAGAAAATAATAATTGATCAGTTAATGACAAGTTAAATAATGCTAAAAAAAAACATAGATAATATTTGATTGTGTGTGTGTGTGTGTATGTATATATATAAATATATATATTTAAAGGAAGATTATAAACGTTAACTCTTCATAACCATATAAAATTATAAAATATTGTTTATAATTTTAAAATAATTATGTAATTATTCTAGTTTTTATAGTCATTTGAAGATTATTATAATGTAAACTTTAAATTTGTGGTTAGCTTCTAAACTCTGTTCACTTTTTTGAGGGGATTAAAGCTCGACAATATATTTTAATAATCTTATAGGATGATGCAAAACACTCATACGAATATGGACATAAATATTATTATATTTTTTATTTTTATTTTTAAATACTTTATTATGAAAGTTTTTAAAATTTATTAGTTATAACACTTATACAAAAATTAGACATTTATATAATCTAATTGATTAATGATCTATATTTGTGGATATCCAATTTTTTTGATACCTAGTTTAATTGATAAGATTAGATATACAATTAATTGAATTTGGTTATCCATGTTTGAACAACCCCACTTGTGGATCAATAGTACCAGTCCATCTCTCTTGCAATGTATAGCCAGGTACGTGACGTCGGTATATAGCAAAAAAAAAAAAAACAAAGCTTAACAATGAAACTTAATAATATTGGTTTGGATTTAATTATTTGTCAATTAATTAATTATTTCAATTTTAATTAATGTAAATTTTATTTTATTAAGTTTTAAAATTACCTTTACTTTCCATTATAATTTATAATAAAATATTTTTGAATAATAAATAAAATAAAAATATTGTAATAACTAGTATAATTCTCTCAAATGACTTACGAATAGTTCACCTCTACCCGAGATCTCTTGAACCATTATTTAAATATGATAGTAAAATATCTTATGGTCTAATTTTATGTGTCTTGCATATTTATGATAAGCTTAAATGATAATATCAAAATATCTACCAATATAATATGACATGAGTCTACACCAGTTGTATCTGTCTGTTCTATTGGATGAGAATAGTGGAAGCTTTATGTCCTGAAGTTGTACTAGTCCATTCTACCACATGAGAATAGTGGTCATGAGTTTTATGTTCTGTGTTTGTATTGGTCTATTCCACCTAATGAGAATAGTGGTCAAAAGTGTTATGCATTTTGGTTATATTAATACGTTCTAGTGGTTTTAGTCAATTTTACCCCAAACCATCAATTGGTGACTTAGCACCAAAAAAACAAGAATCTAAATACGGGTTTAGAGACAATCGGCCACAAAACAAGTATGATACATATAAAGAGGATTAATGCATCATATTAAGAAATATAATAACGTAAATTAGGGTTGGAATTATATAAACTTCAAGGAATGAATTATGTAGAATTTTTGGGAGTCAAAACATAATCACACATGTTTCAACTAAAAACTCACACAAACTTATCCAACTAATCTACCACATCATATAAAATATCAAATCCTCCCAACATCAGTTTACCTTTGAAATCATGACGTCACAATTATTCAAACTTCATGAACAACATCAATCCATCACACGTATTGTCATAATTACACATGCAATAACAAAATTATATACTAATCATGATTAATGTGATTTATTGTTGGAGCACATAACATCATACAAGAATATTAAGATCTAAACATAATCATACTAATATGATAAAAAAATGATAACTTTATTATAATATATTATGTTATAAATAGTATAATCATATAATATATATAAAGAACAAAAGGGGTTTCAAACTAGTGTTACAGAAAATAAAATTTCTTATACTATAATATAAGGTCTTCAATCAATCAAAATAACTCATATAGCTCCATAAAAGGCATTTAAAATTGATGGTATTGAATGTAAAATCACTTTCTTGAACTTGAAAGTAAAAGAGAAGGAGAAGGATATTAAATCTTGGTTGAATAAGATTTAAAGACTTGTTGAAGGTCTTGATGAATTGATTGAAGATATGAAGAATATTGATGGGAGAAAGAGAATATAATCTATGTAACACTAGAGGAATATATATGTGTGTTTGTAACTCATTAGGTTTAAGATGGATTTATATTGTAACACTTCCATTTTTACCAACCAATTTTTTTTCAAAAGAACAATGTGGAAGCTAAAACAATAAATGGGAGATGCCACCACCACATCTATATGAGGAGAAGTGTGGTTCACCTAACCTATGATAGATGCAAGGCTGGGTATGAAACTTAACAACAATAGAGAACATTTATACAAGGTAAAAGTCTTTATAGACTACAATTATAAAAACAAAGGCTATAGAAGGCAAAACAATGCAACAAAGAACAAAAAACAATCCTAATAATAGAAAGAAAAAAACAAAATCTCTACTCTCTTATTCAAATCCAAAGCTACAAAAGTATACCCAAAGCTGCATAAGTATCCACAAACAAGTGCACTAAAAGCATTGAAAAATAATTTATGTACTATAAAAGATTCAAACCACTTCTGGTTGTGTTGTATATATCTTGCATATTTATGATAAGCTTGCATGATAGTATCAAGATAACCAACATTCTAATAAGACTTTAATATTTAAAGTGAAAGCTTCTCATGATGAGAATATTGGCCATAAACTTTATGTCATAGGGTTGTACTAGTTTGTTCCACCAGATGAGAATAGTGGCTAGGCCCTAGGATCGTATCAGTTCATTATACCAAATGATAATAGTGGGCAGGAGTGTTATGCCCTTTTTTGTACAAATTCATTCCACCGGGCGAAAATAGTGGGTAGGAGTGATATGCCTTAGGGTTGTACTAATTTATTCCATTGGAAGAGAATAATGGTCATGAGTGTTATTCCTTGAGGTTGTTATTTGTTGATACGGTTCCACCATTTATGAATAGTAGGGTCCTCGGACTCAACGTAATTAAGTAAATGGATTGTAAGTATACCTAATAACGAAACTCTGATTTAGTTCATCTCTTGCATCATCTCATATTTGATCATTGTGTATGATTAGTCCTTTCATGTGACCTTGTGTGTTTTGTATTACCTTTCTTATGAGTGTATTATTTGTTCACTTAATACGTAGCATGCTGATCATCCTTTTCATGAGTGTTGTTTATTCCTAAGAGGTTTTGATGTGCAAGTTACTAAGGATTTCCTTGATGATTTTACCACTTATTATGCACTATTGTGGAAGAATGGTTTTACTTCTTGGGTTTGGGGATACGTCTTATTTGAAATGAACTGAATGAAAAATTCATATCATAAAAATAAATCTAGTTAATCTTATCTAGTAGCTGGTTTTTGTTTTAATATATTTTAGACTCTTAGTTCTAGTAGATCTCTTTTGGTTGTATTTAGTTTATGTTATACTTGGAGGTAATCTCTAAACGCTTATTTAAGTTTTGTGAAAAGTTTATTCATTCTCTATTTATCTTAATTCAAGTTCTAAGTGTTTTTACCTTGTAATTGATGTAAGGATGGTACAATAAACCATACTTATATTAATTACAACGGTAACGCCCAATTATCTTGATATCATGCTTAAGCTAAAATAAAAAAAATTAGTAGTAAGTTTTGGAGTGTTACATCATGCGTCCCAACTTAAACCTCCTCCATTTTATCCATGCCCATTTTTAAAATTTGGTGACACTACCACAAACAATGCCATCCTTTTTAGGCATTACTTGTGACATCTTTTCCACTATACTCATCATGTTAAATTCGTCCTACTCACTGTCTCATTCACTAAAACTTCCTAGAGTTGTTATTGCATTAGTCATAAGTTCTTTTTGTACCGTTCTACATTTTTTTTCCTTCTATTTTTAAATTTTTTTTTAGTTTTTCATTTTATTATCCATTTTATATGGTCATTCATCATGAGTTTGTCCTTCAAGAATTGTTTTTTTAATTATAGAGATTAGGTTCATTGTTAGTTGCTATATCTTTGTTTAATTATGATTAAATAATGTTATATTATGGTGGATTATTAGAGACTAATTTCTTAAATGTCAATTTGTTAACTAAATATACATGAATTATGCTTTATATTTTATAAACAGGATGTTTCACAATAAAATGTTCCCTAAAAAAGGTATTCCACATGAAAATGCTCCATCGTGTAATATAGTATTAATAGAGGATAATAAAAAAATTGAAGACGATAAATAAAAGGATTGGTTATGAATACCCTATTGAATAGGATTGAGATGGAAGGCCAATAAAGGAGAAAACAAACTTGCTGATTAGCTATAGGTGATATATAACCTAAAATCTTGTACTATATGAAGTGATAATAATGGGTTTTCTCCTTGTAATTGATCCTTAGTCTAGAGCCTTCCCTGAATATCAAGCTAACAAATGAAAGCATGCTTGTGCATGGAAAATCTAGACCACACCACTAGGCACCTGTGTACCTGGGCATGTTGATGTCTTAGTAGATCATAGGCCCTAGATATGAAAAATTTCCCCCGGGTGTGGATATAAGGTAGGTGTTAGGGGTTGACGGATCCTACTAAAATACTCTTGAAGACTTAGTAATTTCTCAATAATCCACAAGGTTGAAGGTTTAACTCTCACAACCTAAATGTATTAATCCTTTAAAAAGTAGGTATGCACCCATTTAACCTAGAGGGATTCCTTTTTATTAGCCAAATGCCACAGTATCTTACACATGGATACTCTATTCCACCACAAGAGGTTTTTAATGCCAATTCCTCCTTCAAATTTAGACAAACAAGCTGAGTCCCAAGAAATAAGGGCTTGTTTGGAGGACTCTAAAGTACCTGACTAGAGAAACCTGTGACAAATGGCATTAATTTTATATATAATGTGGCTTGGGATGGGAAAGACCATACTCCAATAAGTTGTATCTGGCCTACATAATATAGCAGTTTTGTTTTCCATGATCTCAACTTTATTGTGAACTTATCAATCAAAGGCTTATACTGATGAGTTCATATTTTGACACATTTTATACCCTTATAATCTTAGTTTTTGGTAGTTAATTTAACTAATATAGGGGAATAATTATTGTTTTATACTTAAGTGGTAAAAATTGCATAAATTTTATTATTTGAGCTAAAATGATATAAATTAAGTAAATTTAGAATAAAATATGATTTATTAATATTTATTGAATTTTATTTTGCAAGTTTTGTTTTTAAATAAAAGAAAAAAAGAAATTGGACCTTTGGACCAACGGCCGAAGGCCGAAGGCCCAAAGGCCTGGAACAAAAAGAAAAGCCAAACGAAGCCCTACGAGACCCCGACGCACGGGCTGACGTGGCACAGACGGGAGAGAGAGCCGTGAGGAGCGGAGCAATAGAAGAGGGTCAGCCGAAGAAAAGTCAAAGAAGAGAAAAAAGAAGAGGCCCTGCGAATCGAGGGCTGATGTGGAAAGGTAGGGTAGAGACGCACGAATAAAAAGAGACCGGACGCTGAGTAGGGGGGAATTAATTGGAGATGCAGGGCGCGTCTGGAGGAGAGCCTTCACAGGCTAGGGCGAGAAGGACGCGAAGGGCGTCTGGAGGTGCGGGGCAGAGCTGCAAAGGACAGACGCAGCGGCACGGAGTTCGAGGCAGTGCGGCAGCAACCAGTCAGCGCACGTCAGCAGGAAAAAGAAAAAGAAAAAGAATATTGCACGAAAATCCAAGACAGAGAAGGAAGAAATTAAGGAAGAAATTTATACCAATAGAATTTATTTCAGATAAAATTAATTTTTATCTGAATAAATTCTTGATCGTCTATTCAAAATTAATTCCGATTATTTCTTTCTCTTATTTTTAATTTATATTTTAGAAATATATTTCTGTATAATTAATTCTATAATTATGGCTGGCTGATTATTTATTGTTAGGGAATAAATTGAAACCCTGGATTAGGATTTGAATTATAATTTTATTTTCTTTGTTTCGTGAGATTGTTTCTTGACTCTATATTAATTGCTATCGTTTATATGTATAATTCTGTCAAGTATAGTTGATTTGGTGCATGCCTTGTTCTGGTTCCTCATAAGTGACAGTATGTAGGATTATTTGCCTGCGAGGTGGCCATCTAAATATACTAGAATCTATATGTATAAATTGCAGCTAGGTTAGATAACAATTCACCTAATAGTTTTGTGATTCTAACCGAAGTAGTAAAACGTTTCGATACGTGTAGGTCAAGGAAAGGAAATACAGCTAGACATGTGTTTTGTACTAGTCTGGGTACTTAGATTGACAATCTTCCACTTAAACTTAATGCATTAAATCTAGTTAAATACAGGAGCCGCTTGTTGCTGCTATACTGCTAGTATTTAATAGGGTTAATATAGGCACGTTGTCGTATTAATTAATTAAGGGAAGTAATATAAGGTGTATGGACCTGCGTTTGGTGTACAACTTGGTCGATCTCATTCTCACGATTAAATATTGACTTAGAAATTAATATTATATTACGACCTAATCTAGTGGTGGATTTTTATTTCCCTAACATATTTCTCATATCTGCGGTTTCCCATTAGTTTTATTATTAGTTTATTTTATTTTATTTACTCCTTTTATTATTATTTTTATAACCCCCATTAGTATTTTTCTTATTTATTTATTTTGTGTTATTTTGTGTTTTTATTTTTATTTATTTTTAAGCTAGTTAAATAGAAGTGAGCCCTCTCAATCCCCGGCCTAGAACGATACCCTATTTACCAGTGCTACAATTGACAACAAGAGGGTTTAAATTGCGTGTCGGCTACGGCTACACCAATTTTTGGCGCCGTTGCCGGGGATTGGTAACTTCACCTTTATTTTGCTAGTATTTTTAGTGCGTTTTTATTTTTAGTGTTTTTGTGTTTTTATTTTAGTTTTGTTTTAGGTTTATTTAGGATTTTTGGTGTGTTTTTGTTTTGCTCTTAACATTTTCCTTTGAAGTGTTAGTGTTTTCAGGTGGCTATGAGAGGATCCTTTGGTTATGGACAACTTTGAATGAATCCTAATGCAAGAGTAAATGAGGTAAGTTTGAGTAGTCTAAATGATAAACTTAACAAACTCACTACTCTTGTTTTGCAGGTTGCCAAAGCTACTGGAGTTGTTAATACAAGTGGAGTGTGTCATACGCAAGGAAATCCATATGCCTACCATTCACAAGCTATTAAAGGAGGAGGATGGACACAACCTAATGCTCAGTCTTTCAATGGTTTTCAAGGAGATGATCCCTATACAAGCATATACTATTCTGGAATTAGGCATCAACCCAAATTTGGATCAGAGATGAATGAGCATTATCAAGTTCCATATCAAGACCCTTACACACACGAATATGAAGCTTCAAAATATTATCAATATCCTCAACAAGAATCTTCTCCAGTTTCAGAACCCTCAAGTTCAGAAAAAATGGATAAGCTTTTTGAAGCACTGATAAATAGTCAAAACCGATTGAGAGACGGGCAAAATCACCTTAACTTCAGATGGGGGATGAATGATCATTATTCAGTGCCATATGAAGACCCTTCTACATGTGATTATGAAGCGTCAAAACATTATCAATATCCTCAACAAGAATCTTCTCCAGTTTCAGAACCCTCAAGTTCAGAAAAAATGGATAAGCTTTTTGAAGCATTGACAAACAGCCAAAATCAACTGATGCAAAGTCAGATTAGACAAAATGAAAGGGTGTCAGTGCTAGAGGAGAAAATGGGTTATATGGTCAACCTAATGAATCAATTACAAGCACAAGAAGAGCTCTCTAGTACTTTAGTTCCAAATTCAAGTGAGAGTTATGAGGGTAATGATGCCATATCTGAATGTAAGGATGAGCTAGTTGAGGAGATTTCCATGGAGAACATTGAAAATAAAAATCATGTGGAAGAAGAGCTTATAAAATTAGAAGAAGAATATCATCAAAACGAGGATCAAGTGAACAAAGAGAAGAATATAGATGACAAGACTATCACTTTCATCTACCATAGACAATCTTTGAACATTTATTCCCCGCTTTTGCTTGGAAATGACCATGAGACACAAGGTAAGCCTTTGAACCACTTTAATTTTATTTATGCTAACCACACTCCTTGTTTTTCCTCTTTTAGCAGGTTATATAGATCCAAGAGTGAAGAGAGTAATCAAATCACCTTGGATACATCTAATAAGAAGCGTAATGCTCCAAAGGAGAGGTTATGTTGGAAGGATGTGTTTAAAGATTTTGAGATGGGAAAATATGTTCCTTCGATAGAGAGATCACGATACATGGCATGGGGCAAAACATTCTCTCTTTACACACCTGTTTAAATTCCATGCTAGGTAAGTTACGTTCTTGCTGGATCAAATCATTCATTAAATCTAACATTTTGTCGTTTTCTTCCTTGCAGGATAAAGATGATCATCAGAAGGAAGGATTTGGTGAAGCAGCTCTGAAGTGGATGTATCCACCTCGAACGAGTAAATTGAGATCATGTTAGGCTGAAGACATAAAAACAAGCACTATTTGGGAGGCAACCCAATGTCATAAGGGAGTTTTCTATCCTTTATTTATTTATTTATTTAGTTTGTTTTCTCCATACTTTAAATTACATATTTTCTTAGTTGTTTACACATTGAGGACAATGTGTGATTTAATTGTGGGGGTGTGTGTGTTTTATGTTTTAAAAAAAATTGTTTAGAATTTTTAGAGTGTTTAGTATTTTTAGAGTCGTAGGAGCCTTCACTAGTTAATGAGGAATATATCTTTGAAATCTAACGAACAGAGGATCATGAAATCGAGATAAAGTAAGTGAATATTTTTTGTGTTAATTTCGATATAGGGAACACATATCTATGTGCCTAAATGTGAATGGAGAAAGAACATGTATGATTTTCTAATCACCTACATGGCATGTTGAGATTCATCACATTCCTTCGTAAGCTTTTGAACCATATATACCTTCTTTTTTCTGAGCGAATTTACACAAAATATTCTACTTTTCATGGCTTCAAAATTTTCTTTGTAAACCTCATATATGTTTAATTTCTCTGATCAAATTATGTTCCATAGATCTTGTAATGGACTATAGAGATTACTAGAACTTACTCTTGTGCTAGTCGAAGCTTATAGTCAAAACATGCTCTAATTGAGAAAATGATAAAGGTAGCTTAGGAATTTTCCATCACATGACCAAATAGCTTAACCTAATTTGTGTATCCATGATATACATCCCATAGAAACCTTTTAAGCCTATACATGGATTATATATTTTTTCTTCATTACCCTCATTGAATAATCGTTGGGCCTTAATGTCCTTACCTTTGTTTAAAGCTAGTGGAAGGAAATCAAATCGTTATGGATATAAAGAGTGGTTTTGTATGTGTGTATGTGAAAGAAATATATGTGTTTAATGTTAAAAAGGGGATTGGTTATGTTTGGTGGAGATAAAAAAAAAATTGAATGAAAAGAAGAAAAAATGAAAATTATCAAAAAAAATTAAAAAAAAAATCAAAAGAAAAAAATGAATAAAAAAATGAAAATTTTCAGAAAAAAAAAAAGAAGAAGAAGAAGAAAAAAATGTTAGGATATAAGGAAGAGAGGGAGTTATGGAGATGATGTTGAGAAAGTTCTATTCATGTTACATTTTATTGTGAAGGTGGAGAGGTGTATCATTAATATTTGATGTGGAGTTATGCTTATATTTCATCTAATTATTAGATTCCACTAGCTCTTAATCTTTTTAGCACCACACTCCTAAAATACTCCATACCCTTATTTACCTTAAACCCCGTTACAACCAATAAGTAAGTCCTATTTGATTCTTGAGATGAGCAACCTTTGATCTGATGGAGATTAGTCACAAGAGTTAAGCATATGGTTCGGTCCATTTGGCAAATATTTGATATCTTTCATGAGGTTTTATCCACAAGAACATGAGCTTTCTTTGTTTATATATGTGAGTCATTTGTTATCTTTATCATCTTATCTCACATACATGAGTGTTTCTCTACATTTGTAGCCATGAATCTAAGAGAGAAAAAATAGAGGGTATCCATAGTGAGGATGGATCTTGATGTGACTAAGGCGTGGTAGATCTTCATCCATAATATTGATCTATTCATACCTGTCATGTTTATGTGTGAACCATATGTTGAAATTGATCCTTTAAATCTCTCAATGCTGAATCTTGATTGATTGCTAATCTTGACGTTTGAAAGTAAAAGATTCTATAAAAAAAAATGTTAAGGGTGGCAGGTATGTTTTTATTTTATTTTATTTATGTGTGATTTTGTGGGTATATCATCTTTGAAACCCTCACGAGACCTTACTCGTCCTCAATGGGTGACCTAGGGGTTTAAAGGGCTTGTTGCACATGCTAAGTGTAATCGTGAGACCTACGAAAGTGGCTATTTAATTTAATTTTATTTATAACTTGCTTGAGGACAAGCAAAAAGCTAAGTATGGGGGTGTGATGAGTTCATATTTTGACACATTTTATACCCTTATAATCTTAGTTTTTGGTAGTTTATTTAACTAATATAGGGGAATAATTATTGTTTTATGCTTAAGTGGTAAAAATTGCATAAATTTTATTAAATGATATAAATTAAGTAAATTTAGAATAAAATGTGATTTATTAATATTTATTGAATTTTATTTTGCAGGTTTTGTTTTTAAATAAAAGAAAAAAAAGAAATTGGACCAACGGCCGAAGGCCGAAGGCCCAAAGGCCTGGAACAAAAAGAAAAGCCAAACAAAGCCCTATGAGACCCCGACGCACGGGATGACGTGGCACAGAGGGGAGAGAGAGCCGTGAGGAGCGGAGCAATAGAACAGGGTCAACCGAAGAAAAGTCAAAGAAGAGAAAAAAGAAGAGGCCCTGCGAACCGAGGGCTGTCGTGGAAAGGTAGGGCAGAGACGCACGAATAAAAAGAGACCGCACGCTGAGTAGGGGGGAATTAGTTGGAGACGCAGGGCGCGTCTGGAGGAGAGCCTTCACGGGCTCGGGCGAGAAGGACGCGAAGGGCGTCTGGAGGTGCGGGTAGAGCCGCAAAGGACAGACGCAGCGGCACGGAGTTCGAGGCAGTGTGGCAGCAACCAGTCAGCGCACGTCAGCAGGAAAAAGAAAAAGAAAAAGAATATTGCACGGAAATCCAAGACAGAGAAGGAAGAAATTTATACCAATAGAATTTATTTCAGATAAAATTAATTTTTATCTGAATAAATTCTTGATCGTCTATTCAAAATTAATTCCGGTTATTTCTTTCTCTTATTTTTAATTTATATTTTAGATATATATTTCTGTATAATTAATTATATAATTATGGCTGACTGATTATTTATTGTTAGGGAATAAATTGAAACCCTGGATTAGGATTTGAATTATAATTTTATTTTCTTTGTTTCGTAGATTGTTTCTTGACTCTATATTAATTGCTATCGTTTATATGTATAATTCTGTCAAGTATAGTTTATTTGGTGCATGCCTTGTTCTGGTTCCTCAAAAGTGATAGTATGTAGGATTATTTGCCTGCGAGGTGGCCATCTAAATATACTAGAATCTATATGTATAAATTGCAGCTAGGTTAGATAACAATTCACCTAATAGTTTTGTGATTCTAACCGAAGTAGTAAAACGTTTCGATACGTGTGGGTCAAGGAAAGGAAATACAGCTAGACATACGTTTTGTACTAGTCTGGGTACTTAGATTGACAGCCTTCCACTTACACTTAATGCATTAAATCTAGTTAAATACAGGAGCCGCTTGTTGCTGCTATACTACTAGTATTTAATAGGGTTAATATAGGCACGTTGTCGTATTAATTAATTAAGGGAAGTAATATAAGGTGTATGGACCTGCGTTTGGTGTACAACTTGGTCGATCTCATTCTCACGATTAAATATTGACTTAGAAATTAATATTATATTACGACCTAATCTAGTGGTGGATTTTTATTTCCCTAACATATTTCTCATATCTGCGGTTTCCCATTATTTTTATTATTAGTTTATTTTATTTTATTTACTCCTTTTATTATTATTTTTATAACCCCCATTAGTATTTTTCTTATTTATTTATTTTGTGTTATTTAGTGTTTTTATTTTTATTTATTTTTAAGCTAGTTAAATAGAAGTGAGCCCTCTCAATCCCCGGCCTAGAACGATACCCTATTTACCAGTGCTACAATTGACAACAAAAGGGTTTAAATTGCGTGCCGGCTACGGTCACACCATATACTATTTTTGTTGAGATATTTGTCACCCACTAAGACTCCCAAGTACTTGAAAGGAAGATCACCCTATGTAATGTGAAAATCTACATATAATCCATCCTTAAGATGGGGGGTATAGCTACCACCATAATAAATATGGCTCTTTTTAGCATTGATGATCAGACCTATAAAGCTTGAAAATCTCATAAAAGTATCTAAGAGAGCTCTAACCGAGTCTTTATATCCATTGCAAAAGAAAAGGTCATTGGCAAACATCAAATTAACTAGTTTTAGATTCTTGCATCTTATATGGGGTGTGAAATGATGGATAGACCATAAGTTCGAAAAGGGGCCTGTTTAAGTACTCCATAATCGGAATAAAAAGATAAGGTGATAGAGGGTAACCTTACCTTAACCCTATATTGGCACAAAAAGGAGGATGTAAGGTACCACTGAATTTAATGAAATAACTACTGGTGGATACATAGGACATAATGATTTTCACAAAATGGGGAGGGGAAGTGAAGGTTATATAAAATGTTTTGCAAGCAACGCCATGTGACTGAATCATAGGATTTTTTCATGTCAATCTTGATCATGATTCTAGGGGATATATTTATTTTATTATAAGCTTTAATTTTCTCAATAGCACGGAGAATATTATCAGTGATTGCCCTCCCATTTTTAAGGTTGAGTGGGAATGACCAATTAAGTAAGGAAGGAGGGGTTGAAGTCTATAAATAATGATTGTTGCAACAATCTTATATAGAGTATTACAACAGACTATTGGTCTATATTCTCTTAATCTCGTGGCATTAGGAACCTTTGGGATTAGGTCTATAATGGTGACATTTAGAGTCCTTGGCATAATCCAAATTATTAAAATTCATTGATTGCAATATAAAGATCAATACTTATGATATCCTTGCATGTTTTGAAAAAATAAGCATTAAACCCATCAGGGCCTAGTGTCTTGGCATTAGCAAATGAGAATAATATTGTCTTGACTTCTTCTAGGGTAATTGGTGTTAAGAGTAAATGTTGTTGTTCAATATTTAATATAGATCCTTTATTTAGCATTGTGAGGTCAATGTTCTATCCACTTGGAGTCTCATAACCCATCAAGTTTATATAAAAATCATGGAACATAGAGAATCTACCCTTATAATATGTGTAGGAATTCCCCTGGTCATCACACAATAAATTGATTTGATTTTTCATCTTTCTCCCCTTCACCATGGCATGGAAGAACTTAGTGTTATCATCCCCTAAGGAAAGTCATTAAATTCTTTCTTTCTATCTATAGAACATTTCTTCACATTTAGCTAGGTGATTATACTTTGCAATCAATCCATTCTCTCTAGTATGTAAGGCTTGATCTGTAATACGTGAGTTCATTTCATTTTGTAATTTATCTAGATCTGATCTTGTCTTTTGTGCCTTATTAGTTATACTACCAAAAAAAGCCTTATTAAATTACCTCAAAGGTGATTTTAATTGTTTGAGCTTATGAGTTATGGCATGTAGGTCATTACCGGTGTGGAAGTTTTCCAATGAGCTCTAATCAAAGGTAAGAATGCTGGATTTTCAGTCCACATGTCATAGAAGGAGAAAAGGGCTCTTCCATGATGAATATCAAGTTGAATGTTAACTAGTTGAGGAATGATCTAAAATAAAAGGGACAATGCACATAAGTTCCTTCAAACTAATTAATTCAATGGGGATTACATAGGACTCGATCCAGTTTACACCATATTTTTTCTTCCCCCATTTGTTGATTAAATCATGTATAGAATGATCCAGACAATATGATATCATTTAAATGTAAATATTTGAGGCACTACTAAAAATCATCTACATACTAATCATGTAGGATGTCTTGACTTTTCTCTTCCCTATTTATGACAATATTGAAATCCCCCATCATCAACCAAGGTCCATTTGTTAGATGATTTAAATTAAGCTAATGCCACACCTCTCTTCTAACACCCTTGATTTTTAAAGACAAAAATCATCTAAAATAAGGAAGTATGCGGAAGCTAAACAACATTGATGATATTACCACCACACCTAGTTTAAGTGTCTCCCCTAACCCACTTACACTAGGTGCAAGAATTTTAAAGGAAAACACTTTCATTACATTATTAATAGTTCATAAGGAAATAATCAACATACATTTAGAGTTCTTAAATCCAATAGTGACCATAAGAAAAACAACAGGAACCATAATTTAATTTAATTCAATCAATGCTCAAAAGAAAATAAAAAAATAGATAACTATAGTAAAAATTTCAAGAATCCCTTGTTCTTTCACTTAATCCTCACCATATAAGCAATCACACTGAAAGTGGTTACATCCCACATGCACAAGGTTATATGCTTCCCATCATAATGGATTATCACAACTCTGTTGTAAGCCCATTTAAAACAGAAATAAGTTAGTTAGGAAAACAACTAATTAACCTGTTATATTAGAGGAATGATTTAATGGCATTTCATAGCATAGACATAACAAGTTCATATACAAAGCCACACATTATGGTAAACAGATTCACTATTTATTATTATTTATTATTATTACTAGGTTATCACGTAACATATCAATACTTTTTTATTTATTTGAGTAGGAAAATCTAAATAATCCATAGGAGGGTCTCTCCTTGGACACCCAAGTGAAATATCACTTCCACAAGGGTCTAATATAAATTCAAAATCCAATTCATTGATCCACATGAGAATTTCACCCGAGATACCCAAGGGGGTTATGCCTATAAGAATATACTAATTAGGTCCTTAATTCTTAAGTGCGTACACCCTTCAACAGGAGTCGTAACTACCTAAAAGAGTAGATATGGAACCTTACACTGACACGTGGTTAGACTACTAGTGTAGGTGACTACACGTCAAATCAAGTAGGGAAGGCCATTACTAACCCAACTCCGAGCAGCCAATCCTAGAGTACTCTAGACCCAACTCCTATATTTTACTTGAAGTTGTTTATATTTTTGTTAAAGTGATCACATAAGCACATAACACATTCACTTTTATTATTTTTCTATTATTCACACTTTCCTTATTAGACTTTTATTCCATAAATGTTGATAAAAATCTACAGTCACCATCCTTATTGCATACAAATATATCAAACACACTTCCGACACTTACACAATAAGACTTCCCAAAGCAATGGTCAACTTGGTGATGTATCATCGACATGCCATGCAATTACCATGCACAAACACAATTTTCATTTACAACAAGAAAATTTCTAAACTTGATGGTCTTCACTATAGAACAAATATATGTTTCTATAGGGCAAAAAATCAACTTCTGACAATTATGTTGAATAGTATACTTCTAACCCATCAATTTGATATAAATATGATAAGTAAACATCCATAATTAAATTCTAGTCAGACTCATGAAGTTACTATAAAGGTGGTGACATGATTTTTAAAATAACTTAGTCTCATATGAATTTCTATTTGATATAAATATAATATGTTTTATGTTTCACCATAGTATGTTTAATATTTCATCATGATCCAATATTATATAGTCTTCTTTCTCTCCATTGTTATGTTTCACCATGATAAGCTTGGTGTTTCAACATGATATACTCGGTGTTTTACCACAATATATTTTATGTTTCCCCATGATATGACACCATCATATGCCTAGTATTTTATTATGATATTTTTCATATTTTTCCATTATATACTCCATGTTTCACCATGTTGTGCTTGATGTCTTATCATAACAGTCATTATACCATCATATGCAAGATGTTTCATCACACTATGCTCTATGTTTTACCATTAATATTTTATGATATCATTGTATATCTGGTGTTTTACCACAATATTTTTTATATTTCGCCATGATATGTTTTATGTTTTACCATTATATACTTCGTATTTTATCATGTTGTGCTTAATGTCTAACCATAATAATCACTATATCATCGTATGTCTGATGTTTCATCCTAATATACTCTATGTTTTACCATGTTATGTTAGGTGTTTCACCATTAACAATCTATAATATTATTATATGTCTAGTGTTTAACCACAATATTTTTCATAGTTCACCATTATATGCTCCATGTTTCATCAGTATGTGATCCATCCATAAACAACCATGTAGTCATCATGTTTCACCATAATTAGCACTACTATATTATATTTTATCACTATTATATGTCTTTTTTTTTGCCAAAAATATATCAATATGAATCTCTATTTGAAAAAAAAAACTCAAATATATTATGATATAATTTTTTTTATTTGATAATCCTAATAATTTTTTTTTTAAAGAGAGCTTAACATCATCATAACATTATATATAATGTGTGTATCATATTACACCTTATAAATTGTGCATCCATAGAGCAGTACATGTACCCAAGTATGCATAGGGAACAAGAACTCTACAAATTGAACTTGATTTCTAAGGATAAGGAAGGTTAATTATTCCATCTATATCAAAAATAAAGTTATTATATCAATTTGCATACTTTTAATAAAGTAATAAAATTAATCTTAAAATTATACTTACGTCCTTCATTAAAAATTAACAAAGCATTTAATACATATATAATAATAATAAAGTAAGATTAAAAAGAAAAAATATACTTTAATTTTTTAAAAATAACTTTCTTTTTTATACAAAAATTTAATAATAGAATAAAATTTTTTAATACGGAAAAAATACCTTGTATTTACTTGATGCTTGCACAAGGAACCCAAAAAAAGGAGGGAATATATATGTACTATCCATGCACGACTTGTTAAACTTAAGAAGATTGAAATCAAGTGCCACGTGCATCAGTGCATGTTTATGCATGGGCACCGACGAGTTTATAATTAACAATAATTAACTATAAATACATTGGAAATATTTGTTATCTTCTAAAGAATATTCAGCTAAAACTCTATTTATATCATATTGGCATGCAATAAAAACAACAACAATATTATTATATAAAATAAAATATAATCATCCATAGATAGGAAATAAAAAAAAATTCTTAATTATTGAAAGTTCTCTAAAATGATAAATTTTTTTAAAGCAGCTCAAATATAACAAAAGGGTGGGATATTGCATAAACCATTACACATTTTCTGCGTCTTTTTTTTTCACCAAATTGTATTACCAATCAGCTTAATACTTTTTGTATTTGTGTGGCAACACAATATTACTTGATTCTAACAGTTCAAATGCATTTTACATAAATAAAAAATGTAGTTATTTGCATGAAATTATTTTTAATACAGGTCAAAATAGCAGATCAGGTTCATTTTGTTAAAGACTTATGTATGGATGTTCGTCCACAGAAAATCCTTTATGATTTAAGTGACATCCACTCCTGTATGGTATTTACTCGGTTAGGGCGGGGCTGGCAATGTACCTAGACGGCCAGAACCAAGGAGTCCGCAAGTTTTAGACAAAAGTTAACAAATTTGGACAAAGGCCATTAAATAATATGGCATTAGAATGTAAGCACGTGCTAGCAAAGTGGCAATTGGGTGGGAAATAGGGTAGGTCTTCATCTTTGTCAGGCATACAGCATATTTTTTTTAGGGGGGGGGGGGCGGCGTTGTATTGGCAAGGACGCGGCAACAGGAAATACTTTTTGGGTCAAAGGATTTTAGGAGCCTGCTGCTTTTTCCGGGTTCTCCCGCAACTGTGTTTACTAAACTATTACCAGTAACTCGCTCAAGGTTACCGATGACCAATAATAACTATCGAATAAAAGGAGATAGAAAGTAGAGAAGTCTTCCAAGAATACAGTACAGTGAGATCAGTAAGTCTATGGTCACCATCTCAACCTGGCACTGCAGCCCAGCCATTGGCATCTATTCTCATGCATACTATTCCAAGTCTTTCCCCATGCCTGAAAACCAAGATCGGACAATTACCCACCCTCCTTTATGCAACCTGTTCCCACAATTTTCTTTTAAAAAAAAAAAATCTAAGGACAGAAGAATACACCTAACTTGCAATATCTCCGAGATTCTCATCCTGACTTAATAGATGAAGCGATCTACCAAGGCTGATGCACTTTACCCAGCAGTAAAATACTAGCTCACATTGGTCCATGTTTCTTCTTGCCTTATAGAGGTATACAATATCAGTCAAGAAACAAGTTTGCAAATTAGTTAGCACCATTCATAACGCATTATTTACATACTTGACGAGTCTTCCATGTATTATGCAACTAGTAGATACACCAAAGAGAATAATCGCAAACTATAAAAAGGTTAGAGAGAAGAAAAAGCATCTCCACATATATACTGATGATAATAATTCATATGAAAGATAAGTCTGTAATGAAGCTAGAACGGTTCTTCTGGCTTAAGGAAATTGTGATATTCCAGCTGGGTCATCTCTCCTCCCTTTAGTGGATCGAATTGGCATCGATAGAAACTGCAGCCAGATCACAGTGAAAATTATATTAGCAAATGAAAATTTAGACAAACAAGTAGTTCGGGAGACTGCAACCTAATGAACAGGCTTCAAAAGAAATAGATCCAACTTTGTGCACCAAGGCACATTTCCACATCCATTTAAGTTTTCCACGTCCATATTGTACACCAAATGGACCCAATCCTTACTGGTTTACTTTTCATGGGAGCGAGCACCGGAAAAGCATAAATATGAGAACAGGGGGTACATAGAGGCAATTACCTTTTATATATATATATATATATATGGAAAATATCCGATGAGAATTAGTACTCTCAGTGGAAAAAAGTACCCATAGTAGGTGATAGAAACTATTCGTAATAGGTAGAGAAAACTACTGCAAGTCTTTCAGAAAACTATATTATTTGAGTGTTAAAAAAAAAAAGGATAGTGACATTTGTGTAAATATTATGTATTTATGTTTCGTCTTTAAAAACTACTTACTGTAGGTGGTGGAAATTACTTTCAGTAGATAGAATAAACTATCATAAGTCCATCAGGCAACTAGAGTATTTAAGTGTTAAAACAACAGTGACATTTTTGTAAATATTAGATATTTATATTTTAGGTCAAAAAACTACTCACAGTAGGTGGTGGAAGCTACCTCTAGTGAGTGGAGAAAACTATTGTAAGTCTATTAGAAAACTATAGTATTTGATGTTGGGAAAAAATGAGGTGATATTTTTGTAAATATTAGATATTTATGTTTCAAGTTGGAAACTATCAACAGTAAATGATAAAAACTACTCGCAGTACGTGGTGGAAGCTACTGTAAGTATCTCAAGAAATTAGGGTGGTTCTTAGTTTTCACCCTAAAGGAAGGTTCTCACTAGATAAACCCTATATATATATATATATATATATAACACCCCAACAGCAGCAGCAGCAGCAGCAGCAAAGCCCTAAGTCAAGAAGAGGAAATTATAAACCATGATGTAGTCTTGAGCAACATACTTCGAATGGAAGACCAATATCACCTATGTCATCATGTAGGATAGAGAAAGGGAGAAAGGACAAAGAGTTGCAAAAGAAAAGCCACATAAACTGGCAATCATTACTCACCTTCCATCCATTCCAAGTATTACAACTGTATTCTTCTGGTGACCAAATGCAACAATATATTGGGAACCTTCAACCAATCTGAACTGAGCCACAGACCACTCTGAGTTGAAATACTTGGGCAAAACTCCTGCAAAAACAAAAGCATATCTTAGTCAAGCAAACCTGGGAAGCATGCACTGAACAGAGCTACTGTGCAATTTTAACAGCTGTATTCTTCACAGTTTAGTTATATATCAAAAGCAGGTGTTATAACCAGGTATCCACACCCATGTTAGGGATTGCCCATAAAATCACAGCCACATATTAAGATTCCCATCAAGAAAGCTATTTTTTTTGGTAAATCGCCTGAATGCATTACCAAGCTGGGTTTTAAATTGAATCAATAAATCTTTGCCGTGCTTCTGGGAGCTTTATCTGCTAAAAAGATGGAGAGACAATATGGAAAACTGAAAATATTCATGAGAAATCTAGTATTTTATTGTCTCACAGAAAAGGGGATCAAGGTTGAAGGAAATCAAGCTCATGCAAGCCCATTACAACAAAAGAAGATAAGGAATTTCTCAGCAAAAGCTGGGTTTCTGCTTGTGCAAAGAGATATGTCGAAGACAGGTATTTCACTGTCATGGCATCATTCTGCCAGCGTAGTGGATTTGAAAGAAGGCCAGCCTCCATCGATGGGTCTAGCTCTGAAAAGATCTTGGTATTAGTACATCCAAAATCCATCATGTTGGAGTAGATAAAAGTTGCAAGGTAGAGCTCATGCCGCGAACGAGCCCACCCCCCACCCCCAACAACATAAAAAATGCATTTCAAGGATAGAAGATCCAGTTAAAAATAAGGAAATTATTTGCTGACTATTGACCAGAGGAGAAGAGTATAGAAATAAGAAAGTAAAGCGATGAGAGGATCATACAACTGAACGTGACGCCATCTTGAAGACTTGAAGTAGGAATGTGGATAATGAAAATTTAATATGCCAATTCATTTCAAATCAAGATCAACGCAATGATTATGATTTATAGACAGTCATGAGAACAGCAGATGCGCATATACATATTTCATCAAAAGCCCAATAATCCAGCACGCATAGCCCTTCTACCCAAAAGTCCTCTGATCACAAAAGTGCAAGCTGGACTTGGAGAAAATGTGTCTGAACCCTATTCCATGATAGCATACTCAAAAAAGCTGCATAGTTATTTCATCTTCATTTCATTTGTCGCCCTTGGTAGGGGTAAAGGACTAAAGGTAGCAATTAGATGGGTCTGGTCTGTTTTGGATTGTGTCATTTCATGATTAGGTCACTTTATTTATCCTTACAGTTAGGGATGGGTCATTATGGATTAGGCTCATTCTGTCCTTTAGGGTGGAGTTGGGTAATTCTATCCTTTCAACTTTTGGTCAGATCAATTAGGATGATTTTATCCTCTTAGGTAAAAGGATTGTGTAATTTGGGGTTTGAGTTTGAGTCATTTCATGTTTTATTATGCTTGTGGGTCAGGGTTGGGTTGTGTTGAATAGGTTGTGTTTTTCCATGTAATCGGTAATGTTGGGTCAGATCAAATCAAGCTTGGGTTGGTTTCAGTTTCATGTTGGTCC
The DNA here is from genome assembly GCA_039764185.1 of Tamarix austromongolica. Lineage (NCBI taxonomy): Eukaryota > Viridiplantae > Streptophyta > Magnoliopsida > Caryophyllales > Tamaricaceae > Tamarix > Tamarix austromongolica. The sequence continues at coordinate 18,131,275 of CM077813.1, read as the reverse complement.
TGTGTTAATTTTAGGCAACTTCATTGATCACATATATCGAGTCGAGCATAATTCAGATGAATCTGATTTGATTTAGTGTAAAGGTTAATAAATAAAATTAATACAATCTCTAACAAAGTTTAATGCATTTTGAATTTTGATATTAATCAAGGGTCAACTTTCGCACTTATATGCATTTATGGGTAGGGATCATTGGGGTTGGGACAAATCAGGGTTGAGTCAATATCATGTTAGGTAAAGGCTTCAGTTATATCAGGTCTTTGGTAAGTAGGTCAGCTTATGAATTCATAGTTTTATGGGTCTTCTCGGTTTCATGCAAGCACTTGATCAGGTTTTGTGTTTAAAGATTTTTGGTTATTTCAGTAAAGCACTGTGTTGGGTTGGTTCGATTTCATATTTCTTTTCTTGGGTTCAAATTGTGTCGACATCCAAATGGGTTGGGATGGTTCAACTTTTTCCAGCTCCAGGTAGGAGAGTTAATAGTAATTTTAAGCACACCTATATATGATATTTGTTTGGACAGAGTTAAAAGAGGCTCCAAAGATACACAGTTGACTACAAACAAGGTTTTTGAAAGTATGCACACAGGAATATCTTCTATGTATATTAATACACTAGTGGGATATCTAAGCAGCATGCTCAAAATACCTATTTCATCATGAAAAGCACTGAGAGTGGACTATAGAGTGCTCGACATGGAGAATATCTATCTCACCCCTATTTGAGTTGAGAGGTTCATAGGAATTTCAACGAAACCTATCAAAGGAAATTTTCCATCATTTGGGTGCAGTTAAAAGGCGCCTTAGAGTTCACAAAACATAGCAAACCTCAAACATGGCTAATTAAACATGCCAACGGAAATTTGTATCAGAGTAGAGAAAAGGGACTGTTTTACAGGGTTTAAATATCTACCGTGGATGAGGGGAAATCTTAAGCAGCATGCTCATAGATAAAGGATCCATAAGCATCTCAGAGGCAGACGGAACTCTTATACAAGGATAATATTTTGGAGGATCATTACACCTCATGGTAAAAAATCCGACAAAAGTGTATTTCTAGGCATTAATGTTTTGGGCTTGTTCATAGAAATTTTTGATTCCGTAAGGACAAAAATGTTTAAACTTTATTTCTATTAAGGCATAATATTTGAAAAACTTTAAATATAAGATAATTTTGGTCATTTTCATTCATAACTTTACTGGAACAAAGTTGAAACGTTTATTCCTTAAAATTTTTATTTTTAAAATGTTTGTGCCTTAGTGGAAGCAGAATCTAAACACTTGTGCCTTCACAAAAAATTCATCAACGTTTATACCTTTATAAGGACAAACCCAAATGTTTATGCCTTTAAATAAACTTTTGCCTAAAAATTTCAGCAGATAACCCCCTTCAAGCACTCAAGATTCCATCTTCTATATCAAGTGCAGTCCAAATAGATGATTTTGGCATAAATCTTAGGAAGAAAATGTCAGCAACTTGAGAGTATGGGTGGTAACTTGAGGATAGAACTACAGAACATAAATCACATCTCAGAAATTGCAGAAGCGATACCATTCAACCAAAATCAACTCTTATCAACCAAAATAATATACTTATAAAAACTTAACCCATTTGTATTATTTCAAGAAATGTATAAGGGCGACAATCAACTTGGTAGAGCCAATGTTATGGAGGCATTATCTTCCCTCGTTGAACATATATGATCATGTATAACAATAGGGGAAAATGGGATATTAGCTGATTTCATCTAATGGTTTGGTGAACATATTTTACCTCTGCTTTTTCTACTTGGTTATATTAATTAGTCAGTTGACTAGTTTATATTATGTATTTCTATCATTTTCACTTTTGCATCCTTGATTATTATAATTAGCTTGATGAAAGGCCAACTTATACTGTTTCCAACTTTTTATTTGTCCTATTACTTAGTACTATTACTAAAATAGTTACTTTAGTAAATTTTTAAAACTGTTTTCTTAACACCATGGGTCTACTAAAAACAGTTTGATGTGAGTTCACATACATATGGACCTCCCCAGACCTCGTTAGTGGCAGGATTCATAATAGGTAGTGGTTTGTATGTTATTGGCTTTACCTACATAATTGAGCATTCCACATTTATAATACAAAGTCCCATTCTGTTTCTAATCAATTGATCAACAAATGTATCATAACAATTATGTTACTGTTACTACAGTCAAACTTTCAATGAAAAACTGAATTTCACAATTGCATCAGATTTAACCCAAAATGCATCGGTTCTAATTTTCTATCATTTTCTATCATAACAATTATGACGTTAAGTGTCTTTGGTGTTATTGTAGGGTAAGGCTACGTTTGGCATTGTGCCAGATTATTACTTCATTTCAGTTGGTGTGGTCCAATATTTATGAAAAAGTTCAAAAACTAACCTTACTTTTTCTCACAATCTACAATAAAGCATTTTCAAACAAGTAAAAAAAATAAAATTGAAGTACATAATAAAAAATGTCTATTATTTATTTCACTTCATGCTCAAACGGTGCACGAGTATGTTAAAGTGGATGAAAAATGTATGATTTACCAAGTTTATGCAGGGTGATGGAGATAATTTTATGCTCTTGAGCATATGAAGTAACACAATGTATTAATTTTTAAAAGAACAATGCTGGAAGTGGAAGGTGAATAAGATGGCCTATTAGTGGGATGTCTGACAATCTAAAAAACCCAGCAATTTCGCTCTGGGTCAGGAGAATCCTGGAATGTTCCTTGTTTCTTATTCTGAATTCAGTACCGCAACTAAGACAGGGTGTTGGGCTCAAGATCGGTTAGGGGCTCAGGACCTCTTTCAGGAACGATTCTTCTTACAATTGTTTCACTTGAACACCATTTAGATTGACTAATTAAAAATTGAGCAGCCTAGAGGAATTGTGTGTATAATTTAATGGAGAAATAAAGAAATAGAGAGGGAGAGAGGGGAAAGGGGAGAAGCCAGCTGTAGGGAGAGAGAAGAGAAAGATGGGGCAGGTTGAGGGGATCAAGGATTAGGAATTAATATTTCTTTAAAAGCTCCCAATCTTCTTTTCAATTGAGGCTTGAAGCCTTATGTGCACCTAATACAAGCTAGTGGGCTTAGCCCTCATTAAATGGTAATTATTCCACAGGAATATTACCAGTATTAAACTTCCTAATCTCATAGATATTATATCCTACTTCTATGACTAGACAAAATCTTCCTATTATCTTTCTAGTATTTAGCTAATAAATGTATAGAAGCTGAGAATAATAAAGATACTAAATAATAATATCTTATATGTTAATGACTTCCAGGCCTCCTTAATAGGACAGGACAGGCCAATAATACTCCCCTCCTCCATATCAAACTCGCTCTCATGCTTGAAGTAGCGTATTGCTTCTAGAAGTTGTCACGCTGAATCAACCTGGCGAAGTCAGGGAGCCCATGATACTGTACTTATAATTCCACGACCCCATGAGAATATCTGTAATCCTGGATCTGCTTAGTTAGGGGGAAAATATGTTCTTCCCCTAGTATAGCTCAGCCAAGAAGGAAGCACCAGGACGCTCTCAAAATAATCAGGGCTAGCCTGGGACCACAACCAGCTCATCCCACCTGTGAGCATAGAGGTCTGCCGAGGAGGTCCTGCCAGACTTTATTACATTTAGGCACACACGGGTACAATAAGTGTTTTCATCCACCGTAAACTTGAGCCCATCGAAAAGAGTAACCTGAAGGTGAAAGCCAGCTACAGCTGCTGACCTGATGTAACAGCAGGAGACATTGAACTACTTCATCTGAACGGGGAGTGTCCGATCTGCTACAAATGCTAAAACCATCAGAATCGGGGGCTAGAAAGTGTCTGAATAGGGGGAGTCCAAGGTACGGGGTCCCCATGATATGATGATCCTGGTACTGTCTCTGATATGCGTGCCCGATTCTGAAGAAGAGACTGGGTCACTAGAGTAATAGCACTGGCCACTGGGGTGACTGACCTGATTCAGCTGGACTTGTGATGTCTATTGGCGGCTCTCCCAGGCAATAAAATTGTAGCGCAATTGCAATTGAGGTTGTGATAGCAATGCTGTGGTACCGGGATATCGCAACCAATATTTTGTATGTTGTGGCTATTGCATCGTAATTTTTTATTTTTTATCCACATATTATCAGCATATATCGTTAAATATTGGGAAAAATGAATAAAATATTGGGAGCATCGGAATATGTTGACGGATATGCATGTGATTTTATTTCGACATCGTGTATTGACAAACTAAAAATCCGATATATATCACGGATATTTCAGTGTATCAATATTTATTCCATGGGTCCTCTAAGCTATCTGATCCTACTAGAACCTAGCTACCCGAGCTAGCTAGAGTATTGGAGCAAGCATCGCAAGCTTGACAAGGGTACCCCAACCAAAATACCTCTCCACAATGGTTGTAGGGCTCTTAGAAACTCCTCTTGGTCTAGAACAAATGGACCAGGATCAGCCAATGGTGGTCTAGGAGCCAAATGGAAATAACTCTAGCCTACTCAAAGAGATGACCCTAAATTGTGGAGCCTTCCGGACAGGTGATCCAAACAACATTAGGTTTGATTGCAGCCCCCGGTTGGATTAAGGGACCAATGGTGGTGATGAGGCAATCGACAGAGTACGTAGAAGAGGTGGAGTGGTGATGGGGCACGAGTAAGGGGCAAAAATGGTGATGGGGGTGGCCAAGATGGGAGGAGAGAGGACATTGGGGTTGGGTGAGTGTGGAAGGTGATCTACAGCCGTAATGGTACGAGTGGTTGGGTGGGAGGCTTTTGTGGGTGATGGAATGGGCGGCAATGTCCAAAAGGGGTGCGGGGGTGACGAATGGTGTTGTTCGCATCACTAGGGAGTGATAATGATTCATAGGGAGCTAGAAGAGTGGATGCGGGGCGACAATCATGTTGGTGCTCTCAAGGTGGAATGACAAGGCTACTGCAAGGTCATGAGGGTGGTGGTTGTTAGCGGCAGGGAGGTAGAAGGCTGAGCAAAGAAAGGGGGTATCAAGCGGCTAGGCTGCCGAGGGCTTTGATGGAGCCCCACGGTGCCTCAATAGGTGAGGCACGGTGGTCAGGGATAGAGATTATGCTGCTCGTTGTTGCTAGAGATTTTTGGAGCATTGACATCATAAACTCCAAAAATTGTCTCTCTTGATCCCGTCTTTGAATAACTACAGGTATGACATTCAACACCTACATTCTCAATTGCAACATCGAGCTCTAGTACCAATTTGGTACCACAAGTGAGACAAGGTTCTAAGTCTATGGGTCCTAAACCTAACCCAAACCCACCTTATACTCTATTTATAGCAGGTCTAGGTTTAAGATTTTTGGACCTAAAGGGTATTGATCTATATAAGCCTAAATAAGTCTCGGTTAGTTCTAGACCCAAATCCGCCCTACCAAACCCATTTACACACACACACATACATGTATAAATACACATATATACATACTAATTTTATATTTGTTTGGCTTCCTAATTTTTTTTTCAACTTCTTTTTTTTTTGTGTTTACTTTATATACAATCTATAATATATTTCCTTCCAAAAATATTAAAATACCCTTTGGAGATTTAAAAAAAAAAAACTACTTTGAAATATTTATTTTTCCATTAGAGGAATTTTTTTAATAAAAATTATATATCAAGATACATAATTCATAAATGAATTAGTATTTGCATAAATTAATCTCTCCCTTTTTTTTGAAAAAATAGTCAAACCCATCTCGTTTATCTAATAGATCCAGTAGGCCTGCATTTGACTTTTAAGACCCAACAGCAATAAGTCGAAGTATTGTAAACGGGTCTAGGTCTTGGCCTGAACCAACCTATACCCACCCTACTGCCATTCCTACTATCTAGGGCTTGGGACCTATTTCAAGAATGATTCTTTTTACGATTGGTTTGCTTGAACCCCATTGAGATAAACTAATTAGCAATTGAGTAGGCTGGAGATATTGTGTGTATAACTTACCGAAGGATTAAAGTAGAAAGGAAGAGAGGAGAGAGGAGACGAGATTGAGGATTGGGGAGGTTGACAGTAGAGAGAGAGAAGAGAGAAGGGACCAAGGGGTCAAGGATTAGAAATTAACAATTCATTACTTTTCCCAAACTCTTTATTAGCTAAGGCTTCAAGCCTTATTTATACCTACTACAAGCTAGTAGGCTTAACCCTTATTAATTGGTATTTATTCGGCAGGAATATTACGAATATTAAACTTCCCAATCTCATAGATATAATATCCTAATTTTCTTATTAGAATATAGCTCCCTATTATCTTTCTAGTATTTAGCTAAGCATATAAAGACTGAAAATAATAAAGATAATAAATAATAAAAAGATTCTATCAAATATTTAGCTAATATCTAACATGTTAATGACTTTCAGACCTTCTTAATAGGCCGAAACGTGCCAAATTCTATCTAATCTAAAGTGCCCTACAAAAGTTTGCTAATGGCATGGCAAATGAAGAAATTTGAGTGGCAAGTGTCGGGGCCTGTTAGTTCAAGTGGAGCTTGATTGGGAAATAAAGATTTAACCCCAGATAAATGATAAAATGCCAATCAAATCCTAGTCTAGTAGGGGGGCAAGACAGATAGAGGAGATATTAGGGAATCTCTAGCAATTACAAAAAGAGAGGAAGTAATTAAGGCCTTAGACAGAGTTTTCCACCAAGAATTATCTAAAAGCTACTCCCTTTGTTTCACAATATAAGTCACAATAGCTTTTAAATGTGTTTTCAATATATAAGTTATATTACGAAAACTCCATAAATTAAATGTTGAATTTCCCATTATACCCTTCTATTCTTCCTTATATTAATTATTGGTTAAGTGTTCAAAGTATTATTGGTTAAGTTTTCAAATATATTTAAGGTAATATTAGACATCTTAGGCATTTTATTTTCCAAATTTTATCATTTTTTAATCTATGTGCCCACATTAACCTATAGTGTTTCCGAAAACATATGGAGTAATATTTAATTTAAGTACTTAGTAGTTTCTATGAGATTCAAACACAGATACAAGACTGAAGAGAGAGTGAATTAGGGGCAGCGAAAGCAGAAGTAAAGCATTTAGAAGTGATTCACATTGAAGTGGAGGAGCCTAATTGTTAAAACTATCAAGGCAAGTCGGATCTCCTCCCTTTCAACTGAATTCCTGATTTTGCTAGTTTTATGCTGAATATAGATATGCATGAGTCAAATATGTTTGAAATTTAAATGCAACCCTCTAATGGTTAAGACTAGGGGAACGAGTACTTTAGATCCTATCTTCGAATATCCCTAACACACTATTATGCAGTCTTTCAAAAATAGATAGATACAGGTGAAGTTTTGTCCATTATACAACTGAGCACCTCCCTTCTTTGACCTGTCAATGACATGATTCGTACCTGATTATTACTTTTCATCAAAGAGGTCGTAGTCTAGACTAAGAATAAGGATATCTCAGGTCTCAAGTTTGAATCTCTATCAAGTGGTATATTGCAAGTTCTCATAAGCAACTACTAGCTCATAAGTAAAAATGAGGTTGTTCACACTTGGACCTTTTTAGACGATATCAATGAACGGATTTGTACTAGTTTGTTACTTTGGTCCAGTTTTGTTATTTTGATACTCTTAAACTATTTAAACTATTTTGATGGAGAACTTAGCTTGGATTGATAACTGGAATTTTCTTAATTTAATATGAAAAAATTAGCTCATAAATAAAAATGAGGTTGTTCACACTTGGACCTTTTCAGACGATATCAATGAAAGGATTTGTACTAGTTTGTTACTTTGGTCTGGTTTTGTTATTTTGATACTCTTAAATTATTTAAAACTATTTTGATGGAGAACTTAGCTTGGATTGATAACTGGAATTTTCTTAATTTAATATGAAAAAATTGGTATGGAATAATTGCATATAATGGATGTTTCTCTTCTTCTTTTTTCCCCAAAATCCTATCAAGTCTGAATTCTACTTGAGAGTACTAAATGAGGTGAAATTTTATTTTCCTTCCATTATAATGATGAAGAATTTTGTCAGAGGGTAACATGGAATTGACTTGAAATAAATCTAGTTTGACATATGCAAGAAATTTCAATATGATGCGTGTTTATTGTGACTTTTATAAAATTCAAATTTTCTTAATGATGTCAAATTCTAGGTCATTTTTAAACCATAGAGCCGCTTAATTTTGTGTACAGCTTCTGGGTATGTATTATTGCCCACACTTGGTGGGCTTCTTGAAGAGGAATCACGATCAGATTGATCCCCCAACAGTGTAAATGTATGAGGTGATCCCCCTCATATCATATGATGTCGCGCCAGGGAATTAAAATGCTGGGTGCTCCAATTGGTGTATGGTGTCCTTTTGATATTTGGTTATGGGAAATTCTCTATAGTTGATACTTAATAGTTCAATTCCATTTTCTGGTATGTAGTTTTCCTGAAGTTGGGTTTGGCTTATCAGTCACAGCTGACCTTTCCTTTTCTCTTTTTCCAGGATTTTTTCCTTTAAATAATTTCAGAAGGTGCCCAGATCTGGTTACCAGAGGTGACTGATAAGTCGATGTGAAAGAGCCTTATAAGTACCTGGTCGACTTTGTAAATTTGTATCAAAACAAGTTATATTTTTATCTCGGACTGGATGTCTACTATAGAGGTGTGTATCACCTATACAAGTCGTCTTCTTTTTTCTTTTTTAACTCCCTTCTCTAATTCCTTAAAGTCAAACAGGTTTTATCCTGCAAAATCTGACTGCTTTTCCAGTTGAGCAAAGGGCTGGAGTGATGTACAAGTATAATAAATATCTACAAGTAATCATCAGCCTGTAGATAACAACAGAACTGCCAAGATACTATCAAATTTCTATACCTACGAGATATTAAGCCTGTTATTAAACAAGAATAAGGAAATAGCTAATCTCTCCTCACATAATATCACCAAAAGGTATTATTTCCTAAATAATCTTTTATCCATCTTTGCTATTGACAGTGGTAACATATTCTCAAGCTTAGAGGCATGCTTATCTCTCTTTTTGGATCCAACTAATAGTGCATGTTGCATGGATTTGCATGGAGACTACAACATTCATAAGGTTTATGACATGGTAAGACCTAAACGACCTTATGTTTGGCAGTACCCTTTAGTTTGGTGCTCGTTGCTGCACCTAAACACAAGTTTATAGTGTGAGTTGCTATCCAAGAACATTTGCTTACCAAAGATCGCATGCACCAGTTTGGTCCCATTGATGGTGTCAAGTGTATTGTGTGTGTAGCAGACAAGGATGAAACACCAGCTCACCTATTCATGGAATGTATGTATAGTCTGGAGACTTGGCAACAAATTCGAGCAGCACTTAATCAAAGAGATACCATTTGCTTTTGCGAGGAGGAATTGTACTCTCGCAAGGTCCACAAGACAACCAAAAGGAAAGAAAGAACTTCTATGAGGTGTTTTTGCTACATTTGTGGTTTCAATTTGGCATGAGAAGAGTATCACGTCCTTGTAATATGTTATTAATGCATGTTGCTTTTATAATAGCCAGTAGATTCTTTTACCCTACAAAGTATGGATTTTCACAATGGACAGGGTGCATAGATAATTTGGTTGTAAATTGAGAGTCTATACATATTTTCCTATTTGGAAGTAATATAATGCTTACTTACCCCAAAAAAAAAACCTTGTTTCCTAAAATATTATTTCATAAGATTCTTCTTAATCTATAGTAAAATTCTCAAATATATCTACAAGTATAATAAATATCAATAAAATATCCACATGCTAAATTATAAACACCACCCTATTTTCCAGCATTCATCCTCCTAACTCTTGTTGCATCAACGAATTGAAGAACATTCATTCATTCATCATATTTCCAGTTTACTCTGAATCGAGAAATGCCTTGTTTCTAGTAATGAAATATAACCATAAATTCTTCCCACATAGGATAATCACACAGTTTTGAACTCATAATCTTTCACATAGCATACTTTGTTGGTAAAAATATCTTATATTCATAAAAATACATCTTAAGCAACATTCCATAATTTCTTACGAAGCACATCATTACCCCTTGATTTTTAGAGTTCCACGGAGCTTTGCACCATGTCAATCTGTGGAGCCCATATGCCTGTACATTAATCCCTTTCATTTAAGGTTTGAAGGGTAACATGGCCCTCAACCAACATTGTTTGCACCAAATGGGTATTAAACAGAGGACCTGTGGGTCTAGCCACAAAGTTCTGTGTTGATTTTACCACCAAGCCAACGCTGACAGGGTTATCATTACCATATTTTATTTATGACACATCATGATGCCTACAAGAATTGTCTAGTTGAATATGACAGAAACACCCAACATTTGACGGGTCAAAAACATACCTTTTTTGAAGTTCATCTGGGCCACTAGAACAGACACACATTCATATGTCAACAGAGAAGGGCAAAAAGATGCATCATAACTTCCCCAAATATCCCCCTTTTCCCAGAACAGCTAACACTCAAAAGACATTATCAGCTCTCTAGCCCCAAATTCTCTACACTTTTAATACACCCTTGCACTACTTTCCCCTTCCTCACCACCCAACCCCCACAACACAATCAGTGCTACAAGTAATACTGTAGCCCACATACATGCATCCCTCAGAATCCAGAGGTGGATAGTCTAGCACAGTCAATTTCGTAATACAGCATCACCTCTGCTCATACACTAATTTTATTTTCTTTGTTCTATCTTATTCAACATTCATTTTTTAATTTTACAAGTTATCTTCTTTTCTCTTCAATTAACACTTACCTGGCAGATATGTGGGCATGATATGTAGTATGTACCACATATAGTTCTGTAATCTATAACTGAAGCAATGTACTTAAAATTTGATAACTGATGATCTTTAACTTTTTCATCACCAATTTCAGGCAGCCCTCATAACATACACATGCTAGTCATAATGACGTTACCTCAACTATTGGAAATAGAATACAGAGCCCAAGAGATAGCTTTCCCTATCCTAGATATTGCATGGCATCATAACGTACCTTTAATAAAAGAAAGAGAAGAGCCATGTGATCCAGCTGTAGCTAGGCTTTCAGCAGAATTAGATGAATTGTCATACACTGGTGATCCTGGACTGGTCTTTAGGCTGAACACATGGACAGTACCCTTATCACTTGAAACTGCCAGCCACTGAGCAGTGGAAGAAAAGGCCAAACTATATATCTCAGCTCTGTCGGCACCTCTCCTCACCTACATTATATTCCAACACATCAATTGTATAAATAGGTTTCATATGACATCATTTACTTTGAAGGCAATTGAATAAGAACACCTCAAATAACCAAGTACAGGACAGTTTGTAGCCACTTAAAGCCTCTCATCCAATCATGAAACCATTCATTACATCACAGCAAATAAAGGCATATGATCAACCTAGGTTGCTGCAAGGGATCTCCTTATAAGTTACTCCCTTTGTTTCATCGTAATATAAGGGCTATTAGATTTTTAATTTTGTTTCATAATATAGGACATTTTATGAAAAGTATCAACAATTAAATGTTTTGTTTCTAATTATAACCTTCTGTTATTTTATTTACAATTAAATGAATAAGCGGTATTAAATTTAATAAGAGGGCATATTGGTAGATCAACAAAAGTAGATGATTTTTGTTTAGAATGCTTATTAATAAGCGAGTAAAAACCTAATATCTATTATATTATGAAACAGATGAAATATAACACAATAGAAGTCCTACGAAATTGATAGATGCAAGAAACAATGAACTCCATCTATATACGAGAGAAGAAGGGCCGAGGGTAAGAAGAAAAAAAAAACACTAAAGCAAATGAAGCAGAAAACATGAAGAATGTATATAAAACATTATGGAATATACACAAGAGTTCAAAGATTTTATTTTTAGGCCAACAAAGTTCATACACGTGTGCATGCCTGATAAAAATGAACAGGGAACCAGGCATCATAAATTCAGATTAAAAAATGAAAAGGCCTGCCAAGACCAAGCTCAAATTGGAATTCATCATGATACAGTACTACACAGAAAAATGTAAAAAATGTAATTGCTTCAATTCATCCCAATATTCACTATTAAGTCCATCATGTAGGCCAACAATTTGTCCATTGGATTCTTCCTTTCATCACAATGCAAATATAATACTGTAGGCTTCTGTTAAGCTGCTCACGTTTAATACACATTTTCCCTTACAAGAAAATGACAAATCTACAAAACATTACTCTTACATACTACTAAAACTTCCATCAAAAAAGAGAAAAACATATTACTAAAACTACAATAAGAAAAAGGCACACAGATACGAGGCAACAATTAGGCTTCGTCGGTAACAATCTGCCAAACTTGAATATTTTTTTTTTCTTGCTCGAAAGCAATTTATACTATATTATGAAGAACTAATGCATATGCCAATACAAATTGGATCAAGTTAGGAAGGCGGTTATTAATGGGGGATAACTGAATAAGAAAACAGAGAAGAGGGTGAAGAAAATGAGTTGAATATGATCTTTGGTACCTCCTTAGATCATATACTAACAAGAACCACCTAAGGTTTCAACACTTAGGATAAATCTTGTGAGATTTTAGGATTCAAACTTCAAACTCATGCACTAGAGTTGAAGGTGACTGATTTCTGCTGAGAGAAATAAGATAGCCAAATTCTGAGTTTTTTTTTCATTCAAGTGTGAGCCCAACACTTATAGGAGAGTGTTGGGTCTCATTTAGTTGTAATACAACTCAACAAAAAAAAGGACTGGTTTGGTTAACTAATCAAACTAGTTAGTTGTCAAAGAGACTAACTTTAACTAGTTTAATCCTAACCAAAATTAAAGTTGACTTTGTACTAGCTGAAACAGAGAAATCAGAATTGTTTGGGACCTTCCCAATGTCTTACATCTGACTTGGGAGGCTCCTTACAAGTTGATAAGCTAAGCTAAGCTAAAAACATCATTAAAAGTAAAAAGTAAAAGTAGCTTTTATGCTAAAGACTAAAAACATTATTAAAAGCATAAAGCAAAAAGTAACTTTTCTGCTGCAAGCCTAAAGTGCCATCATAGCCTGAGCATAGGTTTCTTTTCTTCCAAAAAAGGTCTGCCTCCTATGATACTTATAGTTGTTGCTGCTACTAGTGCCCACATCTGCCCAGAAAAGTGTTGTTGGGGCTGCTATTGTGGGACTTGAACTGTAGCCTATCCTTGGCTGGGTAGTGAGCCATTTAAGCCAAAAAAATGAGCCACTAAGGTGCAAAAGGTGGTGGCTGGATTGAAGTTTTGCATGGCTTTCATGGCTTGGGGTTTAGTTAAACTAATTAGTCCAAGTGAGGAGGTTTTTATGTCCCCCTAACTTAGAGAAATTAACAACTAAATTAATATCTTGGATAACGGATGCTCCTGCATCAAGAACAGTATAGATAATTTGGAACTTATCCAAAAAGTAACATGTCGCTAAAATAAAGTAATAATCTGTAATGAATTCAGTTGCTGAACGAAGCCTTAGCAATTCATCTTCAATTGAAGAGGTGATAGCCATTCATCTTTGACCCAAGAGATGAGCCTATCGTAGTAGGGAAGGTCGACAACGGTCATGGAGGCCAAACAGGTGGACTTGATCGTCCTAAGGACCATGGATCTGCCCTAATAAAATTCAAAAGTGCTCCCAAAGTGCAATCAACAAATATTGAGTCTCTTGAGTTACTTCACGGCTAGCTTGAACCAACTCCTATTTTGAGTTGGCCCCTAACATGATTTGGTGTTTCCTTTCAACCACAAGACAAGTGATGCCCTAGATGGATGACACAATAACAAATCACGACAATTGACACAAAGGCTTAGTTGAAGCTGATGAAAGGCATCTGCTTGGGGTAAAAGCTTGACCATAACCTCATTGGCGCCGATAGTAGTAGGTCAAAGGTATTCTAATGGCTAAGGAGGCTTCCTGACACTAGGTGAAGATAGTAGGGTGGCATGCTACCACAGGGGCCTAACCTAAACCATGATTGTGATAGAGGGATGTGTGGGGTTCACCCATACAATAAAACCGCGGTCGCGGTCGCGATTGCAGTCGCGGTGTCGCGGTATCGCGGTATCGGAGTGTCGCGGTCAATAAATTATGTGTCGCGGCCGTCGCGGCGTGAAATCTGATTTTTTTTTCACAATATGGATTAAATGTTATTTATTCATCATTTAATTACTTATACAACTATGCATAAAGGTTATATGTTATATTAGAAGTCTTTAAATGACTTATTATATGTTAAATTATTCTAACAACACTACTTTTGCTAATTAATAAATAATAAGTTATTATATGTTAAATTATATGTTATAAATTTATTATATGAAAATTTATAAATAACTTATTATAGAACTTTCATGTAGCATATGAAAATTAGCAACATATTAATATATTATTCAACTAATAAATAATAGCTAATTAATAAAAACTAGATAGCATAAGTTAAGTAGATTAGTTAGCTAATTAATAAAACATAGATAATATTATCACATATTAGTAGCATAATTTAACATAAATCATTTAAATATTTCATATCTACTAAATAAGGAATATCACATCATTACTAGGTTAAGTATTAATATTTTATTTAAAAAATTCATATATGTAGCATATGAAAATTAATATCACATCATTACTAGGTTAAGTATTAATATTTTATTTAAAAAATTTATATATGTAGCATATGAAAATTAGCAACATATTAATATATTATTTAACTAATAAATAATAGTTAATTAATAAAAATTAGATAGTATAAGTTAAATAAATTAGTTAGTTAATTAATAAAAAAGAAATAATATTATAGCATATTAGTAGCATAATTTAATATAAATTATTTGAATATTTTATATTTATTAAATAAGAAATATTTAATTTACTAAATTACTAATTTCGACGGTTTAGTGTGACGTATCTTATAAGCTAATATGGGTTACTGTATCGGAGTCTCAGAGTCAAACTCTCAGACTCAGCCGGTCAGTCCCACACTCCCACTCCCAGCCTTCGACGGTTCCAGACAAAATACGCAATTTCATTCTATGTTCCAGAGTGCTCGACTTCGAAGTTCGACGACCTCGAGTGCTCGAGCTGCTCGACTCTTCCGGAGTGCTCGACTTCGACCTCGAGTGCTCGAGCAGCTCGACTCTTCCAGTCTTCCTGTTCGCAGACTTCCGCTTCGAGTTCCAGAGTTCCCACACCTCCAATCCAAGGTTGCAGCTATTGGTCACCGTTCGCCGCTCGTTGTCTGCCAGTCGCCAGTCGCCAGTTGCCGTCTGCCGCTCGCCGCCTGATTCTACGGTTCTGGGTTGCGGGTTTGTGTTTTTTCCTTTCTTCCATCAATAATTGCTAGTTACTGTAAGGTCACCGATATTTCGGACAATATCGGCGATATTTTCCGACATCCGATATTGCGCCGAAATATCGGCGACATCTCCGTGAATTTCTGCCTCCGTCGCGGCAGGCACTGATTCCGCGAAATTGCGGCCGATACGCAATATCGGACCCGCGATTTCATTCTATGGGTTCACCATAAGGTTTGCGAGGGTTAGTGAGTGTGTCGGGTTGTTGGGAGAAGGCCAATGATTCTCATGGTTTGAGGGCGGTTTACAGGTGATCAATGAGGAGTTGAAGGGGCTCAGTGGGTTTGGGAAAGGCAACAGAAGGATGCTTGGTGGTATCTGGTGCGGCAATAGATGTTTTAAGGTTAGGAGGAGGTTGTGTAGCATGGTGAGGGCTCGAAGAGGGCCTAAGGGTTGTGGCTAAGGTCAGCGAGTTGACTGAAACCTACTCCGAGCAGAAGCAATGGGGAGTGCAGAGGATGCTAGCGGGGCAGCTCTGGTACTAGAAAGGGAGGAACAGAGGCAAAAACAACTGGGCAACCTTCTGCTGAGTTGTCAAAGAAGCCACCAACCTACTCTAAAGGTGCGCCAATAAAGGTTGTCAATGGTAGGTACCTAGAAGCTATCTACATTCTCATTTGACACAATTATTCCACAAATTCTCAACTTATTTTGGTCCTTTCATCTAATTTTGCCAAAACACTATTTTTGTTGTTGATAAAACCTTCATCCAATTCCTTCAAGATACTATTATATGTTGTGGATAAGACCTTTGAGACTTTCAATTGTTGTGGCAACATGATACCAATTTGTTAGCATCCTTGCCTAAGGATCTAGCCGCAAGAGGGGCATGGGAATATTTTCTTAGCTCCCCACCCCATAGGGTTATAGATTTTTTTTTTCCCTTTTAGAGATGGAAATGTTAAACAGTATACCTCAGTCCACAATGGTGGAGCTTCTTCTTCTTGCTATTTTCCTTGTTAACTTCTGTAACCTCATATCATGTTTTTGGGTGGGATGAGGTTAGGTGATGGCGTGAGTATTTTTGTATATGCTTCTCTATATATAATATATATTTTTACTTTATCTTAAAAATATCGAAAGAGTACGAAAAAGGAGAGAAAGAAAAAAGAAAGAAAAAAAAAAAGAGGGTCATGAAAATATTCATAAGTACTTCTCATGGAATCAAATACATTTAAGGGAGGTGATTGAAGAAATTGATTGATTATGAATCTGTGAGGAAATTAAGGTTAGGGTTTGTGAGAACTAGAGATAAGAGAGAGGAGAGAGCTAGGGAATTAGCAATTTGTTAATTCTCCCAACTAATTTATTTCTAAAGACTCGACTCTTATTTATAGGTTACTACAAGCTAGATTTCCGAAAGGCTTAGGGTTTATCAAGTCTTTTAGTAAACCTAAAACATAAATCTCTTAATAAACTAGTGTCTAGTAAGAATTAAATAAAATCAATGCCTATTACTTATTAATAAACTTAAATCAAATGTGTGAGAACTAAAATTGGGTCACTAGGCCTCGATGGGCTTGGATGTAGGCTCAGCCCACAATCAAGAACCTAAATTTTGTCAAAGAGATGAAGGTTAGAATGTTGACAATCTCAAACAAAATTGCAAAGTTCATGTCATCATGATGCATTATTAGATAAAGGTGTTGTAAGATTGAGAGAAGATTGGCTTGTGACAAAAGTATAGCTGTTGTTTAAAAAGTAATAGTTCAAGAGTTCAAATTGGTCACTCAGGTTGCTCACACTTAATGTTGGTCCAAATGAATAAGAATAGAGATTTGAATTATCAATGGGGAGATGGTGGGTGAAGCAGTCATTAGTAATCAATGTCAGCCGTACATGTATGACAAGGGGACTTTGGCAAGCAGTGAAAAGAACAAGATAGTTGTAAAGCAGGTAGAATAGTGATTTCTGCAAGTCTGAATGTAGTCTTGTTATCTGTTTTTTTCCTAAGATTATCTAGGAATATATAATTTGGCAACAATATAGCGGCTTCTTGGCTCCTAGCATCTGGAGCTAGTATTAACCGGTTTCAAGTTTTCAATTTTTTTCTGTTTCAAGTCAAGTCAGCTTTGTATTACTGTATTCTGCAGCATATTTTTCCTTCTACATAGTCACCCCCCCCCCCTTTTTTTCAAATGGTTAGAACATAAGAAAAGACCTTATATAGGTATATTATTATTCTTTTTTTCCTTTTTTCTCCAAACATATACAAGTACACTTTCTGATTACTTGGACTACCTGCAAAGATAAAAATATCAAGAGTTTACAAAACATGTTAGAAGTATAAATATATGTAAGACATCTAAAGAAAATTTAATAATAGTCAGATTGTTTGTTCATATGTATTGTGCATCTAAATAATAAATAAATGAGTAAAAGGATAAGTGCATAAAAGATAAAATATGATGAAATATATCAAATGCTTAGCTGACTTTTAACTGACAAAATTATGGAGGTAAAAAAGTTCCGCATTTTAGATATATGGTTAAATGATAATGAAATGTTCAATGGGTGTTTAAATAGTTATTTTCTGCTGAGTGGGTGGCTGAAGGGATCAAACCTCAAGGGCCAAGGTTTTTTAAGTGACGAAGTGACATCTGAATTACTTAGAAGGTGGTTAAATGAGAACCATTTTTAAGAGATAAGTGAGTACATATTTTGAAAAAGTGATTCAAGGTATTCCCCCAAAAACTAGTCAAACAGGTTAACAGAAGTTGCATGATTATCAAAATGGTCCAGCTTGAGTTTGGGGGAATCACATGACCAGTAAATCAGATCCCTTATTTGTACCCAAGATATGCTAACACAAAATCACCACGACATGAAACAACACTACATGTTTGACAACCCTAAATGTGTCACCACAGACCTAAAGGCAAAGACACTAACAATAACCCTAATATTACTCCTCTCCTAGAAAACAAGCTTGAGGACCCTAATATTACTCCTCTCCTAGATGACAAGCTTGGGGAAAGAAAGGAGCAACCAAAAGTAACAACGAACTCCATTGTAGCTTGACCTAAAGGTAATCCATTCCACTTGACATGCAATTTGATGTGGCAAGCGATCAAACATGACACGAATTGACCCGGGCTAAATCAAAATGCCTGATGGTGCAGTTAGCACAAGAATCTTGAGTAGAGTGTCGCAAAGTGTTGAGCTATGAGTTGGCTAAATGGTGGACTTACTAGTGGTGGAGAGTGTCCCATGGGTCATGGGCCTCCCTCAATACGATCCAAGAGCTTTCCCAAAGTGCATCCAACAAAAATAGAGTATCTTGAGTTACTTCCTGAATAGCCTAAACTAAATTCTACTTTGGGTTGGCTCCCTAATATGACCAAAAGCTTCCTTCTAGCCACAAGACAGGTGATGCCTAGATGGATGGCACACAATAACAACTCACAGCAAATGGTCCTAAGGACCAAGCAAAATTGATGAAGGGCATAGTAAGAGCTTGACCATGACATTGTTGGTGTTAATAATAGTTGGCTAAAGGTATTTTGGTGGCCATAGAGGCTTTCTGACACTAAGTGAAGGTAGTAGCGTAGCGGTAGGAGGCTTCCATGTAGTGTTAGGCTGCAATGGGGGTCGAGCATGGACTATAGTTGTGGTAAAGGAATGTGTGGGGTAGATGCAAGGCTTGAAAGGGTCACTGAGTGTGCCAATAGGTAAGGGGTGGCAGTTGGTGCCTTTGGTGGCTTAGGAATGGTGTGTGCGTGATCGATGAGGACTGGAAGAGCTCAATGGGTTTAGGTGAGGCAGTGCAGAGATATTTGGTGGTGTCTAGCGAGGCAAGGAATGTTTTAGGGTTTAATAAAGAAGTTGTAATGGTGGTAGAGGGTTGTTGAGAGCCTAGCTGTGGCAGCACAGGATCGGCAAAGTGGCCAAAGCCTTAGCCAAGGCTAGCAACTTAGTAGAGAAAGGAGAGGATGTTGGGGCATGATGATCGATGCTGGGAAGGGAGAAGTAGAAATGACGGCAACTAGCCATACCATTGCTAATTGATGGGGTTGCCCGCTAGCCATCCGTGTGTTGCGGGAAATGGTGTGTTGTGTGCCTCCTAGTCTTTGTTCTCTTTGGGCTAATTTTCGCACAATTTGTCTCTCTCTGCTGGGCAACCCACATAATCCAACCATTAACTCATTGATGCATTAATTTCAGTTGGAGCATACCAATTTGTTAAGATCCTTGCTCGTGGATCTAGTTGTAGCAAGGTCACAGAAAGATTAAGCAGTAGTTCATACATTTAATTGAAGGAATTAGGTAAATTGATTGATTATGAATATGTGGGGGAATTAAGGTTAGGGTTTATGAGAACTAGAGAAAAGAGAGAGGATAAAGGTGATTGGGAGAGAGAGGCAGATGAGGAAAGAGGAGAGAACATGAAATAAAATATATGTCGATATACAATCAATATATATCGGATTTTTGCACTACCGATGTGTGAAACAAAGATGAAATGACATGTGTATCAATTAATACAATAACATATGGACCGATATTTAACTTTAGATGCTGCTATTTACTATTTTTTATTGTGAAAAAAAAAATACAAAATCACACCACAACACCCCCACATAATATTTATCTTCTGCAACATTCCGATATTGAGATACTGCAATTGTAATATCCATTCCCCCCCCCCCCAAGAGAGGGCTAAGGAATTAGCAATTTGCTAATTCTCCCAATTTGTTTATTTCTAAGGATATGGCCTCTTATTTATAGCTTATGATAACTTGGGGGAGCAATCAAGGATTTCTAGCAGCACTTTTATTAACAAGATCTATTAATCCTAATACATAAATCTCTTAATCAACTAAGGCCTACTAAGAACTAAATAAAACCAATGTCTACTACTTATTAATGAACTTAAATCAAACGTTTTAGGACTAGAATTGGGTCACTATGCCCAGGTCCAGAGGCCGGCTCAGCCCATGATCAATAATCCTGAAATTAAACCAATGGTTGACACCAGCACAAAATACATAAAACTGATAAATAATACTACTGTTATCCTATTTTACTTTTCATATTCATTCTTTATATTGGATATTCAAATTAATTTAGAACCTCTATTTTACCAATTTTATAACTGATTCTACTATTTTTTTTAACAGTCCAAAGACTTACCAGAATCATTGATATAACCAGACCAGCTTGACAAACAGTTCACTAGTTTACTATGAACTATGTCATTCAAATCAGCCTCACCTCAATTTTCATCAATACCAATTTTCTTTCCAATAGTGTTGTGCTTCGAACATCTTGGCCAGCCAAAGAAACACTGAAGTAACCATTCAAAACAGGAACATATAGCGTATATGATATATTCGTACACAAAGCCACTACAGTAACGAAGAAAGGTAAGGATTGGAGATAAACAATCACAATTGTGAAAGATCCTATCCACTCCCCAAATAGATAAAATACATACATATTCCTTAAATATGAAATATCATCCAACAAAATTCTTGGAACATTTAAAGTGCAGTTGTCATAATACTCATACAATCTCGTGTCGGAAACAATGGCAAACCAGATATGGTTTTCCCTTGAGGTGTTTTCTCAGCATCCCACATCTGTGGGATACTCTTCTTTAATTCAGTTTATATATCCCTCTGTCTGATTCCTTGTTTGAGATAAAAACTTGGACTGGTTTTGGTGATTAGTGTTGGGCTGGATATTGGGCCACATACACGCGCGTGCACGCCACCCACCCGTCTGGGCAAGGCTAGGCTGGGCGTGGGTCATTGATTCAGAAGACAGGTATATTATTGTTTTTGCTAATATTTTTATTTTTGCACTGTTTTGAATCGAAGAAAACCACATCTTCTTCTTCCGATCCTATTATTCAGGGACTTTGAATTCTTCTTGTAACGACATTCCAGTTCACGAGGATTGGATGTCGTTATCTTTAGCAATTATTTTTTTTAAAGGGGGTTTTGGTTTTCAAAAGAAAGATAGAAAAAACCGATTTCTTTCTCATTGCCAAACTCTCTTCTGATTTTCATAGAAAAAATTTTTGGGCAAAGTTCTGCAATTCCAAGGTCTTCATTCTTGAGTGTACAAGAACGGAGGCCCGTTGTGTTAACCTTGGGGGCAGTGGACGTATTCACGGCACAACCAAACATTATCAGTTTACTTCTTTGCTGTGCATTCTTATTTTAAATTTTGTACGCATATTGTCTTCTATCTACTAACATTCTGAAGCAAAAAAACATATGTCGTTCAATAGACAATGTGCGTACAGTTTAATTTGATGTTCGATTAATACTACTGTTTTGTTTCCATTAATCACTCTTGTTGTTGATTCCTTGCGATTCTACTGATGTTGAGTGACTTGCTGATTCCTTGTCGTTCAAGGATAAAAGCAAGAAGTTTTAAAAGGAGGGTCAACAAAAAGGTCAACCTATCTTCAAGAAAGGTGGCACTAAGATTCAGAAGAAACAAGTGACTTACTATGTCTATGGTAAGACAGGTCACAAGGCATATCAGTGTTTCAAGAAAAAGGGCCTACAAACTCAAAATCAAAAAGGTGGTGCACCTCTAGCTCCATAGGCTAATGTTGCTGAGACAGAGGATGTTACTGCTATTGTGGTTGTAGAAGCAAACCTGGTTGAAAATAAGACAAATTGAATTCTGGACATCGGGGCTTCTAAGCACTTGTGCGCCAACAAAGAATTCTTCCACCAGTTCCAGGATGCTACTAATGGAGAGCACGTCTTTATGGAAAAATCATCCACTACTGGAGTTTTGGGCAAAGGAAAGGTTCTTCTGAAACTTACCTATGAAAAATCTTTGTTGTTGAGTAATGTCTTGTATATCCCCTCCCTCCGTAAGAACTTAGTTTCAGGTAGCTTACTTAATAGGGCCGGTCTGAAACTAATTTTTGAGGCTAATAAGGTCATGTTGTCCAAAAAAGAGGACTTTGTGGGTAAGGGGTACTTGTCTGATGAACTCTTTGTTTTGAATATTGTTTGTGCTCCTATTAATGAAATTGGTTCTACTTCTATTTATATCACTGAGTCCGTATCTCCATGGCATGGTAGGCTAGGGCACGTGAATGTGGCTTCCATAGACAAACTCAAACGAATAAACTTGATTAATGTGTTGGACACTAATGATTACGATAAGTGTCCTGTTTGTGCGAAAGCCAAATATGCTAAAAAGCCTTTTAAACTAGTCACAGTGAGATCAACAGAATTACTTGAATTAATACATACAGACTTAGCAGATTTGAAGAACACCAAGAGTAGAGGAGGAAAACAATATTATGTGACATTTATTGATGATTATTCGAGATATACTAAAGTTTTCCTCATCAGGTCTAAAGATGAGATTGAAAGTATGTTCTTAAAATATAAGGCAGAAGTAGAAAACCAATTGGAGCGAAAGATTAAGAGGCTTAGGTCTGATAGGGGTGGTGAATATGGAACTAGTTTTCTAAAAGATTTTTGTGATAATCATGGTATCATACATGAAACTAGTGCCCCTTATTCTCCTCAACAAAATGGTGTAGCTGAAAGAAAGCATAGAACTCTAAAGGAAATGATGAATGCTACGCTGTTGAGTTCTGGTATGTCTGCCCATATGTGAAGGAGGCAGTTTTATCTACATGCTATATTTTGAATCGGGTTCCCCATAAGAAACTAGACAAGACTCCCTATGAATTATGGAAAGGTTTTAAACCTAACCTGAAAATTTTAAAAGTGTGGGGGTGTCTAGCTAAGGTTGGTTTACCAGACTTTAGAAGAACCAACGTGGGAACAAAGACTTTTGACTGTGCATTTATTGGATATGCTCAAAACAGTGTTGCATATAGATTTATGTATTTAAATGATTATTCTATTTGTGAATCTAGAAATGCATAATTTTTTGAGAATGTGTTTCCCATGAAAAGGAATGCATGTGACTTTGCTGGCTCATCTAATGCTTCTTCAGTACCCTTGTCTTTACCACCCTCTCTTAATATTGAAAATGAAAATATCAATGAGCCTAGGAGAAGTAAAAGACGAAGGATTGAAACTAGCTTTAGACCTGATTTTGTTAATACTTTCCTTGTTGAAGTTGATGATATTGATATAAGAAATATGGACTTTGTGTCTGCATATCTTATTGAGGAGGATCCTATATCCTATAAGGAAGTGGTAACTTCTATGGATGCTAGTTTTTAGAAAGAAGCAATTAAAAATGAGTTAGAATCCATTATGTCCAATCACACTTGGGATTTGGTTGATTTGCCTAAAGGTTGTAAACCCATTAGATGCAAATGGGTCTTTAGAAAGAAATTGAGAACTGATGGGACCATAAATAAGTTTAAGGCTATATTAGTGGTTGTAGGCTACAAGCAAAAGAAAGACGTTGACTTTTTTGATACTTACTCTCCCGTCACTAAAATTGCCACTATATGTTTTTGGTTGCCTTAGTATCCATGGACTTATAGTTCATCAAATGGATGTGAAAACAGCCTTTCTAAATGGTGATCTAAAAGAGGAGATCTATGTGGAGCAGCCCAAGGGCTGTGAGGTTCAAGGTCATGAGACTAAAGTGTGTAGATTGAGAAAGTCATTGTATGGCCTTAAACAAGCTCTTAAATAATGGTACGAAAAGTTTGACCAGACCTTAATGAGCAATGGCTATGTAGTAAATGCATCTGATTCATGTGTTCATTCTAAATTGATTGAACATGAATGTCTGATAATCTGTTTATACGTGGATGACATGTTGATTCTTGGCAC
This sequence comes from Tamarix austromongolica, assembly GCA_039764185.1. Taxonomy (NCBI): domain Eukaryota; kingdom Viridiplantae; phylum Streptophyta; class Magnoliopsida; order Caryophyllales; family Tamaricaceae; genus Tamarix; species Tamarix austromongolica. The sequence continues at coordinate 18,107,110 of CM077813.1, read as the reverse complement.
AAGTATGACTATGGTCGATGAGACCAAATTGTTTTCATCTTCTCATTTTAAAATGAAAGATTTAAAAGAAGCTAATGTAATTCTTGGTATTAAAATAAGAAAAACTGAAAATGGTTTTTCCTTGAGTCAATCACATTATGTTGTTAAGATTTTAGAAAAATTTGATTATCGAGATGAAATACCTGTGAAAACTCTCTATGATCCTAGCATAAATTTGAAAAGGAACTTAAGTACTAGTGTTTCTCAAGCTGAATATGTTAAAATTATAGGTAGTGTGATGTTCCTCATGAATTATACTAGACCTGACATAGCCTATGTTGTGAGTAGACTGAGTAGGTATACTCACAACCCAAGTAGTGATCACTGGACTGCCGTTCACCATTTGCTTGGATACCTTAAGGGTATTAAGGATTGGGGGTTGCATTTTTGTAAATTTCCTACTGTGTAGGATTTACAGATGCTAACTGGATTTCTGATAATGATGAGGTCAGTTCCACCAGTGGTTATGTGTTTACCTTGGGAGGAGGAGCTGTATCTTGGAAGTCTGCCAAACAGACTTGTATAGCTCACTCCACCTTGGAGTCAGAATTTATTGCCCTTGTGTTGGCTGGTCAAAAGGCAAAGTGGTTGAGGAACTTGTTGGCAGATGTGTCTTTGTGGAGGAAACCTTGTGTGCCCGTTTCATTACACTGTGATTCACAGGCAGGTATTAGTGTTTCCAAGAACAACATGTATAATGGTAAGAGGAGATACATCCGCATGGGACACAGTTCTGTGATACAATTGTTGAGAAACGGTGTAATCTCCTTAGAATTTGTCAGATCAAAGAAAAATCTGGCAGACCCTCTTACAAAGGGTGTAACAAGGAAAGTTATCTTCGAATCGTCGAGGGGGATGGGGCTTAAGCCTTTGAATTGAGGAAAGTATCATGGATACCACTCGTGGTCAAACGAAGCCATATAATTACTTTATTGCACTACATTCCCATCCCTATGGTGTATGGTTGTGCTATTTTAACAGATTGAGTTTAGACTCTTAATGAGTTCATATCCCTATTCTTGGGTGGTCCTAGTGAGACGGACTTAATGAACTCACCACTTAATACATATGAGGTTAAGTATACTGATGCTCTTAATAAATCCATAGCCAAGTATGGTGGTGCTTGAGAGACGCACTTAATAGATTCACCTAGGTGAGTGTAAAGGTGAGTCGCCTTCTATGAAAGACTTGGGCTGTCTTTCTAGAGCACTCATGTGTACCCAAGGTGTGCGCATGACAATTAAAAGCGATTGTGTTACTATAGCAGAATTTGCAGAATTTAAGGTAAGACATGTGTTGTGAGGGTCTCAATCGAAGTTTGGATAGTTCAAGACTCATTCACTCCCTAGATACAATTGTTGATTCACTTCACTACGTATCAATTCAATCCTCGTGATATTGATGCTTAAGCGTTACGCCTTCTTTGCCCATATAATTTTTCTTTTTTTCTATTTGCCATTGGTGGGGGATTGTCGAAAACAATGGCAAACCAAATATGGTTTTGCCTTGAGGTGTTTTCTCAGCATCCCACACCAGTGGGATACTCTTCTTTGATTCAGTTTATATATCCCTCTATCTGATTCCTTGTATGAGATAAAAGCTTGGACTAGTTTTGGTGGTTAGTGTTGGACTGGATATTGGGCCACACGCACGCGCGCGCGTCACCCGCCCGTCTGGTCTGGGTCATTGATTCAGACATGTATATTATTCTTTTTGCTAATATTTTTATTTTGCATTATTTTGAATCAGAGAAAACCACATCTTCTTCTTCTGATCCTATTATTCAGGGACTTTGAATTCTTCTTGTAACGACATTCCAGTTCGTGAGGAATGGATGTCGTTATCTTTAGCAATTATTTTTTTTTTTAAAGGGGGTTTCGGTTTTCAGAAGGACAGATAGAAAAAACCGATTTCTTTCTCACTGCCAAACTCTCTTCTGATTTTCACAAAAAAAAAAAAAAAAATTGGGTTAAGTTCTGTAATTCCAAGATCTTCATTGTTGAGTGCACAAGAACGGAGGCCGGTTGTGTTAACCTTGGGGGCGAGTCGGGGCAATCGATTTGCACTGCGGTCAAGCCGTTTTTCACTTCAGGGCAGTGGACATATTCACGGCACAACCGAACATTATCAGTTTGCTTCTCTACTGTGCATTCTTATTTTTAATTTTGTACGCATATTGTCTTCTATCTGCTAACATCTCGAAGTCCCCTCCTCCCCCTCCTAACAAAGAAACAGGTTAAAGTAAGAGAGGAGGGAAAAAGAGTTATTAGCAGCGATGAGACAAATCCAACCATGATCTAATATGGGCTTACTTGAAGAAAATTTTTAGTGTTTGGAAAACTCGTTCATCTTACAGTCATGGAAACTCAATACACACTAAAACTAATCAATACAAAGTGAAATCATAATCCGTAAAATGCTTGAAATTTACCTCTTGAAGCAATGTACCATCAGAAGTGTTGAAAATCCGAACGAGAGTGCCCTTCGTACTAGCCGTGGCCAACAAAGCCCCATCCTGGGTTAGCGCAAAGCAGGCTATCCTCGAATCGTGAGCCATGATGAATTTAGTCCTCTTAGAGGCATAATGCTCAACCCTGACTTGCCCCTTCTGCAGGCCAGGGCACACAAGAACGAAATTCGCGGCGGATTGGGAAACAGTACAAAGCCCTTTCGGATTAGCTATGGTTTCAATCTGATGCAACAATTTCAAGTCGGCAAAGTTGTAGACAAACACTTTTTGCTCTAAGACCACAACAATTCGATCCCGTCGGAGACGAACCCCACGAACCTCTGACCTAAAAGACAATTCACCGATACAACGGCTCTGATGATCATCCCAAATCATGACCTTATTGAGCGGGTATTGAGGCTCGGGTCCTCCACCAACCAAAGCCAATATGTTGCATCGGAAAAGCATCTCGACTGCAGCTATTCCGCCACGAGGATCGAAATCCCGTCGGAAAATCTCCCTAAAGGGATCGCAATTGTAAATACGGAAACCCCGATCAGTGCCAGAGGCAAAGCATCCGGAATCCTGGTTGAAAGAGACATGCAGGAGAGCAGGAGGCTGAAAATTGGATAGAGATTTAGGGGAATTGGGGTCCGTTGGTTGAGACATAGAAGTCCTGATAGGTGGTGGAAGAGGGGGAGGGGGATTGCTGTCGTTGAAGCTAGGTGTTTCATTATAGTTATGATTTGAAGCATCAGCGTAGGTAGGAGAGGACTCCATGTGGTGGTTGTTGTTCTCGCCGCCGTCAACATCGTCGCTTCCGCCATCAACGACGGGGGAACTAGTATCGTAGAACTGTTGCAGCTTGTCCGATTGATGAGACATTGATGATGAATCAGAATTCGTGTGAAGATCAGCGAGTTGATCAGAAACAAAATTAAGGTTTGGATTTGGGGTCGTTGAATTTGGATTATTAGGCCAAGCTGATAGAGTCGCCATTTTATGTGCCTTTGGTTGTCGCTTGTCAACTCAGGCTCCGCTAGTTTACCATCCCCAAGTAGCAGTCCGATTCTCAAATATAGTTCCTAGGGCCGTGCAAGCAAAGCATAATCGTAGTCTCCTCGATACTACGTGGTAAAATAATGGAATGTATTGAAATTATAAATTAAATTAAATGATTTGTGATCATGTTTGAAAGATATTATTTTTAGGGAAAAAATATTTTTTTATTTTATGTATTTTCTTTCGGCAAGGGTTGGGTGGAAGTTGATGGTTGAATCGGCTAGCACATGATAAAAAGCCGCATTAATTGAGTTATAGGTTTATGGTAGTTTAATTTATGTTTTTAAGTTATAATGGCCAAAAATTAAATTGTACATGACTTAAACTCATTATTATATCTTGGTTTAGGTAGGTTAGTCGTATCTATCAACATTGGTCTAACTAAGCAAAACTTAATTACTATTATTTAAATTTAAGTAACTTTTTAAAAACATCTTACAGGGATAAATAAGGTTATAAAGAATGACAATGAAAATTTTAAATTTTGATTTATAATTTATAGTGGTTTGAGAATTAAATTTCTCTACATCATACTATTATTTCATACTATTATATTTTTGTAGTTTTAAGTTTTAAAAATTTATTTATTTTTATAATAATATTTTAATACATTATTTTAGATAAAATAAGACACTTATATGAAGATGAATATAAATAATAATTGATATATGATCTTTATTTCTAAAATTATTCTTACAAAAGTTAATAAAATTGATAAAAATATCACTTTCATATGGATATTGTATATATCTATATTTAATATTTATTTTTTAGATATCTAAAATTTGGGTATCCGATCTAAAAGATACAAAACGAATATCCGAAAAAAAAATATATGAATGGATAAGTATATTTATTTTTGCACACCCCTAACAAAAACAATCGAACAGTTTAGCAAATCACTTGATGTGTTTACTCAAATCAATCAATCAGTTTAGTCCCTAAGCAAAAAATATTTTATTTTTTATTTCAACCCTCAGCCTAGTTAGTCAAACTAGCCAATCAGTTTCTAGAACCAGTTGACTGATTTAATGAAATCAATCAAAGTGTTAAAATAAAGGTAAAATGGGTTTCTATAGGAATTAAACTCCTAGTCTGGTTAGTGAAACCAATCAATTAGTTTCAAGAACTAGATGATAGGTTTGAGTAAATCAATTGAAGTATCCAAATAGAGGCAAAATCATTTTTCTTAGGACTGAAAATTAATAGTAACCAGTCAGTTGATTTCCAAACCGGGTAATCAGTTCCTAGACTTTTTAAAAAGTTTAAAAGTCTTGGTTTTGAAAACATAAACCAATCAATTAGTTATGAAACTAGTTAATTGGTTCCAGCTCAAATCAAACACTTGTAAATTACTTTGAAAATTCTATAGGACTTAAAAATAGCAAGAAATTCATGTCAAATGAATTTCAAATAAGATTTTAAATAGACCAAAAGATTTAAATCAAAAGTGCTAGTGCTCACACAACCTTACAAGATAACCTAAGACTTAAAGTATAAACTTTGAGTTCTTAAGTCTTAATATCTCAATGCAATCTTCTTTTGTGCTTTGAAACTTGATTGTTTTTTTAAATATTGCACTTGAATGAAGAATTATTAAGTGCATTGTGAGACTTAATTTGGATAAGTGTAATTTGACATCCTTGTGATCAATGTCATTCATGCACACTTAAACAAACATGTTAATCCCTTAAATAAGATTATTATCATCAAAATAAGGATTAAGACCTTGATTGTCCTAAATGTTCAACAATCTCCCCCTTTTTTATGATCACAAAAAAAAAGTACAAAGTAAGGTTAAAATATTAGACATTTATCCCATTTGCATCTTTAAATCCAAAACCCAATCTCCCCTCTCTGTCATCAATAAAAGGTGAGAATGTATTAACCTATACACAAAGGAGATAACAATCCAAGTACAAGTAAAATCTCCCCCTTAAACAAGTGCATAATATGAACCATGAGAGAAATAGCACAAGTTGGGTTAGAATTTAGAGTTTTCTCCCCCTAAAGAATGTGCATCCTAATACAAGTAAGATCGTATACATTGATTTACTTGTGTAGAAGTGTTAGTACAAATCAAAGTAAATGAGTGCAAGGTAAGATGAATAAAGTACAAACAATTCAAATTATCTCATATATTATAAGAGAAGAGTACATGAGATAGGATAATACACTATGCTAATGAAAAAAAATAGACATCTAAGTATAGAGTATTGCCAAAATAACATCTCATATATTGAGTTCATACAGACACATGACTAATGAATTCACATATGACTTAGTAAACACTTAAAACAGACGTAGCTCACACACTGATATGACCGCAGACTATGCTGAGTCCAGATCAACACCAAATGTGCTTGGAACAAATGTGGTAGGTGGTTTAGATAGTAGAGTTGTGATGAAGTCTGGTGGTGATAGACTAGTGATGAAGTTTGGTGGCGATAGACTAAGTCCTCACTCTCAATGTCCTTACGATCAATGATCTAAATGACATATCATCTAATCTAAGTAGCCTCAATGAGTGACTCATATATAGCAAGATCTAATAAAATGGGATCATAAATAAGTATCGGGCTAGTCTTGGTGCCTATAGTTGTAATACCCCAAAAGTTTGCTTAGCCTAATCCCGCATCATTAACACCCTAATTTGATTCTAATATCAATAAATCTTATGTTAGTCTTAATCTAACTCCTTAATCCCAAAACTTTAACCAAAACCTTGACTCGAATAAATCGTAATTCGTAAACCAAAATCAAAACACACTTCAATTTCCACTAATCCTGATTACTTATGGCTAATCCAAAGTCATCTAAACTAATTCCCCAACCCTTCTCTTTTTCCTTTTCTTTTCTTCTTTCTTCTCCTCCTTCCGTCAACCTTAAGCTACAACATTTGAAATTGTTGTAACTTGCACCCTCCCCACTTACACCATCACCCATCACCTTTCTCCACCCTCATCCATCATCCATCGCCTTTCTCCTTCTCCTTCTCCTTCTTCCATCTTTGCAGACCTACACACCCATGCACACACCCTACCACTCTTCTTTCTCCTATTCCCCTCATCCTTATGCAACACATACATTCAACCATTACCACTCTCACACTGTAGCTGCTACCCTACTCCTCACCATCCTCTGCAACCATCATCATCATCACCACCACCACATTACAGTTGTACCATCACCATCATCATCATCGCATGCCCCCTGTTCTTTTTCTTCTTCCCTGATTCACACCACACGCGTACACATGTATGTGTATATATATATATATATACTACACACTCTTCTTCTCTTCTATTTGGTTTGCCTCCATTCTGCCATTTTGTGTCCAAAACACTACCGAAGCACTCCCTCTTCCTTCTCCTTTCTTCCCTCTCTCTCTCTTGTTCTTCTTCTTCCTCCTTATTTACCTATTGTTGGCCTACACACCACCATTCCACTATGATGCACCACCTCGACCGCCACTCACCTCCCATTGGCCTATGGATCGACCACTAAGGTCACCCCAATCTTCCCTAACACTATCACCAAACATTGCCGTAGACCAACCCCTCTTTTCCCTTCTTCTTTCCTTTGTTCATCACACTTTTGCAAAGTGCACAGCTTGTGCACGGTCTGTTGCACAAGCGTGCACCACTTAAAATCTCCTTCTGCGCAGCCGTGCAACCTTTGCACTGCCTGGTCGTGCATGATGTTTTCTCTTGTTCTGGTGCTGCTATAACATCCCCAAAATTCACTACTGAAAAATTTTGTTTCATTTAAAAGAGTTAACAGAAGCAAAATACAAGACAGCGAATTCTAGGGATATTACCACCACATTTAGTACCAGACCAGTTCACTCCTACCGCTCTAGTACCAAGTGCTAAGGCTAAAAGTGTAAAATACAATTTACAAGAACTCAAACCATAATTAAATCAAAGTAGCGTAGTAAACCATTTACAAGAATAGAATCCATTAATGGTGGTTACAAGAACACAAGTTACATTAAAAATTAGGAGTTAAAAGAGAGAGAGGTGAACCCTAAAGGATTCCGGATAATCCTTACGCTATTTTTCGTTGCCCACTTGAATAGCTCCTAAAAAGGACCTACAAGGGATACTACCCATTGAATAGGCAGGGGCTTACAAATGGAACCCTTCAGTACTATAGTACCGAGTAATCCTTTAAAATCACACTTCAAAGGAGGTCCGCAATGCAACACATGATTCAAAGCTATATGCATATATAACAAGATGTGCATACACAATGTTCACATACTTAACATTCATATCCTTAACAAGTCCATCAAATGTTAATGATTCATAATGCAAAATAGATACTTTCGGGCCTTAAGCCATGTCATAGTGCAAAATCAATACTTTTTGGCCTTAAGCCATTAGTCCATCATTATTCAATCATCTCTCAGATTTTATATCCACGTGAGTGCGAGAACCCTACTATTATAGCCGATGGATCGGTCACTTATAGGGCAAAATGCACATAACCACTATTATATACTGGTGGATCAGTCTCTAGGGCAAAACGCTCCTAGCCACTATTATGTCGGTGGATTGGTCTGGCCCCGACTCTCATAGTGTTACACTATAAGTACTTAGTGTCTTTTATGTGTCTTATCAAACTTAGGGTTTGGCTTATTGAGCTCGGGATCCCCCAATATTATTGTAATCCCCCGAAATTTTAAAAGCCTGTAATTTAATAAATAAATTTTATTTGGGATAAATTAGCCTTTAAATCTATTTAATTTAATTATTTTATGGCTTTTTGAGTATATAAAATTGGGTATAAATATTTAATAAATTAAAATAAATATTTTGTTATTTTATCACACTCTTATTATTTAAATAATTTTTCAAACCATTATTTTACTAAAATTATCCTTTTTAAACCCTTATATTTTAATTAAATTAAATTAAATTAAATTATTAAATAAATTTATTACCCAAAAATATTTTACTTTATTATTTTATAAATTAAATTATTTTATTTAATTCTATTTTCCTTTTTCCTTTTTCCTTCTCCTTTTTCTCTTTTCTTTCTTTTTTTCCTTTTCTTTCCTCGGGCCGCCGGCTGGCCTGGCCTGCCCTTTCCCCCTGCGCTTGGGCCGCTAGCCCGTCTCTCTTCTCCTCCCTCTCCTTCTCCCTTGCACCTGGGGCGCTGGCCCATTTTCTTTCTTCATCACCCGTCGCCCGACCGCCTCCCTCCTTTCCTTCCTTCCTTTCTTCCCCGACCAGGCTGACCCGCTTCTTCTTTCCCTTCGGCCACTCGTCGCACCAGCCCCCCTTCTTCTTTCTTTCTTCTTCTTCCTCTTTCCCCGGCAAAAATCCCGACCACCCCTCCATCACTGCCACCCTACCTACAACCCCTTCCCCCTATTGATCTCCCTATCTATCTCTCTCTCTCCCGCCATTTCTCTTCCCCATCCCAGCCCCACCATCTCTCCCTTCCCCATTCCCTGCCTCATTCTGCATTTTTTCGAGCTCCATATGCATGCCCCAACCCTCTTTTTCTTCCTTTCTCCTCCTTCCCTCATCCTCCCTATTTTGCTTCGCCACCATCGTTCCACCGCTACCACCGCCTCAACAGCCACCTGCACCACCCCTTGCCACCCTCTACCTCACCCCCAAACGATCACTGCACCCCTCGAGCCACCCCGCAACCTCCTTCTTCCATCTCTCTTCCTTTTCTCTTCTTTCCCTCCCTTCTCAGCAACCACCCTCTACAGCCTCAATCCGTTGTCGTTCCCCCACCTCTACCGCCGCCTGAGCCACCAAGCTAATACCTGCAACCCCCTCTACCACCCCCAAACCTCCTTTGGCCGAAACCACCACTTGCAGGCCTCCATTTTCTCCCTCCCTTTTCCTTCCTTCTCAACCCTCCATCTTGACTCCCCTCGGCAGCACCACTTCGTAGCCTCGCTGCCGCCACCTCCGCCGCCCTTAGCCATCGTCAACCCATCCCCGATCACCACCTACACCCCCTCTCCACTCTGCATCCTTCCCTTACCCTAAATCCTCCCCCATCCATCTTCTTTCCTAGCCCCAAACCACTAACCCGAAAATAACTATTTTTCCCTCCTTTCACCCACCTTTGAGCCCCTCCTCCTCATTTCCTTGCATGCAACTCATGCTGCATGAGCAGAATGAGCTGCTGCCTTCTTGATTTAGTTGGGTAATAATTTTTAAGGTATAATAATTTTTTAATTCAAGTATTTCATTAATTAAGCATTATAAAGTTTTATACTTTGATTTTTATTATTTCTAACGCAATAAACCTTGATATTATTTTTAGGTATTGGTTTTGATAATCAAATCTTGAACCTTTAACCGGAATACCGGTAAGGTTCATTTTTGTAGGAATCAAGGTAACCGTTAAATCTCACTTAAACGCATGGATTAATGTATGTTAGCACATTAGGATTTTTAATATGTTATTATACTTAATATATGTTGTTTAATATCATATGCATGGTTTCTTGTGATGTTTGATAAAAAGAAGCATGTTAGGTTATATGTTATGTATGAAAATATTGTTTAAGGTAAGAGTTTGGTTGTTAATGAAAATGTTAAGTATTATCCATTTTGTATTATGCTATTGTGATCTTTAATGCATGGTTAATATTTTGTGAGCCTTAGAGGTATTTTAGTAATGTATCTTGTACAAGAATTTGACCTAATATATATATATATGGGTGCTAATAAGTATTATATTAAATATAAGAGTTGTGGATGAGGTACTAATATTAATATTTTATGTAGTAATAATAATTTAATATAAGTGGTGTTCTAAGGGGCAAAATGGTAACTTTTAATTAAAAAGGGTATTATGGTAATTTTGGAGGCAAAGGTAAAGTGGTAATTTTGTAATTAAAGGGTAAAAGGGTAATTTTGGAATTAATGGATAAAATGGTAATTTTGGAGATAAAGGGGTAAAATGGTAAATTTTAGAGGCAAGGGTAAAATGGTAAATTTGTAAGTAAAAGGATAAATTGGTAATTTTGGAGGTAAGGGATAAAATGGTAATTTTGGAAGTGAAAAGGGTAGAGTGGAAAATTGTAGATGAAAAGGGGTAAATTGGTAATTTTGGAAGTAAGGGGGTAAAATGGTAATTTCGTAATTAAATGGGCAAAATGGTAATTTTGTTAATAAAGGGTAAATTAGTAATTTTGTAATAAAAGGGCAAAATGATAATTTTGTAATAAAAGGGTAAAATGGTAAATTTGTGATTAAAGGGTAAAATGGTAATTTTGTGATTAAAGGGTAAAATGGTAATTTTGTAAATAAAAGGGTAAAATGGAATTTTTGTGAATAAAATATAAAATGGTAATTATGATAAATGTGAAGGGTAATTTGGTAATTTAACCAATTAAAGGGGTAATTTGGTAATTAGGATAATGAACAGGGGTAATTTGGTAATTTGACCAACTAAAGGGCAATCTATTAATTATAATAAAGGAAATGGGCAAATTGGTGATCTAACCAACCAAATGGAAAATGTATTAAGTATAACAATTACAAAGGGTGATTAGTGGCCTAATAAGGGTAGGAGATAGCTCAGTAACCTAAACCGAGTAAGGGTGTAGCTACGACCGAATGTGTGCTACGTGTCCTACATGCCTTTGATGTCCTATATAATTATATGTTGTGTTCTATATGCTATTATCTTAACTGTTTTATGTGTGGTGCGGCTTGGAACAGAGGTATATTCATGTGCCCTCTTTTGGTATGTGCTAATATGGATATGCTGTAAGTTATGATGTGATGTGATGTGGCCCTTTTGGATGCATGCTAGGATAATTAATGTGGTGTTGTGGGATGGAGGCATGAAAAAGAGAAATGGGAGAGAAAGATAACCAAGGGGAAGTAAGTTGGCTAACGTAGGTAAGGATAACCTAAATAATCCATTATCCATGAGTGGATGAGTAAAAGGGGACTTAAGTAAAATGAAAGAGTGGGAGAATCGAGGGTTTTCATGGGAAGGTTAGAGTCCGCATGGGGGCAAACTTTACGTATGGAAAGTTGCCTCGGGGCATGAGGAAGGTAATAGAGTGTCATTTGGGTGTCTGGGGGCTTCGGGCAAAAAATAGTACGTGGGACAATATAAGGGTGCATAGGAGACCAGGCTAGGGTTTAGGAGAAAACCCTAATTTGAGGAGGTGGAAGAAGAAAGGAAAATAATAAAAATAAATGAGAATGAGTGGGACATGAAGTGACGATTGAATCTAGGGGTCGTGACGTGTGGGGTGTTAAAATAGTTAAGTTGTGTGAGGCAGAGAAGGATGGGCCATATAGGCCCAAATTAGGGTTTTTGGAGAAAACCCAAGGGTAAGGCGGTGAGTGGACTTTGAGGGTATAAAGTGTGGGCCTTAACCCACGCGCTTAGGAATTGGGCTCTCGGTGTGAGAAAGTGGATTAAGGGAAGGATGTTGGGGCGAGTTAGGAGGTGCAGAAGTCTCAAGATATGGAACGGGCCCTCTTAGGAGGATAAATGTGGATATAATTAGCCATGCATGTCTAGGGTAAATTTTTTTGAATAAGATATGGTAAAATACTAATCATGTAAAGTAGAAGATTATTGAGCCGTGCCCAGACCGATCCACCGGCATAATAGTGGCCAGGTGCCGGGGTGCCCTGGAGACCGATCCATCGGCATATAATAGTGGTTAGGTGTGTTATGCCCTATAAGTGACCGATCCACCGGTTATAATAGTGGGGGATCCCGTACTCAATAAACCAAACCCAAAATTGTTAAGACATGTAAAAGACACTAAGTACTTACAGTGGAACACCATGAGAGTCGAGGCCAGACCGATCCACCGGTATAATAGTGGCCAGGAGCGTTTTGCCTTGGAGACCGATCCATGGGCATATAATAGTGGTTAGGTGCGTTCTGCCCTATAAGTGATCGATCCACCGACTATAATAGTGGGGTTCCCGCACTCGTATGGATATTTATAATCTGAGATAATTGATTAATGATGGAATAATGGCCTTAAGGCCCTAAAAGTATCGATTATTTATTATGGCCTATTAATATTTGGTTGACTTGTTAAGTATGTGAATATACGAAAGTGAATGTTATGTATACGCCATTAATATCTGATTGACTTGTTGAATATGTGAATGTATGGATCTAAATATTATGTTTACACCTGTCATTATATATGGATATAGTAGTATATCATGTGTTACATTGCGTGCCTACTTTTAAGTATGTTTTTAAAGGGTTACTCAGTACCGTAGTACTGAAGGGTTCCATTCATGGAGCCCCTACCTATTTAATGGGCAGTGTCCCTTGCAGGTCATTTTTAGGCGCTATTCAAGTGGACCCTCGGGAAAGAGCGTAAGGAACTATTCGAGAAATCCTAGGGTTGTATTCCTTCCCTTTTTAAACCTTAGTTTTGATGTGGCCTTCGTTTTCTTATAACCACCATTGGTGGATTATATTCTTATAAAATGTTTACTTGCGCTACTCTGATTTAAATATATTTAAATTTCTCGTAAATTATATTTTACTCTCTTAGCCTTAGCGCTTGGTATTGGAACGGTAGGAGTGAACCAATCTGGTACTAAGTGTGGCGGTAATATTCCCAGAATTCACGGTTTATTATTTTGCTTCTGCTAATTTTCTTTTCATTAAACGAAATTTTTCAATAGTAAATTTTGGGAGTGTTACAATTATAGCCGGTGGATTGGTCACTTATAGGGAAAAACGCACCTAACCACTATTATATACCGTGGATTGATCTCCAGGGCATCCCGACACCTGGCCACTATTATGCCAATGGATCGGTCTAGGCCCGGCTTAATAATCTTCCACTTTAAGTGATTATTGTCTTATTCATATTTTATTCAAAAGTATTTCACCATTGACATGCATGTCACCGACCTCTACTTCTATCCTCCCGAAAGGGCCCGTCCCATATCTTGAGACTGTTGCACCTCTTATCACACCCCAACATCCATTCCCCCTTACATTTACTCATAACAAAAACCCAACTCCTAAGAGTGTGGGTTGAGGCCCATTACCTTATGACATTCAAATTCTCTCACTACCACTCTCTAGGTTTTCCCTTGAAACCCTAATCAGACCTATGTGGCCCAACCTTTCTTTTATCGTCCCACACTTCATCTCATTTAGATTCCACCCAAGTCCTATCACTCTACTCACTAATTATACACATGACCGTAAAACCCTAATTGCCGCAAACCCTAACACCTTTCTTATATAGGGATTATCCCATGCAAACCCTAGACACCTCCCATGCAAGAGTTGCATCACTCATTCATTTTAATCATAATCTCCTTCTATTTTTCCACTCATGGATCATGAAATAATAAGGTCAATCTCGTCTCCCCTTAGTCAACTCACTTCCCATTTATTCCTTTTTATCCTTTCACCCCATATCATATTATTAAACACCCTAGCATGCATGTCTTAGAGGGTCACATCAGACAACATCGTACGCACAACATATATAATCATCATCCATATGTCATAACGAAGTCACACAAGCATACATCACTCGAAGTTGTGCTACAAATGATTAATCATTAAGTATAAAGTATACAATATGGCATAACACATGGCACACGAGGCATATAATACGCACATTGTTGTTCTTAGCCACATCCCTACTCGGTTTGGGTTACCAAGTTATCTCTCACACTTACTAGCTAGGTCACCAATCACCCTTCATAATTATTATACTTATCATAATTCCCATTTGGTTGGTTAGATTACCGAATTACCTTTCTCCTTTGTTATAATTATTAAATTGCCCTTTAGGTGGATAAATTACCAAATTATCCTTCTACATTATCATAATTACCAAATTGCCCTTTAGTTGGTTAAATAACTAATTTGTCATTCTCTATTATCATAATTACCAAATTATCCTTCTCCATTATCAAAATTACCAAATTACCCTTTAGTTGGTTAATTTGTCATTCTTTATTATCATAATTACCAAATTATCCTTCTCCATTATCAAAATTACCAAATTACCCTTTAGTTGGTTAAATTATCAAATTGCCCTTCTCTATTATCATAATTACCAATTTACCCTTCTCCATTATTAAAATTACCAAATTACCCTTTTGTTGGTTAAATTACCAAATTGCCCTTTCTCCATTATTATAACTACCAACTTACCCTTTAGTTGGTTATACTACCAAATTGCCCTTCTCTATTATCATAATTACCAAATTGCCCTTTAGTTGGTTAAATTAACAAATTGCCCTTTCTCCATTATTATAACTACCAATTTACCCTTTAGTTGGTTACACTACCCCTTACTTCCAAAATTACTATAATACCCTTTTCCTACAAAATTACTGTTTTACCTTTTACCTCCAAAATTACCATTTTACCATTTTCATACAAAATTGCCGTTTTACCCTTAATCTCCAAAATTACCATTTTATCCCTTACTTCCAAAATTTTCGTTTTACCCTTTACTTCCAAAATTACCATAATATCCTCTTATTTATAAAATTACCATTTTACCCCTGACATCCAAATTTACCATATTACCTTTTGACTTGCAAATTACCATTTTACCCCCTTACATCAAAATTTACCATATTACCCTTTTACTTGCAAATTACCGTAATACCCTTTTGTTTATAAAATTACCATAATACCCTTTTACCTATTAAATTACCATAATACTCTTTTACTTACAATTTACCATTTTGCCCCTTACATCCAAAATGACCATAATATCCTTTTATTTGTAAAATTACCATTGTACCCTTTTACTTTTAAAATTACCATTTTACCCTTTTGATACAAAATTACCGTTTTACCCTTTATCTCCAAAATTACCATAATACCCCTTTTTCTTACAAATTACAATTTTATCCTTTTACTTATAAAATTACCATTTTGCCCTTTTCATCCAAGATTACCATAATACCCTGAATTTCTAAAATTACCATAATACTCCCTTTTACTTATAAAATTATCATTTTGCCCTTTACATCCAAAATTGCCATTTTACCTCTTACTTCCAAAATTACCATAATACCCTTTTCATACAAAATTACTATTTTACCCTTTACTTCCAAAATTACTATTTTACTATTTTCATACAAAATTACCATTTTACCCTTTACGTCCAAAATTACTATTTTACCCCTTTATTATACCACTTTTATTAAATTACCATCACTACATAAAATATTAAGATCAATACTCCATTCTCATCACCCAACTTCACCAACTATTATTATTCAACATTCTACTCATTAGCACCCACACATAATAGGCCACATTCTTGCACATGACATATTACTAAAATGACCCTAGGGCTTATAATAATATTATTCATGCATTAATTATCACAATAGCATAATACAACATGGATAAGTACTCAACTTTTTCATTAATAACCAAACTATTTCCCTAAGCAATATTTCCACACATAGCATATAAACTAACATGATCCCTTTTTATCAATCAATACAAGATCTACATATATTATATTAAACAACATATACCAAGCATAATAACATATTAAAAAAAACTTAATGTGCTAAAAACGTTTATCTATGCATTTAAGTGGGGATTAAAGATTACCTTAGATCCCGTAAAAATCGAACCTTACCGGTATCTCGGTTAAAGATTCAAGCTTTAATTAGCAAAATCAGCAGCTAAAAATAATACCAATATTTATCACATTAGAAATAAGGAAACCAAAAGTATAAGACTTTATAAAACTTAATTAATAAAATACTTAACTTAAATATTATTTTACCTTAAAATTATTAACCAAAATAAACCATGAGCTACATGCAAAAATAAAAAGAGAAATGCTCGAAGGGGGGTGAAAGAAAGGAATGATGGCTATTTTCGGGTTGGGGTCTTTAGGTTAGGAAAGAAGGTAGACGGGGAAGGATTTTGGGCAAGGGAAGGGTGGAGGAGTGAAGAGGGGGTGGAGGTGGTGGTCGGGGATAGGTTTTTGGTGGCCAAGGGAGGCGGAGGCAGCGGCGGCGAGGCTGTGAAGTGGGCTGCAGGAGTGGACAGGGCTGAGACTAAAGGAAAAGAGAGGGGGAAAATGAAGGGGCGAGGGGGTTGGTTTCGGCAAAAGGAGGTTTGGGGTGGTAGAGGAGGTTGCAGGGAGTGGATTGGTGGTTTGGGTGGCGGCAGAGCTGGTGGGACAACGGCGGACGGAGGGGTTGCAGGGGTGTTGCAGAGAAGGGAGAAAAAGATGGGGGGAGGAAGAAGGAGCTGTGGGGTGGCTTGGGTGGTGTTATGGTGGTGCAGGACTGAGGTATAGGGTGGCAGTGGGTGGTGTAGGGGGTTGGTGAGGCGAAGAAAGCGGCGGAGGGTGGCGGCGGTGCAAAATAGAGATGAAAATGGAAGGAGAAGAAAAGGAGAGAAGAGGGAGAGGGCTCATGAGGAGAAGAAAAAGAAGAGGGAGAATAGAGGGAGCTGGCCAGGTGGTGGTAGTGTGTAGGGTGGCAGGGGAGGTGGTAGAGTGACAGGGAGGGGAGACGAAGAGGGGAATAAAAAACAGGGCATGAGGGGTGGTTTGCAGGGTTGGCCAAATCTAAGAATGGGAAGAAAATGATGGGAGAGAGGGAGAGGCAGGTGGTGGCAGCGAGAGGTTGCAAGCGGTGGCTGGGCGTGGCGTCGAGGGGCGTGTGCTGCATCAGGGCATGAGGCAGAAGAAGAAAGAAGGGGAGAGGAGGGGCAGGCCGGGCGTAGGGGGAAGGGAGGAAAGTGGGCCGGTCTAGTCTAGGGTGAAGGGAAGGAAAGAAAAAAAAAGATGGAGGCTGGGTCGGCGGGTGCATGTGGGAGGCAGAATGGGCCTGTGGCCCAGGCGCGGGGGAAGAGGAAGGGAGAGGGGAAGGGGAGGCAGGCATAGTGTGGGTGGCCCGAAGGGAGAAAAAAAAGGAAAAGGAGGAAAGGAGAAAAAGGAGAAAGAAAAGGAAAAAGGAAAAGGGAAAATAGGGAAAATAAAATAATTTAATTTATAAAATAATAACATATAATATTTTTAGAAATAAATTTATTTAATAATTTAATATAATATAATTAAATATATGGGCCTAAAAGGATAATTTTAGTAAAATATTTGTTTGAAAAATTATTTAAATAAAAATAGTATAATGAAATAATACAATATTTATTTTAATTTATTAAATATTCTTATCCCAATTTATTGTAAAACCCCCAAAATTCACTCTTCAAAAAAAAATTGAAAGAATAAAGCGAAAGCTAAAATAGAATTTGGGGAATGTTACTGCCATATCTAACACAAGATAAATGTCCACCATCTATCTCATGCTAGATGCAAGGCTAAAACCTATCAAACATAATTTTAAACATCTATGCCGAGAGGATAAACTCCCACAAGGAGATATCCACAGGCAGATGGCAAGTGAATAAATTCACTAAATAAAATCATCGCTGAATGAATTAACGGAACCTGTGAAATAAATCCGAATTTTAAAAGCTTATTAGAGTATGAGGAATTAAAAGTCAATTACAACACCCCTCAAAATTTAAATACAACACTTGAAACTTCCAAAAATAAATACAATCAAACAAGACAATTTCCGATGGATCAAATTCCGGATTGCCTACTCTCTCAAGCCAAGCCTTCCACCCAAGTACAATATCTGATCTCAAACCTGCACAAGAAGTCTACTCCCCACCATTAGTGGATCATCACAGGACCCATTCAACCAAGGTAGCATCAGTACGGGTCCGGTACTGAGTAAATCAAGACTACCTAACTCATAGAAGGAAACATGAAACATATAAGATATGAAATACTCTAGCTCACAATTCTCATGCTCAATTATACATGTATAACATACAATAAAACATAGGGTCACGGATTCATACTTACAAGTATATTACTAGACATGGCGGCACATAAGATACAAGCATACAAGAAATCATGATCACATGCTAAGTAACTCCAATCCAACAATCCAATAATAATCATTATTACATCTGATTTTATTTATTTACGATGAGTTCAGGGACCCCACTATTGTTAAACCGGTGGAACGGTCTGAAGCACCTCTCAGGGACAACACACCCGAGCCACTATTATCGTGTGGTGGAACGAACCCTACACCTCTCAGGGCAAAACACTCTTGAGCTACTATTCTTAACCAGTGGAACGGTTTGAATCACCTCTCAGGGACAACACACCTGAGCCACTATTATCGTCCGGTGGAACGGACCCTACACCTGGTCCTAACTCACGAAATCTTTCACTTTAAATTATTAGTGTCTTATTCATTACTTATCTCATATCATATTCTTATTCACGTTGAGTATATGGCCCCACTATTCTTAATCAAGTGGAACGGACTGAAGAACCTCTCGGGGACAGGACACCTGAGCCACTACTATCGTCCGATAGAATGGACTCTACACCTCTCAGAGCAAAACGCTCCTGAGCCACTGTTCTTAACTGATGGAACGACTTGAATCACCTCTCAGGGACAGGACACCTGAGCCACTATTATCGTCCGGTGGAACGGACCCTACACCTCGGCCCAACTTACGTGATCTTCCACTTTGAATTATTAGTATCGTATTCAAGGATTTTAACCGACCATAAATCAGGCCCACATGAATAATTCCATGACATTAAGATATAGCATAGGGTATCATATAATTTCAATCCATACTCAACCCTTCACATACTCAAATACATACCATATTCTAGTGTCACATTAACACACATTTGTATCGAGGCTATAAATTCGTACATACATGCAATTACCACAGAGAACACATAATACGCTTGACAAAATTAAGCAATCAATAACCATACTCGTCACCTTCTACTTCAAGTAGATATACATCCAATTTCGCCATAAGTAAAGGTAAGTAGTGACTTACCTAAATCTGAAGTTAGTTAAGCAAATTGAGAAAGAGGGAAAGCTATCGAAAGCTCGACAATCCACAAGAAAGTTTTCCTAGATCGCCGATAGAAATCGAAACTAGGTTAGAAACTATCTTATCAATTAATAATTCATGTATTCTAATTAAATAAACGCAAACGGACACAAACGATCTTTCTTGAAAAACGTGTCCAAAACTTAGGACTCAAGAGCATAGATCTATTAAGATTTAAGATTAAATATAAGTCAAATCAGATTAAACACATATCACTCGAGATATTTCCAATTAATTTGGAAAGCCCGAGAAAGAATAATCGATTATAAGTTAATTTATCGAAAATGACTTATTTATTAGGTTTTACAACTAAATAGGTAAACCAACCATTTGCATAGAACCAAATCCAAACAGATTAGATTAAAACATAATTCAAATGATTTAAAACCCAAAGACAGAAATCGATTAGATAAAAGACACATAGTACAATCAATTTTATAAAACCATATCCGGCAAATTAGGATTTTTAATGCTCGAGCTACGAATCAACTAATTAACTTTTATTATCTCAAATTGATAGCTTAAGAGTACGATTAAACTTATTTTAAATAAATTTAGATAATCAATTTCAACAAAACAATCTTTCGATTAGCCAATTCAAGACAATCCGTTTTCAAAATTAGGGTTTTAAAGCCTACGACACAAACTCAGGTAATTCAAATCAATTAATTCCAATTAAAGGTATTAGAATGCAATTAGGATCATTTCAACTATTTCTATAAATTTAGTTTTAGAAAAACAATTATACCTATGATCAATTTCATAATTTTACTTGAAATCTAGGGTTTTAGGCCTGAAAATATAATTCAGTTGAATTCTATTAATTTATTTAAATTAAATGTTTAGAAATGCAATTGGACATATTTTATAGCATATCATATAATCAATTGCTCAAAACTAACAAAAAAAATACTCAATTTAGCACAATTAGGGTTTTTGAGTCCGGAATACAAATCTGATCAATTCTTGCTAAAATATATAAATTGACGGTTTGGAAATGTAATTAAATATATTCTAATATAAATTATATAGTTAATTGAATAAAACGACCAGATTACACAATCCAATTTAGTCCCACAAGAGTTTTGACCTAAAAATTCAATTTCGATTAATTGTACACAATTTTCCCAAATAAACACTTCCGATATGAAATTAAATACATTTCAAACGATATTATAAAATCAATTGAGCGGAACGACTCAATTATGCGACCCAATTTCACTACACATGAATTTTGACCTAGGAATCAAATTCCAATTAATTCCGCATCAATTTCTCAAATTGACTGTTCCGACATGAAATTAGATACATTTTAAAACGTACTGTATAATCAATTTATCCAAAATCGCCAAATCGGGCGAATCTGAAAAATTCGGGCATAACCCGACCAAAAATCTAATTTTCACAAATCATTCAAATACACTACAATCAACCACTCTAAATCAATCGTACAACATATATATACATAATCAAACAATCAATTTAGCTTTTCATAAGCTAAATCAACCACTCTAAATCAATCATACAACACCCTATTCCTGATCCTTTCTGGCTGATTTTTGTGCTTGCAAGCATGGGTTGATATGCATCTGATGAAAATACATTATGTATATGGGTCGGGAAAAGAAACCGAGTAGAACACACGCAGAAACACATAACAAGATCAATCAAACACAAATTTGGTTCCTTCATTACTGCCCAAAAAAGATTTCAAGCCGCACCCTCATCTTGGTACTCTTACCCCTAACAATATTCTGCTTTTCAACATCCCTAATCCTCCATACAACCGGCGGCAAGGAACTGAAGTACGAAGAACTAAGCCTGCGACAAGGAATGCCGGTATAAAATTCAGTAGTGACAGATATATAGAAATCGAATGGGAAGAAACAATAAAACTTAACTTCAAAGATGCAGCTACAGAGTTTGAGAGCTGAAGGACACTCATCTGGTACGCTACATACGTCTCCCACTTTCTCTCTCCATCAAAACATCTAGTAAGCAATTGATGACGGCGATGATTAATAGAGAAAAACCATTCTCTGTCTCTCTCCTTTCTCTATTGCCGAGGAGAATGGGGATGAGGGAAGAAGTTGGGAACGAGGGAAATCGAATTGCCTCGAGGATGCGTGACGTGGGAGGAGAGCAGAAAAAATGGAGAACTGCACGCGAGCTACAGTAAAGAAGAAAACGGAAAGCGGCAGGTGCGAGAGACAGAGAAAATGTTATGAACGAATTTTTTTTAAACAGGTACCGTGCCGTATTAGGTATAAATTATTATGAAAAGTAAGTAAAACTTACTTTTGATTTACTACTTATAAAAAGTAGTTTTTATTAATTACTTTTTGATAATTATTTTTTAAAAGTAAAACCAAACAAAGATTTTAATCTATAAGTACTTTTATAAAAAACTACTTTTTAGAAGCTAAACCAAACAAGCTCTAATCAAATCAATGTTAGGTTTTCCAGAAATTTATACCAAACGAAAATCAACAAATCGGAACAAGGGAAGGCCGGAGAAGCTTCGCCGGAGGTCAGGGACAGCTCGCCGGTGGTCGGGAGACATTGACGGTGACCGAGCGGCGGCGGCGCGACCTGCACGTTGCTGCTGCAATGCGTTGTTGCTGTTGGTTGTTGCTACTGCTGTGGCTACTCCCAGTTGCTGCTTCTTGCAGTGGCTGGCAGCGGTGGTCAGAGTTGTGGCCAGCGACGGCTGGAGGTCGGCTAGCATGGAGGAGCTAGGAGAAGGAGAGAGGATGGGGCTGTAGAGAGTAGGGCACCGATGGGAAAGAGGAAGAGAAAAGAAAGGAGAGAAGAAGAGAGAAAAGGGAAAGAAGAGGGGGGTCGGTCGGGGCACCGACTGATCTTTTTTTTTTTTTTTACAAATACATGTACAAAATAAAATACTAAATATCAAAAATTATTATTGGAAGAATTTTATCTAAAATTTATTCAACGAAAATTTATTTTGAAACTATCCGAAGGCTTAAAATTAATAAAAAAGCTATATAAAGAATTTCGGAAACATTTTTGGAAGAAATTACCAACGAACGTAAAAATTTATATTATTTACGAAAATACATTATAAGACCTCAAAAAATTATTTAAAAGCATATAAGAAAATATTTAAATCAAATTCTAATAAACTGAGACTAATTTAAATATTTTCTGAAATTGGTTTTTCGCAAACTAAAAAGCGTAAAACGAAAGAAAATTAATTTCGGAAAGAAATTCATAAATAAGCTCCAAAAATCTTTTTAATTTAAAACTTTCCGAAAATATTAACGATTTCCAGAAATGAATAAATTTAAAGTCGGAAATATTTTCTACGGATTAAAATCATCAAAATAAATTTAACTATTTAAACAGAAATTCTATAATTTAAATAATATATTTTGTTAACGAAATATAACTCCAAAATAAAGTCATAATCACACGATAAAGTTATAATCGAAAATGAATCTAAAATATTAAAAATCAAAATACGAGAAAGAACGGAAATACATATTTTTAACCGAAAATCAAAATCATATGAATATAATAAAATCATGGTCGTGAACGAATTTATCTAGAATGGTTCACAACGACAACGATTAATTAAATTTAAATATGAAGTCAAAATCATCGATAAATATATAAAACGAATTGAAATTAAAATAATTAAGTGTTTACATCAAATTACGCTAATAAAATAATTAAATTTAATAAATTTGGATTTCAAAAATATGAGGTATTACATTTATGTACTCAAAAATTCATAAAATAATTAAATTAAATAATTTTAAAAGATAATTTATCCCAAATAAAAGCTATTTAGTAAATTCCAGGTTTTTAAAATTTCAGGGGTTTACAACTGCACAGCCTTGCAAATTTTGCACTATTTAGCCGTGCGTTACTTTTTCTCTCGACTAGGACTACACCGCCTGCTGCATAGCCGTATAACTTTCCATTTTTGGTCGTTCACCACTATTTTCACCCCCAAACCTTGTCGAAACTCCAACATAGCTCCACCACACAATCCTTTACACATCCACACATCTCAAGCTCCCATTTGACTATGGTTATTTCTATTTTTATCCTTTTTACCTTGATTTCTCCTTCGATTTAACTCTTCCAGCCTAACCATGAATTTTATTATTTTTCGTAGGTGGTATTCCAATAGCTCTAGAGGAGAAAGTCTAGGATTTGCTTGCTTAGAGCCTGTCCTAGTTGGTAAGGATACTATTCGATGTTTAAGATTTTTTGTGTTATTTGGTTGTATGATTATATGTGTTTTCATGATATTGTTGATATATGATGTAACATGTGTTGATCATGATATTTTGTGATGATATAAATATTATGTTGAAAGGGAGTAAGAATGGGTGAGAGGTACAATTATGTTATGGTTTTTGTTGTGATAATGTCATATTATGGAAATATATCTTATGGTATGAAATATGGGCTCAAGGATATTATATTATTGAAAGAAAGTAAGAATGGGTAAGAGGTACCATTATTATTTTATTGTGATAATATCATATTTGTGAAAAGATATATTATGGTATGAAGTATGGGTTAAATGAGTTTTGATAAATAGACTTAAGAATTCTTATGAGGTATGATGATTAATTGTGGACTTGGAAAATAATATATGTGGAAGGTATAAGATTTTATAAAATAAAGGTTTTTATTTGTGCTTAAGGGTAACTTGGGCATTATGGGATAATAAGGAAATTTTGGTATTTTATGTGTTAGGAAGATTAAAATGTGATAATAATAGCATGTGAAATTCTTGGAAGTATTATTGTTATTTGGGATCCTTAAATGATTTAATGAATAATTTGGGGTAAACTATCTTGTAATGATAATACCATTATTCCATGCATAAGATCTAGAGGTTATATGGATTTCTGAATACGTTGTTAGTGTTTAACTTTTTGAGGTTATCTATCGGAATTAGTAATCATGAAAATTTTATATAAGGTATTATGATAAATCTGTGGAATTTGGGTCTTGGATATTTCTGTGATTAACATATCGGGATAGTATTGTTAAAGTATATGTATGGGAATTAGATTGCACATTTTGGGTATGATAATAATGATGGGATTTGGAGATGATATAATATAAGTTGTGTGGAATAATCAATATAGGAGAATGAATACTAAAGGGTGTGTAATTAGGGTTTGAAAGGACTTAAGGACTTGGACCTATGCTATATGTATATCTATTTTAATGTGTTCTATACCTATGAATCAATCTTAAATAAGATACTAATCACTTAAATTGAAAGAGCACATGAGTACGGCCAAGGTGATCTATTTTTCTATACATACATATATATATGTATGTATGTATTCCCATTCCACCAAGGATAATAGTGGCTCGGGAGCATTTTGCCCCCAGAAGTTCCTTCAGTCTGTTCCACTAAATTAAGAATAGTGGAGTCCCTACTCATCGTGAAATGAAAATGTAGCATTATAACTTATGAAAAAGATACTAATGATTTAAAGTGGAAGAATACGTGAGTCAGGACCAAGGTGATCTATCTTTCTATATATATATGTACGTATTCCTATTCCACCAAGGAGAATAATGGCTCGGGAGTGTTTTGCCCCGATAAGATGTTTTTAATATTTGTTCCACCGGAAAGAATAGTGGCTCAGGTGTGTTGTCCCTAAGATGATATTTCAAACATTCGACCAATTTAAGAATAGTGGGGTCCCTGCACTCAACGTATATAAAAGAATGAAAATAGATTATACTTAATAAAGGAATCGGGATCATCTTTTGTCTTATGAGATGTTTTATTTATTTGGTTATTCCCCTATTGTGCTATTTTTATCCTATTTCAATAGTATTGTTTCCTTACTTAGTAGTAGTGTACTAACCACCCGTTCTATAGGTGCTGCTCATTTCCACGAGCAAAAAACCTTGAATCTTATGTGCAGGTCTCATAAGACCACCTAGATGATTATGCTGCCTATGACGCATTATGTGGGGATAAGTGACTTCATCTATATTAGGGGTTGGGTGAAGAGTAATTATTATCCGGTTGATGTATTTAACTGGATACCCTTTTTGGACTCTTGATCCATAGTATCCCCTTTTTTTATTTTACATTGTTAAACTTGGAGTTAGTCTCCAAACTCAATATTGTACTATAAATCTTCTTTTGTTTCTAATTTTCTTGTGTTACTTTAAATGTTTAAGCCTTGTAGTTGATGTAAGGATGGTTGCATAAGCAAGAATTATGTCGATCACGGCGGTAACCCTCAATATTTTATTTAATTAATTCCGTTGAAAAAAAAATTAGTAGTAAAAATTGGGCTATTACAATAGTAGCAACAATCTCAATATTAGTCACCCCAATACTTTAATATACATCCACATTTGCTTGTGGAAGATCTTAATGATGAGGCATGAAGTCTGGTGAAAACTAGGAATGAATAATACACACATCAGACTCTAAAACCTCTTAGTTCCTCTCAATACTGGCTAATATAGTTTCCAGCATCGTATACATCTAAAGTAGTAGATTATGGATGTTAGTCGTGATCACTTTACTCTGACTGTTGGTAGGTGGAGGTACAATAGATGAAGAAGGGATATCAACTGTTGTTGATGCATCACTAGTAAGAGGGAGATCACCAGGTGTTATAGGGTTATCAAATGGTGGAAGGATGTCATCTCTAACTCCTAGCTAAGGTTGTGATCTTTGAGAAGCTTGTATTCTACCAATGTGAAGCAATGTAGCTCTATCCTTGGTCATGAGGACCATCACCATCCTATCATCATTCACCTCATATCTTATACATCTGTGAACAACCTCATCAAAGATATCTAAATCATACTATAAATGAAGTATAGTAGTTGGAAAGTCACTGGATGATACCCTAAAGTCCTAGAGGATCCTCACGATGAGAGATCCATACCCTAGAGCAATTTGCCTATGGCTCTCCATATGTGTCATATGTCTAAAGATGTTGATGTAAAATCTTATGGTTGTCCCTAATAGGATATGGTGGATATCTTATCAATCCTTAGTTTTCATGTCTAACCCTAGGCTTTCTCGAGGAAAGAGGACGGATGATAGAGTAATCGAGAATCACTTTCTATGGTGGTAGGAAGTAGGAGCTGGTAGTGCCTCCATGTAAATAATGACGTCTCTCCATCTCAATGAATATCATATCATGCGTCCTAGTCTACATCCAGTCACTAAACATCATCTCAATGCTAATATCTCCATGAATCCCTAATATCCTAGCTAATCTATCCTCGTTAAGTATTAAGGGAATACCTAGTACGTGTGCGGTGAGAAGAGAGCAAAGCACATGGAAATATATATTGGCATAAAATAGGCAAACCAAGTCTACGTAGACAGGATCATAAAGTAATAAATGTAATACCCCAAATTTTAATCTAACCTTAATCTCAAGAAATTAATATTTTATCTAACCTTATTTTTAGGTAATTAATATTCTAACATAACCTTAACTCTAGATGATTGATAAGTTAATATCACCTTAACTCCCTAATCTTAAATTTAAACTTAATTATAATCCGAACCCTAATTTCCTTCTTCTTTCCCCCTTTTCTTATTCATTTCCCTTTTCTTTCTCTATTTTTGTTTTCTTTTCCTTCTTGTCTTATCTCAATCAGCCTTTTCATCCTTCCTTTTCAAGCCATGCACCCCCATCGTCCATGGTTTCCTTTCATTTCCTTTCTCGTCCGCTACCCTTGCAACCTAGTCTACAATCAAGCTTATAACAGCTCAACATACCAAGTTCCTTTCCTTCCTTAGTCTATGTCATATAAAGAAAAAAAACATGCCTATACCAAACCATGCCCTCGACCCCTATACAATCAGCCATTACTTAGTTCACACCTCACCCCATTCCCCCTATAAATACCCTATTCTCTTCACTCCTTACTTTGCTTAGCACTCGGCTTAACCTCTCCCCAGATTCCCTCTTCCTTCCCTCAACTCCTCTATCTTTTGTCTATTATTGTTGCCATTTTTCTTCAAGTAGAGCTTTGTGTAACATATACAACCTCACGCAACCCTGTCTTTATAGCATCAAAACCTCATCTAACTTAGCCTTTACTGCATAAAAAGCCAATGCAAATCATCCATTTTTTGCATCAACTTCACATATAGAATAATAATAATAACATTAATAATAATAATAATAATAATAATAATAATAATAATAATCATCATCGAATAATAGTAATATAGTAAAATTAAATAAATAAAGCTTGCATAATTAAGGTTTAAGGGTTGAGAGGGTTTAGGGTACCACCTTGGATTGGTGGTGACTGACGGCACTGGCGTTGGTGCACGACGGCGGTGGTAGGAAAAAGAGAAGAAAAGAGAGATAGTTGAGTGCTGGGAAAAGGAGAGGGAGAAAGAGGGTGGGAGTTGGGGTGTTGATGGTTGCATAGGTGGAGAGGGGTGGAATGAAGGTGGTGGTGCAGCCAAAGGTGGCGGTGCACGGTGGCGGTTGTGGTGGCCAAAAATGGAGAAAAGGGCAGGGGGAGGTTGAGGAAAGTCTTCAGAGTAGTTTCGGAGGTGTAGAAGGATGTGGTTACGGCGGGAGTGGTGGCTAATGGTGGTGCAAATGGTGGCAGAGGTGGAAGGAATGGCTGATCGAGAAGATGACTTTGCACGGTCGGGCTGACTTATGCAAGGAAAATCGAGGGAGGAGGGATGTATAGTTGGGTAGAGGATGATGCAGGGGAAGGCTTAGGTGGGCGGTGTCATCGGTCGACGGTGACGGAACAGACGTCTGATTGGGCGGTGGCGGCAAGGTCGGGAAATTCTAGGCTACGAAAAAGGTTTTGATTTTAAGTGCTTAAGGGGTATATATATAGGCTAATTGGAGTGGTATAAGGTTAGAGGAGGACAGGAGAATAAGGCTAGGTTGGTGCGGGCACACCGGCGGCGACAACAGACCGGTGCAGGTTTGCTTGTGGCTGGCTACTATTAGCTCGGGAGAGAGAATGCGCACGAGAAGAGGGGGAAGTTGATTGGGTCAAAACGGCAGGCCAATTAGCGGGGAAGAGAGGGGAAGAATGGCCTATCAATCGTACGTGGTCAGTGGCGGAAATACCAGCACAGGTCGGAGAATGGGTAGCAGGTCACGATGGCTAGTGGAAGAAGAAGAAGAAGGGGGGCTAGACCGGCTGTTCAGAAAAGAAAGAAAGAAAAGAAAAGAAGAAGGGAAATCGGAACGGTGCAAATGGGAAAAATGAAACACGACATGCTATATTTGGGTGGTGCTAAAGGAGAAAAGAGAGAAGGGATATGGGCCGCTGGGATAGCCTAGGTCGGGGGAGGAGGAAGAAAAAAAAAGAAAAGAAGAAGAAGGAAAATGGAAGAAAAAGGAAAGAAAAGAAAGAAAGAAAAAGAAAAAAGGAAAAATAAAAAGGGAAAATAGGTGGGTTGGGAATAATTAAAATATTTTGGGTATTTGGGATATTTAAATAAAATAATATTTAATATTTTAGGCTAATTTAGGATTTTTGAAAGATTTTTCCTAAATTCCATTTTACTTAGCAAATCACTCTAATTTTTTCCAATTAAATTATTTATAAATTTCCTATTGATTTGGCCCTATTTACTCCCTCTTATTTTAAATTAAATAATTTATTTAATTAATTTTTGTATCAAATTCTTAATTAGCTATAATTCATAAAATTAGGGTTTTAGGGTGTTTCAGTATATAATTCTTTTACCCTAAGTTATTGAGCAATATATCGGATTATTCCCCATGTTCTCTCAATACCAAGGAATTCAAACCAAATAAGTGGACATAATGTCCCAGCTCATGCCGAAGAAACCTAGTGGACATAAGCCCTAGCTTATGCAAAAGTAACCTGGTGGACATAAGTATTGGCTCATGCCAAATAACCATTGTGTGGTAACTAGATCCTTTAGTATTGATACCATCTAGTAAATCATATGTTTCTAGAGTAGGAAAGGCAGTAGGATCCAAGAGGATCGCATGATCAACTCAGATCACACCTAACAACCCAAATGGCATAACTAACCACTTATATAACCCAAAATTTGTCTTAAAGGTTGTTTTCCATTCATCTCCTGGTTTCATCCTAATTTAATGATATCCACTCTTCAAGTCTATTTTAGAAAACACTATAGATCCATGTAAAATATCTAACATTTCATCTAGCCTAGGTATAGGGTACCTATACTTAATTGTTATTTTATTTACAACCCTACTATCTATACACATTCTCCAAATTCCTTCTTTCTTAGAAACTAAGAGAACTGGTACAACACAAGGACTCATTGGTTCCCTAACATAACCTTTACTCAATAAATCAGAAACCTGTTTTTTTAACTCCTTTACTTCCTCGGGATTAGGCCTATAAATAGGTTTATTAGGAATGATAGCCCCTGGTATAAAATCTATTTAATGTTCGATGCCTCTTAATGGAGGTAATCCATGGGGATTTTCGTCAGGAAATAATTTAATATATTCTTCTAATAAAAACTTAACATTATCAGGTATAGAATTAATTAAATTTGAATGACATTCATAACACTCCTTATACACCATTAGATACACATTTTCACTTTGACCGACAACTTGTTCAACCGCACCCTTCTTAGCATAAAACCCAGAGGATTTCTTAAGTCCATTTGAACAAGACCCATCATCAACATTCTACTTAGTCAACTCTTTATAATCAGATTTTATTTTGACTTGATCATAATAAATTTCCTTTGGAGTCATAGGTGCTAAAATAATATTTCTATCTTGATCATTAACTCTGTTCATAAATAACGATTTATCCAAATAATGACATATGACCTTGTTTTTTAGTCTTCGACCTTAATACATCTAATAAATCTACTCTTTGACTAAGTAGCCCACAAATGAACCCCAACATTAAGTGTAATCTTAAACACTTATTGTGATATGTATGTTTTATGAAATATAAAATACTTATGACATGTTCGGTGCAATCATTATAAAGTAAAAGAGTTGACGAGCTCTTCTCTATTGTTTAGTGTAGTCGTAAATCACAAAGGACCCTAGATGGCAAGTGTTTTGGTAGCTTTTCTACTCTATTAGGTTATGTGGACCATTTTAGAGGTTATTCACACTTAAGGACCATTAATACCTATATTTGGTACTATATTTACCTTAGTTAAATGACTATAGGAGTAGGTGAGTATAACCCGAGCCATCATAGGATTAGGTGAAGGAGGTACATGTACAACCCCTTTAGCCTTGATGACCAGTGGATTATGAATGGATATTATTATTTTTTATGTGATCTATCCCCTTTCAATACATTTTGTATTCTATTTTGGATGGGTGCAACATACTTTGTGTTTCCCCTTAATTGAGATTACATTTGTATACATGTGTTATATCTTTTGAATTGTGCCTATGTTGCACATTATTCCAATAGGGCATGTTATTTTCATTATCACTTAGTTATAGCATGTTTATATATATGAATCCATGTTACATTCCATGCGAAACTAGCTTACATATGGTAGTTAGATATTACTGGTATGATATATTATACTAATATTGTTTCATGGTCACCGCCTAGTTGATGGGCATATGACAGATTATTTTTGAAGGGTGTGGATTCCTGAGTAAATAATGACTATGACAGTTAACTCTCTGGTGGTTATCAGGGAATGCCTGCTTGATGGGGAGTGATCTTAGCTTAGATTTAAGCTAACTAGTGCTAGAAACTTTTTTCCTTCGACAGGAACATTTTGCACTTTCCATTATTAAAGTAGTTCTATATAAAACCTTTAGGAAAATTACTATTTATAGTCAAAGTCAATATTGAAAGATCCACAATCAATGGTCAAATTTAACTATCAATAGTTACAAGTATAAATCCAACCTTGGCCTCCATGGTCATTAGGTAAAAAATTGGGGCATTTGAGGTTAATCATGATTAATCATTAATTAAAATCATATAAATATGATTAATTATTTACTAACCCTACTTATGGTGATTAGTGGGTTATTTGTTAAGAACCTTTTGAATATTCATGAAGAACACTTTGAATATGGTGAAGAACATTCATACTCATTTTTACTAAACTTTCCCAACTTTACCCAATCATAACTTAGGTTATATTAACCTAAATTATAACATTTAAAATTTTTTTTTTCAAAAATACCAATAAACAAATTAAAATTCTTGAAACACACAAAAATCAACTCTAACCCAAAGATCAAACCTGAAACCCAAAACTATGTATCTCATGTTGGGTTTTGGACAACATTGCGTACTTTTGGGTAAACAGTCATCACTTCTTCAATACTTGACATTTTTAATATCCACAAGTTTCAATGGAAATTATACATATTATTTAATTTGTTATTAAACCTATCACCTAAATTGAAGAAACCTAAGAAATATTATCTCAAAATTCAACCTAAATTCACAACTCTGTAATCAAATAATTTCATACTTTCCTTAATCTTTCATATACAAATCATTAAAGAATAAAATCCAAATAGTTTTAATAATTTACACAACTTATGATAATTTTGTACATATATTTTCAACCATAACTAACATCATATAACTCAACTTACAAAAATAATAAGATTAACATGTCGAATACCCATATTATGTTGCATAAGATCATATGGTTTAATAAGAATAATGTTACTTGCACTCAAGAAAAGAAAGCTAAAGAGAAATAAAAGAGGGACATGAATTTTATATTCAAGAACTCAAACTAAACTTAGAAAAATGAAAGATTAAATCATAAGATTAATTGCAAAATATCATAAGAAAATTGAAAAGTAACAAAGGGAAAGAGAGGATTTAGCCCCTTTGATTGTTATTGCTTGAAGAGATGCTTCAAGATGCTTCCATGGCGGTATTCAGTGGTGGGATATGGAATGGGAATTGATAGGGAGAACATGTATGTGTTGAATGGATGGTGGGAGAATTGGGAAATGAACTCACATGTGGGAAACTGAGGAGATAAGGGAAAATAAGGGGGGGTTAATCTCGTTTGTGAAGATTGTTTGCAATTATGAAGTGGACACATGGGTTGCAAGGTGGATCAGGTATCTAATGAGGAGAAGGTAACGCATGGGGGAAATATGATATGTATGGAAAAGGGAGATGAAATTGAGGGCAAAGATGAGAGAAAGAGGGGATGAATGGTTGAAGAAGTAGTTAGGTAAAATGAACTCAATCATTAGGGGAATATTATTAATTAATTTGCACATGGAAGGGGGGAAGTCTATGTGTGTGTTGGAAAGATTATTTGGATTGCTTGGATGTTTAGGATAAATTCTTGAGGGATATCAAGAATTAAGATTAAATCTCAAAGGACAAGAATAAATCTAGGTAAAAAAGTTAAATTTTAGTGGTATAATTTGCTTGAAAATTTATAATTTTTTTAAAATAATTAAAATAAAGGTGAATTATTTTTAATTAATTGTTAAATTTAAAACACCTAAATGAAATAATTATAAAATTTTCATAAATTTTAGATAATTAAAAAGATCACTTTAAGGCACAAAATGCAATAAAAACTAAATGAGACTCAATTGGCATTTTTCATCAAAACCTATGTTTTCCCCTTTTAAAAATGTCTAGGAGACTTGAAAAAATCTATAGAGCTCAAGTTCTATGATTCTACAATGATCTAGGTTAATTTATATGGCCAAAAGTGGCTCAAAAGATCTCATAGAATTAACATTTGAAAAAAATGATAGGAATAATGGAATCAAAATGTTTCTAAAACGCAACTGGGATTTTAGTTTCATTCAAAATATGTAATAAATCTTTAATCAACATAATTATATAATTTTCATATTATAAAATACATATTTTTTGAAAAATTGGGTATTACAGCGTCCCTCTCAAGTTATGTATTAGTGAAATAGCACTAAGAGCATAATGTTATACTAGGGTTAGTGATATAAAGAATATTGTGAAAGATGATCCCCTTAAGGGTAAGCATACATATATGAAGTTTAATTTTTTTTTTACTAGAAAAACTTATTATTAATATCAGTGTAGATCATAGCACATGAGCGAAAATGATAAACTTATACAACACAAAGTATCAATCAATCAATAACCATATTTTTCACATATATAAGATATGAGTCACAAGATATGAGTCAAAATAAATAAGATAAAAACTAATATATGCCAAAATTCAAGGGTTAGATAGATAAAATCAATACATATAAACCCAAAAAAAATTACTAAGGGTATGTAACCATCTAAATGGTGAAGACTGAGGATTATATCAAGAGTCTTGACTCTCACTACACGAGCCTTAAGCTAAATCGGTAGCGGTAGGCTATGTAGGCTCAATAAACTAAGTAGGCTGAGGAGGATGGATACCGATGAGCTTATTCAAGAGGTCATTTGGATTTAAATACATATTAAAATTTGATAATTCACCCTTTAAGTTAACATCAACTGTAGTATTTACACCCTTATCTACATAAGTCCCTAAGGCATAGATGATCTCTACATCTGTGAGTAGTGGTGGATTATACCTAAGATCAACACCAACACCAACTATGGAAGTATCACCAACACATTAACAACTACATAAGCTTCCTCAACATATATAGTAGCAACAAATGTAGTGACCTTATACAAAGTAGGAGGATCTAGTTGTGTCTATAGAGGAGCATTAGATTATGTAGATCTAAGAAGGAAATCTATGTTAGTAATACTCACCCCCATGCTCAATCAAACTCTGGTTAATTAGTGAAAATTATGCTTAATCATCTAAAGACCAGTGACTAGCAAGTTCTATAGGCCCTACATTAATGGTTCATCCCTCTAAGGCACTAAGGTTCTGGCTAGATAAGGTTATATGCGGTGTATGTGAGAAAAGATATACACCCCAAGAATATCATTCTATTTGAGAGGATGAAATCTATGGAATACCAATATTTGGTTGTGATATTTGCACCATAACTACATAAAGGGAAAAAGGATTATACAAGAAATTGAAGGAAAAAAATTATCACATGTGGAGGAATATAGACAGGTCTAATATCCACTCCCTAAACTACTATGTACCACCTAAGCATAGAGGGTTATAAGTCTTTTACAATCCCTTGAACCCTAAACCAATTTACATATTTTTTTAATATTTTAAAAGAGATCACTCTGATCGCCACTAATTATTAAAAATATTATACAGGGTCTGCTTACTAAGATGAATCGGAACCCCAAGGAATAGAGTCTGAATGGCGTCGTATGCAAAAATTATAGAAATGTTTATGAAAAAGAGACACATGGGCTCAAGGTAGTAGTTGTCTCCCAACTTAAGGAGAAAAATGATTTGGTGATGGGCAAAAGTGTCCATGTATGGATTCATGTACCTCTCAGTACATTTCGTGACACTAATACACTTGTGAAGGATAATGGGTCTATCATAGAAGATATAAACCAAGTTCCCCTACCTATTATAGTAACAATATAGTATAGAGTCATATAGAGACTCCACAATGATGGTGCTCAATCTAGCAGTAAAAATGATGGTAGGACGAGCCAGAGAAAGAGAAGGCATAGTAGGAGAAGGAGGAGGAATATCATATCTTATATTCTTAGGTACCCTATCTTTCATAATGTTTGAGGTAAGATGTTTATGACTAGTCATGATTTAAAAATATATAGGGAATAATGAAAATGAGAAAGACTAAATCAAAGACCTCACATTCTAACAAGTATAAGGATTGGTGTTACAATGAAAGGAAACAAAGTTTAAAGAGATAAGTTAGTGTTCCCAGTCAAATACCAAGTAAGACAATGCACTAATAAATAAAATCAAACTCAAATAAATCTCAATTAACACAATAGAACAAATCCAGTCAATGAATAGCAATCAAAACTCCTACCCTTCTAATCTACCTTAGAATATGATATCCAACCTAATTTTCCTCTTCCAACTAAATTAATGAGGGTAATATAGGTGATTTAGTTCAATTATGTTAGGAAATGAGAGAGTAGTTAAATGGAGAAGGGAGAGAGATTCCGTCAAAGGAAGAGAGAGAAAATAGTGGGCTGAATGGTTGTCCAATTAGTTAAGTGGTTCTCTATATAGGCCCAAAACCATTTGATTTGTTCATGCCAAGAAATTGACTGGTTAGCTTGCAAACCATTCAGCTGGTATGTATAGGTTTACCAAACTTACTCTAAATCATCCAAGGCCATTACTAATTCATATCAATACACATTAAGTGAAATGCCCCGAAAATTTATAATTTTAAAAATTACATTTAAATGAGGTTTTCTTAGAAAAATTATTTAAATAAATTATTTTTATTAAAATAAAAGGAGATTTAATTAGGGAAAATTAAGAAGAAATTTATAAATATTTTAATTAGGAGAAATTTGGGCATTTTAACTAATTAAGGATTTATTTTGAAAATTAATTAAATAAATTATTTTATTTAAAATAAGGAGGAAATAGTTTCAAATTAATAATAATTTTATAAATAATTTAATTGGAGAAAATTAGGGTGTTTTGCTAATTAAAAAGGAATTTATGGAAAATCTTTTAAAAATCCTAATTTAGCCTAAAAAGGGATTTACATATATTTTTTTTAAATATTATTATTTTTAAAAATCCTAAATATTCAGATTAATTTAATTTCCCTAACCCATTATTTTTTCCTTTTTCTCTTTTTTCCTTTTTCCTTTTCTTTCTTCATTTTTCCTTTCTTTTTCTTTCTTTTTCTTCCTTTTCTTTTTTCTCTCCTTTTTCCCCCGAACTGGGCCAGCCCAGTGACCCAGTCCCCCCTCCTTCCTTTGGCGCGGCCCAGCCCGCGCAGCTGCCTCTTACCTTCTCCCTCGCAGCACCGCGTTTGGCTTCTTCATTTCCTTGTACGCCGCGTTTTGTTAAAAAATTTAACCTCGCATCCAAACCGCCCAGTCTCCTCTTCTTTTCTTTCTTTTCTGCGCCAAACCGCCCGGTCCAACTCCCCCCATCTTCTTCTTCCCCTTCCAGCCCCGACGCCGACCTTCGACCTGCAACATCGCCGCCGCCCGCCTTGGTTTTTCGTCGGCTATCTCGGCCGATTTGACCGGCCTTTTCCTCCCTTTCTATTCCCCTTGTTTCAGTAGCCTCATAAACCCAATCAACTCCCCTATTCCCGTGCATTTTTCTCTCTCCCGGCCGACCACAACCCTTGCCCCAAATTTTATATTTGCCGGCTTTGTCGCTGTCGGTGACCATAACCCTACCTGCCTTACCCCGTAGCCGACCCACAAAACCCTAAAATCTCTTCTAAAGCCTATAAATACCCCCATAATAGCCCTGTATCAAGCCTTTAACCCCTACCCAGAATTTCCGTCCTTGCCACCGACGCTACTTCAGACACCTCATCCGCCGCCTCCGGCCAACTTCGCCGCCATCCCTGACCACTAAACTATTCCTTGCACCTCTGTCTCGCTAACCAAATCATCCATCCCCCTCGATTCTTCCTACACAAGCCACCCTGGCTGTGCGAAGTAGCCTTCTCGACCAACCTATTTTTCTGCCTCCACCGCCCTTCGAACCACCATTATCCGCCTATTCCGCCATTTCCTCCACTTCTTTCACCTCCCAAATTTTGCTGCAGACCATCCTCGACCTCCCCTACCTCTCTTTTCCTCTTTCTCCCACTCCTCCTCTCTTTCTCTTCTTCTCCTCTATTCGGCCACTGCCGCCGCCATCTTTGGCTGCGCCACCACCTTCATTCTGTCCCTCTTCTTTTGGGAAACTCAAAACACCCCAACTCCCACCTTAATTCCCCCTATCTTTTTCCCATCATCCAACTTTTACCCTTTTCTTCCCTCTTTCCGGCCACCGCCGCCTCCTCCATGCACCACCGCCAGTGCCGCCTATCCCCGCCAGCCTAAGGTTGAACCCTAGACCCTCTCAGCCATTTTTCCTATTTTTATAACCCTTAAATTATTTTATTTCAATTATTTGCATATAAATACTATTATTTTTTAATATGTATTATTCTTATATTATTAGTATTAATGTTTTTATTATTATTTATGTTGAGGGCTGAAGCCCTATTGTATTTTTAATTTGATTTTATTATTCTTCTTCTTATTATCTCTATTATTACTATTATTAATATTAATATGTTATTACTATTATAATTATAATTATTTTATTTTTACTATTTCGAATTACTATTATTATTATTATTATTTCATTATTAATGTTACAACTACTTTACTATTAGTTTTGCTATCATCATCATCATCATCATCATGATCATCATGATCATCATCATCATCATCATCATCATCATCATTATGATGATTATTATTATTATTATTATTATTATTATTATTATTTCATCATTATTATTATTTCTAATTTTGATTATTTATTTTACTAATATTATTATAATTATTGCTAAATTTGATTATTTATTTTACTAATATTATTATTAGTATTATTTTGGTAAAGGGGCCGAAGCCTTTATTTTACCTTGTTTTTGAATAATATCCTTTTTATTAATATTATTGTTACTATTATTATTATTCTTACTTATATTCTCATTGATATTATTTTTAGTAGCATTATTATTATTAGGGTAAAGTCTTTAACCCTATATTATCAACTCTTATAATATTTC
Source organism: Tamarix austromongolica (assembly GCA_039764185.1). Classification (NCBI taxonomy): domain Eukaryota; kingdom Viridiplantae; phylum Streptophyta; class Magnoliopsida; order Caryophyllales; family Tamaricaceae; genus Tamarix; species Tamarix austromongolica. The sequence goes on along the minus strand of CM077813.1, from coordinate 18,069,004 downwards.
TATTATTTCTATATCTTTAGCAAAGTTAGAATTTTGTTAATGTTATTTTTATTAGTATGTTATTATTTGGTCAAAGTCCTAAGGATGCGTAGGAGCGTGCTCCAAGAGCGGTGTCGTTTCAGGTAAGGGTGTTACTAAGGCCTTTTGTGTGTTTATATGCATTATGTACTTCGCATGCTATGTATCATATGTTTATCATTATTATTATGTCGTATATAGTATGATGTGGAGTTGAAGTATGTTTTTGTATGGCATGTGTATTAATTATGTATGATGGTATGTGTTGTGACCCTGTAAGACATGCATGTGAGGATGTTGATGTGGTTGTGTGGGGGAAAGGATGAAAAAGGAGAATGGGGAAAGAGGTTGATCAAGGGAGATGAGTTGATCTAATTATTTTAATGATTCATGAGTGGAAGAATAAAATGGAGAATTTTAGGGTTTCGTGTAGGAGAATCTAATTTATGATTTTTACGATTTTGTGTGGGAGAGTTTAATTTATGGTTTTGTATGAGAGAACCGGTCTGGTACTAAGTGTGGCAGTAACATCCCCAGAATTCATGGATTTTAATTTAAGTACTTCTATTGTAATTTAATCCGCAAAAAAAAGTAGTGAATTTTGGGGTGTTACATTAAGGCCATCAAAACATGATTATAACATATCATACATGTATCAAAACATCATAATTTCACATAAATGAGAAAAGGAACATGAATCACATATATGTCATCCTAATTTCTTTCTCAATGATTGTAAATCTTTTTACATTAAGTAAGTTTTCTAAATATATCTTCCTATTAATGTAATGTATCCATAAAGTCTACACTCACATCCTCTTTCTCGACATGGTTTCTAATAAAATGATGTATTATCTTAATGTGCTTAAACTTAAAATGTTGAATGGGATTCTTGGTGAACCATATGGCACTAGTGTAATTACACCTAATGAGAATCTTATCAAGTTTAAGGTTTTAATCATTCAATGGATTTTTCATACAAATTAATTGAGCACAACAGGCTCCGATGACTATGTAATAATTCTACTATAGATAAAGCCACACATGATTATCTATTATTATGCCAACTAACTAGTGTTTCTATTAGAATTTGGCAATTCCATGAGGTAATATTCCTTTCAACCTTGTAACCCATAATATCCTTCAAGGTCTAAGATGAAGTTTGTAGGGTAAAAATATCCTATGTTATATGTGTTAATCAAATACCTAATAATCCTCTTATAATTAAATTAAATTCCATAGGATTATATTAGAAATGAGCATAGAAGCAAACATAAAACATTATATTAGGTGTAGTTATTGTAACATAAGAAGTGATCCTGTTATACCTTAATATAATTGTTATCCACTTGTTTACCTTATTCACCCACATCAAACTTGGTTGTACTATCCATGGACAAATGTTGCTCTTGTTTATTCCAAACTTCTTGAGCAACTCCTTGGTGTACTTCTCTTGGTTCACAAAATTACTTCCTTTGTTTGTTTCATTTGAAGCCATTAAAAGTAATTAAACCCCCCATCGCGGTCATCTCAACTTCATTGCAAATAATTTTAGAAAACCTCTTATACAATGACTCGTCAGTAGCACCAAAAATGATACCATCAACATAAATTTGAATAAGCAACAAATATTTCTTAGCTTTCTTAATAAACAAGATTCTATCAATACTTCCTCTTTCAAAGCCCTTGTCAATTATAAACTTACTAAGACACTCATATCAATCTCTAGGAGCTTGTTTTAAGGCATAGAGTATATTTTTAAGCTTATACACATGGTTTAGTTGAGACTCGTTTTCAAAGCATGGAGTTTGTTTAACATAAATGTCCTCCTCTATAAAACCATTTAAAAATGCACTATTAACATCTATTTAATATAATGTAAATCCCATGGAGGATGAAAATTCAAGTAACATGTGTATAACCTCGAGTATATCTACGGGGGTGAAGGCTTATTCAAATCAATGATTTCCTCTTGGTTACACCCCTTGGAAACCAATCAAACTTTATTTCTAACCACAATATCCCTTCATCTATCTTGTTTATAAAGACATATTTAATCCTAATGATGGGTCTATTTTGAGGCATAGGAGCTAGTTTCCATACTTGATATCTCTCAAATTAGTTAAGCCCATCTTACATTGCCATAACCTAATTTGCATTGTTTCTAGCTTTGAAGTGAGACTTTGGTTCCATTTGAGATAAAAAAAAATACTACATGGTTGCAAATGTTACCTAGAGATGAGCGTGTAGCCACTCCTCTTGATTGGTCTCCAATGATAAGCTCTTGAGTATGTCTATACATGTATATTTAAACTCTTTGAAGATATTCTTATTATTCATCCTCTTTTTGAGTAATTAGAGGGTCATCATCCTCTTCATCTTGGTGCTCCTTAGGGTCTATCTCTCATGCTTCCAACAAGCTATCCACTTATATGGAAGGACCTACATCATCTTCTTAACTACCCTACACACTTTACAAGACTCATCAAAAATAACATGAACAAACTATTAAACTAACATTGCTTGTTTGTTGAACATTTGGTAAACCTTAATATGTAAAGATTAACCGATGAAGATGTCTTCATCCTCTTTAGATTAAAACTTACCCGTATTTCTTTTCTCATTGTTTAGGATAAAGCATCTGCAACCAAATTTATAAAAGTATCCCACAGTTAGCTTCTTACCCTTGTAGAGCTCTTAACAGGTCTTCTTGAGTATCGCATGGATAAGCACATGATTTATTACATATTTATGGTGAAGACAACTTCAGTTCATAAATACTTTGGATGCTTCAAATTGCACAACATTTTCCTTATAACTTCCTCCAAGGTATTTTTATTTTTCTCCACAAAACCATTTTATTATCATGTTTTTGAGGCCGAGAAGTTGTGATAGATGCCATTTTACTCATAGAAGTCCATGAAGGTAGCATTCTCAAACTTCTATCCATGGTCACTACTTATGGCATTGATAATTGTTCATTTATATACTTATTTCATCTTAGAAAGAATAAGAAAAGTGTTAAAAGCATCATTTTTAGTGGAAAGGAATAATATCCATACATATTGGGAGTAATAATCCACAATGACTAATGTGCATCTATAGCCACCAACACTATATGTCATAATAGGCCTAAATAAGTTCATATTCAATAACTCAAGTGGTTTAGATTTGAACACAATATTTTTGGGTTTGAAAGAGATCCTATGTTTTTTTTACTTGTTGGCATGCATCACGTAACTGATATTTTTCCAAGTACAATTAAGGAAGACCACACATTAAGTTTTTTGTAGCAAGTTTGTATAGTAAATCTGTGTAACCATATGCAAATCTTTTATGCCACAACTATGCATAATTATATATGGCACATAGGATGCATTATATAATTTAATTGGTTTCATATCAAGTATATACATTTTTTTAATGTGTTGATATATAAATAATATGGATTTATCTACTCCATTTGCAATCATACAATGTGAATGAGAAAAGTTAACAGAAACCCTTTATCACAAAGTTGGCTAATACTAATTAGGTTATGATTAAGGCCACTAACCAAATACGTATCATAAATAAAAGGTTTAGAGTTTCAATACTGATATCACAAACTCCAACTATCTTGCCTATAGAAATGTCTCTAAAGATCAAATTTCCTTCATCGTAGAATGTGGAGTTGGAGAACATAGTCCAATCTCCAGTCATGTGCCTTAAGCAACCACTATTTAGGAATCATTTGTATCTTCTCATCCTCACCTTAAAGTATACCTAAAAACACAAATGTGCTAATTTAGGTACCCTACAAACATTAAAATCAAGTGGCTCCCACTTTCTTTCTTTTTTTTGGTAAAATTTAATTTATTTTGGAAAGGACACTTGTAAATAATAACTCAATATTTTGGTATATAACTAAATAAATATAAAAATATGTAACTTCTATAAATTATTTATAAATGAAAAAACATTATTATAAAAAAATCCATAAAACATTTGAGGCTAAATATGAGTAATAAGGCTTTATAAAGGTAGAAATACGAGAAATGCTTGTTAAAACATTAACTAAAAAAATTTAATATCAAATGTAATTTACATTACACTAAAATTTTAAATGAGGCATTAATATTTAGAACTCAAATATAATTAGTGGGAAAAGTTTCACAAATTTTTTAAGTTCTTAAAGTGTCTTAAACAATCTTTCATAAATAAAATCATAAGAAAACCTTTTGATAGCATATCATCATTCAAAAATTATTTGTACTATTTATAAAAATATTAATATGGAATTTAGAAAATAGCTCAACCTTAAAGATATTAGTCTCAATAAAATTATAATGTTTGAAAATAATTTATTATATCTTTTCAAAATAATCATCATATGAAACCCTATAAGAGAACTACTAGGGGGGAACATGAATCCTAAAACCCTAATAACCTATGAGCCAAACAAGGTTTGTGAAAATATAATTTGTAAAAATAATAATTATTAATTCAAGACATTCAAAATATAGGGTATTACTAGGTTATATTACTTTCCAAGATGAGGTGGTAGTTAACACCAAATAATGCCTAGGGACCAAGGAGTATGATTAGTATGCTACTTTTCCTTCCAATAATATGAGTAGTATGCTTTGATTCTTTGTGCCTCAACTTCTTCCATTTTTGGTGAATGACACAATTACTAGTTTCAAAAAAAATATAATGATATAGATAGAGTTTACAACAATATCAACCTCGGATTAAAGTTAGATATTATGACATTTTAATTTTTAGCAAAAAAAAAGTTTGAAATGTCTAATATTTCATTTGTTGCATAACTATAGTTGAATGAATAGTAAAATATGTGTAGACAGCAACATCAACAAGTGACAAATATAAGGAAAAACATTTTTACTCCAATCGATTAATCACCCACATCATTAAGATATCAAGAATTGTGTATGTATAGGTTTGCACCAAAAATATAAATTATACGAGATGAGCCCAAAATTTTTAGATTTTGGTCCAAACACTTCAATTTGGAGCACCATCATAGATCATACTAAAACAGTATGAAGCATCTCATAAAACACCTCAATTCCTTTACCTCCACATTAATATTCTTCAATTTAATATTAAAATAATCAATTCAATTAATAAAGTAATAATGATGATGACGATAATAATAACTACCCACTCTCCCTACTCCTTTGACTTCCTTTTCTTCTCTCCTTCTCCTTTTCCATTTTCTGTTTTTTCTTACAAAAACTCTCAACCGTAGTTGCTTGATAGAGTATTGAAGCTTTAAAAAAATAGAGCACATGTAACTCCCTTACTTTTTGTCCATTGTAGGAATAATTAATTGCTTGGACTATTTGGACACCCTCTAACATTTGACTATAAAGGGTATTTTTGGTCCATTATTTGGTTTAGAGACCAAAACAATTAGCCCATAATAAGATTTTATTCTAGTTTAAAAATTATTAACTTTTTATTTCAAATGAAATTATTTTTATCCAAAAATAATGAAAAAATATTTTAATATTTTTATCTGAGTTCAGTCAAATCAGCAGTCCCTATCCAATTTGATTTTGATATAATCATCAGTTCTATAATTAAAAAAAGATCCTTGATATCACGTTCTAATTTTAGATCATGGAGCATACCTAAAAATTAATAGTATGCTAGCTATTTCAGCAAGCTAGCACAAAATATTACATGTACTTTACATTATCCTTAATCTTTAATAATCATCGAGATTGTTGAATCTTACTTGTTACATGGATATTATTTTGGCTAATCATGGTGTTACAACCATGAACTATGGGAGAAAAAAATTATATTTGAACAATATTCTTTACTTTGTCTCTTATTAAACAAAATGATATTTGAGTAGTATTATTTACTTTGTCTCTAATTGTTAGAAATGATACCACTCACTTAAATACTCTCTGGTGTAATAAAAGACAAAATTTGCATTATGCTACTAGTAACCAAAAGTATGGTGGATAGGGTGATAACATTTTTGTACTTTAATTAAATTTTTTATAAACATATCATGGAAGATGGATCACAAAATACACATAATTTATATATAAATAGGTAAAATATTCATCTTTCCTAAGAATATGGTGGACATGGTGAATTTTTTTAATACATTTATTGAATTTTCTTTAAATTATACATATATTATCTAACAAAATACATATCTTCAAGATATAAATAAACATTTTATTTGACAATAACATACATATTATCCAATAAAATACACATATTATGCAACAAAATATACATCATCTAGATATAAATACACAACAAACTTTGTTTATAAAACAATAAGAAACGAATGCATGTGTTAATTATTGAAAAGACTACTCATCTTTATATGACAAATGCCTATATAATATTAACACATGTTCATATCATAAAGATGAAATACACATCTTATAGCGATGAATACAACATGTCTTATAGTGGTGAATACACATCTTATGTCGACAAATGCACATCTTATAGTAGTAGATAATAATTCATAAATATACGTCTTACACCGCAATATTTTATTAGCCTCTTCTTATTCAAAGTATAATTGCACATCATATCTAAAAAATAAACATTTTTAGAATGCAAATGCACATCTTTCGGGGAAAAAAATACACATTCTTTTATTTCTATAAATGTAAATGAGGAATATACAAGTTATAAATACTTTTCTTTTAAGGAAACAATACTCATCTTCTATAAAGAAATATATATATATATATATATATATATATATTATTTTATATATTAGTACACATCCCCTCTACATATTGACTTTTTAGAGAATTAAAAGGTAATATAACATACTCACAACATCACTATTTACCCAATGCCATTAACGGGTAATGCCTATATGCTATGGCTAATTAGACAGTATACATCACGCAACCTGTTGACACCACATTAGTAGTTTTTAAAATTAAAATTCCTTGCATAAGGATTATCTAAAAAATAAAATAAAAATAAACATAACTTTTCTGAGGTTTTTTTTCTTCTATAAATAAATGTCCATATTTAAATAAATTTTACTTAAAAAATAATTTTTTATATCTTTTACCATTGTTATACCTATCTTTAATCACCTCAGTTCTACTAAATCTTTTACTACAAGCTACACATATATTTCACCATGTATTAAAGTATATTTTACCATTGTCAAACATGTCATTCGCTATCATAAATCAATCTTTCACCATTAATACACTAATATTATACTACTAATATACTGTGATGTGGTTTTATCAAAGTAGCTGGAAGGTTGGATCGAAGATTGTTAGTAGAAGATATCACCCACAAATTGATGCAAAAGAAACGAGGTAATTAGCAGGATTATAGTCGAAGAAATTGATTAACAAAGATGAAGGTGCTCGACAGATTTGAGTTGGTCTTCAAATGTGTCGAGTTTGAAGGTTAATTGAGGAAGGTAATATCCCAGATTTTTCCTTGCCCAATGTCGTCCCAAAAGGGAGGATAGACTTTAGCTAATGTAGCTCAAAGTTTGATAAAAAATTCTTATTCAAAGCTGCCTTACAATTCATGTGCACAATAGTTTATATAGGGGAGGAGATAGTCGGTGGTTATCTGGCCTAAACCAGCCAAGTATTTTCCTTAATCTAGCCCATTTATTATGGTTGAATTAAACCCATATTAACCTTAATCCAAAGCATAATATCATTGGTTAAATGATACTAAGGATTAATATTACAAAGCTATACAATTGACTAAGATACATACATGAAATTATATCAATACCCTAACTTACATAAAATTCACTTAGGGTTAGGGTTTACAACAAGTTTATACAAATAATGAATATCATCACTATATCTTCTTGTTATAAAGTATCATCCCATGTATGTCATAGTCTTGTATGCTTTGAATACTTGTACACATTAAAGTGTATGAACATCTTCTTCTTGCAAATATGTAACATACCTACAAGAACAACTTGAATGTTTTTCAATATCAAGCATATAAGAATTATCGAGAATATTTAACATAATAGGCTCCAACATTAAGAAAGCTAAATCTTCCTTACCTTAAGGACTAATATGAACATGACAATCATTAGGTTCATTGGATGCTCCTGCATCATACTGATTTTTCACTACTAATATACTACTAATAAAAAATATATATATGAACTTATCTTTCACCACTAATATACTATTTTTTACCAATGGGTTGATATTTTACCATTATTCTACTTAAAACTATTCTTCCAACACTAATGTACTAATATTTTACTACTAACATACTAATTTATACCAACGAGTTAATATTTCATCATTACTCTACATAATATTAATATTTTACCACCAATGTATTGATCTTTTATTACTAATATAGTGATCTTTTATCACTAATGTACTAACTTTTTGCCATAATTTTACTTAAAACCAATCTTTCAATGACAAGATAATTCTCCCTCCCCAATATTTTACTTAAAACTAATCTTTCAACGCTAATGTATTTTTTTTTACTTATTTTTGTTATAAAAAATATATGAATATGGATCTCTATTTATAAAGCACACTTTTAGAAACATTATATATATATATATAAACCAAACCTAAAATAAGTTAGTTATAAGGGGGGGGGGAATTGAAAGTGAAATGGCACTGGTTGCACAATATTAGACTATGCAACAAGTTGCATGGTATAAATTACCCATTGAAGGCCCCCTCTTATATCAAAACTATCAATAAAAGTAACTTTAATTGCCCCTAAAAAAACTCCATAATCTTGAAATTAGATCTTATTCATCCTTTGTAAATGCCAATTGAACTCACCCTCCAAGTAAAACATTGAACTTATTGTCTCTAAATTGATAGATAGATAGGTTTGAATATAGAAAAATCACAAACGACCAAATTGAGTGCTAGAGAAACTCAATCTACTAAACGAAGAACTAGATCGAAAAAAAAAGTTTGCCACCACCATACACAAAGATCTCAAATCATGATTCACTAACATTTAGACAAAACATAAAATAGAGTTTTTTTTTTATAATTGATACCAAGTGCATTGTGAATAATACAACCACATATCCAAAGTCAAGCTAATAAGGTTGGCATCTATCCAACCTATCAACTAAAGAGACTATAAAGCCTTGTAAAACTCTCCTATAAAACTATATCATTACATGACTAAATGCCTATGAAACTCATAGAACACAAAGAAACATATACCACTACAAGGCTTAATTAGACCCACAAGTGATGCATATCAAAAGGCACGATTGGGATCCACATCCACTCACAGTAGTTTGCTCGTAGGGGTAGTGGTCAATATCAATCAAGCCCCAAAACCATCAGTAGCAACATGAGTCACAGAAGAGTCGGCTACCTCTTCGCCAAAACATGCAACTATAGGATTTAGCTCAATTGTTCCCTAAGGGGGTAAGCTCACATGGTAATAATATCCTAAAACCAATCAAGCATCCAAACCTTCCGCAACACATAAAACCCAAGTCAAAAGAACAACGCCTATATTAGTAAGCTCATCTAATACTACGCACTCAAGGTCATTGGCATGTCTAGACCACATAACGTGGCACAAGGGTGGTCAAACATCTAATTAGACATATCGCCTTCAACAATATCCTTAAGCCCCAAAAAAATTACACCACTTCCATTAAATAGCACAAACTTGCACTAGTCAAGTGTTGCCAACAATAGTCGCATGAAATGCATTCAATAAAAAAAAAATAAAAAAAAATAATAATAATAATAGTAATAGTAAAGAGTTTCAATTTACACAAAGTGTTAGTTTTTTTTTAATTATCAAAGGTTCACTTCATAATTATAAAATAAAATTGGGTACTCATTTTATCTTTCAAGTGATTTTATATATAATTATATGTAAGACAAAAAAAATACTTATGCAGGAAGCACTGTGTTAGCAGCATAGTGCAACAACTGCTTAGAAGATGTTTGATGTGACATAAGGGATAAAATATATTCAAATAAGTATTCGTTTAGTAGTTAAGATTTAAATTAACGTTAGATTTAAAAGTCCATGATTATTGAAAAAACTCGCTACAAATAAATAGGAGTAAAATGTAGCATCTAATTGGTGAAGTTGTTATTTTGTGACTATGATAAAACCATGTCATTTGTTAAGACCTAATTTACATTGGGCGTAGCTACCTTGACAAGAGCCGATTTGTATTGGTCAATCAAAATAGAAACGAATGTGCTAGCAACTCAAACAAAAACGAGCCAACATGTCGATAGTTACAAACGGAGACTAAAATCAGCCAGTGATTTGATATCAATCCATAAATTGTAACAACTTGGCAGAGAATGGCTAAAGCCGCTTATGGTGGAGTCAAACAGATGATAAATAATCTCTACCTTACAATCGCCACAAATCTGAAACCGAAATTGGTATCAGCCAAGCAGTAAACAAAAGAGGATTCATTGATGGAGCCAAATGAACAAGTCAGATCCAAACAGTTTCATCCATATTTGCAGAGCATGAAAAGAAGACCGGAAAAAAAATGATCTGTTTTAACACATAAAAGACATACACAGAAATTTTACAAGAGTAGTCAAATTCAGCCGAAAGGCAGTTCGAAGTATCAAACCCCCTTCACAAAACAGACACCCAAACAAAACAAGAAACAAGAATAAATTCAACAATCAAAATCGCCAATATCATCTAATGCTTCGCCAAGAACAAGTCCTCCAATCGCTCCTCCCAACAACCCAGCTCCTAATCCCATCCCGAATTTATTCCCTTTCTTGGGCGGCTTTTGTGGTTGTTGCATTTGTGGATACCCTGCCTGAGGAGGATACCCATATCCCTGACCACCAACAGGATGAGGTGGATAGCCTCCATACTGAGGTGGATACCCTTGAGGAGGAGGAGCACCAGGGTACCCTGCAGGTGGTGGAGGGTAGTATCCTCCTTGTTGTGGATATCCAGCTGATGGTGGTGGTCCTGGTGGCGGCGGGTATGCAGTAGGAGGGTACGGTGCTGCTGTTACTGGTTGACCAGCTGGTGGTGGGGGATAACTTGAACTGCTACAAGATTGAGGAGGATATGCGTTGACTACTGCAGGATTCATCTTTTGCCCTCCTGAATACATCCCACTGCTATCCGCCATGTCCAAGACTTTGTATGAAAACTTCAACTCACCTTTAGGCTTACCTGAAGATCTCTTCACCTGATATGTTACAAATTGAGCATCATGACCTCTAGCGCCATTCAATAATTCCTTAACGGGCACACGGACTTCTCCAAGATCTTTATCAGCTCCAAAGGAGTGTTCATGGCGGAGTTGAAAGATCAAAACCCAACCTTGATGAGCAACAGCTTCATCTACTGTGAATTTCATGATGTGGTTCCACGAAGGACAGGTTCCACCATCTTGATGAACTGGAGTTTTCTGCTTGCTTTTTGGATCACCAGAAAGAGAAACAATTACGTATACATCCATCTTGCCGATAAGATTCACATCTTTCAGATCTTTTGCAGACATGATATTGAGCTCCAATATCTTGTATCCCATTTTTTTCCTCTACAACAAGAGACAGTGATTGAGCTGAAAAGGTAGGAAAAGGTCTTGTAATTGTTGATTTGATAGGGGAGAAGAAGATAGGAAGGGAAGAGAAGGGCAATTAGGAGAAAGAAGGCTCCAAATGAATTGAGATAAGGGAGGCTTTCTCAAAGAATGATAAAGATGATGATTATAAGCGGCTAAGGATTTGACTTTCAAATGGGAATAATTTAAGGGAGGGTCAGATTCAGCAAATGCGGATGGATACCACCTTGCTCTCTTTTTCCTGTTTTTGTTATTTTTTTATTTTCGGTTTATCTTTGAGATGTTTCTTCTCAAACGCCCAACTGCTACGCGGGGGCAAAGGTGCGTCTTTTCCACGTTGTTTACTCCAACTTGGAAGGCATGGCTGTAGTGGGGTGCAAACTATTAAAGTCTCTGTCCAACCTGCCTTAATTTGAGAAACGGCCCGCCCATACGTCTAATTAATTTCTTAGTGATTAAGCACCAAAGACTCATCCTTCAAACGCACCATCACCGTTTATGTCCCCTCGTGGGCCGCTTGACTTTAAAAATAATTAAGGTAGCAATAAATGAAAGGGAATCTCGCACATCCACCTAATCAGAATCAGATATTTTACTTGGTTAGAAAGAGTAAAGATCACATATTCATTTTCTTTTTACAACATATACCAATTCTTTCAACAAATATCAGACGGAGGAAGGGGCATTCAGTGACGGGTTGAACGGAAGATTTGTAAACCATACTCGTGCGTTGTGCTTAAAGGCCTGATCTAAGTTTTATAAAAATACCAAGCTACTCCTAGTTGGGACTTGGGAGTATGATATTCAACTGTTTGATCTATGAAGAACCAAAGGATGTGACAGAAGGTATTTGAAGAAATTGAGGTCCAAGGGAGAAACTGAAGTAAATACGAGAAAAAATTAAGGCCGACTCATCCTAAACTCTTTCACGTATACATGGAATAAGAAATGTATTTTTTTTTTATCTTGTTCCCGAACTTATGCGAGTGAGAGTTTGTGGTGAATTACACTCATCTAAAAATTTTCCACATAGTAGAGTTTGAGAAAATTTTGGAGGTTGGATTATTACAACTCGAGGGCGCATATCGAAGATCAAGTGATCAAGACCAGCCAACAAAGATCGACACCATAATACCAAACTGAGAAGTGATTCACCAAATAGTTGAGAGACATCTAAGTACAAGTAGTCTCATTATGACATTTATATGGTTGATGCCCAAACATGTCGGTGCATCTAATGATATTGATGGAAAGTATATAGTGGTTAGAAAAAGAAAAAATATATATTTATGGAATTTGGCCCTCATCATGTATGGTACATTAAGATTTGATCGATGAACTTTTATGCTTAAATTTAGAAAGCTAGTCTGTGCCTTTTGTATTGAGTTTGAGTGCACTCTTAGATGTAAGATGAATGGTTGTTCTTTAGCCAAAATATCAACATATATATATATATATATCCAATGAAAATCACATTTTTGGTAAAAACATGAGAACTTTTAATTTAAACCGTTAGATAAAAATCAATGCTTGAGATTAAAAATGCAGCTATAGTTAAAGAAACTACTACAATAGGACAAGTAAACTATCTTTAGTGGATAGAATAAACTATTGCAAGTAGTTCAAAAACTATAATATTTGAAGCTAAAAAAACAGTCACATTTTTGTAAACATTGAGTGTTGATATTGTATGTTAAGAAACTACCATCAATAAGTCATGGAAACTATCCTCAGAGGATGATGGAAACTATCTCAAGAAACTATAGGATTTGAGTGTCAAAAAATCATGATAATTCTGTAAACATTATATATTAATATTTTAGGTTAGAAAACTATTCATAGTTGGTCATAAAAACTACCTTCAATAGGTAGATAAAACTATTATAAGTACCTCAAGAAACTATAGGACTTGAGTGTTAGAAGAAAAAAAAAGCAATTGCATTTTTGTAAATATTGTGTATTTATATTTTAAGTTAGAAAACTACCCTAGAGAAAGTCATTGTTGTGGTGAAACCTATCCTCATTGAATAGAGAAAACTATTGTAAGCGGCTTGGAAAGCTAGAGTAGTTATTAGTTCTCAACATAAAGAATAGTTCTCACAAGATATGTCATATGTATAGCCACACATACACACATAACTTGTAGAGTTCTACAGAGAGAGAAGAGAGCCCATTGCTTACTAGCACCCCTACCTTAGGAAAGATTTCATGCAACAAGAATGGAATCATGTTTCAACTTTTCAAGTTAGTGGTAGTCATGGACCACATTCCCATGGATACTAACAACTTCATATTAAGGAGGATTTTTCAACACTCTGGGTGTGTTAGTGACATGTTTGTCCCTAGGAAACTTCAACATAATTGCAAAGAAAAATTTTATTTTGTGCATTTTGTGCCTAAAGAGCATGCTCGGATAGCTATTAAGAGAGAAAATGGTATAAAGTTGGATACAATGATGAAGTTGATTCAAATGACAAAGTATGTAAAGGAGCAAGGTGAGCTTCATGATCTCTCTAAAAGGCCTAAATCCTTCACTTCTCCTAATTAGTGACACCAAAGTACATACATTGAAGCTACGATGCTTGAAAATGACAAATCTTGTTCGTCTAGAGCGGTTTTGAATGGTTTGAAAGTGGGTGCAAAGGAGACTGCCCATGCTACTGGGGATATTTAGGCTCAGAATGTTTGCATGGTCTTACCATCTCATGAAAACTATGAGTTCCTGTATAGGATTAGTGTTGGGCAAACAAAAGCCCCTTTAGAATCAAAGGTCATTACTATACATATTAAGGTATATGAGTGTTAAGTATCCGAGTTAGACATCTAGGGGGATTCTACCACTTGATCTCTTTTTCCGACAAGGTAGATAAGGATGAAATGATGAAAGACAAAGGTTATTGGCTAAGACAATGGTTTCAAGAGATAAATGATTGGTTAAAAAGCCCACCTTTATAATTAAGGAGAGTTAGCTATTGTATTATGGTTTATCTCTTCATGCATGGATATATGAGAACTTTTATTCCATTGGTAGTAAGTGGAGATCGATGATTTTGGTTGATAACAAGAACCATTCTTCCTTCTTCCTAGAATGTTGTGAAATTCTCATTTTGACAACTTTTATGAATCGCAACAATAAATTTGTGAACCTTATGGTTGAGGGGAATTATTTTTTTAGTCTATTTTCTTAAAGTGGAATATCAGGCTTACTAACATTTGGGAACAACTCCTAATGGTGCCACTCAAGGAAATGAAGTTAATGTAATGCCCCTTTTTTCATTAAAAAAAATTATTTTTAAAACATTTGTGGAATCATTAAAAAATAAGGTGTTACTGTCATATCTTACATAAGATAGATGTCCTACCATTTTTCATATATTAGACGCAAGGATAAGTATCCAAATCATTAAAAAAAACAAAAAAAATAGAGTACACGAACAAAATAGAACAGAGGATAAGAAGGTTTAGGTTTACAACCTAAGCCCATATCAACCCCAAAACAAGTACTATGATACATAAGGACGAACTAAGAAAAGATGATGCACCAAAGTCATGGTTAATAATGGACTATTAAAAGAGAAATCCATCAAAAAGTCTACGTTTACATGTTCTAGGCACAACAAGGAAGGCAGTCAGCTACTTTCCACTCACATCTACCAACATAATATCTCTTGCTAATGAGATTAAGCAGGTGACCAAAAAAATGGGCATGTCAATTCTCACATACCGAGTAAGCCAAATTACCCTATCATGAAAGTTTATGGTCCACGTAAGGTCATGGATGGCACACATGCATTCTCATGCCAAGTTCACACTCATTAAATTTACATGGGTCATAAAGGGTATAGGGATCATACCTTGACATACATACATCTTGCTCATATGACATCCTACTAATGTTAACTACCTTGATTTACATGATATACATAACTAGTACACTCGTCTATGCACATTAATACAAAAGATGGCATATTTGATGATGGCATAGCATTGTGGGTAAGTACATAGGTCACAAGAGTTAAGGATCACGAGATTCATAAGATACTCAACTGATAACTATAAGAATGATAACATATCACATGGAGAGATACAAAGTCACATAAGACATCAATGGGGTCAATTCCAATTATTATCTTGTGACATAGTAACCAAATAATTCGTATTCATTTAAGAATCATGAACGAGAACTTAATTTATAGATCTTGGAAGTCCAACATTATAGCACACCAATTCATTAGTTATCAAGTAATCATATGATAGCAAATATAATCATCTACAACTCTTAATTATAAGCTAAGCTAGTGAACCATCTCATGGTATCACTAGGTATTCTAACCTTCAATGCCTCTTAAGCACACCAGTGGTATAACATAGAATAGGAGAGGTACCAAAACAAACATGGATGCCCTTGCTTGTAGGTGCATACCCATAGGTGAATATATCAATAACTACCCCTAGTTAGCTACTCCAAGAGTTAAACAGTCTCAAATTTGAATGGTTTGTTTATCTTTAAGTGATCAATGTTTTATCATGCCAAGATTATAAACAACATCATGGGTCTCATCCCATAACTAACCAAATACCACCACACAATATCTCATAATATCTACCATTTCCCATTAAGGGTATTAAGGTGGAAATATCCATTATTTATCCATTTAATGCCAAGAAAGGAAAAGACCATGTTAATTCCATTCATATGTGATTAAATCATTACGTATCTCAAGTTAGACTAATATGGTAATTAGAATAACACCCATAGAGGTTTAAGATCATCATTTAATTCTAATTATCTTTTCTATATTTGATAACCAAAGGCTAGGTCAACGCCTAAAGCTAAGGTTAAAGCTATGGTTCAACAAGTCAAACAATAAATGTGAGAATGCTAACATATCCAAAAGAGCCTTAAGGAATAACGAGTTGCCCCACAAAATCGATTTTGATAATATAATCATGTTAGGAAACAAGGAAAACATTTGACAGGAAACTTATGTTAAATCATCAGCAAAAGCTCAGTCAATCAACAGATCAGTCGATGGGATTACTAAGGACACATCAACAGACAATCCATGTTAATTGATCATAGGTACTAGAGTTCTAAAACCATTTTTGAAACTCTACATAAACGCTACCAATTTATCCTAACCAATAAACATATCAACATCCATGTATTATAATAACTCTAAAACACATTATTAACATAATTGTCACCTAATCATGCTTGGAAACTAATTTAACCACCAGAATCAAACATCAATCCTAATTTCATGTTTTCTACTCCAACTTGCATATTCATCAAACACACACCTATCCCCACGTCATTAACATACATTTAACACACACTTAGAGACCTCAAGCCTACATAACATCATATTCTCATTTACTTCACACAAAAAAAAGGTAAGAATCACTTACCTTAGCAAGAGCAAACAAATCAAGATAATATGAGGAAAAGGATATTCTCTCTAGAAATCCACACTCTCTTCAATACCTTCAAAATTCACAAATAGATACTCACAAAATAATTTTTTTCTTAAAAATAAATCACTATGATTTTAACATGTTTTCACCACATCTAAAAAAAAAACTCATGAGATCTCATGAATAAGATTAAAACCTCAGCTTTCTTCTAGCCCTATCATTATTTTTCATTGTAAAAAAAATATTAGAAAAAGGATGAGAAGATGTAAAAAAAATAGATGAGCACAAGGATAGGGGAGATTTGTTAAAGCTCAAGAGAGGTGATGCGAGAGCATCCAACTACCCATAAAAAAAATTTCAAACAAATTTGATGATGGGTATTGTTCCTATTTTAGCTTATTTTAAGAAGCCCTGACTAGAGTTATTTTTGTCTAAATAGTACCAAAAACCAACTCACAATAAGGGATAATGACTCAAGATCACTTGGCATGAAGGAATTACATAAAGGCAATTGATTATTTTACTAATTAGGAAAGATGCCAAATAATTCTTATTTGTAGAAAAAAAATTAATGGCTTGAGTCCTAGCCATGAAAGCCATGCAACAAGCCTATCTATGTAACACCTCAAGCCGATACAACCACACGGGGGCTATCTTGGAGTGCTTTCAGATTGATCGCTGGCCCCACAGATCAACACGAGTCCTTTCAGTATGCTTTGTCCTCACTCACGCACTTCTCGAGAAATTTTCTAAAAATCTTCAAAACTTTCCAAGAGGGTCACCCATCCTACAAAATTGCTCCATGGCTAACATGCTTAACTGTGGAGTTCTTAAGACGGAATCACTAAAAGGATGGTATACCATGTTGATATAAGTAGCCAGATCAATGCTTATAATATTTCGCTCAATTTGAGGTATTACAGTCTAAATCACCACCTTTTTGTTAATTTTAGGAGGCTTAAAGAGGCTCACTTTTGGCTCACAATTAGATGTGAATTTTGAGAGATCAAGCCACACAATAACAGGCTCAAAGCACCAACGTTTGAGCTAATATAGCATAGAAATGGAGGCCAACAATCTGCAGCATGTGCAATAGCATGGGGGGAAGTACGGTAGGTTTTTATGACTTTTTGTGCTTAGCTTTGCTTTTGTTAAATAATGATGCCTAGATACTAGTTTTAGTTTCTTTACTTTCTACAATTTTGCAAATCAGATTATAAGGGTAAGGGGAGGTTTGTTGCACGAAATTTTACCCACAAATATCACTCGTGAGTTGATTTTTATGGTCAGAATTTATTTAGAGTTAGTTTACTTAGATTAGATAACTAGTTTTTTATTGTAACTTTATCAGCCCAATTAACTAAATTATGATTTCCTAGCTAGTTGTAGCCTTTTTAACTTGTAAGGCACTACCAAATCAGGTTGGAAGCATGGAGGGGCATCTTTAACAAGCTTTGGATGAAATTCTAGCCATAAATCACTATCATGGCCTTTACAAAATTTCCACAAGACATTACTAGGCCTATTTTTGCTTTTTACCAATAAATGATGGGCCAAAGTACCTTTTTAGCATGGTTACTTGTAAAATACCTCCCAATTCATATCTAAAACTTTGGGAAGGTGTTTTCTTTTGTGACTTTTGGATTTCAGCCCTTAGGTCATCATTAAAGCTAGTTTTGGTTTGTTTCAAACTAGCTAGTTATCATTTATTAGGAAAACTATCTAGTGTGTAACTAAATTTATCCATGGAAGGTTATTATGGTATTTTTATAACTCAAAGGGCCTAAATTTTTCCTATAAATGTTTTAATCACATATAAATGAAATCATATTTTGGTTCTCAATTAAGTATCACTCTTGAGCTTTCTACTTCAAATTTGAGTGATAACTTTGATTAAATTTTATCTTCAAATCTTATTCCTTTTATCTCAAATGTTGCAAAGCTTGAGCGGTTGTTGCAAGTATATAAATCTAAGGGTTATTTAGGTTCATATTTTTTTCTTCTTCAACCTCCATTTCTTGTTTTCAATTTCAATGGTGATTGGCCTAATCCATTATTTTCCTTAGCATGATCCAATTTGTATGTCATATGCATCAAGAGGGAAAAAAAGAATAAGGAAAGAAGAGAGGTGGTTTCAGAGAGAAAAATGCCAAGTTTCTTCTAAGATTTGAAGAGAAATTAAGCTCAATGGAGTAGGAGTAGGTTTGAATAAGTAGAGCCATGATGTCCCCTCTATCACACTCCTATTATGGGTAAAATTTCACAATAAAATAGAGGGAAAATATAGAGTGACATCTCTTGCAAAAGGTAGAGGGTGCAAAGGAGTATCTTAAAGTCTAAGGTCAACTATGACCCCGCAAGGAGGGGAAATGTGATAAGGTTGTTGGAAATAGAAAGGTTTGGCATTTTCCAGAGCCAAATAACACCTTTGTACTATCATATTTGAGTAGAGAGGAAAGAAGAAAGCAAATAAGTTTTCTTAGGCCGTGCCTCACCTTATTAAAAGCCAACCCTTCAAATTATAGTTTTAATTCGGTAAAGCAAGTGTAAATGGTTCACATAAACTTGTAAAAATAATTTATAAAATTTTCACAACATGAAAATTAAGTCCCATAATCATTTGTAAGAAAATCAAATTAAATGGAAATGATAATATGCTTGATCTGTTATTAGTTGACTGATAGGCTATGTCAGTCGATTGATTATTCATTGGCAAGAACATTAAAAAAAGCATAGCGAACATCAGCTGATGGGACTAACCCATCAAACAATGAGTTAGCAAAATCATTTCTCCCCCTTTTCTCCAAAAATTTTCAAATCTTTTGCACATCAAACCCAAAATACACTTTCAAAACTAGCTCAAAGACACCCAAATCATCATCAAACACATGAATTATCACATTTTAAGGCCTAAATTTATGAGGTATTATAGTTTAAGATTCTAATGATAGAAATGACACATGGTCCTATGTTCCCTTGAAAAAGGATAATAACCCTAGCAGGCAGGCTTTTGCTAAAAAGGTGACATGCGTTTTTTTGGGGACTAATGACATACCATATAACTCAGCAAAGTTCAACCTTCCCTATGATGCATCTTACGTGGTTGAATTCCAACTATTGGTAAGTGGGGAAATTTTCCTAACACCTTATGTCAATATTGGGATTATTAATCAACTTTTTGATGGGAGTATTAGAGTGCTCAATGATCATTTTATTGCTAGTTTTGAAGTGACAGGAGCTAATGGGTCTAGAAAAATTGACATAAGTGTGGATTATCTTTAAGCTCTCATTCAGACCCTATTATACCTCATGGTTTTGAATCCCAAATTGCACCCCAAGTTTAGATACTAAGGGAACAAAAGGGAAAAAACTAATTTTAAATTTAAGAAAAACTATAAAATTGGTGTTTTTACTCAATGAGGTGATCATTCTAGTTTGCTTCAATTACATCTTTGTGAAGAGGATATTACTTCAACAAAGGTCATGGAATTTGTATAAAAATTAGGTATGGTTTAAGCCATATCTGAACAAGAGTTTTGTGAAATGATCAGCAAGATCTTATAGGATGAGAAGATCAAATGGTAAGCCATTTGGTGAGTTTGTTTTTCCCTTCAAAATGTCAAGGTTAGATGTTTGTTTTGATGAATTCATTCAAAGTTCCTTTCCTTAGTAAACCTAATTAGGGTAGGATAATATTCAATTTATCATAAGTTTTTGGAATAATGGTTTCCTTCAGTCCAATAGAGGGTAGATTAGGCAACATCACCTTGTTGTGGAATGATGACATTTTGCTTAATAAGGAACCAACTAAAGAGATAGTTAATTGTTGTCCCTAGTTTTCTTCAACTTTCGGTGAAGTGGGATTAGTATAACTTGTATGGTTTTAGTGAGATATCAAGTTTAATGGAAAAAAATTCTTAAGGAGCTATAAGGGAAGAAGAAATATTTTATTAAGGGATCGCTAAGTTTAAGCCAATAGAGCTCGATAGCTTGTATGATTCATGTGACGGTACCTAGTGATAAGTATAAGATTTCAAAGTGGTCCCTCCTCTTTTTTGTTTTTTCTTTCAAATTATCTGCAATGCTAAGGATGAAGAGAGGAAATCTAACGGTGGTTAGGCTATGAGTTTTGGCATTGTTGGTTTTATAATGTCCTATCCTAAAATCCTTCAAAACATGTATGTAGATATAAAATAAATTAGTTTTAATTTTGAAAAGGGCTTAAAGTTATAATAATAGTGTGAGTTTTAGGTGTAGCAATCGACTAGTTTGTCTTATTAATCGAATGGTACGCTTATAGACTAACAATTTTATTCCTTGATGTACAAGTCGGCAGGTTTGCTCAAACCCGTCTACTAATTATCCTGTGATTTAAAATCCTTTTCTTATTTTGGATTTGAATCTCTTTCAAATGTTCATAAAAACTTCTAATTAGAATCTATTTGTGTCAATAAGCATCATTTGATGCTTTGGGATTATTTTTACATTATTTAGATCATTCCATAGTTTTTATTTAGCTACATTTTTTCCAAAAGTATTTTTACAACATCTCTCACCTTCTCTCTTCTCCCTCACTTTTCTCTCTCCTCTGGTATTCATAGTTGTGTATTTGAATTATCACACTCTTTTCTTAACTTATGAATCCTCAGCTATGTCCCCTCCTAACTATACTCCACCTCCCTTACCTTATTATGTATTTTCTTACACTTGGTTGCCCACAATCAACCAAGTTAGCATTGTCTCTATCCCTCTTATGGATGCCAACCAGCTCTTTCTTCTATATACTCCATTCCTAATTCATTTCACTCCTTACCTTATTCACTTTCCCATTTTCTCCTTTTTTATTTATGAAAAATTCCTAAGTGTGGATCATTCTTCACTTTTCTACCCTTTTTTCCTCTACTGATAAAACAAATTTTACCTCTAGTTTCCTCATCCTTTAGTTTAGTTCTTGTATCTTCTTTCTTTTCCTAATCTTATCTTTAGCTCTCCCTTGTTTCTATTAAGTAAGTAAGGATTAAGGTTTTGATAAAGGCTAAAGATCTTGATTTTTCTCTCTCTAATTTCAGTTCTAAGAAAATATTATACTTGCCTTTTTTCTCTTCCTTCTTCTGATTTCATTTTTTATTGAGTTTTGTAAATGAGTTTTAATGGTTTTGATTGTTGATTCTCTTAGGAAATTGAGATATTGGTAGAGACCATCAAGTTAGGAGTATTTTATTTTAGAAGAATTGCTTGGAGGTAAGACACCCTTATTTCTATTATAAATGAGGTATTGTGTTGTTTGTTAAGTTCTATGTTATTAGCATGTTCTATAATATGTAGGTATTATGTTGAGTTATTGAATTTGAGCATGTTACCATATTTTGATTTATGAAGTTTTGGGAGCATGTTTGAGTATTTTTGATATTATGCATAATTTTGGTGAAAATCAAGCATGATCCTATTGAGTAATGATTCCTACCATAATTTATGTGGAACATGTATTTTTATATGTTCTATAACATAGAAGTATGATAGGATTAATTTGGAAAATATTGAAAATTATGTTCATAGTTGGTTCATGCGTAAGGGTGTTGTTTAGCCTAGACCAATCGACCAGTTTACCATAGCTAATCGACTAGTTTCTTTAACAGTCAATTGGGTTGGCAATCCCATGAACTAGTTGTGTTATGACTAGAGTGGTCTTGTAACACCCCCAATTTTTAGAACAAAAAAAATTATTTTGAAGATATTTAGAAGCATTATAAAAACAGCAAAATTGGGGAACATTACTACCACATCAACCATAAGAGAAGTGTGATCATCACCTAACCCATACCTAATGCAATACAAAACGGAATGAAGAATGAAGAATGCATGATCCGCTATTGATACAACAATATTAATAAAAAAATCAAGAATAATAATATAGAGAGAAGAGAGTATACAAGATCCAAATACAGGAACCAAAGCCAAGAGTTTAAATAATTAGAAATAACCAAAAACATTCTAACACAGTAGGCAAAAACATCTAACCGGTTAGCCTAACTCTTAACTACAAAGAAAGTAACTCTTGAACCGCAAGCAATGGTTAGCTACTAGCCCACAACATCATCATCAACATACTCTAGCTAATAATCATATCCCTATAAATTATTCTCTACTCACCGGACCACAATCCAAATCATCATAGAACCACAAAAATGTAGTATCAGTACAGTGAAGTACTAGTAAAATAAGCTACCTAAAATATAGTAAGGGCTCATGTTGGACATTGAGGTCATATGATAACATAGTATGCAACATAATTAGAAAGATAGTACATAAGAGCATGGATAACATATATATATCATGGCAAGGCCTTATGATACACATTTCCATACATGCACGAATCTCCATAATGATCCATATAAAAGTAGAACACATAATGTCAATATTCTATGATAGGACTAGCGTAAGACTGTCTCTCCCACCACCACATAGAGCTAGTGCCAAGGGCCTTTTCTCAAGGATATTCCTCATCCACTGCACTTGGTCTCCTAAGCGAGGGGGTATACCCTATATTTTGGGTAAGCCTCACCTGAAGTACATTACCATAGAATCAAACAACTATCTATATTCCAATACTAGGACAAACATAGGACTGCAACTCCCACTACTGCATCACTCTAGTGCCAAGAAGCTTTTCTCAAGAGTCTTCAACATCCACCATACTTGGTCTCCTAGGTGAGGGGGCATGCATTTAATTTTGGGTCTACCTCACCCACCATAGTAATGCTAGTGCCAATGGGCTTTTCTTAAGGATCTTCAACATCTACCATACTTGGTATCCTAGAATAGGGGCACAAAAGATAACCACACCCTAAGTATGCATAATGGGAAGGCCTCTAAGATTCCATTATCAAACTCCAAATATCAAACCAATTGGGTGTTTTAGGTTTTAACATCAAGCCCTAACCAAGGAATACAAGCCAAAAATTTAGTGTTTCAAGGGAACATCAAACTCAACTAAACAAGGAACCACAATATTATCATTTTGATCCATATTAAATTCAAGTTAAAATGGTTGAAATTATGATCAAAATGTTGTAATTATATATAACCATTAATATAGAAGGCTCAAAGGAAGAACATTGGATAATAAGAAAACATGGTGAAAATCAGGTGCACCAGTTGATCAATCCCTATGACCAATCAACTGGTCATAGGGATGTAAATGGAGTAGGTTCAAGACGGCTATACCCATATCTGTGTCCGTACCCAATAAGAAAATTCATACTCATACCCGAAGGGATATCCGCTAATACATCCATATCCGTATCTGTTGGATATCCGTTACCCGAAAAATTATCCATTTATCTGTTAATGGATATTATCCAACAGATAAATCCATTATCCGATGGATAAACCTATTTAAAGTTAAGATAAATGATAATTTTAACCTTAATTTGTACTATATTTATTTTAAAATTAAGGATAAAAGGGTAATTATATATTGGACAAATAGGTATAGATATGGATATGGGTACGGGTATGGACATCCCATACCTGTATCCGTACCCAAATCCAATGGGTATTTTTTTTATCCTCCATATCCGTTTAAGTATCTGTCAGATAAAATCCATTGGGTTTCGGATAAAATCTGCCCCGTTTACATCCCTAACTAGTCATGAGAGACCGGTCAATCAGTTTGACCGAATCAGTCAATGGGTCTAAGTAGAGAGGTCACTGTGGTCACAAGGCAACCAGTTGATGGGTTTGACAAACTGATCAACTACTCATGGGAACTAGTCGATGGTTCATCAAACCTATCAAATGTTCTCGTGACTATCCGATCAAAATTTCCGAACTGAGTGGCTGGTCTGGGTAAACCAACACCTAGACCTATAATCCACTTAACATAATTTTACCAAACTTTACCATATTAATCTTGTAATGCTTCTATGTTATAAAATACATACTCTTTATATTAATTCACATAAAATATGGTAGGGATCAATACTGAAAAAGATCATGCTTGAAGTGCACCGACCCATGCATAATATTAAAAAACATTCAAACATGCTCCAAAACATCATAAATCAAAATAAGGAAACATTCTCAAAATTAAGAACTCAACATATTACATAAACATCATAAAACATACCAATCACTCAAAACCACAACAAACAACATGAGACCTTAGAATGTCTTGCCTTACAACAAATCTTCTAACACAAAAATCCTACTTGATGGCTATCTAATAGGACCTCAATTCTTAAGAGAATCAAAATTTGAAACAATTAAAACTTAATTTTAAAAAAAGAGCATAAATTAAAAAAAATTAGAAGAAGAATAAAAACACAACTCAACCTTTTCTTAGAAACAGAATACCAAGGAAAATGAAGCTATAACCCTTAACCTTTCTCAAACCTTAACTTTTCCTTACTTAATGTAAATAAGAGAGAACTAAATCCAAGATCAAAAGAAGAAAAGAGATACAATGCTCGACCAGGGAAGGAAGAAAACAAGAGCAAGCCCCTATTTTCTTAATAGAGAGGAAAAAGGGCGGAAATGGAGAATACTCAACACTTAGCGAATTTCACTAAGGGAGAGGAATAAGGGAGCAAAAAAATAGGTAAGCAATGAAAATAAATTAGGAATATAGTGTGTAGGAGATAGAGCTGGTTGAACTACAAGTGGGAGAGAGACAAGATTGGTGTGGTACAGTATGGGCAACCAAGGTGTAAGAGAAGACATAATAGAGTGAGAAGGTTGTGTGTAGTCAGGAAGAGACATGATAGATGGTTGGTGAGTCAAGAAAGGGATGCAAAAAGTTAAACTTGTGACCCTGCTGCCAGAAGAGAGAGACAAAGGTGAGGTATGCCTTAAAAGGGGCTTTTTGGGGAAATTTAACTAAATAAATCATAGAATGACTAAAATAATGTAAAAATAATTCTAAAACAACAAAATATGCTCATTATCATAAATAGATATTAATTAGAAGTTTCTATAAAAACTAGAAAGAGATTTAAATCAAAAGCATAAAAGGATCTAAAATTATGGGATAACCAATTGATCAGTGTGGGTAAACTAGTTGACTGGTTCATTGAGAATAAAATTATCAATCTTTGAGTATGCCTGGTTAGGCAAATTAGTTGATAGGTAGGCCTAAAATTCAAATTTCTATTATAATTTCAAACCCTTTTCAAATTTAAAAATATTTTATTTTATATCAATATAATTTTAAAAAAAAATTGAAAGATTTTAGGACGGGGTATTACAGGTTTGGACTTTACTTAGATCCATCCACCGATTTAGCTAAATCTATCAACTGGTTCCTATGAAAAATTGATCTATTGGACCAGCCTGTCGATTGGTTTTGCTATGTGTTGTCTTCTAAGTTATGGTGCGGCCAGACTAGTCAATAGGTACTAGGAACCAATCGACTAGTCTACCTGATTTTTCCATTATTGCTTTTTACTTAATGTTATTTCTTTGGTACTTCTATATTAATATTTCCATGTAATTAAACCATTTTAATTATTATTTCAATCATGTGTTACCTTATTTTTATATAAATCAAGTTGATAATATTGTGGGCTTTCTGTGACATAGTTTGGTGTCAACTCTAAACACTCAATTGGTAACTTACATGCCTTATGTTGTGGTTAGTGTTATCATTTGGAAACACCCAATTGGTTAGTAATGGAATTAAATTGTGATATGTGATATCACTTGGTAATTAATAATAATGGATTAAGATTTTGTTTTCGAGCCATTTTCTCTAACTCTCGGGGTGGAATCTTTTTTACTCAATACTTATTTCCTTATCTATCAAGTTGTGGTCAGTAGGAGGTACGCGCATATCTTTGAGTTATAGAATTATAATATGGAAAAACAACATGGCATCGATATCCAATACGGGTGTGTGTGGTATCCCAATACAAACCTTTTAGCACTTTGTATTGTCCATTGCTTAGGTGGGTATGGTATCCCAAC
Source organism: Tamarix austromongolica (assembly GCA_039764185.1). Taxonomy (NCBI): domain Eukaryota; kingdom Viridiplantae; phylum Streptophyta; class Magnoliopsida; order Caryophyllales; family Tamaricaceae; genus Tamarix; species Tamarix austromongolica. The sequence continues at coordinate 18,042,039 of CM077813.1, read as the reverse complement.
TTGTGTAGCCCTCACGGTAGAGTTATTTAAGGTGTGGTGGGTGTGGTATCCCAGTATATGTAACACCCCCAAAATTCACTCCTAAATTTTTTTTTTGAAAGAATAAAGCGGAAGCTAGGAGAGAATTTGAGAAATGTTACCGCCACATCTAACACAAGATAAATGTCAATCATCTATCTCATGTTAGATGCAAGGCTAAAACCTGTCAAACAATTACATCTGAATTTTAATAACTTATCAGAGTACGAGAAAATTAAAAGGCAATTACAACAATACTTGAAACTTCCAAAAATAAATACAGTTAGACCAGACAAAACCCGATAGATTAAATTCCGGATTGCCTACTCACTCAAGTCAAGCCTTCCACCCCAATTTAGTAACCGATCAAAACCTGCATCAAAGGTCTGCTCCCCACCATCGGTGGATCATCACAGGACCCATTCAACCAGTGTAGTATCAGTACGGGTCCAATACTGAGTAAGTCCCACTACCCTATCTTATGGAAGAGACGTAAACTATAACATCAAGTACATATTAAATTATGACACAATACGTTGACACAATATCATACATACTCACAACCCGCAGCATGAATCTTGCCATACATCTATAGTCGCATAAGAAACATATGTAACATCCCATTTAAGCATATAAGCATGGTATAACCGAAATATAAAGTGGCTCATGCGCCTCAAGTAGAATTAATCCATATTATTGGAAACTCAACGCGTAACATACTCACGTAAGCAGCATGTAGTAATATAGATAATAAAAGCTGACTGTAGCCCAATTAAACTTATTTCCTTTGAGTCTTTATTAAAAGTAGTCATTTCACACCACAGTCTTTATTAATCCACGTGAGTGCAGGAACCCCACTATTATAGCCGGTGGATCGGAATATATAAACTCAGGGCAGAACGCTCCTGACCACTATTATTTGCCGGTGGATCGATCTCCAGGGCAGAACGCTCTTGGCCACTATTATTTGCCGGTGGACCGGTCTGGCCCCGACTCATGTGGTGTTTCACTGTAAGTGCTTGTGACTTAATCTTTATTCTCATCAATAATATATTCATTCCATGCATATTCTTTAATAGTCCATGTGAGTGCGGGAACCCCACTATTATAGCCGGTGGACCGGAAAGTATACACTCAGGGCAGAACGCTCCTGACCACTATTATTTGTCGGTGGACCGGTCTCCAGGGCAGAATGCTCCTGGCCACTATTATTTGCCCGTGGACCGGTCTGGCCCCGACTCACATGGTGTTCCACTGTAAGTATTTAGTATCTTCCCCATGTCTTATCGATTTTACATTTGGTTTGCTGAGCACGAAATCCCCTACTATTATAGCCGGTGGACCGGAAATCATACAGGGCCAAATGATCCTGACCACTATTGTTCGCCGGTGGCACGGTCTCCAGGGCACCCCGGCTCCTGGCCACTATTATTCGCCGGTGGACCGGTCTGGGCTCGGCTCAACAATCTTCCACTTTAAGTGATTAGTGTCTTAACATATCTTATTTGAAAGTGTTTTACCCTTGACATGCATGGCTAACTATATCCACACTTATCCTCCCAGGAGGGCTCGTCCTATATCTTGGAACTCGTGCACCCCTTATCACACCTCGATATCAATTTCCCTCTAATACTCACACATAATAAAAACCAACTCTTAAGGGTGTGGGTTAAGGCCCAACACCTCGTGACATCAGACTCCACCCGCTATTAGCCTCTAAGGTTTCCCTTGAAACCCTAATAGGACCTATGTGGCCCAAATTCCTCTTATTTCACTACCATTAATTCATCTATCCTCAACACCTCATCTCATTTAGGTCCAATCCCAAATCATATCGCTCTACCCATCAATTCCACCTGTGACTCTAAAACCCTAGTTGGCCACTTCAACCCTAGTACCTTTCTTTTCCCACAAGTAACCTCTCCTTTTCACCCAATATTTCTTCTCTCCCAAAACACCCATAATCATTCCTCATAACATAAACTCTCACTCTCAACCCGCACCTCACTCACCGTTAATCATTTTTACTTTCGCCTTTTCCAGATTACTAATTCTTCCCAAAATCCTAATCAGGTCCCTTATACTCCCTTTCAGCAACTCACTTCCCAATTATTTCTTTTTGCCCTTTTATCTCCATGTCATAATAATAATAATAATAATCACCCTAGCATGCATGTCCTAGAGGGTTACATCATATCACATCACATCATAATCACCACATATGGATATCACATTCATGTCGTAAGAAAAACACATACCACATACCTTAACTCCAAGCTCACTACGCATAAACACATTTAGGACAATCATGTGATACACAACAGGACAGGGTATAGATACAAAGCATCCAAAGCATGCAAGTCATATAACATGTAGGGACCTTAGCCACATCCTTACGAATACCCATAAGTAGAGGTAAGTAGAGAACTTACCTGGATCCGAAGCTAGCTAAGCGATATAAGAGGGAGAGAGATCACTAGCTCGTGGATCCACGAGAAAGCTTTCCTATATTCGATAGAAATCGAAAAACTAAATTAGAAACTATCCTATCAATCAATAATTTCAATTATTATAATTTAATCGATACAAGACACACAAACTATTTTTCTTGGAAAAACGTGTCCAAAGCTTAGGACTTAAAAGCATAGCTCTATTAAGATTTAAGATTAAATATAAATCAAAACAGATTAATAAAAATACACTTAGGACATTTAAAATTAATTTGGAAAGCCCGAGAAAGAATAATCGATCATAAGTTAATTTATCGAAAATAACTTATTTATTAGGTTTTACAACAAAATAAGTAACACAACCATCTACATAGAACCAAATCCAAACCGATTAGGTTAAAACATGATCTAAATGATTTAAATCCCAAAGATAGAAATCGATTAGATAAAAGACGCATAGCAAAATTAATTTTATAAAATCATCCCCGAATATTAAGGTTTTTAATGCCTAAACCACGAATCGGCCAAATCACTTTGATTACCTTAAATTGATAGTTTTAAAACACAATTAAACCAATTTTAGATAACTCTAGACAATCAATTACAACCAAACCATCTTCCGATTAACCAATTCAAGACGATCCGTTTTCAAAATTAGAGTTTTAAAGCCCACGACACAAACTCAGGTAATTCAATTTAATTAATTCAAATTAAAGGTATTAGAAAGCAATTAATACCATTTCAATTATTTCTATAAATTCAATTTTAGAAAACCACAATACAGGTAATCGATTTCATAATTTCACTTGAAATTTAGGGTTTTAGGCCCAAAAGTACAATTCGTTAAAATTATATAAATTTAATCAAATTGAATGTTTAGAAATGCAATTAAACACATTTTATAACATATCAAATAATCAATTGCTCAAAACCAATAAAAGAAATACGTAATTTAGCACAATTAGGGTTTTTGAGCCCGGAACGCAAATCCGATCAATTCTTGCCAAAATATGTAAATTGATGGTTCGAAAATGTAATTAAACATTTTCTAATATAATTTATATAGTCAATTGAATAAAATAACCCGATTACTCAAACCAATTTAAACCAGCGGGAGTTTTGACCTAAAAATCCAATTTCGATCAATTACGCACAACTTTCCCAAATCAACACTTCCAATATAAAATTAAATACATTTTAAACGATATTATAAAATCAATTGAGCGGAACGTCTCAATTATACGACCCAATTTCATTACACCCAAAATTTGACCTAGGAATAAAATTCCGATAAAACCTGCATAAATTTCTCAAATTGACGGTTCCAAAATAAAATTGGGTACATTTTAAAACATTTTGTATAATCAATTTATCAAAAATAGCTAAATCGGACGAATCCGAAAAATTCGGGCATAACCCGGCCAAAAATCCAATTTTTCCAAAATTCCAACACAACCACACAATTAACCTATCCAAATCAATCTTACAGCACATATATACATAAAAAAACAATCAATTTAGATTTTTATAAGCTAATTCATACCCAATTAATCAAAACAAGGGTTAGGGTTTTTTGAAAATTTATACTGAATGAAATCAACACAATCGGGACAAGAAAATGCCGGAGAAGCTTTGTCGGGGAATAGGGATGGCTCGTCGGTAGTCGGCGACCCTTGCCGTGGCCGGACGATGGCAGAACTGGTGTGGCTCGTTGCTGTCTCCGCTGCAGTTCGATGCTGCTACTGCGCGGCTGTGGCGCTGCGTCGGTTACAGCTGCTGCGGTTGCTGCTTGCTGTGGCTGCTACGCGGCGCCGCCAGCGGTGGTCGGTCGGCGGCAGCTGGAGGTCAGCTAGTGAGGAGGAGGAGATGAGGGATGCTAGAGTTTCGAGGCACAGGGAACAGGAGTCACGAACAGGAGAGTCGGGGAGAGAAGAGAAATGGAAGAAGAGAAAAAAGGAAAAGGAAGAGGGGGGTCGGCCAACGGCTGGGTTCGCTATTTTTTTTTTCAAATACTCATATAAAATAAACTACTAAATATTTAAATTACTATTAGAAGATTTTATCTAAAATTCATTAAACGAAAAATTATTTCGCAAGGTTCCGAAAGGTTAAAATTAATAAAAGAACTATATAAAGAATTCAGAAATATTTTTGAAAGAATTTACCAACGAACAAACATTTATATTATTTACCAAAATACATTATAAAACCCTGAAATAATATTTAAAAACATATGATAAAATATTTAAGTTAAATTCTAATAAACCGAGACTAATTTTAATAATTTTCGAAACCAATTTTCCGCAAACCAAAAAGCGTAAAACAAAAGAAAATTAATTTCGGAAAGAAATTCATAAATAAGCTCCAAAAAAATCCTTTTAAATTAAAACTTCCCGAAAATATTAACGATTTCCGAAAATGAATAAATTTAAAGTCGGAAATATTTCCTAAGGATAAAATCATTAAAATAAATTTAACTATTTAAACAGAAATTCTATAACTTAAATAATATATTTCGTTAACAAAATATAACTTCAAAACAAAGTCGTAATCACATGACGAAGTTATAATCGAAAACGAATTTAAAATATAAAAAATCAAAATACGAGAAAGAACGGAAATATATATTTTTAACTGAGACTCGAACTCATAAGAATATAATAAAATCATTGTTGTTAACGAATTTATCTAGAATGGTTCGCAACGACAACGATTAATTAAATTCAAATATGAATTCGAAATCGTCGATAAATCCATAAAACGAATCAAAATTAAAAATAATTTAATATTCGCATCAAATTACATTAATCAAATCATTAAACTTAATAATTTGGACTTTAAAAATACGGGGTATTACAGTATAAGCCTCTTTGATATAATCTGACCACCTATGGTGGGTGTGGTATCACAATCTATGTAAACCCTCACAGTAGGTGCATTCGATGTGTGGTGGGTATGGTATCCCCAAATAAAACCCATTTGATGTATCCTAACCCTATGTGGTCGATGTGATATCACATTGTGTGTGTATACTGCTATGACTTTTGTTCATGGTGGATAACTGGATGTGATCGAACAGATTATCTTAATAACCGGAAAGTGTGTGGTTACTAAAGGAAGATTTATAATATAGTTTCCATTATGTGATTCTAATGTATGGCCTATATTAATATTCTTCCATGATATCCATGAAAGTATGCCTTTTTATATTACTATCATGAGCTTGAGTGTTATACTATGTTAGTATGCTTATCATCATGCTACTATATGACCTCAATGTGCAACATGATCCCTTAGCATGTTTTAGGTAGTTTGTTTACCAGTACTTCACCATAATAATACTAGAGAAGTTTGATGTTGATATTGTGAATTATGTGATAAACACAAGGGGTCATATTTACTAACACGAGCCATGTTTATTTACATAATGTTTTGATGTGATTTTTTAGGCAAAAGCTGAGAATAAGAAAATTAACACGGAGTCTCGTATTTTCTAACACCGACCGTAATTTCTAATATGAAACATGTTTTTTCCTATAGGGTTTTATCTAATATAAAAGAGAGATGATAAACCTCTATCTATCAAGTCGTGTGATCCAATCTTCTTATTCTTCTCCATAGTGTTCTCATTGTTAGAGAATTGCGTATTTGTGTAATTCGTTGATTTATTAGTTGAATCATCTTGTGATTACACAAGTGCACAAATAAATATCTCTATTTTTACCTAATTGTTCTATCTTATGATTGAATTATCAATTATTCAATTATCTTGTTAATTTTGATATTGGTTAAGATCCATTCAATTAGCATTATCCCACAACCTAGACTATGCTTATTTCATTCGTTGTTCCGTTTTTCCTCGCATTAAACATAAGTTAGATGATTATCATACCTCTCTCATGGTTGATGTAGCGATAATATTTTTCAATTTTGTTTTTATAATGCTTCTGCATTATCTTTAAAATAAAAAGGTTTTTACTCGTTGTCATGGTTGGAATTGGTTTTTGTGATGTTTATTTGCAATTTTGGGTTGGGTTTATGTTTGTAGCTTCTTGATGGTTGCAACTAGGAATGGGTTTGTTCTGTTATGGTAACCAAAGGTGCTATAATAGGAGTTGATCTCAGTTTTTAGAGTTTTAGTTGTTCTTTTAGGCTATGTGAGATATTTTTTGCCTTTCTCTTGGATTGTCTATGCTTATTATTAACCTATATTCCTTACCTTCTTAGCAAGTGGGGGGAGGTGTTTCATGATGTTTGTTTTACAACACACGCTGTTCATTTCTTAGATTATTGGAATATTTGCTTATCAAAAAAAAGTTAAGGTTGAGACAAGATGTCTTTAATGTATTTTTTTCTCCCATCTTCAAAGTTAATGAAATTTCAAGCCTCCCTCCCATAGAAATGAATTTTGGGGGAAATGAATTATGCTATTATCATTGGTATAATTGTGTGTATTATAGAGGCTATAATGCCTTATATATGAGTTGAACTAAGTATTACAAACAAACCAACTTTGTACCTAGATAAATATAATTAACAAATATAACTATTTTAGCTCCAACATCCCCTCAAGTTGGAGAGTGAGAAAAGACCCCAACTTGGGTAACAAATTAGCATGCAAACGATTAGGAAGAGACTAAGTAAAAATATCTACCAGCTGATGTTGTGTAGTGATATGCGGAAAAAAAATGAGACCTTCATGCAATGTTTCTCTCACAAAGTGACAATCTAAGTGAATATGTTTCATACGTTCATGGAATATGTGGTTTTTGGCTCTGTAGACTATAGCGAGATTATCGCATTTCAATCGAACCAAAGTGACTTTAGGAACATCATGTAATAATTGAGTGAGCCAAGCAAATTTAGCAGTTACACGCCTCATGCTTCTATACTTAGCTTCGGTTGAAGATAGAGTACTCGTGGATTGCTTCTTTGCTTTACAATATATGGGGGAATAACCAAGAATAATGAACCGTCCACTGATTGTAACACTCCCAAATTTTGAACCAGAAAATTTTATTTTGAAGACACTGCGAAAGTGTTTGTAAAAGAAAAATTAGGGAACGTTACCACCACAACAACCATAAGAGAGGTGTAATCATCGTCTAGCCAATGTCTAGTGCAAGGTAAATTGGAACAATGGTGAAAGAATGGATTCTCAACAAGTAATACTACAATTCTACAATAACAATGACAAGAATGGTATTACAGATAAAAGAGAGAGAGAGAGAGAGAGAGAGAGAGAGAGAGAGTTTACAAATCTAAACACAAGGATCAAAGCCAATAGTTTAAATAACCAAAAATATCCCAACATAGTGGGCAAAAGTATATCTAACCATTTAACCTAACTCTTAACTATACAAGGAGTAACTCTCGAATCCCTAAGCGAAGGTCACTTACTGGCCCATCGCATCATCCTCACTATACTCTACCTAAATATCACAATCCTACAAATTATCCTCTACTCATTATATTAGAAGTGGATCATTACAGTGACTATATAAATGTAGTATCCATATGGTAAAGTACTAGTAAAATAGAATACCTAAAATATGGTAAGGATCATGCAAAATATTGAAGTCATATAGTAGCATGACGATAAGCACATTAACATAAGATAAAACTCAAGATCATGGTAGTAATACAACAAGGCATGCTTGCATGGAGATCATAGAATAATAATAATAATATAGTAAATGCATCATAACCAAACAATGTAAATCATATTATAAATCTTTCCTTAGTGATCACATAATTTTCAGTTATTAAGATAATCCGTTCGACCACAACCAGCTTTCCACCATGAACAAAAGTCATGACACCATACGCAGATAATTGAATACCACACCCACCAAACATCGAGTGCACTTACCGTTAACACACCATGGGATACTACACCTACCACACGTGGTCAAAATACATCAAGGAGGCTTGTACTATGATACCTCACCTACCATACCTTGAATGCCTCCGCCGCGAGGGTTAAAAGTTGGGATACCACACCCGCCTAAGAAGTGGATAATGCGAAGTGCTAGGGGACTTGTACTAGGATACTTTACCCACCCGAACTAGACACCGATGTCATATCAGTCTACCACAATATAATCCTATACCTTATAGATGTGCACATATCCCTTACCGAGCACAACTCGGTAGAGAAGGAAATAAGTAGTGAGTAAAAATATAAAACATAGGGTGATCCGCCCACTACCTCTCGACTAGCTACCCCGAGAGTCAAAGAAAAAGGCTAGAACGAAATGTTAATTAATTATTAGTTACCAAGTGATATCACAAATCATAAATTAATTCCATTATTATACAAATTGGGTGTCTAAAAGTGATAACACCAAACACATTATAAGACATATAAGCTATCAATTGGGTGTTTAGAGATGACTCCAAACTTAACCAAACTAAGGCCCAATTATCATCATTTTGATCCATATTAATTTCATAGTAAACATGGTTGTAATCATGATTAAAATATTTTAAGTAAAAAGATACTAATTAATATGTAAATTCAACAAAAACAAGCTGACCAGTCGATCTATCCCTGGGACTAGTTGACTAGTCTAGTCGTATCAGACCTGCTTAGAAAAATAAACCAAAGAACTGATTGATTGGTTGGTTCCACCAATTGACTGTTCATAAAAAACCAGTAAATGAATTTGACCAAATTGGTTGATGGGTCTAAATAGAGAATAAACCACTATGGTCACCAAACGATGGATTTGGTAAACTGATCGACTGCTTATAGGAATCAGTTGGTTGGTTCATCAAACCAATCGGCTAATCAAAATCTCCAAACCAAGCAATTTATATTCACACAACCAGTTGATCAGTCCAACGAACCAATTGACTAATCTAGGCAAAACAACACCCAAACTTTCGATCTGCATACCAAAATTTCACCCAACTTGCTATATTAATCCTATCATGCTTCTACATCTTCAAACACATAAAAATACATGCTACAAACATAGAATCATAAGGATACATGATAATATTGGCATTAAATGAAATCATGCTCAAAACTGCCAAAATCATGCATAATATCATAGAACCAAAACATGCTTAAATTTTAAGGAAAAAAAATCCCTACCACATACTCGATTCCTAGAATATAATAACTCCTACTCAACATAGAAACACTAAGAATAGGGAACCACAATAAGCAGCAAAAGATCTTGTTCATATTAAAGATAATAATGATTTACCTTCAAGCAATTATTCTAGTACAAAACTCCTAACTTGATGGTTATCTACTAGGACCTCAACCCTTAAGAGAATCAAGAATTTAAACCATTAAAATTCCTTTTCAAAACTTATTAAATAAAAAACAAAATTAGAAGAAGAAAGAGAATAAAAATCACAAAATACAACATTTTCTCAAAATTGAAACCCAAAACCAAAACACAAGGTCTTCAACCTTTCCCAAAACTTTAAACCTTCCTTAATTAAGAGAAATAATGTAGAGTTAAAGCTAAAATTAGGATAAGAAAGAAGAGACGGTAATTTTGACCAAAGAATAAGGAATAAGAGGCAAGCCTATGTTTTTTCCAATAGAGAAGAGAAGAGAGTGAAGTGAAGAATGTCCAACACTTGAAAATTTTCCACCTAGTAAAAAGGGAGAGAATTAGAAAATGGAGATGATATGGAGTGAATTGAAACAAAAATTTGGTGTATAGGAGGGAATGTTGGCTGACATACCCAAGTGTGATAAAGGGAATTCTTATTTAGCTTGAGTGTGGGCAACCCAAAGTGTAAGGAGATCACAAGTTGAGGTAAGGGAGGTAAGGTGTGATCAGGAAAAGATATGGTAGAGGTCTCGTAGGTTAAGGGAGTGGTGTAGAAAGTCAAACACGCAATTATAGCTGTCAAAAGTGAGAGAAAAGAGAGAATGTGAGATAAGACTTAAAAAGAACTTTGGGAAAATTTTAACTAAATAAAATCATAGAATGATCTAAATAATGTAAAAATAATTTCAAAGCGCCGAAATATGCTTATTAGCACAAATAGATTATAATTAAAAGTTTTTATAAGCATTGGAAAGAGATTCAAATCAAAATAAAAAAAGATCTAAAATTACAAGACCACTAGTCGATTGGTTTGAACAAAGAGTTGACTGTTTTATTGCAAAAGAAAATGGCTAGTTTCTAGGCACAACCGTTGATTAGTTAGCCAAATCAATCGATTGATGTGCTAAAAATTCAAAACGTTATTAAAATTTCAAGCCTTTTCCAAAGCTAAAACTCGTTATTTTATATCAATATAATTTTAAATACAATTGAAAGATTTTAGGACATGGTATTACATTAATAGAGTGTCGTGTGATAGGGCAAGCAGCCCAATATGAATCACAAAAAGCTTGAAGAGAGTGTGTAGAAGAGGAAGAGAAGGAAAAAATAAACCCTAAGCAGGATTAAACTTGATGTATCTTAAAGTACACATGGATGCTTGATAGTGGGGCATGCAAGGATGTTGTATAAGCTAACTTAAATACTAAGCAACAAATACAAAGCTAGGCCAAGTGTGAATGAGAAAGTTCATTTTTCCCGCCAAGTTACAATATTGAGAGGGATTGGGATATAAATCACCATCAAGTGGGGAAAGCTTGAGGTTAGGTTAAAGAGGTGTGGAGAGAGTACTACCACTATTAAACTCCTTTAAAAGCTCATGTGCATATGTTCTCTATGTAAGTATTACACCTTGAGGCTCCCTGAGTACTTCAAGCCTAAAAAATAATAATGAGGAGGTCTAAGATCATTAATTTGGAAGTGGTGATCAAGAGAAGCGTTCAAAGCTGAGATCTCAAACTCATCATTGCATGTGAGAAGGAGGTCATCCACATACATAACAGTGAAGAGAACAAGAGAATTGTTTCTTTTAGAAAAGAGAGACTGATCATTGCGTGACATGATATATCCTTATGATATGAGAAAAAAAAAAGGATAGCTTGGCATACCATTAACAAGAGGCTTGTTTAAGGCCATAAAGTGATTTCTTCAAAAGGAAAACATAAGAAAGATGTGGTAAAGACAAACCAGGAGGAGGGTGCATATATATTTTCTTTTCAAGGTCTCCATGAAGGAAATCGTTTTTCACATTTAATTAATTCATAGACCATCTTTTCTTAATTACACTAGCAATAATACTTTGGATAGTGGTTATTTCAACAAGAAGGGAGTAAGCTTCAATATAATTAAGCCTAACCTTTTGAGTGAAACCTCTAACGACCAACCAGTCCTTGAACCTTTTCATACTACCATCAACCTTGTGTTTAACCTTGTACATTCATTTGCAAGTAATAGGCCTTTTACCTTTGGAAAGAGGAACTAAGTCCCAAGTATGGTTTCCATCCAAGGCTTCAAATTCTTTCTACATTGCAACCTACCAATTAGGGCAAGATGTGGCCTCTTCATAGGAAGAAGGTTCATATGCTTGTTCCAAAGAGGTAAAGAGTTGTTGATTGATGTTAGTGAATGAAGTAAAACAAAAATGAGCAGTAGAGGATGAGGACGAGAAATGAGTCAGGGTATGAGGACAAAGATAAGAGTAGGGATAATGCATTGCTTTTGTGAGATAAGAGGTGAGTTCAAGTAGATCTACTAAAATCATCAACTGGTGTTAGGAAGTATTTGTAGCCAACTATATGTAGGGACACGATATGGACCATATATGTCAATGTGGATTAGTTCAAATATATGTGTGGTATGGATAGTACATCTCGGAAAATGGAGTTTATGTTGTCGAGCTTGTGGACAAATTTTGCAATGAATGCCACAACATAGAAAAACTAGAATTACAAGTATCCTAATCTAGAATGCCACAACATAGAAAAACTAGAATTACAAGTAGTGTTCAAAAAGGTAACAAAGTTTGTATTATAGGAAACAAAAGTACAAGATTTTTTGGAGATGGTAATTGAGTCATGTGAAGTGTAAGGGATGTCCATGATATAAAGCCCACTATGCTCCTTACAAATTGCCATTGGCTTCCTCATAAAAGGGCTCTATAATAAGCAAACATGAAATGTAAAAGTTGCACTACAATGGACTTGAGCACAAAATTTACCTATAGAGAATAGATTATAAGAGAATGAAGGAGCAAGGAGAACATATGTAAGGGTAAGGGTAGATGAAAGAATGATTATTTGGTAAGGTGATTCAAAATGTCTTTGAAAGAGGCTTAGTAGTGTGAAATAACTTGGGAACAAAGCATATGTGATCGGTTGTTCGAGAATCTAGCATCCAAAAGTTCCTTTTTAACTAAGAATAGAAACAAGCACGTGAAGTCTCAATCCTTCTACAAGTGAACACAGACATACCAACAAAATTGGAGGCACATTAAGCATCAGAATTAAAAGCTGAGGATGTTGAAGAGAACTTAGCCTGGCTGAGTAGTTTGTATAATTGACTGCATTTATCCCTATATGAGAACAACAATGGGACTAGGTAAAGACATGTCTAATAAGCATTCTAAGTTGAAAAATTAGACTATGCTGAAGCTCCCCTTCTCTACTTGGACTTTGTGAACTTGAAACCATAGGGGAAACCATTGAACATGTAACATTTATCAAGTGTGTGACCTAGTTTCTTATAGTAATTATAGTGAGTGCCAAATTTCTTCTCATTGTATTTCTTGTCTGTCCCACTTAATCAAGTTCCAAGCATATTGAAAGAGAGCTTACTATTAAAAGAGGATGAGTTTTCCAAGAAATTGCTTGGGTAGTGAACATCATGTTGTTGTTGTTGTTGTTCTTACAAAAACATAGAGTAGGCCTCAGACAAAGAAGGAGAGGCCTTCATCATTAGAATACTTCCTCGATGAGTAGAGTAGGTCTCATGCAATCCCATGAGAAATTAAACTAACTTTATTTTTTTTTATCATTCTTTGCTTTGCCTTTCATTCTAACAAGTACAACCGCAAGTATAGGTTATACCATTTAAGATTGAAGATAAATCATTCGAATGATTTGTCTTCAATCAAGTGAAATAAGATGTAATACTATTAGAACCTTGAGCAATACAGCAAAAACTTTCTTGAACTTTAAACAATTAAGCCTCATTAGTTTGACTAAATCTTCTTTCAACCTCTAACCAAGCCTCCCATTTAGTGGAGGAGAAAATAATACGAAAGCTAGGATCGTTCTCCCCAGGTCTAAGGAAAGAACCATCGATGAAGAATAACTTATCCTTAGCTGAAAAGTTGGTCATCATAGCCCTATGCCAAGTTGTATAACCAATTCCATCAAATTGATCAAAAACTAACAGAGATCCAGGAGTATCTAAGGGACGAATCAAGAAATAAGAGGTGAAATTAGAAACTAGAGCCAAAATTGAAGCAATAGAGGTTAAATTTGACGCTAACAAAGGAGCCATAATTAATGTTAGACAGTGAGTAAGAAGGAGGAAGAAATTTGGAGTGGATTGAGCCTAAGATTATTCTAATACCATGTAAGACCACCATGAAAATGGTAGAGAGGAGATTACAAAGAAGAGAGAAAGTCTGAAGATAAAATTGGGGGAGATGAATAATGTTATTATCATTGTGATAACTATGTGTATTACAAAGGTTATAATGCCTTATATATGAGCTAAAATAAGTATTACAAACAAATCAATTTCGTCACTAAATCATTACAATTAAAAAATATAACTAATTGAACAATGTATCTCCAATAGTGTGGGGAATCAGATCAAGTCTTATAAGCTTGGTCATCATATCATGTTCATTCTTTAAAGAACCACAAACCAAGTGATGAGTTTGGCCCACGAGAAAACTAACCCTTTCCATGTGCCTCTACACCATTCTACTAAATCATTTGTGTCACCATTGAAGCCATTGATTTGTAATGAATTAAAATATCATGCATTGAAATGTGGGGGGGGGGGGACGACAATCCATGTTTGATTCATGTATCAAGTGTAGCCTATCGACATGAGGCTTTCTTAATGATGTGTTGGATAAGGTATTTATTAACCTGTCTAAATCAGCAAGTTCCTAACAAAAGAAATGACAACACGATGCTAGGTAGCACCTCCAATTAACACCATGCCAAAAACTCATGTTATTAATATACTCTTTCCTCCGTGGAGACAAAGAGTAAAGCCTTAGGAATTTATTTCTTGATGGGAACATTGTAACCCTTCTTCCTGGCTGAGGATTGAACAAATGATGCTTTGGATTCATATCACTTAAATTAAGCATACACATCCATTTCACAAACCTCTTTTCCTTCAAAAAACCATCACCTCCATTTTGATTTTAACAACATTCTTCTTGTTTGAAGCATCTTAGATTACAAGTGCTTGTTCCCACAAGCCATGAGGAGATGTCAGACATGATACAAACAATGGAGAATTCGAATATACTGCAGGTATGAATTGCACCCTATGATGGCAATGTGATCTTTTAGTTTAAAAAATAATTATCTAAGAAACTTTGCCACTGTCTGTTAGCTAACAAGGAACAAATAAATCACAAACTATCCACAAGCTTGAACAAAGGGCTTCCCGCATTACATGGGTGACACCTCAAGGAGAGGAACACAACTCAACATCAATCAAAAAGATATCGTCCAAATATCTATCAAACGTCGTGGTCTCCACAACGAACGATTCTCATGGCAGCCACACTCTAACTAAAGAAAGGGAGGGAATATAGGAGAAGGAAATTTTAGTAAAGTGAAATCGTCATGCATCATTAAAAAAATTAATTTTGAAAATTTTTTTTGTGAAATATAGCATCATAACTCATTAGAGGTAGAATATCTTCTTCTATCAGACTCAAATATCCCTACACTGCACTTTCGACATTTGACCAACAGGCCACCATTCATTCTTGAGACACCAGACGTACACCAAATTAATTTCTATGCCAATTAAAAAGCAACACATCATTCTTCGCAAACATACAGCTCCAATCTAAAAGGTGCATTTGAAGGACTAGAAATGATACTTATTTTAAGTTATTGTAGGAATCTTGAATCACAAAAACAAGACAATAATCTAGAAAACAAGTTTAACAGGCTCCATCATACTACATTTATGACTAAAATATGGGTAGCTAGCTAAAGATCAATTGACCCCATCTCCTTTGAGAGCAAATATACACTAATATAAATACTTGAACATAAACATTAAAAAGACAAATACCTTAAACAAAGATCATCAAGAAGTAATAGGTAAGATACCGATAATCCACATAGCGCATAATTCACTATCATACTCCAGCAACTATTGATCTGCCACTTTGACCAGTCGAATACATACATACATACATATATATGTGTATATATATATATATATATACAGGGCCTTCTGAGAAATCAACCTTCCATGTTGAATTGACTTATATCAAGATCAACTGTGGGTGAAATATGTAGCCAGAAGGACAAGACCATACCTTGGGACTTGTACTTTATACCTGTCAGGAAAAATTCATGATCAACACAATTAGTTTTTAATTTTCACCTATTTCATAAAGATCTGACACATATGTGCAATAAATAAATATAGTATCCAACAAACACATTTTGCTCGAATAAGGAAACATGTAAACCCAGTTATGTTGCTAATGTTAAAAGCCAAAAAGAATGTTGCATTTTTCCTAAAGTATTCCAGAATAAGCAACATTTGGATACAATGTCACAAACTCCGAACAATGTTTGCATTTCTCATCCAAAATCAAAATGATAAAGCTTAACATATCTAATTGCTTCAAATAGGGGGAAGAGAGGAGGGGGGAAAAAAAGAAAAGAAAAACTTCCACCAATCTACTCACGCAAAATAAATGATCTAAATCTTTAGAAAATATAAGTCCACAGTCATAACTGCCCATACCATGGTGGAAAAATAAGGATGGAGTATCCAACTTCTATCTCAATATCACTGCAAACTCTAGAGCTAAAGATGATCATCTTTGTGCTTTGAGAAGTGTCGTCCTGAGAATTCTCTGCCTGGTGGGAGCTCTGTGGGATAAAATTGAAAAAGTTGCAATCAGAAGTAACTAAATACATGCGCAGCCTGCTAGCCAAATGCTCCAAATGTAATAAAGGATTATATCAATAGAACCTCATTTTTATTGCAAACACAACTACAAACAGTCAGCTTTCCTTCGATGGATGTAGACAGGATCTTCACATTAATGCATCTCACTTCATCTGAATGCAAGAGTTAAATAGAAACAAATAAATATCCACCACAGCAATTACAGAACTATACATAGAACAAACGCCAACTCATAAGATTCCATGCAAACAAATGATGAGCAAACTCTGCTGCAGAAGAAGACCTATCACCTCCAAGATTAGCTTTACTGTGTAGCATCTTCAAGAAGCCTTCATCTCTTTCCTTTTCACATTGCACTACCCTCTGCAATCTTCCAAGTAGTCCAAAACTACAGATTTTTTCCAAAATCATAAATTAAATTTCTAAAGTCTAAATTTGAACAATCTAGATTTCGCAGAGAAGAAGACAGGAGATACAAAAGGGAAGAAATGAAATGGCCCAAAATAGTTGGAAACCAAACATTAGGGACATGTTGAACAAAAACAAAACTATGCATATTATTCTATAATTATATTAGCTGAAGAATAAATTCATATATATATATATATATATTATCACTGACAAGGTATTCGTTTATTATCACTAGTTCGAGTAAGACTCTTTTTATGGTCAAGTAAAATTATGGTTCTGGGAATATAGTAGGAAATAATAATAAAAAATAGAATAGTTTTGAGAGTTAAAAGTGGGGATAAAAGCTTAATCCCAAGCTTTCTTATGATTGTGGAAAAGAAATGGTGACAAGAAGCTCACAAAAGAATCCAAACATTTTATTTGATGAAATGATTCTGAAATGGGCAAAAAACATCTCAGTGAATTTCTGGGCAGCCTAAGCTCTAATAAATCTAACTGCACAATAGTCCTCACACTCGCCTTGACTGTCTGGAACTAGCAAGGACATCAGAAGAGTCGTTGCTGCCACCAAGGACTTCCAGAAATTGGTCTGCCATAGTTCTTTTTTTGGATTCTGTGACAATCAGCTGCATATTTAGAACACATAAATTGATGAGAAATGTGATGCTTGGAGTATCAAATATATTCACATGTTAAGCAATATATGAAAAAGAAGAATAAAAAATACCTCATCATCACTTGATGATCCCCAAAGAACCAAGTCACAAGACTCTTCATCATTTCTAATCCTCTTGATGTGCTTGCTCGCAGCATGTTGTGCCCTTCGTCCTCTGATTCTACCACACTGGAAAATGCATATTAGTTTAAGATTTGTAAAAAAAATGCTTCAAATGAACACAATTTAAGAGATGAGAAAGAACCAAATCTGAAGTTCGGTATGGAATCCTGTTATGTTCCTGAAGGCTGTCCAAAAGCTCGGCTATGGAATACTTGGAGGACATATATTCTGAGACCAAGCCAAATTTCCTAGCATCATGTGGACCCATATGTGCTGAACCTCTACCCAAATCATTGTACTCTATGGTATCCGGCCCTTCCAGTGACAAGTGACCCCTCAATGAATTTTGATGGACTACCTCGGGAATTAGAGGCCTTGTGGATGCTTTCTTATGAGATGGGAAATGGAAATTAGCTCTTTGCTTGGTTTTTCCCCCACCAACTGCAGGAAGTGTTACATAAATTCAATATAACAATTTAATATGAAAAGTTACAAAACTGGTGGAAGAAATGCAAATGATAATTCACCTCATCAGTGGTATAAAACGTAGCCTCCAGAAAGACATCAATTAAATAATTCAAACATTTAGAGCTACTATTCATAGAACTAATACTTAAAGGCCCACATTACATCTACCTCTGGGTTAGTTTCCTACAGAATATCTTACAATACAAAATGAAGATGAAAAGGGAAAGGGAAAGAAAACAGAGACAAGAAAAGAAAATTGCATCTTATATTATGTTGTAATAGCTTATTACATGATACTATGTTTCTTAGTCGCCATAGAAAGAGATGTATGCCTTAGGCTTTGCATTTTATTTTAGTTCTGCTGATATTTGACACAATAATAGAAATAATTGGGGGGGCAGTAACTTGGCTGCAGGGTGTTGCTCCAACCATACCCAAAAATTTTGTAATCCTACCATATAGGACACTATCATTTGGCGGTCAAAACAACAAGAATATTCTGATCAGTGCACTAATGAAATGAAAAAGATCATAGGACTTGATGCAAGCTTTGCTAAACATAAATTTTTTTACAGTCTCAAATATATAAATCCAAAACATAACCATTAGCTGCATGAAACAACATCTTTGAAGATGGTAATTAAACTAGGTACATTAAGGGTCCTAACAATGGACAATTTACCACAAGACAGCAACTAAATCTGGGAAAGTGTCTGATGTCCAGTTCAAAGAGAGCTCCTTCCTATATATAGAGATAAATTAATTGAGTGATTGAGAGCTCAAAATAGAGTACCCCCTAACTCCCCCCACGCACGCATCGAGCTAAATTTCATAATAGATTTTTCTCTTCTTTTAGTACTACCTGGTTTCTGCTGAAATAAATTGACGTGGATCCCTAGCAGGACCTTTGCAATGATGTGAAAAATATTTTTCTAATTATATTCCTAATTGATATTCACCATGCTCTAATCGAATATTTTTATTTTAAGGTCTGCTAGGTAAATGATACATGAGCACGTCAATTGGAAAAAGGAATAGACTGTATGGTGTTCGACTTGGCTTTTTTTTTAAAAGGCTTTCAAATAGAGTAAGAACTATTGGACTTAGAAAGACTGGGCCTAATGATCAGCCCAACCCATCTCCCAAATATGTTCTTACATACTTGTTCTTAACCGATGATGTAAACAAATAATTTTTTTCATTGACTAGAGGTATAAGTTAATGGAGCTAATGGTGTTCGACCAACGCCACTAGTCTAGTACATTTGAAGCTAGCTTAACCCAACAAACACCCTCAAACCCTAATAGTTTAAATTTAAATCCCTCTGTTTAAAACTAAAGGTCATGATCCCAAGGCTAAGCCTTAGCATCTTAGCCACAACTGAGACTACATGCCATTCATTCACTTGGCACCTTTCCTGAAAACCGTAGCACGTCCCTATCTAACCCCTTACCTTGTCTCTCCTCACCATTTATCCTAATTTTAATACGCTCTACATTGATTTATGGACCCTCTCCCATCCATCTCGAACATTCCTCTGCTCTTTTGTCTCTCTTGGTCTCGACCCAAAATGTTATCCTTTCCTTCTTTGGTCTAAGACTATTACTCTTTCTTTCTTCTTTACTCTATTTGAAAACTAAATCTTTTCTTTTACTTCTACTTTACACAAATCTTCTCCTTTTTTAAATGATTTTAGGATTTTCTTACTACTTGAGGCTAACTGTGAATTACATATTTGTCCTTTTGATTAAATTTTTTCTACATGTTTCTATTGGAATTATGGCATGAGATTTGCTAAAGGCATGAATCACCAATTGTAATAAGCCTTCCTTCTCGTGCATCTTTGATTTAAAAGTTATAAGAGTCTGAGGGAGGTATTTCTCTAAATTGTTTAGTATAACTTCAGTATTGGAAGAATACTTCCTTATCGTAACGATTACTCTTCAATCTTAATATGGTATGAGAGCCTCAATAATCTTTGTGGCACTTAAAGTTCAAATGAAACAGGGTAAAATTATTCCTTTATCTTGAATTTTTAGCATGTATCTTGCTTTAGAACAAATTTTACTTTGTTTTCATGTTTTTAAAACTATCAACAGAGAGGGCAGTGCCAAAACCTACTGGTTATTACCTGAAGGATGCATTATGGATGCAATCAAACATATAGGGTTTGAATATGGACAATGGGTGAAAAATCCATCGAGTCCAGGTACAAGGCCCCATAGTCGCTACCTCAGTATTTGTACCCGTTTATCAAATATTCGTTTTCCTATGTTCCCTTCATTAAAACAATACATGTTCTATGTTCTTCAGGGCTAAAACATAATTTTACAAAAATACCCTAACCAAAAAAAAAATTCAATGACCTACTTACTTTCTAAAACCAAAAATCATAAGTGGTTGGCATAAAACTAAGACAAGGCCATCGATCTTCTGCTAACTCTTTATCTTGGTCATCTCATTTTACTCTTTGTTAAACAATGACCAACAAGCGTGTCACCTCACATTGATATGAAAGAGGAAGTTGATTAGCTCCACCTATTGTCAATTGATTATAGGATAGAATCTCACTTAGGCTTATAAATGTTCAGACTCACCTCCTACTAGGTTGTCCAAGTGCATTGAAGATTTGAAATGCTTCCTCCCGTCACTCCCTCTATCTTATAAACAATTGAATTGGTTTGTACACACACAACAATTATTAATTTTTATCTCATATATGTATATATATATATATATGATAAAAATTAATAACAAGTGTGTGTGTACAAATTGAAGGAAAAGGTAAAAAGAATGTTGATGGAAAAAGGAATATGAAGTAATTGAAACTTGTTTCAAAAGAAGATGAAAGTGAAGATTATAAAATGAGAAAGGAATCAATGGTTGCTGCTACTTTGGATCATTGGAGCTTTGATGATGTTCCTTCCCGGTTGATTGGTTGAGTTTCTTCTTTCACGTGTCCTTTCTTTCAGGGGTTTAGAAAATAGGACTTTTCTTGTTCATTGTTATTTTTATTTTTAGAGTTTAGAATTCTTGTTTGTGAACCTCAATTGCCCTTCTATCATTAATTTAGGTTTTGAGTTCTAGAAGGGGACACAAGGGTGGTGGTAATCAGGAGCGGAAAAACACTATATTGAAAGTAGAATTGTGAAGTTTGAAATTCAGAAATTACAGGTTCCAGGCTCAATTTGGGCTTCAACAATGAGATATGTTTGTCCTAGTTTCATTTATTAATCTAATGTTTGTCCCAAGTCTAACTTTAAAATTTTAGATTATCTATTTGGTATCACATATCTATCGGGGAATAGTTACATGTCAAGTAATGGGTAATCTTTAGGTTTGGATATGGATACACTATTACATACTTGTTTGGGTTTGGGTACAGATTTGGTTCATCCGTCAGTTTTGGATATGCACAATTCTTAGTGTTACAACTTCTAAAGCAATTTATGAAGTTCTTGTAGAAGATAATGATAAAGATAGGACATCCATGTTCTTTTCATCTACTTTAGGGTTGCCATTTTATCATAAGTAGTGCATTTCATTCATCCCAATACTTTTGGGGTGACTTCCAAAATGATTCGTGGAGAAATATTCATTGGTGATCCTTGTCCTCGCCAATATCTATAAAGGACTAAATAGCATCAACTCTACATTATGTGTATGCCTGAATAGGTGCATATTAGCGTACATTTCATCCCCACACACCAAGAAGAGGCAACCATATGAATAATGAAATTTAGGAGATCAAACATGGTTTAGCTTTCTAAAAGTCACCGAGAACATGATCATTAATGGATGTTGTGGTGCCTTGAGCCCTTATAACAACTTAGCTCAGGATCTTAGACAAGTTGCATCATTGCCTTTTCTATTTCACACCATCACTTTCCTGACATCTTGTTGATAATTATTGTTTTTTTTTTTTGAGGTAACGATAATTGTCATGTTGTGATTATCTATCATTGTTATTAATATTGTTGCTCATGATTTTTGTTCATTATTGTCTATTTGTTTGTAAACTTATCCAATTATTATCATTACTATTCTTATTATCTTTTATTTTCCTACAACTACTCATACTATAACTATTTCCTAATATTGTATCTATTACACAGATATATCCCTACTACTACATCTTTTAATCAAGAACCTTTGGCGTTTCTCTTGGCAACAATCTACTACTAGCCCACAAGCTAGTACAAGTGAATTTGTGCACATAAGGACCTCCCAAAACTCTTAAGCATGAAAATAAAAGGGAAAACTTGATGGAACAACCAGCACAGTACAACAGTTGATTATGGAAGAAGAGTAAGTTTTTTTCTGATTTTAGAAGACAGTAAAGTCTGAAAAAAATCTTAATGTTCTTTTATGCAGTGTTTACTATTGCTTTTACTTTTTAGCCTTACTTTGTACTTTTAATGATGTTTTAAGCTTATGGGATTGAGCAAGCAGATGTAAAGGTATGGCAGCAGCTAGAGTTTTTCATGTTATCCAACTATTTATTTTTCATAAAATTTTATTGAACATAAGCATGTATGTGTATGTGTATAACTTGAAATGAGAATGTTTATTTTGAGTAAATTTTATATTTTTTAATTATTTTTTTGATTAAATATTTAAATATTATCCAAAATTTAGAATTACTAATTAAATATAGTATAATTTAAGACTCAAATCAAATCATTAAATCATATCGGTTCAAATTGGATCAATTTATTATTTTTCGATTGAACATTTTTTTTATCCAATATTTCTCATTTGTGGCATGCTCGAAAGTTTTGGATATTAAACAAATTATTCATTATTCGATCCGAAATTTTGGATATTTGAAGTATCGTATATCCGAAGCTTTAATTTGAATATCCAATCTTTCAAATATCTGAAGCTTTTTACCAAATATCCAATCCGTGAACACTCCTAGTAGCAGCCCCTTCGTTGATTTTTTTGCCATAAAATTTATGATGGCTTACCTTATCATGGTTAAAAATCAAACTAGTCACATAGTTCCCAGCTAGTAACAACTAATTTGAATTTAATCAAAACCGCCCCTTTTTATTTTTAGGTGAGTAAGTTTGTAACTAAATGATTCTAACACCTCAACAAAAAACAACTCAGAACTTGTTTAATAGTTTCTCACCAGAAAATCATTTCCTTCAATCCTAGTGTATGAGTTTGAAGCGTGTAACCCAAAAATCTCACAAGATTTATTCTAAATGTTTAAGCCTTAGGTGGTTCTTGTTAATATATGATTCAAGGAGGTACCAAGAATCATCTTTAACCCTCTTTCCTCCCCTATCTTCTATTTTTTCCAGATTTTGTTATTGATAACCCCTTCTTAACTTGACCCAATTTGTATTAGCTTATGCATCAATAGTAGGTCAACCTACATGTTTCCATTTGTGACATGTGAGTCAACCTACATGGTAGTTTGCCATGCTTTCATTTACATTTCCTATGCGTGGCTATAGAACATGTTTATAATATGTATTTTTCAGTCATTGTCAGTTGAATGTTGTGATGTGCTTATGTTCTATGTTCAATTTCTCATTTGATATGTTCATGCCCTAAGAGAGGCATTTGTTGTTAATGAAGGCATGGTGTATTTCCAGTATATTGTGATACAATCATGAATTTATCTTCTCTAAATGTATGATTTGATAATGTATATACTTTGGGGGAGGATATGCTCCAAATGCTAGGTATTATTCACATGCAGCACTCATTGAAACTTCTCTTATTAGATTATGTTAATGGAAAAAGGCGATAAGAATGTAAATTTCAATGACTACACTTAGGACAGAAAAATATTAAATATATCATATCAAAATATGTTCGGTTGGTAATTACCTATGCATATTCCATTTTCTTTTATATGGGCATAAGAAATCATTGAGAGATCACTGTCTAAATAGCTCAATCAACCTATGTTTTGATAAAAACAAATATACTTCATAGTTTAACTCCTTTACCTCATGTGTAAGCTCTTTGTAATATAGCACCATGAAAAAATGCAAATGTTCAAGGACCAACCTAAAGACTTAAGCTATTGGACAATTGTTGTTAATTTATATCTTAAAATAAGTTTTGAATAGTATTTTGAAATTTCTATATACCCATACTCAAATCATTGTTGTGATCTGGGAATCTTTTTAAAGAAACTGGGTGATTGAACATGTAGTTCAAATGGCCAAAACAAGCTAAAAGGCTTTCTTTGTCAATAATAGAAAACTGAATGATCAATCAAATTTTCCATCTCAAAGACCAAATCATATAATTTGCATGATTGGCATGTCATATCAGCAACCAAAAAAGTTGTAGCTAAAGTTATTCAGTTATATGCCTTGTATTTAGATTTTTGTCCCAAGTGCAAGTAATCATTCTTTGCATCTAGCTATTTTAATCAAAAAAACAAGAATCTTTACACTTCGGGTAGCCTAATGTAATACGCCATCCTAAAATCCTTCAAAATATGTTTAAAATTATGTCGATATAAGATAAATTAGTTTTGGTTTTGAAAAGGGCTTGAAATTCTTTAAAAAAAAATTAGGCGTAACGATTGACTAGTTTGTCCAACCAATTGACTAATACACTCAGAGATTAACAATTTTAACCTCGACGAATAAGTCAACTAGTCTGCTCAAACCGATCAACTAATTATCCTGCGATTTCATATCCTTTTCTAATTTTAATTTAAATCCCTTTCCAATATTTATGAAAACTTCTAATCAGAAGCATGTTTTGGTGTTTTGGGATTATTTTTATATTATTTAGATCATTCTATGATTTTATTTAGTTAAATTTTCCCCAAAAAATTCTCTAAGACATAACTCGCCTTCTCCCTTCTCCCTCATTTTCCTCTCTCTTCTAGCAGATATGGCTGCGTATTTAACTGCAGATGCTCCCTTACACCTTTCCTGACATGTCAAACCTCTGCAATTTTGACTATCCTCAACCTCCCTCACACCATCATGCTTTCTCTTACACCTTGATCGCCCACACTCAACCATACCAATCTTATTTCTCTCCCTCTTGTGGATTTGAACCAGCTCTTTCTTCGATACACTCCATTCCTAATTCATTTTCACTTCTTACCTACTGTTCTTGCTCTCTACTTCCTTACCCTTGGTGAAGTTTGCTAAATGTTGAGTATTCTCCATTTTTCTTCCTTTTTCCTCTCTACTGAGAAAAACAAAGGTATACACTTATTTTCTTCCCTCCTTGGTAGAGTTATTGTCTCTCTTCTCTTCTTCTAATATTGGTTTTACTTCTACTTCATTTCTCTTAAGCAAGGAAGGATAAAGGTTTTGAGAAAAGGTTGAGTTATACTTAGATTCTTCTTCTTATCCTTCTAATTTTCAATTTTTTTTAATGAAGTTTTAATAGTTTTGATTCTTGATTCTCTTAGGAATCGAGGCCTTGGTAGACTGCCATCAAGTTAGGAGTTATGTACTGGAAGAATTGCTCCAAGGTAAGACATTCTTATCTTTAATATGAATGAGGTTTTGTTGCTTATTGTAGTTCCATGTTCTTGGTGTGTTTCTGCATTGAGCATGGACTAACTGTATTCTAAAATTCGAGCATGTGGTAAAGTTTCTTCTTACAATTTAAGCATTGTTTGTTTCCTCTGATTTTATGCATGATTTGGCAATTAAGTATGATGTCATTTAAATGCCTACATTACCATGTATCCATGTAATTTTATGCGTGCAGCACGTCTCTTTCTGTGTTTCATGACATATCAGCATGCTAAGATTAATATGGTAAAGTTTGATAAATGTTGGTGTGTATTGCAAGTCTAGGCATTATTTTACCTAAACCAGTCGATTAGTTCGTTGCATCCATCGACTGGTTATGTGAACAGTCGCACAGTTTGGAAATTTTGATCGACTGGTTCGGAGATCAGTCGACTGGTCCCTACGAGCAGTCAATCAATTTGCCAAACCCATTGACTGGTGACCTCGTGACCGAAGTGGTCTGTCTCTGCTTAGACCCATCGACCAGTTAGACCAAACCCATCGACTAGTTTCCTATGAACAGTCGATTCATACAATGTAATATCGGTATCATAATTGAGTATCAGCCGCAATTTTGCGGTTTTTGGGTCAACCGCGACGCAAAATTGCAAAAATGCGGCCATTTCAGAAAATCACATATTTATCGCTGTGATATAGGCGAAATTTCGGATATCAACCACTATTTTACCAATATTAGCCGATATTTACCGATATTTATTGTGTAAAAGAATTAAAAAATCACGGCGCGACAACCACCACATATAAAATATCATTCGTGACACCCTGATACAGCGACTTCAACCGCAATCACGACCACAACCGCGGTTTTATTGCTTGGTCAATTAGTGAGACCAACCAATCGACTGGTCTCAAAGACCAATTGACTAGTCTGGCTGTATTCCGCCAGGATTGTTGTTAATTGCTCTTTTTTTGGGCCTTTTATGTTAATAACTCCATGGAATTACAACATTTAAATTATAACTACAACCATGTTTATCTTGGAATTAATAAAAATCATAATGATGATATTTGGAACTTGAATTAACCCCCAATTGGTAGTTTTCATGCCTTGATGTGTTTGGTGTTATCACTTAGAAACACCCAATTTCGACACATGTTTGCGTTTGGTATCATCACCTAAACACCCAACTGGAAGGTTTAAATTGCCACATTTACATTTGGTGTCATTGTATAAACACTCATATTGGGATCAGTGCCCTAGCATTGGAGGGCATGCCCATGTTTGCATTTGGTGTCATCACCTAAACACCCAACTGGGAGGTTTGTATTGCCTCATTTGCATTTGGTGTCATCACATAAATACCCATATTGGGATTGGTGCCCCAATATTGGAGGGCATACCCATGTTTGCATTTGGTTTCATCGCCTAAACACCCATATTGGAATCAATGCTCTAGTATTGGAGAGTATGCCCATGTTTGCATTTGGTGTCATGGCCTAAACAACCATATTAGGATCAGTACTCCGCTTTGGAGGTTACACCCATGATAGGAACCTATGTACCCTTGTGTTGCTGCCATGACTTTTGTTCATGGTGGAGAACTAGGTGTGGTCAAACGAATTATTTTAATAACTGAAAATTATGTGATTACTAAAGGAAGATTTATAATATGATTTATATTATGTGGCTATGATGCATTTACCGTATTACTACTCTTCCATGATCTCCAAGCAAACATGCCTTGTTGTATTACTAACATGAACCTAAGTGTTAATATATACCGGTATGCTTTTCACCATTCTACAATGTAACTTCAATGTGCTGCATGAGTCTTAACATGTTTTAGGTAGTCTGTTTTATAAGTACTTCACCATTGGATACTACACTTGTGTAGTCGCTATAATGATCCGACTTCTGAACCGAGAAGCAGAGGACGATTTGCAGGGGCATGATTCTCAACTAGAGTATGTTGAGGATGATGACGCAGGCCAGTATCTGGCCATTGCTTAGGGTTAGAGATTTATATTTTGAGCTTAAGAATTAAACTAACCAGATAGATATATTTTACCCACTACGTTGGGAAGTTTTTGCTCTTCCGTTTATTTAAACTCTTGGCTTTGATTCCTATATTTGAATTTTGCAAACACTCATCCTCCTTCGTATCTATATTATTGTTCTCATCTTTGTTATCATTAGTACTGTTGTAATACTATTATGAGCATGCATTTTTTTCATATGTTGTTCCGTTTTGCCTTGCATCAGGCATAGGTTAGGTGATAATCACACCTCTTTCATGGTTGATGTGGCAGTAACATTCTCCGATTTTTCTTTTCAAATGCCTCCACATTATCTTCAAAACAAAAATTTTTTGTTTGAAAATTGGGGATGTTACACCTAATGGCTATAGTTTCAAGCCTTAACGTAAAATGTAAGCAAATGAGGGGCCAAGATTAGTCATTCCTTTCCTCTATATGCTTTTATATTTCCTTGTCTTTTATTGTCTAAGCAAGGGGTTTAAATCTCTACTACTGGCTATTTCAGCAAGTACTCTCCCACTTGTGCCATTGGAGTAGAAGTTTTAACTCCAACATCTACCTTTTGACCTCACATAAGCCAATAATGGATAGGAATGGGAAACTCTATTATTCAATGATAAGTGTGAATATTTCTCATTCCAGATTGTGTATCTCTCTCATTTTATTTTTATTTTTATTTTTTGATATTTTATGTAAATCTGTATGCTTCTAGCTTCCTTTTTGCATTTTTAGTTCATGTTACTTCTTCATGTGATGCGTAGATTTTTAGCTTAAGATTATTGGTTTAAAGATATCAAGAAGTTATGTGCAAACGATGAGTGAAGATGAAGCAAAAAAGGAGCATAAGAAGATAAAAACATGTTCCCCTAGTGTTGAAGAGCATGGCCATGCAGTTTGGTGAAAAAAGGAGCAAAAACGAAGCAAAGAGTGCATGATTTGGTTGTGCAAATATGAAAAATCGGAATTTCAATCATGATACAGTTTGATTATGGAAATGTGAGAAGCATGAAAGTCATAAATCTTTTTCTCAACTTTCCATTGCATCTTAAATCAACTCATTCCAAGGTCATACAAAAAGGTTATGGTCAACATGCCAAACACTCTCAAATTTGTCAAGAACAAGCTAAGCTCGAGAAGAATACAATCATTTTACCTAGCTTTAGCAATTTTAGTTGTTAATTTTTTATTTTTTTGGTTACGCATTTCTTAGAAAACTATTTAAGGATTTATTTTATTAGGCTAGAGGGAGTTCTTAGCTTGAGGGAGCACTTAGTCCTAGACATATTTTCTCTTTCAATTAGAGACTTTGTGTTCAAAGTTGTAGAGAACATCAAGAGATCCAACAATGGACGTATCATTAATCTTGATTCTTGAGATTTCTCCATAACACTTAATTATCTATGATATTTAAAATATTTTTCTTAAAATTGCTGTTTAAAAGTGTTATGGTGAAGGAAAGACCCCTAAATCGCATAAATTGATGTCAACCAATATTCAATTTTTTCCAGATATTTTGGCAATTTATTTGTGATTCCTTTTCTCAGTCTCATTTCACCAAAATTTTGTATCAGCACTCTGAGAACTCGCAACGTCTCAAGCAAAATGCTGCAACTCGACCAAATTTTTTTATAAAAGTATCACACGAAAGCCACTAAATGTCAAGTAGAAACCCTTTATGCGATAGACTAACCAAGATAACTTTGTTGGTAATTTTGGTGGAAACAACAATCGAAAGTCCTTATTTGCCTTCTAAACTTAACAGGCCTTGTAAGAGCACAGCTTAAGTAGCACTGCCTCTAAACTCCTAGGCCCTCATTTGTGTTATTTAATGTTATTTGATCGCCAATCGAATTCAAGTAGAACTATCAAGGAGGATCACACAAAAAGAAGGAATTTTCATAAATCTAGAGTTTCCAATCTACGGTGGTAGAAAATTGGTATATTCTTCCGTTTGCTTCTACCCTTTTGATAATTTATTTCACAACAAGCTATTAGAACATCTATAAATCAAGATTTTGGTTCTCTTGTTTCAACATATTAGAAAAATTACTTGACTACCTTGGGAATTCCTCCAATTGTAATTTTTATCCTACATCAGAAAGATGGCTTTGCCTCCTTAAGTTGCACACGCAAGTAAATGTTGAAATGTGACCCCCGTTTTCATTCAGGGGCCAGCTACTGCAAAATATGACGTGTACTATCCAAACTTAAGGAGATGTTAGGCAAGCACCCCTTCATAGTGCAGTGACGGCCGCTTACCTAGGCCCATTGCCTTTTGGATCACTCATGAATCCTGCCATGTCATGCTTTGACTGATTCTTGTCAAGATCCGAACAATAAGACACATTTTCTCTTGGTCCATCATGCTAGCAAATGCATTACCCCAAACAGACCAAAAAAAAAAACTCTTTATAGACATCCATCTAGCGGTCAAAATCAAGAGGGTCTATGTCATAGATATCTTATAACGAGTTTCAATTATTAATTTAGTTTGAATATGTACCTTTACATAAATGACCCTCGGTAGAAAAACCAGCTGCTTCATTAACTGCAGATGCCTCAATCTGCTTTTCGTTTCGAACATCAAAAGCATCAAATTTTCCCACTCCATCTCCAGAGAAGACAGAATTGGTGATAGTATTAATTCCCTTCTGTCACATCAGCAAAATTAATAACTATTCCAACAAATGTATCGATGCTACAAGAATCAGCATAATGATTGATATGTAATTGCACATACGCCCATCATACTAAGGAAAGCTTCTTTTGTACCTCATCATCAGAGAAAACCTCATCTGGCTTGCATGTAACTGCCTCCCTTATTGAGTTGGAGATAAATCCACGACTAATCTGACAGGTGACCTCCTCAGGAAAGTCAGGCATCTCAACCTCGTCTCCAGAAGAGAAACCTGCATTCTTCTGTCAGCATAATTTGAATTATATACTGCCCAGATATATCTCAGAATGTCATCTCTCAAATGATGGTCATGGAATGGCATTCATCAACAAAAGCAACAATCAATCCGAATAACTACTCTTTTTCAAAATTAACGCCATGCTCTGCCGTGGTACCCCATCTCACACCAAAAATTGGAATCTCCCACTGAATAACATTTAATATGACCATAGACAGAAGTTAAAAACATGCCTGGCATGAGGATGTTTCCCTTTTCTGGTCAGCTTCTTGCAAATCTGTATGGAAAACATAATATTTAATCTGTAAATCAAAGTGGTCACTGACCTCGATTCAGGAATAAAAATCCAGGAAACAGTATTTAAGCAATTGACACCAAAATGCATGATAAGATCCTTAATTTCAGCATCCCTGTCAGATAATAGTGTTTAAATAGATTGTAACATAAATTAAATTTATTTGATCATAAATTTTATTTAGTATTAGTTACTAATTATTTAGTTTGGCATTGAAAATATTAATTAGTATTAGTTACTAATTAACTCACTTGCTTTAAAAAGATTTCATTTGTATTGGTTACTAATTATTTGACTTACCTTTAGCAACTCCTAATTTAGTGTTAAGATTTAATTATTACTGATTTCTCTTGTCTAAATCTTAGACTTGGTTTTTGCCTTATACGCTGGAAGGGCAAACAAAGGAAGAAAAATGCGGGCAAGAAAAAAAAGGAAAATAAAAGAAAGAGTTCCCTGGCAAAAGGCAACAAAGATGGATATGTTCCACCTACTGCCAGTCTGCCACGTAGGAATGCATATATTTCAAATGCAAATTCGGTGCAAGACACAAAGGAAAAGAAAAGGAGCGTCCCACTAGTGATTTTGGGACAAGAATGCAACACACGACTCAAATAAAGTGCGTGAAAAATTTGTCCTACCAACGTGTTTTTTGGGTAGAAAACTTGAGACTGTTTATATGAGACGCATTTGTTCGAACAGTCACAACAAATAGGTCAGTCAATTGATTCAGCAATTGAGAATTTTCATTCCTTTATATCTTCTTATCTCTTCCTCTCTCTACCCTCTTATTCCAATATTTCTAGTTGAGTACTAGCATTACCCGATTTTACCAAAGTCCTACTAGAGTGCTACTTCTAATAGTAACGAAATCAGCTCTATCTTGGAAGACAATTATTCACAACTTTCGGTACCGTGTGAGCAGGGCTGTCAATGAGCCGAGCCGAGCCAAATACCCCTGAACTCGGGCTCGGCTCGAACGAGCCTAAAATAAGGCTCAGGCTAGGCTCATTTAACTAAATAAACGAACCGAACAGAGCTCATGAGCCAAAGTCAAAAAATAAACCGAGCCTCACTTTTTCGAGCTCGAGCTCGGCTCGTTTAATAAATGAGCCCAAAAGTGAAGTTCGGGTTCGACTCCTTTAACTAAACGAACGAGATGAGCCGAATGCCGAACTAGCTCAACTCATTTACAGCCCTACATGTGAGAAAACAGATGCATATAGGAAACAAATTGGGACATGCTAAATTTTGGTAGTTTAGGATAATTTCCACCAAAATGAAAAAGAGAGAATAGGAAAGGAAAAGAGTAGGAATATGATCAATAGGCACCTAATTTGATCATCCTCACAATCAACATTCAATGTATTCAACTCTTGAAATAAAGAAGGTATGATTTAAGGATTAAATTTTCCTTCACTCAACTCAAGTTTGAAACTCATCTCACTAAAAGGGAGAAAATTATGGGCACCCAAATTTGTTCCTGCATTCATATGTACCTCTACACACTTCATAAGAGTGTGTTAAATCCTATTTGGTTACAAGCAAACTTAACCAGACGCAAGTGAACTGACTTGGTTACAATCAAACTTACTAATTACCCAAGGGAAGTGAAACTGACTAGTTTAAATCTAACCAAGAATACAATTAGCCATTGACCTTTTGGCTTGTCAAAATCAAGTTCCCATACTTACAAGCTGATTTTAATTATTCCTACAAGCAAAAGCTAATTTATCAGATCTGACTGCTACAGCTACAGTACAAGTAATCGTGCAGAAAAACATAAAAAGCACCGTTGTAATTTTTCCCCAAAGCTGATTGATATTGTACATCCTGCCTCCTTTGTTTTCAGCTCCCAATCAGCAAAGAAGCTGTCAAAACTGTTGCCCTAATCTGTCTTGCTACTATTCTCGAAATTCAGTGTCCAACAGTCCTCAAGAAGTGGCCCCCAAATGCTAACTGGACAAGCTAAAATGGCAGCTGCTCAAGTAACCAGTGCCACAAATTGCTGCCGACTTGTGCTTGATCTTCTTCAACAAATCTGCTGCCGAAAGTACCTAGTCAGTGGTTGTTTTTGCCTTGTACTTTTGTGCAAAAGGAATGTCCAAAACCTGGACAAAAACACTGCCAAAGCTGCTACTCTTGGCATGCTTAATGTTCCAACCTTCAAAAAGAGGGGTGTTTGCTGCCATTCTCGAAATTCAGTGTCTAATAGTCCTCAAGAAGTGGCCCCCACATGCTGACTGGGCAAGCTAAATGGCAGCTACTTCTACTGCATTTTGCTTGAATTTTGTGCCCAAACATACTCTAAATCTTGTCAATTAGAGGTTGTCAAATTCTTACACAATCAGACCTGCTGTTGTCCTTGTTGTTGCTTATTGTCTCAAGTTTCCGCACCAAATTTATCCCCAGAAATGGTTAATTTTGCTGTCAGGGCATCCAAAGCCTGTTTGGTCACTTCTCCCGTGCCTGACACCTGATTTGGAGGTGTTCTTAAGGACAATAATCATGCTGGGATTGTACTTTAATTGTCATAAAACTCTGCCACGATCCTTCTTTACTGCTGGTTGCCCTTTTGCTCTTATTTCTGTGCCCATGTAGCTCCAAAAAAGTGCATGACGTTTACTGGAAAATAATCAAGTGACTTGAGGACTTTAATTAGTGCTTAAATTAAGTTTTGAAAATGCACAGGAACCAATGCCACGAATTGCTGCTGATTTGTGCTTGATAATCTTCAACAGATCTGCTGCCAAAAGTAATTAATTAGTGGTTGTTTTTACCTTGTACTTTCATGCCAAAAGAATGCAACAAAAATACTGTCATGGCTGCTACTGTTGACTTGCTTAATGTTCCAACGTCATGGCTAACTTTGAGCCATTTTTTAGCCTTCCTTCTAAAAGAGGGGTGTTTACATTTTTCTTGGGACCCCTTAAGAAAAATTTGAAATTAAAATTTGCCCCTAAAATTGTCCTTAATTTAGGAACAAGTTCACCATGATTTTCAAGATTAAAAATCAAAGGGAAAATGGAAGGTTCGGCATCAAAAGCAAAATTATCTTAAGGACATATTGTAAATTCAGTAAACTCACGGTGTTGATGGTGGTTGGTGAAGAGACGACAGGTGAGGCAATTTACAGTGGTGGGTGGGGGTTGGTGACGACATTAATGCAATGAAGATGGCAGTGGGTAGTGACTAGGATTAGGGCCTCTTAGGTGATTAGCTTAATTAGGTTTTCAGATCTAGGGATTTTTGTTTAGAACATGAGCAATAATTTTAGAATGTCAAATTGACAACTGGGATTGAGTTTGGGCTCTGATACCAAACTGATATAAGGCTACACTTAGCCTTCAGCTTCTCACAAACCACACATTTATCTTATTCAACTCTAAAAATAATAATGTGCATACGCCCCTATCCTCTATTTATAGACTAAACGACAAAAAAGATAAACTTAGTTACATAGTAAAAGATAATAATTGCTAAATACTTAACTAAGACTCTAACAACAACGATAAATAATATCTAATTACTAAATAACACTCTTAAACCCACGAGACCTATACAAAGAGGTATATCCACCATAAGTGAGCTAAATTTCCAACAAACCAATATGATCAAACTATGGGCCTAACAATGGGACAGAGTATAGATTGCAAAAGCTCGACTATTAAATGTTATTCTTCTATTCTTAGTTTCTATTATTACGATACATTATATTAATATTACAATTATAACTATTATTATTATTAGTTAATAATAATTTTATTGGCGTATTTATTTGAATACCATAGAATTTCTATACTATAATTAATACCATACTTCCAACAATATTGAGACAATTTAATTTATTTTTTTGTGATTCAATTTCGTTATAATATAGAAACTGGTATTTATATATAGTATTTGCTATTTCATCTACACCTTTTTCTTATTTATTGAATTTCTTTTTTCATAACAAAAATAACTTCATCCGTAAATATTGTTGTGAATTGTAAAAACACCATGAGTGCGTAGGTGAAAAACCACCAAAGTTCAATAGATCAAATTTAAGTGTTGACAACTAGAAAATACTTTTTATCTGACTACATTGAATTTGGCTATGTATCTTAATAAGAGCTCTCCTAAGCTTGGTGAAGATGAGACTAATGTGGCCTAGGGCTGTAAATGAACCAAGCACCCCTAAGCTCATGCTCAACTTGTTAATAAATGATCCTAAAACTAAGGTTTGGGCTCAATTCATTTAACTAAACAAATAAGCCGAGCAAAAATTTTAATAAGCCGAGTTGAGCAAACGTAGTGATTAAACGAGCCGATCTAGTAAGGTTAGTGTTATAAACGTGCTAGGCCCAAATTTTTTCATACCCAGGTTCAACTCATTTAATAAAAGAACCTAATGCCAATGTTCAGGCTCAGCTTATTTAACTGAACAAATAAGTCAAATTTGAGTCGACTCGTGAGTAGCTTAACTCATTTATTGCCCAAATATGGTAAACATGGTGGCAGCAAACACATGGAATCATTATGATTTTATATGCAAGTATAATAATCTAAATGGATTGGACAACACATTATTTAATATGTACACAGGAGCAGAGGCGTCACATAAGCTTTGGGATTATTTAAATACCAAATATAAGACGGAGGATGCTAGAATAAAGAAATTTATTGGTTATTTTCTAAATTATAAAATGGTGGATAACAAATCTATTATATTCTAACTAGAGGATCTTTAAGTTATCATTTATGACATCTATGCTAAGCATGTCTCTTAGTGAATTATTTCAAGTGACATCAGAAATTGAAAAATAACCACTACAATGGAAAGATTTCAAGAACTACCTTAAATATAAACGTAATGAGATAAAACTTGAAGATCTTATTGTCTATTTAAGAATTGAAAAAGATAACCGCAAGATTGGAGACTCAAATCTTATGGTTTCTAGAGCCAATGTGGCGAAAAATGGATCGGAAAAAAAGAAGCACAATGGAGATGGTTTCCATGAAGGACCTAATGTCTCCAAGAAGTTTAAGGAAAAGTACTTTGAATGTGGCAAACAAGGGCACCATACTAAGAATTGTCAAAATCCGAAGAAGTCCAAGAAGAGCAACGCTCAAACAATGGTCAGTGAATATCTAAGATCTTAATGTTATCATCGAAGTAGCACCACAAAACAAAGGATGGTGGATAGACACTAGAGACACTACATTTGTGGTAACTCGTGGATGTCTTATGAGTATCAAATGATTAAGAACAACTCTTCATGAAATATCCTTCAACTTCTAAGGTAATTGGTCATGGAAAGGTGATGCTCAAGTTGAATGAAAAGAATCTTACCTTGAACGATGTGCCTTAACTACCAGAGATCTTGAAGAGTTTAGTTTTAAAATCACTATGAAATAGAAGAAGGGAAAAAAAATTAAGTCAATCTTAGCATTGGACTCTTTAAGACGAATGTAATAACTATTTTATTCAAAGCAAATAATAATAATAAGAGTGTTTCTTCTTCTTACATGCTTGGGTCATTTAATATTTGACAGAAACAATTAAGATATGTTAATTATGGTACTATTTATAGATTAACCAATTCAGATTGTCTAACTAAATGTAAATTTGATCCTAATCACATATATGAAATATGTATTGAGGCAAAAATGGCAAATATGTGTATTTGCTACGAAACAAAGATGGGTTAATTGAAGTATTCAAGCACTACAAGGCGGAGAATCAACTTGATGCATATAAGAAACAAATTGGGTCATGCTAGGAGATAGTGGTTTAGGATCAATTTCCAATGAAAATTAAAACAAGAAAAGAGAAGAGAAGAGTAAAAATAAGATACATTCTATAACCATATACTCACAATCGCCATCCAATGTATTCAACACTTGAAATAAAAAAAGGTAAGATTTAAGGATAAATTCAATCAAACTCTTCACTCAAGTTTGAAGGTCATTCTCATACTTCGAGAGAAAATGGCAGCCAAATCAATTCTATCCATTCAAATGCATGAGCTTGACACATTACAGAAGAGAGTCAAGTCTCATTTAATAATAAACTAACTTAACTAGATAAAAGAGGACTAACTTGGTTACAATTAACCTACCTAGTTACCCAAGAGAAGTGAAACTAACTAATTTAAATATGACCAAGAGTACCTTTTGACTTGTTAAAATGAGTGCAATCAGCCCTTCCATCTGATTATATAATATCCTACAAGTTAACAAGCTAAAGCTAACAGTTAGGCATCATTACAGCTAGGCTTGTAGAATTTATTGTGGAAGATTTAAAGTACAAGCATGGATTGATTACAGCTCATCTCTTCTAAAATTTCCTACCGACTCTGTACTTGCTGCTGCTGTCCTTTTTGACCTTGAATTTCTGCAGCCCAAAAAGCTGTCCAAGTTGTTGTCTTAATATACAGTGATCAGGCTGTTGTTGGTCATGCTGCTATCCTCAAAAATCCGTGCCCAACAGCCCTCAAAAAGTGGCCCCCATATGCTGACTGGCCAAGGTGGAATGGTAGTTGTTGCTGCATTTTTGGCCGGAATTGTAAGGCCTTTTTCAGCCATCAAAAAGTTGAGAAATGTGGTGGCTTGAATATGAATTGCATGGCTTGCCTACTCAGCTAAATTAATTCTTCCAAGTGAGAATGATTTTAAAGCCTCCAAACTTAGGAAAATTAATCGAGGATAATTTGTGATATTGTGACATGGATGCTTCCATGCCAGAGCCTTGATCAAATGCTAAAATTCTAATCTTGAATTTGCAGCCATCTATTTCCTTGAAATAAACTACAACTAATCAGCCCTAAAAGACTCAAAAACCCTAAACAAACAAACCACAAAGTGGCTCCTACGGTTGTAGATAAAAACGAGCCCTGCATATGGTTCCAAATAAACCATTTAAAGATGGATTAATGCCTTTTTGCTTGGTTGAGTGGAGTTGCGACGAGAATTTGGAGTTTGTTGGATGCCTAAAGACCCTCCGTGATTCAAGGATGCTGAATTCTTCACAACAGAGCCTTCATCGAATAAATTTGACATTGGATAAGGGCTCTTGATGGGTGCCAAGGATAACAACCAATTCATCATATTTTTTATAACAAAAATTAAAATGAAGATTTATGCTATCACATCACAACTTAGTAAAAAGATTAAGACACTAAGAAATAATAGAAGCAGCGAATACAAATGCCCTTTTGAACTGTTTTGTTCAAAACATGGTATTATTCACCAAATTATCGCTCCTTATGTGCTTTAGTTCAATGGAATTGCATAACGCAAGAATAAATCCTCAAAGCACATAATGAATGCCATATTAATTAGTTTTGGATTACCACAGAACTTGTGGAGAATGCCCTATTATCTACAAGTTATATTTTTAATAAGATGTCTCAAACGAATACCTACAACATTCCATATGAGTTACGAAAAGGCCACAAGACTAACAATAAGTATTTAAAAGTGTAGGGTGCTTGGCAAAAGTAGCACTTCCTAAACCTAAGATGGCTAAGTTAGGACAAAAAATCAACTATGTATTTATTAGTTAAGCAAATACTAACAATGCATATCAGTTTCTTGTCCACAAATCAAAAGCTTCAAATATTTATGTCAACACCATTATAAAATCATGGATGCCATATTTTTCGAAAATATTTTTCATTATAAGATGAATAGTGAATTAATTTCACTAAAGAAACTAAGAGATTCTAGTGGTGAAGATTAAAAAAAAAAAGGACAATCCAAATGAACCTAGACGAAGTAAGAGAGCTAAGATTTATAAATCAGTTCGACCTAATTATCTAACATATTTGTAAGAAAATGAGCCTCAAACATTTAAAGAAGCCATGGCTTCTCATGAATCAGCTTTTTTTTGTGGGGGGGGGGAGCAATAAACAATGAAATTAAATCCATCATACAGTATACTATATTATTATTAAAATTATAACTATTATTATCGGTTAATAATAATTTTATTTGCTAATTTATTTAAAAACCTTGGAATTTCTATACTATAATTAAAACTATATGCCCAAGAAATAGTACAATGGTAATAAGGAAAGCATTAAACAAGGAATCAAGACAGTTTCATTATTAGATCAGTTTCCTGTCATTTTTTCCTTAGAGAAGCATTAGTAATCATCTTTATCCGTTATATTCCTCCTCAAGGATTATAAAAGAGTTTTCCATGTGATAGAGAAGTTCAATTAGCATGTGACAAGCGAGATCACTTTGCTATGTGCCAACCAGTAGGCCGTATCTTTCCTATATCTTTCTATCTTTCTCCATACTATTAATTATTCAAGTACATAGTGGTTTTCTCTAGAGTAAGAAGACAGACTCCTTCCTTTTCATAATTTCTACTTTTTGTTGTTAGTTTACATGGCATCAGAGCATGCAATTAAATCGCGGACCGCTAAATCGGTAGCGGCCGCTAATTCGCGAATTTTCAGTGTGCCACGACGCGAATTAGCTGGTTCGCGACGGATTTCTCATTTCACGTTGTTCTCGCCGATTTAGCGCCGATAAATCGGTTATCGGTATTTATCGGCGATAAATACCCGATTTATCGGCAAGCAAGAATACCCTGCCCAGCTGCCCTACACCCATCCCTTCCGTTCTGCACCATCACCGAAAGCACTGAGACACAGAAAGCAAAAGGGACGGAGACAGTGTATTAGGACAGAATTCGCTAGAAATCAGAAGAAAAAACTTGAACTAACCTGCCCAAAAACAGGCTTTCGTTGTGCGTGGAGCTCCGAGCAGATGCTGCAGATCATCATCTTCTTTTCTCTGTGCTGCTCTTCCGTCGTCTCTGCGAAGCGCTCCTCGTCTTTCCTCGTCACTGGTGGCTCATCATTACTCGTCGACTGGTGGTTGGTGTTTCGTACGTGGCTCGCTCTTCGACTCCTGGTGCCT
Source organism: Tamarix austromongolica (assembly GCA_039764185.1). Lineage (NCBI taxonomy): Eukaryota > Viridiplantae > Streptophyta > Magnoliopsida > Caryophyllales > Tamaricaceae > Tamarix > Tamarix austromongolica. The sequence continues at coordinate 18,002,264 of CM077813.1, read as the reverse complement.
GGTGCCTGGTGCTTGGCCTGTGGCTCGTCGTTCGAGTGGTGGCTCGCCGGTGTGGTTATTGTGGACAGGGAGTCGGGATTTGGGAGAGTATGGTTGTGCGGGCTGTCGGGGAAGAACCGAAGAAGAGAGTGAGAGTGAGGCGCTGGGGTATGAGGACTGAGGTAAGTCGTGAGTCTCGTGACTTCTGAAAAATGGGTGTGTGAATAGTAAAGACCAAACAACGACAAAAAATTTTAAGACGGCCGGACGGGTGTGTGAGTCAGTAAGTCAAGCCTGCACCCATGCGACTTTGGACTTGGGTTTAAGGGATTAAGGCCCAATTTTACTACCTAATCCACATATTAATAAGGGTAGTATTTTTTAATTTTTTTTAATATTATTTAGCTGTAATTAATAGATTAGTTATATATTTTTATTTGATTAAATTAAACTTTAGTTTAGTCTCTTTTTTTAATTAAATAATTATACTTTTCTTGAATAAATAATATTAGTTAAGATTTAACTTTTAAGTGGTGTTAATATTAATTTAGTGTGCATATATATAACTTATATAATTAAGACTAATGGATAATAATTTTTAGAATTTTGACTTTTTATAAATCTGTATAAATATAATATAAATTAACAAGCATAAAGTTATGTTATTCATTAATTTCATATCTACCGCTAAATAATACACCTTGTTTTCATTCGAACGCAAATGTAGTGTTATTAGAACAATTTAACATCTAATAAGTCATTTAAATGCTTCTAATATAATATAGAACACTAGTTTATTAAATAATTACATTTAAATGAACAATTAATAAGAATTCAAGCATTATGTGAAATAAAAATAAAAATTCACACCGCGACACAAAATTTATCGTTCGCGACGCTCCGATACCACGACACCGCGAACGCGACCGCGACCGCGATTTAATTGCATGCATCAGAGCCATAAAGCAGTCATGACTAACTTGAATACTGCAGTGGTGGGATGTCTCTAGACGGTATCTAGCCAACTATCATTCTTTTTCCTCATGATTCCCTCCGAATCACCATTAACAAATTAAATGGAAAAAACTACCTTGAGTCATCTCAATCCGTACGGTTGGTGTTCAACGACAAAAGAAAACTTGGGTATCTGAATAGAGAAGTTGAACCAGCAGCCACTAATGATTCATCTTATAAAAAGTGAAGTTCCAAAAACTTGATTACTGCATGGTTCATCAATTTTACAGATCAAGCGCTGGGAAATCATTCATGCTCCTACCAATGGCTTGCGATATAAGGGAAGCAGTTATTCAAATATGGACAATCACTCACAGTTGTTTGAATTGAATACCATAATGTGGAAGATGCAACAAGGTGAATGCAGAGTGACACCCAATTATAATGAGATGATAACTGTTTGGTAAGAGCTAGATCTAGAAGGAAGTCAAGTATTTGTTTGGTTTGGCAGGTTTGAATAAGGAACTTGATGAGGTTTGAAGGTGAATCTTGAGGCAAAAGCCCTTGCATACTATAAAATAAGTTTTTTTAGAAAAGTGCAGAGAAGAAGCACAACAACAAGTGATGTTGAAGAACATTAGTGAGAAAAAAATAGAGACTGGGGCTTCTGCTTCAGCGGCCTGAACTTGGAAGGGGATAGATGAGTAAAGTAGAGGCTGCCTAGGTGTGACCACTGTAAAATGCCATGGCAGAATTGAGCAAAGATAATAAGTATGGGGGAACCTGCTGGAAGTTGCATGGAAACCAGCAGACTGGAAGAAAAAATCCAGCAAAGATAACAAGCCGGAGGGAGATGTGCATGCATTCCAAGTGAGCATGTCAGATCCAAGACAACATTCATCATCTAAATCTCATCCTTTCGCAAAGGAACAAATAGAACACCTATATGAAATGTTTCAATCTCAATCCTTAGGAAATTCTAACCCATCTAATTCCCTAGCTTTATTCTCTGCAACCTTTGCTTGCCCCAAATGTATTAACACTTCAATATTAGATTCAAGAGCCACCAATTATATAACTGTGTTCCACAATTCTTTTCCTCATATACACCTTGTGTAGGGAATCAGAAGGTTAAAATTGTAGATGGTTCCCTTGCTACTATTGCTAGGAAGGGGACTGCCTATTTCAACTTCATTACACCTTAAAGGTGTTTTTCACATTCCTAACCCATCATACAATCTCTTGTTTGTTAGTAAACTAACCCTTGAACATAATTATCAAGTTAATTTTTTTTCTTCTCATTGTTAATTACAGGATTTAACCTTGGGAAAGATGACTGGAGCTACTAAACAGGATGGTGTACTCTAACTCTTTCATAAAGGGTCAAACTATAGACAGCACAATCAACCAACATCTTTCGGATTTTATTATGGCATTATAGGCTAGGACATCCTACCTTTCAATATTTAAAGTGTTTATTCCCCAAATTATTCATGATTAAAAATCATTTCGTTTTCAAGTGTGAATATAGTGAATTAGCTAAACACCATCATGATTTTTTTTCCATCTCAACATTATAAGAAATCAAAACCTTTCACTTTAATTCATAGTAATCTACGGGGTCCTTCTAGAGTGACTGCTGTTTTGGAAAACGTTGGTTCATTACTTCTATTGAAGATCATACTAGGGTCACATGGATTTTGCTTTTCAAAGAGAAATATGATGTTGAAGCCATGTTCAAAATTTTCTATAACATGGTTCAAACTCAGACTAAAAAATTTTGAAGCAATAGTGGAAGAGAATTTTGTAACAAAATGTTAGGTTGTTTAAATTAAAATTGTTCACAAAGGTTCATGTAATAATACGCCTCAACAAAATGGGGTGGTTGAGAGGAAAAATAGACATCTCCTTGAAGTTGCTAGGGTTTTAAGTTTTCAAACTAAGGTTCCCAACTATCTTTAGGGACAAACCATTTTAACTACCACTTATTTGATTAACAGAATGCCTCCTTGATTTTTAAACTTCTAAGCACCCATTCAATTTTTACTGATTGTTTTCCAAATTCTCAGCTATTAACAACTAAGTGTTTAAAACTTCATACAAAAGAGCATAAATGCATTTTTGTAGGCTATCCTACTAATCAAAAAGGTTAGAAATGTTTTGACCTAGTTTTGAAAAAGGTGTGTTTATGTCTATGATTGTCACCTTCTTTGAGAAAACATCCTATTATAACAACTCTCACTTTTAAGGGGAGAGCAACACTGGTGAAAATGGTGTTCCATATGGTTTTGACTTAATGTCTGAACATGATTATAATACTTTCCTCCGGAAACAAACAAATTAAATACCAAAAATGTTGATCATGCTTAACTTACCCATGAACTACCTCTCGTAATGCCATTTCAAAATGAAAAATCTGAAACAGAGATAGCCGTGAAACGGTACAAAGGTGTTGAATATTCTATGGACTGTCTTGCACAGAAAAGGAGAGACTATTCCAAAGCAGCACCAAGAATCTGATCAAAGGTTGGATCATGAAGTTCATGATAACACTTCAAAGGTCCCTGAAAATCTTTCTCAAGGTAATGATGAGTCACATTCTTTCGGTCAACTTGATCTTCCCATTGCTCTAGGGAAAGGTGTCAGATCTTGTACAAAGGTGTTGAATATACTATGGAATGTCTTGCACAGAAAAGGAGAGACTATTCCACAGCAGCACCAAGAATATGATCAAAGATTGGATCATGAAGTTCATGATAACACTTCAAATGCCCCTGAAAATCTTTGTCAAGATAATGATGAGTCAAATTCTTTCGGTCAACTTGATCTTCCCATTGCTCTAAGGAAAGGTGTCAGATCTTGTACAAAACATCTTTCATCAAATTTTGTGATTTACAAAAATATTTTACTTTCATATTGTGCATTTCTTTAACAAGTGCCCAGTATTTTCATTCCTAACATTATTCAAGAGGCTCTAAATGTCCCTGAGTGGAAGGAAGTTGTTTTTGAGGAGATGCGAGCTTTGGGAAAGAATGCTACTTGGAAGAAAGTGGATCTACCAGCTGGGGAGAAAATTGTTGGCTACAAATGGATGTTCACTCTCAAATACAACTCAAATGGATCCTTAGGGAGATACAAGGCTTGCTTGATTGCTAAAAGCTTTACTCAGACTAATGGAGTGGACTACATTGAAACATTTTCTCCAATGACCAAGTTAGATAAAATTAAAGTAATCCCGTTTGTTGCAGCCATACAGTAAAATAGCGATGCCACTATAGCATATCAACCACTATTTAGTAGTTTTTAGGTCAGCTACAACGCAAAATTATCAATACCATACGGTTTTAAATTTTCACATTTTAACGGCCAATAAATCACCAGTAAATCAAAACATATTAGCGACAAATCAGGATAAATTGACAATTTATTGAAAATTCTTAAATTTACTGAAAAAAGCATGCATGATAATTTCTTCTTATTTATTTACTATATATATATCTTGGAACAAGTTAATATTGAATTATAATAAATTACTGCTATTTATTACCTCACATGTACCACTAAATAACATGTATGTTTTCATTTTAAGGCAAATTTAAGGTTATTAGGACAATTTAACATATAAGGACTCACTTAAATACTTCTAATATAATATAAAATATTATTTTATTGAATATTTATATTCAAATGATCAATAAATAATAATTAGAGTCTATAATAAAATAAACATAAAAATTCATGCCGCGATGACCGCAATAAATAATTTATCATTCACAACGCTCCATTACCACAACCGCAATTTTATTACCTAGCCACAGCTAACCAAATTGGCCACTAAATCAGCTAGACATAAAGAATGTTTTTATATGGAAAATTAGAGGCAGAAGTATATGAAGCATCCATCTACTTTCAATGTGAAGTTTCAAACCAAGGTATGTAAGCTAAACAAAGCTATATATGGGCATAAACAATCTCCTAGAGCATGGTTTGAAAGATTCACAAGGTTTATTAAAGGTCAAGGATATAGACGAGAGCAATATGATCATACACTCTCTTCACAGGGAAATCTACCAAAAATAAAATCTCAGTATTAAATGTCTACGTGGATGAAAGAATCTTAACCGAAGATGATACGGTATAGATGAAACAATTGAAGCAAATTTTAGCCAAAGAATTCAAAATTAAAGACATAGGTGGGCCAAGGTATTTTCTTGGGATGGAAGTGGCTAGGTCCAAGACAGGCGTTATGGTTTCACAATGAAAGTATGTTATGGATCTATTGAAAGAAACTAGAATAAGTGATTGCAAATTTGTTGATACTCTAATAGAAGTGAATGCTAAACTTGGGTTGGTTAGAGATGGAGTTCCTGTAGATACGGGTAGGTATCAAAGACTGGTTGGAATCTTAATTTACTTGTTACACACTCGTCCTAACATAGCCTTTGCTATGAGCATGGTAAGTCAATTCATGCAATCCCTATACAAGGTACACCTTGAAACTGTGTACAGAATTCTTCAATATCTAAAGGCACACAGGGAAAAGGTTGAGGTGTACACTGATGCAGATTGGACAAGATCGATTACTGAAAGAAGATAAACTCTAAGGAACTACATTTTTCTTTAGACTAACCTAGTTAATTGCAAGAGTAAGAAAAAAAGTGCAATTGCAAGGAGTGTTAAGGCTGAATGCAAATCAATGGCTCAAGGACTGTGCGAAATTATTAGGCTACAAAAGGCTCTCAATAGACTAATGAATCTTCCTATGAAGCTATATTGTGATGACAAGGCAGCTATCAGCATTACTCATAATCCGGTTCTACCTCCATTTGTACCAATCACGCAGCAAGTTGCAGATGGTTTAACTAAGAGTTTGTTACAACAACCATTGGAGTTTCACATTGGCAAGTTGGGCATGATAGATATCTTTGCTACTAAGGGGGAGTGTTAATAAATTAGGGAAGTTAAAATTTTGTTGATCATATTTGATTTAATTTAGAAATATATTAAATCAATAAATTTTGGAGATAATATCCTAGAATAAAGGGAGAGAAATAGTTAATCAATCTCTGATTATTTGGGATAGTTAGTCGGTCCCTAAGATATTCTCTCCTATATCTTTCTTTTGATATTATGTTAATTGTTTAAAGTTGCAATCTGTGGCTTTCTATAGAATAAGACAACAAACTTCTTCCTTTCTCTATATTCTACTTTTTATCATTAATTTACACACTAATATCAACCAAACTTAGACTACCCTCCTTTTTAGGAAAAGGCACTAAACACCCCACAACAAGGGCTTTAGAGTTAGGAGTCAATTTACCAATCCAAAGAAAGGAACGACTGAAATGCCCTAAAAATCCTAATTTTTAAGAATTATAGTTAAATAAGGTTTTATTAGGAAAATTAATTAAATAAATTATTTTTATTAAAATAAAAGGGAATTAAATAGGGCAAATCAAGAAAGAAATTTATAAATATTTTAATTAGGAAGAAATTTGGGTATTTTAGGTAATTAAGGATTTTATTTTGGAAATTAATTAAATATATTATTTTATTTAAATAAGAGGGAATAAATAGGGCCAAATTAATAGGAATGATATAAATAATTAAATTCGAGAAAAATAGAGTGATTTACTAATTAAAATGGAATTTATGAAAAACCTTTCAAAAACCCTAAATTAGCCTAAAAAGGGAATTAAATATTATTTTATTTAAATATTATTATTTTTAAATATCTCAAATATCCTAATTAATTTAATTAACCTAACCCATTATTTTTATTTTTCCCTTTTTCCTTTTTCCTTTTCTTTCTTCCTTTTTCCTTTCTTTTTCTTTCTTCTTCTTTTCTTTTTCTTCCTCCCCTCCCCCGACTTGGGCCTATCCGCGGTCCAATTTCCTTTTTTCTTTTCTCCTTCTTGTGGCCCACTTCCCTCTTGCTTTTTCTCCTTTCCGCGGCCCTCTTCTCCTTCTGCCGCGGACCGTTTCTTTCTTCTTCTTCCTTCGGCGCGGCCCAAGACCAGAACGCTGCGTTTTTGTTAAATCTTTCCCCCGTCACCCGGCCGGTCTCCTCTTCTTTTCTTTTCTTTCTTTTTTCCCCGGACCACCGATCCACCCCCTTTCTTCCTTCTTTCTTCTTCCTCTTCTTCCAGCCGTCGACCTGCGACTCCGCCATAACGCTCTTGGTTTTTCGTTGCCGGCCACGCCCTTTGACCGGCCGTTACTCTTCTCCCTCTCCCCTGCTGACTCGCAGCCAATTGGACCCAACCAACCCTCCCCTCTTCTCGCACGATTTCCCTCATCCCAACCAATCACCTCCCCTGCCACGATTGATCGTGTGCCGGCCTGCCAGCACTGGCCGATGCCCTCTCCCCACTACCCTATATTCCCGACACTTCTCTGACTTCATCCACTTCATTTGCTCTATAAATACCCCCCATAATCAGCAAGGGTCGAGTTTTTGATTTCCTACCTAGAAACCCCCTCGTGCGCCACCTCCACTTCAGACGTCGTTGCCGCCGCCTTCAGCCAACGCCGCCACCCGAGTACTCCCTGCACCGCCCTCTAACTAACTACACCACCCACCTTCCTCGATTTGCCCTGCACAAGCCACCCCCACTGTGCAAAGTTTCTTCCCCGATCAGCCTTCTTTTTCACCCCCGCCTCCCTTCGCACCACCGTCCACAACCACTTCCGCCGCTTCCACTGCCCCTTTCACCTTCCAAAAACCACTGCAAACCACCCTCTACCTTTCCCTACCTTTCTTTTCCTCTTCCTCCCCCTCCTCTTCTCTTTCTCTCCTTCTTTCATTTTCGGCCACCGCCGCCGCCGTCGTGCACCGCCGCCTTTGGCTGCACCGCCATCCTCATTCTACTCCTCACCCTCTAGGCAGTCTCAAACACCCCTACTTCCACATTCATTCTACCTCTCATTTTCCCAACCCTCAACTTTTCCCCTTTTCTTCTCTTTTTCCGGCCACCGCCATGCACCACCGCTAGTGCCGCCTGTCACCACCAGTCTAAGGTTGAACCCTAAACCCTCTCAACCCTTTTTCACTATTTATATAAGCTTTATTTATTTTATTTTATTTTATTTCCTTTATTATATTATAATTATTATTATTATTATTATGTGTTATTATTATTACTACTACCATTATTACCATTATGATTATTAGTATTTTTGCAATATTATTATGGTTTTTATCATTATTATTACTACTATTTCATTATTATGATTACTAAATTTTATTATTAATGTTACTAATATTATTATTAGTATTATTTTGGTAAAGGGGCTGAAGATCTTATTTCACTTTTTGTTTTTTTTTATTATCATTATCATTATTATTATTATTATCATTATCATTATCATTACTTTAGTATCACTAGTATTAATATCAGGGTAAAGTCTTCAAATCGCCTATTATCAACTTTGACAATATTACTATTATTTATTATATTTTTAGCCAAAGTTAGTAATTAGTTAATGTCATTTTTATTAATATGTCATTATTTTATCAAAAACCCAATCTTAGAATAAATTAAGAAATAGTAGTATTTTTGGTAGGAGGGAATCTAATCTTTAGTTTTTCCCTCATATAGGTGAGACTAGTCAAAGCCCTAAGGAGGCGTAGGAGCGTGCTCCAAGACCGGTGTCGTTTTAGGTAAGGGTGTAACTAAGGCCTTATGTGTGTTGATGTGCATTATATGCTTTGTATGTGTTGTATCTTATGCTTATCATTATAATTATTTCGTATGTAGTATGACGTGGAGTTGAAGTATGTTTCTGTGTTATTATATGGCATGTGTACTATGTGTATGTGATGAAATATTGTGGTATGTGATGTTATGTGTTGTGACCCTGTAAGACATGCATGTGAGGATGTTAATGTGGTTTGTGTGGGAGAAAGGATGAAAAAGGAGAATGAAGGAAAGAAGTTGACTAAAGGAAGTAAGTTGACCAAAAGGAAAAGAGATTGACCAAGGGAAGTAAGTTGACAAAAGGGGAATAAGTTGACCTAGGGATGTGAGTTGACCTAAGTATTTTAATGATCCATGAATGGAAGAATAAAATGGGGAATTTTAGGGTTTCGTGTGGGAGAATCTAATATATGGATTTGTGTGGGAGAATCTAATCTATATTTTTGTATGGAAGAATCTAATCTATGGTGTAACATGGGAGAATCTAATCTATGGTTGTGTATGGGAGAATTTAATCTATATATGGCATTGCATGGGAGGATTGAATCTATGGTTTCGCATGGGAGAATCTAAGTACGTAGGGAAGAATCTAGGGTTTCGCATGGAAGAATCTATGGATGTGCATGGGAGAATCTAGGGTTGTGCATGGCAGAATCTATGATCTTGCATGGGAGAATCTATGGTCGTGCATGGGAGAATTTAGGGTTTTGTATGGAGGAATCTAGGGTTTGCATGGAGGAATCTAGGGTTTTGTATGGATGGATCTAGTGTTTGCATAGGAGTCTAGGGTTTGCGTGAGAAAGTTCGAAGGTTTGCATGGGAAGGTTAGCGTCTGCATGGGAGTAAAGTTTACATATGAAAAGTTGACTTGGGATGTAAGGAAGGTAATAGAAGAGTTATTTGAGTGTTTGGAAGTTTTGAGGAAAAATAATACGTATGATAGTATAAGGGTACAGAGGAGGCTGAGCTGAGGTTTGGGGTAAAAACCCTAATTTGAGGAGGTGGTAAAAAGGAAAAATAAATGAGGGTGAGTGGAGTACGAGATAATGATGAAAATGATCAAATAAGGATGAGCATGATTGGCATGGAAAAATAATAAGTGGAATGTGAGAAATGGAAGGGTAACATATGGACACAAGGAAGCTAGGGTTTGTTGTGACTGGTTAGGGTTTGGTGTGGTTACCTAGGGTTTTGTGACCACACGTGTGCTTGAGGAGTAAGGCGTAATGATGAGAGTTGAATCTAAAGGTGGTGATGTGTGGAGTGTTAAAAATGAAGTGGGTCGTGTGAAGTGAAGTGGGATGGACCACATAGGTTTAAATTAGGGTTTCGGGATAAAACCCTAGAGTGAGATGTGGTGTGGACTTGGAAGTATAAAGTAGTGGGCCTTGACTCATATACTTAAGAGTTGGACTTCTAATGTGAGATAGGATATGGAGGAAAGGATGTTGGGGCAAGTTGGGAGGTACATGAGTCTAACGATATGGAACGAGTCCGTTGGAGGACAAGTGTGGGGAGAGTGAGTCATGCATGTCTAGGGTGAAAATTTCTGGATAAGACACTTAAAACATTAATCATGTAAAGTGAAAGAGTATTGAGCCAAGCCCAGACCGATCCACCGGCATAATAGTGGCCAGGTACCGAAGTATCCTAGAGACCGATCCACCAGCATATAATAGTGGTAGGGCATGTTGCCCTAGGTATGTCCGATCCACCGGCTATAATAGTGGGGGATCACAAACTCAATAAACCAAACCCTAAAATTTGCTAAGACACATAAAAGACGCTAATACTTACAATGAAACACCATGCGAGCAGGGGCCAGACCAATCCACCAACATAAAATAGTGGTAGGGTATGTTACCCTAAGTGACCAATCCACCGGCTAAAATAGTGGCCACGCGCCGAAGTGCCCTGGAGACCGATCCACCAGCTAAAATAGTGGGGTTCCCGTACTTGTGTGGACTTGATAAAGAGCATGGTGTGAAAAGAACTTCGATGAGAGATTAATTAAGTAATTAATTTGGATTATAATTGGACCTTTGTAAATTCACCTGAATGTTCATATGTCTTTATGTTATTATGTTGGAATTTATGATCTTTTATTTATTCTACATGATTTATGTGACCTTGTGTGTTAGCCTTAGTGCATCTGTTACCTTACTCAGTATGTCGCGTACTGATCACCCCTTTCATGGGTGTTGCTCATTCTCACAAGCAGGAGGCCCATCTGACGTGTTACAGGTAGGAGATGCCTTCTTTGATGCTATTGATGTCCATGGCGCATCAGGCAAGGGCGAGTGTTGATCATGGGCTAGATTAATCTTCGGAGTGGTGTGGCTGGTTTTTCCCTCAAATAATATTTTTATTCCTGTTACCCTTTTTAGCTATGTTTTGAATTCCAGAAATGATTTTAACATTATAGACATCTTTCCATTCTAAGGAACTTTACTCTCATATTTCAGATTATGCAATCATTCATGCGTACTCTGATTTTCGTATTTATGAACCTTGGTTTATGTATTGATATGAGTTGATGAAAATCTTTTCTTAGCCTTAGCACTTGGTACTGAAACGGTCGGAAAGAACTGGTTTGGTACTAAGTGTGGCGTTAACATCCCCAAAATTCACAGGTTTTTAATTTAAATACTTCCGCTTTTTTAAAAAAAATTGTGAATTTTGGAGTGTTGCAACGACAACCACTAATAATTGTTAGTTTGGGAGAAATTAGAGTTCAATCATTCAGTTGTATTTTTATTATTCTACACGGATACATAAATAAGCGAGGAGGAGAGTCTCCTGCCGCGTATCCTAACGGTTTCCTAATAAATAAGAAATAACATATCTTAGAAAAAGTCAAGTAACAACCAAATATCTAACATCAAATCAGGGACTTTTTATTCTCCTAATATCTAGATAATATCCAGCAAACTCACGGCTAGATATTACCTATATTCTCTACACTCCCCCTCAAGTTGATGCATAGATATCAACCATGCTCAACTTGCTAACAGAAAACTCAAAATTAGTCTTGAATAACCCCTTTGTATGAATTCTTGTTGTTTGTTGAGTAGTGGGAACAAATGGTAGATAGATTGCGCCTTCCTCAAGCTTTTCCTTTATAAAATGCCTATCAATCTTCATTCGATCATGTTGGATTAGGTTTTGTGCAATGCTTATGGCTGCTTTGTTGTCATAGTACAACTTCATGGGTTTGCTAACCGATAGACGTAACTCACTAATAATCCGCCTAAGCCATATTAGCTCACAAGCCATGGCTTGAAAATCAGCTTTTGCATCACTCCTTGCTACCACTTTGCTTCTTACTCCTCCCCATACACATGTACAATGACCAAACTTTCTATCTTCAATGGAATCAACCCAGTCAGTGAAGGCTTTAATTTCCCTCTACTCATTTTTCCTAAAGAGTAGAGCTACCCAGGTGACCCTTTCAAGTATATCACAATTACTTATTCCGCGTTCAAGTATTTAGTGTGTGGGGAATGCATGAATTGGCTAACCAAGCTAACAACAAAGGTAATATTAGGACAAGTGTGAGAAAGATAAATTAACTAACCAACTAGTCGTTGGTACCTAGTTGTATCAACTGGCTGGCTTTCTTTATAAGACCCTAATTTTATATTAGAATCTACTGGCATATCAACTGGTTTGCAACCACTGAAACTAGTTTCATGAAGAAGATCCACCACATACTTGCGTTGAGTCACCATAATACCTTTTCCTGATTTGGAAAATCCTAAAGAGTATTTTAGGACTCCTAAATCCTTTATCTCAAATTTTCTAGCCAATTAGTAGACCCATTTCTTTCAAATCATTTCCTGTCACAATGATATCATCCACATATAGAATTAACACCCACAGTTTTCCATCTCTTAAGTGTCTGTTAAACATTGTATGATCACCTTGCGCTTGACTATACCCTTATTTCTTTACAAATATGGTAAACTTTTCAAGCCATGACAGAGGAGATTGCTTTAAACTATAAAGTGCTTTCTTCATCCTGCACATTTTTGAGCCATACTTGTCATTGGAGCTCGGTGGTCGTGTCCTGAAGACTTTTTCTCTTAGATTGCCATTCAAGAATGCGTTATTAATGTCCAACTAATATAAGGGCCAATCAAGGTTGGCAGCAACAAATAGTAGAACTCGAATAGTGTTTCGTTTTGCCACGGGGGCAAATGCTTCAGTGTATTCAATCCCATAGGTTTGTGTGAAGCCCTTTACCACCAACTATGCCTTGTATCTTTCAAGAGTACCATGCGAATACCCACTCACACCCAACTAGAGACTTTCCTCTTGGTACAGTGACAACTTCCCACGTCGTATTTTTATCAAGAGCACTCGTTTCTTCAAGAATTGCCTACTTTCACTCTGGAACCTTTAAAGCATCCTGATTATTCTTTGGAATCTCCATAGAAGATGCATGAGTAGAGAGAGTAGAGAAGGAGGGTGAAGGGTGTTTAAAACATACAAATTTTGATAGTGGATACAGAGGACGACTACTACAATATCTAGTTCCTTTTCTAGTGGCAATAGGAAGGTTCAAATCTGAAACTAATATGCTATCTGGATGTCATTGATTTGAGTGAGAAGGAGAAGTACTTACAATAGTAGGAAGTGGCCCTGGCGTAGATTCATGGTAATGCAAGGGGCATGTGGAATCTTTTCCTTTTTAAGGAGTATTCCTTTAGTATATCTACCTAAAGTATCTATTAGTCTTAGGACCTACTTCTATTTCAATCGACTAATCAAATGGACAAAGAATGAGAGTATCATTTCCTTACTAATTATGTGAGTTAGAATATTGGTTTTAATTTTCTTGATTTGAAGGAAATTTTTTTCAGAATTAGAATGTGGCTCTCCCCAAAACATGGTTGTTCCTATTGTTTAGTTCATCCACCACACTCTCCCCATTTTCCTATTGGTCATGTTGGTCATGCAAAATAGAAATGGAATTTTCAACAAATTCTTTGCAAATTCTAGATTCCTACTGGTAATAAATTCTAGATTAAGATCATGCAAGACTTCCTTGAGGATAAATCTTCCCCTAAAGTCTTCTCTTGAAGATAAGGTTTAAAATATGGCTAAGTTTCAAAGAATTTGACATCTATAATGACAAAGATTCTCTTGGAGATGGGGTCATAGCATTTATAACCCTTTTTAGTAGGTGAGTATCCGACAATGACACATCATTTGGCTCTAGCATCATGTTTATCATCCTTGTTCTTAAATACAAAAACTGTGCAACCAAAAATTATGATTGGTAAGGAACTGGAAAAACGATAATTATAGAAGTGATGGTGAAAAATGTCTAGGGATGTTTTGAAATTCAAGACCTTAGATGACATACGTTTGATCAAGTAAATGGCTATTAGGATGGAATACCCCCATAAATATTTTAGGACATGAGTGGTAAATCTAATGGCACGAGATACCTCCAAGAGATGTCTATTTTTACATTCAACTACCCCATTTTGTTTTGGTGTATTATTACATGAGCTTTGGTGGACTATCTCCTTATTCAAGAAAAATTCTCCTAATACTACACTAAAGAATTCTCATCCATTGTCACCTCTAAAGATTTTAATGCTTGTGTTAAACAGGGTTCAAACCATATTGTAAAAATTTCTAAATATGTCTCACTTATGATTTTTCTTTTATCAAAAAAACCACACATATGCTAGTGTGATAATCGGTGGAAGTAACAAACCATCTTTTTCTTGAAGTGGTTGGAGTTCATGAGGGTCCCCAAACATCCCTGTGTATAAGAGTGAAATGTGCAATAGATTTATAGGGGTGGACGGGATAGATAGATCGATGATACTTAGCCAAAGTGCATATTTCACACTGAAAAATAGTAGGATCTTTATTAATAAATAATTTTGAAAACAATTGTTTTAGATATTAAAAACTGGGATGACGTAATAGAAAAGTGCCATCACATTATTTTATAATTATGAGAAATAGAAGTCGACCTAAAACATGATTTGTGGGTAGATTTCCCAAATTTCAAATCCCCCAAAAATTGATAGAGCCCATCAACCTCCTTAGCATTACCAATCATTATCCCTGAGACTTTATCCTAAAATTCACAATGTGAGGAATATAAATTAACTTGACATTTAATATCACTACTCAACTTGCTAACAGAAAATACATAGCAGACAATTTAAAAACATAAAGAAAATTATCAAGGGCAAGTAAAGGAGTGATTTGGATACATCCTGCGCTAGCAACAGCAGAGAGTGACCCATCTGCAACCCTGAATTTTTTATTTCCAGCACAAGATCGATAGGATCTAAACAATTAGACGTAGTTTGTATGTAATTTGTTGCTCCAGAGTCAATAATCCAGGCATATGTGGACATGATATTATAGGAGACGGGATAGCTTATATTACCTTGATGAGCTAGAGACCAAGAAGAATTGACAGAGAGCTGTGAGGATTGAAGAAGTTCCAGGAGATGCTCAACTTGTTCCTAAGTGAATGGAGACCCTCCTGAATTAAATTGTTATTGAGTTTTATCCATGGTTGTTTGCAATGCTCTACCATCAGATTTTTCTCTTTGAGTTAGCAGGTTTCAAGTGACGATATAGTTTCCAACACTTTCCCTTAATATACCATGGCTTTCTGTAGTGATCACACCATAGTTTCTTCCTCCTCTCACCATCTGTATTGGGTCCACGTGTAGCCAAAGCAGAGCTCTCCAATTCTGGATCCATAGCTGATTGTTGAGTATGCAACAAAACTATCTTTCGAGCCTTTTCCTGCCGTAATTCTGAACCAAAAAAAAAAACTTCTCTTATGTCTGGACATGGCTTTCTTCCTAAGATTCTTCCTTTTACCTCATCTAAATTATAGCTAACCCCAGCCAATAACATATAAATACGATCATTTTCTTCACTTCATAAACCTAGCACAATCATTCGAATTCTCCCACTTATCATCATAACATTAATCTAATTCTTGCCACCAAGTTACCATCTCATTATAGTGGTTATATCTATCTCCTTGCTTTGAACTCCATAGTCTAGACTTCAACTCAAATATCTAAGATGAGTTTTCTAGATCTAAGTACGTTACACAAATAGAGTCCCAAATTTCCTTTACGGTCTTCATGAACATGTTTGGTTTTAAAATAAAGCCTTCCACAGAATTAAGAAGCCATGTGGTAACCTAGGAATTCTTGGATCTCCAGGTTTTAAATTACGGATCATTTTCCTTTGGTTTGGTGTCCTCACTGATGAGATAACCAAGCTTCCCACGTCCATCAATGGCCAATTTTACAGATTGCCCATTCTAGATAGTTTATTCCATTCCGTCTATGAACGGTGATCTGGAAGGATGAAGGAGCAGCAATGTTGTTATTGTTGTTGCTTGACATTAAAGAGATGGCTGAGGTTTCTTCTGAAGCCAATTTTTTTTTCGACCTAGGGTTTTGGGCTCGAACCAGGCTATGATACCATGTTAGTTTGGGAGATATTAAAGTTCAATCATTCAGCCATATTTTTATTATTCTGCACAGGTACATAAATAGGCAAGGAGGAGAGTCTCCTGCCTTGTATCCTAACAATTTTCTAATAAATAAGAAATACATATCTTAGAAAAATTCAACAGCTCCTAATATCCAGCATCAAATCTGGGACTTTTTAATCTCCTAACATCTGGATAATACCCAGCAAACTCACTGCCGAATATTAACTGATATTCTCTACAATAATACTAGTGACAATCTTCTTTGAGAGGAGAAATAACTAGCTCTAATTTGGATGCTGAAAGCAACAGATTTAAGGAGTTGGAGTCCACCTGCATAAGAGAGAAGCTTAGTGGCCCAACCCCGCATTTGTCCCACAATCTTCCACACAATGCCAACTCACCACAACCTAGAAACAGAAAGTGGCATGCCCAAATAGGAATAGTGCCTTTAGGAAACTGCAAGTACCAAAGGATTAATGCCTTTGTGGATCCACTTAGAAAGACTCAACACTAAAGGGAGATCCTCTCTACAAAATAATTGTGAAGGAGAGATTATTAAGACCAATTCACTTGCATTTACGATGCCCATGAAACCTCTTCTCTCTCCATAGAAGCTTAGGTTGTATTGTCAAGTACTCTACCACCAAATCAGTAGATCAATGATAGAAGCCATGGTCAACCAAAGCCTTTGGATAAGCACCTTGGAAAGAATCGTACAACAAGAAATAGGTCGATAATCACCCGCAGTCTCAGGGTTGTCCAGCATCGGCATCAAAGATAATGTAGTGACATTGACACAAATAGGAATTTGCCTTCAGCAAATAACACAAATATCAAACGCCACAAATCATCCCCAAAACCATCTCAAGAGGTCTTTAAAAAAATAAAAAGTAGAACCATCCAAAGCTTTAGAATCACATATGCTAAACAAGGTTGTTTTAACCTCTTCCTTAGACATTGGGCAAAAAAGAGCACAACGATGAGTTGGGGGCAAAGAAGGACCGCAAGCTAACAAGTCCTCTTATATTCTAGGGCCACCTAGAGAAGAACTCCCCGAGAGAGAAATGATATAAACTAAAATTGTTCCTCGATATCATTCAGATGCAACAACCACTGCCTAATCCCTCACCTAACCTTATGAATAATGCCGCGATTCAACTTTGATTTCATAGCAGCAATAAACAAAGCGTGATTAGATTCACCCACATTGAGCTGATGGACCTCAAACTTCTGCTTAAGATAAGAATCCTCTCAGATAGACCAGATGTTCAAACTTCCTTGGACATGCTCTCACCTCCTATAATAACACCTTATTGGGTGATCGATCTAGCTGAAGCTGAACTTGCTAAAAATGGAATCAGTTGTGTCTACCTTTGAAGAAATACTCCCATAATTGGCACTTATTAAAAGATCTGAGATGCAGGTTCAATAACTTCAGATACCTTCAAAAACAAGAAAAAGTGAGCCATAGATAGGCAAAGCCCAAACCACACTAACTACTTTCAGGTAGTCTTTATCCATCCTCCAAAAATCAAAAAATCTGAACCTTGGAAGTATAAACCACCTGTCAAAAGCCACAAGTGCTGGACAGTGGTCAGACACCAGTCAGTCCTCCACCTTAGTTAGCACATCTCTCTTGTAGATCAAAATCATTAAAAGCTTCCATGACTCTGCCCTTGCATCACCTAACTTATCAGCTGGTCCTTAGGGGTAGTTCGGCCATAAAGCACTCCCCACTTGCATCAAGACAGAAGAGGTAATTATGACAAAGGGTTTGTCCTTACCTTATTTTCATATCACATCGACAAAAATATAAAAACACAAGATATATCTCAAATAATATAATTAATATTAAAATCCATAAAAACATTAAAAAAAATATATTTTAAACCATATCATATCATCAAAGTTAGATGAAGAGAACGAGCCCAAAGATTTGCAGCCGCAAATCTTGCATAGCTTAGCTCAAACTGGACCTCCTGAATAAAGCAGGTGCCCACTCAAGCAACAGGTACATCAACAAATATACAAGTTCTAAAGGACAAGCTTAATTTTCTTCCCAACCTATGGTCAGAACTTAACATCAATACCAGATATTTTATTAAAATGCTAATGGCAAAGGACCCTAACGTGGGATTTAATGTTGCGACTCAAACCAACAATGGAGCTTTAGAGCTCCCTCTAAGCCATCAATCAGGATCAACTACATATTGCATCAATACTGGCTAAGAATGGGTCACCATGTTCCAGCGACACTAATGACAATTGAAAACCAGAATAATTCAAACAATCACATGCAACGTTTACTAACTGCTGAAGATGGGTATAGCTAATAAAGATGTAAAGGGTCCGAAGAAGGAAAAGATACATATAGGAAACAAATTGGGTCATGCTTGGATGTTGGTGATTTTAGGGTTGTTACCACCAACTTAAAACAAGAGAATGAGGTAAGAAAAAGAGAATAAATATGATACAATCCCCATCCAAGATATTCAACTCTTAAGATTTTAAATACAATTCACTCAAGTTCGAAGGTTCATCTAAACAAACTATGAGCAAGCAAAATTCATTTTTCCTTCATGAATGATCCCAACACTTATAGGAGTGTGTTAGGTTTCATTTCACCACAATCTAACTAAACGAAAAGTTAGAAGGACTGATTTGGTTAAGATCAAACTAGTAGCTGTCTCAGGAGAATAACTCAGCTAGTTTAATTATAACTAAAAATAAATCAGCCATTAACTTTTGTGGGATGTCAAATTTGTCCAAATCAGCCCCCCATGCCCTTTACATCTGATCTTGAGGTTCCTTACAAGTTAAAGGGCTAAAAAACTAGCTAGACATTATTTGACTTTACAAAAGTAATCCTAGGCCTAAGTAGTTGTTATAAGAACAGGTTTAAGTACAAAAATGACTGAATAAAGCTTGATAGTTGAATTATGTCTGATGGTTTTCTTTGGCCTGATTTTGACCCATGCTGCCTCTGCATACTCTACATCTAACTTGGGGGTGTTGAGAAAAGAACTAAGCTAAAAAGTTAAATTATCGTTAAAAACCAAAAGCTAAAGTAGCTTGTTTCTCTGCAGACCACTGCAGAAAAGCTGCAGGCATAAAGCACCATCATGACCTGATTATAGCTTGCTTTCCTTCCATAATCTGTGACCTTCTGCCTTCTTGTACTTGACCTTTATTTTTATGCTCATAAAGTACTGAAAAGCTGGTATGGAAGTTGCTGCAACACACTACCACAAATTAGACCTTTTGTTCCTTGACTTTCTGTGCCAATTCAGCCCAAAAGGTGGCCCCACATGCTGAGTTGGCAGAACTTGTTTGGCAACTTGTTGCTACTACAATTTGGCTTGGTTTTTCGTCCCTTATGGATGACTTGGTAAGCCATATTTGAGCCAATAGTTAAGCCACTCGAGAGTACAAAAGGTGGTGGCTTTAAATTAGGCTTACAGGGCTTTCATGCCTACATAAATCAGTCCATTAATTTTAAGTAACAAGAGTTTTTTTCAAACTTAGAAAAATTAATGGTTAAAATTGAGATTAGCGCGAAAATAAATCCAACAAAATTTTGTTAGCATAAATTAACATGAGGGTGGATGTTCCTGCATCAGGTTCAAAATTGATCTCCAGGAGAAAGAGCAAAAATCTATTATGGAACGGTACATTATCCTCATTTTTTCTGTTTTGCACTGCTCACTTTTTTTCAGGTTGTAGGTGACACATTGCTCCTTTAAAGCTTGTATCTACTTTTTCTACAGGTTTGGGAATGTTTGCTTATTCGTGGGTGCAAATTGTGAATCAAGTTAAATGAATTCCTCTTGATCCAATTACAAAGTAGTTGACAATTATCATTCCCTCTATCTAGGTTATGAGCTCGAATACAAGTTTTTTTTTTTTTTCCAGCTAGGCAATAATGTTATGTCCCAGCCAGTAGGCTTGGTAGAGGTAGCACCTGCTGCTGAGTTCATGGGATTAGCCTGTGAATTAAATTTGTACATGGGGCTGAGGTCAGAGCATACGCTTGGGCCCAAGCATGGTTTATGCGCTTGTAGCACAAGTAGGAGATTATTCATTTTAGGAATGTAAAGTCTATGATATTATTTAGTAACTATTTTAGTTAAGACATTATCAAACTAGATATTATTATCATTAATTTTAGGAATGAACAAGTCTATGATATTATTCCCTCTATACTTTAATAGTTCTCGTTTTAGTACTTTTTGCTTTATATTTGCTTACCTCTAAAGTAATGAAAAACAAATTGGAGTAATCCATTGGAAGATGTATATCCAAAGAGTAATTGATTTCACGCCTGAGAGGTCCACTTCTTCCTCCCCATTTGTTTTCATTGGTAGATGGAAACCCAAAAAGCAATTGAATTTAACTGTTCCCACTCATCTATTAAAATACAAAGGGAACATTTAGTAAATTTATTAGTCAAGATATTATCAAACTAGATATTATTATCTTTTGGTTACCATATTATAAGGCATTGTTTATGGTTATCTAGGCATATAATTCCCGATATAAAAGGACCCTATGCATTATATAAGCAAACAAGCTTGGAAAATTAACAAGAGTTAATTTCCTAGCTACTTGCCCTCTTCTCCCTTCAATCAATTTCTCCCTTCATTAATTTTCAATCATCCCTCACAAGCAATCATAATTTTCTTGATGCAGGAGCATCCATTATCCATGATATTAATTTAGTTGTTAATTTCTCTAAGTTAGGGGAACATAAAAACCTCCTCACTTGGACTAATTAGTTTAACTAAACCCTAAGCCATGAAAACTCTGCAAAACTCCAATCCAGCCACCACCACCTTTTTGCACCTTAGTGGCTCATTTTTATTTTTTTTTGGCTTAAATGGCTCACTACCTAGCCAAGGATAGGCAACAGTTCAGGTCCTACAATAGCAGCCACAACTACACTTTTCGGGGCAGATCTAGGCACTAGCAGCAGCAACAGCTACAAGCATCAGAGGGGACAGAACTTTTTTGGAAGAAAAGAAACCTATACTTAGGCTATGATGGAACTTTAGGCTTATAGCAGAAAAGTTACTTTCTGCTTTATGCTGGTAATAATGTTTTTAGTCTTTAGCCTAAAAGCTACTTTTACTTTTTACTTTTAATGATGCTTTTAGCTTAACTTAGCTTATTAACTTGTAAGGAACCTCCCAAGGCAGATGTAAGACATTCGGAAGGTCTCAAACAATTTTGATTTCTCTATTTCAGCTAACACAAAGTCAACTTTAGTTTTAGTTAGGATTAAACTTGTTAAAGTTAGTATCTTTGACAACTAACTAGTTTGATTAATTAACCAAACCAGTCCTTTTTTTATTTAGTTGTATTGCAACTAAATGAGACCTAACACTCTCCCATAAGTATTGGGCTTACACTTGAATGAAGGGCAACTCAGAATTTGGCTATCTTATTTCCCTCAGCAGAAATCAATCACCTTCAACTCTAGTGCATGAGTTTGAAGTTGGAATCCTAAAATCTCACAAGATTTATCCTAAGTGTTGAAACCTTAGGTGATTCTTGTTAGTATATGATCCAAGGAGGTACCAAAGATCATATTCAACCCATTTTCTTCACCCTCTTCTCTGTTTTCTTATTCAGTTATCCCCCATTGATAACCACCATCCTAACTTGACCCAATTTGTATTGGCATATGCATCACATCTATTCTTATAAATTTGTCACACTTATTCATCACATTAATTCATCCACACACATACTCTCAACTTCATTCAATCCCACATCCATCCCATGATGAGATATGAGCTAGTATCATACTTCGATATCTCTATTGCATGGAAACACCAAGGAGGGCGTGATTTGGATTTCTGTGACATTATTAGACCAAATACACAAACCTTAGCACCTGTTCCATCACCAGCATGTTCCAAGAAAAAAGAAACACAATCAAGACATTGCACTGCAATCCGACATCTTTCATCACTACAAAGCCACTCACTTGTCATCGATATTATTGTTCCAAAAGAATCTCTTGCTCACTAAAACTTCTTCAATTTTAATCCTAGCAAAAGTTGTGGATGGTGGCGGCCTGCTCTAGCAGGACCAAAACTGAAAAATTGAAGCTTGGCGATAGGAATCTTCCCTCCAACTACAACATTGGTGAGTGGCGACTCCCTCTTTATTGGTTGTTCTAGCTGCTCACCTCTTGGCCATTATTTTTCTTTCTTTCTTTCCTTCTTTTTGACTTCCCTTAGCTTCTTAAATTGTGTTGGGATGACATGTTTTGTTGTTTAAATTAGGTAGGGGAGTGAGGGCATTTGGTAATTAAATTGGATAATGAACAATAAATAAATAATTTTCATTTGATTTGATTACATAAAATATATATTATCAATTCCTAAGCATCCTAATTCCGTACAAAGAACAACATACAAAGGCATGGCCATAGGCAAAGGTGAGGACTGGAAAAAATAAATAAATAAATAAATCTTAGTAGAACAATACCTTGTAGTAGCTCCAGTTGTGACATAAGCCTTGGCCTCACCTATTGACATAAAGAGAATAGAATAATGTTTCACATATAATGCATACCAACATCTCATCCCTTTTATACAAGTCACACTATTTGATAAATAATGACAATTCTAGTAGCAAATGCTTATACTTCTAGGTTAAGTAGAAAAATTCAAAAGATTTGACAATTATCAAACTCAAAGGTCATCTATGAAACTATTTCCATGACAATTATGCAGCTCCTAAAAACATAACAAACATATGTAAGCTCATAAGTTGATCCACAGTCTTACATACACAAGCCTAAACCATTTATCCGCCAACGCTTCATGCACCCCAAGCCTTAACCTAATCGGATGAAGCTAGTCAAAAATGTATTTTCACTATGCAATATTTAAATAACACTAAGGCACGCTTTGTTGAAAGAATTATTTTTGTCTTCTAATCTTTAATAGTATATTCACCTACAAGTTCTTATAGTCATGCGCTAATTTTTCAAACTAGCCCTTCCTAAATTCACCATCAATAGTCATGAATTCTCAAGCTTAGAATAAGTGATATGACATGAACTGAAGGTCTGTAGGGGAGGTGTGATAACCTAAAATAATAATAATAATATAAATATTAACTAAGATTTTATCTTAAATGACTGATGGTATTTACCACATAGTTTAAATTTTAGTAAACACAATTTAGACTATTAAGGCAAGCAGTTGTTCAATATGGTAATTATCTTTACTAAAATTAATAATCTGTTCATTAACCGCTGAATGCTAGTTATAGTTAAATTTCAGTAAATATAATTTAGGCTACTGAGGTAAAGGGTTACTAAAATTAATAATCAATTTATTGACCTATAAATGCTTTCCTCTATAACCCTAAGACTAACTACAATAACATAAATAGCAGGTACGTCTAGTAGAATTATACCAAGAACAATAGAGAAAAAGTAGAATGAGGTTAGAGGGTTAAACTAGCCTATGTAGAGAAAAGGCATAATTTGTCCACCATATAGAGGTAACCATAATCTCTTCCTCTCAATTCATTCATCCCTAGTAGTAAAACTAATTCTTTTATTGGTATTATTATTCGTATATTGCTAACTTTAATTAGAACTCCACATATTAGGTATCCAATATTTTCATATTATTAGAAGTTCTATGCAATAAGTGGTTCTTATACAATAACATTACTTACAAAGGATACACATACAGAGTTTTCATCTTCTTCTTATCGTCAGGTGCCGCCTCTTTTATCACATGAGGTTGTCCAAAGTACTAAAGTTAGATATTTTAAACTATTAAATTACTTTAGCAGTATCGGTATATATACCATTAGTCTAACATTATTTTCATTCCAAAATTTAGTAAATGGATACACACACACACACACACATATAGGTGGGTATATAATGTAAGCGTGAGGCTTTGGGGGAGTCCTATACTTAATTATGACATGCGCTACAAGCTTTTAAGTGATTGCAGACTATATTCTCATAATTCTTTTTCCTAGCTACTAGCTATAGAAAGAGAGATCAAGATTTAGGTTTGTAGGTATTAATGGGTTTAATTCAAAGGATTAGGATAATAGCAAATTTAAGTATTTAGGCAATGATATAAGATAGTAGAGGATACTCTAAAATAAGTGGAAACAAATATATACACGTGTAAGTAATTATATATGTGTATGTTGAAAGATTGACTACCAGTGTAGTTTAATTTTAATATTTGATTTTGATTTATTATAGAGAGATTAAGGCTATATCGTGGGACTTAGTCCACTTTAATTATAATATTTGACTTTGAGTCATTATAAAGAGATGAGGGTTATATCGTGAGACTTAGTCCACTCTATTAATTGGAATATTAAATCCTAATTTTTAGGAATCAGTTAGTATCTTTTCTCTTCCTATAATTTAGGAAGCCTCATCTATCTACGAGACTATATATATATATATATATATATATATATATATACATCCTGATGTACAGAAAAACATCGAAGGTGAATAAAAAAAGGAGTCTCGATTATTTAACTCTCTGTTTTTATGGTATCAGAGCCTAGTTCACCTCTATCTTCATCCCAAAAAAAAAAATGCCAGAAGTTACATTTCAATCCTCTAAGACCGAACCTCACCTTACAACTTGGAATATACCAAAAAATCACCCTATACAGATCACAACAATCAGGCTGAATGGTGACAATTTTCTCTGGTGGTCTCAACCTATTCGTATGTATTTTGGAGGGAGAGTAAAAATTGGCTATATCATAGGAGATACTAAACAGCCCAACATGAAGGATCCATCCTATTCTAGTTGGGATGCTAAAAATTACATGGTAATGACATGGTTGGACAAGTCTATGGCTGAAGAGATAGGCTCTAATTATCTCTGTTATTCAACAGCAAAAGAATTGTGGGACAATATCTCACTAATGTACTCTGACTTAGGGAATCAATCTCAAGTTTATGAATTAACTCTTCAACTTCGAGATATTCATCAAGGTGAGAATTCTGTAACTAAATATTTTAATTCTCTTAAAAGAATTTGGCAAGACCTAGATGTGTTTAATGATTACGAGTGGAAGTCATCCGAGAACTATAGGCATTACAAGAAGATGGTGGATGACAACCGAGTCTTTAAGTTTCTTGCAGGCTTAAACATTGAATTTGATGATATCCGAGGCCGAATTATTGGAAGAAATCCTCTGCCTCCAATAAGTGAGGTATTTGTAGAAGTTCATAGAGAAGAGAGTCGAACACAAGTGACGCTTGGAAAGAAGGTTGCTGGAACAATCGGATCTATAGAAAGATCAGCCCTAGCTATCCTTGAGGCTCAAGTCAGTCGGAAATTCACACAAAATCAACTAATTGACAAAAATAATATGCGTTGTGATTATTGTGGGAAATCACCACACCAAATAAACTTGTTACAAGTTACATGGTAGACCATCCAAGATAAATAAACCTGATCCACCACATATGCCCAGGGTCAATGAGGCTGAATCATCTGCTCTAAGTAAAGAGCAAGTAGATCAACTTCTTAAACTGCTAAAATCTTATTCTTCACCTAATACTTTTGTCAGATATGTGGCACAAATAGGTAGTGATATTCCGTCACTCTCAACTCTAGGAAAATCTAATCCCTGGATCATAGATTCAAGGGCTTCTAATCAAATGACAAGCTGCCCTTATTTCTTTAGTTCCTACTATCCTTGTTCTAGTATTGAAAAAGTTAGAATAGCCAATGGTAGTTTTTCATCAATTGCTGGAAAAGGAAACATTAAAATTTCAGAAACCATTACCTTACATTTTGTTCTACATGTTCCAAAACTTGCCCGCAATCTTCTCTCCGTAAGCAAATTATCTAGAGATACTAACTGCACCATTATTTTTCTTCCTTCCATCTGTGTTTTTCAAAACCAAAGCTCCGAGAAGTCGATTGGAACTACTAGAGAGATAAATGGACTCTGCTACTTTGTTGAAACTACTTCCGATTATAAAAAGGCTCAAGGGTTAATTATTACTAGTTCTGGATCTGTCTATGATCAAATTATGTTATGGCATAGAAGGTTAGGACATCCTAGTTTTCCCTATCTCATGCACTTGTTCCCTAAGTTGTTTAAAGGAATTAATTATTCAAATATCCATTGTGAGGCTTGTCACTTAGCTAAAGATCACCGTGTTTCTTTTCCCATAAAACCCTATTATGGTTCTAAACCATTTTATCTATTCCATAGTGATATTTCGGGTCCATCTAAGGTTAACACTCTCTCCGGAAAAAAATGGTTTTTCACTTTCATTGATGATCACACCAAAACTTGTTAGGTTTACTTGTTGGAAAGAAAATCCGAAGTTGAATAGAGATTTAAGGATTTTTTTCCTTATGATTAAAAATCAGTTTCAAACTAAGATTGGTATTCTACGATTTGATAATGGGACTGAGTACTTTAATAAACATTTAGGAGCTTTACTGACCCAAAAAGGAATTATTTATCAATCAACTAGTCGTGACACACCTCAACAAAATGGAATTGCAGAAAGTAAAAACAGGCACCATCTTGAAGTAACTAGAGCTCTTATGTTCTCTATGAAAGTTCCTAAATATCTTTCGGGAAATGCCCTCCTCACTGCCTGTTATCTAATAAACAGAATGTCATCTCGAGTGTTGAATTATGAAACACCTTTACAAGTTCTAAAAGGTTGTTTTCTAACATCTCAAATAACTTCAGATCTCCCAAGGTTTTTGGTTGTGTGTGTTATGTGGATACACCAAATGTTTTCAGATCAAAGTTGGATCCAAAAGCTGAAAAATGTGTTTTCCTTGGTTATGCGTCCAATAAAAAGGGTACAATTGCTATAACCCAGTCAAAAATAAATTTTTTGAGAGCATGGATGTTCATTTTGTTGAGAACCAGACCTTTTTTCATAAAAATTCTCTTCAAGGGGAGAACACTAGTTAGGAAGACAATTTTTGGGAAACTTTGCCTATTTTACCTTCTCTTCAAGAACCTTTAATGGAAACATTATCTGAAAAAATGGAACCTAGTGATAGTACCCTCAATATGAGATCAGAAATAGGGGGAAAAGTCACAGATCATAACCCTAAGCTTCAAGTTTATACCAGGAAGAAGTTTCGCAAATGTACTGATGTTCCAGTTATTACTCAAGCAGAGCTTCAATCCACTTTACCGAGTGAAGGTCCTACAACTGAGAATAATCCTTCCTTTACTACTGATATAACTAATTTGTCCACTTTTGATCTTGATCTTCCAATTGCATTAAGAAAAGGTACCCGAGCATCCACAAAACACCCCATTACAAACTACCTGTAGTATAAAAATTATCTCATACTCATAGAGCTTTTATGTCTAGGATCACTAATCTATTTGTGCTGAGAAATGTACAGGAAGCATTAGATGATCCAAATTGGAGGATAGTTGTGATAGAAGAGATAAATGCTCTTAAGAACAATAACACATGGAGCATTACCAATTTACCCCAAAACAAACAAGAAAACTGTTGGATGTAAATGGGTTTTTACAGTGAAATGCAAAGCTGATGGAAGTGTGGAGAGATACAAAGCAAGACTCATAGCAAAAGGATTTACTCAAACTCATGGTATAGACTACCGAAAGACTTGCCCCTATAGCTAAGATGAACTCTATCAGAATTCTTCTTTCTCTCACAATCAATTACAACTGGCCACTTCATCAATTTGATATAAAAAATTGCCTTCCTGAATGGAGATTTACATGAAGAGGTTTACATGGACCTGCCACCTAGATTTGAAGAAATTCTTGGAAGAGGCATGGTTTGCAAGTTGAGAAAATCCCTATATGGGCTAAAGCAATCATCGAGAGCTTGGTTTGAGAGGTTTGGAAATGTAATAAGGAAACACGGCTTCTCACAAAGTCAAGCAAACCATACTTTGTTCTTTAAGCATTTCATTGAAGGGAAAATAGTTATCTCGATAGTATATGTAGATGATATTGTCATGACTGAGGATGACCTGTCTGAAATACATATGTTGAAAAAGAAGCTGGAGGTCGAATTTGAAATCAAGAACCTTGGGAAGCTTAAATATTTCCTCGGGATGGAATTTGCAAGATCAAAGGAGGGAATCTTCATCAACCAACACAAATACATTCTTGATTTCTCAAAGAGACGGGGATGATAGGCTCTAAAGCTACAGAAACTCCAATAGACCCAAATGTTAAACTAATAGCAATAACAACTAATGAGGTGGTGGATGGAGAACGCTATCAGAGACTATTTGGGATATTAATTTATCTTTCACACACAAGACCTAATATAGCCTTTGCGGTGAGTATTGTAAGTCAGTTTATGTATTCAACTGGACATATTCATTTTGAAGCTGTGTTTAGAATTTTAAGATATCTGAAAGGAATTCCAAGAAAAGGACTCTTGTTCAAAAACAGGGGTCATCCTCAATTTGAAGCCTACACAAATGCAGATTGAGCGAGTGATATAAATGATAGAAAGTCTACTTCAGGGTACTACACTTTTGCAGGAGGAAATTTGGATACTTCGAGAAGCAAAAAACAGAATGTTGTGGCAAGGAGTAGTGCAGAAGCAGAATTTTGTATCGCTACCCATGGTTTTTGCGAGGTGTTGAGGGTTAAAAGACTTCTAAATGAACTAAAGGTTCATACAACTATACCTGTTAAAGTCTATTGTGATAACAAATCAACTATTTCAATAGCTCATAATCCAGTACTACAGGATAGAACAAAACATGTAGAAGTGGACAAACACTTCATCAAGGAGAAGATAGACAGTGGAGTGATATGCATGACTTACATACCCACTACCAGTCAAATAGCAGATATACTCACCAAAGGACTTCCTAAGGTGCAGTATGATAAGTTAGTCAGCAAGCTTGCCATAAGTGATATATTCATGCCAACTTGAGGGGGAGTGTTGAAAGATTGACTACCAGTATAGTTTAATTATAATATTTAACTTTGAGTTATTATAGAGAGATGAGCGCTATATCATGGGGCTTAGTCCACTTTAATTATAATATTTGACTTTGAGTTATTACATAGAAATGAGAGCTATATCGTGGGACTTAGTCCACTCTATTAATTGGAATATTAAATCCTAATTTTTAGGAATCAATTAGTATATTCTCTCTTCCTATAATTTAGGAAGTCTCATCTATCTATGAGACTATATATATGTATATCCTGATGTAGAGAAAAACATCAAAGGTGAATAAAGAAAGGAGAGTCTCGATTATTTAACCCTCTATTTTTAGTGTACATTATTAATAAGTGTAATTAGAAGTGACAATAAATTAATTATATTTGAATTCGCATATTTAAGTAAGTATTTTGCCTATTAATCCCTTCGTTTTTATGCCCATTGTTACTAACAAGTTTCGTAATCTTTGCTTTACAAAATATTATTTTATAAAAAAATTCAGTTATAAGCATGAATTCACTATCTTATTACTCTATATTTTGAAATAAAATTTGGGATTAAAAAATACATTGTTGTTATTTATTATTTCTATTATATGAATTGTTGTGCCGTATTTCCTTTAGCAGGAATGTTTTGTTTTGTGACTATGCCCCACAAGTAAGAAACCTGAGCAGTGTGGAATTGTTAATCAATATTGTTTTTGTTTATAATCCACTACTTAGGATGTCCTACTTTGTAAATGACAATGTGAATGTCAATTAGTTGTTGTTATTGTGCTTGTGTGATGTGTCATAGCTACAGAGTCCTGAAGTGACCATAGTTACACTATATATTATCTGAGTAATATATATTCCCACTTTTATTATGATTTGACTAATGAAACGCTTGTATCATCCTAACTTTTCTAAATTCTTCTGGTTTACATTTTAATTGAAATTTTAAGCTAATCCTTTACGGTCACATCACAATTTCTTTCTAAATTATCCCTTTTAAAGATGCATCAATTTTTATAACTGTTAAGGTCAATTATCTGGTTTCATTCTGTAAAGTATTTCAATTTTCTTTATTATGAGATACCTTTACATTATATGCCTAATCTCCGTTTTAACTGTTGGGCTGATTACCTAAATTGTTGTTTTAGCCACCCGTTTCTATAATTTCAAATGAGCATGGGCAAACATTGTCCTGCTCAAGAGTCTATATGGAATATTAGTTAATTAGAAGAGCGTTTTGAGTTGTTTTGTCCCTAGCTTAGCACCTTTGAATGTTATGTTTCATGTCCTAGTCTCGGCTTTAAATCCATGGGTCCCGTGTAAATATTGGCATATGACGCCACCTAACTAGAGGGTAGTGTGAGGGTATTATAGAAGGTATCCAAGATCAAATTGTACTGGTTCAAGTTGAATAATAAAAAGTGAAATTGGAATCCCAAATTTTATATCATCGATAACTTAGGGATTTCTCGCTACAGGCCCTTACAAATCAAATTGGGTTTGTGTTTCAACCTTGATGGGGAGAAATGGAGCATTTACTATGTTGACGCTTGATATTTAAAATTTTCCACGGTAAGATGTGTTTGAAGATCATAAAAAGCCTAAAACTCTACTCCCTAAAATCAATGTTATGTAGCCCTTACAAAGTTAATTGTCACTAGAAATAAATGTCTAGAGGTCATTCCAATAATGGAATAAACATTTTTTTAATTTTCCTTAGGAAAGAAATGTTAGCATGTTTGGACAAATAAAGAATAAATGCTTTTGAAGTTCTAATGAAGGTATAAAAAACTTTTTGCATCATACATAGAATAATTTTGAGCACGGTTTTATTCCTCAAACCTTCAAACATGATAACGTTCATCCCTTAAACCTTCAAACAAGATAACTTTTATTCCTTAATTGAAACAATCCACAAACTGTTATTCCCTTAATTACATTTAGCTTGATTCCTAGTGGCATCCTGTTTTGTTAAAGATAAATCCGAATTCATGCTCTACTTTTTGCTTTTTGTAATAAAGTCGGCTCTCAGGTTGGTGTAGACCTAGTATTGGCCCTTAATGATGGAAAAATAAAAATAAAAAATAAAAAAGGAAGCAAGGCATAGCCACTCATCTCTTAGGTTGTTGATTGAAATTGTGTATCAATGTAGTTATCTTCAAGAGATATTTTGAATCATGGATACCTATGGCTTTTAATATCCACAACTATCATGTGCAGAGTTAATAACCACCCCTTGTCATTTACATAGCGTCGTAGACATGGAGGAAGGAAAGATATATAATTGATGTTGATTCCAAGTAACAACAAAACAAGTGCTATTAAGGAGGTTCATGAGCAAGTCACACACAAAAGCCTATTGGTCCAACATTTGGAATTTTCGAAATGTTTCCCCATTCTTGTTTTAGTATATCCACTTTTTAGCATATCCATTTTGCTTAAATGCACAAAGAAATGTTTTACACATTTAAAAATTATGATTCCCATTTTCCCACTTCACAATTTCCAACATTCTCATGTGTCGGATGTTGAGCTTGCCAAAATTCAAGAGTGCGTGTTATGCTCCTAGTTATAGGATTTAGCCGGCTTATGGTCCTACAACTCTATCTAATTTGTAGGATTGTGCTTCTTGTTCTTCTTAAGACCTCTTTGTCAAAGTCTCCTTTGTAAACCATATTAGCTAATTAGGATTAATTAGAGAATTTAAGATAATTAGTGATGGTAGGTCAAAGGGAGTTGTGTGGGTGGAGGCGTAGGTGGCCTTGGTGATGGTGGTAGGCATGGCAGGATTTAGGGGCTGGTGTAGGAGAGAATAGAGGGGCTAAGACATTACTTCTTCAT
Source organism: Tamarix austromongolica (assembly GCA_039764185.1). Lineage (NCBI taxonomy): Eukaryota > Viridiplantae > Streptophyta > Magnoliopsida > Caryophyllales > Tamaricaceae > Tamarix > Tamarix austromongolica. Next base: position 17,970,347 of record CM077813.1, on the reverse strand, counting down.
AACTAATTTCTAGCTTGCTTATTAATGAAATTTTACCTTCTTATTTATACTTGATTACAAAATATGGACCAAGTCCAATTAGGACTAACATAATAGTCTCTTAATATCTATAAGGTCAGATTAAATATATGGCCAAATAAATTTTAGTAATATCAAACTAGATATATATATATTTATAATGTTGATATATATATATATATATATAAAATATTGACTGCCAAATAACTAATTATAATATCTCTAAAATATGTTACACCAGATAGATACTACTCAATCTATCCTAAATAAGAAGAAACTTGCACAAAAAGTAAAATTTTAGGCTAGATTGTGTGTGCCTTTGAGGCTCTTATAATTTGAGCTTTATCATCACTCCCCCTCCTAAATCTTGCCCCCAAGCTTGAAGACAAGATCTCTGCCTTTGAAGGCTAACTCGGTCTCCCATGAGTAAAAGCATGGGAAGTCTTGCCACTCAACTAGTAGCTCACTCTAGACTAAGCAAGTGTGCTGGTCACAAATGTAGTTAGGCATCGGCAACAACCCCTGGTTTTGCAAATCATGCCATGAATGAAGCTCCTAGGGAGTTAGGTCAATCCACTCCCAAAACTACAGCAATCTTGGCCTATAGAACCATGTATAGCACTGCGTCACATGCTTAGAGGTTTCGGCCCTAGTGCCCTTAGCGAGGCCAGCATCTAACACACAATCTTGCTAAACACCACACCAAATATGCGTAACATTATGCAACAATAGCATATAGAGATGTATAGAAGGGACATCGAGTCGTACTTGAGACATAATATCAACATTAACAACTATCAGGCAGCAAAGGAACACCCATATTCGCATGGCTCATTCGCAAGATGCTTAGGGCAAGTCACGGACCACGACAATTGGCACCGATCTAGAGCCATCAATATCAACGCCAACTAATTTGCAAACACTCAAGGACAGAAACCAATCTTGCTAGTGTACCGATACGGCATGGTCTGTCATCTACAATCTGAATGTCGAAGCTATCGGAGGGCCCACATAGTTGCTAGGGCTATCAGTCTGAACTTGAGCAAGAATAACCCAGCCTACCACAAAAGCTAATACAGTGATAACTGGAGACCAATCTGCATCTGGATGAGGTGCATTAGCTTAGATGGGAGGGCTACATTAGCCCCCAAGCACTCTGAAGGTCAAGCTCTAATTCACCGTCAAATCTATATCATCCTCTAAACTAGTTTGGGTCATCATCAATACTAGGATTGAGGTCACTTGCCTTTAGCAATAACAACTTCAATTACAAGAAAAGGCGGTTGCCCTAAATCTCCGAGCTTTGACAATTCTTCTACACCAATTGATTTTATCCCTCCTTTAGAAGGATAATGTTCCTAACACTAGTTAGCCCTAACTATTAAACTTGGTTTGTGGCTCAGATAGGGATGGCTAATATGGGAGGCCAAAGTACTAGTGGCCTAACCAAAAATACTCATGGCATATGTCACATCAAACATGCTTGTCCAATCTAGGCAATGGTTTAGAAGGTTGTTTTCATGTTCAAGCTTAGAGGATCATTGTTGAACCTTCAAATGGAATGCAACAGGAGTGTGAACATCTAGTAGATGTAAACTAATGCTCTTAGGTTAGCTAGAACCTATAGAAAAAACATGTTGTATGTGGGCTCTATCAGTTCTTGTTGAGGCAGCAAAGAAGAAATCACAGTGAACCCTATGGGGGCTAGCACTATTGGGTGGGGGTCTAAGATGCTAGCCCCGAAACCTCAATGACTTCCGAACTGATGAAGGACGTTTTGGACCCTATAAGCGGGCTTTAGCAACAAAACATATCATCAATGTTAATCTGAATGGAGAAATTTGACTAGAATATCAGCGCCTCCAAGTTGTGAAGTTAGCACTATTTTGAACTGATGAAGGACGTTTTGGACTCTATAAGTAGGCTTTAGCAACAAAACATGCCATCAATGTTAATCTGAACGGAGAAATTTGACTGGAATATCAGAGCCTCCGAGTTGGAGTACCAAATGGAATGCAATAGGAGTGTGTACATCTAGTGGATGTAAACTAATGCTATTAGGCTAGCTAGAACCTATAGAAAAAACGTGTTGTCAAGGACGTTTTGGACTCTATAAGGGGGATTTAGCAACAAAACATGTCATCAATGTTAATCTGAACGGAGAAATTAGATAGGAATATCAACGCCTCTGAGTTGTGAAGATTGTTGCTAGTAGTTTGAAGCTGTGAGCCCCCAACGCCCATAAGGATGGCTTGTCGGAAATCAACAAGGAATTCAACGCTGTCAACAGCCACGAACAGGTGGTAATTTTGTTGTGTAAGAGGAGGGTGAAGAAATTAGGGTAACAATTTTGTGAGGTTTGGGTTACAAGATGAAATGTTACAACGGTGGAAGATTGATGAAAGGGTAGAGTAGGGTCAGCAAAGTGGTTGGAGCCCTTGCTGAGGTTTGCGCCCTAAGTGACTGCCTTTAGAGTGGTGATCAAGGCGGTGGTGAGCGGGAGAGGGGTGGCGACTATTGAGCTTGTTGAGGCAAGCGGCTAAGATGACATGCTAGCTGCAAATAGTGCTAATGTTGCACTGCCAGTTGCCTTTCGGTCTTCACACACCATGTTTCAAGGAACTCAGAATTTCTTGCCTTTCCCTTGAAAAAATCCAACAATTCACGTAGCATCCAGCTTTGATACCTATTTCTTATGATCTTAATAATAGGATCTAGCCACAATACAGTCCAAAAGTACATGTTGCCAAATAGGTCTTGCGCTACTTATTCTTATTAGGACCTCTTTGTTTGAGTCTCCTCTTGTAAACCATATTAGCTAATTAGGATTAATTAGAGAATTTAGGACAATTGTTGATTGTAGGTCGAAGGGGTTGTGTGTATGGTTATGCATGGCTAGCCTTGGTGGCCAACAGCAAGGATGGTGGGGTTTGGGGTTGGCACAGGAAAGAGGAGAGAGAAAAGAGAAGAGCTTGGTAGCCTCTTAGTTACACTTGAATACAAAATATGAGCTAAGCCATTTTAGGACTAACGCAATATTCTCTTAATATCTATAAGATAATACCAAATATATGACTAAGTAATATCTTAGTAATATCTAACTAAATATATCTAATACATAAGACTGCAAAGTAACTACTCCCTCCATCCTAATATAATAGGCAGGTTTACTTTTGCACATATATTAAGAAACCACTATTAATATCGTATTTTAATCTATAATGTTACTAATGCATATGCCAATAAATATTGGGTCAAATTAGGAGGATGGTTATCAATGGAGATAACCGAATAAGAAAATAGAGAAGAGGTGAAGAAAAGGGGTTAGATGTAATCACTGGTACCTCCTTGGATCATATACTAATAAGAACCACATAAGGTTTCAACACTTAGATAAATCTTGTGAGATTTTATTATTCACTTCAAACTCATACACTAGAGTTGATGGGGATTGATTTTTGTAGAGAGAAATTAGATAGCCAAATTCTAAGTTGACCTTCATTCAAGTGTAAGCCCAACACTTAAAGGAGAGTGTTAGGTCGCATTGAGTTACAATACAACTCAACTAAAAAAAAAGGATTGGTTTGGCTAAGTAATCAAACTAGTTAGTTATCAAAGAGACTAACTTTAACTAGTTTAATCCTAACCAAAACTAAATTTGAATTTGTCTGGCTGAAATAGAAAAATCAAAACTGGTTGGGACCTTTCCAATGTCATACATCTGACTTGAGAGGTCCCTTACAAGTTTATAAGCTAAGTTGAGATAAAAAAAAAAAGATTAGCTTTTAGGATAAAGACTAAAAACATTGTTGATTATAGCTTTATTTTCTTCCAAAAAATGTCTACCCCCTCTCATGCTTGTAGCTACTATTGCCTTGGATTTTTTAGGACTATCATGCTCAGATCTACCAAGAAAAGTGCAGCTGTGACTATGGTTGTGGGACTTAAACTATTGCCTATCTTTGGTTGGGCAGTGAGCCATTTAAGCAAAAAAAATGAGCCACTAAGGTGTAAAAAATTGCTAGTTGGATTGAGTTTTGAATGGCTTGTATGGCTTGGGGTTTAGCTAATCTAATTAGCCCAAGTGATGAGGGTTTTATATTCCCCCAAGTTAGAGAAATTAACAAGTAAATTAATATCATGGGAAATTTCCATATTTATCTTGTACTATATAGATCAAATTTACACATTCCAAGTTATTGGAAGATATACAATTACATCAGTGAGGTTCACTGATAATGTACTAATTGATGATGGGCCTAAAAATTCAGTGGAGATTACTGATCTTGTTCCTTTTTATGAGATGAGAATTATGAATAGAAAAAATCAGCTAAGGCAATCCAGGAGAACCCAAGAGAAGTAGTATACAAGGAGAGGTGCTCAACATATTGATCTCAGTGGACATGCTTAGTACATGGTATATACGAGGATTGAATAAGACTTCCAAACATAAGGAAGTCGATCATTTTTGTAATAATAATGCTCTATCCTTAGTATATTTTTTGGACACCAGAGTGAAAGAGAAGAAATGTCTAGGTATTTTAAATAAAGACGGGAGAGAATAGGACATTATTAATATCTACTCCCATCACCTTAATGGTAGAATCTGGGTCACTTAGGATCCTAATGTGTGGTGCACTACAACCATTAATATGTTTGATCAAGTTATACTTTGTTAAGTCAAGCATTTACCTAGTAACCTTTTGTTTTTTGTTGGTTTTATTTATGCTCTGAATAGTGGGGTTGACAGGAGAAGGCTTTGGAATTAGCTGAAACAATATAGAATCCGGGGAGCCCCTTGGATTCCCATGGGGGATTTCAATGTTGTCCTTTCTTTTAGTGAAAAATTTTAAGGTGATGTGCCAAATGCCACTAACATGCAAGATTTTCAAGATTGTTGTTTGGATTTGGGTTTGACTGATTTACAAGGCCAAGGTTGTTTCTATGCATGATCTAGTTAAAGAGGAGGGGATACTAAAGCCATGTGTAAACTGGACAAAGCACTAGTCAACTTGGAGTGGTTGGAATCTTTTCCTTCTAAGTTCCTTGCCCTTTGTGTCCAATTTCAGCCTAGCTGTCATAAATCTCCAACTACCAATTTTCCATGGGAAGAAGCCTTTCCAATTCTTCCAATTTTGAACAATGGATGAAGCTTTTTTACCTTTGGTTCAATGGCAACAACAACTACAAGGGAATTTTTTTCCTTAGGAATTATTATAGGTTGCAAGCTCCTAAAAGGAACCTAAACCAGCTGAATCAAGATAAAAATGGCTCTATATCTTAGAAAGTTGGCGATGTAAGACAGGAGTTGTAAGGAAATGCTTAGTGACCCTTTAAATACTAGGAACAAAGTTCAGCTGAAGGTTCTTGAATAAAAGTATGGCCACTTGTTACATTGTGAAGAGATGTTCCTAGAACAAAAGGCTTGCATTCATTGGTTGAATTGTGGTAACTCAAATCATAAGTTCTTCTATGATCGAGTGAAGGAGAGGCATAAGAGGAAGGTTGTAGCCTTATTTGCTTGATAAGGCTGGCAGAGAGATGAGCAAGCAATAAAATCGTGATCATGGTCGCGATTGCGGTTGCAGTCGCGGTATCGGGGTGCCGCAAGCGATATTCTATATGTCGTGATTGTCATGACATGATTTTTTTAAGTCTTTTTCACAATAAATATTGGCAAATATCAGCCAATATTGATAAATATCAGCTAATATCTGAAATTTCGCTAATATCACAGCGATAAATTTGTGATTTTCTAAAATGACTGCATTTCAGGAATTTCGCATTGTGGTTGAACCAAAAACCTCAAAATTACAGCCCATACGCAATTGCAATACCAATACTTTATTGTAGAGAGGTGAGGAGTTCCCAAGGAATTCAGGGAGCATTCGTTGAGTATTTTAAAAATCTTTTAGGCACTAAATCTCCCTCAATTAGCCAGCTCAACCCAACTGTGATGGAAGGATCTTTAACAAATGATCAACAAGCAGCCCTAAATACTCTAGCTTCAAAAGAAGAGGTTAAAGCAGTTGTATTTTCAGCTTATGACATTAAGGTGCCTAGGGTTGATGGTTTTCCAGTTGGTTTCTTCGAGAAAAGTTGAGGAATAATTAGAGATGAATTATTTATGGCTGTGAGAAAATTCTTTACTACAAGTTTCTTGATTAGGTAAATGTAACCTCTTTAACCCTCGTTCTTAAGAAGCCAAATCCGCAAAGGGTTATTGATTTCAAGCCTATTGCATGGTGTACCATTCTGTATAAGGTTATTTCAAAGATCTTAATGCAAAGAATGCAAAATATTATGCCCTCAATTATTGACTTTGCGCAAACTGCTTTCATTAAGGGAAGAAGTATTGGTGAGAATGTATAGTTCATTTATGAGTTGGTGCGCAAATATACTTGTAAAGGGGTATTCTCAAGATGCATGTTAAAATTGAATCTTCAAATAGCCTATGATATGGTCAACTAGTGTTTTCTTCAGAGCCTCTTGCTGCTATATGGGTTTCCCTATCAGTTTGTTAAGTTGATCATGACTTGATTGGATATGGTGCCGTTATCCATTCTTTGTAATGGTGTGTTTACTCTTCCTTTTAAGGCTAAGAGAGGTTTGAGATGGGATGATACTCTCTCTCCTTATCTTTTTGTTAATGCCATGGACTATCTTTCTAGATGTCTCAAACTGTTATGGTCTAATGGGTCTTTCAAAGGCCACCATCGATGCAAATCCCTAAAGATTGTTAACCTTAGCTTTGCGGATGACATTCTCCTCTTTTTCCATGGTGACTTACAAAGTGTGAAGTGTCTTATAGATGTGATTCATCATCTTTCTGGGATATCTGGACTAATCCTTAATCCCCATATATGCATGGTCTATCACCTACCTCATCAAAGGTTTCTTCTACCCTTCTCCAGCCTATTTTGAAAAAGACAACCACAAGACTGAGGCATTGGAGCACAATCTATCTTTCTTATGCTAGAAGGTTATAACCTATCAAGTCGATGTTATTCAACATACAATTGTATTTCACCCAAGTTATTCTTTTGCCAAGAAAGATTATCCATCAGTTTGTTACAACTTATTTATCCTCTACCTCTACACAGTTGAAATGTGGAGGAAAATTAGACAAATGGCTGGAAGGTGGGATGGCATTCAAGGTTGACAACATGAGATTCAGACTTTGGTGACCAAATCTAGACAAAATGGTCAGAAGTAGCAAGCTTTGGAGCTCTTTTGTATCCTTTATTGCAAGTGTTTGGTATAAAAGAAATATGCTAATCTTTGAGAATCAAAATAGAGATTTCCCTAGTGTGTTCGAGCTATTATCATGCTTGTAGTTAGAAGATTGCTACACCCACATTTTAAGGTTAAATTTCATAAGTGGGTTAGTATGGTCGATTGTATGATTTGATGGTTATGTTTGGTTGTAAATGCACATTTTCGTAAGTAATAAAATGTATGTGAAGATGATGAATCTCAAACATGGCTTGCTCAATGCTACTTCCTACAAGAAAGAGTTTGAAAAAATGGTTATGGCCTGGGATGTTAAGGCAAGGCAAGGCAAGAGCAAAAGATAGCAAGGTTGATAGGAGAATTGAATACTAGTGCGGCCGAAATAGTGGAATTATGGCCTTATTGGAGCTTTGACGATGTACCCAAGCTTGATAAGACATAGTGAATACAGGTAGAAAAGATAAGGCCATGGCAGCCTCAAGGTTCGTCATGCTTAAGCAAAGATTTCCCTCAAGATGTACATGGCTCAAGCAGTGAAATTAGTGGTTCTCAAGAAAAGAAAGGCAAAAAGGGTAAAGAACCATAGGAAGCTAGAAACATTATTAGAAGAAGCAAACAAAAAAAGTGCTTTAAATGCTTCGATTATAGACACTTCCAAGCAAAATACTCTATCAAAAGATAGCGACTGAGACTCTCTGGGGCATTGTTAATCAATGAAGAGATGGAGTTATGAAGCGTTGTTATGTCTTAATAATACCATAATGGTGTGCTGAATAATTAAAAAGAATTTGGGTAATAACTAAACAAGAGTTACAAACAACATTCAAGAAAACATGTGCAACCTCCTCCATCAACGAAAGTAACCTCAAAGATAATTCACTCCCACTTAGAAAAGTAGTCATCATTATGAATGGTGATTTAAATTTGAAGGTAACAACGCAAATGTTCTTATCATTTTCCTTTTATGGTTCTTCGGTAAAAAAAAAATGCTCGGTGTCATGATAGTCATTTTACCACAAAGAATATCCCCAAAGAGAGCAAAGAAAGCCTACGAGTGACACGTACATGACCATGAGTTGAAATATAGAAGAAAGAGTGCCCTCTTGAAAGTTAAGAAGGTTGAGAATCACCTCCTCCATTTTTTAAGGATCTCATGTCCTATTTGGCAATTAATGGATAGCAGATAGCCAACTGTATTAGAGTTTAGCTTATAACTTATTGTATTAGTTGATATGATCGGCTGATAGCTTTAGCCGTTTGTATAAATTTTTTTGGTCAATTAACAGCTAGCTATCAGCCTTTAGCTTTTTTAATTTTGTAAAATGATACATTAGGAAAAATTAGCCCCACCCCATTCTAAAGATAATTGCCAACTTTTTGACTCCCTTACTCCTCTATTCCATGTATATCTTCCCTATTTTCCTTTCTTTGTCCAGGCCCTGACCTTTTTCCTCCCTTCAACGCCGCTGCACTTTTGGGACTTTAATCAAACAATAAAGTTGAGTAAACTTCAATCAATTTTAGACAGTGGCTGCTACAGAGAGAAAACCATCCAATTCTGCAGAATGAGATTATGAAAAAAATAGTAGAATTATCAGAAAATTAAGACGACTGATCTCTAGATAATACCAAAATTGCTCAGTAAATTTAAATAACAGAGAAGGCAGTCATATGTTGTAGTTGTGAGGAGAGATATTGGGTGATGACTATGAGCAGCCAGGAGAGGAGAAGAGCTGCTGAAACATGCATAGCAGACTAGAAGCTTTCTGCTCATATAAATGCCGCTATCAGCAGCAGTTCTACAACAGTGTTTCCTTGCCCAAAACACTGATACAAAAATCTCTTCACTAAACGTATGAATTAGTGAATTGATTTAGTCATTCCCCATGTTCTAAGAACAGCCAAGAATGAAGGGCATTCCCTTTTCAAGAAGAATAGTTTGATGCACAAGCATCTATGACCACTAAAGGGGAAGCAGCTGGCAAAGAAAAACTGCTTTGGTCAAGTTAGTTTGACCTTGACTAAAGAAATTAATAAAGTCCATTACATTGATTAAGATGTTTTTAGAATGAAGGATTGAGTGCAGACCTTGCCTTACTTTCATGGGCTCAAATGATGAGTCATTAGATCATGGACTGAAAATAAGGGATATGATCAATGATCATAAGGAAGATACTCTCTCCGTTTCACAATACAGGTAACTTTTAGCTTAGGCACACCCTCCCTTCATATGAAAAAGGAAGTCATTTTGTCGATTTGCATACTTTTTTAAAAAGTAATAAAAATAATTTTAAAATTACACCTACACCCTTCATTAAGAAATAACAAATCTTTTAATGCATATATAATTTTAAAAAAGTAAGGGTAAAAAATAAAAATTAGCATTTTAACTTTTCTAAAATGACTTTTTTTATACAAAAATTTAATGATAGAATACTTTCTTTTTAATATGGAGGGAATAATATATTTGAGGAAATAAAATGCATGGGATGACTAATATACCCTCAAGTAAATATACTTTCGAAGAAAATAGATGGTACAATAGTAAATGTAACATTTAATGTGTATGAGTTTCTATAATATGAATTATATTTTGAATCAAGTTTCAGAAGAATAAGTGACCTATATTGTGAAATGGAGGGAGTATCTCATTTTTGAGTCACAAATCTTCTTAGAGAAGCTCTGTAACACATGGGAGGGCAATCGGTCATTGTACAATGCAGGTGAGTTGTGGGAAAATGCACATCCATGGAAAAGAATATTCTCATTGTTCAGCACTTTTTAATATATTTTCTTTTTAGCTAATTTTCTCCAAGTGAAAAATGTCTTTGAGCTTTAGGATTTTTTACTAAGTCTATTTTCTTCCTTTGGCATTTCAATTGGTGACTTTTTTCTTTAGATTGAATATTAGTGGAGGACAATAAATCCTTAAAGTAATTATCTTTTCATAAAATTACTGGTGGAAATTCATACATTTATATATATATATATATATATATATGAGACTTTGTTCCATTCAATTTCAGGGCCAGCAGCAAAACTTCAAATCTGGAAACTGTCCATATTTTTGTTTGTCCGGTTTAAGTTCTCTATAACTCCAGAACTCCGTAAATTCTCATCACCGTCATTCTTGTTTGCTTCAACAACTTGTATTTTAAAAATCTCAATTGAAGGTACTTGGTTTGTACCTTTGTTCTTCCACTTTCTTCAGTTGCAATTTCAGTTACCACTGTCTAGTTTAAACTTTTAATTCCAGACCTGGAATTTTCGATTTTGAAACTAAAAGGCTAAATTACACATCAGTTGAAACTATATCATTTCAACCAAGGATTTACTTTCTACTAGAAGAGGCAAATTCTTGTTTACAGAAGTTCTAACATTGCACAAAGTGACGCTCAGGATTCAAGCTTGCAATTATCAAATATCTAAAAAAAGTGAGATAGCTACTACAACAAATGTGTTACCAAAATCACCCCAATCAGCCTCATTTCATCTAATTAAGCAATACAAAAAGCTCGCACTATATGTCTTTTGGCTTTCAACAGCAGTGTATAAATACCATATAGAAGAACATTTTTTCAATAAGCATCATGCCACAGGTCTTTTGCTACTGAGAACCCTCCATATAATAATTTTCCTTATTCATCGAGCCAGCCCATATTTCTCCCTAGAAAGAGTTGATTTAAACAAAGAGAGCTATAAGACTGCAAGTAATTCAGTTCTTCTACTCTTCAGCAAAGATTTGACTATATCCCAAATAATACAAAAAGACAAAAATGATGATAATGATATTGAATCATTGAATAAATTTAATGTCTTAATATCTAACCTGTTTATTCAAGGTTGCAGCTTCAGAAACACGAGTCCTTGGAGAACTACAACACAACTCCTCATCATCTGCCAAGTTGAAATGATTCAAGTTCCTACCATGAAGTTCTCAAAAATTCATCTACCACATACCGGAGATACTCTGATCAGAATCTGGGATCTCCTGAAAAAGGATAGTAATAAGTGTAAATTGAAAGGAGCGTACTGCACTGTTCAAAATAGTGGAGAGAAAAAAGTATAAAGTTGGAGAGGGTGAATGAATGGCTAAAAGAATGAAATTACCGAGAAAGAATTGAGTGGCCACATTTTCAGCGGAGACTGAATCGACTGCAAATGTGCTTCCTCGTAAAAACAATTCAAATTTCCTCAAAATGGAACTAAACACAGCAGGTGCAAATAAAAATTAATAAATAAATATCACCAGCAATAGGCACTCAACATTTGAAGAGACATCGCTAGCTTTCATCAATGCCTAGCTTCCCTCTTTTCAGATTGCAGAATATACACTGTACGTTACACCATAATCCATTACCTTACTCCTTCAACTTGGAAATTGGAATAAACTCTAAAGTATCATCAGTGGTATTTTAAAAGTAGGTCTTATCCACCATCGTTTTTAGGTTTTCTACTTTTGAAAAACTGAACCCAGTATATGTTCAAAGCACTGGTCTTTATCTCCAGTTTTTCAGCTTCTAAAACTTGTTTTCACTGTTCTGAGCGAATCTTTACCAGTATATCACATATGCTTTTATAACATGCAAATGAAAATTATCATTTTAATTATTGCTATTAGTAAAACAAGTAAACTGATAAAATGATTAACAAAAATTGTTTCCAAAAAAGAAAATAACATTAACTCCTCTTCCAGCTTTGCTCGTGTTTGGAGACTCAATTGTTGGCCCTGGCGATAACTATTACCTTCTAGAAGTTTCCAGGTCCAATTTCCTTTCCAAAAAATTTGGAGGCCAACCTACTGGAACGTTTAACAACGGAAAAGCCCCCTCTGACTTCTTTAGTGAACTATGCTGATCATTTTTCTTTCAGGTCTCTCCTCTGTGCAAGTAATAAAATATTCTTTTACAACAGAACAATACAGTACAACAAAATGTAAGTGCGATAGTACTAATCTACAGCAAAATGAACCTTCTCAGGTGAATAAGTTAGCATTAAGGAGCCCCCTTAACTCAATCCTACACTTCCAAATTTCCAATTGTTTGACCTCTATACTTTGGAACCTCCCTTCCCTTATATCGCATCTCTTTCCATTTTTTCTATCATTCCTGGTGATCTTACTCTTTTCGTATTGATATCAGAAAAATAATGGCTATACATTTCGAGATGAAATCGGTGGGAGAAGAAATACAGAAGACACGCTATCACGAACGATATGCTTCAGTTCTCGCAATTTCGAATATCATAATATACCATTCGTTCTTATACAAACATTATGGAACAAGAGACAAGCAGAAACAAATAAGTGAAAAATGAGCTAACACCAACAGTATATGCATTCGTACCAGTAACAGCTCAAGCCATCTGTAAATCAAGCAGAATAAACCCCTGCAGCAGCAGCTTAACAGAAAGAGCAGCCAAAAAAACAAGGAGTAAACGCTGCGAAGTATAACCGGCATCTAAAAGTAGATTATAGAGCTTCAAATAGAAACGTATCGTATTGGATAATGACCGTGTCAGAGAACAATTACTGATCAACGGAAGCTTAATTCTGGAATATAAAGAAAGCACTGAATAAGTAGAATTTTAGAACGGGAGTAGGGATCTTTCAATTTACCAGCAATTAACAGCTAAAATTCAAATCGGAACTCCATGCTGAAGCAGAAATTCAAATCGCCAAAAGAACCTTGCCAACTACGAAAAGAGGGTGAGCGGGAACGCCGGGAAGATTTGAGAAAAAAGAAAAGTGAGCGACGCAGCGAGACTGACGAACGCAGCAGTGCATTGTCATTCGCAATAACGGTATGTTCTCCGCATCTTACTTCAACTTCCTAAATTTTCTTCATATATGAGATAATATGATGACGGTGGTAGTGATAATAAAAATGGTATTAGATATAATAAATTATTTATTTACATAATAAGAGTTATAATAATAAATTATTTATTAACATCAACTATTTATTTTGATTTTAATAACATAGTACTCTTTACTATATTTTTTTACTACTTTATCAATAATAAACTCGGTGAATCATTTATTTACTTAACAACTTGTTTGATAAATAGATATGAAAATTTGAGAATGGAAAAATGAGAATATGAATAAGTGATTGTGAATAGATTTAGAAATAAAAATAAATAGAAAACTATGTTTAGTTAGTGAAAATGGGATTGGGAATAAAAAAAATTATGTACTAGAATTTCTTTTTAAATTATATGTATATAAATTACTAAGTTATTAAATAATATCATTTTGGTCTTTTAACCGTTTATTCTCATTCCCAAATCTTATTATCCCCTCCTTATTAATGGTTTGATGTGAATAGAAGGAATTTCTCATTTACATTCCCTAGTTCCCCATTAGCAAACAATATTTTTGCTAATTTCACCCCAATGCTCATTACCACATCCTTACTCTCTATTACCAAACATCCCTCAAGTGTATTCATCAATTGGAGTTGTATAATAATATAATGTTAATCACAGCAGGCAACATCTTAAATTTGGAGATGTGACAACACCTCAAATGGAATTATTTGATAAGATTTTCTTATTTTTTATTCCTCTTCCTACAAATGATTATAGGGTTTTATAATATATGATGATTTGTTATGAGTTTAAATTTGTTTCATTATCATACTTTCTTTTTACTCGTATATAATGACATTGACACCACACTAATGCCCATAGTGCATGCATGATGAATCAATACCTATCTCATACTCTCACAAAATATTATTTTAATGTCAAAGTCACGATGTGTATTATACATATCTAAAATCCTACTTTATTTATAGGTATTCGAAAATAAAATGAATTTAACAAATGAGTTAACTAGTTGCCCTAGTTCTTTACACTCCAGGTTTTGATGAACAAGTAGGCTAGTAGGTCAAAATCAATCAATTGGTTGTGTTAGAACTGTTGTTTCGAATATATTTTTTATAAATAAAAATAATAGTACAATGATCATTAAACTTAGTAAAGTTGTTATTTATGGATCAAGCACACTCTTCAGGGGTTATAGGAATATTTTTAGGATATTAATCCAATAAATTTTCATTAAAACATATTTTTTACTCAAAAATTCTTCAAACTCCCCCATATCAACCCACTCACCTTTTCTCCTCCCTTTCTCCTCTAATTTTGACAAAATCACAATAGCAAACTCAGATTGTCTTACCCTATCAATACCAGCATACATTGTCATTTGTCCTTGCAATTTACACTCCACATCCCTCGATGTCGTCATTGCAATACCCCCAAAATTCACCACTGAAATTTTTCATTTTATTAAAAGATACGGAGGAAGCAAATAAAACAAACTGTGAATGTTGGAGATATTACCGTCGTGATCAATACAAGCTCGGCCCCTGGCCAATCTCGTACTAACTACAAGGCTAAGAAAGATTACCGCCAACCATTGATCAGACTTAATTGAGAATTCACAGAAGAACTGGAAAACTCATAATACGAAAATTAGAGTACACGTAAAAAAGAGTTTACAATCCCAAAAGACTGCATAATGCAAGTTCCCAAAGGGATAAAACTTATAGTACGATAAAATAAGTCTAAATAAACCAATACAAGATAAATGAGCAGTAAAAAGGAAATCCAGCCACATTGCTCTCGGTCCTCAGACCAAGTCCAAGCTCAACTCTCAGTCCCGCCTAATGCCTCGTAAGTATTGAAGTCATAAAAAATGGCATCACCTACCTGCACAGACTCAGTAGGGACCTCTACTCATGAGAATGAACAACACCCATAAAATTGGTGGTCAGTATGATACATACTGAGTTAGGTAACTATACATTTAAGGCCAAGCATACAAACACACATAACACAAGCATAATCATATAGACAACATACAAATAATCCAAATAAATGTAGGCCAAGCTATAGTCTGGATAAACTGATTCTTTAAATATCTGATTAATACTCATTTCACACCATACTTATTATCAATCAATGAGAATGCAAAAACCCCACTAGTATAGCCGGTAGATCATAAATGAATAGGGTAGAACGCACCTGGCCACTGATATATGCAGGTGAATCGGTCTCCAGGTCAAGACATTCCTAGCCACTATTATACAAGTGGATTGGTCTGGCCCCGACTTTCATGGCGTTCCACTGTAAGTACTTAGTGCATTTTACATGTCTTATCGAACTTAGAGTTCGGTTTATTGAGCTCAGGATCCCTCGCTATATAGCTGGTTGATCGAAAATGAACAAGGCATAACGCTCATGACCACTATTATATGCCAGTGGATCAATCTCCAAGGCACCCCAACACCTGGCCACTATTATGTCGGTGGATCGGTCTGGGTCCGGCTCAATAATCTTCTACTTTAAATAATTAGTATCTTATTGTGTCTTATTCAATGAGTTTTCACCCTAGACATGCATTTCACAATCCATCTACTCTTATCCTTCCAAGAGGGCCCATCCCATATCTCAAAAATTCCGTACCTTCTAACACACCCCAACATATTTTCCTTCTTTCACTTACTCAAACTAGAGGCCACTCCTAAGTATGCGGGTCAAGACCCACTACCTTATGGGACCCGATTCTACTCACTATCTTCCCCTAAGGTTTTCTCCTAAAACCCTAATTGGGCCTATATAGCCCAACCATCTCTGCCTCATGCAACTAAAGCTCCTTTACTACCCCACACATCACCTCGCTTAGATTCAACCCCCATCATTTCACTTTACTCCCCAAATACACCTGTGACCACGAAACCCTAGTTGGGCACTCCAAACCCTAGCACCTTTCTTTCCCATATGTCGCCCCTCCATTTCTCACCCACCATCCCTACTTTCCCATGACACCCATACTCACCCTATACATGATATTCTTCCACTCTCATCCCATAGTCCACTCACCCTCAATTATTTTTACTTTCACATCCACCTCCAATTAAGGTTTTTCTCCCAAATCCTAGCTAGGTTTCCTATGCATCGTTATACCAACCTACACATTATTTTCCCCCCAAAGTCTCCAATCACCCCCAACAACTCTTCCCTTACCTTACTTACACCCCAAGATAACTTTTCTTACGTAAAGATCATCCCCATGCAAACTCCATCCACATCATGCAAACCCTAGAAATTTCCATGCAAACCCTATAAACTTTCATGCAAACCCTAGAGATTCCCGTACAAACTCCTTCCATCATATGCAAGGTTCACCCCACTCTTTTATTTTTTTTCATAATTCTCTTTTTATTTACCCCTCCCCCATGGATCATAAGATAATTAGGTCAATTCCATATCCTTTTGACCAACTCAGTTCCCTCTTTTTTCCCTTTTCATCATTTCACCCCTCATCAATATATTAAACATCCTATCATGCATGTCCTAAAGGGTCACATCATACAACATCATAAGCACAACACATACATATTACACACATGCCATAAGAAAACCACATAAGTATACCTCAACTCCGAGCTATGCTATACATAAAATAGTAATAAAAACCATGAGATACACAACATAACATAGCACATGGCATATAGGGTAAATAACACACACATAGAGGGCTTTAGCTACATCCTTACCTAACACGACACCGGTCTTGGGGCACGCTCATACGCTTCCTTAGGGTTTTGACTTGATTAACTAATAAGAGGGAAAAACTAAGGTTTAATTTCCCTCTTACCAAAATTACTGTTATTTCCTATCGTACCCTTATCATATCCTAATATTATGGTTACTATTATTAAGAGTTGTTTTATAAGTAAAAGTAGGATTTTTATTAAGGTAGCTAACTATGCTATTACTAGTCAAAATAGGTCTTAAGAGGTACATAGGTTCATGTTAAGGTACTTATAGCCATATTTATATTATTAAAGGTAATAGCTTAAATATTACTAATAATAGTAATAATGATAGTCGTAGCAAAACAATAGTAATAATAGTAATAATAATAATAATAATAATAGCAATAGTACTAATCTTAAGAATAATACTTTAAAGGGTCCTAATAATCATAATAATAGTATCCTTAGTGATAATAAGGTCAAGGTTAATAATAGAGATAAAAGAATAATAATAATAATAATGATGATGATGATGATGATGATGATGATGATGATGATGATGATGATATTGTTAAGAATAATACTACTACTAATAATAATCATAATAGTGATAATATAAGGGTTCGAATATTTACAATAATAATAATAGTAATAATATGCCAAAGTTAGCATTAATAGTAATAATAATAATATTAATGATAATAAAAATAATGATAACCATCATAATGAAAAAAAAAGGTTTCGACCCCTTTATAATAATAATATAATAAACATCCCGAGGCTATATTTAATAATAATAATGATATAATAATAATAATAATAATAATAATAATAACATTAATATAAATAAAAGAGATAATATTAGCATAAACAGGGTTTTAAGGGCTGGGGTACCACCTAGAGTTGTGATGACCAGGCGACATCGGCGGCGGCGCACGGTGGCGCGTGGCAGAGACTGTGGAGGGAGAAGTGGGTGTGAAAAATTGGTTGTTTAGGATAGGAGAGGGCGGGATAGAGGGTGATTTAGGTGGTGGAGGATGCCCTAGGTTAAGAGGGATGGAATGGTGGTGGTGGCGCAACCAAAGGGTCGGCGCAGGCTGTGGCGGTGTGGTGGCCGAAAGTGGTGGAGAGGGAGGAAAGGAGAAGGAGAGGGAGGCAAAGGAAAAGGAAGGTAGGGGAGGTAGAGGAGGTTTTGCTGGTGGTTTTGGTGGTTGCGGCGGGAACGGCGGTGGACGACGGCACGAAGGGCGGCGGTGGGTGAGATAAGGTTGGTCAAATAGCCAACTTTGCACGGCCAAGGCGGCTCGTGTAGGGAGGATCGAGGGTGGTGAGTGGTGTAGTTCGATGGAGGGTGGTGCAGGAATTGCTTTGGGAGGTGGGGTGGATGGCTAAATAGGTGACGACACAAAAAGGAAGGGAATTTCTGGGCAGTGAGAAAAATATCGAATGGGGGCAGTTGAAGGGTATTTATAGGCCAATATAGAAGGAAAATGACAGAGGGGGAAGAGGAAAAGATGATGGCA
This sequence comes from Tamarix austromongolica, assembly GCA_039764185.1. Taxonomy (NCBI): domain Eukaryota; kingdom Viridiplantae; phylum Streptophyta; class Magnoliopsida; order Caryophyllales; family Tamaricaceae; genus Tamarix; species Tamarix austromongolica. The sequence continues at coordinate 17,952,025 of CM077813.1, read as the reverse complement.
CACCTGGTAGGTTGCCAGCCGGCGGTGCATGGCTAGTATAGGCCCGTAAAGTTGTAGGTCTAACAGCTCGAGGAATGAGAAAGGAAGGAGGAGTGGGGCACACATGAGGAGAGAGAGAGTGATTGGGTGTAGAAGGGAAAGGGATTAACGGGGAAGAGAGGGGAGGTGGCAGGGCGGCATCCAGCGTTGATGAGGTCGCGTGCCTGCATGGGGAAGAGGGGAAGTCGAAGGGTCGGGGAAGAAGGAGGGTAAGAGGAGGAAGGAAGAAGAAAAGGGTGGATCGGTCGGCCCAAGGGAAAATAAAGAAAAAAAGAAAGAAAGGGGAGCCGGATTGGGAAGCTGGAGAGGGAAAAAGAAGGGTGGCGGGCCTTAGGCCGCGTGGAAGGAAGGGAGAGGGTGAGGAAGGTTTGGGCTGCGGGGGTAGGCTGGCCCAAATCGAGGAAGGAAGGGAAAAAGAAAAGAAGAAAGGAGGGGAAGGAGAGAAAAAAAAAGAAGGGAAAAAAGAGGAAAAATAGATGGATTGGGGTATTTAGAACATTTTGGTATTTTGGGATATTTAAAAATAATAATATTTTAATAAAATAATAAATAATTTCCCTTTCTAGATTAATTTAGAATTTTTGAAAGATTTTTTCTTAATTCCATTTTAATCAGCAAAACACCCTAATTTTTCCCAATTAAATTATTTATTATTTTCCTCTTGATTCTAATTTAATTAATGCTTATTATCTTAATAAAATAATTTATTGAATTAATTTTCCTAATAAATCCTTATTTTACCATAATTTTCTAAATTAGGATTTTGGGTTATTTTAATCATACTCCTATAATTTCACGTATTCTCAATAAAGTGTCCAATTAAGCCTCTTCTCTTCATCTTCTCCTTATGCTTGACCACCCTATGCAAATGAATTAGACTTTTTGATTCATTTGACCCATTTCACACTTCTCATCACAGTTATTCATTTGTAAGAAAAATTCTCTAAGGCTTCTTTTGAATGAAATATTTTTATGAGTAATTTCTTTTCAAAAATAAAACTTTTATAATTTAAATACTATGCTGGGTACTCTAAAATAATATTTAGATACTTCTCATAAGTTTTAAAATCCATTCATGTGTTTACATAGTCTTTCTAATAAAAATGAGAACAGTAATAAAAATACTATATCTATATTCCTTGTATAAAAATATCTAAATAAGAAAATTTGAAAATCTTTATCGAAGTAGTGCATTTGTAATCATGGATTTTTAAAAGTGAATCACTTTTGAAATTCCATTATTTTTAAAATTCCATCATTGACAGAGTTATTCCTCTAAACGAAGCATATAGTCTCCTATTCTTTATTTTCTCTTGGTGCCCAAACCCAGTGCTCTATTTCTCACCATTCTTTAGCTTCAATTAATTCTATAATCATTTTCTTTATCTCCTTATTGCTTTGCTTAAATAATTTGGCATTAGCAAGGAGTGAAAGATATCATTGGTTTCACCTTTTTCCCAAGCTTGTCCACACAAGTGAAGAGGTTGACACGATTTTTGGTTTCATATCGTTTCTATCTCTCTTATAGTGTTTAAAATGAATTTCACTTATCTTGCTGTGTTATTTGATCTAGGTGATTAAAGAGTAACAGTGGAGGAAGAAGTGCGGTATTGGGGTATTTTCTTGTTTACTTTGGAGCTTTTCACTTTGGTAAATTGTGTTATACTCTTTAGATGTTGGATCTATGCAATATGTGTATGATCTATGAGTATTGTTATGTATTAAAGCATGTAAAAGTGGTTTGATTTGATGAGTATATATGTTTTAAGCATAAAGGAGCTTTGGCCTTCCAAATATGATTTATGTTAGAGTTGTTCCTTACATATTTTGAATACTCCGTCATGTTTCTCATGAATTATGTCATGATTTTATGTATTCTATATGTTTGGTCTTGATTTGAATGCATGGAAATGGAATTAGACGCATACTAGGTCATGTTTAATCTTAATGAAAAAGTTTTGTTTGTTAATGCATGATTCAAGTGTGTATCGGTAAGTTGAGTATCAGCATGAAAAGTACGCATGCTATAAATACAGTCTGAAAAGTTTCATGTGGTCTGTTCGATGTGTTTTGGTTGAGTTATAAATTAATCCTCTACTCATATGTGGGTTCTAAAGGAACCAATCAATAGTTAAAGGCCAAGACAAGCTAATTGGTTTTGACCCACTAGTTAGCTGGTTGATTAGGCTTTTAGAATGTTAATCTCAACTTGAACTAGTCAAACATGTTGGGCAGTTGACTAAGGGCACTGGTCAACTGGTTACCTCATACCAATTGAACGATTCTCTTATTATTTTAAGGTTTTCTTATTGTTTCCTTCACATACTAGTATGTTGGTTTGTGTGACAAGTCAATTGGTTGGTCTAAAACTGTTGTGATATTTTATTTTATTTTTGGGTTATCCTTTAGCGTCAGCTTCTTGATTTAACTTTTGACCTTTTAAAATAATGCACAAAATGAGAATAAGTGGATAATATGGACATTTGATTATATGATAAGTGTTGATATTTGAATAAGATACCTATGTTTAAAGTTAAATATTGATTAAGCTACACTAACTATGTATAATAAGGTTAGTTATTGGTTGTAGTCCACTATTGTTAGAGTTGTGCTAACAATTATACTATAGTAAGCTGGAGGTTTAGCAATCCACTATATGTAGTATCGGGATATCCTCTAATGTAGGGTTGCGCATTATATGCCTTCCTTGTTTGTTGAGAATTATTGGGTTTACCTTTATGCACTTAGTTAAGGCCCTGCATATACTGTATTTAGATATATGAACTTCTTAGAAGGTATCACCACATAATGATGGGGTAACTTAGATAGTTGAGTTGTGTTGATTGTTATATTTAGGTCAACTAGTGACAGACAATTAACCATTTTTTGAGTGTGCTAGTTATTTATATTGGGTCAACTAATAGTAGAAAGTCCACCATTGTCGTGGCGTTGAGATAATGATTTAAGAATTTGGCATTTTTATTATACGCAAACCTAGTATGGTTGAGTGTATGTCATGTTAAGCATCTCTACCTTCTCAGTGTTGAGTGTTAATATATATGACCCATGATAGCATGTTGTGGTATGCAACACATTTTTTCATTGTTTTTATATCACTCTTGATATGGTGTATGTTATCTGTTTAGAGAATATCTTATTTACCCCGTACATTGTTGTACTGATAATATACTTTGTATATGACCTATTGCAGGTACTCAATGATAATGTAATATCCCAAATTTTAACCTTGCATTAATCCCAGGTTATTAATATTTTAATATTACCCTAATTCTTAAAATTCTATATTTATACCAAACTTTAATCCTAAACCTACACTTATTATTCTTTTTTCCTTTTCTCTGTCTCTTCATTTTTCTTTCTCCCTCTTTGCCCTTAGTTTTCCCTCTATCCCATGTGATTCTCCTTTCCCAATTTTCTCTCTACCTAGCCTATAACCACAGGCCTACACAAGCCTAATTTCATCATCACCATTGTCCCTTGCTTTCATTCCAGGGATATGTGATGGGGAACTTTGCCCAAATCCCCCGATCTTTAGCTCACCCGTACCGATCTGCACCTCAAACTTTGGTCGTCTTAGCAATTCACACACCACCCATCACCTATAAATACCCTTCATTTCTCTCTCCTTACCTCATTAATTTCACCCACCAAACTCTCTCCTCTGTACCACTTCGATAACTCCCTCCCTAAATTTTATTTTAATCAATTTCCCAACCACCACCCCAACCGACCATCAAATTCACTGTCATTGTTAACACCATCATACTTCGTGGCTCGCTTAGCCTAACACCTCCCAACCTCCTCCATCTCCACTTCATTGTTTGGTGTCATCCATCACAACCACTACCATCATATTTTACTTAGTCACTTAAGCTCTTGTCATTTTTCTTCCTCTTAGCCAAGTTGTGTTGTACCCTTCTTGTCTTGGGTAGTCTTGCCAAGTTAGTTAAATTCGTTTAGTGTGTGGACTCGCCAAGTGAAATACCCCAAAACCCTAATTTAGGGAATCATGGCCAAATAAGAAATTATTAGGAAAATTAATTAAATAAAATATTTTTATTAAGATAAGAGGGAATTAATTAAAGTAAATCTAGGAGAAAGTAATAAATAATTTAAATAGGAAAAAAATTGAGTATTTTGCTAATTAAAATGGAATTTAAGAAAAATCTTTCAAAATCCCTAAATTAACCTAAAAAGAGAATTTAATAATTATTTTAATATTAATATTTTATTAAATATCCCAAAATATTTTAATTAAGCCAACCCACCTTTTCCTTTTTCTTTTTTCCTTTTTCCCCCTATTTTTCCTTTTCTTCCTTTCCTTCTCTTCCTTTTTCTCCCTTTTCCCCCGACCTGGGCCGCCCCTCCCCTTGCGCTGCCCAAGCCCCCACGTCGTCTTTTTTTCTTTTCCCCTCTCCCGGCTGGTTCGGCCTCCCCCTTTCCTTCTTCTTTTTTTTTCCTGGAC